>OZ014531.1:123615480-124886105 GCA_963966105.1 Volucella zonaria
CGTATGGTGTAATTTCAGTCGCTTACCGTCACTGTAGCTGATGTAGCAGTCGTTGATGTTGTATTTAACGAATGTCCATTAGTTGCTTCATAATGAATGCCATTCTTTTCAAGAGATACATTACCCAGACCACCGTTCTGCTCAAGGATTCGTTGTCGGTTTGCCAACCGATCCAGGCTAGCTAAACGATACGAGCCACCGATTCCCTCCTTTAAACAAAAATTAAACACAAATTGTTGGTGGCAATTGTTTCTATTCAAATGAAGCAGCAAACAAAAACAACAAAAAAAAAACAAACAAAACAAAAACAAAAAAAAAACTAAAAAAAAACAAAAATGGAAGGAGGTTCAAAAACCGGACAAAGGATAAGGACATTTCAATTATCTTGTCTGTTTATCTTTTGATTTTTTTTTTTTCGAATTTCTATTACTCGCGTTGGGATATCTTGGATTTTGCATTTTGTCATCAAGTTCGAGATACTCGTACACTAACCAACATAAAAAAAAAAAAAACATTTTAAAACATCAGCCACTTTGGGACAAGCTAAGCCAGGGCAAGCTCAAGCAAATAGACAATTTCACAATTTCATGGCCTGCCATCACGTAGCTCGGGTTTTCCTATTTAAACATCCCTGACCCACACCTACGCACCTCAACCATCCATTTCAGTAATTTGGACAAATACGAGTAACTTCTGGGATAGGTACATAGTGATATCCCATATCATACACTTCCGGGAACAATCCTGGGAAACCACAGCACAGTATTGCTTCATGTCAATATGGGTGCACGTACATAGTAGTCTGAGTAATTACACATTGTGGTTGATTCATTCTTCTTATTCCCATCGGAATCCGAAGATTAGATAGTGAAAGGTCAGGTTTGAATGTTTTTTGGGTGCTTTGTCAATACGTCGTCAGTTAAGGAATCGGTATACTACCAGAAGGGAGTAATGTAAATAGGAAAACTGTTAAACAGATTTGGCATACGAATACATGACACCGGAAAGTCGACATCAAACCGACGTCAATTTGAATAGGAGGGGTGCTTTGTGGCGATTAGAATCAGAGGAGCCGACAGTTTAGAGTAAAATAAATATCCGTGAATCTGAAAAATAAATAAGATTGATTAAATGAATGACAAAAGAAAATGTTTGCAAAAGATACTCGTAAGTTTGCAGATGGCAAAATGTGGAGCCATTGGTGGACGCAGTAGTAAATGTACTGATCCCGAAACGGAGACTACCTGACCGTGTTCTCTTTATTTTCTAAAACTTCACTGCATCGACTTTCTTCCAAAAATTCAGATACGTAGTCAAATCAAGGTTCACGGCATTTTTTTTTTTTTGTCTGTTAATTTCGATAAAAATGTAAATATTTCACCCCAAGGGATTACTTTTCTCTTTCCCCCGTCATAGATTTGCTTATTTACAAACCCCTGGTAGAGGAATGGAATTACTTTTTACTGTTGACTCAGTGGGAATATCTTTTCATCTGAATTGCACGAAACACCGGATTCGATGTTGTTGGTTTTTAGTTTGCCCCGTAAGCAATAGTTTAAGTAAAAGAAACCCCACATTGAATATCAGATGTTATCCTTGCCAGTCATAACGTTAGACCCATCTCTTTTCAGCCGTAAACTGGGGATTTTATGATTCCATCATTGCATACTCAACTATGTATCTACTCTACATAGTTTTCTTTTCTTTTTTTCTTCTTTTTTTTTTTTTTTGATACAATGGAATCCATGTTATCTATTGAGACTTTCTGGTTGCCTACAGGGGACTGTGCAGGTCCCGATAAATTGGATTTTGTGTGGGATGGTGTATGGTTTCAAGGATTTTCACTTGCTTACGAGTTTTGCATCATTTATCTGGGGGTTCCGGAGTTTTAGAAACATCGAAAGAGGTACACAAACTCATTTATATACTTTAGGGAGCATTAACCATTGTAACAATAGATCCTAATATTCTATTCTTCAAGGTCTGATTTGATGCCGTTTGTTCAAGAGATTCGAATCCGGATCAATCGCACATACCAATACAATACAGTATATGAGTCGGAATTAAGTCTCCCCTGTTCTGTTGCCTTTGATTAATTGACATTGATAGGAAATTTACTAATTTTTCAACGGGTAAAAAGGCCTGAGGGCGTCTTATCTCACGCAACACATAAATCGTTCAAAATTTCCACCTCTGACACGTCCACTGGTCTGTTTGCCATTAAGCCAGTCATGAGCTGGCTATCTCGTCAAGCTGTTTACAATTTGCAACAAGTGATGAAGATCAGTGGTATTGATGTAAAGACGGCGTTAAAATTGTAAAACTGATGTGCCGCGTTCTACGTGACCACCTGCCCGAAACCACTGGTTTGATGAAGAGTACGGGCACACATTTCTTCTTTTTTTTTTTAATTAACGTCCTTTAGAGATTAAGTGTCTCTTAAAATATTAATTATTAATAAGAGCAGAGCAACGAAAATTATGGACAAATGAAAGAAAAATACCAACATACGTTGGTTTTGAATGTATGCAAGTTATAATGCCTGGGAATTAAAGAGCTCGGTAGGGCGTTCCATAATCGAGGTGTACGGCTCAACACAAAATAACTATATTTCAGAGTACGTCCAAATGTTGACTTAAGGCGAAAACTTATGACCATTAAGCCAGATGAGTGTTACGATTAAAGGTTTGAAGGCGCGGAATGCTACTAAGAATTTCGTTGGAGCACTGGAGGTGAAAATAGTAATAGATAGTCGGTGTAACTTCATTGTGAAATACTGGGATGATCTATGAGTTTCTATTGCACGATTTCAAATCCTATCAGGAAGGTGCAGAGATGTCTCAAAACCATCTAACATCAGATGTGGGTATTGCTCTTAAGTTCTGGCGGGTAAACGAAGGTTTTAGGAAACTTCGACATGTCACAGCGGTCACATAGGTTTTACAAGTACCATGAATTTAAATCCACAGTTAGTAATGCTATGTACGCCGACGGATTTTTGTCCGGAAAACAATATGAAAAGCAGAAAGTACTATTGCGAATGAAAATTAAAAGCGGAGCCCTGGGGCACACCAACATCTAACTTGAATTTAACATTCCGACAGCTAATAGCTAGTCCATTGAAGAAGAGATTAGTCGATTGCATTTTCAACAAAAGATCTCGATGCCACACACAATCGACTGGAGTGGAGTGACTTACTCAAACTCCAACTTTTTAAAATGCTATAATTTTTTTATTTTTTGATAAATTTTATTGTGCCAAAGCAAAAAATGTTGGAAAATACATCAATTTTCAAATTGTATCAGTAGTTTGCAGTATGTCCACCTTTGGCGCGAATAATGGCCTTGAGACGGCCGAAGAAAGCATCGCACGCTGCACGCAAGTGGCTCTGCGGTATTTTGGCCCATTCCCGGCGAAGTGCTTGTTTGAGGTGGTCCAAACTTTGGTATTTTTTAGTGCCAACCTTCGCCTTCAAAATACCCCAGACAGAGAAATCCAACGGATTTGCATCCGGAGAATTTGCACTCCATTGTGTCGAAGAAATGAAGTGTGGGGCATTGTTTTTTAACCAATATTGGTTGACGTGCGCTTTGTGAGACGTTGCCGAGTCTTGTTGAAATGTCCACGGCCTCCCGACCGAAATTATTGCTTGCCCAAGGCTTCTATACTGCTTCTAAGATAGTTTCACGGTATACGATCGCATTAATTTTGACGCCACGGTCCGAAAATACGAGCGGAGAGCGACCATCGGCGGTTATGGCGGCCCAAACCATCACCATCGGTGCTGCCTGCTTGTCTGGTGGCCGTCCGAAGGTGTAAATTTTCGAATGACCTCTCTGGCAAGTAAATTCGGTCATTTTGTTTGTTGACATATTGCTCGATAACAAATGGCGACTCATTGGAAAAAACCAAATTCGGCAACTCACCACTTTCGTGCAAGCGTAGCAACTCTTTCGCTCTTTCGACTCTAACTTTTTTCTGTTGCGGTGTAAGATCGTGTGCTTTTTGGAACTTCAATGGCTTGAGCCCAAGCTCATTTTTCATTATGTGCTGCATCCGTTCCAACGATATGATATGTTGGGCTCACGAGCCATTTTTCTTCCACTTCGACGCGGATTTCGCTCAATTCGAGCCTTCACTTTCCGAACCATTTCTGCCGATGTTGCTGTTTTTTTATGACCACCTCCATGGCGTTTTGCTACGCTGCCAGTATTACAGTAACGAGCTATGGTTCGAGACACAAATGATTTATTCACGTTGAGGTGCTGGAGGGCTCTAACGATAGCTACTTGTGGTTTTCTAGCCAAATATAAAGCAATCACACTATCACGTTTGAATTCCATCGCGTATAAAAATTTTTCAACACAACTGAGACGCAAATCGTTTAACAGGCTTGTAAATAATAAAATTATCTGTCATGTGTCAAAATTTGAGCTGTCATGAACGGTTTGGAAATTATAGCTGTCTGAAGTTGGTTGCAGTTCGAGCCATTCAGGGTGTACATATGAGTATCTTACTTTCGTCAGATTGGTGTAGAATTTTGTTCCACTCTTCGATGAGACATCCCATCAAATGGCAAATGAACTTGCTCTTACGAAAACTATTTTGCGGGTCAGAAGTTTTCTTGTCTCGAGATATTTCATAAGCTGATGATTTACCATAACCGTGGGAAGAAGGACCGTAACTGCAATGGATCTGTAGGAGAAGATAAAACTTATTCGCCACCTTTGCGAAAGTCGATTCGCCCCATTGAAGATCCGACGTGCTAAAGTGCAGTAAGCAGATTGGACTTTTCGAAAGCACAGCTAGAATGCTATTATAAATGAGCGTTGAAATAGAGATTGGAACACTCCAGTATTTCTTGCCTGAGTTCTTGGTCATACTGGAATCTCACACACTGAAGTCAGTTAATCCTATATTAGCTTGGATCCCCATTTCCAGAGACGAATGGAACCTTACCATCCATCTTGTGCCCAATCCATCAAAAAGGAGACTAAAAAGATCAAACTACAGCCGCACCAATCTGGTAAATTCCATGGAAACCATGAGTCCATATTAATACTCAATACTTCTTTACTGATTTTAAACCCACATATGGCAATATCTATTGTAAAAAGACAAGGTGCACAGAGCCTTGTCTAGTTGTGAAATCCCTGTTAAACTCGTCAGAGTGTGCGGAATTACGATGAACGATGGAAAACGCTTGCTGCTCGGTAAGGGCCGGTTGAAGTCTCACATCATACGACCACTTGAAAACACTGTGGGAAACTCAAAACTCGCAAGCTAAAGTGTGGGGAAAGTTCCGGAATCCGCCAATCGGCGTCGATGGTTTGGACCTTGTCCATCTAATGTGTGGAAAATTTTGCAAAAAGATCTCGGTCTATGCCCATATAAGAGTCAGTTGGAGCAGAAACTAACGCCACGAGACGATAACTTGTGACAGGAGTTGCCGATTGGGGTCTTGAAAAACTTAAGGTCGGCCCTGAAAAATAACCGGGCTCAATGGATTTTTGAACAAGCAAAATTGAATTTGAGTGAGGCAAATCCAAAAGAGTGCACTGTTTGGAGTGGTCTTCACGCTATTGACATCACTGGTTCTTTTTTTTTTTTTTTTTTTAAGGAGGGCGGACCTCGAACATTTATCAGTGGCATTGTTCAAAACGCCTATGAAACTACTGACATACTGGGGACCTCATTCTTCAATAATAAACAAAGTTATATTTGAAAATCGACTAATGATTCGGCTATCGATATTGATCCCACTCGATTAGTTCTTGCAAGGCTGTGTAAAATCTAATAGACTGTAACCTACTCAAGCTTTGGAAGCTAATATTCAGCGCATTTTTGATGAGTTAGGGCCTCAAATTCTCGAAAGAATGACTTGGAAATTCAATAAAAGCAACAGATTCCACATGCCTCAAGTAGCGTAATGTCAAAACATAATGTTGTGAACCATTCTCATAAAGAATAGAGATTTATAATTCAAACTCAATTCCTGTCATCCTTTCCTGTTCTGTCCACCTTAAATATATTAAAAACTTCTGAGATTCCGCAGCGAAATTGAGAATTTGTCAAGTATAAATCCGTCCTTTTGTCTAGGTTTCTAGATCCTTTTTGTTGTATATGGATCTACACTTGCTAAGCTATTATATGTATTTGCATCAGCTCATCTGGCCAGGAGATAGTTTGTTCGATCCACAAGGAAGGAGACCCTTTTGACTGCGCCAACTCTAGAGGAATAAGTCGGCTAAGCATCATCTATACGATCTTTTATGCCGTTCAAGTAGTCCATATCAGGGCAGTTTGGACTATCCATCATCAATTTTATATGCACACTTCGGCAGATCTTGGAAAAGACCGAAGAGTTCCTGATCGAAACTCGCCATCTATTATTGACTTCAAAGTCGCAATGTCAAGACTTTTTAACTTCGCTCTGAAAAGACATGTACAAAACTTACAAACGAGACACAATGTTTTTTTGAAACCGTACAATTATTTGCGTAAGCAGACGACATTGATATGATTGGACGAGCTATCAATGCAACGTTCTTGGGCACTGGTGTGGAAGCGGCCAAAATGGTGACGGCAAAATAAAGTACACCGTACAGCAACGAGATCAGAGCGTGATTGTCAGGCCCGTTTATATTGACAAGGAACGGAGAAGTAGGTGCAAACACGAAATATACAGTTACAGCGACATCGATCTAGTCAAGCGTCTACAAATACAACGCCTAAGCTGGCTGGGACATGTTGAATGGACGACATCGCTCCGACCCAAAGAGTCTTCGAGCCTAAGCCGGAAGGACAGCGAAGCAGATCCTTGGGGTGCAGCACTTAAGGCAGTTGGTGATAGTTTATGCTAGTTAGAGAGGCTTGTGATTGAGGACCATGCTCAACCAGGACTCTAGCGTCATCTTAGTAAGTAAGTAGAGCCTTACAACACTATATAGACAATTACACAAAAATGAATTATAAATGTGACACCCATTCTCTAAAAGATTCATATTAGACGATTTGAAGACGGCTAATTGAAGGAGAACCACAGTCGACACAGTTAGCTATAAGGCAAAATAGTGAAGAAATGGGAG
This sequence comes from Volucella zonaria, assembly GCA_963966105.1. Taxonomy (NCBI): domain Eukaryota; kingdom Metazoa; phylum Arthropoda; class Insecta; order Diptera; family Syrphidae; genus Volucella; species Volucella zonaria. The sequence goes on from OZ014531.1 coordinate 123,622,570, forward strand.
GCTGTTCAACTTTTTGCAGATGATGTCCAGCAGCCAAAGGAACATCAATACAAAACAAATATTATTGCATATACCTTATTCGGGATTACAAAGCCTATGTAGAATGACCGACTTTTGCTCTTCGAAAGTTTATTTGGCTTTCACATTCTTGTTTGGCCTACATTTGGATCGGGATTCTAACAGTTAACAGCATTAAAAAGTTACTTATTATTGGATTGTTCATCGAACAGGTTTACTTGCCTCTAAGTATGTTGCTACTTAACTTTCGAGATATGGCAATACCGGTGCTGTAGATACGTCAAATCTGACATCACCATTGTAAAGTTGACGTTTGCATTTTTACAGAGACTTGAAAAATTCATCTCAGCCAAAAAAAAAAAAATGGAATTAAATCGTGAATATTTTCGAGCGATGATTTTTTATGGTTTTCGACGTGGATTAACACAACAATAGTAGGCCGATCAACTCGCTTTGACATTTGGTTATCAAGCTCCCTCCCCGGCAACCGTGCTTCGCTGGGCGAATTTCGTGAAGGCCATCTAAAATCGCTTTTTGTGCTAGAAAACATCGATGCTGTGAGGGAAACTGATATTGCAAAATCATCATGTGACTTTAGTGAAATTGAGGCATGCTTGGACATTATAGTAGTTGCACCCGCATTGGATAGCGAATAATTTGACAATCACTCGAAAAAGGCACGTGTCGATTGGTCTAAAGAAATGTTGATAAAACTTTAGAGCGGTGCTGCAAAAGACGTCTATGCATATGAGCTCGAGCAGTCGACTGTCAGGATCTTTCAAGACGAGCCAAATCTAACAAAAGCTGATCAAAGCACTCCGAAGCAAACAGGCGACATTGAAAAAACCGGACATGTCGCCATCGTGTCATTAGACCAACATAGAACGATCAATCCAGAATGATACACCAGATGTCTTCCATGAAATAAGGAAAAGCAACCGCCGAACTTCTTGTCATCTCCGCCACGATAATGTGAGCTGTCACAGGTCGGCTCAAACAAGTGACTTTTTGAGCACTCAAAACTTCGAATTGATGGGTCATTCGCCCCTTTTTCCACGTCTGAGAAGCGGTTGATGCGTTTAAAACACATGTTTTGGAGTCATCTCGTTCGGAGTGGAAAAAGTGCTTCGTAAATTGGTTCAAAGGCATGCAAAAGTGTATGGAGAGTATTTAAAAAAAAAAACTTTCGATGATAAATATTTGTTTTTAGTTGTTTTTCTCAAAACTTAAATATCTAGGTCAAGCTATCAATTTCTTTACTTCTCTACTGCTGGAGTTGCCTAAGCCTTAACAAAAGGATCTGAATTATAGATTGTTCGTAAGCTACAAATTCAATTAACGCTACAATCCATTCCATTCCTACAAAGCGCTGCTCTTTCCCTCCCCCCATCTTAATTGAATTTATTAGAAACAAAATTATTTTGCATTGTCCGAACATCCTGTTGGTCGTGCTTCCACATCATTCAACCTAATCACGTCTATTCGAGAGATGTAAAAACAAATGACAGAGAAACAAAAGAGCAAAATAAAAAGCAAAAACTAATAATAAAAAGAAAGAGAGAAGAAAAAAAAATTTCCTTTGTTGTTGCAATTCGATTAAAAATTCCCGACACAAATCCCCTTAGAATGACGGCGCCCGTCGACTTGGCCTCGTTAAAACGTATCCCGTCCTTCGGCCTACCCACTACCCAACCCAACGAAACCGACCGCCTCCTGTCAGCCGAATAATGTCATTATGTATTCGTACTCCAGCATAATGCAGCGTAGCGTATATGTACGAGTATATGTAGTAGCTTGGTGCACAATCCGATTTCATTCGCTACCCGTTTTGCAATCAATTAACTAATTAAGTCATAAAGATACATCGCAGCGATGTCGACTATTCGTATCTCTTGTTGACCGATGCGACTTGTCTATACATATGTGTATATGTACCATATTCAGATAAAGGCAAATGTGTCAATCTTGGCACAAGTTTGGTCCTTCTGGATTCAATTAGCGCGGAACTACTTACCAGTTACCGCCGCTATTAACGATGCTTGCTTCAAGTGGGACTGACGTTTGCAACCTAAAAAGTATCTGACAACTCAAACGAAATGAATTCTCGCAATAGGGTCGATGGCGATGGAGTGAATAATGTAAAATATTTTCCACTCAAAATAAAAATGTAGTCCTCGTCTGGATTAAAGGGGTTAGTTGCAGCCTATTGAGAGGGTTAACGCAGTTAAAGATGGGTGGTTCTAGTGCGTTTTTGCACTTCGAATGCAGGGATCCCTGCTGGCTGACGGTTAAATTGTGGTGAGTGAACGTCAATTGTTTTATTAATCGCAAGTGGCCAATAAACACTTTACTTGGTGCAGCTTCAATGTTACGGAAAAGATGGAAAGAGTGAATTGAAGCGATTAACCGAGTTAAAAAGGGTTGCATGTAGTTCATAGCCTGCATCCGTGGTGCAGCTTTAGATTAAGAAGAGGTGCTGCTTATAGCCTTCTTCAATAAAGGAAGTGTGCTTGCTGTAGTGGGGTTGTTTTCATTGATGTGAAGTTTGTTGATGCACTTAATAGGACAACGTCAGTAAATTGTTTAGCATAATCGGCTACTGTGTGTCATTCATTCAGGAAGAAGATGCAATGAAGCAAAATTAGGTCGGCAGGGTTTAAAGTTTAATCGATTGATATCTTTGTCATACTTCTGCATTTTTTTCTCTCACATGTATTTCATTACAGATGGGGGCTATGACCAGTCATTGTCCAGGAGTCCTTTTTGTTTTTAATAAATACCTCTTTGTTGTATAGAAATTCAATAGCATTGAACTGGACAATAAAGAATAAAGGACTTAAGCCATTCCATCCACCAGCGGGCAACATTTAAAGAAGTATGATTTTTCTAAAAGACTCTTCCAAATGCGAATATCGTTGAGTTTTTGAGAGTTCAAGACGTTCATAGGTCTGCAAAGCGGTTATAGAACCCTTTGGATGGAGTGAAAAGTGACCTCCTTGGGAATTAAAAAAAAAATTTTTTTAAAATGTTTTTTTTATATTATTCAATATCGTCCTTTTTTAGTTTGATACACTTATTCCAGCGAGTTTCCAACTTCTTCATCCCGTCCGAAAAGTAATTTTCCGGAAGGTCTGCAAAAAAAACTCCTCCGCGGCGTCGGTGATTTCCTCGCGTGAGCTGAATTTTTTATTGGTGAGCCATCTTTTGAGGTTTGGGAAGAGATAATAGTCCGAGGGATCCAAATCCAGTTACCAATCGATGCCAAAAGTCCGCCCGATTCCCCATCAGCAAGTCCAAACACTCTTTCGAAGTGCTCTCGCTTTCGTGTTTTTGGTCATTCGCGGCACCCAGCGGCAGGATAACTTTTTCATATGCGGAATATTACCCAAAATATGGCATGTGCGCTCAGTACTAATCTTTGTGGTATCTGCTAGCTGGCGCACCTTCACTTTCCGGTCAGCCAACACCATTTCATGTATTTTTTTGACATTGTCCTCTGTAATTGCATCGGAGGGCCTTCCGCTGCGGGCTTGATCGGTAGTGGAGTTGCGGCCACCACGAAACTCTCGAAACCAATATTTTACGGTGTAGTCTGACAGAGCATTAGCCCCATAATATTTATCCAACTTTTCTTTTGTTTCCTTCGCCGTTTTGCCATTCAAAAATAATGTTTTATGAGAGAACGAAAATCGTTTTTGTCCGTACTCAACATGATGCCAAACACGTCAACAACAATCAGCCGTCAAAACAAAATTAAAGACAGTATCGCACTGAAATTTGGCATGTCTGCCTAAATATGGACGGACTTCAAGGCACCATAACCTTTTTTGCAGTAGCAGCGCATTGTAGCGATCAAGGAGGTCATTTTTCACTCCATCTAGTAAAGACAGCATTTTGAGATCAGCAAATGCAAAAGACGGCTTCCGCCTTTGTGTTGGTCTTGCGTTGGCAATCAGCTTTTGATGTTGGTGTTTTAGGAAAATCTTTTACCACATAGCGGAAGAGGTAACTGAGACAAAGCCCACTTCAAAACTTCTTCAAGGATTCAAAAAAAAAAAATCTTCCAAATTCAGTCGAAATCATTCGATTCAGACAATGACACCGAAAGGGTCTTGCATGTACCTTGGTTTTTACTTCAAGCCAAATACCAAGACTTGTGTTGTCAACGTCAGATCAGAACCATGATCAAAATTAGGATTATTAAAGCATACTCTGACGATTCTTCCATTTGTGTTCAAAAGCAAATGGACTAAATCCGAGTACACCTGGAGTTAATAAAGAATTTTTTTTAGAGGTTTGGTTTTTAAACTGGCAACACTATTTCTACAGATAGTCAATTTGACAGTTGAAAGTTGATTTGTGGTTAGTATGTTTTGCCATTTTACGATGAATAGATTAACACAAGAACAACGGGTGCAAATTGTGCAAACTTATTTTGGAAACCATGGTTCGGTTCGCCAAACTTATCGTGCGCTTCGTCCATTTTACGGTCGACATAATCGCAATCGTCCATCTGAGCAAGTTATTCGGAACACGATGAATCGTTTTAGCACCACGTACACTCTAGTGGATAATAAGCATCGCCAAGAACGACAAACAGTGCGAACAGAAGAGGTTATTGTCGTTATGGAGCGCAGTGTTGAGGAGAATCCGAATGAGTCGATTCGCCATCGTGCACAGCAATTGGAGCTATGCCCATCCACTTTGTGGAAAAAAGCTTATAAGATCCAGCTTGTGCAAGAGTTGAGACTATTATACGCGTCGTAGTTTCGGTGAATGGCCCAAAAATATGATTCAACTTGATCCATATTTTCAACGTAAAATTTTGTTCTCCGATGGGGCCCATTTTTGGTTCAACGGATATGTAAACAGGCAAAATTGCCGAATTTGGAGTGGAGAAAACCCAGAAGCCTTTGTCGAGACGCCCTAACAGCCATTAAAACTCACTGTTTACTGTGCTGTTTATGGGCCCATGTTTCTTTAAGGACGATGCCGGCCAGAATGTTACCGTCAATGGAGAGTGCTATAGAAACATGATTTCTGACTTCTTCGTTCCCTAGTTGAATGGCATTGACGTGACAGAGCTTTGGTTTCAATAAGATGGTGCAACATGCCACACCGCGCGCGACACCATCAATTTATTGCGAGGAACATTTTCTGAGCGCATAATTTCGCGTAATAGACCTGTGAACTGGCCTCTACGATCCTTGATCTCACACTTTTAGATTATTTTCTTTGGGGTATGTGAAGTCACTAATCTATGCCGATAAACCAGAGACGTTGGATGATTTGGAAGTCAACATTCGCTGTGTTATTGCTGATATACGGCTCCAGTTGCTCGATAAAATTGTCGGAAATTGGAATTCACGATTGCACTTCATTCGAGCTAGCCGTGACGCGCATATGCCCGATATCATATTTAAACACTAATGGCATAAAATTATCTATTAAATAAAGCTAATATCACAGACATTAACATTTGCTTCAAGTGTTTTATTTCATATTGAATTTGTACACCTCTAAAAAATGTCTGTCTGAAGGGTGACTTTTTTGCTGTTTGGTTTGTCAGTGTTCTATTTTTGACAACTCACGCGTGATTCGTGACATGTGTCAAAGCCAAACATGCTCTGCTAGCATTGCAGAGCAGCACGGAAAGGCTTACACCCGAACAACGTTTACAAATTATTGAATTTTATTATCAAAATTCGTGCTCTGTGAAAAATGTCATAATCAACCTACTGAGCCAGCAATTTAAGCCATAGTGACCAAATTTCGCACTAGTTTAACGTTATTGGACAACAAGCCACCTACCCGTATGCGTAGATTGTGTACAGAGGAAAATATTGCTGCTGTATCCGCCAGTGTTAATGAAGACCGTGATTTGTCCATTCGTCGCCGTTCTGTGCAATTGGAATTTGTTACTCGACTTCGTAGACGATTTTACGCAAGGATCTTGTTCTAAAACCTTACAAAGTACAGTTCGTGCAAGAACTGAAGCCGAACTGAACGAAGCCACAGCGTCGAATTTTCTGTGAATGGTGGGCCTTAGAAAAGCTGAAGGAAGATCAGCTTTTTTATCAAAAAATTGTCTTCAGCGACGAAGCTCATTTCCGGTTGAACGGGTATGTTAATAAAAAAACTGCCGTATTTGGTTCGATGAGCTACCTCAGACAATACAAGAGCTGCCGCGGTTTATGGTCCGGCGGAATCATTGGCCCGTATTTTTTCAAAGATGACCGTGGGAAAAACGTTACCGCCCGCTATCCTTCAATGATTTCGAAATTTTTTTGCCTAAAATGCACGAGCTGAACCTGGTCGGCATGTGTTCCAGTAAGACAGCGCTGCATGATACACAGCACGTGAATCGATGGATCAATTGAGAAATGAGTTCGGTGAGCAATTTATCTCTCGTTTTGGACCGATGATTGGGCCGGTTAGATCGTGCGATTTGACGTCTTTAAACTATTTTTTATGGGGATACGTCAAATCATTCATCTATTGCGATAAACCAGCGTCAATCGCAGCCTTGAAAGACAACATTGCGCATGTTATTAGCGAGATACCAATCAATATGCTCAACAAAGTGATTCAAAATTGGACTCTCCGTATGGACGACGAATTTTCAAAAAATCGATTGTATTCGTATTGTACATACTCGTATATCTGACTATATTCCGTGAAAATTTCAAATCGATTCGGTAAGTACTTTTCGAGAGGATATTTGAAGGACGTCTCGGACTGTTAAAAAGTAAGCGGAATACAAATCGGAGTAGCAGATGCTCTTTTCTTTTTTTGTGTTCCCAAGTATTCCAGGTATTCCCTTCCTGATGACTAACTGGAGTTATTTCTAGTAGGAAACAACACTCAACACGAAAAGTGCAGCGTCGGAGAAGATTCGTGGAGTTGTTGGCCACGAGCAGGAGCTTCAGACAGGTTATCATCTTATAAACATGATTATCTGTCTTTACCACCTGATCTTGCTGAAGCTCACTTGCCAATTTATACAGATCTCAGCGATAAAAAATTATTGAAAAGATGTGTTGATGGTTTTACGCAAAACAACAATGAGAGCTGCAATCAGTTGATATCGAAAATAACTCCAAAAATCGTCCCGTGTGGCTCAAAAATTGTTGAAATAGCAGCTTACATCACTGCCGGGATCTTCAATGAAGGTACAACTTCAATTTCATGTTACATGAATGCAATGGGAATATCAATTGGGCCCAATGCCCATGCCTATATCGAGAAAGAGGATGCAAAGCGAGTCATGAATCATGATCTCTGACTTGTGAGCGCATCGGAGTACGCGAGAGGGAAGCATGGCTCGTAAACAACATCAACTCGAGGTACTAGAAGCTGCTAATTATATGGAGAGTCCACCAGATGGCCATGGAATAGATGACACCATGTAAGTAAAACAAAAAAAAAATGTTTCTATGCGTAAATTTCTTCCGAAACTTTAAACGAGTTTTTCTCAAAACTATGATTCCGAAGACGGTAATCAAGATTTTTAAAAAACGGCTCAAGTGATCGGTTTGAAATTTTCACACAGCCTTCTCAGATATATTCCTCAGATATTGATCGAAGGAGTAAGATTTCGGAAAATAATTTCTATTTTTTTTTTAAACAATTTTGGCCGAAAATTCGAATCTTTTTTTTACGAAGCTGCCATTTTGTCAAGTGATCACCGTCGAACACCTTTTTTGGAGGACCTCCAGGAAATCGTCTGCAGGAGCACATCAGATCCATATTTTTAGAAATCATTAGTGCTAACCTAGATGTTGCCACTAAATGTACTTTTTGCTTTTGTAAAATAAAATGACTTTTCAGAAAAAAAAACAACTCTTTTTTCGTCCTTGCAACTGCTTATAACCCCTTAAAACGTCGTCATGGTCAACATTTACATGAAATAATCTTTAAAAAGTAAATGGCTAGCGTTGATTTATCAACTCAGATAGCAATTGTTGACACTTTTGCTATTTTCCAGTGTTTTTTTTTAGCAATTAAAAACCAAACGCTTAAAAAATCATCCATTAGTAAAACTATCTTCTCTTTGATAAGCCACCTCCTTACAGCTCTATTTCAAGGATCTCCACAAACCGGAACCGAGTTTTCTCGGGATTTTATAACCAGTCCAGTGGCACATGGAAGTATTGCCCTTCATGATGGAAGGCCTGATTTCCCAGATAGGGATCAAAAACAAAGATCGCAGAAAACGCTCTGTCCATTTATGTGATGCTAAAAGTATTGCCATTGAAGAAACTATGGTCGACCACAAAATCAGTTGGGTATCACCTGATGGACAAGCCGAAAATACGTTGCTTATCGAGCGAAAACTGAGATAGAACTGTTATTGACGTTCAAAAGAAGTATACAGGTGGCATGGGACCACTATTTTGCTGTAGCTGTCTTCAGATCAGAAGTTCGGCAATACAGCAACGACCAGCTCAAGAACCCCTCAGTGCGGCACCAGCTACGGGTATATCTCTCACAGGGAATGGAAATAATTAGCAACTTAGCACCGCCAACAATACAAGAACATTCGAATATTTTCACCATGGGAGCTGAAGTCGCTATCGGAAGATGACAAGATAAGCAAAATATTGAAAGCTGATCAAGGAGGGAAAGGTTTCATTCATTCGAATTTAGGTTGATGTTATATATTATATGCTAAGATGTCATATAACATGAGAATCGTAATAGAAAATAGCCGAAATAGCAGAATAACCGTCTGTTCCGTATTCGGACCTTAATTCATAGCGAAGTTAGGATAAAGGCCACGAAAAAGGATTATCTGCATCCAAAAAAATATCTGGGAATCAAACTCTTTTCTTGAAGAATTGGAAGATGGAATCAGCATGAGGTTCTCAACTAAATGAAGTTTGGTAAGTCAAATGTATTTTTTTTTACCAACACGTGAATTGGAAGTGTTAGTTGGCATAGAAGGACAAGCAAAACACCTATGCGAAGGTTATCACTTCCAAAATGAGGTAGGAACCACTTAGCATCTATGGATGTACATCTTCAAATTTTTTTTTTTTTGAAATATGTCTTAAATAAACAGGACTGAGCAGGTTGTTGTTAACCGTCACAATAACATGGCATTGTTAAATTTCTAACGCAAACTTCCTGTATAGGACATGTCAGTGTCTTATAAGCGCCACAATTCGAAGACAGAAGTAGTTTGAGCAATGTCTATTGTTTGTGAGGCAGTAGAATTGAACCAGGAAAGAAAAAAAAGAGTAGATCTATTGAGACAATATGGCGAATAGCAGTCTAGAAAGAACTCAGCCCAAAACAGGAAATGATAGGAAGATTTGAAATATTTTGGCAGAAACTTCAACCAAGCGATGGACTAAAAGTAATAGAGACACCTAGAGACACAATGTCCGTTCCAAAGTAAACAGGACTTTTTAAAAATAGGCACTTCTAGCAACGCCATCTATTGGCAATTAAATGCTGATGACCACTGATGGACTGTCAAAAAAAGCAGTACAAAAATGGCTGACTAACCAAAAATTGCTCAGAATTCAACATTCGAAGGATATCTTCAAGGAGGCCAAGAAGGACAAAAACTTCCTTTAATTCTTTCAATACGACCAAGAAACCAAGCGCCAAAGATCCGAGTAGAAAGCGTCAGAACCCAAAACCCAAAAAATCTCGTTTGGAAAAGTCAAAAATGAAGATAATGTTGATTTGCTTTTACGATTCCAGGCGCATTGTCCACAAGGAGTTCGCTCCACCGGACCAAACAGTTCTATATTTGTGTTTTGAGGCGTTTGGTGCATCGTGTTCATCGTATTCGGCCAGCATATGACGCAGAAGGAAATTATCGTTTGTTGGACAATAATGCGCCATCTCATCGATCGACACTTAGGACTGATTTTTTGGCTAAAAATCGCATTTTAACTGTCAACTGTGCTCGTATTCGCCTGATTTGACGCAGTGTGACTTTGATCTTTTCGTAAAAATGCATTCGCACGGCGAAAGCCATCCGAAAGGCTTGTACCGACATCATAAACGACATTCCGGCCGATATTCTAAAACATTCATTCGACATGCTTTTCGACCGTTCAAATCGCTGTGTCGAGTTGGACTATTTTCTTTGGGACTATTTTGAATAAAATAAATCGGTTTTGCCAAAAAAAAAGTTATTTTTATTTTTATTTTTAAGAAGTCCTGATTAATTTGGAATGCACCTTGTAGGTAGGTGGGTAGGTAGGTAGGTAAAAGTGGCTGTTGGTAAGACCTACCCACTTAAGCCTATTGACCCTTTGTGATGCCACGTTGGTCTATGATCCCCTTACAAATGGAACCAGTTTGAGCTTACGATAAAGCGTAGGAGACTGTTTACGTCTATATTTTTTGGGTCTCTAAAGTCATTGAAGAAGACAGCTCCTAAGTGAAGTTTTATTCTCTGGGAGAGAGCTGGACATTTACAGAGAAGGTGGAAGATTGCCTCCTCTTCCTCCTCGTCCATGCAACTTCTACACAAATCATTTGCAAAGGGGCTAAGCCGTCTTGCGTGCTTGCCTATTAGATGACACTTGTGATGGCGCTGAGATGTTTACTATTTAGAAGTACCAGACTCTTAGAGTGATTCAGATCTAGCCTTGGCCAGATCTGTTTAGTCTTTAGACATGTTGGTCCAACAGTCCACCTAAGGTCTGTTTTTTTAGTGGCATCCACCTTTAATATTAATTTGCATGTAGTGATTGGTATACCTATGCTACCCCTTTCCGGTAGAATAGGTAGAGTAGCTCGAATTTTTGGCGAGTTCATCGGCCCTACAATTCCCTGGAATGTCTCTGTGGCCCGGTACCCAACAAAGGTGAAGATTGAACTGCTCTGCCACCTCCGTAAGAGATCATCGGCATTAAAGCGCGGTTTTGGAATTTAATGAGACTGAGTCCAGGGACTTGATAGCGGCCTGACTATCCGAAAAGATGCGGATATCCTTTGCAGATATCACGTGCACACAGCGCGGGCGAAAAAAAATCAGAGAGGATAGAAAGAGAGGTACCGGTTAACGTTGGTTTTAAATGTTTGAAAGTTATATTGACTAGGAAATAAAGAGCTCGGCAGGGCATTCCATAAGCGAGTTGTACGACTTAGGAACGAATCACGATATTTTAGAGTACGTCTGAAAGTGGGCTTGAGGGTATACTGATGAGCATTCATAGCGAGACGAGTGTTACGGTTAAAAGTTTGAAGAGGCGGAATGCTACTAGCGATTTCTGCGGAGCACTGGTGATGGAAATAGAGATAAAACAGAGTGAGACACGAGACATTACGTAGGTGTTCGAGGGTGTCCATTGTTTGAGTGATATTAGTATCATCGATGAGTTTTATCGCACGGTTTTGAATCCTATCTAGCAGGTGCAGAGATGATTTCGGCGCACCCGACCAGATGTGGGCATTGTACTCCAATTTCAGACGGATAAATGCCTCGCAATACATCGCTTGAGGAAACCTGGGCATTTCGCAACATTTTTGACGACATCGGAAATGTGGTCATTTCAATGCAAATTGTCATTGACATACCGAGAAAGGAAAGCTTATCGTTTTTGACGATGCAAGTGCCATTCGTGAATAACGGCTGGGTGTTTAAATTTCGCTTTATCGACAACAGACAGCATTGTGTTTTGGAAGCATTAAATTCTACTCTGTTAGTGGTTTCCCAATTAGCATATGGTGGCGTTCTCGTTCTACAGCCGAAGAGCTGGTAACGAATATGAAAAGCAGAGAGTATTGTCGTCAGCAAAGGAATATATTGGATAAGAAGTAGCCGACAAGAGATCGTTGATGAAAATTAAAAAGAGTGTCGGAGACAGAACGGAGCCCTCGGGCACACCAGCATTTATTTTTTGTGAATATCAGACTTGAAACAATTCAAGACAACTTGAATTGAACGTTCCGAAAGGTAATTTCCAAGCCATTGAAGAAGAGAGTCGTCGATCCCAAAAGCACGCATTTTCGACAAAAGAGTCTGATGCCAAACTCTGTCAAATGCTTTAGAAATATAAAGTGCAACTATCTGGCTTTCACCAGATTGATGTACGCTTTGCTTCCACTTTTCGGTGAGACATGCCATCAAATCACTTGTGGACCTGTTGCTATGAAAACCTTACCATCGGTCATTAAGAAGTTTCCGTGTTTCGCCAAAATTTCCGCCTAGAACACGCTACAGTGATTTGGAAGTCGGAAAGAGACACTTAGATTTAGCTTATCTGAGAAACACCGCCACCAACCTCGCTATCGGTTTTTAATCAATCTGTGTAAAAGCAAATTGACTTGTCCTCCATGAAAGCATCTTCCTTCCAGAAGGACCTAGAGGGAGGGAGTAGAACGTAGGGCTCCGCTTATGCATAGACATGCTGTTTTTTGAACTCAGCTTAGTTCGCTACAGTTGACTGCGTTGTCTAAAGCTGTCCACCAAGCAACAACCCCGTAGGTGGGTATCGGTCTTATGACCGAGATGTATAGCCAGTGGGTTATACGAGGTAGAAGGCCCCATTTATTCCCAATGGCTTTTTTGCAAGAGAAAAAAGCTACTGCAGCTTTCTTGACTCTTTATTGAATGTTAGGTTTCCAGTTTAGTTTCCTGCCAAAAATGAGATCCAGATATTTTGTGGAAAAGACTGTCCTGTTGGGATGCTATCTGGAAAGTGGGTGTCCAGTCGGTTTTTTTTTTTTTTTTTCAAACAACTAAGCATCATAGGATTTATAGAGAAGATTTTTCTTTGCCGCGATGTCTTAGAGGTTTCTGTAATTTTGTCACAGAATGATTTCCAGGATTGTCGCTTTGCCTTCTTCAGTTCTTTTTTGTACATTTTGAGGGATTCTTTATATGAGGCCCAGTCAGTCACTTTTCTTTTGCTTTTTGCTAAGTTGAACAGTTTTCTGCAAATGTTCCTAAGTGGTCCCAGTGCTGATGTGCACCAGTGCGGCACCTTGTAGAGCATACGTTAATCAATTTGTCACAGCGGTTAAAGATCAATCGCCTAGTGAAAATCTTCAACGACATGTTTCGACTTTGGATCCTCACATCGAGTCAATTCGATTTGCCGATAATCTTTGCCAATCGAGAAAACTGGGATTGAGATAGGATGACAACAGGCTTAGAACCACTAGTTTTTTTAGTAGCCATCCTCTAATGGAAAACAGTGCAAAAGGAAATACAGAAGCAATCCTTGAAATATTCCTGGACAACATACAACTGAACGAAGAAGCAAGCGATATGACCAAGCGGCTCAATTTCAACATCGAGTCAGCAGACTTGGCTTTTCCTCAAAAATTTAGGAATAAAGGCCATATCGCCTGGACAAAGAGTTTATACACATGCTAACGGAATTATTAATGGGAACAGCTATAATACCAACAAATAAACACGACATCAGTACAGCGGACCTTTATCTCAAAAATGATTCATCTACAAGGCGGTAGGTTTTTCGTAGGCTTAACAGATGTAAGACATAAAGCTATATCGGATCGATTGCGGTCCTTAGCAAGCGCCGTCTAAGAATAAATACCAAGATACTTACTTGAAAAGAAATATAGACAAAAAAGAGGTCACATCTGGTAGCATACTTCATGGATTCCATCTTTTATAGTGATGGATCCCTACCAAAAGTAAATTAATTGAGCGAAATGAGGTAGATAGACAGTCGTCTTCCCTTGGATGGACTTTATATCATTTGTATATAATGCTGGGACATAAGTAGACTAACAGACGACCGCAATACCAGACACATTAATATAGGAAGCTATGATACATGGAATAATGGAACGCACATTAATGACTCTTCTAGGACCAGTCAAGATGATTAGGATAGCTTTTCACTACAGATATTTTAAGTACAGAGGAAACTATATTCCATTAGTTAAATGTTGAGGGATTTTCACTTACAATGGACCAACACAGTTACCGTCTCTGGAAAGAATTCAACGTCATAGATTCACAGGTATGTTCAGGATAACTACCATTGCTATGTATATATTCGTACCTATTCAGCACGGACATGATACACACAATTGAATTCACATAATGAAAACGTAGCCAGTATAGTTCTCTCTTCTAAATTGCAATGTACTAGAAATTCCAATCCTTCATACCTACCTACTGACTACAAGTACAATACAGACCATAGTACGAGAATCTGTTCTCTGCAAAAACTTTTATTTTCCAAAAGGAGGACACTTTTCCTGCACTATACCAACTACGAGTATCTGTATGGTTATGACAAATTAGACTTTTGTTGCCACCCCCCTTTTGCGTGTATCCTGTCTTCTGTTGCAGAAAATGCAAATTAAGGTGGCGCAGAGTACGGGTCTCTCCTATACGGATAGTGCTGCCATAAGGAGGCGAAGGCATTTCAATCGGGTAGGCTGCAAAGTAATTAAAAGTATCTATGTAGGTAGAACTGAAATGTTAAGCAAAATCAACGACTGACGAGTATTACAAATCGGATTCAACCGTGTGCGCTAACATAATGACTGCAGCAGGGAAATAATATAGAAATATAGAACACCACTTCGACGGACGACTACATAGCTCATCTTCCATGGTTGGATGAATATAGTGGGGAGACGAATCGAATTTAAACTCCTGCGATCTAAATCGAATAAAGGTGGAGACGCCCTATCGTTGAAACTTAATTCAAACGACATTACGTCCGTACTTTACTTACTGCGGAACTGTTCACTTATATGGCCTAAGTGAGTCGTTGACATATTTTTTTTTTATTTTTAATTTTTTTTATTTTCTTCAATATCTTTTCACTCCTCTCTTTATGGCTTAGCAAAAGAAAATATTCAATTTAGATACATAGATAACATAACATACAATGTTGTGTTGTTTGGACAATATCTACACATCAGTACTTTATACACATGAATAAGCATATCAAACAGAACTAGAGATGCATACCATAAACGAGTAACGAGTAAAAATATCTTTAACTTGTCATTTAAAAACTGAAAATGATTGTTTTATATTTTTATATCTCAAAAATGAAGGAAAATAATGAGAAAAATGAAAACAAATTCGCTGGCATAAATATCTGAGTCAGTTTAAGTTAACAATGTGAAGTAGGAATTCTTTGTATTGTAAAACATTCCAACAAGAACTCGACAGCTAACCAACAAAATGCAAAAACCAAGAAATTCATCTAAAAAAAAAAAAAAAAAACGCAATCAAAATGTATCTGAACCAATTAACAAGTAAATACATACAATTACATATATATGAGTACATGTATGAGATGCCTTTTATGACAATATGAACACGGATGAAATTTGTAAAACAGTGATTTGTGATTGTTAAGTGTTGCCGGATTGGTTTGACGTAATAAAGTTGCTGTAAAGGATAAAAAATTTATGACAATAGGTGTTGGACGTAATACTCGTAGGAATCCTGACAGGACACTGCCTCCTGCGACAACACGCAAAGAGACTGAAATTGTCAGATACGGATATTTATGCGGTGATCGGCAAGCTGTTGAGGGACATAACACATATATTATGTGAATGAGAGGAAATAGACGGCACGAACTTCAAAGGCCTTCTTGGCTTTTGCAAAGAAATTGGATGTTTCAACAGGGAAACAATCTTTTTGCAATTTGAAGACAAATTCTACTGGTTCCACAGGGAGCGCGATGGGCTCGTTTTGGTGACTGGCGTGCTGTGTGATGGCATATCCATCATACCTCTGTTCAACCTCACCTACCTAGGTGTCGGGCGTTGAGAACAGGATATTAAACTGAATCAGAGTCGACTTGAGAAAATTGACCATAAGCCTTAAGCCAAGCAAACAAGAAACTAGGTTATGTCGTTATTTTTAGAAGAGACTGTATGTTTGGTGTTCCCGAAAATACACGATACTTTCGATCAACTACTATTTTGAAATATAAATCTTCTACAGCTGAAACCTTGTACCAAAAAGTTCTTCTTCTTGACTTACAGCTGAGGTGTTTCAGATAAGGGACCGACTTCGAAGTAGATCACATGAAGAAAATAGTGGTTTTGCCGCTACCAGGGCAACAAAAAAATGTCTCAAAGCTAGAAGCAGGAAATATGGTACATAACACATTGGCTGAAAAGCCGTGCCGTTTCTAGCAGAGGGCACCACTTTCAGTTAGTACCAACCTTCAAAAGATACGTGTATAAATTTGACAGCTCTCGGACGATTAGTTCTTGAGATATACCGCTGTGAGTGAAGCAACTTTTGTTATTGTGAAAAAAATGGATTCAAAGCAATTTCGTGTGTTGATTTATCATTGCTTTTTGATGGGAAAAAATGCAGCCGATGCAAAGAAATGGCTTGATAAGTGTTACCCGGACTCTGCACCAGCCGAACGAACCATTCGCAAGTGGATTGGAAAATTTAAAAGTGGTCATACAAGCACCGAAGATGATGCACGCAGTGGACGTCCAAAAGAGGCTGTTTCAGATGAAAACATCAAAAAAGTCCACAAAATGATTACGAATGACCGTAAAGTGAAGTTGATCGAGATAGCTGAGGCTCTGAAGATATCAAAAGAGCGTGTTGGATATATCATACACGAATATTTGGACATGCGAAAACTCTGTTCAAAGTGGGTGCCGCGTTTGCTCACAGTCGACCAAAAACAACAACGTGTTGATGATTCAGATTAGTGTTTAAAGCTGTTCAACCGCGATAAAGCCGAATTTTTGCGTCGGTATGTGACAATGGATGAAGCTTGGCTCCATCACTTCACACCAGAGTCAAGTCGGAAGTCAGCTGAGTAGCGAGCAGGCGACGAACCTCGTCCCCGGCTGGCAAGGTTATGGCATCCGTATTTTGGGATGCACATGAAATAATTTTCATCGACTATCGCCAAAAGGGGCAGACTATCAACAGCGACTATTACATTGCGTTGTTGGAGCGTTTGAAGGACGAAATCGCAGAAAAACGGCCGCATTTGGAGAAAAAGAAAGTGCTGTTTCATCAAGAAAATGCACCGTGTCACAAGTCGATGAAAACGATGGCAAAATTGAAAGAATTCGGCTACGAATTGCTTCCCCACCCACCGTATTCTCCAGATTTGGCCCCCAGCGACTATTTCCTGTTCGCAGACCTCAAAAGAATGCTCGCCGGAAAGAGATTTAAGACCGAATCGCCGAAACAGAGGCCTATTTTGAGGCTAAACGGAAATCGTACTACAAAACTGGTATCGAAAGATTGAAAAATCGTTCCAATTAATGTATCGCCCTCGAAAGTAACTATATTGATAAAATTGAATTTTGCAAAAATTTTGTGTTTTACTATAAAACGGCGCGGACTTTTCAGCCAATGTATTACTTGTAGATGCATGTTATGCTGTCTTCCAGACCAAAAATATCGAGCATCATCGAAAAAATGCTCGGACATACAAGGGTAGTCCCAGAAGTACCCGATCTGAAATATAGATGGCGATTGTTGTTTAAAAAGAATGACAGCTGTAAAACTTAAATGTGAAGTTCGGCGACACTATGTTATTTAGTACGAGTATTTGTCCGGCAGCCATCAATAGTGAGCGCTCTCAATGAATTTTTAAACATGGAAAAAACTTTGTCATCGCTATGTGATGCAATACTTTCATTTAAAAGGCCTCAATCGAGCCAACATCAAAACGGAACTGGATTCTACTCTGGGGGAGTCTGCTACTTCGTTTACAGCAATAAAATATTGGGTGGTAGAGTTTAAGCGAGGCCGTGCGAGTTGCCAAAACGAACATGAGCTGAGTTCACCTCATTGAAAGTGCGTGAACTAGTAGATATGGTAGGCATTTCAAATAGCGCTGTACATCGCATATTGACTGAAAAATTGGACATGAGAAAGCTGTGCGCAGCAAGATGGGTGCCGCGATTAATCACAATGGATCAAAAACAGCTCGGTAAGGATGTTTCAATCGAGTGTTTGGCGAAGTTTCACAGCAATAAAGCCGAGTTTTTGCGTCGATTCATAACCATGGATGAAACATGGGTCCATCACTTCACATCCGAGAGACGAAGGAACCACCAAAACAATGGATTCAAAGAGGAGAACCGGCTCCAAAGAAGGCGAAGAAAACTGCAGGCAAGGTCATGCTGTCAGTTTTTTGGGAAGCGCGTGGGATTATTTTCATTGATTATCTTCAGAATGGAAAAACAATCAACAGCATGTATTATGCGAACTTATTGCAGCGTATGAAAGATGAAATCAAGAAAAAACGGCCGCATTTGGCGAAGAAAAAAGTTTTGTTTCATCAAGACAATGCACCAGTTCACTCATATGTCATCGCGATGGCCAAAATCAATGAGTTAAAGTTGGAATTGCTTCCTCATGCACCCTATTCGCCAGATTTAGCTCCCTCGGATTATTTTCTATTTTCGAATTTCAAAAAATGGCTCGGGGGTAAAGAGGTGGAATTTGCGGTTGATGGCTACTTTAAGGAGCTCTACGATTCGCACTATAAACATCGCTGAGAAAAGTGTTTTGAACTAAAAGGAGACTACGTACAGAAATAAACATATTTTTTCCCAATTTTTTTTGTGTTTTTTTTTTTTACTTCTGGGACCACCATCGTACAACAGAATAGTCAAGATTATGCTCGTTTCAATATTCTTCATAAAAACAAGTAGGTACAGAGCTTCTAACAACTCCCAAATGGACAACAGGAGGAAGAGTCCTGTGAATAAAGAAGCACCCACCTTTTGGTCAGTGTTGAAGAGAGAACACCAAATCATGAACTCAGCATGGGTAGATGAGAAGAAAATTGACGGATCTTCAAGAGGCTAAAAACCACCAGAGAAGCATTTAACTTGGAGGCTTATAAGTAGCCACTCAGAAAAAATTTAAAACCGAATTTAGGAAAGGTTGAGAAAATGCCTGAAGGCTCTTTTGTGATGAGTTTTCCGACGCATCCAACCAAACTACTCCCAGCTGTGTATACCGTTACAGGACGTATTCCAGCTAAGCATCTTCAACTGAAGTCTAGTGTTCCAGGGTATACTCGAGAACCAGTACAACTTACATAGGAGACACCTCACATATCAATCAACACAATCTGATCACTGGAATAAAAGTCAACTGGGTTATAAACAGCTTCGATACTCGTAGATTTAAATCTTCGCAACCAAATGGCATCTTTCCTGAAGAAATCAAACAAAAAACCTCCGGCATAGCTTCACCATTGTTAGACATCATTTTAAATGGTTGTCTAGACTGGGTGTACAATGGGGGACGGAGGTCAATATGATTGGCTGATTGACATCCATCTTCGTCAGAGTATAAGATCAAAACCTTTCTCTCGCTCATCAACATCAAATTTAAGTCTCAATCGATATGGGCTTTCTCGACACTGAGATGCTTTCAACAATTTCAAAGAAGAAGAAGCTGTTCAACACAAAGCTGGAAGCATACATCAGCTCCGAAATATGCCAATCTACGCACACCACAAGGTGGTGTTCTCCCGTCCCTTCTGTGGAACATGGTAGTCAATGAACTACTTGGACTTCTGTAAGACGAGGGTTACTTACATATGTGGACGATTGGCCAGCATCACGTTAGCAAAGCCTGGATGGGTTTATTGAAATCCGGAAAAGGTATAAAGAAAGTGGGCTGTAACCTCAAATTACCTCAGGGTTCACACTTCGATTGTCAGACCTATACTAGTGCATGGTGTAGCATGATGAAGCGAATTACAGGTACATCTTAATATTGAGTGGGCATCATCACATACCACTTTTTAATTGCAAGACACTCGACTTGTTTTGACTTCCTTTCAACTATTTTTGCAGGAGCTATGCTGATGAAGAGAATGGCGGAGTATTTGATTTGTGTAACTGAAATAAGCATGCTTACGATTCAAGGCATCCAGACCTCTTTCGGCATTGTATTTGGTAATCTGCGACACCTGTTGCAAATGGTTACGAGAATATTTCCATTTAGGTTACCGAAGATCGGTGTCTATGTGATCAGTACGAGGGTTGCCTGAAAAGTTTCCAACCGCAACGAAAAAATTGCGGCACTCGTCAATAAAAGCTAGTGAATGCTAGTTCTGCATCTTTTGACAGTTACTTACCGAAGTTTCAGTCATTTTGGACACACAGTTTTTAGTTGACAGTCGTTTGAGTGAGCCGATGTGAGTGTTTTTTTGTGAAAATGGAAAAAAAATTGAGTATCGAGCTGTCATTAAATTCTTGTTTTTGAAAGGCAATACGCCTACGTAAATCAAAAATGAATTGGACTCTGTGTATGGGGATTCTGCACCATCATTTACCACAGTGAAATTTTGGGCAGCTGAATTTAAACGTGGCCGTAAGAGCTTGAAAGATGATGAACGTTCGGGACGTCCAAAAACTGCAACCACTGACGATAACATTGCTAAAGTTCACCAAATGTTGTTAGACGACCGCCGAATTAAAGTGAGAGAGAGATAGTACAATAGATTTTATGAAAATATCCAAAGAACGTGTTTCTTACATATTAAATTAAGATTTAGGCATGAGAAAGCTGTCCGCGCGTCGGGTGCCGCGTTTGCTTATGTCAGACCAAAAACGTGTTCGAATGAACATTTCCAACGCTCTGTTGACGCAGTTTAGGCGCAATAGATCCGAGTTTTGGTGCCGATTAATTACTGTAAATGAAACTTGGATACACCATTATACGCCCGAAATAAAAATTCAGTCAAAACAGTGGACTGCAAAGGGCGAGTCGGCTCCAAAAAAAAGCAAAAACTGTTTTTTCGGCTGGAAAAGTGATGGCGACTGTTTTTTGGGATAGTAAAGGAGTTATCTTAATTGATTATCTTCAAAAAGGAAAAACCATTCCAGGGCCATACTACGCATCATTACTTGCCCAGCTGAAGGCGGAAATGGCGGAAAAACGGCCACATTTTCAGAAAAAGAAAATCCTGTTTCACCAAGACAACGCGCCGTCTCACACCTCAGTGGTTGCCATGGCGAAAATCCATGAATTACGGTTTTGAACTGCTTGACCATCTGCCTTATTCACCAGATCTAGCCCCAAGCGACTTCTTGTTGTTCTCTCATCTAAAAACTGCGCTCGGAGGACAGAGATTTTCGTCAAATGAGGAGGCAATCACCTTCGTGAATAATTATTTTGCAGAGAAAAACGCCAAGTACTATTTGGACGGGTTAGAGAGACGGGAGCATCGCTGCGAGAAGTGTGTAGAGTTGCAAGGCGACTATGTAGAAAAATAAAAAAAAATGAAAAAAAATGTCTTGTCTCACTGTTCGGTCGGAAACTACGTATTATGAATCCTAGCTCAAATATTGAGTTAAAAACCATTGCCCCAACAACGTAGCTGGTCGTTGCCGGAATGTTCGCTAGCTACTGTGCCACAGGGCTGGGTTTGATACACAAGCAATATAATGAAAAACAGAAAAAACAATTTCTGACATCGTCAAGCTTTCGGAAGGAAGAAGTGACGACTTTTCTCTATGGATAAATCGATTATTTTCCTTCCGTTCGGAATTGGTACCTCTACCTGGACGCAAATGATAAGACCAGGAATCTAGTTAGTGAAGAGACTACACTATGGTCTAGAGGTGGAGAAAGTTTTTGTAAGAATAGTTAGAAAGCTTAGACAACACTAGGTCTGGAAACGGACTGACAATCATTTCTCTAGAGGAAACCCGCATGGACAGCTTGCTACCTGGCTTAGGTTCCTTTTATCCCAGAATGTATTCAAAGATTTCTGTTTGTTAAGCTAGAAGACCAAGCTAAGATTGAAATCAAGAGCAGATCGCAGTGGATGACCGCAACGCCAGAATACTATCCAGTCTTGCATGTTGTTCAACATCAGATAGATCTGGAAGATATGTTGAAAGAAGGAATCATAGAGAAATTTGACACTCTGTCAAAATATAACAGGGACTGAGTCATTCAAACGGCCAGTGTTAAGGGTTTCTTAAAAAAAAAATCGTTTTCTATGTTGGTACAACTGTGATCTATTTAGACGCTGAGTTTGAGCGTCATCTTAGTTTGTTAACCTTAGTTAACCTCAAGATAGAAAAAAATATTAAGCAAAGAGATAAAAATCTTGGAGGAAGCCTACGGCGACTTCGTAATAGTAAGAGCATTTGAATGATACAGAGCGTTCGAAATTGTTGAAAGCTTGGCTCATCCGAGACGGCCAGCAACGGCAGTTACTGAAGAAACCAACGGCTTAGTGAAAAAAATGGTGCTTGAAAATCGTGACTATAATGTGGCAGAGCTTTCACAAGAACTATCCGTTTGAAGGAGATTATCGGCAGAACAACTCTTGGATCTTGAACCATCTCACAAATCTATTCTGATCGAGTAAGCCATATCTGGCACCCTATGACTTTTCCTACTTCCGAAACTTAAATTACCACTTCGCGGGACCAGTTTTGAGTCGATTCACGACATAAAGGAAAACTCGCTGAGAGAGCTGAAGGTGATCCCAGAATATGCCTATAAAAAATGTATGGACGGCTGGATTGTTTGTTGGAAAAAATGTACAGCTTCAAATGGAGCCCATTTTGAAGGCGAAAAAATAAATTTTTCCGATTGATTTGTGTTGTTTTTATTCACTCAGTCCCGGCAATATTTTTAGGTTCTGCGTCAACTACAGAAAGTTGAATAAGCTAAATTGTTCAAGCCCCGGGATGTCGAATATTTCTCCTCGGAGGACCACATTTGCGTGCTGGCAGATTCCTGCTGAGAAGAGGTTTATGCCATATGTGGCTTTCAATGCATCCTGTCATGGCCTCTTCCAATTTAAAGCGATGCTATTCGGGTTGCATAACGCACTTGCGACGTGCCAGCGCTTCATCGACAGACACGGTGTACCAATAGTTTCCGTCGACACCTTAAAATATTAGAAAAAAGTCTTCATGAGATCGACTGCGGCAGGTCTCAAGATAAATAAAAATTCTGTAAATACGTAGTCGGTGAGAGCATGGTTCAGATACCTCCACCAAACAATCTGGAAAGGAGGTTAGGATTTCGTACCAAACATAGCAATTTGATTAAACCGTTGACCGGAGTGTTGGGGAAGGATTGTAAATTTAAATTCATTTGTTTTGAGGGGCGCAAGGACAAGTCCTAGAAAAGCATACTTGACAGTTGAGCCGGTTCTGACCTCTTCGGGATTATAGGATGAACCGACGCATCGGACTATGTGGTCAAAGCAGACATTTGAAGAAAACGAGAAGGTGATGCATAGATCGGTGTGCATAGGTCGATTAATAGAAACGAGAAAAACTATCCAAACACGGAGAAGGTTCATAGCCATGGAAATTTGAAGATGTTGCGACCGTACATTAAAAGTGTTCGTTTAACAGTCCCAACGGATCATTACTCATTAGATTAAGGATCTATCGAAAGTTAACTAGGTGGGCACTAAGGTTGCATCGTTAGGACAAAGATCACGCTGTTCCGCACATGCTCTATAGAAGTATTGCAAGAGTGATATGCTCAAACTTGATTGGTCCGCTTTATAAATCGTGAAGGGGTTTGCCTACCTTTTCGATACATATTCTAAGTTAGCTCAGATCCGAATAGAAAATGTATCCGAATAGCACAGAAAATTCTTCCCATCTGGAGGAACGTTAACATCGAAACCACTTCAGTCTTCAGATCAAAGCCAATCCGTCGTTACTTAACAATCACCTGCAAACGATATGACAATTTACAAAATTTTACAACAAAAAAAAAAAAGAACAATTTTTACAAAAACTTTTGAACGAAAAATTGCGATAAAAAACTTGAACCATTCCAAAGGATTTACAAAAAAATAAAAAATAAAAAATAAAAAAATTGCAAAAGATAATTAAAAATTGTGCACTTCATACCTTCTCCCTGTCGGCACGATCGATTTTAGCAAAATCATTGCGTTCCCGATCGATCTTGCCAAAGCTCGAGGAATATTTGGGTAATGTTGGCGGCGGTATTGGTCGAGCTGCTATAGCCGGCTTCTCAGTGCTTGGTAAGTGTGATTTATTAACACTGTGGATACCGGCTGTAACTGTACCTGCACTACTGAGATTAATATTTGTCGAGTTAACATAATTGTGTTTATAAGCACCGGGGGAGGAGAGAATCGGTTTTGTTGGTGGTATTGGCGGTGGTCCTATTGATTTTGATGTCACGGTTGTTGTTGTTAAAGAAGTAGTACCACTACCTCCACCTCCACCTCCACCGCCGCCGCCTCCTCCACCACTCTGATTCGAATTGGAATTCAATGTGACATTTTGGTTTCCAGTTGTGTTGGCGGTATTGTTATTATCATTGGCGCTAGTACCACCATTTGACGCAGGAATTGTATTCACGGATGCTGTTGTTGTACTCATTTTTGTTGTTTCCTGGACATGTATGTTATCTGCGTCTACTTCATAATTTTAGCTGAAAATATCAAAGATCCAAAGGTTAGGGGAAGAACAATGCCAAATGATTGATTGACATTATTGTAGTTCCCAGTGGTGAAGAGAAAGAGAGCAAAATTCGCCGCGCATAATTTCCCATCATGACCGGCATAAGCGGGGAGGCTAATCACGGAGCCATAAAATCCGGCCTAAATGTCGACTTTAATTGGATCTCATCGTTGAGATCATCTCTATCATTCTTACAGAGAGACGTCGTCATAAGCCGATTACGATTATGAAGCTCTCTGTTAGGCTTGATTTGGTTTGGGGATTTAGTTTAGGAGAGGAAAGGGTAGCGTATTTTCAACGACGGATATGGAACAGACACAACAGAACTGCTAAATGGTCGCAATAATTATGTGAGAACGATTGCAATTTTTAATCAAATGCGCCATAGCGACTCAACTCTGACATCAACACAGAGTTTGGCTAATTTATGTGGAGACTAGTTGTGGACAAGGGCGGATAAGTAGATAGCACATGAGTAAATGAACAAATGAACCCCTGCATGCATGGATGGTAGATAGCTAGATGGACGTGATTTGATCGAGCATACAGAATGATGTCAGATTTTTAGTTCACTTAATTGGTTTGGCGAGAGTCAAATGCAAATCATGTTGTAGTGTCAAATGTGTGGCAAAAAAAAAAAAAAAAAAAAATAACCGAGGACAATGAGCTTAAATGAGACGCAGCAAATGTTCGTTAATAGTGCAGCATAGTTCATTGGATAATATTGGGGCAATGAGGTCATATGTCTCTTGTGTTTTACGTAGGTACCTGCCGTAAAGGCTTAAGCCTACGCGTTGATAAGCGCCCTTCTGGTTGTAGAAGTACTACCACCAGTACCAGATTCGAAGGCGTGTGTAAGGCAGAAACTTCCCCTTTAGTGAAGGGTCGAGGCCTATCAAATACCTCAGCCACTCTATGGGTCATGGCACCCGGTTGCAATGCAACTCCACATCGAGCAGACCAATTGGTTCCATGGTAATCCCATGGTTTAGCACAGGTCATAGTACACTACAACATATGCTAAGCCATGAGATGTCCAAGTACCATTAGGTCTATTCTCCTCGCGATTTTGGGTACAAACCTACAGCCACTACGATACTCTCACAAGAGTGCAATGAGGTCAGCTTTTAGTTGAGATATACAAAAGAAAAACACATCTGACTTAAACTCTAGTTCAAGACTTGTTTGTTTAGGCACATAAAAATAGCGCCAACCACATGTGTAAGAAACTTGGACTACATTAGGCATATCCTCTGCACCATATGAAGTCAAGTCATATTATCACTTCCAGTTGATGCCTACTAGATCACATCACTAATCCCTATATCAGATCGGATACCAGCTTAACCCAGATTTGGGTTAGAAATCATTGTGGCCAGCAATTTTCAACTTCCTGCGTGAACTGGAAAAGTCCATGGGGAATCAAGGCCAGCCCCTTGAAACAACAAACTAGGCGAACGAAATCTAAGGGCACTTTTTCTTCTACCGCACTCTCAAGGAAGGGATCTAAAGGACGAAATTATATCATCAAATCAGGACTTCTATAATTACTTACTTGGAATTTCTTTAAAGAAGAGCTGCCTCTTAGAGTAGGCTCAGGATATGCAACCGAAGTGAAATCTCCTGATTCTAACGATTAGTACATATAAACCTCTGTCACTCTAAGCCTATTCTTTAAATCAGGAGAGAAAATTCAAGAACCCTAGGTTGTAGTGAAGAAACAGAAACTGGAGAAGATTTTTTTAAATAAAACAACAACGGTGTGAGATATAAAATTGATTCCGGCTTTATTTTGAAGCTACGTTCATGCTATTTTGTGCGGAATAGGACATCATTCAAATGGCCGACTCGGCTTCACTGGCAGTGCTTCAAGCGGTCGGTCCAATTGTGAGATGTGAGATGACACAGTCGCCAAATTTCTCCTTCACAACTTCGAGCGTTGCATCGCTTATGTGGAATTGTGGAGTTATTGTTGGAACAACAGCTCGGATGTATCGATGTTGTCGAGCTCTGACCACAGAAAATCGGTTAACATCGTTCTATACCTGAAATCTTTGACGGTAACTGTGTTTTCTTCCTCATTTCGAAAGAAATAAGGTCCGATGATGCCGACATGACAAAAACCGCACCAAACTGTCAATCATTGTGGGTGTATTGATGTTTGGCCGAATTGTGTTCGCTCCAATGATGGCAATTTTGCTTGTTGACATAGCCGCTGAGCCAAAAATTGGCTTCGTCCTAGAAGATGATTTTTTGGCCAAAATTCGGATCTCCGGCTAACTTTTCCAGCTCCCAATTAGCGAACTTACGGCGTTGTCTATGGTTGTTTGGCTTCAATTCTTGTGTCAGTACAATCTTATTCGGATGTAGGCCCAAATCCAACTGCAATATAAGCCGGGTTCTCTGGCGATTCCCAATTCAGCTGATCGGCGCCGAATCGACATTTCTGGGTCTTCTTCGATACTGGGCGTTACGGTGGCTATGTTTTTTTTCATTTCGCATCAATCTCTGTCTGGTTGGTGGATTAAGATCCAAAAGAGTACATTCACGCTCAAAGTTTTCCACGGTGCGACGAATTGCCTGCACACTGAAGCCATGATGGCGACCGACCTCACGACGAAATTCACGTTCCGTATTTACAACCGAGCCGGGATTTCGATAATTTTTTAATAATTTCCGCACGTTCAGCAAGCGTGAAACGATGCATGATGAAATGGCAAACCTTATTCAATATTTTGACAGCTGGATGTCATGGGTCACTTTAACAGCTGCTGAAACATGACAATTGGAAAAACTATCATTGCTATCTGGTCACCCTTTAGAAGAGTAAAAAATAATATCCCGGCTGTTGTTCAAGAACGAGGAAGACTTACTTTCTATGTTCTCTAACATATGTATGTGACCAGCTACATGACATTCGCTTACAGAACGTTAAAAGATATCCAAGGAAACTAAATCTTATCCAAGAAGATCTCCTAACATTTTAACGGACATTCAACCACACAAATCTCTGGAAAACGGGTCTAAATCTATCAAAACGAAATAACAAATCCCATCGAGTCAATGTAGATTAGCTATGTCACGATTTAATGTGTCTGCCCATGAAAATATCATTCCCGTAATGCATTATTCACGTCAACTACTTACAGATACACCGACGAATAAATGTAAAACTTCGTTAAACCCTTAATTTTATTGAATCTACTCGTAAGTACTTAAAGCCTTTAACTCTCCCGCATTTTCTGCCTGTGTAGAACTTTACCATGTTCGCTTTTTCCAGGATACTAGTACTAACTCATTGCGTAAATAGTTTAAAGTCTCATAAACCATCATCCTACTGAACTACAAAACTACAAACCTCAAGAAGTAAGGAGTAGGATAAAAATTAATTTTCCAACAACCAAGGAGGAAACAACACAGTACTCTGAGTAGTACAAAGTCATTAAGCATATCCTTGAGATGCTTTTAATGAGAAAACCAACGTAAATAGGTCACAGGGGAATAATTCACTAGCTCTGGAATTTCAGTTATTAATTGCTTGTCCTTTGATGAACTGCTTTTTATGGCAAATATTCTTCTCCAGGGAATGATTATTGCATTTCAATTTGATTGAAGTCCATACAAACAGAATCCATGTAAAGTGCAATCATGAGAATGCAAATGCCATGAAGGTTTGAAGTTGTAAGTGTCCTTTGTGGTAACTGAACTTCACAATAGGTAAATAACCTAGATGGTAAGGCTTTTGAATTCTTCCTACAAAGCATTCCCAAATTCGAAATTCGAAATTCGAAAGGGCTTATAACATATATGACTGCTGAATTAAATGATGAAAGCCATAATTGTGTTGTATGCCGCAAGGAGACTTCAAAGTGAGGTACCACAAGGTTGCACATATATTGTACGATTTTATACGATTGATTATCAAAGCACTGTTTGTTCTAATCAAAGGAAGTGGACATGAAAATTCCAGTTTTGAATCTGGCAACACCGTCCCAACGGAGGCATAGCCTTATGGCAGGAGATTCGGTCAGGAGGCCTTAGAGTCTGGCCTCTGACTAGCTAGAAAAAACTAAAATGCATATGACAAGAGATATGGTAATGAGACATTTCCAAGCGTAATACTAGAAAACAGAGTACTTGTGTTATTCAGACAGACCCGGTCTTCCACCGGACTTAGTAACGATAATAAGCCAGACCCAAGCGAATTCCAATCCAGTCTGTCAGGCGACGGTAAAATTAGCTAAAAGAAGGAGCTTAGAACCAGAGCAATGATGTATCGTTACATCTACCAGAATACTCGCACATACTTCGGAATCTGAGCAAAGACTAATACAGGTCTTATGGATGTGCCGTGAGGTCGTCCGTAATCTACTCTAGCTATTATAAATTTCGAGCGAATCATTTACTGAGATCCGCTGAAATGCTGCTTGGACGTGAAAACCGGGATAGGATAGGTTAGATATGCCATCACACAGACACCAGGCACCAAAACGGGCCCATCGCGATCCCTGCGGTGTTTGTCTTGTCATTTGGTGCAGGATCTACGATTTTCTGCTGACTCCGAACTGGAAAAGAAGTGGAAATCCAACCCTAAGTAGTCTACAATATAAACGCGTGTTGGTTACGCTCCAAAAGAAATTTTTTCGATAAATCATATTTGAGACATTGCAATTGCGTGGCACACTTTTGGGCCACAATGGTTGGGTTATCCAAATCGCCACCAATCCAAAAGATCCAGACACTATCATCTCCGCTTCTAGCGATAAAACTCTCATTGTCTGGAAATTGACCCGCGATGGGGGCAACAACTACGGTTTCCTACTCGCACTCACCAAACCATTCGAACCCAATTATCGTCTCGTGCGGTTGGGATCGTACCGTCAAGGTCAGGAACTTGGCCAATTACAAGTTGAAGAACAATCACCATGGACACAGTGGCTACTTAAATACTGTTACAGTTTCGCCTGATGGTTCCCTATGCACCCCCGAAGGCAAGGTCGCCAAGGCTCTCTTGTGGGATCTTAATAACGGCAAGAACCTGTACACTTTGGAACACAATGATATCATCAATGCTTTGTGCTTCTCACCAAACCTCTATTGGCTGTGTGTCGCTTATGGTCCATCCATCAAGACCTCGGATTTGGCATGCAAAAAACCCGTCGAGGAACTTCGCCCAGAGGTTGTTCGCAAACATCAAAGGCCGACCAGCCACAGGGCTTGTAAATCGCCTGGTTCACCAATGGACAGACTTTATTCGCTGGCTACTCTGACAACACCATCCGTGTATGGCAAGTGTCAGTCTCTGCTCACTAAGCAAACGATAGCAAGGGCCAGCAGTACAAGATTCCTTCTTTCATTTGTATTACGTCATTTGTTTATCATCTGTGCGAATATGTCGTTTTCTTTATTGATAATTTGGGTATGCTGCCTGGTTGTTATAGGTTTAAGGTCGGAACCCGGCGATATTCAGTTCTGTAACTATGACTACAGCTCAGAGGGAAAATGTTCGGCGAATAAATTCGCTTGACTGCATCAACAGCGGCGTCAGGAACACAACAGATTCCTTATGTAATCAACGTGGAGCTGAGGTCAGGGTGCTGAAATAGAACTGAATACCCGGCTCTGTTTGCTCAGGGGTCCGAGAAAGGATCAAACAGTTCAGGTTTGGCGTTGTGCGTCATGTTTACTACCACGCCACTTAAAAACCCTACTATTGCGGAGTAAACACTAGCCTCAGATGAGGAAGGCCTCACTATTGACGACCCTACAAAACAGAAAAAAAAACGACATTTGGATCGGCGCATGCTTGGACTACAAATAGGCCACATGCGAGGAAAAAAAAAATCAGAGACCCTAGATGGCTGTAAAGCGGATATCGCGGCTGTGGGATGAGCCGGAAAATATGAGAATGACATACTCGTATTTAAAAGCGGTTTTATTCTAAGCATCAGACATAGCTAAGTGGGGTCTGGAGCTCTTGCATCAATCCGCATCGCAGCTAAGTCCCCTAACCTAACCTATATCCACGACCTCGTTAGCGTTGGCCTAATGAATAATTTATAAAAGGTCTCTGGCGGTTGACCAGCGAGGAGGTGAACGTCACTTATAAGACTTTACAATATTGCATAGGTTTTTAATGAAAATAAGACTTTTAGTGGGTGGCCGTGGCGCAAGTGTCACTGGCACCTAGGTTACATTGTTCAGTGAACAGAGACGCTGGAAGCGAAGTGAGTTCCCTTCATTGTTTGCCGGAGGGAATCAAAGCAAAGCGAACGGTATGGAGTTAAATATAAATCACGTCCTCTTTGTATACTATCATATTTGACTTTTTTGGTTCTCGGGAGCGTAAATGAAGAGTTTCGATGAGCCCTCGACAATCGAACAGACGACGTAGAGTTAGCAGTGGAGAGCAAGGCATTCGACCTACGGTCTATGCGCGCTTGGCTCTGCCACGGAATTGGAGTCGTTGGAACTTAAGAGGGAAGTTAGAAGGAATCAGCGGAATTCGCGGCCACATCCAGTTAAGATTGCGGCTTCTATGGTTCCTTAGTAGTTTGATCACATCTACGGCTTCCTTACAATTTTATAATAGTAGAGATGCTATAAGTATGGCGCTAAAAGGGCTTTACGTATTTTAACGCTAAAATGGGAAAAACGGGCATTTTTCGTAGGAAAATCGAAAAGCATACTTGTGACCTAGACGACACCACCTTTTGCGGGGCGGAATATCACTGTAGCGCGAACACTGGTACTACATCTCAATATTCACAAAGGAACATGACAATTACCTAATCACAAAAGAGTCCACCAAACGAGTCAGCGGATATCTCATACGCCACAAAAACGCTGAAATGGAGAAGTTTTACTCCAACAATCTTCGGAAGCTTTACCAAAAAGTAAAACAACCTTGGCGATGGGAGCCAAGATTTCTTCGCACCCAACCTAAATGAAGCAAAATCAGCAATATCAATATCAGAACAATATCAATTTAACAAGGTTGCCACATGAGATGGCCTACCTGCCGAGCTATTTGCGGTAGCCGAAGATGACTCGGTAGAGAGCACATAAGAACTCATTTTCAAGATCTGATCGGAGGAAAGGGTGTCTGATGGATGGAATCAACTAAGGCTGTTTGATGAGTACTCGGATTGGAAGATAGGTGACGCTACTGAGCCAAAATTAACCCGCCTATCAAAATTTGGTGGCAATCCAACGCTTACTTTTATTTTGACACCTTTCCTTCCGAAGGCACGGTCTTCGCCTTCTTTGGAGCACGTTCACCGGTTAAAACCCATTGTTTCGATTGTTCTTTGGTCTCTGGTGCATACCAATGAATCCGTGCCTCATCGACGGTCAGAAAACGACGCAGAAACTCCTCCGGATTTCGATTAAATAAGGCCAAGCACGTCTTTGCGTCGTCTCACGATTGCTCTTGTTCTCCGGTGTGAGCAAACGCGGCTCAGCTTTCTCATGCCCAAAATCTAACGCGTTCCGTTGAGATGCCTACTATCTCAGCCAACTCGCGAATTTTCACTCGGCGGTCCACCAATACGAGTTTCCTCTATGGTACCCGTTTTTGGGCCACCTGGGTGCGGTTCATCAAAAACCGACGTTCGGCCACGGCGAAACTCTGCGAACCAGTGGTAAACGGTTGTACGGGAAGATAAATGGCTCCCATACACACCATCGAGAATAGGCTCGACAGGTTTTGCCAGTAAAATACAAGAGTCGGATCATGGAGCGATACTGCTCTTTTTCGATGGTCGCAAAAAACGCTAACACGATGTTCTGAAATTGGTGTCAAAACAAAACTAAGCGTCCGATTGTCAACAAATTTTGACCGGCGGGCTAAAAGAGGCTATACTAAATGATGGTATACTCTTCCAATCCGGGTACTCATCATCCCCTCGTATAGGGGAAATAGTTTCCTTAACATACGTATAATGACACCTCATCAGATATCACAAGAACAGTTACACCAATCGCTGTTTTATTGGCCTAAGAAGGCAATTGAGTACTATGAACTTGTTAAGAAACTCTAAGGAGCCTCTGTATAAGACTCTAATCAAGCCCAGTTCTACTCTGTGGTGCAGAAGCATGGACGTAAGCGAAGGCGGAAAGATAACTTTGGCTATTTTGATCATCAACGTCCGCCCCGGGCTGTAGCGTCATCTAAGTAAATAAGTAGGCAAATTGAGCACGATGAGGCACGATGAATCGAACAGTTGCTTTATAAGAGCCCTCAAGGCCCTTTGATGAGTTACCTACTTTATAAACTCCTCGCAGAATCAGAATCAGAATCGCAAATGTCAATTCTACTTTGACATTTATGATGTAAACAGATAAAAAATATACACGTCAGCAAGGCATGAATCGCAGGAAGTAGGTAAGATCCCACTAGTTATGCAAGCGGAACTTCTGGATGTAAGAAAAAACAGGTCCTTAAGCCGTCAAAATAAACACAGAAGCATTCGTGGAAATGTATAACAAGTGTTTAACAGAAGGGGTTTTTCCAGATCAATGGAAAAGCAACGTCTTGTGCTGCTGCCCTCGTCATATGCTTACTAGACACGATTGGTAAAATACTGGAGCGAATAATATGCAACCGACTGGAGGCGTCAGTTGATGAAGCCGGAGGACTCTCAAACCAGCAGTATGGATTTAGAAAGGCTCGCTCTACAGAACGTACCTGGATTTTTAACGTAAACCTCCTGCCGTAAGACTTAATGTTTACGAGGTGCCCATACACCCATAGGGAGCAAGGATACGCCTTGCCATCGCTAAATACTCGCTTTATATTTATTAATACTTCGCTTATATTTTATACCAAAGCAGAACTTGTGTTGGAGGCACAAGTCCCACCCTTGGTATGAGTCGAGGCCGAGGCTCGCTCTACAGATGTCTCTTGTGTTTTACGTAGGTACCTGCCGTGAGGGCTTAAGCCTACGGTGCGTCTTCGCACAAGATATCAAAATAATGCGTTGATAAGCGCCCTTCGGGTAGTACAAGTACTACCACCAGTACCAGATTCGAAGTCGTTTGTAAGGCACGAACTTCCCCTTTGGTGAAGGGTCGAGGCCTATCTAATACCTCAGCCATTCTGTGGGTCATGGCACCCGGTTGCAATGCAACTCCACATCGAGCAGACCAATTGGTTCCATAGCAATCCCATGGTTTAGCACAGGTCGTAGTAAACTACACACATGCTAAGCCATGAG
Organism: Volucella zonaria; assembly: GCA_963966105.1. Lineage (NCBI taxonomy): Eukaryota > Metazoa > Arthropoda > Insecta > Diptera > Syrphidae > Volucella > Volucella zonaria. Next base: position 123,656,211 of record OZ014531.1, read on the forward strand.
ATGTCCAAGATCCATTCGGTCCATTCTCCCCGCGATTTTGGGTTTAAACCTACAGCCACCACGATACTCCCACAAGGGGGCCAACTCCTAGGTCAGGCCGGAACCATAGTTCCGGGGGCTCCTGACCTCCCGTGGTACCAGAATATAGCTTCCGGTCGAGCTTCGCAACCTTGAGGTTACTTCCAGTTGGGCACCTCACTGCCCAGGACTGGCGGCCTTGCAACAATTCAAAATCTACAAACTTCCCGCTAGCTGCCTACTGCGCCTTCTATTGAATACATCTTTTGCAAAACTACGGGTTCTTTCAAACCGTACGGTATCAGTGATAATTCCACTGACATCGTAGGTCTCACCATTAAAGGTGATGCCCATAGCCTTCAAGTTCCTTATGTCAGCGTAATTGGGACACTCACATAGGACATGAAGCCAGTCCTCATAGGTAGCTCCACATGAGCAGCTCGCAACCTCACTAAGCCCCCTCTTATGCAAGAATGCATTGAGAGAGCCATGTCCGGTCAACAAAAAGCCCAGGCTGAGGTTAAAATTCCGTTCAGGAAAAATTCTCATGGTTAGCACATCCCTTAGGAAGCCATAAGTAACCCTACCATTTTCGCTAGCATCCCATCTAGATTGCCATCTAGATAGAACACATGCGTGTAGCAAGGTTTTACGCTGCTTCAGGGATAGGCCATCCACTTCTTCCGGGGAAACCCAATCGCGCTCATTTAGAGGGAGACCTTTTCTGATCTTGAAAGCAATACCACGACTTATCACTTCCAGATCCAGAGGTGGCACTCCCAGCAAGACCTGCATTGCCTCTGTGGAGACAGTGTGGCACACAGCCAAGCAAGGCGACTCTTTGACAAGCCAGGATCCGCTTTCGACCATCAACAGTCATAACTCTGTCGTACCATACCGATGCTCCATATGTTGCACAGGCAACAAAAAGGCCATCGTATATGATACGAACAGAACGCCTGCTGAGTCCCCAGTCGGATCGCAAAATGCGCCTTACCTGGCCTACGGCACTCAGCATGCGTTGTCTGGTTCGAACTAGGTGAGGCATGAAGTTCATACCCTCACCCATCGTTATGCCCAGATACGTGACCTCAGTCACACATCTAATGCCAACGCCGTTCAGACGTATCGCAGGAGCCCGACGTCTTACATTCAATTTGCCCTTGAGCTTCATTGAAACAGTCTTATCCTGCGACACACTTACCCCAACGCTCTCTCCCCATTCAGCAACGACTGCTAGAGCTCTTTCTCCTAATACCTCGATTTCGGCCCTAGACTGGCCCTCGAGGATGAGGAGCAGGTCATCTGCGTAGGCGCAGCACCCACAGAGCTCATTTAGTCGCCGCAAGAGTGGATCCATCATCAGGTTCCAAATAAAAGGACCACAGATGGACCCCTGGGGGCAACCTCTCTCAACACTGATTGAGACGCTATCGTGCGTACTTACCACACTTGCTTTTCTGTCGGAAAAGTAGCTTCCCCAAAGCCCAATTTCTCGACAGCCCAATTCTTGCAACCTGGTTATTATTTTCTGCCAGTTCAGGTTATCAAAGGCACCTTTGAAATCAATAAAGATGCCTATAACCACACTGGCCCTGCTTCTGAGGACTCTGTCTTTTAGGAAAGACCATGCATCCTCGACACACTTGCCTTTTGTAAAGCCGAATTGGAAGGGGGACATTGGTTCCGCCATGCTCTCCGAAAACCTTTCCACCATAACCCTTTCCAGTACTTTTCCTAGTACCGGAAGCAGGCTGATGCCCCGATAAGATTTAGGGTCAGACCTATTCTTATCAGTGGACTTCAGGAGCACAACCACCCTTGCCAAATTCCAATCCTTGGGGAAGTAGCTACAAGCAATGCATTTGCTGTACAGTCCGAGTAGGTATTCTGGAGATCTCCTGGAGCGAAGCAGTGAAACACCATAGTCGACTTCTTCAGTTCTTAACTCCGGAGGGATCGGAGGCTCTTCACATGAAGAGTCCTCAAAGCGCTCCTCTCTCGGGAAGAACTGACCAAGCAATGCAGTAAGTCAGTCTTTCCATGTGGATAAAACCGTATTATCCACACGAATGCCTTGAATGTCAGCAGTCTTTCTAGTGCTACGGCAAATCTTATAGAGTTTGCCCCAGGGATCATTTCTATTACTACAGGCAAAGTTTCTCCAGTGAGATTCCTTTGTGCTGACAATGAGACGCTTGTACTCAGCGAGCCCTTGCCGAAAGGCAATGCTCAACTGAGCCAGGTTCTCAGCGTTAGCCGCCCTAGCCCTTTGGAATCGCTTCCTTAGGTTTCTGACCACCCTTCGCTTCTCTGTCAGACAGCGGTTCCACCAACTTACCCTTTTTTGATTCGCCCTACGGCTCCTCTCAAAGAGTTCGTCGTTAACCCGCCATACGCACTCAGGCTCGCTCTACAGTAGATGGTATTCGGATGATAACTACGAGTCTAGAAGAAACCATTCAGGGCGGAAGATGGAGAGGAGGTACCAAAAAATACAGCGCCGTATTAACGTTGGACGTCAAAAATGCGTTCAACTCTGCAAACTGCAAACTCTCTTAGGTCAATGACGGTACCATAGTTTTTAATAAAAATTATGCTAAGTTACTTCAACAATCGGTTCCTACTCTACGATACCGACGATGGAATAAGGCAGTACCACATAACCGGCGGAGTTCCACAAGGATCGGTACTAGGACCTCTCTTATGGAACATTATGTACGGCAGAGTTCTAAGACTTGGAATCCCGATTGAGGCTAAAATCATAGGCTTTGCAGATGATATTGCAATCGTTGTGGCGGCGAAACACCTGGAAGAAATAGAAGCCATTGGCAATGAATGTATTTGAAAAGTTAAACGGTGGATGGCAACATAGTCTCTGGTTTTTAACGTAAACCACCTGTCATGTAGACTTATGCTTACGGGATGCCCATACATCCATGGTAGCAAGGATACGCCTTGCCGTCGCTCTCGGTCAATCCTTTGATACCAAATTCGGAACTGTGTTGGAGGCACAAGTTCCACCCTTGGTATGGGTCGAGGCCGATCTAAAACCTTAGGGTCACAGCACCCAGTACTTATTTGCAACTCTACAATGGGTCAAACCAACAGGAAGACCCTTCCCGCGATTTGGGTTTAAACCACAGCCACCATGACGCTCCCAAAAGGGGGCCTACCTAAACAAGTCAGGCCCGGACCTAAATACGGGGGGCTCCTGACCACCATGGTACCGCTATTTAAGTCCTGGTAGGGACTACCGGTGGTCTTGCCGCCAACAAGACCTATGACCGGCAACTTGTAACTGGTCAAATCGTAGCAACCTTCGGTGGCGTCATCTGAAGATGTTTACGATAAGCCTAGTAATATGCTTTTTATTAGACAACATCATTGATGGGCGAAGCCTTGGTAATTGGGCGGGGGCCCGGTGGATAGCAACAGTTGAGTTAGAGCTGGCAGAACATAAAACGGAAGCAGTTCTGGTAACCAGCCCCAAGGAAAGAGAAACAATCACCATCAGGATGGGCGATCACGATATAACATCAAAACCGGCTATCAGATACCTAGATATAATGATCGATGCTAGGCTCACTTACAAGCAACACCTTGAAAGAATGTGCGACAAAGCCGCAAAAGTGCGCGCTGCCTTATCCTTATTCAGAATAATGACAAACATAGGAGGACCCAGACAACAAATGAGACTAGTTCTGTCAAGGGTGGTGCAGTCAATCACAATGTACGCGGCACCAATATGGGCGAAAGCATTGAAAATTAAGTCATACGCAACTAAGACTAAAGACTAACTCCCCGTGGGGAGAGTGGTAGAAGAGTGCAGGGTGTGGGTTAGTACGTAGGCGCGACCCGAAATCAAGTACTTGGGGTTTGCGAATCGTGCATGCTGATAGCCCGGGCTATTACTAGTATCTTTCGAAGATTGCCACATCCTTGGAAGCCAAAAAAAATCGTCTGTCCGGCCCCGGATCAGCCATTTTGCTGACAGTATCGCAGCTGTGGTTGAAGAAGTCACAGAGGACCACGGAGTATCGACCAGATGACGTGCCACGTAATTGGGCATCAATCGGCGGTGTTTACAGAGAATTTTAGTGAAAGACTGAAAAGATGTTCCCTTACAAAGTGCACCGGCTGTTAGCTGTTGACCGCCAAGCACATGTAACCTACGCTGAAGCCATCCTGACAACTTTTCATCCCATTCCCATCTCTTTGGATATGTACATAAGCAAAATTATCGCTTCTGGGGCACCGAAAATCCACATATAACCAACGAAGGGCCATTACACTCGCTCAAAGTTGCTGGTAATTCTAGGGCGACATCGGGCCTTATTTTTTTCGAAAACGCCGCAGCCCAAACGACTAATGTGCACGGCGAGCGCTACAGAGCTATGCTCAACGACTTTCTCCTTCCTTAATTGGATGAATTGGGACTGGAGAACATGTGGTTCCAACAGTAAACAACCGAACAACTGAAATTCTGAGGATTGCATTTTCAAGTCCCCTAGTCTCTCGTTTTGGCGATTTGCACTGGCCGGCAAGATCGCCTGATTTAACCGTTCCAGACTTCTTTTTGTGTTTTTTTTTTTTTTTGAGTCTGTGTCAACTAGCCTCAGACTCTTTCTTGAAGCCTTTAAAGAGCACATCCGTCAAGAATGCAAGGACTTATCGCCGGAAGTTCTGGCAAGAGTGATGGAAAATGCCACAAATCGGGCCCGAATGGTTATCAATTCTGGCGGCGGCCTATTAGCCGATATCATTTTCTCGACTTAGTGAAAACAAATTTGAGACATCAAATAAACATACTCGTAATCTAGAAGCAGAACGAAAGTTGTTCATTCCAAAAAAAAAAAAAAATGACAGCCAAAGAACATCGGGTGACAACTTTTGCGCCACCCTGTACTATTGTATATTATCATGATTTTTACTCCATTTCCTGCAAAACAAATCACAGGACTTCGATTTAAGTTCATTTACTCGTACTTATCCATTCCATTCTTAGTAGTAAAGAATTTAAAAGAATTCCAGAGAAGTATCTGGCATTCATTGACTGGACTCGTTGAATTTTTATCTAGAAAAAATTAAAACACGATCTCTGGTTCCGATTCAATGTATGTTATGTACGAGTATTGTACACGCAGTATCTTTCAAACCAATTGCCTTTCAATCGGGCAAGTTGAATGGATAAACCAGATAGATACGAGTACTCGTTTAATCAGATATTTTTCTGAAGTTTACTTTGTTACCTGTGGTCTCTTAGTGACGGGAAAAGATGAAACAAATCTGTTTCCGAAGAAATCAGTTCATCAAATAAATGGGACAACTCAAAGCCCCAGTAAATTATTTCCTACTTCCCGAGTTTCTCTACAACTCTTCAGCCTCAGCATAACCTACGCATGAGCTTCCTTTCATAAGCATACTTCGGAATGCCCTCGTCAGCTCTACGAGGGGTGAACTCCAGGCTTACATACAAATATACACACACACACACACCAACAATGGCACTTCCAAATGTATATTGGAAACATGTTCTCTCTCGAAGTTTGCATCTAATATTACGATGACAACAAGAGTGCATTTTGGATACGACTACAAGTGCGAGTATGTGTCTCTAGATGTTGTAAAGGATTTGACATCCTTTCGGTATATTGAACTGCAGCTTCCCATCATCAGTTGAGGTTTTTCTTGTTCTTATTGTCTTTATGTTGTTCTTGTTCCTTTGGCGATGACAACATGTGGGCTGAAGGAGTTTTTCTGGAACTTGGTGGAAGCATTTCTTTATCCTGATCTGGGGTGCTGCTCTCGTACGGCATGTCATCGAAAGAAATCGCATTTACGCGGCAATGACTACGGAATGGGTAATCGAAGGAGGTGAATTCAAGAGAAAAATGGTTACAAACCAAATACGAGTATGTATGCCAATGATGGCTGACGCTGAGCCTGGAGATGTGCAGAAAAAAGATTGAAAACTAAAAGAAATATCCGAACGTGGGATGTCTTGTCTTGTCTTTTCTTCTTTTTTTTTTTTCTTTTTTTTTGTTATTCTGTTCTTTGGCAGGTTTTTGTTTTGAACACTTTCGTGGGCTGCTGATACTCGTAGCTTGTCGGCATGCTGTGGATATACGAGTACATACATAATTTAAAATGACATCACAAAATGGGAATCGAATAAACAAAAGAAAAAAAGTAGGAAGAGCATATAATGACGGACAAAAAGAACGAGAAAAGCAATGCATTAACGAGAAAACATGAGAAAATACATGGTAAATGAAAAATAGTGATGTCACCTGCGGCATTTAAAAGATTGGTCCATGTGTTAGGATGGACCAAGAGCTAAGCATCATTTTCGTGTCTTAGCACACCTTGGATATGTCAAATTGAATTTAAGGTCAGACATGGCAGGTGAAATAAATTAAAGGAATTTGTGCTTGTCACACTCTCATGCCATATAAGATGAATTGCCATCTTCCTCCTACCGGATTGCACAACGGTCTAGTGACGCCATAGTTGACTTAAAAAAAATTCAAATTTTCCACAAGACGTTGAATGAGGCTTCGGGCACGAGTCTGCAAGGTAATTCTAGGGTCGCATCTGAATGACTTTCCCTAGTAATAAAACAAAACAAAGTAAAAGAAACGCAGCGATGTAGCACCTTCTTTTGTTTAGTGCCGCTCTTTGTAGACATCAGCAGCAGTCATCTAGAGCAGCGTCCCAGCGTAATAACACCACTGTTAAAAATAATCTCCAGTTGATCAGGACTTTTCTCGTTGCTTTAGAAAGTACATACAACGTATGGCAATGTCAGTTGTGAATAGCTGCAGATTCAAGCCACAAAAACAGGAAGCATGCTACGATAATACGTATGACAGTCAGTTTGTATTCACACCAGATTTAATCTGGAAGCTCCTTCTCATCATACACTCCAATGACTCTGCAAAATTACGGAATCTGAGCTTATGTCTTCAATAATTACCTACACAAGACTAAAGTCTTACGATCTGGACCAAAAACAAACAAAGACTTCATTTCTCTGACATCAAATAAATCCACTGAGTCCAGTCCTGGAATTTGATTTCCTGAAAACACTAGAAGGAGTGGCTCCCCAAAAACCATGGAAACAGAAACACAGAACTTCGCGTATATTCAGTGAAGTAGGAAAGTCACAGAATTTCTCAACGGAGCAATAAGACCCAGGACTGAACAGTAATTGACCCGGTTCCAAATAGGTTTCTGTATGTATAATTTTAAAAAGACAAACAACAAGAAGAAATCCAAATCCATAAATTGTCAACTGAACTCTGGCATAAAACGTGTGGCACCTGACACCCTACGTCAACACAATTCAATAGTCGTACAGCAGCAATAAATTACCTCGGATAGTTTACAACACCCCCATACACTCATACTCATCCACATAAACTCTAGGATCAGCAAAAATTCGGGCAATTCATCAATCTGAATGACATGCAAGTACCAGCCACATGTTTATACAAAATTGTTTGCCCTTTATGGAATAGGTTAAAATGAAATGTTTGCTTTTGGATACCATTTAACCACAGATAGCAAGCAACAAGTGGTACAATTTCGAGAGTGAGTATAAAAGGTTTTAAATTTAAAAATTCAATAAGAAAATTCTGAACAGAACTAACAAAAATGGAATGCTACAAGGTTGTATGCTAGTCCATGAACTTTTTGTATACCAAAAGTTTGAGACTGTTGAGAACTCAACAGCTTTTCTGGTAATTGAACAGCTTTTCATAAGTAAACGCTGGAAAACCGTATTGTCCAACCGGACTCCCAATTTGTAAGCCCAAGAGTTGAGCAAAAAACAAATAGCAACTAAAATGTCCCCCAAGAAATGACTACCTAAACCTCCGAAGGCGGACGTATGGCAAATGAATTTTCGTGTCTGAATCAAATATTTTTCAGCTACCACAATGTGCCAAAGTTCAATGTGGAGCAATAGTCAAGTCAAGGCACTAAAAAGTGATGGTGGCAGATGAGTCCATTTTGGGTCAACACAGTCCCCATATCCCAGAAGCGGGTTACCAGCTTAGCAAAATCCTGGCCCTTTTGCTCAAAAATTTCCGAAAGCAGAAAGGTTCTGCGTGAGGTTAACACGTAAAAATCCAACTGCACGAAAGTGAATTAAAACAAAATTTGACAAAATTTGTTAGCGGACTTGTTGTTGGATTTAAGAAGATTGTAAAGTCTTGAGCTTGCGATAGTTAGCGAAGGCTTTGTAAGTATCCGAATCAATGTTAAATTGACCAATGATTATATTTCCAATAGCAACAAAACCTGTGAGCAGTGTCCTAAGAATGACGTTAAATTAACTTCCAGTGATTTGTAATGTCTAAAACCTCATCCACAACCGCATCCCATGGTTTCATCAACTCAATATTCCTGGAGGAACATAACAACGGCCATTTTATCATAGCACCATCGACCAAATTGAAGACGTTGCGATCGACCCGAAGTCCTCCCCCAGTTTTGTAGAAGCCCGTGTATTCCAAGCAGCTAATACACCTAGACTCGGGCCATTATGTAGTGAAAAATACTGCACAGAAATTTAGGGCTGAACGACGCAATCGCAACGGTTCGACAGAACTTTGGTCGTAACCCGTCAAGAAATGCTGCAACTGATGAGAAGGGTTCTACCCGATGTCATGATCGATCCCATAAGAGCATAGCCATGATGAGAGATGCCAGCCGACACATGCGGAAAAACTAATCGAAACTACGATACTGCCTTCGCTAGAAGAACGAGCGCGGCTCATTCGCTTTACGAGCAAAAGAGTTGGGATGGACTTCGATTTCCCCGGAGAAACAAAGAAGAGCATTAGAAGCCCGCTATCGAAAAATTAGAGGAGTAAGTGAACTGTATAGTCAGTGCCAAGGATACGAGAAAACCACTTCTGAAGACTGCTAAACAGTCCGCTGTTAGCCAGAATGAACCATTCAACGTGGTCCACCATCCTCTAAACCAAAATGAAGTAAGAATAGCTATATCTAAATGCAAGCATAACAAGGCTGTCGAACCGTACAGACCATCTACCGACCCATTTAAGGCAGCAGAATGTGCTCGGATGAAAGTATGTCTGATAATGCAAATCTAAACTGCGTCATCTATAAATGCATCAGTCTCCTTAAAATTGCGTACAAGATCTTTCTGTATGAATGCCTGAAACCATTGGTCAATGATCTGATACGGGTCTATCAGTGCAGTTTTAGACCTGATAAGTCCACATTTGATTCACATCCTAGAGAAAACCAAATAAGTTCATATCGGTGCACATCATCTCTTTATCTGTTTCAAGACTGCATCTACAGTGTGTTCCAGAAAAACGTGCGTTAAATTGTTTTCTGCACTTAAATACCGATCGCGCATTATATTCATATCCACAGTATATTTCCATACTTCGGCGGTATAACATCATTACAAAATGAATGAGACTTTTAAAAAGCGTTTCGAAAGGGCCGTAAATGGATATGAAGTCGGCAGCAGAATATCTAAAAACATCAGTGGCATTTGTGAGAAAGTGGATAAAGTGGTACAAGGAATGCAGTAATGTCGATGATGGGCCAGGTAGAGTTCAGCACATCCAGTAACAATTAGTATGAGGAACGCAAAAGAAAAATTATGTAGAAAATGAATTAAAGTGTCCATCAATACAATAACACGCCGTTTGGCAGAATCTGTCATCAGAAACAGGAGTACCAAACCTAAACCGCTACTAACCCTCAACCATATTGAAAAGAGGCTGATTTGGGCAACGCAGAATTTAGATCGGGATTGAAGCAACATTATATATATTTACGGATGAGTCATCTTTTTTTATTTATAATTATTGGAAGAAAGCCTGGACAAAAAAAGATGATGGCCAAAGAATTCAGAAAGTTAATAGTATTCCAGCAAAACCTCGATGCATAATTCATGGTAAAATTATAAAAGAAGGGTTTGCTAAAGTCTGTCGAATCTCTGTATGGACCAAACTATTACGACTGGATAACAATCCAAAATGTGTGGTCTTTGAAAATAACAGCCACGATAAAACAACTTGGTCGAGTCTTGAAGTAAATTAGCAGAGGTCAAAGTTAAGAATATGCGCAAAAATTAAATGACGATGCCAAGAAATTTTAAATAATAATGGTGACTGAACTCCCTACTAATATAATTGCGCAATTCCTTTTGATATATGACTTAATATTGTAAAAAAAAAAAAAATTATTTAATAAAATTCTGGCATATTTCATTTGTTTTTTTTTAGACACGTATTTGTTGAACACACTGTATAAAGACGAACTAAATAGAGTCATGTCTTGCTAAACTCGTTGGGAAACGCTTATTCCTTTATAAAGCACAGAAAAAGACAGATGAAGATAACCTTGGTCGTTTTGATCGCAATATCCCATTTGAGTCATAGGCTTTGAGAACAGATATAACAGGGAACTCTACGACTGACATCGTCTGAGATTGACATGAGATGCGTGTAGAGCGAATGGGTACATCAAAAGGCGGAATGCATTCGGGGAAGACCTCACCTTAGGTGGCGTGCACAAGGTCCAAGATCCCCTTTCCTTGGAATGTACAGCTGAAGGCAGTTGGCCAGGGACCACGCTTACTAAACATGTCTAATTTCCTAGTTTTCATCATCCTTAACCAATCAACCGAAGAATACATCGAATTAATTGAGCTCAGGACGAATGGACGAATTGTAGAATATTCCTCTGGTCACAATCTATGGGGACAGAACTGTCCTAAACCATCTGTCGGCTTGAGTAGTTGCTTAAAAGCGCATCTTCAACCCTCAAATGAGATCTTGCACACTATAGGTCCCTGAAGAAAAGTCCAATTATAGTTCAATTCACTATGTATTCACTACAAACCGTCTCAGCCGGTGGGCGGACAGCCACAGAAACGAATGACAATTAGGAAAATTGGACTATTTCAAAAGATAAAAGAAATCTTTTCTTTAACGAAAGAGAAACAAAGACTACAATTGATGAGATTCTATTATCTTACTGAACAATTAATCAGATGAAACAGAGCAAAGGGACGACAGCAGAAGTTTTTAATTACCGGAAAATAGGTAACTTCATTTTCTTTTCTTTGAGTTCATCAACCTGTGTCATCTGTCATTTTTTGTGTCATAAGTAACATTTCATCACAAAAATATGACTCTCAACATTGCTAACTCATTTTGCAGTCGTCTGATATATTTCAAACACATTTTGAAAGGTCCTTGGTCTCATATCCAATCCCTTTCGGTCACCACCCTTTCACCATCATCAATTTTTTGGGTTGACATTTAATTTTTTTTTGAATGACTGGTAAATTTATCACTACTTTACGACGTCGGCTGAGTAGTTATTCACTTGTCCTCTTACGATTAGCATCCGCTGAGTGTTTGTGAAATCGAATATCGCCGAATGTGGTTAGAAAAAGCGTTTCTGTAGACTGAAAGGTGCTGCCTACTTTTATTAAAGGCAACCAAGAGTACCTTGTAAAAAGATGAACTGTGGATCCAATGGTGGTGGAATAAGCCAACATAGCGCAGACCGTATAACAACTATTCTGTCTTAGATCTTAGGTCTCTAGGAATCTAAAAAAACATGAGAGCTAATCCAGGATACAACAGTCGTTAAATTCGCAAATTGGATCATTGGAAGTAGGTATAACCGCTCCCACATCCTAAGATGTGGAACGACCTTCCAGGTTGGAGGAGAAAGCTTCAAAAACAACCTATACGTCCTAAGCCGTTCCATGGGCAACGATCTGAGAGTATGCTACTAAAGACTGCTACTTACGTTACAACATCTGCCAAGAACTCTACTAAGACGGTCTTCAACATCAAGAACAGATTACACCGAACCTATCCAGGATATGACCTCCAAATGTATCTTGGGGAGAACAATGTCAAAATTGGCAAGAAAACCATCTTCGCCCGACTTTGCAGCAGCTCTGAATGTAGTAATAAACAGGTTACTTAGACTATGAACCCATAAAGCAGAGATGTATCCCGAAAATCTAACTGCCAGTCAAATTAATCACTCTTGGCACGCATCCTTCGCAAAATTCCAGCGACGTTCACATTCAGAAGGGCTAACTTTGTTCCGGCCATTATCTTCTGTCTATTGTGTGCCCAATGAGAAACTGCGAACCCATGCAGAAAACGGATCTCGACATGGGAAATCTGAGCACAAATCGACTAGCCAGAGCCCGTTGACACCGCATGAGTTGCGACATGGTGACACATACATATGATGTTTTGGAAGAGTGCATGTACGGATCTATTAATTCCTAAATCTACCTAAAATTCCCTACGAAAACGGTGAAAATTTCGCTTAAACAGTTCGATGAGTTAAAAGTTTTCTCGGCCGACGTGAAACACCATCTCGCCCATTGCTAAATTGGCTCAACAATTTTAGCTATTGGGATAAGTAAGTGATGCGAAAAACTGAAATCGTGACCAGTTAATTTGGCCAATTCGGTTTCAGGAATTGGGCATATCAGAAACAATCATCTACCGAATTTCCCATAAAGACTTGGGTCATGTAAGGCTCAACTGACTCAAGAATTTAAACTTCCCGACCATCAGCAGCGTCGTAACCATGCCAAATGGGTGTTGTAAATGCATAGAATCGATTAAGAATTTAACCGAAAAATCGTTTTGACTGATGGTGCGCATTTTCATCTTCAAGGCTTTGTGAATATACCAATACTGCTGCGTTTAGGGCTTAGGGAATCCTAGAATAATTGTCGAGAAACTCCTCTGTCTACGACGTTTAACTTATTGGTGACGTTTTTGGGCAGGAGGCATCTTGGAAACGAAGCGGATCTGGTTGTTACTTGCACTATCGAACCAAGATCAATAAATTTTGAAGTTGGCGCTACATATGCATATGGGCGATGTTTATTTCCAACAAGACACAGCTACGTGCCCGAGCTACGTGTGATTTCTCGTAAGGCTGATCAACATTGGCCGCTGAGATCATGCGAATTGACGTCTTTCTTTGCTCCCCAATCAATCGAAATACTCAAAGATATCTGGGGAAAAAAAACATGATTCCATATCCTGTATGAACAATCGAGGCTAAGGTCGACGTATTCTTAACAAATCGCCAATCGACTCAATCACATTGGTGAACACTGGAATAACCCCGCGAATTTCAAATCGAGAGTCAAAATCTTTTCATAGCCGTATATGGAAGCATTCATAACCTGGAGGTCCGAATTCGGGATCTGCTATAATTTGGGAACAATCCCCCGAAACTGCGACAAAAGAGCGTCCAAATTCTACAAGGAGATGCGCTATCATGGGATTATTTCAATGTCGTACTGGGACATACTATAAATAGCAAGAACGGCAATATCTCCAACGTTCAGCGCTTGAGATACGCGCAGAATGTCGACATCATTGATCGGTTGCAGGGTGTTTGACGTATTCACGGTAATTAACGTACGAGCGTGGATCAAAAAATCCTTGAAAATTAAAACAGATTGCGTTGCCACCTCAAATCCAACAGTTTGCTTGTTAAGAAGCATCTTTCAAAAGAACGCACCCACATTTTCAGACAGATCTGTCAAATAGTTTTATTGTGACAGCCATTTGCCAAAATTTTGCGCAAAAGAAATCGTCACGCAAACCAAACAAAAGCTTGAAGAGTATTATGGGAAGTCCTCACCATGGTACGGTCGTACCAGCACAAGTGACGCCGAACGTTCTGGTCATCACACCAGAAATGGCCGATAAAATCCACGATATGCTATTGGATGATCGGCGAGTGAAGGTACGCGAGCTTGAAGAGGCTACAAGCGGTTTATCACATGGATCAGTGACTTCAGTTTTGCAAAAATATTTGAGTATGAAAAAGCTACCCGCCAGCGGCACCACCGCGTTTGTTTACAATTTGCAACAAATACAATTGTTTGGCAATTTCAAAGGAGTATTTGGCAATGTTCAATCTCAATTGGAACGAGTTTTTGCGCCGTTTCGTAGCTGTGGACGAAACAATGGATTAGAAATTACCTTCCGGAACGTTCAGTTCAAGTTGTCTTGGACGGTTTCAAGTCTGTTATTCACAAAATAAATGCTGGTGTGCCCCAAGGCTCCGTTCTTTCTCCGGCACTCTTTTTAATTTTCATTAATGATATCTTGTCTGCCATTTTATTCCTTTGCTGATGACAGCACTCTCTGCTTTTCATATTCGTTCCCGGACTCACGACCCTGCTCTTCGGCTGTGGAACGGGAACGGCAGCGTATGTCCGATATTAACAGCATCACCAATTGGGGAACTATCAACCGAGTGGAATTTAATGCCTCCAAAACTCAATGTTGTCTGTTGTCATTAAAGCGAAATTCAAATACCCAGCCATTATCCATGAATGGCACTTGCATCGTCGAAACCGATAAACTTTCCATTCTCGGTATGTGTGTCAGTGACAACTTACGTTGGAATGACCACATATTCGATGTCATCCAAAATGCTGCGAAATGTCTAGGTTTCCTCAAGCGATGTAAGAAATATTTTACCCTCTCTGATCTGGCCACAATCTGGTCAGGTACTTCTACCAGATAAAACTCATTGGTGATGCTAATATCAGTCAATCAATTGACACCCTCGAGCACCGACGAAATGTCTCCCGTCTCACTTTGTTTTATCGCTATTTCCACCACCAGTGCTCCATTGAAATCGCCAGTACCATTCCGCCCATTCAAGTTTTCAACCGTAACACCCGTCTCGCTATGATTGCTCATCAGTATACCCTCAAGCCCATTTTCGGACGCACTCTAAACTATCGTGATTCTTTCCTAAGCCCCACAACTCGCTTATGGAATGCCCTGCCGATCTCTGTGTTTCCTGGTCGTTATAATTTACAAACATTTAAAAACAATGTACATCGGTACCTGTCTTTTTCTTTTCTTCCTCCCTAAATTTCCTTCGTCCGCGCTGTGTACGAACATTTTAAGGGTACAAAAGCCCTTTAGCGCAGTCGAATGACAGTCGAAGCCGAAAAAGGCCAAAGTGCGTCTGTCGGCCAACAAGGTCATGGCAACAGTTTTTTGGGATGCTCGCGTTTTCATTCACATCGATTACCTTGAAAAGGGTATAACGATCACCAATGTTTATTATGCAGAGCTGTTGCATCAATTTGTCGCCGATTTGAAGCAAAAACCACCGCATTTGGCGAGGAAAAAACTCCACAGTCGAAATGGCAAAATTGCGTGGATTAGCTTGTGAATTACTCCCCCATCCAGCATATTCTCCGGATTTAGCCCCCTGCGACTATTTCCTGTTTCCAAACATATGAAGAAATTGGCTCGACGGTAAAAGAAACTAGGATCGAATGAAGAGGTCATCGATGAAACAGCCTATTTTGAGGGCCTCGAGAAATCGTATTATTTGGAGGGCAGCAAAAAATTGGAGAAACGTTGGACAAAGTGTATCGAGCTAAAAAGGAGATTATGTTGAAAATCACTCTTGCCGAAAAGAGTGTTACTTATTTCAATTTTCAGGAACTTATGGGCCCACCCTCGTATGTTGCAGACTTCGATGCAGTTAAGAAGTTTGCCTATTCTGGTAGAAATCATAAATCATCGATTCCAAACACCTGTCTCGGAAAACAAAGTGTCCGCTCGGTAGTACTTTAATCTTGTCAAACCTCCCGACAACTACGTTTAACAGACTGAGCCCTCGTTGCTTCAAAATAACTAAGTAGGAGTGGACAAAAGAATCCTGTCTCACAGATGGAGACTCTTGTTGGATAGAAATACAATATAAGCAACCTCAAAACCCCACAACTTCAGAATCAAGTGTTGATGAGGTCTTCAAATGGAAAATTGTTTCTTCCATCAAAACTAACCTAAAAACACTAAAGTGCTGTTCCCCTTAATTTACTTCCAAGTGGTCCAAGTGTTTTATTTCCACCATTAGAATTAGGAAAGCTGCTACAAAACCCTGCCAAAGGAAACAATCAAGTGGCTCTAAGTCCCATACTCCTTCTCTCCAACTTTTCGTAAGTACTTTACCATATTTCTGGAAAACGGAAAGTGCTTCCACAAGCCAACCATTGAAATTTCCAAACTCCTTGGCACGCATTTCTAACATTGAAGTATATATTCGCCAATTTTCAGATCGACCCCCTGAAGGAAAATCGTGATTTTTTTTGTTTTTATCGAAAAAAAAGTGAAACATTACCCCAAGGGTTGAATAGGCGAAGAGTTGCTTTTTGGGGGGGAGAAACTCCACACTTGACTTTGAGTTCAAAATTGTCAAAGACGAGTCTAAAGTATCACACTTGACGACGAGTAGATACGAATGCACACAGTGAAATGGAAAATTGCGTTCAAGGCTAGAGAGGAATGGCAAAAAAAAAAAAAAAAACGAAAAACAAATACTAGCACCGAGGGTGGTTGATGATTCAAAGGAAAGTCGCCCCTAAAATGGGTAACACCATGGCAGTGTAATCTCAGAGTGGGATTAAGCTTGCTTTATTGCCTCTGGTTAGGTGAGCAACTCTTTGCTCTTTGGAGGAAGGGCAGAATTTTTATTGCAAATTCACAACCCTTCGCGTCCAAATGATATGTGCATACTCGCCATATACGAGTACTCGTACGAGTACACACATGGATTAATCGTAATAAAAGGATGAAGGGTCTAGATGAAAATAGAAACACAAACACAAGTAATTAAGTCGCGCCAAAATAAAACAAAGAATTGTTATCTTTATGATTTTGTTTTCCGCTCTTCTTGCCCTTCGTTCCGTTGCTTTGCCCTTGGGCTGTATCGTTCTTTGTCTGTTCAGTACCAAACAAGTTTTAAGGGTTGGTAACGAACGTAATTATTTCGATGGTTAACGAGCAAATGCAGACACACCCAGGCAGTCACTCGTATTTGTACATTTGAAAAGGCCAGACAATGTAATCAGTCCATAGGACCCAGAAAATAGACTTAAAAATTGCATAACTAAAGCGTAAAATCTACATGTGTTTATGTAACCACATTCATATGGAACAAAGATTCCCAGTTAGAGAGAGATCCGAAAAATGTGCCCCTGAATATGTAGGTACATAGAATATGCCTAGAAGTTACTGTCTGAGAAATTCATTTGATTTATGGTACATGAGGACAAAAATGAAAGACGTCTGAGTACAACACAAACTGGTGATGCAGTAATGACAATAGTATTTGGTCCAAGGAACATGTGTCTTTGTTATGTTTGATTGTCTTCTGAATGAGCCAATTTAATCCTTCTGTCCAGGCTTTTGAATTGATCTTATTGGTTTTTTATCTTAAGTAATCCAAGAACCCAGAATCCTGGACTGGCTATTATGAACTCATATCCTGACGTTTGCACAATTGTCTCTTTCCTTTCGATCGTACTGCGGTTAGGACAAGGCGGCAGTATAACCAGCCTAATTCCTTGACATAGATCGGTTTGCCTATTTTCAAAGATTCGTTTGGACACTTTTGAAGGTTACATTAGTTTAGGTTAGACTCAAGGTTAGGACAAAAGCCAGTCTCTTCAATTTTGAGGAATATGACTTTGTACCTTGGACAGCAACTCATTTAGCAAAAGAGAGAGAGTTTCCTATTTGTAGTCGGTGCCAATCTGACTATGGCCAGTGCTTTAACTGTCAAAAAACCACTGTAAAATAGGAAAAGTTTATAAAATTTTTATTTGAGTTGATAAATCAACGCTTGTCATTTACTTTTTAAAGATTATTTCTTGTAAATGTTGACCACGACGACTACGTTTTAAGTGGTCCATACGGAGAGTCCAATTTTGAATTACTTTTTCGAGCATAATACGAGGGCGGGTCAATAAGTCCGTGACTTTTGGATTAAAACCGATTTTTTAATAAAAAAATAATTTTATTTTTCAATGTAATATCCCTTGAGCTCTATACACTTTGTCCAACGCTTCTCCATTTTTTTTATCCCTTCCAAAAAACATGATTTGTCGAGGTCCTCAAAATGACGAGATGACTTCATCATTGGAGTCAAATCTTTTCCACCAAGCCATTTCTTCAGGTTTGGGAACAAGAAGTAGTCGCTCGGAGCCAAATCTGGAGAATAGGGTGGATGAGGGAGCAATTCATAGCCCAATTCATGGATTTTTGCCATGGCAACTGCACATGTGTGCACCCTTGCATTGTCTTGGTGGAAAAGAACTTTTTTCTTGGCCAAATGAGGTCGTTTTTTTTTCAAATCGTCATTGAATCGGTCCAATAAGTTGGCATAATATTCCCCATTGATTGTTCTTCCCTTTTGAAGGTAGTCAATGTGGATTATCCCGCGTGCATCCCAAAAAACAGTCGCCATAACTTTATTGGCTGACAAACCCACCTTGGCCTTCTTTGGCGCCGATTCACCCTTGTTTGACTGTTGTTTGTTCTCTGGTGTGTTGTGATGGATCCATGTTTCGTCCACGGTTACAAAACGGCGCAAAAACTCCTCCATATTGCGATTAAACAACGCCAAACCTTCCTGTGAAGTTGTTACACGATTGCGTTTGTGGTCGACTGTGAGCAAACGCGGCACCCATCTTGCGGAAAGCTTTCTCATGCCCAAGTGATCATTCAAAATTGAAACCACTGAGCCATGCGAGATCCCTATGGCTTCCACAATCTCTCGCACTTTCAATCTTCGGTCGGCCAACACCATATCGTGAATTTTTTCGATTGTTTCGGGTGTAGAGACCTCAACTGGGCGTCCAGGACGTTCGGCATCTTCAGTGCTTGTACGGCCACAACGAAATTCAGTAAACCACTTTTTTACCATTGAAATCGATGGTGCAGAGTCCCCATAGTATTTATCAAGCTTAGCCTTGGTCTCGGTAATGGTTTTTTTTCGCAAGAAATAATGCTTAATAAGCACACGAAATTCACTTTTTTCCATTTTCTCCTCAAATTAGTGAGTAGTCTGATAAAAATAGCTGTCAAACACAAACTAACTGACGCAGCAAGTTTAAATTTTGACAGGAGTCAACTGATAAATGCCTGTTGACAGGAGCAGTGTTGCTGTTTCAGTAAAGAGGTCAGAAATTCAAAAATGCACGGAATTATTGACCCGCCCTCGTAGCTTGTTTTCGAAGGCTACAATTGAAGCTGGCTTATCGCCATAGATGAATGATTTGACGTATCCCCGTAAAAAATAGTCTAAAGGCGTTCAATCGCTCGATCTAGCCGGTCAATTCATCGGTCCAAAACGAGAGATAAATTGCTTACAGAACACATTTCTCAATTGGTCCATCGATTCGCCGTCTTGCTGGAACCACATGTCGAACACATTTAGATCGTGCATTTTGGGCAAAAAAAAGTTCGACATCATTGAAAGATAGCGGGCAGCATTGACGGTAACGTTGTTTCCACGGTCATCTTTGAAAAAATACGGGCCAATGATTCCGCCGGACCATAAACCGTGGCAGCTCTTGTATTGCCTGAGGTAGCTCATCGGACCGAATACGACAGTTTTCTTTATTAACATACCCGTTCAACCGGAAATGAGCTTCGTCGCTGAAGACAATTTTTTGATAAAAAAGCGGATCTTCCTTCAGCTTTTCTAAGGCCCACCACTCACCGAAAATTCGACGCTGTGGCTTCGTTCAGTTCGGCTTCAGTTCTTGCATGAGCTGTATTTTGTAAGGTTTTAGACCAAGATCCTTGTGTAAAATATTTCACGTAGTCGAGTAACACAATCCCAATTCCTGCGGACGGCAGCGAATGGACCAATCACGGTATTCATTAACACTGGCGGATACAGCAGCAATATTTTCCTCTGTACGCACTCTACGCATACAGGTGGCTTAATGTCCAATAGCGTGAAATTGGTACGAAATTTGGTCACTATGGCTTAAATTGCTTGCTCAGTAGTTCGAATATGACGACCGTAAAATGGTCGAAGTGCGCGAAAAACACTTTTCACAGAGCACGAAATTTTGATAAAATACAAATTGCAAATTCAATAATTTTTAAGCGTTGTTCGGGTGTAAGACTTTCCATGATGAAATGGCAATGCTAACTGAACATGTTTGACTTTGACACATGTCAGAAATCACACGTGAGCTATCAAAAATAGAACACCGAAAAACCAAACAGCAAAAAATCACATTTTATAACTTTAGTACGAGGGTTGTCTGAAAAGTTTCCGACCGCAACGAAAAAATTGCGGCACTCGTCAATTGCGGCTAGTGAATGCTAGTTGTGCATCTTTTGACAGTTACTTACCGAAGTTTCAGTCATTTTGGACGCGCAGTTTTTAGTTGACAGTCGCTTGAGTGAGTCGATGTGAGTGTTTTTTTGTGAAAATGGAAAAAAAATTGAATATCGAGCTGTCATTAAATTCTTGTTTTTGAAAGGCAATACGCCTACGCAAATCAAAAATGAGTTGGACTCTGTGTATGAGGAATCTGCACCATCATTTACCACAGTGAAATTTTGGGCAGCTGAATTTAAACGTGGCCATAAGAGCTTGAAAGATGATGAACGTTCGGGACGTCCAAAAACTGCAACCACTGACGATAACATTGCTAAAGTTCACCAAATGTTGTTAGACGACCGCCGAATTAAAGTGAGAGAGAGATAGTACAATAGATTTTATGAAAATTTCCAAAGAACGTGTTTCTTACATATTAAATTAAGATTTAGGCATGAGAAAGCTGTCCGCGCGTCGGGTGCCGCGTTTGCTTATGTCAGACCAAAAACGTGTTCGAATGAACATTTCCAACGCTCTGTTGACGCAGTTTAGGCGCAATAAATCCGAGTTTTGGTGCCGATTAATTACTGTAGATGAAACTTGGATACACCATTATACGCCCGAAACAAAAATTCAGTCAAAACAGTGGACTGCAAAGGGCGAGCCGGCTCCAAAAAAAGCAAAAACTGTTTTTTTGGGATAGTAAAGGAGTTATCTTAATCGATTATCTTCAGAAAGGAAAAACCATTACAGGAGCATACTAAGCACCATTACTTGCCAAGCTGAAGGCAGAAATTGCGGAAAAACGGCCACATTTGCAGAAAAAGAAAATCCTGTTTCACCAAGACAACACGCGGTCTTACACCTCAGCGGTTGCCACAACGAAAATCCATGGATTACGATTTGAACTGCTTGACCATCCGCCTTATTCACCAGATCTAGCCCCAAGCGACTTCTTGTTGTTCCCTCATCTAAAAACTGCGCTCGGAGGACAGAGATTTTCGTCAAATGAGGAGGCAATCACCTTCGTGAATAATTATTTTGCAGAGAAAAACGCCAAGTACGATTTGGACGAGTTAGAGAGATGGGAACATCGCTGCGAGAAGTGTGTAGAGTTACAAGGAGACTATGTAGAAAAATAAAAAAAAATTGAGAAAAAATATCTTGTCTCATTGTTCGGTCGAAAACTTTTCAGACAGCCCTCGTACATATGTACACAACAATTGTGCTCATTTTGCCTCCTTGTAGCAATTAAGGGAGGGCATAGACAAGCAGATGGTGCGGCCATCCAAAAACTGCGATAAGATGGGCCGGTTAAAAAGAAGATGAAAAACTGCGGTGCTTACTATCCCGACTGTTATTGGCATCAAAGGAAACGCTTACATATATACTCGTAGCTGGACTACATCCTGATCAATCAACTGTCAACCAGATTCATAACGTTGCGATCGATGTTGGGCAATCTTGCAGGATTATATCGGGTGACCAGATAGTAATGATAGTTTTTCCAATTGTTATGTTTTAGCAGCTGTCAAAGTTCTCAATGACATCCAGCTGTCAAAATATTGAGTTTCCCATTTCATCGCGCCTCGTTTTACGCTTGCCGAACGAGCGGAAATTGTATTGTAATACGCAACGTTAATTTCATCGTCAGGGCGGCCGTCATCATGGCTTCAGTGTGCAGGAAATTCGTCGCACCGTGGAAAAGTTTGAGCGTACACTCTTTTGGCCACCAACCAGGCAGAGATTGGTCCGAAAGGAAGAAAACATAGCCGCCGTAGCGGCCAGTATTGTAGAAGAACCGAAATGTCGATTCGGCGCCGATCAGCTGAATTGGGCATCACAAGAGAGTCAACGGACGAGGCCTATTTTTGGATTAGCGGCCTTATATTTGGAATAACGGTAAGCAAAATTACCGTTATTGGAGGGAACACAATCCACAGGAGTTCGGCCAAGCATCAATGCATCCACACAGATGGACTCTTTGGTGCGGTTTATGGCATGGCGGCATCATCGGACCCTATTTCTTTCAAAAAGAGGAAGGAGACACCGTCCAGGTATAGAGCAATGTTAACCGACTTTCTGTAATCGGAGCTCAACAACATCGATATATCCGAGCTGTAGTTCGAACAAGACGGCGCTACATGCCATACAAGCGACGCAATGCCCGAAGATGTGGAAGAGAAATTTGGCGACTGAGTCATCTCACGGCGAGCGTTCAACAATTGGCCGCCGCGATCATGCGATTTAACACCACTTGATTATTTTCTCATTAATCCTTAGTCTACGCTAACAAGCTAACTACTTTTGGCGAGCTCGAGACCAACATTCGACACGCTATTGCCGGAATAACGCCGCACATATTGGATCGGGTCATCAAAAATTGAACTGACCGCTTGAAGCACTGCCAGCGAAGCCGAAGCGGTCATTTCAATGGCATGAACGTAGCTTCAAAATATCGCGAGAATCAATTTTATATTTGACACCATTGTTCGTTTATTTAAAAATTGTTTTTATCGTTCTTATCTGGTCACCCTATAGATGTCCGATCTTTCCGAGCAGCCAACATTGACTCGAACAACTACTTTAATGTAGCCAACGTACGGACGAGGGCACAATGTCGCGAACAAATTCGAAGCAGAAAAGCTACAATCGGAAGAAATTGTCCACAAGTCCTTTGCTACCAAGATCAAATGTCAAAGCAAGCCACCAGAAAGAGTGACTAAGATGTGGTGCTCTTAATCCGGCCACAACGACAAAATTTCTGGTTTCATGATGGCAAGCATATGAAGTGCAGTGAAACAAGATACTTTTTCCAGTGGGGATTTCATGAAAGATCACGCATGATATGATATTTTTGTTCAATATTGTTTGACATTTCATCATCGAAAGACTTAGCCCGACGCAGCGTCTACAAATTATTCAGCTGTATTACGAAAATCAGCGTTCTACGAGGAATGTGTTTCGGGAGCAACTTATGGTTCATCGGCCTACCGAACGCTCAATTCGGTAAGTTAGCCAATTTGCATTATTGGATAATACGCGACCAAATAGACCACATCTAGCACGTAGTGAAGAAAATATAGCGAAGGTAGCGGAGAGTGTATACAATGACAGTGATGAATCGATTTGACGCCGCTCTCAATACCTTGGCTTGTCGTATGCAACAACTTGGCATATTTTACGTGAGGATCTTGTTTTAAAGGTACACAAAATTCAATTTGAGAACTCAAGAAAGAACTGAAACTGGCCGCCCTTCCGAATCGTCACAGTTTCAGTCATTGGGCTTCAAGAAAATCCACTGTTTTCGACCAAAATCGTGTTCAGTGATGAGACCCATTTACCGTATTTGGGGTGTGGAGTAACCAGAAGAGGCTCAAGAAATGCCACTACATCCAGACAAAACAACGGTTTGGTTTGGTTTATGGGCTGGTGGAATCATCGGTCCATATTTCTTTAAAACTAAGGCCGATCGGGACGTAAGTGTGAATGGCGCTCGTTATTGCGCCATGATAAGAGACTATTTGCTGCCTGAAATTGAAACCCGTGGTCACGATGACATTTCGTTCCACGAACAATGACTTTATTGCAAGAACGATTCGGTGAACAGCTAATTTCACGCTTTGGAACCGGTGAATCACATGTGACATCACACCTCTAGACTTTTTCCTTTGGGACTACGTAAAGCCCAAAGTCTACATTTATAAATCGGCTACGACTCAAGAATTGGAGGCCAACATTGCAACTTCAGAATGAACCATTTTAGTCGCAGTTACGGCCAGCATTTGAAAGAAATAATCTTCAAAAAATAAATGTAAAGAATGGTTCTTTTGTATGATGGTAAAGATTGCCAGATAAAATCGAATTTTTTGATTGTGTTTTATTTCTGAAAAAAGCACTTCTGGAAGAGCCAGCCTTTACAAAGTGGTGCTGATTATGAGCTCTATGAGCAGAAAAGAAAGGTTGAACACCGCCTTCTCAGAAGGCAAAGGAAAGAATTTGAAAAGACATTTACCAATATAGAATATAGAAATCATGTTAAGCTTATAACGCATGAATCGAAGCTTACCAGGACGACTAAGGAAACGTAGTAGCAAAATTGTAGTCGAGGTTGAGGAAAATCGCTGCGATAAACTATTGTGATGATGACAAAGATACATCTGTCAGGCAGAAGACATTATTCAAAGCACAAATCTTATCAGCCGAATAATTTGAAACAGCTGACAATGAATTGCATACACCAACTTCATATTTACAAGATATGGTCGGAACGGAAGTAAGCATGCCGCAGAAAGGTAATATGTTATTTGCATAGTTTGCACGATCCTCATTGAACGGCACCCACTACAGGGGAACCAGCCCTGAATATAACATCGTGTCTCCTATCTAATATGAATCAGGTAAACAATCCTTTGAAACTCTGCGTTGTTAAGAGATTCTTCAAACATCATCCAGTGGCAAAAAGATTCAAAAATCTATGCGATATTGACATTGCTCGGGAGAAACGAGTCTGCTATCACATGTCCTTTTGCGTTTGAGGCGGCAAAAATGCATGAAGTGGTAAATGAAGGCAAATGGAAGTATATGATGTCAACAAAACATGACGCACAACACCGACATATTCGACTAACCGTCGCTCCACTCTAAAAGCTAACATTGCCATCAGAACGGAAATCAAAGGGAGCATAACTCTTGTTAATCACCACGTGTAATCTTGTAGTCAATACATCATCTCAGTCTGCATCTAATTTATATCCTGCAGAAACAGGGACTTTATTAAAAAAAAAAAAAAAAACGAATGAAGGAAATAGATACTTTGTGTATTTTCTGATCATGACATCCCGGCTTCGATTGGTGGCACATCTAGACCAGATTACACCTATGCTCCCAACACAGCTTCGGATTAACGCCAGAGTGGCATTGCAAGAGAAAAAGACCATATCCAGTTCAATGGTCTGTATAAGTGTTCTATTCGGTTAAGTGTTCTATCCGGTCTTCTCCGGACTGTAGCATCATTTAAGTAAGTTAACTGCTTATAGAAGGGCAGATCAGAGCCGGTGACGACATTTTGCACTGCTGAGCCTGAATATTATTTGGTAATTCTGACTTGGGTAACGTATGTGTTTGCTAAATTCCTACAAGGGAAAGTCTTTTGGCTACATCGGTCGGTGCAAATGTCATTCATGAATAATACCTGCAAAATCAAATAAGCACAGACAGAATAAAACTTGTATACTGGAGCAATTATATCCTTTTTGTCCCAATAAATTATGCTAACAATATCGGCTACAAAAAATTTCAACATACGCTACTGTTCTCACTCCAACGACAGATAATAAACCCAAGAAGTTGTGAGAATGATGATTATTAATGAAAAATAGTGTTGGACACAGAACGGAACCCTGGGGCACAACAACATTTATTTCCTGAATTTCATTTCAATTGAAATGAATGTTGCTTATTATGGGTTGACATTTTCGATAAAAGAACATGCACAACTAAAGATCATAGTTCAAAGTTTATAGAACACTTGAAAGATCAAGCGCAAATATGTATCTCACTGTCGCCAGATTGATGGAGACTTTGTTTCCGAATTTTGAAGAGATGTATGGTAAAAGGTCTTTCATTAAGCGCTTCCCATCTTTAAATTTAAATAAAACAAAGTGTGTGTGAGATATTAACGAATTTTTTTATTCGTTTGAAAGGCCTATTGATGCCATTATGTTTGCAATATAACATCGTTACAATGTCCGCCGCGGCTTCTCTGTGTTGAGCGCATTCGAAATGTTAATTTTCCATGACTCTGGCGCATGAATCAAGCTGAATTTAACCGATGGCATCAGTTATGTTGGCTTTGAGGGCCGCTGTGGTTTGTGGCTTATTCGCATAGACCTGCGACTTCAGAAAACCCCACAAGAAAAAGTCTAACGGGGTTAAATCGCACGATCTCGGTAGCCAGTTCACATCACACCCACTTGAAATGACCATACACTCGAATCGCTCGTGCAGAATTTCCAATATGGCTTGAGCTGTGTGCCACGTAGCGCCGTCTTGTTGAAATCACATGCCGTTGTTGTCCATATCATCCAATTTAGGCTAAAAGAAATTGGTAATCATCAACTAATAGCGCTCGCCGTTGACGGTGATGGCCTGGCCAACGTCGTTCTTAAAGAAATATGGACCGATGACGCCACCAGCCCAAAATCCACACCAAACAGTGACTTCTTAGGGATGCATTGGACCCTCTTGGATCTCATGTGAATTGGTATCGTCCCAAATTCGACAATTTTGTTTGTTGACGTACCCATTCTTCCAGAAATGGGCCTCATCGCTGAAGATCATTTTTCGATGAAAATTAAGGCCAGTTTCCAATTGCCCCAGAGCCCATTCAGCGAACACTAGTCGTTGTCTATCGTCGTTTACCTTCAGTTCCTGGGTCAGTTGAATTCTGTACGAGTGCAGGCCCAAGTCACGACACAATATTTGCCAAGTTGTAGTCTGCGAAAGGCGCGAAATATACTGCCTCGGATTCTCCTGCACACTCACGGACAGCGACTATGTTTTCGGCAGATCTTGCGCTTCGGCGACGTACGGGTGTTGGTTTATCGTTTACTGAACCAGAGGACTCTAATTTATCCACCACACTGTGAATAGTTCTCTCGGTAGGACGATTATGGCGACCGTAAAATGGGCGAAGCGCCCGGAACGTTGCCAGGACAGAACACCCATTTTGATAAAACAATTTTATCATTTGCACGTGTTGTTGAACGCTATGTCCGTCCATGGTGACTTGGCAAAACAGACTGAATAAATGACAGCCAATTTGACAGATGTTTCGAAGCTTCAACAATATAATCGCTATCAACTGTCAAAGTTCGAAAGTCCCTATTGGAAGACCTTTTATTATCAAATCACGACAAGACCTGCTGCTACAAAAATCGTACTTCCAGTTGTCAAGAAGCTTTCGTATAAAGTTGACGATTTAACAAGGTTTCCACGAGGGGGTATTCGTAGGTACAATATGTTTGTAAGTGAAACGTATCTTTTCGTTTTAGAGACAGCCCCTATTTTCTCAGAAAGCGTGCTGAAGTGTAGAACTTACTGAGTTTATTGAACAGTTTTCCCAGCGACAGGGAGAACCAGCAGATTCGTGAACATGTTAAATACTACAAAGGTGCCAAAGTGGTTTTGTCTAATTTAAGACAAGATTTGTCCAAGAGGCCAACAATTGGAATCTGATGGCAAATGAACTTTAGGATGGTATATGGGGAGGAACTTCATCTAAATCTAGGAGAACCTTGGAACGTCAAGCCACATTTAAAGCAGTTAATGCATTATTTGAAGTGAAATTCTGCACAGCTTCATTACAACTGTGTCACATTTTTAGGTAGTTGTATTTGATTGGAGAGCAGGTTCGAATACGTACCACAGGAATCCAGACTACGGCCACTAGTTTACATATAATTTATGTTAAAGTTATGCGGCTACTATGTAGAGATTAAAGAATTTAACAGTTGATTTACTATCGAGACAAGCATCCATAACGTCAACACAATTTACACTATGCTTCGTGTTTTCTCAATTTCATTTTGCAACCATGTTATCCCTGAATTTTGAAGGTCAGGTTAGGCTCTTCTATGTCATGTCTTAGGTTGTGAGTTTCCCATTATTTCTTTCAAAGAAAGGTACAACTGGATGGACTTTAGACTGAAGTCTTCTAAATGCAAAGCAACCATAAATTTCGGCGAGGGATTCAAGATGAATATGTTTGCATTGAAATACAGATGGACTTACACATCAAAAATTGTACGCAATTGGCGAAAGGTCAAACACACGCGACGATCCTGACAAATTTTCTTAAGATGTTTGTTATCTCTCATACTAATCGCGCAGTTACGATAGCATGACTTTAATATACAATCCAGAGACCTGGCCCCTTTTGCATTTAATGTAGTCTTTCCCTGTAGCAACATAAGAAGGCAGTGAAAGAACGTCCTTAAGATAGTTAAATTCCACGAGGGTCTTATTAAGGACTATTAATACTCAAGGTGTACTTATGTAATGGAGAGGATTGGAGAATTACTCTAGGTTTTTTTGTATTACTCATTAAGAAGCAGAAGAAGCAAAGGCTTCACTAAAAGCTTTCTAAGTCCTAAAACCAATTTAAGTTGATGGAGATAAGCACTGTTTCAAGCTTTGGTTTTTAGCTCTACATGTATTCAAGGAAAGACAAAAGAAAATACTCGTAGCTGAGTTGTTTGTTTTTTATGTCAACCTTGTAGCTTTCAGTTTGAGAATCATAAGGGTGTATTTTAAAGCTCGGCCATGTCCTTATCCCATGGTCAATCTATGATGGAGTGAAATCCCTAATTTCGACCCTTCTTCCTAGCTCCATTCCATAAATAATAATGAAAGTACATTCCAGATGCTTTATCAATTCCGAATTGAAATTTAATGACGCGAAAAAACAAATTACCTACCGTCCAACATCCAACAATCTAGTCGGGCCTGTGGCATTTAAGTCAGATAAGAGACTCATTTTGGTTTTGTTTTATTGATCCACATTTTTGTGGTTTCTTAACAAACCACTGTCAACAATATGCCCATATCTACGTTGAGTAGATACAATTGACGACAAACCACAATGACTCACCCTCGAAAGTTTATCTTCACCCCTCATTAGGATTGTTTGTATCTTTTGTTTATTACTTCTTGCACCACAAGTCGTACATAATGGTATTTGTTTACTGATTTTCTTAAGAATTTAACGAGAACGCCTAATCGACATTTAAGGTGAGTGGTTTAATGAGTCATGTTTTCATGAGTGGTAGCCGACAGGTGCCCCAACTGTTTTCGTTTGGAATGTCTGCATTTATTACGCAAACTAAGGCAAGTTACTCAATTCAAATAACCAAGAGATACTGTTTCATTCATAAACCTTAAGGTGGTCGAGATAGTGACAAACCTACACCTACAATGTCTAATACGACCTAGATACTGACTGAGCACGTTTATGATGAGCTAGAATATTTCCTCGAAAAAGCCGACTGGCATTTAAGCTGTATATGGTACGAGTATAGTGGTGCGAATGCGAATGAAGATACTCGTAATTTCAAGCTTCCGTTTATTACCGCAAGATTTTATTATTAAATTAACGACGTACGTTGTACGTGTTGAAATTCATTACAATACTTGGCAGAACAGAACAGAAGAACGTGCGTCCGAATTCAAGAGAACTCAAGCGAATTACTTTGGTCATGAGAAAAATCGTAAAAACCATAGGCAAATGTATATATTGTAGATACTTGTATCTACGGACTGTAACCTTCTAGGAAGGGAGGCGTTCCAGGTGATTTCGAGATTTTTAGAGTGGTTTCATGTATATAGATACGTACTTATAGTAGCATTCGTATATATAGTACATGGAGATATTCAAAGATTGCTACAGGTCAAGCGGGAGATCAAGGTTTCACACAGTGGGAGAACGATTCTGATAATTCATTTAATGTGAATTTGTCTATTTAAGCTCGTTTGTACGAATGTATGTATGTTTTAGAAAAGTTCTAATAAACAAACAGAGAGAAAGGATCTACACTATTGATGTACCATTATGGAAACATTCGAAATGATATGGTGCTTTGGCGTAGTTTTACTTGAACGTGTAGTTCGGTAACATAGGGGAATTTATCAGCCTACCTTCCATAACCTTTCCGCGACATTAGAAAAACAGATCTTGTATTGGTTTGCAAGAAACAGCTTTGCAAGAGAGCCCAACATCCAACTATTACGCTATCTTTCGTGGTCTGTGCTCTGTGTTAGCGCATGTTGGTGTTATGAAAATGTTTTAAATGTCAACTTTACAAAAACTGAGCTGATGTTGTCGAAGATAAGGAACAGCGGCCGTCTTCCTCCCGAACATCAATGTTTTCCGGCTCCTGCACTCCAAATATCAGCAATAAAAGGAAATAAAAAATCAGGATTTGATCGCTGGCAAGTGGGCCGCCGGATAAACTATCTCTGTGTATATGGAGCCTTGTTCAATTAGTACTCTGGCATCTACTTAAAGGTGATAGAAGTAAAGTATTTTGTTCTATTGTATATTCAATGTTGCTTTCAAGGCAAAAAAAAATGTGTTGCGACAGATATAATTCTAGTGAGAAGATGGAAAGGTCATTTAAAAAACTCTCCTTTGAACTAATTGATTTTGAAGCACCTAACCTTGCCTAGCCTATTCGCGGTGGCTTGTGGCATAGGGTGACTTTGCAACAGATTCCTAAAGTGTGCTGTCTTTATGGATAATTCCCACGCGGAAAGATTCTGAAGTGCAATACCAATGAAGTCATCTATTTTAACACCATTTTGCCGTGATGCAAATGCTTAATTAGGATCAGACCTTCGATTCTGGTCAACGAAAACTAAGAGGTAACCACCTTCCACCTTCTCTCCGAACCTTTATTTCTTGTATTAGGTGCGCAACTAAGCGATGAAGATGCAACTTTAATGTGAAAAAATGGTTACAAATGAATCATTCAAAGTATTGCCCATCGCTAGCTACAACTTTTTTCCATCTTTCTGCCAGAGCTCAAATACCGTTACGGTAAAATTGGTCATGTTTTGAGGCTATCCACGAATCAAGTCATTTTTTGATGTCTTCATATGAGCGAAACTGCTGATCAGCCAGACAATGTGCCATCGAATGGAACAAGTAATAATCGGACGGCGCAATATCTGGGTAATATGGCGGGTAGGATAGGACTTCCGATTTGAGCGTTTCCAAGTAGGTTTTAACGGGTTGGGCAACGTGAAGCCGAGCGTTATCATTCTGTGAAATGACTTTTACGTATGCAATCGCTTGGAAATATCTTGGCGGGTAACTCCTAATGCTGAAGCGAGCTCCTCTTGCCTTTGGCACGGATCTTCATTGAGCAATGCCTCCAATTCAGCGTCTTCGAAGGATTTTGGCCTTCCTTTTCGCGGACGGTTATAAAGTTTGAAAAGTCTGCCCGACTTTGTCAGACGTGTAGTAGTAGTAACGGGTGACCAGATAGAAATGATAGTTTTTCCAATTGTTATGTTTGAGCAGTTGTCAAAGTTATCACTGACATCCAGCTGTCAAAATATTCAGTAAGATTTGCCATTTCGTCATGAATCGTGTTACGCTTGCTGAACGTGTGGAAATTATTAAAAAATATTATCAAAATGACGGCTCAGTTGTCCAATAAATATGCAACGTGAATTTCGTCGTGAGGTCGTCGTCATCAGTGTGCAGGCAATTCCTCGCACCGTGGAAAAGTTTGAGCGTGAGTACACTCTTTTGGATCTTAAGCCACAAACCAGAGAGGGGCTACGTCATGTCCTTAGTCAAGCCAACCACTTTCGCCGCACATATTGGACTGAGTGATCAAAAATTTGACCGACCCACACTGTTCCATTTCACTCCAATAAGTGGACAAAATTAAAACAGTTCATGACAAAATTGAGAGTATTTGGTAATGCAGTCTTGATAACGGATAACTAATAGGTACGTAAACAACATTTTGTCTTTGTTTAAACACGTGGAAATTATTTTACAGCAAGTTAAAGTATAATGTGTTAAATCAAACGTCAAATGCACAATTAGTGATCAGCTTAGTTTTATTCATTTTTAATTCTTTTGTGTTGAAAATCAAACTAAATTGTTATGAATTCATATAATCAGAGTAAGTAGATAATTTTAATAAGTTTTGGAAGTCAATTTACCTGTTTTTTTTTTTTTTAAAGATTTTTAATTATAAAATTGTAACGTTTTTACTTTTACCTATGAGCCCCACCTTGCCATGGAGTTTTTTTAAGATTTGGAAAGCCGTTTCGAAAAACAATGTCGTCGATGAAATAGTCCAAAAAATATATTCAATATTGAATATAGAGTGCACTGAATTTGAAAAAAATTGAAATGCACAGAAATGTTTCCAAGCTTTCTTCAAAGATGAAGTTAAAGTGTAATAGTTCTGGTAGACAGCTAAATCGCTTTTTGAAAATCAACAGCTCTGGGTTAGAGGAAAATTTCCAATTGTACAAGGCTAAAGAATATTCTTTGGAAACCAAAGACTTCTGTGAAGACAAAAAAACGCCGCATCCAAGAAATAATATCTTCTCGTTCAGAATCTGAAATCTTGTTTGCAGCTGAACAAACCAAGCGGCTATCAGGACAAAGATCTATTGCTCGTATCGAGCACCGATAGAGCTACCCTTGTAACTAATAAAAGAAAGAAAGATCCAGAACAACTCCAATTCACTGTTTTAGAAGCATTAGCACAATATGTTGACCGTAAAATAACAGTTCATTCATACAAGTTGATAAGAAAACAGACAGAAAGAATCGGTCATCATATTTATCCATACTACCATGACTTAGGAAAAGCCAAAGTAGCATGCCAGACCAATGAAAGCAGTATTGAGGTTACGGAGGTCAGTGCCGTGATAAATTTACAATCCTTAATAGGATTCTAATCGTTTATGCGAAGGACATAAGGATGTTTTCGATAGAATTGATTGTACTTCATTAAAATTAACATGTAAGTGGGGTTGCGATGGCAGTTCGCGCCATAGTCAGTACAAGCAGAAGTTTAATCGGACTGACGTCACTGACGAGTATTTGTTTATGGTATCATTTGTCCCTCTAACTTTAATTACCAACTACGGCACAGTTATTTGGAAAAATCCAAGGCCCTCTTCAACTCGCTACTGCAGACCAATCAAACTGTTATTTGCTAAAGAAACAGAAACAAACTCAGATTGATTGCCTTATTCCACTACACATTAATCTTACAGAAAGACAAGTTGTGGTAAAATATGAATTTCACTTGACTATGATTGATGGTATGGTCTGCAACTCTTTGACAGAGACCAAATCTAGTCAACGCTGCTACATTTGTAACGCTACACCCAAAGATATGGATTTACCTCATATATGGTATTTAGGCAATCAAACTCTAATACTTACGCCTTTGGTATATCTACACTTCATGCCTGGATAAGAACTTTTGAGTGCTTACTTCATATAAGTTATAGATTAAGGCCCTTATTGCGAGTGTGGTTTGTCGATTGCGTCGATTGATTTTGTATTTGGTATTGTGTAACTCAATCGACAAAAAAAATCAATTATTTGTTACTTGTTTTGCCCTAAAATTGCATTATTTCATTTTTCGTCTGTACTACATACATATATTAAATTTTTATTAAAAAACTTACATTTTCTGATGAAAAATCCCTTTTTATTTTTTTGAAACACTAACGACCTCTAATTTCGAGTCGACTAACTACGAACGACTGTTAAATCGACAATTGTCGATCACAATCACAATAAACAATACCGAAATTCACAATCGACTGTCGACAATTGTCGATTATCAGTCGACTATCGACACTCACAATAAGGGCCTAAGTTTTAAGACATGGCAAGCTAAAGGAGAAAATAAGGCAGTGCTAGAGAATACAAAACAAAACAACAAACACGTTTTTAAAATGAGTTGGATCTACTAGTAGACATCCCTAAACTCGGATTTAGGACGACAAATGACGGTAACACAGCTCGCAAATTTTTTAAGGAACCCGTTAAAAGTGCCTCTATAACTGGTATTGATCAAAAATTAATATATAGAACACTTTGGTGTCATTTTACGGGCTTTGTCTAGTGGGTACCAAATCAACATAACCCAGTTCTTTATTTGGATCACATGCCCGTTACGGTTCTTAAACTGTTATGTCATAGCGTGGATATAATAAGACATTGCTCCCTTCCTATTGGCCAACTTTCGGAAGAAGCTTAGGAGGCCAGAAATAAATATTGCCGGAGGTTCAGGGAAAGGCATACGAGAAAAACCAGTCGCATTGCTACTAACAAAGATTTATTTGCCATGCTACTTATTACTTCGGATCCATTATTAAATAGGTTTAGAGAAGTACCGAAGAAATCAACAGCCAATATTTCCGCGGAAGTTATAGCCTTGTTAGTTGGCCCTACTGTCTGTCCCATCACCTCCTCCGGAATGAATTCATTCCTGAATTCAGTTACAGAATCTTATAAAATCTTCAGATCTGAAGACTCATTCCATAACAAGAGTAATGATAATGAATGAGTTACAAACAATTTATTGTACAAAAAATATTGGGTCTATAACTTAATTCGTGCGGTTTGCTAAGAGATGGCGTAACTTGTATTATTCCATTGTTATTATTGCATTGGAACATGCGTTGGAAAGCTACTGTCATTGTACGTCATTTCAGTATATGTCATTCATTTGAAGCGTAAACAACAATAATTTTTTTCCACTCAAATATGTCGAACTTTGTGCCTGAAAAAGTGTTTTTGCGGGGAGTTCTTCTTCATTACTTTAATATGAAGAAAACTGCTGCCGAAAGTCATCGTATTTTGGTGGAAGTTTATGGTGAACAAGCGCTAGCTGAGCAAACGTGCCAAAAGTGGTTTGCGTCCTGGGCAGCCAAAAAATTTTGAAGATGATGAACTGGAAGCATTACTCTATGAAGATTGTTGCCAAACACAAGAAGAGCTTCCAGAATCTTTGGGTGTCACTCAAGCAGCCATTTCAAAACGTTTAAAAGCAGCTGGATATATTCAAAAGCAAGAAAATTGGGTTCCACATGAACTCAAGCCGAGAGACGTCGAAAGGCGGTTTTGCATGTCCGAAATGCTGCTGGAACGCCACAAAATGAAGTCATTTTTGCATCGGATTATTACTGGTGATGAAAAATGGATCCATTACGACAACCCCAAGCGCAAAAAATCATATGTGAAACCCGGCCAACCAGCCAAATCAACGGCAAAGCCGAATATCCATGGCGCGAAGGTAATGCTCTGTATTTGGTGGGATCAGATGGGTGTGCTGTACTATAAGCTGCTAAAACTGGGTGAAACCATGAATGGACAACGCTACCGAACACAATTAATCCATTTGAAGAGAGCAGTGGCCGAAAAACGCCCGGAATATGCGACCAGACACGAGGCAATAATTTTCCATCATGACAACGCTCGGCCCCACGTTGCTATTCCGGTTAAGAACTATTTGGAAAACAGTGGATGGGAAGTCTTACCCCACCCGCTTTATAGCCCAGACCTCGCCCCTTCTGACTACCATTTGTTCCGTTCGATGCAGAACGCCCTCACTGAAATACGGTTCACATCAGAGCGGAATATCAAAAATTGGCTTGATTCATTCTTGGCTGCCAAGCCGGCGCAGTTCCTTTGGGATGGGATCCACAAATTGCCAGAAATATGGGAAAAAGTCATAGCTTCAGATGGACAATACTTTGAATAATACTATTGTACATGTTTTTCTTAAATAAACGTTCAAATTTTGAAAAAAAAACCGCACGAATTAAGTTATAATTAATGAAATATATATAACACAGACGTAGCTTCAAAATAAAGCCAGAATCAATTTTATATCTCACAACGTTGTTGTTTTATCTAAATCGTCAAAAATTCGACACGACCCCTCTTGTCCGAGACCTTATTTTGCATTTAAGTGCTACTAAGTTCTGCCATCGCATTCTTGGTAAGAAGGCGGACAAGTATTTAACTTTGGTCACCGAGAAACTATGGTCGTTCAAATTAGGTTAAATCCAAACTGGACTTACCAGCAACTCAAAGTTGCCTCCATCCACGCTTA
The DNA here is from genome assembly GCA_963966105.1 of Volucella zonaria. Taxonomy (NCBI): domain Eukaryota; kingdom Metazoa; phylum Arthropoda; class Insecta; order Diptera; family Syrphidae; genus Volucella; species Volucella zonaria. Next base: position 123,692,105 of record OZ014531.1, read on the forward strand.
AAAATATGAAGACCAAAATTCTGACCCCACGTTTCCGGTGAAAACGGGAGAGATCATGTCAGTTACCATAGCTCCAAAACGTTCTCTGCGGCGGTAAAAGACAGTCTTGTAGTTGAGGTTCTCGATAAGTCCGATCTTAACAGGAAAATCACAAACAATAAATAGTGCTTCTACGAGCCCGGCACAACATGCGTTTTAACATATCTCAACTTTAAGGACACTAAATGTTTCATGAAGTTAATGGACTTCATGCAGCCTGCTAACGGGGTTTTTGGCGAGGTTTGGACAGGAGTTAAGCTGCAGGTCTATGACAGGGATAGGAACCCCCACCCCCTATGTCCCTAGCTCTCTAATTTTTAGACTACGGCAAGACACCCTTAAATTTAAACATTCTTGCGCTACAACCTGGGTGACAAGCACACTACATATACTGGGTTGACTGGGCCATTGATTGGAAAGAGATGGAGACGAAAGTGATTTATATACCATATATCGCACAAACCATGCAAAGATGGTAAGATTCCAGAGTAAAGTAAGAAAAATCATCATTATATAGTAAGTACGGTGCTAAGGACCGACGAAGGCATCGACTGAACGTGCCGCCAAAAACCTAACAATGGCATCGTAATCGAATGAGTAATCACAACGTCAAGGATGTGACGATACACGGTCTCAAAAATCAAAATAAGGACCACGAGCGGTCTACCGATCTCTGATAGGCAATGAAGAACAGATACGATCAAACACGATCACCATCATTAATACACCTTCGTAACAAATGATCTAAGATACAACGTCCTCAGGATCCCGCAATACACCAACTATTCAGGAACCATCACAGTTTAGAAGTAGATTGTGAACGATTGTTTTAGATCTGTACAAAGGTTTTCAGACTCAAGACACAGAGACAAACCACATCAAATGACTATCAGCTGGCACCTTAACACGGATGAAGAAGTATATCCCATTCGAAGTTCAAAATTGCAGCAGGTTTAACAGTAGAGAAACTTTAACTTGAAGCCCAGTACCATGTAAAAAGAAAAGAAGCACACCATCAGTACATCAAATCTTTACTGGTACAGGCCGAAGATGCAGCGAGCAAAAGATTGTTTACGTTGTTATATATTGTAGCTTTCCGGAAGACACAGCGCATAAAGATAAAAAATGAGACGAAGAGCACTTCGCGATACGAATGGGCAGACAATTCCCAAATAGGTACAGGCCCCTGCGTTTAAGACCCTCAGACCGTGGGCCAGGACAATATCCCTGCGGAATTTTCTCAACCAGCGCTAAGTTCAAGGCGGAGCTACGAGTATTGAGGTTCTTCCTACATAGCTCATGGAGGAATGAGCATTCCGCGTAGAAGAAGAACGAAGGGCTGTTTATCGAGTTGGCGAAAAAGGTCAATCTGATAAACTGCGGAAACTGGCGGTTGTAGTCAAAATACGAAGTTAGTTCCAGAACGACCCGACCTGACGTATAGATGGCGGTTGTTGTTTAAAAAGAATGACAATTGTAGAAAGTACCAACCTTATAAAGCTTAGGGTGGCAGAGTTTAAGCGAGGCCGTACAAGTTGCCAAGACAAGCATCGCAGTGGTCGACCAAATAAGGTAAGTTCACCAGAAATGTTGAAAAAAATTCACAAAATGGTATTGGACGACCGTCGGTTGAACGTGCGTGAACTAGCAGATATGGCAGGCATTTGAAAAACCGCTGTACATCGCATATTGACTGAAAAATTGGACAAGAGGAAGTTGTGCGCAGCAAGATGGGTGCCGCGATTACTCACAATCGATCAAAAACAGCTCGGTAAGGATGTTTCAATCGAGTGTTTGGCGAAGTTTCACAGCAATAAAACCGAGTTTTTGCGTCGATTCATAACCATAGATGAAACATGGGTCCATCACTTCACACCCGAGACGAAGGAACCACCAAAACAATGGATTCAAAGAGGAGAATCGGCTCCAAAGAAGGCGAAGAAAACTGCAGGCAAGGTCATGCTGTCAGTTTTTTGGGAAGCGCGTGGGATTATTTTCATTGATTGTCTTCGGAATGCAAAAACAATCAACAGCATGTATTATGCGAACTTATTGCAGGGTATGAAAGATGAAATCAAAAAAAAAAACGGCCGCATATGGCGAAAAAAAAAGTTTCGTTTCATCAAGACAATGCACCAGCTCAGACATCCGTCATCGCAATGCCCAAACTCAATGAGTTAAAGTTCGAATTGCTTCCTCATACACCCTATTTGCCAGGTTTAGCCCCCTCGGACTATCTACTATTTCTGAATTTGAAAAAATGGCTCAGTGGTAAAAGATTTGCCAACAATAAAGAGGTCGATGTTTCTCACTATAAGCAGGATATCGAAGCTATTGAACATAGCTGGGAAAAATGTATTGAGCTAAAATGTCGGGTACTCTGTTAGGTCAGGTACTTCTGGGGCTACCGTCGTAGTAGCGGAGAACATTTTGGACAGGTAGACCATCGCTTTGCATCTTCCTGTTTGTCTATAGAGTTGCTAGGTGCTCCTGACAAATTCATCGCATTTATTAAGTGTCTGCCCTGAACTCCAAAGCGAAGTTTTGCAAGGCTGCATTTTATCACCGCTTCTTATTCTGGAGATAATAAGTGATATTGTCTGTACATATTGGAAGCAGATGACAATTCACCTGAAGCAGCTGGACTACACTTTCACATAGAGTAATGGGCTTTCATCAGATGATCCCGAAAGATACCTCAATATCAAAAGCCTTTTGGACGCTTCACTTAAATTAGCACTGCTGGACAGAAAGCTGTTTCGTAAGTCTCGGATTCAAAGTGGACAGTAAAATCAGGAAGTTGTATTCGATATGGTATTCAAAGTCTATAAAATCAATATTTTCAAAGGAGTCTATACCAATATAAGGCGAATCCAATGGATTAGTAGATCCCTACCATCTAGACATACAGAAGCAGACGTGACCCAGAACAGTTGGAAGAAATTGATGACACTTGTCAAGCTGAAGGGAATCAAAGCGCACTCAATCGATCGGATATTCCATAAATGCCCAACAAGTCAAGATTTTTCCAAAAAGGAACAAATTTAAATGGTTCTCAATGATTTCCAAAATCCATACTTGCCTCCAACAATACTTTATACTCCAACCACGTTCCATTCCATCGCCAGTAATTCCCGATAAATTGCCCAAACTAACAACAAATCACACAAGCCAGCAATAAAACCACAAACGAGGTCAAATTCAGATTCGAAACGAGCAGACACATCTGAAATCTCCATCAAGTATCTCGAATCAGTCTGGCCAAAGTAATTAGACGGCGTTCGTATCTCCCAATTAAGCAGCAATCATGCCCTACAATCATTGAAAATCAATTTTTCAAAAATTCAATTATGTACTCGAACGGGCGACCACCACAGGGTGTCGAATGAGTCGACCGAGTCGACCGACTAAAGAGCTCTGTAAAAGGGTGAAGTGCTCCACAATAAAACCGCTAATTCACGCAAACGGACGCAATACGAGTACTTGTACAAAGGAAATGGTCCGCACTTCAACAACGAAAAGGGTTCACTTGACTTAATTTCACTGAAACCAAAACAAAACAAAACAAAATAAAAAAAAAAAGAAGACAGAAACAATTTGCTGTTGCATCAGTGGATGTTTAGAAACCCAAAAAAAAAAAAAAAAAAACAAATTTCCCAACTGACCACCATGCATCTTGGAATTCTACTGATCCCCACCCATGACTCTTAACTCTTAAGACCGCTGTAGGATCACCCATCGCCCCCGCTTTGAATTAACCCGATATCTTTGTGAATTATTGGATTAAAACTAAAGAAAGAATGAAGAAAACAAGAAGAACAAAAAAATCTTTAAAGCCAAAGGCTCTTGTAAGTCGTTGTATCCGTATGCAACAAGTCAACAACCAGAAGAGGTACAAATGTATCCATGCAGTACACCGTAAACACCCTGCTGTTGCTACTGCTTCTGCATTTTTATGTTTTTATTTAGATACTTGTACTCTTGCTTTGGCTGTTGTTTTTCCTCGTTTTTTTTCTGTTCTTTACTTTTAATTATTCGAGTCTCCTTCTCTTGTTTCCACTTCTTCGGGCCGACTCTTATGCGCGGATATGTGATGTGCACTTTGGTTAATAAGGGCAATGGACTCAATTGTACATGACGACGGTGGTGCGGTGGTGCGGTAGTCGTCGGCCAAACAGGCGGCAACAGTATACCACGGTGCGTTTATGGCTTTATTTGTTCTATGGAATTGTTGTTCCCTCTTCTGCTTCGCTTTTTTTGCCTTTTCTACGAGTACTTCCACGTTCGCCACTACTTTCGTCTAGGGTTTTGCTTAAGTAAGGGCTTCTTTACAGACGCTAATGTCCGGAGTTTAGTTTCAAGAGGAACGCCCGGGATTTGTCTCACTTGTCGCCGCGCTTTTGTTTTATTTGTTTTACTTAAATTGAATTACGAGGCTAATTCGGTGATTCGAATAATTGAAGCGGAATCGGTGGGTTCGGATATTTTCGGAAACAAAATTTCCGTAATCAAAACATAAATCGAGAACGGGGAGGAAACGAATTTCACTGCCACTCAAGAGTCCTGGGGCAGGGGGTTGAATTAATTAATTTGATGATAATTGAGGTGGCATTCTTATGGGTGACAAGCAACAGAGTTACTTTAGCAAAGCGCCACTTGTTTGCAGGGTATGGCGTGCGAGGAACAGGTTGTAGATTACTTAATGTGGGTGACGTGTTTTATGAACACCTTGAAGAAGATGATTAATAAGATTATTAACTTGAGAACTAGTAATGAAGTCTGATGATGGGAATTGCTCCTCCATGCTAAGAAACCGGGCACGCATTGCTTTGGCTGGTATCTTAGTTGTATTTAAATAAGGCCCACCTTAGAATTGATCCTTAAGTTTGTCCCTGAATAGCTACTTTAATAAATGCTGGATGGCAGTCAAAGAAGAAAGCAGCATTCACATACTCTGATGAAGATAGGCAACTGAAACTTACATACTTGACTACCGACGAAGCTGAAGACTCTGTTAAAGAATATTTATATTCAGAGCTTATAAGGCAGACAAGTTGTATCTGAAAACTTGTATGTGGATATCATAAGAGAGAAAAATAACTGCCTCTAGCTGAGTGACTCTATAGTGACTCTGTCGAAAACCAACACACTTAGACCCGTATAAGGTTTATTGTGGAACCACGTGGATCAGGGATAAACGTTTTCTCTACTCGTTGAAGTAGGTGGTGCGTCGGATGAGCGATAATCATTTAGCTTGTTTTGCTAAGAAACTCTCGGATGGAGTTTTCTTGTTTAGGAGGAATCCGGGAATGTACAGAGAGGGTGGAGGATAGTACAGGAATCGTCCCCAAGTATTGTTGCATAATGCTTGACTATTAACTAAAACGAACTTGGGCACTACTATGCCGTCTGTTTGGAGATATGAGGGCGGGTCAATAAGTCCGTGATTGGATTAAAACACAGATTTTTTTGATAAAAAAATAATTTTATTTTTCAACGTAGTCTCCCTTGAGCTCTATACACTTTGTCCAACGCTTCTTCAATTTTTTTATCCCTTCCAAAAAAAATGATTTGTCGAGGTCCTCAAAATAGGCCTTTGTTTGCGAGATGACTTCATCATTGGAGTCAAATCTTTTTCCACCAAGCCATTTCTTCAGGTTTGGGAACAAGAAGTAGTCGCTCGGAGCCAAATCTGGAGAATAGGGTGGATGAGGGAGCAATTCATAGCCCAATTCATGGATTTTTGCCATGGCAACTGCACATGTGTGCACCCTTGCATTGTCTTGGTGGAAAAGAACTTTTTTCTTGGCCAAATGAGGTCGTTTTTTTTTTCAAATCGTCATTGAATCGGTCCAATAAGTTGGCATAATATTCCCCATTGATTGTTCTTCCCTTCTGAAGGTAGTCAATATGGATTATCCCGCGTGCATCCCAAAAAACAGTCGCCATAACTTTATTGGCTGACAAACCCACCTTGGCCTTCTTTGGCGCCGATTCACCCTTAGAAACCCACTGTTTTGACTGTTGTTTGTTCTCTGGTGTGTTGTGATGGATCCATGTTTCGTCCACGGTTACAAAACGGCGCAAAAACTCCTCCATATTGAGATTAAACAACGCCAAACCTTCCTGTGAAGTTGTTACACGATTGCGTTTGTGGTCGACTGTGAGCAAACGCGGCACCCATCTTGCGGAAAGCTTTCTCATGCCCAAGTGATCATTCAAAATTGAAACCACTGAGCCATGCGAGATCCCTACGGCTTCCACAATCTCTCGCACTTTCAATCTTCGGTCGGCCAACACCATATCGTGAATTTTTTCGATTGTTTCGGGTGTAGAGACCTCAACTGGGCGTCCAGGACGTTCGGCATCTTCAGTGCTTGTACGGCCACAACGAAATTCAGTAAACCACTTTTTTACCATTGAAATCGATGATGCAGAGTCCCCATAGTATTTACCAAGCTTAGCCTTGGTCTCGGTAATGGTTTTTTTTCGCAAGAAATAATGCTTAATAAGCACACGAAATTCACTTTTTTCCATTTTCTCCTCAAATTAGTGAGTAGTCTGATAAAAATAGCTGTCAAACACAAACTAACTGACGCAGCAAGTTTAAATTTTGACAGGAGTCAACTGACAAATGCATGTTGACAGGAGCAGTGTTGCTGTTTCAGTAAAGAGGTCAGAAATTCAAAAAGTCACGGACTTTCAAACCAAACTCTTAGAACGTTTCAAATTCGGCTTTTTGCTGCTAAACATGTTGAACCACTTGTCCACCAGTTTGCTCTCTCAAAGGCATCTTGCTTTTAGCATTAGTTTGATGAAGCCTAAGGTATCCTTTTTTTTTTGTGCCAGAATAAGTAGTGTACCTAGTTTTATGTTTACAGAGAATTCATCGATCTTACAATCCCCTGGAATGCCCCTATGAATGTTGAACTGCTCCACCAACTCCCTACGAGCTACTTTTTTATTTTATGAAAGCTGGTTCCTAACATTTGATTGAAGTTTTTCTGTCTATTCTTGGCTACTTACTGGACCAACCCCAGATTAGTTCCTGATCCGATTGTAAGTGCAAATGATTGGATTTATCGTCGAAGAATGCAGCTTGCTCCAAAATGACGTAGAAGGAATGGTGACATGAATGTTTTTATTTAACTATAAGAAGGGTTTTGTGTAGTAAGGTTTCTTTAATGCAAAGCGATACGCTTGCAGACGTTTGATGCACTGCCATCTATTTGCCTGCTGAAATGTTGATAGGTATCACATGAAATAGAATCTTTAGTGCTGTGGAGTAGTTCGAAGAGCTCTGTGAATACCCAAACGAGCTGATAGTTGAACTTAACTTCTCACAAACAATAATATGATTTGGAGCAAGAGGCACCTCAAGGAAAGGAGTAGAAAAGATATACATATGTATGACTGGTCTTACATCCAGAATGTTCCAATTTAGGTAAAACAAACATCGGCTTTAACCAGTTTTATGTTGTAGACTAATTTAAAACAGGACATCAAAAAAACATAAATTCCCAAGGGCATACAAAAAACAAAAGTGGTCATCCAACATCAATCACAAATCTCAACGACGTAAGGCCACGATATAGCACTGCAATAAGGGCAGTATCTGAAGCCACTTTGGTATAAAGGAAGATGTCAAATTCCCGGTTATTGCTTTCAAAAACATATTGTAGTTCAAGGATTCGAAAGAAGAGAGACCTTCCGTTTGCAAAGCCACAAATTAAAACCCACGCAGGTCCCGCTTTGAACCAGTGATGGGTGCCTCGAAGTGAATGATAACAGGTGGTCCCGAGTCCCGAGACTAACACAATTTTTTTGGCAAAATTCGACCTTGTTCATCAACATACATAGTTTCCTTCTAAAGTGATACAATGATTACAGCGCTGCTCTAATATTTATATGGATTTCTTATGGAATGCTTCAAAATACGCTTCATTGGAGCCATATGTATCTCTTTTTGGTGAGCATTTTTTTTTTTGAGATCATCCATTGTCACATAGCACATGAGAAAATTCTTTTTATTTCGCCTAAACCGCTCCAAACAACGCTTTGAATCATCAACACGCTGTTGTTTCTGGTTCAAACGCAGTACCCACTTCGAACAGAGCTTTCGTATATCCCAATACTCGTGCAAAATATTATGTGGAACACGGTCTATTGATGTCAGCTATCTAACGAACTTTCGCTTTACGGTTGTTCAAAACTACAGCCTCATTTGGGCGCCCAGAGTTCAGCATCATTTGTGTTGATATGACCGCGTTTGAATGCAGGAAACCAGCGACAAATGGTTATTCGTTATAAAACTTTTCAATCCATTCTTGAGATTTACTGATATTCTTTCCCACTAAATAACAGTTTTTATTGCGTTCTTCCATCAAAACGTGCGTCACTGAAACTTCAATATCTCGATGGCTAATGGTCGAAATGTTATCAAATTTTGGCAATATGGATATGTTATTAGAGTCGCCATCTATGTGTCAGTTTCGGGAACCACCACAAGAAACTCAGCTCTTTATCAGCCGCAATCAGGAAAGACTAAGGTAGTGTACATTTTTGAAGGCTGAGGAACAACAAACTTATGGGGTTGCTTGGAAAACTAGCTGCTAACGTTGAGAGAAATCTCAAAAATATCTACAAAACGCGATTTCCGATTCACATTACGTCGTATACAAAACTTCTTGTCTCACATTTAATGAACGAAGACTATACTACAATTCTTAGTGTTAAAATCTGAGTTGTGAGCTGTTATCTTCCCCGAATCACGACTAGGAAGCGACTAGACTAGGATTCTAAGATAATCTAGACAGGAACTTTGTAAGACGTCCATTCACTTAACGTTGTCGTGTGAGTTAATTACACTATGCTCGGCAAAAACTCGTAAGTTTCATAATTTTTTGCAAACATAACTTAAAAGCGAAAACGCCCCAAGATCTAGCTTATCGAGCAGTATTCTCTGTTCCGAGAACGACAACTGTTTACACAAACCATAGCATCCAACAACAATAGTCGTATTAGGTCCAACAACTCTAGGCGTCTTCTTTTGCCTTCTGATAATGATACCACATCAGAAGTATAGTGAAGAGTTACATTTGTCAATCACTGTTTCTTTTACCTTAGAAGACAACTGAGTAATAAAGCTTTGTCAAGAATCACTAAGGAGGAAGTTATATTAGGCCAGAAAGATATACCTTCATCCTTCAAATAATTTTTGTTCCCCGTTCCGGCAACGAACTTCGGAGGGAAAAATTTAACAAGGAGCTCTACAGCATTATTAGCCTGTTCGCGAAAATTCGCATCAGTCGACTAAAATGTCTATATGATGAGTGAATGAATATCAGTGCTCGCCAACTCCTAGAGGAAGACCTCGCCTTAGATGGAATATCAATGCTCTTTTAACTAGACTCCAAAGAACCGTGTGCTTCGGCTGCATGTAGCCTTCGCCAACCACGCATGGTTCTATCCTAAACCACTAATACCTTCCCTTGGCATTTGCACCATGGGGTTCACTACCAAAGTGATGTGTCCCTTTTAAAAAGGAAGTAGTCTTTTATGAAAATTGCACCTGAGTTTCAATGACAGAAACTTGTCTTAGTGATATGCCGTCTGATGCAATACCCCTATAACTGCGAGTATAGGAAGTAGGCTCTTTCTATCTTGGCTTCAGCTGAAATCTGTGTCGCGAAAGGAATTCAATCGAATCCTCATACATGGCTTCAGAACCGGCGTACTGGAATCTTTGTCGAAGACGACAACCTTAATCTTCATTCTTGGTAATGAAATACAGGGTGAATGACTCGAACTTCAACTTTTTATAATGCTATAATTTTTTTATTTTTTGATACATTTTATTATGCCAAAGCAAAAAATATTGGAAAATACATAAGTTTTTAAATTGTATCAGTAGTTTGTAATATGTCCACCTTTGGCGCGAATAATGGCCTTGAGAGACGGCCGAAGAAAGCATCGCACGCTGTACTCAAGTGGCTTTGCGGTAGTGGTTGTTTGAGGTGGTCCAAACTTTGGTATTTTTTAGTGCCAACCTTCGGCTTCAAAATACTCCAGACAGAGAAATCCAACGGATTTGCATCCGGAGAATTTGCAATCCATTGTGTCGAAGAAATGAAGTGTGGAACATTGTTTTTTAACCAATCTTGATTGACGCGCGCTTTGTGAGACAGTGCCGAGTTTTGTTGAAATGTCCACGGTCTCCGACCGAAATGATTGTTTGCCCAAGGCTTGAATACTGCCTCTAAGACAGTTTCACGGTATACGATCGCATTCATTTTGACGCCACGGTGCAAAAATACGAGCAGAGAGCGACCATCGGCGATTATGGCGGCCCAAACCATCACCATCGGTGCTGCCTGCTTTCTGGTGGCCGTCCGAAGGTTTAAATTTTCGAAGGACCTCTCTGGTAAGTAAACTCGGTCATTTTGTTTGTTGACATATTGATCGATAACAAATGGCGACTCATCGGAAAAACCCAAATTCGACAACTCACCACTTTCGTGTAAGCGTAGCAACTCCTTCGCTCTTTCGAATCTAACTTTTTTCTGTTGCAGTGTAAGATTGTGTGCTTTTTGGAACTTCAATGGCTTGAACCCAAGCTCATTTTTCAGTATGTGTTGCATCCGTTCCAACGATATGTTGAGCTCACGAGCCAATTTTCTTCCACTTCGACGCGGATTTCGCTCAATTCGAGCCTTCACTTTCCGAATCATTTCTGCCGATGTTGCTGTTTTTTTATGACCACCTCGATGGCGTTTTGCAGCGCTACCAGTATCATGGTAACGAGCTATGGTTCGAGACACAAATGATTTATTCACGTTGAGGTGCTGGAGGGCTCTAACGATAGCTACTTATGGTTTTCCAGCCAAATGTAAAGCAATCACACTATCACGTTTGAATTACATCGCGGATAAAAATTTTTGAACACAACTGAGACGCAAATCGTTTAAAAGGCTAGTAAATAATAAAATTATCTGTCATCTGTCGAAATTTGAGCTCACTGTCATTAACGGTTTGGAAATTATAGCAGTCTGGAGTTGGTTGCAGTTCGAGTCATTCAGGGTGTATACTACTCGTACATATATGGTATTGCGAGGAACAGATATTTCCGTCTGAAGCGGAAACTCCCTTCAAGATAGTTCCTGAATGTAAGGTATTCTTGAATGCAGTTGGAATCCTGAATTCACCTAGTCTTGTCTGCTGGTCCCTGGTGAAAATGAGATCACCTGTGAACTTTCTAATCAAGACTCAGCAGAGAATTTCTTAGGATTTGAACTTGCCGGCGTCTTCGGTTAGGCCTTCCATTGAAGTAGATAAGACTCTAGACTAAAAAAGACTAAAAAGGCAGACCAATGGAATGCCTTTAGATGTCAATACTCCTTGTAACAAAGATTATAACTTGCTAACTGGCGCCGTAACGGAGCTCTACACATTTGCTAGGCTTCTAGGCGTTCTAAGCATAAATTACCACCTCCTCGGACATTTGCTATGAGTGATTACACGACACATTTTCTTTATCAATGTCCAAGTTTCGCTCGCATTAGAGGATCCATAAAATGTACTCAACAAGCTAGTCCTACAATACGTCTGAGTCCTCTTGGCGAAAGAGAACGGTCTTGTCGTTCAATCTCATGCATACGAGTATATCTAAGGCCACTTCATAAAAACATCTAGAAGGTGCATAAACGGCTATACCACAAGAGTCAACCTACGAGTAAACTACATCACCAAACTTGTCCTTTGAAAGTGTCTTCATTTCTCCTATTCACAGCCACAGTCAAGGTGATAACACTCCCGTAAACTGAATTTGGCATAAATTAAACCGCATTAAACAAAATCCAGTACATGCACAGACTATCATAACTCCATAGAAAATCGATAGAACTTTAAGGATTTTCATGTTTTCTGCTTTTTTTTTTTAGAAGACGTTTTCCCACCATCACCCACTGAAATATGAGCATATTAAAACGAGTCATTGAAACGCAACATTGATCTCAATGTCGTGGACAAACAAGAACTAGAACTAGAACTAGAACTAGAGCCAGCCACAGCACGTCAACCAGCTCCAGTACACATTTAAGAAACTATAAAACCTACTCCGACGAGTGTTTTCAAGTGTTCGCACTCTCAAGCGCAAGGATGTCGAAGAAATGGTTTGATTTCTCCCATGTCGTTGAAAAGCATTTACACCCACACACTCGACCTAAAAAAAAAAAAAAAAAGGAAAACAAAATCGAGTGCTTATATCATTAAATCACCGGTTTTTATGGACACTTAAAGTGTTCCACATAAATTATCCTCCACCAGCCAGAAAATTGGAACATCGTTGGCTTGAAAGGTCAGAAAAGCAAGCAAACAACAAAAACAACAACAACATCCTCAAAATCCTTGGAATATTAATTTCCTTTTCTCCCAACCAACCTACGGGCTACTAAATGCAATCTTCTCGGGCCTGTTATCTTCTTTACGCCTTCCCTTCATCTTTCGTCAGCATTTAAGGAAACTCAGCCTGACTACAAGCTACATCATTTTTCCACCAAGAAATGTTGTCCTTCCAAATATGGTTAGCTTGACTGAAAAGGAGAAAGAAAGACAACGGCATAAATAACAAGAACAACTAAAACTTGCAATCTGCCTGAGGACATTTTTTTTTTGAAAAACTCGAACTTGCACAATGGTACGACTAACGATTGAAACGACCACAAAGTACAGATCCTCTGCACAAGTATCCATAAAGAGAAATCCGCCAGGGAAGATTCACAAACAAAAAAAAAACAAACCTGACGTTCGTGGCAAACGACTTGTTTATCATGTCAACGCTGATAAAGTGAGAGGAGTAAGAGGATGAGGAAAAGAAGATTTTTTTTTGCTTAAGATGGTCGGCTGCGAGATTTTTCATCGTTCACGCGTCTGAGAGATGCACAATTCAACCTTGAGATAAAGATAGGTGTGTCGTGCATCTGTGAGTTTTGCAGCAAATCCAACGTAAACCATGTCCAAAGAACAATTCGCCATTGGACAGTTGTTGGAGTATATATAGTAGAGTGACGGAAAGCCATTCTTATTCCATTGTGGGAATTGTGTAATGATTTTACAGTCATTGGTTAGGGATTTCTGCACATAATTACAAACCGGATAGCTGAAGGATCCAATTAAGGCTCGAACAGCATTTACACACGAAGCCTGAAAGAATCCATACCTTCTTAAGACTTGAGACTGATTACGGAGAAGTTTGCTAGTTTCTTCTAATGGGATCCGATTACAAACGGTTATGCAACAGGAAAATGCAGAATTTCAATCCTTGGGCATGTATTCCCTGACAATTGAACATTTACGAAATTCGCTTTAGCCTCCTCACATATCCAACAAATTCAAAATGACCCATTCTATCTAAAATCTCTACTAATGGTCGTTGGTATCTATGAGTATTTCTAAGCTAGACAATCAACTCTTTTTAATGCGTCTGCTATCCATGACAATTGTACCATGACAAGGATAAGAGTATCCAATGTACTCGTACGGTGATATTCCACATTAGTCCATAATGGGGTCTATTGTGCTAGATGGAGTGAAAAATGACATCCTTGACCGCCAGAATGCGCTGCTACTGCAAAAAAGGTTATGGTGCCTTGAAGTCCGTTCATATTTAGGCAGACATGCCAAATTTCAAGGCGATACTGTCTTTAGTTTTGTTTTGACAGCTGATTGTTGTTGACGTGTTTGACATCATGTTGAACGATTTTCGTTCTCTCATAAAACATTATTTTTTGAGAGGCTAAACGGCGAAGGAAACAAAAGAAAAGTTAGATAAATATTATGGGCCTAATGCTCCGTCAGATTACACCGTCAAATATTGGTTTCGAGAGTTTCGTGGTGGCCGCAACTCCACTACCGATCAAGTCAGCAGCGGCAGGCCCTCCGATGCATGAAATGGTGTTTGCTGACCGGAAAGTGAAGGTGCGCGAGCTACTCGTAGCAGATACCACAAAGATTAGTACTGAGCGCACACGCCATATTTTGGGCAATATTCTGCATATGAAAAAGTTATCCTGCCGCTGGGTGCCGCGCATGCTCACTTCTGACCAAAAACACGAACGCGAGATCACTTCGAAAGAGTGTTTGGACTTGCTGATGGGGAATCGGGCGGACTTTTGGCGTCGATTGGTAACTGGATTTTGATCCCTCTGACTATTATCTCTTCCCAAACCTCAAAAGATGGCTCATCAATAAAAAAGTCAGCTCACGCGAGGAAATCATCGACGCCACGGAGGAATATTTTGCAGACCATCCGGAAAATTACTTTTCGGACGGGATCAAGAAGTTGGAAAATCGCTGGAATAAGCGTATCAAAAAAAATTTTTTCATTCCCAAGGAATTACTTTTCACTCCATCTAGTAGATGGAAAAGTTATCTTGACGAATTATACAACGAAGCCGAAGTTTGCAAAGTGGTAAAAAGAATGAAGTATAAAACAGTTTGACCGGTTCACATTTATACAGGGTATTTGGACCACCCTGTTTAATTTTAAAAATAAAATAAAAGAACAAAATCAGTTATTTTCAGCATGTTATGGTTTTGTTAGAAAGTGCGAACACTCCCATTATTTATGGAATACGATTTCATTTATCGAGCTCCCTCGGATGGCTTCGCAGTAGCGCATCCTGTTAACCCAATTTTCTAAGATCTTGTTGAGTGTTTCTGGCTCTATCTAACGAATGGCTCGGACTATATTAGATCTACGGGTTTGATTCGTTTCTGGATTGTCCGCATAACAACGACCTTTAAGGGCACCCCACGAAAAAAAAGAAAGTCTAACGGAGTCAATTCATCAATTGGCATCACTAAGGCGGCTGATAACACTATTACCGAACTTAGCGAACAAAAGATAGATTTTTTGATGGGCTGTGAGGCATGGCGCGCCATCGCAATGCATGCTGAAACCAAATATCCTCCTAGTCCATATCTTCAATTCATGATTACAAAAATTCGGTAATCATGGCTATTGAGCGCTCAAACTCCAAAATTCGCACCAAACTGTCACTCTGCGAATGGATTGGCTTCTCGACAATCACATGCGGGTTTTCCTATCCGTAGATGAGGCAATTTTCTTTGTTAACATAGCCGCCGAGATGAAAAAGCGACTCGTCAGAAAAAATTATTTTTCGGCCAAATTCAACGTCCAATTCGAGCTGATGTAAGGTCCAAACGATATTCCTGGATTGAGTCGAACATTCTCGGCCACAGCAGCCACATGGTCATCGGTACGTACAGTACCGTACAATACCGATCGCCGCGTGAGTGCTGTCCGCGGCCAAAACTTATTTTCTATAAATACGCTGCTTGGGCAAGACAGCACTCACTTTTGAAATAAGTTTGTAATATTTCCCAACGTTGTGCAATCGTAAAGCGGTTCATTTTGCTCAGCAGAATGATACGAGGGCGGGTCAATAAGTCCGTGACTTTTGGATTAAAACACAGATTTTTTGATTTTGATTTTTTGATCTTTGATTTTTTGATTTTTTTCAACGTAGTCTCCCTTGAGCTCTATACACTTTGTCCAACGCTTCTCCAATTTTTTTATCCCTTCCAAAAAAAATGATTTGTCGAGGTCCTCAAAATAGGTCTTTGTTTGCGAGATGACTTCATCATTGGAGTCAAATCTTTTTCCACCAAGCCATTTCTTCAGGTTTGGGAACAAGAAGTAGTCGCTCGGAGCCAAATCTGGAGAATAGGGTGGATGAGGGAGCAATTCATAGCCCAATTCATGGATTTTTGCCATGGCAACTGCACATGTGTGCACCCTTGCATTGTCTTGGTGGAAAAGAACTTTTTTCTTGGCCAAATGAGGTCGTTTTTTTTTCAAATCGTCATTGAATCGGTCCAATAAGTTGGCATAATATTCCCCATTGATTGTTCTTCCCTTTTGAAGGTAGTCAATGTGGATTATCCCGCGTGCATCCCAAAAAACAGTCGCCATAACTTTATTGGCTGACAAACCCACCTTGGCCTTCTTTGGCGCCGATTCACCCTTAGAAACCCACTGTTTTGACTGTTGTTTGTTCTCTGGTGTGTTGTGATGGATCCATGTTTCGTCCACGGTTACAAAACGGCGCAAAAACTCCTCCATATTGCGATTAAACAACGCCAAACCTTCCTGTGAAGTTGTTACACGATTGCGTTTGTGGTCGACTGTGAGCAAACGCGGCACCCATCTTGCGGAAAGCTTTCTCATGCCCAAGTGATCATTCAAAATTGAAACCACTGAGCCATGCGAGATCCCTACGGCTTCCACAATCTCTCGCACTTTCAATCTTCGGTCGGCCAACACCATATCGTGAATTTTTTCGATTGTTTCGGGTGTAGAGACCTCAACTGGGCGTCCAGGACGTTCGGCATCTTCAGTGCTTGTACGGCCACAACGAAATTCAGTAAACCACTTTTTTACCATTGAAATCGATGGTGCAGAGTCCCCATAGTATTTACCAAGCTTAGCCTTGGTCTCGGTAATGGTTTTTTTTCGCAAGAAATAATGCTTAATAAGCACACGAAATTCACTTTTTTCCATTTTCTCCTCAAATTAGTGAGTAGTCTGATAAAAATAGCTGTCAAACACAAACTAACTGACGCAGCAAGTTTAAATTTTGACAGAAGTCAACTGACAGATGCCTGTTGACAGGAGCAGTGTTGCTGTTTCAGTAAAGAGGTCAGAAATTCAAAAAGACTTATTGACCCGCCCTCGTACTGATGGACAATCAAGCTTTCGAGCGGGAAAGATCTGTCAGTGTCGAAATAACATATGATTCGAAAAGAAACTTGCATTTGGAACGCCCTTTATGTATGTACCTTCCGAGCTATTGATGAAAATCGGAAAGTTTGGACTTAAATGGCTTGAGAGTCGTTTGGCTCGGTTTCTTGTTCCACTGTTTAAAGGCAAAGGCGACACGGGAAACTGTAACAATTGACAATTCTATAAAAATAAACGAGTTCTAGACAGTCGACAGCGTAATATTATTAAAGTCTTTGGCCATCAATGCGACTTTATGTCATCCAAGCAGGAATACGACGTTATTCGAAGTTATGCATATCGCCTTCAACGATTTGGTAAAGGCGTTCTCGATAGAGTTCTCAGTGATCTTATATAGACGGGGCGTGCATATGTATATAAGAATGATAGTACGATGACGGTAAAATGAAAATTGAATGCACAACGGGGTAAGTTAAAGTTGGCGCACACGAAGGCAGTGTTGGAAGTTAGTCGCTTTCCGATATCGTGAACGATTTTCTCTATAGCAGCGCATTGACTAGTCGTTCTCCTTTTCGCCAATGATAGCTACCATAAGAAATGACGTGACTACCCCTCGTTCATCTCTGAAATACTGTATAAAGGCGCAGATGGTAGCCAACGAATCAGTCGTACAAAGACCACATATCTGCATCCCGCGAACAAAACACCCGAATCTTTATTGAAGGGTTGTCGTGCCGCGACAATTGTAAATAGTTAGGCTCTACGCGAAAAATGTGTAGTATTTTGTGCCGGAAAAATGCTCCTAAAATTTAAAGCTTTCTTATACACGGCCGTCAAACATCCATCGACATGTGTATGCGCATTGGAGCATTGAACGTTGCAGAAAAAGTATAAAATTAAAATGGAGATGAAAATGTTATTAAAGTCATCGAAGCCGACAAAATGTGAGATAGTACCCAAAATGCGCATTCGCGGATCTTTCCACATTACGAGACCGATAGTGGAAATACTTTAGACTGAGCAAATTAGCTGGTTTCGGCACATTCACCGAAGATCGTCGAGGCGGAGTCGGTTCAAAATGCAAAAGACGATCACGTTCTGGTCCAGATTCGAAGAAGAGGCCCCGAGTAATAGAACTGGATCACTCAAATGCGAAAACATCAGCAAATGCAATATAGAGCAGTGTATAGAATGGTTCACAAATTTAACAAACCCTAAAAGCAGTGCAGATACGTATGGGAAATACGGACATATTAGGTTCACAGCTAAGTTTATCTGATGAAAATGCAACTTTATTGTGAAAAAATGGTTACAAATGAATCATCCAAAGTATTGCCCACCGGTAGCTACAACTTTTTCCCATCTTTCTGACAGAGCTCGAATACCGTTACGGTAAAAGTGTCCATCTTTTGAGGCAATCCACGAATTAACTATTTTTTGATGTCTTCATATGAGCGGAACTGCTGACGGCGCAATATCTGTGGAATATGGCGGGTGTGGTAGGACTTCCCATTTGAGCGTTTCCAGATAAGTGTTAACCGCCGAGCGGTGTCATGTTTTAGAATCACTTTTTCGTGCCTCGTGCTCGCCTCGATCACATCAATTGAAGTCGATACCGTTCCCCAGTGATGGTTTCCCTGGGTTTCAATAGGTCATGATAAATAATACCGACCTGGTTCCACCAAATATACAGCATAACCTTCGCAGCGTGAATATTCGGTCGAGCCGACGACATAGAGGCATGATCGGGCAGTCTTGTCTTTGAGTTACTGTAATGAATCCATTTTTCATCACCCGTCATGATGCGATGAAGAAAACCCTTCCTTTTTTGCCGTTGGAGCAGTTGTTCACAGGCGAAAAAACGACGCTCAATATTCCTCGGCTTCAAATCATAAGGAACCTAAGTTCCTTGTTTTTGAATTTTTCGCTTGGAAGAGGTTTGGCTGGTAATTCCTAATGCTGAAGCAAGCTCTTCTTGCGCTTGGCACGTATCCTCATCGAGCAATGCCTCCAATTCAGCGTTTTCGAAGGATTTTGAGCTTCCTTCACGCGGACCGTCGTCAACATCGAAATTCGCCGTTTTTGAAGCGACGGTACCAATCACGGGACGTTAGTTCACTTAGAGCAGCATCTCTGTAAACATTTTGGAGTTCTCGATGCGCTTCAGCCGCCGTTTTCTTCGAATGAAAGAAGAAGATCAACACTTCCCGCATATGACGATTATTTGACACAGCCAAAAGTATTTGACAAAATCGACCAGCACTTACTGCTGGTGCCATCTATTGAGAAGAATGTAGTTGCGCACCTAATACATAAGTAGCAACAGTGAATTTCAGCAAGAAGATGGGCTTTAATGTGTTTTCTTCAAACAGCTGGCAAAGCGGGAGCAAAACAGCAGTTATAACCCCAAAAAAACTGAAGGATTTCAACTATACCAAGACTAAATGATAATCTCACAATTGATAGAGTATTCAGAATTCGACGAAGATGACCTTAGTAAGCCGTCGTTACTTTCGGTCGTCGAAACGTCTCAATTTAAGGACCAAGATGACGCCCTAACTATCAGAGGGCATGAGCTTGTAGTCTGAGTATGTTAATAAATAAGTTCACCGTCGTCGTTAAACTCAATATCAGAGCCACAAACGCTTTACAGAATTTAAATCGAAGAAAGGTTCCATTTTTAATGCTTTCACGGTTTCCATTTACACATTTAATTTATTTTACAAAAAAAGAACTCACAGCCTTCTCCAAGGACTTCGAACTTTGAAATCTTTCACCTGCAACCACGTAAAAGAACTGCAATAAAAGACTTACATGTTCGTGTCCCGCTTTTAAAAAAATAAACACAAACCAATTCAAACAAATTAAAAAAAAAAAAAAAAAAAAAAAAAGGAAAAAGAAAGAATTAAAGTGCTCAATACACATGGTGTGCGGACAACTGAGGTCATGGTCAGATGGGCAATATGTTCTCCGGCTTTTTCCACTTCCCCCATACAGAGCAAAAAAAGTCAAGGATTTCCCTACACTACAAGTAGATATATGGTATGTGCACACTATGTGAAATATAGGCAACGGACAAAAAAACGGACTCATCGTATCTGACCAAATAAAAACAACTCAATCTCTATCTGCACATCAATTTATCTCTGCATGAATTCTTCTCCCTAAATGAAAACGCAATCAAACTCCTTCACAATATTGGCCATAACGAAGCACCCAGGGAAGGAGCAACAAAAAAAAAAAAAAAAAAAAAAAACCATGAACTCCTCATTCCAGAATCAAGCAATAAAAACACGCCCTCACCCTTCCTGGAGTCACACTATTCACTGTACAGTCACCCCTCATGGTATTCATACTCGTACTCGTACTCGTACCACCAAGCACATAAGGTCGATATACAGTAACAGCGGTAATAGCAGCCCCCAGGAGAACGTAAAAAATCGATAAACGAAACAAGTTTCTTTCTTTTATTTTCTTTTCATCATTTTTTTCCCTTCACGTTGTAGGTACCTAGTCGTTTCTATTTTGCCTTCTCCTTTTCACCTTTTAAAATTTCTGTTTTGCTAGAGTTTTCATACCTACATATCCTTAGTTCCGCTGACAAATTTCGCTGTCCACCCACCCCTCTAAGGGACCAACGATTCACAAAAAAGAAAAAAAAAAAAAAAGAATTAGGGGTATGCACAAGTGGGTAGAGATGAAAAAGGAGAGAAAAGGTGAAAAAAAAAAACACGTATCTATTGCAAAATTCATTTACCGGATGTACGTTTCGCTTCCATCACTTAACGGCCGCCAAAAACGAAAAAACTTTTATTTTTTTATTTTTTTCAAAAACTCTACGGGAACTCTTAACCTCGTTTAACTGTCGTCGTTGTCGTCGTCGTCGTCAAAACTCGTAACGCCTCGAAAACGGAACTCAGACTGTAGGCATGTCATGCGATTTATAACCTCTGGGGTTAGGTACTTAAATGTGCAAAATGTCAACTGACATTTCTAAATGGAAATTTGTCTCTTTATTGTTGTTGTTGGTGTGTTATCTAAACATTAGAGGGTTGGCGTAAAGGGGTTAAGCCTGGAGTGGCAAAAAATTTAAATGAAAACCACAAGCGAACAGAACTTTCCATTGGTTTTAGATTTTTGTTCTTTAAATCATCAGTCGACCCCATCATGGCATGGCACAGATTTTTTTTTAAATTTTTTTTTAGGGGCAGCTTAACGTGGATACACACACACATTTACAGAGAACGAAAATCAGCAAAAATGGTAGGGTTCATTGTAAATGCTGCTCAATTGCTAATTAATGCGGAAATTTCCAATGAAAACTCTCCATCGACACACAAGACCGTCATCGGTAGTATTACTGGTAGTAGTAGTGGCGGCTATGATGACATGATTCTACTGCTAGTGCCTGGGTAATCGGCGGTTCCTCTCTCTAGATACTAATTGGCACCGGACATTTTCATTAAAAAAAACAAAAAAAAAAAAAAAAAAAACAAAAAAAAAACTACAATTTTCTGTTCCACGATTCTAGGTACAATTACAGATTTATCCTGGCCATTGCAGAGATCTCCTCTGGTGGGCTGTTTTCTGTAGGCGATTCTTTTCATTCTTCCTTTAGATACACTGAATCTTGTTTTTCTCATTCCACTACGCTTTGCTCGTAGATGCAGATTCCATAAGAGATTCTCCATGTGTCAATGGCAGTTACACAGAAGCTGAAGCCAACTCGTTTGGGTTGGCTATAAGAACCCTCCCCATTTGTTCTCAGAGAGTTAAGACGAACCAAGCATTGTGGTGTGCAATGTGCAAATCCACCATGGTACTGAAATTTTTGGTGATTTTGCGCCGAAGCAAGCATCCATGTACGTACCTACGTATGTGTTACTTGGTCTGGTAGCATCTCCTTGTACAGTGTTACACTGTTAACCCAGTTACGCAACAATAGAGAGTTAGATGTAGAAGATACCCGTACATGATTGGAACTCGGAGTTAGTCTCTGGTTTACAGATTTCTTTTTTTCTTGGCAACATTCCAAGTAGAAGCACAGGGACACAAACCAAACACCAATACCATTACATACCATGTCTACATGTAATAATTCCATGTGTGCACCATGATGGAACAAACAAAAGTATCTTTTTCTTCAGTTCCTCAGTGGTTCACCCTCGTCATCTATGCATGTATCATTTTTGAATTCCAAAAATAAAAATCCAATTTTCAGGGTTAAGGATGCGTACATTTCGCAGACGGCTTCGCCTTAACTTTTTCGCTTATACAAGTATTTGTATTCGTACAAGTACAAGCTGAACTGGCAGACAACGCGATAACGCCAGATATGGCGATGGCGGATGTTTGCGGGGTAATCGCTTGTAAGTACCTTCTGTTCAGAGTATTGCTCTACTCGCTTACTGCACATGAAGGACTGTGAAATGAAGACAAAATGAAATTATGAAGCAGGCGACTAATTTTAGATACAACATGTCACAAAGGGAGAGACGAAAGTTCCCTTTTTTGTTTGGTTGAAATTCCTGGTTAGGGTGTGGTGTAGGTTTTGGTTTTGGTTTTGGGTTGGTACGGCATATGGATGGTATGATATGGTTGTTTTATTTATCAAAGTACATATGTTGTGTCAATTTGAAGATGCAAAATGGTGGATGAAGCATGAATCCTTTGGCTACCCATGAGGTGGTAGCGATTATGATGATGACGATGATGATAATGATGATGACTTCCTTCGTTTCACTTCACTTAACTTTGCAAAAAAAAAAAAATTTAAGAAAAACTCAGAAGGCTTTCTTTTTTTTTAAATGGCAGGCAAACGAGGGACAAATGTTCTGAAAATAGCTTGTGACGGTTCATGATCTCATGAGGGATTTGTAGTTTTAATGTCTATGTTCAGCCTGCACCATATTGGCATTCAAATAAAACCGAGCTTACTCAGGCCATATCCGATATTTACAGTAGTAGATCGCCAAACGCGATGTCATGTAATGCCATCGATGTAATGACGGCCTCGAATCCAGGGTATCTCTCTTGCGCTGGACTGGAATAAATTGCAACCATTGTTTGTATGTTTCAATATATTCTATTTCAGCTACGACGAAAAGCTAATAGTGTGCCGTGGTTTCAAATTTTTCTGCGGAACACATTTATTGACTTCTCCCAGTGAGCAACAAACATTGTACCTCATAGAAGCGACATTTTCCTACATTGATTCGCTTAGTAACAAGAAAGAGACTCAGCAGCCGAAGATCTTGCAAGTCGGGTTGTAAGACCTTCTACTCAATTCCTCACGATGTCATCCAGGCATTCCTGAAAGACTTGAACATAAATATCCTCTTCAGTGAAACAGACGAACATCAGAGTTCTGACCACATCTTGGATCTCAGTAAATTCAGTGCAATTCAACAAATTGACTTCGTCTACTAAAAATAGGCGGGGAAAATATTGGCTTGTTCAAAAAGTCAATGGGATTTTTTTTTTTTGCAATAGATGGCTTTGCCCGCATTTATGCGTATCTGAACGTGACATACGAGTATACAAGGTGGCGCAAAAGTCGTCACGCTATTGGAAGATGCCATCATTTTTGCAAACGGCGGCAAATGTCAATTCTACTTTGACATTTGTGAAGTGAACAGATATAAAATATACGTCAAAAAGACATGAATCGCTATACTCCTAAAGAATGCGGAATAATTGTTACGATTTTTTTTTGCGGAATAATTCGTCCGTTTTGTTGGCGCAGCGTGAATTTCGGCGCAGATTTCCAGGTCACCCGATACCAACTGGACAAACACTACAGCGTTTAGCCGCTCCCCTAGAAGAGTATTGGACAACACGAGATGCTGCCAGGTCTGGCCAGCCCCGGAGCAGCCGTTCAGCTGAGGTTGAAGATGTCGCAAAGGACCCCGGAGTATCGACGAGATGATGTGCCACATAATTAGGCATCAATTGTCAGTGTATACAGAGAATTTTATTGAAAGACTTTAAGATGTTCCCTTATAAAGTACAGCTGTTAGCTGTTGACCACCAAGCGCGTGTAACCTACGCTCAAGCCGTACTGAATTTCGACCACGAGGAAGACAACTTTTCATTGGAAATCATCATGAACGACAAGGCCCATTTCCATCTCTGTGGATATGTGAATACGCAAAATTATCGCTTCTGGGGCACGGAAAATCCGCGTATAACCCAGGAAGAGCCATTACACCCGCTCAAAGTTACTTCATGGTGTGTTGTTTACGGTGGAAGCGTCATCGTGCCTTATTTTTTCGAAATCCCCGCGGGCCAAACGACTACTGTGGACGGCGAGCGCTATAGAGTCATGCTCAACGAGTTTCTCCTTCTTTACTGGATGAATTGAGACTGGAGAACATGTGGTTCCAACAGTATGGAGCAAGAGATACTGCACGAACTACGACCGAAATTCTGAGTGCTGCATTTGCGCGTTGCATCGGCGATTTGCACTAGCCGGAAAGATCGCCTGATTTAACTGTTCCAGACTTCTTTTTGTGGGGTTTTTTGAAGTCACCTCAAGAAAATATCCGTCAAGAATGTGAGGACCTATCGCCGGAAGTTCTGGCAAGGGTGATGGAAAATGCCACAAATCGGACTCGAATGGTCATCAATTCAAAAAAGTCGATTCGGTTGAGTTTTGTATTTGCAATTGCGGTTCGAACATGGACAATTTTGAAGAGCATATTTTGTTTCATTACTCCAAAAGACAAAAGTTGCGTAAAATTCACGGCGGATGTGTTATCGAAAAACGCCAGCGCCAGAACTGATTCCCCCGATTCCGTGTTGATGATTTTTCAGTTAAAGGCTCTCATCGCTTCGGTAAGAATTCCGAGATTGACGACGATAAAATCAAAGCGTTGGTGCAAGCAAATAATCATTCAACGGTTCGGGAACTTTCTACCGCTCTAAATGTGTCCATTTGAAGCGTTCATGGCTTTTTGAAATTGCTTAGCTCCCTAAAGTGCTATAGCTCGATTGAAATTGAAAGAAATTCATCAGACGAAGCTATCAACTCACCAAACGCGAAGAAAACGATCTATTCTTGAAGCGTATGATCACGAGCGATGAAAAATGAATTGCCTACAACTATGTCAGCTGGAAAAAAAGTTGGAATAGGCGAGATGATGTATGGTAAAGGCAAGAATATCCACCATAAGAACGTAATGTTGTCAATCTATGAGCTTCTTCCAAAGAACAAAATGGTTAATTCGGATGTCTACTATATGCAGCTACAGAAATTAAGTGATGCGATCCCACAGAAACGTCCCGAGCTGATCAATCGTAAGGGTGTCGTGTTTCACCACTACAATACGAGACCACCCACAAGCTTGCTCACTCGGCAAAAATCTGTACAGCTTGGTTGGAATGTGCTGTCAAATTACAACTTCTTTTCAACAAAATCGTAGTTACCCAGAAAATTGTAGAAAGTTCAACAGTTGAGGTAAATAAAACAGACTGGGATCAGCGATAGTTGGATAAGCTTCCAACGCTAAAATCAAAAGTTCAATCGGAAAAATGCAAATCCTTTTGCATTCAGAATTCATGGTTCCGGCTACTAATGGCAGCTTAGTGTTGAATATGAACAGGGAAAACTAAAGCGCCATCTGAAGTGCTATCTAAAATCCGGAGAAAAATGATTTAGACTAAGCTGGGGCTGTTTCGGGTAAATACTGAAGAAATCTACCAAAACCAGATTTCCATAGACAAAACTAGGGTTAGTGTTGAAATTGAGCTATCGTTCTACGCGTAGGTTTTGCCATTCACAGAACAGCGATGGGAACATCGCTGCTATAAACGAAAGTGTAGGGATCAGATCCAAACTTATCAAGTTGTCATCGATTGTCATACCGCCCGTTCACTACCTACAAAATGTTTTCCAGGATCTTGACCTACTATATGTCCATATATTCGAAAGATCCAGATGGTGCAGTTAAACAAGATCAAGGGGTTGTTTCATCCTAAAATTGTGTCCTCAATGTCTGAGGCAATTCCAAGACCATTAAAATTGATCTTGATAAACTGAACGGCCAGAACGATCTTCGTCAAGAATATCCGCGGCGACAATAATTTAAAATCTTTACTCACATACTAATGCTACAGAAACGACGGCGTCATGCAATCATTATGGTTATCAGCAAAAGAAACAAGCAACAGTTTTCAGATCCAACAATCATTTCCTACATTGTTCACAAAATAATATTCCCGTCTCCTGATCAGCTCTAGATTATATCTTGTCATGTTGCGATGGGAAATGCCGTTTTTTAGGAATCGGAAATCTTGTAACCCGTGTTTACCAGCTAGGAAATTACCTCGAAGGTGTGTTTCTAGAAATTTCACAAATTTTTTAAGTAATGTAATGATTACCACCAATCCTGCACATATGTTAATATGAGCACGGATTCTGCCTGTATCCTTGCTACCAAACATTATTGTATACGGCCCAGCCGTCCTTATCTGTTATTATGTTGCAAAAGCCAAAGAAGAGTTCCTTTGATTCGACGACTTAACCAGACTCGTTTTCATATAATTCCGGCAGCCGAGGTCTAAGGATGGCCGAATCGAGTGCCTTCAGTGGCTAAATCCATACTAAATATTGAACTAAGCATGCTTCACATTACTGCAAGCTCAACTAGTAATTACTTTCGAATTCTATTATGATCGTCTGAATTGGTAAGAGACCCATAATTACCACAGTTTCGAGCCAAAACAATTTAGTGTGTCCATAGTATAATTTGTTGACTAATTCTGCATTTGTTACCATTGTCAAGCTATTGCAAGTGATACATGCATACGCTGTCTGTTGTGAAAAACATCACTTCCCAGAATAACACTCAGTTCACATCCTGTAGCTCATGCACTCATATTCTTCTGGACCAGTGAAACGTATCTGATCTCAATATTCAGATATGTAAGTCACATCAGAAGTTTTTGCTTTTAACATTGAAATAATCACAATCCTTCTACACATATCGACATCCAAGTCTAAGAGATTCAGTCCGCACATTTTTGCAAGCAAGTTAAAGAAGGACACTAACATTATTTTCTGTAGACTTTTCCATGGATTTCCTTGAACAATTTTCGAACACGAGGGTCTATAGAGCTTAAAATATAAAATACATAGTCCAAGTACGATTAACTACTTTTAAAACAAAATCTTTTCAAGTTTATGTCGTACACGATTGAGCAGTTATGAACTCTCTACGAATATTAGCCGACAAAAGAGGGATCCCATAGGGTAGCTTCTC
The DNA here is from genome assembly GCA_963966105.1 of Volucella zonaria. Lineage (NCBI taxonomy): Eukaryota > Metazoa > Arthropoda > Insecta > Diptera > Syrphidae > Volucella > Volucella zonaria. The sequence goes on from OZ014531.1 coordinate 123,719,168, forward strand.
GGTCCCACGTATTTTTTTCTTCTTTTAAAAGCCGTTGAAATATGTAGCCCCTTATAATTACATCAAATGCTGCTTATTCCTCCCACATATCTGTATTTCTACTTACTAATACTGGGGGGTTGGCTAAATTGGTGGACCTTAAAATATATTCTACAGACCGCTCTATTTTGGATCACCTCGTCGACTATACACAACTATTTCGCGATAGTGTCACTTTTGCTTTCATACAGTGCAACAAGAAAGCTCTCTCTCCACACTGCATGGGTTAGGTACCCAAACTCCTCTCATCATATTGTTGAACAAAATCCGGTATCCGATTCTCGCCCATACTTCATTAGGCATGTGATCCGGACCGGCTGCATTTCCTCTTCATACCTGATAGCCCAGAAAATTGTAGTGCATAGGAATTATTAGTTAAGCAACGCGTCAAAGTACTTTCTCCATTTCGATTCGACCAGCCAGAAAAAAGCAACTGAAAAGATGAAACCAAAATAAGCCAATAATTGACTGGAGCAAGTATCTGCTCAAAGCATGCAATCAAGGTCGACAAGGTGGATTGGCTGATGTTGATTTTATCGTTTACAAAGCTCAGATTCGTTGTTTTAAAGCAGGTTAAAGGCCAAGAGAACGAATTGTTCCTTCATAACGATATTGCAAAACTCTACACCTTGTTGGCTAGGAGTACTTAGAAAGAAGTCTGCATTCTTGGACCATATGGCAATGGAAAACGAAACTCCTGTTCTTGTAGTTTTTCATCCTTGCCGTTTGGAATCGAATGTACGGACATATTCAAAGGATTCCAGACTTCCAATCGGATTTTCAATTAGCAAATATGTTCAGACGACGTCTTAACAAATTCGATGGTCACACAGAGGCCCTTGTGGCCTTGTCCGCATTCCTAGATCGGTTGATCTGAATATTTCTTGAGATTTGAATTACAGTTTCCCACAACTGTTAGATGTACATATGTACGAGTACAAGTACACTCCTCCCTGTGCTGTGTGTAACGCACATGAATAAAATATTTCAATTAAAACTCCACTCGTATCTCTGTTCACTTGAACAAAACAAATCACACAGATCTTTTTCCATTTCAGCTAATTAAATACAATGTACATACGAGTAAGTACCTCGAGAGACAAAAGACTTGACATAGAAAAGAAGTAAAAGCCTCAAACTCAAACAATACAAAGAACTTGAACCTCAGATGTGCATACGAACGTACATAGTAACATACTCGTATGTATCTAAACTCAAATAGTTCCCGCCACTATGGTTGCTACTGTCAACGTCGTGGTCTTTTTGTCGAGGTAATTGTTCGCCACTTGTCACAATGGCAGTCACAATGATTTATTCAGCAGTGGCTGGCGCACTAGAATCTTCTTGAAGAGTTACAATTGCAAGTCAAGTCATTCCACTCACAGCTCAGAATTCAGTACTCGATGTGAGGTGAATCCGTTGGCTGTGTAAAAATTCGAAATGCGATACCTTGAGTCGGCCAACAACACTCGAGAAAGGTACATAGAACATACGACACTTAGCGAGCGAGCGACCACTTTTGCCATTGTTTCCATATGTCAAACAGATACACAGTATCTACATATTATTATCTATACTACAATATATATGTATCTATACGATCTATACGATTGCGGCGGGATTGTTTTACTTACAATGATAACAGATACCGCAGTAGTTGAAATATCTATGCGTCTGCCGGTACATGAGTAGACTTCCATTTTTAGCAAGAATCCGAGAAAGTATTGCTGCATTCGGTCGGCCGTGTATATTCATTGGTGAGAGATACAAATACAAGGAACATCGTCATTCCCACAAACTCACATCGATTGTCATCGCGTAATCGCAATCGGAGTGTGTTATCTAATCTTGTGTTGGCTCTGCTTTAAATGGAATTTGTTTGTTTGCTTTGTGATTTGTGACTTTGTTTTCCCTTTAAGTTATTTTACTCTCTTGCTCTTTACTCCTCCTTTTCCTATTTGTCCACATCTACCTCTTTCTTATTGATAACTTCTTTTTTTTTCATTTTTTCCGATGGGACAAAGTGTGAAATGCTGGGAAATTGAGTTTCGATAACTGTAGGGAAGATCCCCATAAACTGATCGATAACTTTGACAGAGTTGTGATCCGAAATGCGTTTTATTTATTTTTAATTTTTGTTGTCTGTAGGTCGGAACGTTTTATTGTCTCAATTAGCTCGGCGTCTTGAATGTGCGCTATGCAGTTGCTACGCGGTCTCTGGAATATTGAGCTGGTCAAATGCTACTTGTAAGATCGATAGGAGGAGATTGTATCGAAACGTAGAACATGTGATCGAATTTCCGTTGGCGTACACTAATTAAGTAGACGGCAGCAGTAGTGATTGTTTATTTGTATAATAGACTTTTAATGCCTCATTCTTGTACTCGTATGTCTCATGTTTTTACACTTTCTGAGGGTCGTCGTCAATCGGTAGAGGAATTATGTTTGCTCTCCAATTAGCATTAAATATGTCTCTGTTGCATATTAGGACAATGGTGTCAATTGAAAACTTAGCACACATCAAAGACAAATGCTGTCACTTTGGCTTTATTGGCCCTAAATCTGGATCAATATTTGGTGTGAAGATTAAACCTACGGTCAAAAGTGATAAAATGGTTAATAGACAGATACCAGACGATGACATGATGAACGCAATCTTACCAGATACCCGATGATAGGAATAGATACTTTGTCGTGTCAAGCTTGATGGAGGCCTGTTAGTTCTACATTGATACTGTATACCATTTTCGTACTGCCACCAAGGATGAACCAAATGAAAGCGATGAAGACCTCAGTTGTACGATGCCTGCTACTTCTAAATACAGAGAGTACTGGCAAACAGAACGGAAACGTTCTTCAGCAGATAATTTCAAAAAAGATTTCCGCTAGCAATTTAAACTTCGGGAGACCTCTCGGATCACCAATGCAGCTTTAATAAGTTGTGACCTACAATAGACACAATCAAAGTGGTAATAACACACATGCAAAGGAGTAATATTGCGACGTGAAAAAATCGTTTAATTCGGCGAGATGGAACGTATTTCCGGACTGTCTGCGTATAGTGATAACATGATGTTCAGCAAAGTGACTTGTCAATGTCCTCAAAAGAGGCAGATAAGTCAGACTGGAAACACTTAAAAAATCTGTCGGCACCGTCACTGAATTGAAGCCAAAGCCCCTAACACCAAGGCCTGAGATACACAACCCGCCATAGCTGGTCCTTATCATCTATCATCGGTTGTGGCGACGGATAAGGCCATCAAATGCGATGTTGCATCCTTTGATAGGATCTAGTCGCTGGGCGTCGAGGCATACATATGTACATATATCAAATGATGTTACAAATAGACCCAGCTGTTGGTAATCCCCTAGCTCGCATCTTCACTGCTAACAGCAATTATAAATGATGTTTCAACAAGAGGAGTAGGATTTGTCTTTTGAAGAAAACAAACAATTGCTGAAATCTTTATTGCTTTAGAAAGCATACACATCTCCCAAATTACGGCTTCGGCTATGCTTGCGGACCCTCATTCTCATTCTCGAGACTTTCAATGTTCGCTTTAAGAGTGGGAATTGTTTGTGGATGGTTGCGTAGACCTCGCTTTCAATACAGTCCCAAGGGAAGCAGTATAACGGTGTTAAGTCAGTTAATCCAGGAAACTTCGTGCGCAATAACTCGATTGTTTCGCGACTTGTAAGTAAAGGTCGTTCGCATCCATATCCCCGATCTCCAGCCACAATATATTGACCGTAATGACTTTTCCGGCCTCATTTTCGAAAAAGTACAGCCCTATGATACCACCGGCCCATAAACTGTACCAAGCCCTTGCTCGTTTTGGGCGCATTGGCATCTCCTGAATCATTTGTGGGTTTTCGTAGCCCCAGATGCAGAAATTTTGCTTATTAACGTAGCTGCCAATGTGGTAATGAGCCTCATCCGAAAAAACGATTTTCTTACAAAAATCAATGTCAACACGCACGTTTTCCAGGACCCAATCTGAGAACGTATGGTGCTCCTGGTGGTCGACCGGCCTCAGTTCTTGCGTTAATCGGATGTTATATGCAAAGAAAACCAAATCGTTCGTCAAAATGTCGGTAGTGCGATTGTGGGGGGACAAAGTTACGAATGGAGGTATTTGGGTCGTTTTCGACACTTTGCTTTACTGTGGCGATATTTTGCATTGAACGTCCAATGCGAACACGTTTCGGCGTCTTCACCATCTTATATTAAGCCCGTTTCTAGGAATGTTTTTGATTATATTGCGCACACACGTCTCTGAAAGCACATGATTAGGTGCCACGAATTTTTCGCATCATTGCCCCGATTGAACTTGAATTTTCCTAATAAACTTCAACGATTTGAATTTTTTTCTTTCACTGTGTAGCGCTCCATGGTAAATTTGCGTGCAACAGCTGTAAAATAATAGACCTTTCAAATCATACGCCTCTTGTTACAACAGCCTTTGTTAACCTTTATACCAAATATAGAGATAACTGACTATACGCTCGCCAAGGTCTTCATACTCGTACCAACCAGTCTAACTTTCTTCACCGCTTCTTATGCGTAAAACTAAATTGCGCATGAATCCTCTTTCAAAGGTGTGGCATGCCTGCCAACGAAAGGTCCCACGAGACTGCGCTTCAAACTCTAATGAGCAGAGACACTAGTTTTGTGAATTAGTGCAATGCTGGTGAAAAGAAAGAACCCTCATTGCGAACGCTGACTACGGCCAATATCTTATAGCGTGAATAAATAGAGCAGTATTCTGTATCCAGTCGACTCGAATAATAGTTCTAATCTTCACGCTCAGATGTATGCAGATAATGTAGTTGTACTGTCACAACCCGCTCCCCTTTCCTCTAAAGCGCAAGCAGCCCTAGATGTGCACTAGTAATGGGACTTCAGTCAATCCTCTCAAAACTGAGGTTGTTCCCTTTACGAGAAGGAGGAAGCTATCTCTTCTGACTCATGTAGTGCTTAAGGGCATCACCATCCAATTCTCCGAAAAAGCTAAATATTTGGGTGTCATCCCGGATAACAAACTTCTATGGTCCAAACATGCTACGTCGAAAGACTCTAAGGCTCTCTGGCAGTGCAAAGGAGCTGCTGGCAAGACATGGACCCTGTTACCGAAAAGTATCCTCTGGATCTACACAGTTTAAGGGAGCTTTCAGCAAAACCAGGGCTTGTCACCAACAACGTTTCTTGATTTACACGTCCAGGATAGATCCAATTCTATAAAACGCATCAGTTGTTTAGTAGAGTTAGCCTTCACATAAATACGTCACTGTTGTTTTTAGCAGACTGCAAGAAACGGTCTGTCTCGGCTACTTTCGTACTGATGAATCCATGAATTCATATCATGGACTGCACTCTCAAAGCCATCCAGGGTTTCGAAAAAGAAAGTGGTTTTTGGCACAATACGGGCTTAAGCTTTGATGACCTAGCTTTTCGACTCTGAACTTATGAACTAATGCAATAACTCCAGAACTACTGCTGCAAAAGTACGAAAATGGCTTTCCTTGTTTAGAGGAATGGTTTCGACTAGAAACTTATCGCCAATTCCAATCCTCGTTAGGAAAACTTTGCTCTGTATTGCTAGTGGAGAAGCTCCCGACCTGGCTTAAGTACTGATGCAAGTACCAACCTTATAGAGCAAAAGTTTGAAGTTTGAAGGCGCTACATTTAGTATTTGTTTGACACACATCTGTGGTGAATGCTCTCAGTGGATTTGTGAACATGGAACGAATTGGTCATCGTTACGAGTATGTGATACAATACTTTCACTTGTAAGAAAGTCCAACCAATATCAAATCCAAGCTAAGTTCTACTCTGGGGGAGTCTGAGACCGTACGAGCTGCCAAGGCGAACATTGCTGTGGTCAACCAAATAAGGTAACCACGCCAAAAATGGTGAAGCAAACCTACAAAACCGTATTGAATGTCCCTCGACCAAAAGCGTGCGATGGTAGGCATTTCAAAAAACGCTGTTCACTGAAAATTTGGACATGAGAAAGCTGCGGACAAGGTGGGTGCTGCGTTTGCTCACAATAGAACAAAAACAGCATTGTGAAGATGTTTCAATCGAGTGTTTGGGGCTGTTTCATAAAGCAGTAAAGCATCGATTCATAACCATGGAATGGAGGAAACATAGGATTACCACTCCACACCTAAGACGAGGAAACAGTCAAAACCATGAACTGAAAGGGGAGAACCAAAGAAAGCGAATACAGTTCCATCTGCTAGCAAGGTCATGGCATTAGTTTTTAGGGTGCGGCATGGAATAGTTTTTATTGAATATTATTTTCAAAAAGGAAAAACAATCAACGGCGTGTATTATACGAACTTATTGCAGCGCTGGAGGGATAAAATCAAGAAAAAACGGCCATTGTCGTTTCATCAAGACAATGCACCAGTTCACACGAGTCCAAGTGCAAATTGTTTCCTCACGCACTCTATCCGCCAGATTTGGCCCTTGTACTATTTTCTCTTTCCAAACTTAAAAAACCGTTCGGTGGAAAAAGAATTGCCAGAAATGAACAGGTGAAGTCTGTGCTTGATGACTATTTTGAGGAGCTCGACGGTTCTCACAAATAAACGGAGGATCGAAGCTATTGAACAACATCGCTGGGAAAGGTGTACCGAGCTAAAAGCAGACGTTTGGAAATAAAGATATTTTTTCCTTCAATCTTTTGTGGTTTCCTTGTTCGGTCGAGTACTCCTGGAACTATCCTCGTACGCAATCCGGACAGCAATGAACTATGTACAGTACTACCGAGCAAAAAAAAAAATGCAAAGGGTCACATCACACATCAAAGGCAATTACCGTTGCTTTATTGCTTGTAATCGTAACCAATAGGTTTTTCTTTTTCAGATGTTTGTTCCCAATGTGTGGACATTTGATTTTTAGCAATTGGAACATGCAATAATTAGGAATAGCTGTCAACTGGATGCAAAGAAGCAATTATTTTCGCTGTTAACAACGGAAGATTCATGCAGGATGTTGCTCTGGAGTTTGGTGCTGCAATATCAAAAATTTCGCAAAGTTGGTAGTGAACGCCCTGGCAAACCAACTCCCCGATAAGAAAGCGGGTAAAAGTCCATCCCCTGAAGACTGCTGTAGAAGTTACTGACTACGTCAATGAACACTTTGAAGTTAATGTATTGGGTCTACAAGTAAGTTTCCAGCGTTTGTCAGAGATGGCGCCACCAGTGGATTCCGGGCAGAAATGTCAGACCCCATGTGTTTTATTTGTAGGTTTTGTATCTGTCAACAACTTTGCAGCGTTATATTTGAGCAATTCTATCGGTGTCGTACATTTTATCGAGCAAAATCATGGCAAGTTTCCAGCCAAATAAACGTCATTTGCGGGAAGCGCTGCTTTTATTCTTTAATATGAAGAAAAGTGCGGCTGAGGCCTATCGTTTGCTTTCGGAAACTTATCGGACGGAATGTATTGGTGAATCGACGTGCCGCGAGTGGTTCAAACGGTTCAAAAGTGGTGATTTTGGAGTTGAAGACAAAGATCGCCCCGGAATTGGACGCTTTACTGGATGAGGATGCGTGTCAGATTCAAGAAAAACTTGCTGCATCATTGGGCGTCACGCAACAAGCCGTTTCCCTGCGCCTAAAAGCACTGGGATTCATTCAAAAGGTTGGAAACTGGGTGCCGTACGAATTGAAGCCAAGAGACGTCGAACGGCGATTTTGCATGTCCGAAATGTTACTGCAGCGGTATAAAAATAAATCATTTTTGCATCGTATTGTCACTGGTGATGAGAAATGGATTTATTATGATAATCCTAAATGCAGAAAATCGTATACAAAGCCCAGCGAGCCCGCCCAATCGACGCCGAAACGAAATATTCACGTGAATAAGGTCATGCTCTGCATATGGTGGGATCAAAAGGGTTTCGTATACTACGAACTGCTTTCGAGTGGTGAAACCATCAAAGGACCATTATATCGAACCCAACTAATTCGTTTGAAGCGGGCATTAAAAGAAAAACGGCCAGAATATGAGACCAGGCATGAGTCCGTCATTTTTCATCACGACAACGCTCGACCACATATTGCGGTTTCGGTGAAAAACTATTTGGAAAATAGTGGATGGGAAATTCTGCCTCACTCGCCTTACAGTCCAGACTTGCCACCATCTGACTACCACTTGTTTCGTTCGATGCAGAACGCTCTTACGGGAATACGCTTCAGCTCAGTAGAGGAAATCAAAAATTGGCTCGATACGTTTTCTTGGGCTCGAAAGACGAGAAATTTTTTTGGTCCGGAATTCATAAATTGCCAGAAAGATTGGGGAAAGTTGTAGTTTCCGATGGACGATACTTTGAATGATGCATTGTAACTATGTTTTCATAACAAAACTTCAAATTTTGGAAAAAAAAACGCTGGAAACTTACTTGTAGACCCAATATGCAAGACAACCAGCTAAAAAACCATACATCAGTTCCATCAATTGGAAGAAACGGTTGGATTTTTCAAGGCCCCACGTGCATTGGGTGACCGTCAATGGGCAAAAGGTTTATGGAACGATGGGGGCAAGTTCAACTTGTTCTCGTCAGATGGCATTCGCTATGTACGAAGGCCTCTGGGACACATTTCCAGCCGCAGATATCAAGTTCCGACAATTAAACACTATAAGGCTTTTTTTTTAAGATTCATTCTCTCGTCAAGGAGTGGGTCAATTGTGTCAAGTAAGCGATTGGATGAATGTCCAAATGTATCAGGAAACACTGAAAAACGATATGCTTCCACATTTGCATTCGAATATGACTGAATACAGCTTATTCCAACACGATAATGACCCAAAACACTTCAGCCGGTTGGTGAGAAGCCTCTTGGAAGAGGAGAATGTTGATATTTTGGAGTGATAAGCCCAATCTCCCGACTTGAATTTCATAGAAAATTTAAGGTATCTTGTAGATAAGGAGATAAGGAAGCGAAACCCATCAAATTACACTGAGTTGATAGAACGAAAAACTTTACAATGGGACAAAATATCTCTGGACTTATTGGTGTCCCTGGTTAACTCAATGCGTAATAGATTGCCCGCCGTTATTGCTAATAAAGGGTACGCAACACAATACTAAGCTATTTTATTTATTGAATCCAATATAAGGTTAACAAAAATGAAAAAATCTGTTAATTTTGCGGTTTTTTAAAAGTATTTGCATCTTTTTTTTTGCTCGCCCTCAAACCCACATTTGCGAACATTTTTAATAGAATCATTCTCTTGCAGTTAGATTTGATAAAAATCGGATCTGCATAAGAAAGCAAAATCAGTTTTAAAAGTTTGTGGAAAATTTCAAAGTGTTACCATGTAAAATGGCAGAGTTCTTATTTAAGACAAGACCATACTATTTCGTTTGCAATTTTTGCTCGCTACTGTATATTGTAAGGAGCCTGTGCAGAGTATTTGCGGCCGTAGGGACAGCCGAGCTGTGTTTTAACTGTTGCTTAACTTTCTCAAGACTTCCAAACTGAGGCAGTCAGAAAGCTGAATTAAATGAATGGACTAAATGAGTCCAGGACCCAATTGGATTGCGGAAAATCAGATCAGAGCCAGACCTGCGTTAGGACTGGCCGCTGAGCATAAGTACAGATGCCATGAGTCTCCAGTATGACGACAGACCAAACGAATGCTTCCCGATGCATCAAAAAGATCAGCGACTTTCCTAGTATCTCTCCTAAGAAAGACTACAGATGGCTCACTGGGTTCGTATAACTTTTGCTTTAGCTAAGCATCTTGCGACGCTTACTGTTAGAGAATTGACGGTAATTATTTACTTTCGCGGTCACCTGTTTTTTCGGCAGAGCATTATCTCAGTGAGATAGTCGACCTAAGATACTCAACGCTGATGTAGGCACATTATCACTGAAGCGCTTACTCATCTTTCAACGAAAGGCTAAAAAATTCCAATGAAAGCAACATGGTCTTATTCTTTGTTCAAAATAGATACACTTTCACATTGATTTCTTTTTTAAAAAAAAAAAAAAATTAAATCCCCCTCCCGGACTTGAAACTTTCTACACACTCTGATAACACTTTGTACGGCCTAAGCAAAGGTTATTTCTCATTGAAATAAAAATAAAAAAAAAAATATCAAATTAAACCAGAGTACTTGTCAAACCTAAACCATGCTGAAGTAAGCCCGTATCTTAACCCCGAGTGTAAAAACAAAAAAAAAAAAAAAACTCCAAATCCATTCAGCGAAAGACCTAGTTAATCGTCCAAGTTACCATGGAGGGGGTACAGAAAAAAACAAAAAACCGAACCACAAAATGGCTTAACAAAAACATCTAACAAAGCCACGAGAACGCCTCGTTTTGCCAAAGTTAACTCATGCTGACCAAATGCAATTTGACATCAGAAAAACGACACCCAGCATCCTCACACACACACAAACCATGTGCAGTTGGTACCCAGTAAACCCCTGACTCAGTCCTAACCACTAGACCACAAGTATCTATCAATAGTTTAATCGAAATCGAAAACCTGAGTAAGGTGCTCATAGGCTACACAAGCCAAGACACCTAGTCCACAAGATCGACTCAAAGGTGGCACTGAAGCGGAATGGAATTTTGCAATTCCAAACGACGTAGCACCACGAAACACCTGTGCGCCAAAATAGCTTCAATATTTTCCAGCACAAGTGTAAACAGCTGCAGATAGTGAGATTTGAGTCAAAGATACAAATAAACAATTTTTCTACCATTTCTACCATTTCTCGATCAGTTCAACAATGGAGGGGGGGCGCATATACATAATTCAACACGTGATTGGTAAGCCGGTTTGTTTTTTATCACCTCTCACAGCCACTTATTTACATTCAGCTCGTATCTATTAGTTCAAATCAATCCCATATCCGTATCTTTAACTGCTTAAGTAAACAGTTCATAGCCTTATCGATCCCAATAAAACATTCTCTTTATCAAGTCCTGTCCGACGTTATCAGGGATGAGCCTGCAGAGTTCAGGGGTCGTCTACCAATCTACCATTAAACATCCATGAAAACGAAAACGACAATTAAAAAAGGAAAAGAATTTTCTTTTTGACAAAAAAAAAAACATCCACACCAACAATAGTGCATTTTTCTGTTGAAATCCAAGAATTTCATCATATTCACCATGTTTTGCAGTGGTGTTGGTGGGTATTTGGGATGCGCGATTCATGCAGGGAAACTACCCACCATCGCATTATTCATTCGTAGTTCGTGGAAAGGAAGCGCGTTACCGAAACCGAACCGGCTTCCCAAGAAGAAGATACAAACGAAACAAAATGTTGTAATCAAATTTGACCTGTTCCTACTCTCTGTTGTTCCCTGTTTCACGAGCGTTTATTGTTGAAGGGGATGTCGATGGCGATGTCGATGGCGATGTTGTAGATTTACCCCCTACGAGTGGTTCTATCTTCTTTTTCTTTTTTCTTTTTTTTTGCTTTCTTTGTTTAAACTAAACGCACACAGATCCACTCCCATTTCCATTTCCATTTCGATTTCGATTTCCATAAACAAAAGTCCACCACGTTCATGAACATGAAATGAGGGAATCGGACTTTTTGCTCTCTTTCTCTTTGAATTTCGGGGGAACACAACTACACTGAAACACTTTTTAGATTATACCTACACACAACACAACGAGAAAAGGACGATTTTTGCCCTTTCTGCTTCTTTTTTTTTTTTCTTTTCTTTTGCCTCTTTCGCTCTTTTTTCTTTCTGAATTTTCCTTTTTAACGGAGAGAAAAATTTGTTTTTCCAAAATTTTTCCTTCTTTCACTATCACTTGCAACAATTTTATTGTATTTTGCTCGTGTTGTTGTTGTTATTATTTTAAATTTACCGTTTTTATGCAATCACGACGATAACGAATTTATTAAAACACACTGATGGAGATGAAGAAGAAAAAAAAACGAGAAAAAACAGAAAAAAGTATCTAAACTGCAAGGGAAGACATCATCTGTTCCCGACTCTGACAACGTAACGACCTCGACTGGACGACTATGCGTTCCGCTCACTCGTTCACAGCTAAGGCAAAGGCAAACGCGCTGTTTGTACTTTGTCGTCATGTATTCGTTGTGTGAGATAACACAACAACAAAAGGTTAAGCACACCGCAGCAGAGACTATAGAGAGAGCAGCGAAGGCAAAAACACAAGGCGGCTTAACAACTTTAATGATGGTCCTCTGTTCCCCGTTTTCCCCTTAAATCGTGGTGTGGTGAATTACATAAAAGTAAAATGCACTCTCGCTCAGTTCCGAAACTGGTGGTTCCAGTTTCGAAAAGATATACGAAGGGGAAAATGTTGCATGTAAAAATGTTGCTATGATTTATAAGCAGCATGTTGATAAGGATTTTAATCGATACCTACGATGGGGTGGCTGGTATTTTAGATACATTGGTGGTATACCTCGTAGCCACCACCACTTTTCTCCATCGAAAATTTAAGGAATGAAAAATGAAAAATGAAAAACTCTAAACTGGACATCTAGAGCAAAGCCCTTCAGTAGAAGAGAAATTCATTTTTCAAAAGCCCTCTTGTAGTGGCAATTTCATAACGAAGCCAGGGATAAGTGTCTGTAAACACAGTTCTACGAAATTGATATTCGGTATGTTTGTACGAACGAAGGAAGCAATGACCATGGCAGGCTATTTTTGGAGAAGAAAATGCCGATGTAATAGGAAGGGGGAGATTTCCATCATCGATAAGTGGATTGAGCTGCACAAAAGGCAAAGGACAAAGTGTCCTTAAACAAACGGCTACACACTGGCACTGAAACAATTTCAGTTCATCCGGATGGGAGTAGAGGACGTAATCTTCTGCTTATCGAGGCTTGAACTACGAGTATGGATGTAAAATAAAATTAAATACAGGGACATGGGCAAACATTGGTTTTTGTTTTTTTTTTTTTTTTGTTAGGATAGAGCTCAGCTCCTATGATTAACGTGTCTTTGGCGCCAATTGCCCCCAGTTACGCACTTCAGGATGTTTGATTTCCAATTTCACTTGTGCGCTCCAACTAAGGCGAGATCTTTCCCTATTGGTTCGCCGCCACTGATAGGATTATCATGTATAAACTTAAGCAAAAGTTAAGGCTGTCGCACCGAATGGACTACCTACCTGTTTAGATTAGACTAGGGTAGAATGGTAGAATTACACGTAGAAAAGCTATAGGTCCATTGTGATACCCCTAAGAGAGCGTGCTAGGCCGATGCCTTTGCTATTCCTGGAATTATGGAAATGTCTTGACGAATTTGTCAAGGTCGGTGACCAACCTGGGGATTGCATTCCGATGTATGACAAGGCAGGACAGTTGCAGAGGAAGTGCGCCACAGTTAAATGCTCTGCCCCGTTCCAATAGCACAGAGTCCCGTGATTTTGTTTGTGCGTTTGGACAGATCTTCTCTCCTGAGACTAATCCAGTCACTTGATCGATCGTATAAGATCGACTATGGCTCCTATGACTGGTCTTAGAAAACGCTTGTCATTTGATTGGTGTAGGACGTTTGTTGTTGTCAAGCTGCATCCGTTTAGAGATTCGAGTCTAACCGAGAGTCCCGGAACCCAATGCAGTGTAACCTTGTGCTGTCCCTCAGAGAAGATCCTGCGCCAACCCTTTTAGCTGTCTTAGATTCGTCTGTAAATATAGAAATATCCGAATTCTTTGCGTTTGGACCCCTTATGGAATTGGGTGGTTGAAGTCAATTTTAGTGAATTGAATGTCGGTTGAGGCCGTGATATAGCGTATAAATATACTGGCATGTCGTATATTTAACTGTTTCCATTATTACTTTGCGGAACTAAATGTTTAAGCCAGCAGGACATGACATGCTAGAGAGCTTACATCAATATTTCGTCCGAGTTCAGTATGTCTGACGAATATCAATCTGATCTACATCGCGTACAAAATCTTGTATGTCACATTGTATGAATGCCTGAAACCAGTTGTCAAGGATTTGATTAATCCGGTTTTAGGCCTGGTAAGTCTAAATATTCGCAACCATTGATTCCATTAAAAGGCTCCATATGACAGAATCTATACAGACGAGCTTTACTGAACCATGTGTAGTTTTGACATCCCTGCCAAACTCATCAGATCGTCCTGAATGACGATGGAGAAGGCTCGTTGCTCTGTAATATTGCCTTTGCGAGTATTGAAACAGATGCGCAAAAACGAGTTTAGCTGAGGATGATCTACAAAGTGTGCATAGCATCGACGACTCGGGTAGAACGGCACAAACGTCAGTTGACACGTCTACGTAGCCTCCGCTATTAACTCGGATAAGAGCAGTAAATCACATCTATCAGCACCTGATACTCGCAGTCTGAAATTAGGTTAAGCCAGATACTAGACTTGGAATCCTGCAACATCGCAGGATTCGGGTCACCTATACCCAGTATTATTAGTAGAGGGTCTACCATTAGGGACTTCCGAACTTTGACAGTTGATAACGGTCATATTGTTGAAACTACATCTGTCAAATTGGATGTCATTTATTCAGTCTGTTTCGCCAAATCACCACGGATGGACATAGCGTTCAACAATACGTGCAAATGATAAAATTGTTTTATGAAAATGGGTGTTCTCTTCGGGTAACGTTCCGCGCGCTTCACACATTTTACGGTCGCCATAATCGTCCTACCGAGAGGACTATTCGCAGTGTGATGGATAAATTTGAGTCCACTGGTTCAGTAAACGATAAACCAACACGCGTACGTCGACGAAACGCAAAATCTGCCGAAAACATCGCCACTGTCCGTGAGAGTGTGCAGGAGAATACGAGGTGGTCGGCTTCGCGTCGCTCACAAAAACTCGGCCTTTCAAAAACTTGAACTTGGCGAATTTTACGTCGTGACTTGGGCTTGCACGCGTACAAAATTCAACTGTCGCAGGAGCTGAAGGTAAACGACCATAGACAACGACGTGTGTTCGCTGAATGGGCTCTGGAATAATTGGAAACTGATCCTGATTTTCATCGAAAAATCATCTTCAGCGATCAGTCCCATTTCTGGATGAATGTGTACGTCAACAAACAAAATTGTCGAATTTGGGACGATATCAATCCACATGAGATCCCAGAGCTCCCAATTCATCCCGTAAAAGTCACTGTTTGGTGTGGATTTTGGGCTGGCGGCGCCATTGGTCCATATTTCTTTGAGAATGACGTTGGCCAGGCCATCACCGTCAATGGCGAGCGCTATAAGTCGATGTTTACCAACTTCTTTTGACCTGAATTGGATGATATGGACACTAACGACATGTGGTTTCAAGAGGATGGCGCTACGTACCACACAGCTCATGCCACATTGGAAATCCTGCACAAGCGTTTCGAAGGAATGGTCGTCTCACGTGGAGGTGATGTGAACTGGTCACATGCGATCGTGCGATTTGACCCCGTTAGACTTTTTCTTGTGGTATTTTCTAAAGTCGCAGGTCTATGCGAATAAACCACAAACCACAGCGGCCCTCAAAGCCAATATAACCCATGCCATCGGTCAAATTCAGACTGATTAATGCTGAGTCGTGGACATTTCGGACAGAGAAGCCGCGGCCGACATTTGAACGACGTTATATTCCAAACATAATGGCATCGATAGGCCTTTCAACCGAAAGCATGGCGCTCCGTCAAGACGCCATTTGTATTTTTAAGTAAGAAGTCTATAGTCTTTGGTGTTGATGGGAGGGCGGAAAGTCGCTGAGCTCTAAGAAGACGACAGCCAATATTCGTATAACACTGACGAAGAGTGCCACCTGCAATTATGCTCACAAACCCATTATCCATGAGCATCCGAGAAAGCAGGTTTAAGTTAGGGTAGGGTGGGTCAGGTGCCTGTTGGCCTATTTAGACCCGAAAATGCTGTTTATGATGATGTCCTTGCACCTAAAAAATTGAAAATAGAAGTTTGCGGAACCAGAAACTGTCAGAATTTCTAAGAGGTCCAAGCATTTTGTGCGTTTAGATCAACTGAGGATTCTGTTGACAGATCAAAAAAGAAGGCACCAAAATGAGTTATCCTTCACTTTAAATAAAGAGTGGTCTCCTCTTTTTTGTGAGGGAGACTGTCTATTGGCACGGTGGCTTTTGATGATCTGAGCATCTACTGAGATTGCAGGTTATGCCTTCGGACCACCTGTAATTGGCCTCATCTATCGCATTCAGGTTGGGGATAAGTTCAAACGCGACGGGTGGCATTGTTATATCTCTACAGATTGAATGGATGTGTAGGTTTGTACCACTTTCAGTAAGTTCATCGGCTTTACATCCAGGTACCTTACAAATGTGGATTACGAACTGCTCGCCATGATGTCATTGTAAGATGAGTGATAGCTTTTATCTAACTTTGACGCTGTCAAAACCGAGTTCAGTGATTTAATATCTGTTTGCCGGCTACCAGTGCAAATGCAGATATCCCTAGTAGATACCACAATCCAATTGGAGACCAACCAGCTGAGAGGTAGCTTTTTGATTTCGGCTGGAAAGATTCCATTCTGTCCTGCGTAAGTGTCCAATCTGAATCGAAACTATTTACAGCCCATTTAATTTTTCTTGTAGTGGTCGGATTGCGTTGATTAAAGTGGTGTTTACGAGTGATTTCGGGTAGTACTCGCATCCGTCCAAAAGCAATTCGTTTAAGTAGATTGCTTGGAAGAGTTGGGTCGGATGCGAGGATTTTACGAAGTCTCGAGTTGAAAAGTAAGTCATATTCTGTGTTGGATTTTGACAAAACAGCCTCCTAGGGGCGTTAACAGGATACGTTTCTTCGAATCTCCTTAAAACCTGATAATTGAACAGAAAACTTGGAATATTATTGGTGCCAGTAGATAGTTTTTATTTTTGAAGCGAATTCGATGAGATTTCAGATAGAATATCAAGAGATGAAACACTTTTCATCGATGGGAATGTAAACGTACACGTCGGACCCAGATAGATCACCAGCAAAATAAAAAGCGAGGAAAGCGGTATCTAAAGTACGTGCGATCTTAAAAAAGAAATTCGGAAGAGATTGATTCCCCGAAATATGTTGAAGTTGAGCAGAGACGCATTCTAAAAGGGAACAGCGAATGTTGCAATAGATGGAAGGAGTACTTAAACGGGTTACTTAACAAAATAACATTCGTCTGTCGCCCATAAAGGAGAACCGCCAGACCTCAGATTTGTATGGCTCGTGTCTTTCTTTAATAAAAATGATGAGGGTCATTCGTTTGCCTCACCAATGAAGAGAGTGCTTTCTTGTTTCAAAGGCAAAGGCGACACGTAAAACTGTAACAACTAGCGATCCACGATGCTAACGTTGAATACTATGAAAATCTACGAGTTCTAGGCAGCCAGTAATCACTTTAATATTGTTAAAGCCTTTGGCAGGCTAATGTTTGTTGGACGACGTAAGAGAAATATAAAGGAAAAATGACCACCCTGACTCGGATGTAACATAACGTGATCTTATAACAAGCAGGCGCTTTCGCGAAAATATACTCGTACATGAATCGATAAACCTGCAGGCTGAGAACATTAGACGGCTTTGCCATTTACAACGACTGACGTGGGAAAATCCGGTTCGAAAAGCAAAGTAACCCCAATTTAAAGGAAAGATCGAAAGAAAAATATTTAGCTTCTGGCCTCGCGTTGTTGGAATTAATTGTTCTTAATATCAATAAATGGAGAAGAAGAAACTGAAAAGCCATAAAAAGAACTCTCGAATTTAAAAAGCGATTATTGATTTTACGATATGGATTTCGTAAGACCAGTGTTCATCAATTCATTCATTTTCAAAATGTACGAGTATCTCCTAAATTTGAACATAAAACACTCACACTGTCAGTCATTTGAAAACTGCAGTCGAACAACATTCAAGACCCAATGAAGCGGCTAGTGAGTGGAATGTCATAAAATAGTTTACGAGCATAACACTGCAACGATGAATGAAATCCATTTAAGATACAAAATTAGGTACATCTTTACAAAGAGTCGTCTTTGATTCGAGATACATTTCTGATTTGATAGGCATGTAGGTAGTGTAGTCGCAATTCTTGGATTTTCAATGTCTGCAGGAAGTTGGGGCCATTTAATAAATCGGATACACAACAACAATAAAAGTCATTAAAAATTTAAAAAAAAAAAACACACAAAAACATCAAAATCAAAATCACTAAGAAGCAACATCCACACAGTTCTTCAAGCAATCAAAGTTCAATGGCAATGACGAAACCCAAACGCCAAGAAACTGTTCCATAAAATAAACAGAAAACAAATAAAGAGTATTCACAAAAGGAAAATAAAAATAAAAATTGAAATGGAAAGTAAGCAAATAAACGAACCAAAGAGGAACGCGCAAAAATAAGCAGAAAAAAACCCGAATTAGCAACTCCAAACCGAGCAATAAAATTGTTAAGACCGGTTCTTGCGAAAAGGGAAGAGTGTCGCCTTCTCCTTCCACTTCTTCGCAATAACAACGAAGATGCTAATACACACTGATGAAGATGATGAATGTGAGCACTTAAGGAATACACAACCCACTAGCAGAATTGTACGAAAACGCAGCAAAAGAATGATGAATCATGAATTACGAGCGAAAATGGACAACAATCCGCTTAAAATCCTACCCAACCGATTTAATAAGTCGCCGCATTGACCCTCAGATGATTAACGTTCTAGGAACGCGTTTTTGGGTTACTGGAGGAACTGCAGCAAATACGTATTCCTCCCCTTCTTCTTCATAGTCCTTTTTCTTTTCCATTTTGTAAAACAAGAGCAATCCTAAAATGTACACAACTCCAGATCCACACATAGATTTGCAGATTTGCATATGCTGAAGAGGATTCAGATTCAGATTTAGACTCAGATTCCAGATCCAAAGAGTCACCAAGAATGAGTCATGACTCACAACGGGCAAGAAGACACGAACAAAACCGAACAAAAAATCAAATTCTCCCTGTGGAAGTTTGATGAAAAAAAAAAAAAAAAAATAATAATAATAAACACATGGTCAAGGACCACGCCTAAATAAAAAACATCTTGCGAAAGTCCTCCGTCTTCTGAGCGCCTTCCATGTTCCGAAATCAAAGGGGAACACTATGTTGGAAAAATCAACATAAAAACGTTCAAAAAGGGGAAATTGTTGTTTTAATATTGTTTTCGGAACAACAAGCAGAATGTTGACAATGCGCCACAACAAATGTTGCAAGTAGTGATGTGCGGAAATTGGTGAGCAAAACGCATGACAATGACGTCGTCAGAAAATAGAGACGAACAAAAAAAAACGATGAAAGAAAGAATTTTGATTGTCAATAGGCGGATGGAATGACATAAAACAGAACTGACCTACGATAATAGGAAATGAACAAGTTGAAGAAGAAAAAAAAGGGGCAAACGAATTATTTTAGATACACATCAGATATTTATAACCCCCGTCGTTGGATACTTTTCGATTTCTGTCTGTTCAGCAATTTTGTAAACACCTTTCACAATGGACGGAGAGACATTCTTATGAGCAGTTTGGTGTGGAAAGGGAGCATGCTGGGTTGGTTCGGATGGCTCAATACCGTGGCATTTAAGCGACCCCGTAAAGAGTCTGAAAATAAAGTCTCATGCCTTGCTTAACACGTACCTACAACATAATGGTGTTTGTTTTTGTTTTCTTTTTTTTTTCTTCAAGTTTAATTTTTGAACTAGCAAAACAACGGGTGACCGGGTGATAGTCAGTTGTAAATACGCGACGTGAATTTCGTCGTGAGTTCGGTCGTCATCCCGGCTTCAGTGTTCAGGCAATTCGTCCCACCGTGGAAACATTTGAGCGAGAGTACACTCATTTGGATCTTAAGCCACCAAACAGCAGACAGAGTTTGGTGCGAAGAAGACCCAAAAATGTCGATTCGGCGCCAATCAGCTGAATTGGGCATCGCTAGAGAGTCAATCCAGCTTATTTTGCATTTGAATTTGGGCCTACATCCCTACTAGATTGCGCTGACGCATGAATTGAGGCCGGAAGACCATATGCAACGCCGTGAGTTTGCTAATTAGGCGCTGGAAATGTTGGCCGAAGATCCGGATATTGACCGAAAAATCAACTTCTCGGACGAGGCCTATTTTTGGCTCAGCGGCAACAAGCAAAATTGCCGTTATTAGCACGAACACAATCCACAAGTGTTCGGCCAAGCATCAATGCATCCACAAGGATTGACTGTTTGGTGCGGTTTATGGCATGGCGGCATCATCGGACCTTATTTCTTTCGAAATGCGGAAGGAGACACGGCTACCGTCAATGGCCTCAGGTACAGAGCGATGTTAACCGACTTTCTGTGGTCAGAGCTCGACAACGTCGACATATCCGACCTGTGGTTCCAACAAGACGGCGCCACATTTTTTTTTTTGGTTTTTTATAATTTGCTCGCGCTCAACTGATTTAAGTACCCTTAAAATGCTTGCACAGAGCGCGGGCGAAGGAAAATCGGGAAGGATAGAAAGAGAGGTACCGGTGAACGTTGGTTTTAAATGTTTGAAGGTTATAAGGACTAGGAAATAAAGAGCTACGCTAGGCATTCCGGAAGCGAGTTGTACGGCTTTGGAACGAATCACAATATTTTAGTGTACTTGAGGGTATACTGATGAGCATTCATAGCGAGGCGGGTGTTACGGTTAAAAGTTTGAATGGGCGGAATGCTACTGGCGATTTCTATGGAGCACTGTTGGTGGAAATAGCGATAAAACAGAGTGACACACTAGATATTACGTCGGTGTTCGAGGGTGTCCATTGTTTGAGTGATATTATGTAGTATCACCTATGAGTTTTATCGGACGGTTTTGAATCCCATCTCGTAGGAGCTGAGATGTTTTGGGCGCACCCGACCAGATGTGGGAATTGTACTCCCATTTCGGGCGAATAAACCCTTATATACTGAGGTCAGATCAAAGTGTGTGAAATATTTCTTACCTGGCTTGAGGAAACCCAGACATTCCGCAACGTTTGTGACGACACATCATTCCAACGTAAGTTTTCATTGACATTATCGGTTTCGACGATGCAAGTGCCTGGGTGTATAAATTTCGCTTTAATGGAAGCATTAAATTCTACTCTGTTAGTGGTTCCCCAATTAGTTATATTAATTTAATGAGAATATTAGAATTTAATGAGCTTAACATACGCTGGCGTTCCCGTTCTACAGCCGAAGAGCAGGAGCGTGAGTCCAGGAACGAATATGAAAAGCAGAGAGTACTGTCGTCAGCAAAAGAATATATTGGATTAGAAGTAGCAAACAAGAGATCGTTGATGAAAATTAAAAAGAGTGTCGGAGACAGAACGGAGGTTTGGGGCACACCAGCATTTATTTTGTGAATATCAGACTTGAAACCATCCAAGACAACTTGAATTGAACGTTCCGAAAGATAATTTCTAATCCATTCAAGAAGAAAGTCGTCGATCCCAAAAGCACGCATTTTCGACAAAAGTGTCTGATGCCAAACTCTATCAATTGCCTTAGAAATGGAATATGAAGTGCAACTATCTTTCTTTCACCAGATTGATGTATGCTTTGGTTACACTTTTCGGAGAGACATGCCATCAAATCACCAGTGGACCTGTTGCCACGAAAATCGTACCGCCGGTCATTAAGAAGTTTTCGTGTTTCAAGATATTTCATGAGCTGGCGATTTATCAGCGTTTCCATGACCTTGGAAAGAAGGAAAAATGTAAGTGCAATGGGTCTGTAGGAGGAAGATTCGCCTTTTTTAGGGACGAGCTGAACAAATGCTGTTTTCCATCTTCTCGGAAAGAGTCCTAAGAAGTAGGATTGATGAAAAAGCTTACGCAGTGGTTTTACCAGCGAGGAAAAACACCTCTTCAGGAGAAGAGGAGATATACCATCTGGACCAGCGGATTTGTGAATGTTAAGATCTTTAAGAACTCTTTCTACTACATGAATTCGAAAGTGGATTTGCCCCATTGGGAGTGTTGAGCTGGCTGCAAAGTGTGCAGCAAGCAGATTGACCTTGTCCAAACAGCTGACAGCTGGAATGTTATTGTAAATGAGCGTTAGGATGGAGGATGAGGCAGAATTTCTAATATTTTTGACTAACGACCAAAAATTTTTACTACCTTTGGGACATTGTAGTATTTTTTGCCTCAGGTTTTGGTCGTATTGGAAGTTTACACGCTTACGAAAGACGTTGCAGTCATTCCTGGCTCGTTTGAACTTTTTTCGGTTTTCCTCTGTTGGGCTGGTCTTGAAGGACCGAAAAAACATTTCCCTAACCCTGACAGCCTGTTTACAGCTCGAGTCGTACCATGATTTTTCTTTTGGTTTGATACTCTTCATCCGATCAGGGATAAAGCATCTCATTCCAAAGAGAATAGTGTCTGTGATCACATCAGCAGCGGCATCCACAAAGATCTTCGAGGTCGATGAAACATAACGACCATTTAAAATTCGTAAAGAAGGTGTTAAGTTCGCTCCAATTGGCTTTCTCGTATTGCCATACGGTTCTTTTAGGAATCTTTTCTCTAACTGTGTGGTGGGTGTACGAGAAATTAGCTGATATGACACAATGGTCCGACGAGCTAATATGAGACAATGGTCTCCCTAGAGGGGAGATCAACAGAGAACTTATTAAGGTGAGAAGTTAAAAAGTCCAGGGCGTTGGCGGTATGATTATCAACGTCTGGTATTCGTATGGGCTCATTTACAAGCTGGGTCAAATTATTTTCCGCAGCGAAGATCTCAACACACCGTCCTTCGGATGTTGTCTGTCCAGAATGTCGAAGCCAACCAGAATTGTGTATATGGAAATCGCCCGTAGAAAACGATTTCAGTGTAAGGGTACAGGGATACAATTCTTTGAATGGAGTCATAAAGCGCATCAAACTCTTTAAAATTCGAAATGGCGAGACCGTGGTAAGAAAAAAATAATAGCACTAGTTCGTAGCCAGGCAGCTTCAGATCGGCGTGATCTGATAGGTGTGGGCGGTGATCTACCTGTGTACGCAGAAAAGTGATTATTTTTTAGCCCGCGTATATTGGCAATATCCACTCTGAATTCCCGAGTCATTATAAAGAAAGACAAACACAAAGAAATACAAACACCGACGTTACTTAGCCGACCGTAGAACATGCCATACAAGCGACGCAACGCTCGAAGTTGTGATGGAAAAATTTGTCGAAATGGCCATCTCACGAAGAGCGTTCATCAATTGGCCGTCGCGATCATGCGATTTGACACCACTCGATTATTTTCTCTGGATCAACGTCAAGTCCTTAATCTACGCTAACAAGCCAACCACTTTGAACGAACTCGAGGCCAACATTCGACACACTATTGCCGGAATGTCGCCGCTCATATTGGACCAATTCATCAAAAATTGGACCGGTCGCTTGAAATACCGCCAGCGAAGCCGAGGCGGCGTTATTATCTGGGCACCCTGTATTTCCCACAACAAGCAATTTGACAGCTGGCAGCTGATTTGAATGGACTTATAGCAGAACAACGCTTACAATTTGTGCAAATTAATTTTGAAAGTCGTAGTTCGGTTTCAGGTCTGATATCGACAATGTGACTTTGCAACACATTCAGAGGATTTAAATATTCGAGTTATTTCAAAGACGAATCGGCGGCTTACAGCACCTGAAATCCGAGCAGAAGCCAATGACAGTGGAGAAATCCCGCGGTATGTTAGAACCGTAAAACGCCGTTTACTTGCGGAGGCACTTAAAGGTCGAATTCCTGCTCGACCCCCCCTCCTAAGGCCACATAATCGCAAAAAACGACTAGATAGGGCTCGTCAGCATAAAGAGTGGTCCATTGAAATGTGGAGAAAGTCTGAGATGAATCCGAATTTCAAGTTTTCGGATCAAATAGGGGAGTTTTTGTCCGTCGATCGGACCAAGAGACGATGGCTCTACAATATGTGGTTCCAACTGTGAAGCATGGAGGCCGTTATAGTCTTCCGTTATGAAGTCATTGGAGATTTGGTAAACATCGATGGGACATTGAACAAAGAGGGATATAAACGCATTTTGATGGACCACACTCTTCCATCAGGAGGTCGTTTGATTGGGACTTTTGGCTCCAACAAGATAACGACCCCAAACATTCCTCAAAACTTTATAGGGGGAACAACGAAAAATAGTTCAAAATATGATGGCCAACTCAATTCCCCAAACCTTAACCTAGGAGTCCCTAGAAATTGTGAAGCGGTGATCAAAAATAAAGGAAAAGGAGGGAAAAGAATCAGTGCTTATTTGGATTCGAGCTTATCATATGCGCAGACTTAGGCAAAAAGTCTTGAGCTTCCGACACGTGAGCGAGTACCTTATTTCAATACGCATCAAAGCTAAAATCGCTAATGTAAGCCTAATATGCACGCATGCTCCTACGGAAGACAAGGACAACGCCACCAAAGAATGTCCTACGAGCTCCTCGACAAGACATACATATGAGCAATGTCTGAATTAAAAAGGAGGACATTTCTGGTAGGACAGTTGGTAAGCATAGCCTTCATGGCAGCATGTCTGGCAACGGATTTAGGCTTACTCACTTTGCGCCGGGGCGAAATACGAGTGTCACTATAGCAAACAAACGGTGTCCTCATATTAATATTCACAAGGGGACATGTCGGTCACCGAATCATAAAACGCTAACACAAATTACTTTACATTGCGATAGACGTAAGGGATGCCTCCAGTAATCTGGACGTCCGAACGTTCCGGGCAGGCAAAATTGACTCGAATCACAACCTTGTTGCAGCCACGGTAAAAAAATACGGACTTCCCGCGCACCACAACAAAAAAGGACAACTGTAAGAAAATATAACGTAACAAAGCTGCAATCGCAAGAGACCGCCAGAATCTTTACCGAACGCGTATCTCGAAATCTTTCAACAACTCCTATGCTGCCGGCATCAAGTACCGAAGACTAGTGGGAACGCTGCCAACGTGCCATCAGAGATGCCGTAACTGATGACACCCGACCACCACCAAGAAATCTCTGGTTTCATGAAAAATGCCGGCAAGTACATGCAACTAAACAAACGTCGTTCAAAGCGGCGTTGCAGCGAAAGACGAGAACCGCTCGTGAGCTCTGCGAGCAGAAGACACGGGAAGAATATCGGCTTCTCCAGAAGAAGAAAAAAAGAGCACGAGAAGCGCGCGATCGAAGATATTGAGAGGTTGTACAATACTACAGGAATAAGGTACAGAAATTTAACCAACAGATAAATAGAACGTGTCAAGGCAAGATGACCCGTACCGAAGCCTGTAGAGATGAAGAAGGAAACCTTGTAGTGGAGTCACAGTCGGTGCTGACAATATGGAAACATATGCAAACTGTATATCGACGAAGAAGTCCAACATGCCACCGTCAGCCGTCAGAATAGATCATTCAACTAAGATGATGATAGCCAAAGCTTCCGTCCACTGGACCAGAGTAAAGACAGCAATATCCAACAAATTAGCTGGACCCGACATCTTATCGGCCGATGTATTCAAAGCTGCTGAAAATTACTTTGTGTAAAGCATGCACCAACTAGCTTCTCAGATTTGGTCAGAAGAGTGTATGTCTGATGATTGAAATCTCAGCACCGTATCGGGCATACCACAAAAAAAGAGACCCTCAACTGCGGCATATCCTCAACATAGCATACAAGATCTTATCTGCCACATTGTGTGAACGCATTGGTCAACAACCTGATTGGATCCTATCAGTGTGGTTTCACACCGGGAAAGTCCACAATCGGCCAAATCTTCACACACCGGCAGTTCCTGGAAAAGACCGAGAAGCCCTAATCGATACCCACCAACTTTTCATCGAATTTAAGGCCGTATATGACAGCATTTTTAGAGACGAGGTTTATAGCGCCACGTCTAGTTATGGTGATTGAGAACGCTCGTTGCTCCATTAAGACCGCTGTCAAAAAAGGTTTTAGACAAGGTGACGCGCTATTATGTGAGTCTTCAACATCATAGTTGAAAGAATTATGCGGAACTCAGAACGGAACACTTTAGGCACAACCTCGATATGATTGAGAGAACTCAGCGGGGTGTCACCGGTGCGTTCGCTAGTATTGAAACGGATGCTGCCAAAATGGGTTTAGCGGTAAATGAGGGCAAAACCAAGTGTATGCTGCGAAGCAAAAGACTTTGTCTACCTTGGATTTGCTATGAATGCTGCCAACAACACTTCAGCAGAAATAAAACGAAGAGTCACTCTTGCCCATCGCTGTTTCTTTGGGATTAGAAGGCAATTGAGAAGTAAGGCCATATCCCGAACAACTCAGGAGACTCTATATAAGACTTTGATCATCCCAGCCCTACTTTATGGTGCAAAAGCATGGACCCTATCGAAAGCGGATGAAGATATGCTCAGTCCCTTTTGCGTGGACGGGCTATTGTGGAGACGATTTAACGATTTAGCAACATCGACCTAGTCAGAAAACTGAGGATCAGTAGCCTGTAATGGCTAGGAAATGTAGACGAAATGGACACCAATCCAGAGTGTTCTCACCTTAGGTAACGCGCACAAGTAAAAGGGAACCTCAACCGACTGGGAGTGTGCAACTGGAGGCAGTTAGCTAACGACCGTACTAACTGGAAAGCCTTGTTAGTTGAGGCCCAGGTTTATCCCGAACTGTGTTTTTGTAGGTGAAGAAATCCAAAATTGGGTTAACGCGGCCGAGGTAACAGATATTTGAATTCTCACCCCAACTTATACTAAACTTAAAATCAGTAGCGCAATGTAAGCACTTGAAAACAACAAGTCGGAAGGACGCGTCCTTCCCTCCGGACGGCATATCGTCCAGTAGGCGAATGGTGTATGAGCGGAACTCTTTTAAACAGCACCAACAACATCCGCCAAACTACTGCACCTTCTCGAACTTCCCTAGAAAACTTCGATTGAAGTAAGTTTTCCTTCCGAATGAATAAATAAATGGAACGAGCATCACTCTTCCTAACAAGGCATCTGCTGTAGTGCTAAAACTGAAAAGACGTTTGTTCTGTTGCCAATTGTAGCCAAAGAAGTAGCTAAAATAATCCTGAAACGAAATGGATAATATCTGGAGAACACTCAATGACGAAAAATCATTGAGTAGTGGATCTTCAACGGTTGGTCACCGTTTATTAAATTTCAGCATGCACTGTCTTGTATTGCACAGGAGGGTCATATCGGGCAAGTTGATAGCAATTATGAAAGCTACATACAGTACGACCAACCCTTAAGTGTTAGAAATAGGAACGTTGTCTTTGAAGAAAGCCAAAACAAAAATTGTCAGCTTTGGCATAAACGCATCGGCTTAAATGTGCGTTGAAGGACAACCAATCTGTTCGACAAGGTAAAGTTAACGTTTGAAATATTGCGAAGAATATGGTGAAACAATGTAACCACCGTACTTGGCTAGCACTAAGGATGCTTCACTTCAACGTCGAGCCTAGGCTGTTATTTAGATGCGCCACTTGGGAGTGTGACCACTAAAACCAAAAAAATTTTGTAAACATTACTTAACAACTGTCTATGCAACATGTAAGGGATCTGGGAATACTTTTCGAAAATGCGTCAGTTCCATTGCCGACCTTTTTATGTCCAGGATACGGTTAACGTAGAAATGCAGTATAAATATCGGAACAAGGAAAATATGAGGAAGATCATTCGAGAAGGAAGTACCACAATAAAGGGGTCGTGTAGACTTAGTAGGGGTTTCAGAGCCTACAGGGTGATATGGAGAGAGAGAGAGAAAAAACAAAAAAAAAACAAAATCAGTCAGAACGCTGATTTTTCATGTTCACAAAGTGCAAGTGGGGATGAGAAGGAAACCAAGCAAACCTTGTGAAAACTTGTATCCCAAGGTTCGACCTCCACAGAAAAGTACGATAACTACAGGTTGTTTGATGAGTACCCGGATTGACAGATAGGTGGCGCTACTGAACCAAAATGAGTGTACTATCATTTAGTAAAACCCCTTTTAGCCCGCCTGTAAAAATTTGGTGACAATCCGACGCTTAGT
This sequence comes from Volucella zonaria, assembly GCA_963966105.1. Lineage (NCBI taxonomy): Eukaryota > Metazoa > Arthropoda > Insecta > Diptera > Syrphidae > Volucella > Volucella zonaria. The sequence continues at coordinate 123,747,204 of OZ014531.1, forward strand.
TTTGTTTTGACAGCCATTTCAAAACATCGTGTTGTGTGTTTTTTTTTTGCGACCATGGAAAAAGAGCAGTATCGCTCCGTGATCCGATTCTTGTTTTTGAGTGGCAAAACCTACGAGGAAATCAAGCCCATTCTCGATGGTGTGTATGAGACCCATTCAGCTTCCCGTACAACCGGTTACCATTGGTTCGCAGAGTTCGCAGTGGCCGTTTTTGATGAACCGCGCTCAGGTTGCCCAAAAACGGTTACCACAGAGGAAACCGTGGAAAAAATCCATGATGTCGTATTGGTGGCCCGACGAGTCAAAATTCGCGAGTTGGCTGAGATAGCAGGCATCTCAACTGAATGCGTTCACCATATCCCGCACGAAATTTTCGGCATGAGAAAGCTTCCCACACGATGGATGCCGCGTTTGCTTACACCGGAGAACAAGCGCAATCGTGAGACCACTTCAAAGACGTGCCTGGCTCTGTTTAATCGAAATCCGGAGGAGTTTCTTCGTCGTTTCGTGACCGTCGATGAGACATGGATTCATTGGTCCACACCAGAGACCAAAGAACAATGGGTTTTACCCGGTGAACGTGCTCCAAAGAAAGCGAAGACTGTGCCTTCGGCCGGAAAGGTGATGACCACCGTTTTTTGGGACGCGTGAGGTGTGATCCACGTTGACATCACAGGAGCATACGATGTCGATTTTTTGGGCCAATTCAACGCCGCTCTGAAGAAAAAACTACCCTATTTGCCGCAGAAAAAAGTGCTCTTCCACCACGATAAAGCACCGACTCACACCTCCGGTTCATCGCTGCTGCGGAGGAGTATTTTACAGGCCAACAAAAGTCGTACTATACGCAGGAGTTAATACAGTTGAAAGGGGATTACAATATATTGGAAAATAGATTGTCAAAACCTAAAAAAGTTGCGTTGTCAGTTCTAATCCGGGTATTCATCAAACAGCCCTCGATTTTCCTGGATCTTGTTCAGGAACAAATGATGGTCAACTATTAGCTTCTGACACGAATTTAGTTGAAGCTGTGTAGACACGTCTTATTCCCAGCTCAGTTCCTAAAGTGAAAGTCACAATCTGCCCCTGTTTACTGTCCACTCATTCGTCTAAACAAATTTCTTCACACCATCAAAACTCAGTCGAACAGACCATCAACCCTCAGTGCGGACGGTATGGAATGCCTTCAATCAAAAACATGGCTTGGCCTCTTTCTTTTACAAACTGATATCCCACCTGATTATGGTGGCACATAATTTCTTTATTTACAGTTAATTCGACTCGCATTTTTTTACCCTTCCAAAGCGTTTCGTGTGGAGAGGGAATCGCAAGAGCATTAATATTCTGGTCAGTCACACGCCATCAAACTGTTTCTGCTTTGGCCAAGATCACCATTGCATGGGTGCGATTCTTCAAATGGACGTTTCAAGCCAACACCAATGACCGTAAAAGGCCCGCCATGACATAGCGCGTCTATTCCTTTAGCTGCGGTGGACGACAACCATGCCCAATGGATAAAAGATACACTTCACCGATAGCTCCATATAATTGTACGTACGAGTAGATGACGAAGAGTATCGATTTATCCATGGTAATTCCGGCCGTCGTCATCGTCATCGTCGGTATCGTGTCTGTCTCTACTGTGCTGTATGGTAGTGTCCACTTTTTTATGTGATACCTCAAGCCACACACCTGCCCAAATGCGATGTCGTGTGGATATCGGTAGAGTCAGCTTTATAGCTATGAACACGGTGAAAAGTAGTTGAGTGCCCCCTTGCAGGAGTGCTGATAACATCAAAGTCGATATCAACGACGCAGCGTGCACTTATGGAACTCCAGAAGGTGGGTTATGAATTTTTAACACGTTTTATGCTTGCGCGTCGCTTGTCGGCTGTCTGTTGTCTGTTGTTGGTTGTCGCTTGTCGTTTTGTCGTCTCGGTCTCTGTGGCTTTATTTCGCTTATTTATGAGTTTATCTTTGCTATTCGTTTTTGTTTTGTTGTTGCTTCTGGCTTCTGTTGCTGTTTGTCAACAGTTAATAACGCAATGAATTATGAGGCAGCTTATGTCTCACATTCGACTGGAATTGGGGCCATAGATTCGGTTCAACCGAAAACCGATTGGGCTGTATGGTGCCTGGTTTCGTTTTGGGGCGGTATCTGAGGGTCGTTTGGGTTTCGATAGAGGGGGGGCGATGTTCCCAATGCTCATTTATGCATGATATATGCACTTTAGCGTTTAGGTCGATTTCTTGTTTAATCAGCTAATCGTGGGGACTGAGCATTTATTGGATTAAGTTGTCCTGTGGTTAACTTTGATTTAAGAAGGATTTACATTCAGCAGATTCTTTGGTGACTCTTTTGTGGTGGGGGTTAGTCAATTAGGATTTGTAGTCAATTAGTCAATTTGTTAGTTCAATTTGAAATGAAGAAAATTTGTTTCTTTTTTTTTTTTTAGAGAATCGGCAAAATGATGTGAGCCAAAGTCCGGTCAGTTTGAACTGTGCTATTAAGAATGCCACCGCAACCCACGATTCGATATTGATCCTAAGGCTCATGCTGCGTCCAATAACGCTGGCGTAAACTAGGTTGTGACCAATTGGTGCTACACTGCAGAACTTATAAGGCAATCGGGAGTGTGAAGCCATACAAATTGTCTGCTCTGCAACAGCGTTACATGTACCTTATTCCTAGTTCGAATCAAATGAAGCCACATACGGTCAAAGAATAGATAAGACCGAAAAGCTGTAGCTCTTTTAACGTGAGAGCAAGAAACAGAGAAACAGGTTTGCTCCTCTTCTTAACTGTAACCAGTTTACAACAGTAGAGATGGTATCGGAACAGTCGCATTGTAGTTCGTGCTAGATATACTTAAATATGCGCCTGCAGTTCTCAGCACATGTTATATAGAATCGAACTAGCGAATTACAAATGTGGATGCCGAGTACCGATGCAACTGGACACTATGAGAAGCTTTGGCATAAAAGGCCCACAGTCGCAATGGCTGAATGACCTTTTCGCTGGATCTAACATCACCAACATCAACCGTTGAAATTCGGCGGCATGACTGCCAAAACGACATGATAAATGGGGACTTCAGCCAGTGAATACAGCATCTTCGCAGCAAATGAATGAGTCCAAATGCATTGCCTAAAGAGGAAGAGGAGCTGCTCAAGGCAATGCTCGAAAATAGCGTCAGGGCTATGAGGCCCAACATGGATATCCGTCTAAACTGAATCAATATAAAGGCATCTCCTAGTGCGTAGTCCGATTTAAGCCCGGGTTAGCCTATAATAGACCAAATATTCACACTACGACAAATCTTGAAGAAAACTCAAGAAGCTAAAACTGCCACACCAACTCTTTATCGATTTCAAAGCCAACCATCGATGCCAAAGTTTCTTCATCCCAGCAAAACTCGTCATTGAGCAAATTGGGAGAAACAACTTGATCACATTGGCAGGATACAGCGAGCTCTTAAGCCCCTTTTGCAAAGTACTGAAACAGAAGCGACAAAAATGAGTTAAGCTGTGTATGAACGAGAGAAAAACCAAATATGGTCTCAACAAGAGGGGGAACCCCCGCCCAATTGCACGGGCTACGTCTTTTGAATGGCGTAGTCGGATAATAAACGGTGGTAGACGTAAAAGGACATCAGATTTTCGACTGATGTACAATACAAAGCATTTGACCGGCAACAATATTTGAACGCCAAGCGGCCAGTCGACACAAGGGTCCGTAGGGGGTCTCAGAGGCTTAATTCTTTAGCGTGGGAGACAAATGTCACCATGAAGGCTCAATCCTATGGTACGTCTTCGTACGAGAATGCGTTCACATTCGAGTAGTACCAGATTCCGTGTGTAAGGCATGAACTTTCCTTTTGGTAAAGGGACGGGCCTATCTAAAACCTCCACCACTCTTTGAGTCATGGCACCCGGTTGCAGTTTAACTCCACATTTCTCATACTCATTTGTTCCGTAGCCATTAAATAGTTAAACATAGTCTGTAGCGCACTACAACATATGTTGAACCATCAAATGTCCAAGGATAGTCGGTTTAACCTACAGACACCACGATACTCCCACAAGGGGGCCAACTCCTAGGTCAGGTTGGAACAGAAGTTCCAGGAGCCCCTGACCACCCGTGATACCAGAGTATAGCTTCCGGTCGAGCTTTGAGACCTTTTGGTCACTTCCACTTGGGCCCCTTACTGTCCAGGACTGGCGGCCTAATTACCATAAGAAATTTATCGACTGCAGTTATAAATTGCCACCCTCTAACTGCCTATTCCGTCTTCCAGTGAACAGTTCTCTTGCAGAGAACACTCCCATGACATTGTAGGCCTCACCATCAAAGGTGATGCCCATAGCCTGTAAGTCCCTAATACAGAGCATGCAACCAATCCTCAGAAGGAGCTCCACATGAGCAACTCCCCTACCCGCTAAGGCCTCTCTTATGCAAAAATGAATTTAAGGAGCCATGCCCGGTCAACAGGAAGACCAGGTTAAGGGTAAAACTCCGTTCAGGAGTCAGCACATCCCTTAGGAAACTATACGTAACCCTGCCATTTGCGTTAGCATCCCATCTAGAATAACCCATGTGTTAAGTAAGGCCTTACGCTCTCTCAGTGAAAAACCTTCCATTTGTTCCGGAGAAACCCAGTCACCCGCATTTAAAGTGGGACCCTTACTAATCTTGAAAGCAATTGCTTCCAGATAAAGAGGCGGAACTCCCAACAATACCTGCATTGCAACTGTGGCACACAGGTAAACATCCCAAAAGGGCTACTCTTTGACAAGCCAAGATCCGACGGCGGCATTCCACAGTCATTACTTTATCATACCAAGCCGACGTCCCATATTCTGCACAAAAAACAAAGTTCGTATATGATACGAACAGCGCGCCTGTTAAGCCCCCAGTCGGTACAGCACAAGATCGTTCCCTCATACTTACAAGGTGAGGCATGAAATTCATGCGCTCACCTACCGTTATGCCCAGTTATCGGACTTTGCTAACGGCATTCCAGGAGCCCCTGGAACCTCAATTCCAGCCTGAGTTGTGACGTTGTGTCAGAAATCCCCAAAATGTAGCAAATACTACAGACCGCCATGCAGGATGATCAAAAGATCGATAATGGGCATTATTCCCCATTGTAGAACAGCGTGGTGATTGACGCACTTTAATCCTGTTATGAGCGTAGGCGTCATACGACAGGTGTCCACGTAAAACCCTAGAGATGTTCTGTCAACAAGAAGGGACACCCAACATCGACGAATTAGACAGAACGTCACAAAAGACGCTTATAACTTTGAGGTAGTGAGGGTTTTTGTATACCTCGAGACCGCTATTTCTTCCGATAATGACGACGACCTAACAAGGTCTTGCCAAGCAACACTATGGGGATTCTTTACAAGGCCCTAGCCATTGCAATCCTGTTCTATGACGCAGTAGAATGGGTATTACCGAAGGCGGATCGGGATGTCCTTGGCCGTTGTGAACACAAGATTTTACGAATAATTGTTGGTCCCGTTTGTTTTGGCAGGCTTTTGCAGGTAACAAACTCCATGAGCTACACAGCGACATTAAACTCTTCAGAAAAGTGCTCATCTCTCGCCTTCGATTCCAACTCGGAGGAGCAGTAGAAGACATCGCCTTAGGTTGCGCACACAAATAGAAGGTGACCTCAACCATCTTGTAGTGTATTACTAGAGGCATTTGGCCAATGATCGCTCAAACTGGTGAGGTTTATTGATTAATGCCCAGGTCTACTCTGGATCATAGCTGAACTAACATAAATGGCAAGCTCTACTAATAATCTTACAATCCCCTGTAAGTGAATTACCAACACTTGTCCAACCCTGTAAACTGCTAGAATTTGCTAGAATGAGAGCAATTTGCAGGTAAACTTCACTATGTATGTGTAATATGGATGACGTTTTCGTGTAAAATGTCAGGGGAATTGGCATTGTTGGCAATTCACACATATTCACAGACAGGGTCACACGGATAAAGGCAATCAGTGGAAAGCAGTTTTTGAAACGACCAAAATCTGGACAGTTTCCCATCTATCTTAGTTCATCTCTGCCCTTGACAAAAACGCGGTCTTAGTAAGCAAGTATAAAACCCAATCAATAGCTTTCGTAGGAGAACAAGAATGCTCGTCGATCATGGTAGAGTCGTATTCTGGAAAGTGAATTTCAGCATGCTGTTGGACAGCGCGCTCATCGGTTGCAATTGCACAGATTTTCAACAAAAGAGCCTGTTGTCAAACTCCATCAAGTGCAAAGTGCCCAGGTTTGCCTTGTGCAAAGAGCTAATTGCAGAAATTTGTTGGTATAAGGATTAGGCAGAATTCCTTATGTTTTTGACGAATGACGAAAACTGTCAAGAATTTTTAGACTCTCTAGTATTTTTGATCCAACTTTTGGCCATACTGTAACTTCAGATGCTTAAGAAACGCGTCGCAGTCATTTCTTACTCTTCTCAACACGCTTAGCAAACAGGAAAAACGACTCGGAATGAACCGATATCTCCCTTAGGACCCATTTAAAACGCTTTTTCTAAAGAGTTATACAATGGTAAGGTTCACTGATACCGAATACACTTTCAGTAAATGACCTGCTGGAGCAAGCATTTGAATGCAGTATAGAGAGTGAATGATGTCTGCTCTACAAAGACCACCCACGTAGACATATTCAGCAAGAAATCTCTATGGTTCCAGGAATAACCAGGACATCGCAATCCCGAGTTCTCACAGTGGACTCCAAACTAGCCCGGACACTTGCACCCCAAATGAGAATCACTATAATCTAACCGAACCTAACACACAGTGATCCACGGTTTCTTCTCAACTCTGAACGGAAAGAAAGGACAAACCCTGTCGAAAAAGTGGTGTCGTCATAAATTATGTTTTACTTTTTTCCTGTGCCATGCAAGATTTGAACCCAGCATGTCATGTATAGAAAATGACAAACGGCTTAAAACCTGATATGGTTTTACTTACATGCGAGTATGGCGCATTAGTATGGTGGAAAGCAACAAGCGGCGGTTCAAGGAACGGCTTCGATAGCCATTACAGGTGCGCTCCCTACCACCCCTACGGCAGCATTGGACACCCCTCTGCACCTAACATCGCTTGATTTACAGATCAAAAAACTTTCTGGCAACACTGCGATACGACTCACTAATTTGGGTTTTTTTTTTTTTTTTTTTTTTTTTTATAATTTACGCGCGCCAAAGGGGTTATGAATACCCTTACACTGTTGCCAGGGCGCGGGCGGAAAGGTAGAAGGAGGAGAAAGGAAAGTTTGTGATGTAGTGGTTTGAGACTCAGGTGTGTTTGGTTTCGATATTGACTCTCCAGGGGTGGGAGTCCGAATAGGACGGAGAGATTTTCTTCACTCGGAATGGTGAGGTTGTGAATTTTAACGGTTGTTTTGTGCTTGAAAACCCTACAACAGCCAAATCTACATGTCAGTGTTATGCCTTCACACGCAGATTTTTCTGACTGAGTTCCAATTGCACAAATGAAAACTTGCCGTGGCTAGGATTCGAACCTTGACCTTCCGAGTGAGAAGCGATTGCTAGTACCACTACACCACGGCCACCCCAACTTACTTCAAGTAGTTTCGGACACGGCACGATCCTAGCGGAGCTACAGCCAGCCAATCCAATTTTTAACGGATGAAATTCCTTCCTTGGTCGACTTTGACATTCCGTATGATATAACATATTTTTTTGCCAGTCCTCCCTGGCAAAAAAATTGCAATTTTCATAGGAAAGAACTGGTTCTGGTATTTTTTCAGAAAACCCAGAACTAAGAGTGTCTATAAGACTACCGGACGCAAGCAGTGTCTTCAAATCAGAGGTTCTGGCTGTCCTCAGGGCGGCTGAGCTAATGCAGATGAGATCGGTATCCGAAAGGGATATCGCTACCAACATCGATAGCCAGACCGCACTCAAGGCAATAGAATTGACCAACATCTATTCTGATATAGTCAAGGGCTGTTGTACAGGCATACAAGGCATTATGCCGCCAGAACCGCGTGAGATTGTGCTGGATGTCAGGACACTGCGGTATAAGAGGAAATGAATAAGCAGATGAGCTTGCAAGAAGACGAGGGCTACTCGATAATAGCGATGTCGATAACATCAAACCATCCCTTTGCATAGTACGGGGCACTATCGAGGAAAAAATCATAAAGACTGCCAATCTAAGGTGGTCAAGCCTTGAATGACATAGGGTATTCAAGTGGCCATTTGATGGCAAAAGATCTAGCGAGTTAATAAAATTAAACAGGGATAAGCTTCGGGCAATAATAGGAATCCTGACAGGACACAGTCTTCTGCGGAAACACGCAGAGACTCAAACCAGATACGGATATTTTTAAATATCTGCGGTGGTCTGCAAGCTGTTGAGGACATAACACAAATACTGTGTGAATGCGAGGGAATATCGCGTAGTCGAAGAAAATTTTTAGGGAAATACTTTTTCGAAAACCTAGAGGAAATGGATGGCTTCTTGGCTTTTGCAAAGAAATTGGATGTTTCACCAGTGACATCGTTTAGGTTTTTACCATTTGAAGACAAAATCAACTGGTTCCAGAGGGATCACGATGGGCCCGTTTTAGTGCCTAGTGTTTGTGTGATGGCTTATCCATCACACCCCTGTTTTAACTTAATCTAACAGTAGCTAAGCTGTATCAAAATCGGATGGATAATTTTCGCTTTTAAAAAAAGTTACTTTACGAGCTTACACCTTATCGAACTTTCATTACGTGATCTAGCGTAAAAAAATAATCGCTAAGTGACTACTTTAAATAAAGACGATCTTCTAAAAATGATGTACTCGTACAAGACCACAGATTGAGTCCTACTCGTATCTATTTGTCATTCGCAACGTTCAGAAATATGCTAGATAGAGGAGGACTATAGCCTTATTTAACCCTAAGTAAAGCCCAATGATATGTTTTTCAGTGTCGATATCAATATGATTACTGAAATAAGGTCATCATGCTAGTGAGTCATAAGTACACAGTACAATCGTATGATGACAAATATTGTCAGAATCCGTCACAAAGAGGATTTTTGATAGAGTACCAAGGGGTAGATACTTTTCTAAGCGATAACAAACCGCGAGTATGGACGAAGTGGTTCTCGATGACAAATAGCATTTTTGCATTGCCATTTATGGACATGGAAATATTCTTGATTTAGCAGAAGGCAAAATAGTAATAGTTTCCCATTTACAGTGCAACAAGCCTATAAGATTTGGAGCGTCTAAGCGATTGCCGCCATGCGAAGCAGATAAGACACACAAGTCGGAGTCCGAGCCTTTGCAGAAGTGATGAATGACACATCACAGATAAATGATGTGGCAACAATTTTATAAAGGATGAAGGAAAAAAAACGACTTTTCTTAGTTCGTCATTTCTAAATTCCACCACATCTGGTATAAATATGTACATTTGAAGCGTGTGGCTACAACAAAAAAAAAAAAAAAAATATACCAATATTTCGAAAACCTCTTCTTGATGATCACATTCCAATGACAACACTGACTGGCAAGAGCAATTACCTCTGGCAGCCCCCCGTTGGTTCGTTACGTCTCTCTGACAGTAACACAGTAACTAAATACCGTGTTAGTCACATATCAAACCTTTGCATCATAACCCCAACATTTACTAAGCAAACATTCCCCACATTTACTTGCTCATACACACGACACCAATGAGGTGAGCAAATCCCACTTCAAATACGCGAATACTCACCCAATGATTGCTCACTCCACGTTCCATAGAATGTATCTCAATCGTAATTACATGTTCAAGATACCGAGTATCCGTATGTAATTGCCTTCAAGTGAACCAGAACAATTTACCACATTCCCAAGGTGAAAAAACAAAAAAAAAAAAATCAAAATTCGAAATCAGACTTTCTTTTGGCCTTATGAAGCCTCCAAATCCGAATCAAAATCAAAATCCAGATCCAAATTGTCTATCTATCCATCAACATCAACCACGGAGTCCGGTAGAAAGAAATTCTTCAATTTGCAAGCAACGCATCACTAGAGAAACAAGAGTCCGCGCTCCAAATGTGTCCATCAATTATGAAATTAATTTAAGGCCAAAAGCACTCGAATCCAGTACGATCCGGTCTAGTCCCGGTGTGGTCATAAGGCACACTTGTTTTGGTTCAAAATTTCCAATCTACAGATGGAAGGTACAAGTACGAGTATACTCGTAGCAGAGCTCTCTGCCTGACTGGAATTATTAAAACGCGATTTTGTTTTTTTTGTTTTCTAATTTTTCGGTCAGCGAACATTAGCCAAGTGCATTGTAGCCAACAAAATCCACTTGTTGACTTTACGATACTTGGCCAACAGCGCTTCAGATGGGTACAACAACTCTTACCCCCTCTTCACCTATCATGGATTAATCAAATTAATTTAATGGATTTCGGTCAGTAGTTGGTAATTGGAATAAATTTCACACTCCAAAACGATTAGCTGTGCAAAAATAAAATCATAACGTACGTGCACATTACAGGTAAGCGCATATGAGTAGTTATAAACAAACACAACACACATACATACACACGCACATCAGTATCTGTAAGATACTTGGAGGTAAAAAAAAAAAAAGCTTTAATTACACTCGCCTTATGATTTACGAATAAAATTAGACGGAAGGTACTTACAGCTGCTCTCAGGAATGATGGTCGAAACAAGATGTGTAATTAACGTGTCCATTGGTAAGATGACGGGTGCATGTAGGGTTTAATGGTGTTGTGGTGTCGGTGGTGATGGTGGTCGTGTTGGATTTAGTCCGTGTGGCAATGCGGAAACACAATTTTCAGTGATGAACATGAAATTCAAAAATAAAAAAGAAGAAAAAAAAAAAAAAGAAACACAAAAGAGTTGCATAAATAATGTGAAGACTATTTGACTAGTTAAGTGTAAGAAAATAGAAAAAAACAAATAAAAAAAATATTTGAAAGACAAAATAATAGTAAAACTATGTATAAAAGATATGAAACGCACTGATGCAATGTATCCAGTGCTGTTTATGAGCATACGAGTATTTCGACACTTATTGATGGATGTGTACATTCATATTTTTAGAATTGATGAAAACAAAAAAAAAATAAAAAATTTAATTCAAAACACATACAGTGGCGAGCATAAATGTTCGAATGTGTACGGTTTTCGTACTTACCTATCCATAAAATCTTTATTATTAAAATGCAACCACTTTTTTTATGTTTTATTCTTCAATTATTTGTTTAAAATTTTGCATATTTCAAATTAAAAAAAAAAAATAAAAACAAAAAAATAAAACGAAAAAACCACACTTCACTCTATTCGAACACTTTGCACGTCCACAAAAAAAAAAAAACAAAAAGAGTTGTTTCAATATTTAGTCCACAGCCCTCTATTTCTTATGACGCTTTTAATGCATTTTGGCATGCTCTCCACTAGTTTTTCAATTAAATTATTCGGAATGTTTTCCCATTCTTTTTCCACCCTTTGCCATAGCTCATTTACATTCTTTGGGGCCCTTTCATAGGCTGCCAGCCTGTTTTTGAGCAAAGCCCACAAATTTTCAATCGGATTTCAATCCGGGCTTTGCGCAGGCCACTTCATCATCTGAAGGCGTTGGCCGGACAACCAATTTTGAACGATTTTGACGCTGTGCTTGGGAAAAAGGACCTTTCAACACTCCTTTCAACAAATTCTGGTAAATTTGCATGGAGTATGTGAAGATAATCCTACTTCCTCATAATCCCCTCAATTTTCACTATTGGGCCAACGGGCTACCAAGTAAAGCAACCCCCCCATACCATCAGGTTACCACCACCATGTTTTATCGATTGTTTTACTTGGTGTTTCTGGATGGTATCTTTTGGTCGGTGCCAAAAATATTCCTTTCCATCTGACTGGAAACGGTTTATTTTGGTTTCGTCCGACCAGATCATTCTTTTCCGGTCCTCAACATTCCAATGTTTATGGTCTTTGCAGAACTTTAACCTCGCCTTTATGTTTTTGTCCGACAAAGCGGGTTTTTTTTTTGTTTCACTGCTGAAACAAGTCCATTTCTTCGAAGGGCTCGGCGCGCAGTGCACTCACGTACATCCTTATTGATACCTGCAGCAGCTAATTTTGGCGGTAATGAATCCTTGCGTCTCATCAAACGCTCCATAACACGTGCATCTCCGTCTGTCAGCAACCTTCGACGTCCTTTAGAAATTGCACTGTTGCTAACATTTCGTCTTTTTTGGGCGCAATATACAGTTGAATTACTGATTTTCAATATTTTTGCAATTTCTCGTGTGGACTTTGCTTTTTCTGTTAAAATCACTTCACATTTTTTAAAATCACAAAAAAATAACAAAACTGCAAACTATTTCAAAGTAATTACCTTAACACAACGGTGTTAATAACAATGAGAGAGTGGCAAACAATCATCAGCGAAAAAAAATAGCGGATGACGGGTAATTCATAGCGGTTTGGGCCAGTAACACTTTCCGTCCATAAGTATTCGAATAGAGTGAAGTGTGGTTGTTTCGTTTTGTTTTTTTCGTTTTTATTTTTTTTTAAATTTGAAATATGCCAAATTTTAAACAAATAAATGAAGAATAAAACATAAAAAAGGTGGTTGTATTTCGCCAACATTTATGCTCGCCACTGTAGTTGATTCCAAAAATTTCAAAAGAATAGGTTCAACGATCTAAAGGTCTGCGCCTTTTTTTTTCATTTATTCTTTTGTTATTTTGAATGAACCACTAATCCTTTATGAAGTTTATGCGCCTAGGCTGATAAATAGGCTCTGTAGACTTCTTTAGTCTTCGCATTTACATCAAATGTAGTAGCCAGGTGGAGCCAAATGATGTTTCGAAACTGGCCCAGCAATCGTTATGGAATACATACAGTGTTGTGCAAAACATACCGGATTTTTATCGAACATTTTGCTTTGGTGAATTAGTGAAACGAAAAGAACCTAAGTAAGATCTGTTGTCAATTTAAGAAAACTTATTGTATGAGTGTACAAATAAAAGAAAAAAAAGGTTTTGCGATAATATGCTTTTTTATACAAAAAAAAAAAGAAAAACTTAACTAAGGACTGAAACGAATAAAATCTGTAAATTTTAATACGGGCTATACTTCCAATGCGTAAAAATTGCAATCCCATTTCGTGCCCAAATTAGCCTGTATATTCTCTAGTTTTAGTTTGTTATTGATTTTAGTTCGGTGCGGCTAAAAATATTTATAAAATATGAGTCAAGAGGAACGCCGTAAAAAGATCATCAACAAATGGCTCGAAAATACTTCTCGTCCAAACCATTTCATCGCAAAAAATTTAAACATAGCACGCAGTATAGTGAATTCTGTTATTAAACAATATTTGGAGACGTTGACAGTTAAGCGAAAACAGAAAAGTGGAGTACATGATACAAATGTGGACAGGAAAATAGTGTGTACCATCGTAAAAAACCGGACTGTGTCATCCAGAGATATTGCTCGGAAATTTAATACCAACCAAACAATGGTACAAAGATCTAAAAAACGTAACGGTCTAAAAACACGAAAAAAAAATAAAAAATACCACAAGTTACTGAAAAGCAAAAATAAGTCATAAAAACACGAGCCCGAAAGCTATACGAGTTGATCGGCAACAAGAAAGCGTGCTTGGTTTTGGATGACGAAACTTATGTCGAAGCCGACTTTACTACTCTTTCAGGTGCGCAGTTTTACAACTCGTTTGAAGCTGAGATTCTTCCGCAATCAACAACATCGATTGTGATGGAAAAATTCGCGTCAAAATATCTCGTTTGGCAGGCCATTTGCCAATGTGGACACAGAAGCTCATCGTTTATTACAACGGGAACAATTAACGGAGAAGTGTACATTAACGAGTGCCAAAAAAAAACGGTTGAGTCCTTTCTTAAACAAACACGAGGGTTCAACATTATTTTGGCCAGATTTAGCTGCAGCTCACTATTCTCATGCGACATTGAGCTTTCTAAAAATGTCGACTTTGTCCCAAAAGACATGAATCCACCCAATGTTCCACAGTGCCGTCCCATTGAAAGGTATTGGACTTTGGTCAAAGCTAAATTGAGGAAAAATGAGCAGTGTGCAAAGCGACGTAAAAGGTTTTAGTGCTAAATGGAAAAGAGCGTCCAAAAACATCATGGATGTAACTGTCACCAACCTTATGAAGGAATTGTGAATGAATTTAATAAAAACAGAGTTTTAAAGCAAATAATAAAAAGTTACATGAATTATGAAAATATTTTTTTTTTTACTTTGAAGTTTCCAAATTTTATTCGTTTCAGTCCTTAAACTCGATAACGGCCTGTGCGAAACATACCGGATTTTCGTTATACTTAATATTTTGTCCGGTAACTGTTGTTTTTTTAAGACCTCCTTGCATATTTTAGGCATGGGCGCCACTAGATTCTCAAAAATTCCTTTTGAAATGTTCTCCCATTCATTCTTTAGTGACGTCATAAGTGCGTTTTTGGATGTGTGCATCTTTGACCCTACCCGTCTTTTTAAAATGGCCCACAAGTTCTCGATAGGGTTTAAATCGAGCGATTGAGAGGGCCATTCCAACACATCAACATTTTTCTGCGCAAACCACTCCTTGGCCAACTTTGATGAATGTTTTGGGTCATTATCATGTTGATAAACCCAACGCAGTGGCATCTCCTCCTCAGCGTATGGTAGCATTACGGATTCCAGTATATCCCTATACTGAAAACGATCCATAATACCACTAATCTCATGTATTGGTCCACATTCAGCACCGGAAAACATCCCTACACCATAATTGAGCCTCCTCCATGCTTCACGGATGGACGACAATGGTGTGGCTGAAGACGTGTCTCTTTCTTTCGCCTAACATGACTACTTCCATTTGGAAGCAATCAGCTTGAACTTACTGTCGTGGCTAAAGAGTACAGTTTTCCACTTAGTTGCTGACCAATTCAAATGGTTTCTTGCGAATTTTAGTCTAGGAAACGATTGGCGTTAGCAAAGTAATCAAAGACTTACTATAGGAATGAGATGGTAACTTTTTTGTCTATGCTTAGCAGTAAGTAGAGGTTTTTTTCGCTGGCCGAAAAGAACAAAAACTAGCTTCTCTTAAATGCCTGCGTACGGTGCTTGCTTCAATTGAAAGATTGAGCTCACTAACAATCTTTCTTGAAGGCAAGAAAGTATCGTTAATAATAATCATTTTCTTAATTTGCCGATCGGTTCGGAGTGTAGTTTTTCTGGGACGTCCACAACAGTAAATGGTTTCGACCGGTTTTCCATTCTGAAGCTTTTTTATGATGTCACACACTGTCGATGATGACATTTTATACTTTTTGGCTATGGATTTTTGTTTTAGCCCTGTCCTGAATTCCGCTACCACCTGATTTTTAACTACACCACTGTATTTATTTTTAGCCATTTTATTATTGAACAAATTGGAGACACCTGATCTTTTAAGTTTTGATAAGTCTATAGCTCACTTCAAATGATAGCCAAAACTACTATCAGCAAGTTAAAGACAAAGAAAATACGTACTTTTGAAAATCCGGTATGTTTTGTACAACACTGTATGTACCTTGAAGAGTTGTAGAAGATTGCAATCATGAATTCACTTAAAGGTTTTCACTTCAAAATATGAAATCACCATTCATTTTGAAGTCAATGATTTGGCATTCATTTTACTGAAGTCAAACATTAATAAACTAACCAAAAATGTTAAGATGTAGTTTGAATTACAACAAAATGCGTCATCTTGATGCAAAAGACTTCAAGATGACTGAAATGACTTCGATGACTTTAAACAGATTTTAAAGACTTCACAAAAGATTACATTCACTTGACTGCAGTCTTTGAATTCACAAAAATAAACGCCAATATTGACTTCAAAATGATTTGCTGATTTACGACTTTGACACTGAAGTAAATATTGAAATCAATTGAATGAACCCAATAATTAAGTATGAAGGCTGTTTGATGAGTACCCGGATTGGAAGATAGATGGCGCTACTGAGCCAAAATGAGTGGACTATCATTTAGTATAACCTCTTTTAGCATGCCTGTCAAAATTTTGTGACAATCCGACGCTTAGTTTGGTTTTGACACCTTTCCGGCCGAAGGCACGGTCCTCGCCTTCTTTGGAGCCCGGTGAACGTAAAACCCATTGTTTCGATTGTTCTTTGGTCTCTGATGTGTACCAATGAATCCATTTTTCATCAACGCAGAAACTACTCCGGATTTCGATTAAACAGAACCAAGCACGTCTTTGAAGTGGTCTCACGATTGCGCCGGAGAACAACGGCGTGAGCATCGCGCGGACAGCTTTCTCATGCCCAAAATCTCGTGCAGGTAATGGCTAACGCGTTCAGTTGAGATGCCTGCTATCTCAGCCAACTCGCGAATTTTCACTCGGCGGTCTGCCAATACGAGATCATGGATTTTGGGCACGGTTTCGTCTGTAGTAACCGTTTTTGGGCCACCTGGGCCCGATTCATCAAAAACCGACGTGCAGCCACGACGAAACTCTGAGAACCAATAATAAACGGTTATACGGGAAGGTGAATGGGTGCCATACACACCATCGAGAATGGGCTTGATTTCCTCGCAGGTTTTGCCACTAAAAAACAAGAATCGTATCACGGAACGATACTGCTCTTTTTCCATGGTCGCAAAAAACACTAACACCATGTTCTGAAATCGCTGTCAAAACAAAGCTAAGCGTCGGATTGTCACCAAATTTTGACAGGCGGCCAAAAAGAGGTTGTACTAAGCGATAGTATACGCTTGGCTCAGTAGCGCCACCTATCTTCCAATCCGGGTACTCATCAAACAGCCCTCATAATTTCAGTGAATGCATTCAAAAATGATTGCATCCTTTTACAACTCTGCCTTGAAGTCACATGTTTGTGTCTTTTGTTTTTGTTAATTTGTAATAACTCGGGAATTTAGAGTGGACAGAGCAAATATACACGGGCTAAAAAGTAATCACTTTTCTGCGTACGTTCACGTCTGTAAATTCAGACCAGCTGTTTTGGCACTTAGTGAGCCTCTTAGATCACTCTGATCTGAAGCTGCCAGCCTACGAACTAGTGCCACTATTCTTTTCTCATCGCGGTCCCGACATTTACATGTGGGGGCAGCGATTCGTACCGCAGTTCATGCAATTTGGGCACAGCGATTTCAGATTAGTGAGCTGGTGCATTGTCCTATTGAAAGAGCACATTTTACTTTTACTTTACACTTTATGGAGCCGTGTCTCTGTCAATTTCTTATGAACCCAGTCTAACCTGTAGTACTGCCCTGTTATTGTGCCTGATTTGCTTTAAGCTCATGAGAATTATTCCCTTCGAATTCGGAAAAAAATCGTAGCTATGACCTTTTCAGTCAATAGGACCGTCTTTAGCTTTATTGAACCAGATTCGCCCTGAAATATCCATTGTTTTGGATCGTAGCTTGGTCTCTGGCGTGTAGTAATGGATCCAGGTTTCATCAACATTGCCAACCGACGTAAAAACTCCTGCGGATTTCGCTTAAAAAGCCCTAAACACTACTTCGAAGTTGACAGCCAGTTCTTTTCACATAACTTTCCATCGATTTTCTCAATAATCACGTCTGGCCGGGTAGCCTGAGCTCTTCAAAAACTACCGACGGACTGGTAATTAATCTCGAAACTTGGAATACTGATAGCGGATACACACAAGTAAGCAATGAGCAATCGGAAAAATAAATATTTTTGTGTGACTTCGATGAGCTTTTATTCGAAGAGAATATAAAAAAAAGGGCGAGAAACGATTTCGAAACGGGAAACTCCAAATCACATGGTCGAAGTATACTAAATGCCCTATTAGCTCGCATTTAGCAAGAGGAGCACACACACAACATCCACATCCAGCTTGAGTACTACCTACGCTGGAATATCGCGAAATAATTAGCAATAGATTCTAAAGCGATCTTGGATGAAGCACAAGCAAGTCAGCACCGACTTTTCCTGACAGAAAACGGGCATCAGAAAATAAACTAGCGCAACTTAAATAAGGAAAAAGAGCAGCTCTGAACGGTAAATTAGAGGGAATTTCGCCAAAACGCGATTAACTGGAAAAACTAATTAAGGCTAGGGTGAGTGATGGCGTTCCAAAATTGTTAAATTTTGAACAAAAACAGCGGCTAATGGAAGTTGCTGAGGAGTCACTAAATGAAGTCAACAACGATGCAGAATTACTGAAACGTGTTATAATAGGTGACGAAACATGGCTTTACGGATATGACGTTGAAATATTTTTTACGCAAAATTTGATACAAATTCTTTGATCCATTTCTTTTAACAAACGAAAATCGCCGAGCTCATAAAAACACGTCTAACCTTAGCGGCTGCCACAGACAAAGTAAACAATGAATACAGCCGAAAATTTTATCATACTTCAGGGGCATATATACGAACATAATAAAAAAAAAATTTGACAATCGGACTCTCCGAACCCGCGAAATTTAAAAATTCTGAACACACCTTGTATATGGAACAATTTCGGTGAAGAATGTAACAAAAAGTCTAATCAGTGTTTCAAAAGCCCCGCCCCACATAAATAAGGAAACGTAGTAGTAAAACTATGGGACAAAAATAGTGACAAACGCAAAAAGGAAAACTTTCAACCATGGGTTAAAGTACAGCGGAAATAGAGGAGCAGGTAAAATGCATCCATCTATTGGGTCTACAAGTAAGTTTCCAGCGTTTTTTTTTCAAAATTTGAAGTTTTATTATGAAAACATAGTTACAATGCTTCATTCAAAGTATCGTCCATCGGAAGCTACAACTTTTCCCCATCTTTCTGGCAATTTATGAATTCCGGACCAAAAAAATTTCTCGTCTTTCAAGCCCAAGAAAACGTATCGAGCCAATTTTTGATTTCCTCTACTGAGCTGAAGCGTATTCCCGTAAGAGCGTTCTGCATCGAACGAAACAAGTGGTAGTCAGATGGTGGCAAGTCTGGACTGTAAGGCGAGTGAGGCAGAATTTCCCATCCACTATTTTCCAAATAGTTTTTCACCGAAACCGCAAAATCTAGCCGAGCGTTGTCGTGATGAAAAATGACGGACTCATGCCTGGTCTCATATTATGGCCGTTTTTCTTTTAATGCCCGCTTCAAACGAATTAGTTGGGTTCGATATAATGGTCCTTTGATGGTTTCACCACTCGGAAGCAGTTCGTAGTATACGACACCCTTTTGATCCCACCATATGCAGAGCATGACCTTATTCACGTGAATATTTCGTTTCGGCGTCGATTGGGCGGGCTCGCCGGGCTTTGTATACGATTTTCTGCGTTTAGGATTATCATAATAAATCCATTTCTCATCACCAGTGACAATACGATGCAAAAATGATTTATTTTTATACCGCTGCACTAACATTTCGGACATGCAAAATCGCCGTTCGAAGTCTCTTGGCTTCAATTCGTACGGCACCTAGTTTCCAACCTTTTGAATGAATCGCAGTGCTTTTAGGCGCAGGGAAACGGCTTGTTGCGTGACGCCCAATGATGCAGCAAGTTCTTCTTGAATCTGACATGGATAATCATCCAGTAAAGCGTCCAATTCCTCGTCTTCAAAACTTCTCGGCTTTCCGGGGCGATCTTTGTCTTCAACTACAAAATCACCACTTTTGAACCGTTTCAACCACTCGCGGCACGTCGATTCACCAATACATTCCGCCCCATGAGTTTCCGAAAGCAAACGATAGGCCTCAGCCGCACTTTTCTTCATATTAAAAAATAAAAGCAGCGCTTCCCGCAAATGACGTTTATTTGGCTGGAAACTTGCCATAATTTTGCTCGATAAAATGTACGACATCGATAGAACTGCTCAAATATAACGATGCAAAGTTGTTGACAGATACAAAACCTACACATAAAAACACATGGGGTCTGACATTTCTGCCCGGAATCCACTGGTGGCGCCATCTCTGACAAACGCTGGAAACTTACTTGTATACCCAATACTTTTATGTTTGGCGGATTAAACCACCAAGAGGACCCCAAGGAATGCAGAACTAGATAGATTTTCTGCAATGTTCTACAAAAGTGATGGGCGGACTGAAGCCCAGAACACTATATTATGCCAAGAGCCAGACGTATGCATGTTTCGGAACTGCCTACGTAAAGCCGCCCAGATCTACCGTCAGCAAGGTTTTGTTTGAGAACTGACTGAATTGCAAAATTGTTTAAAGATAAATAAATGTAAGGACTCAACCACTATTCTTTAGTCCCCGACTTTGATCTGGCAACCAATTCACTGAGGGGAAGATATATTTACATATATGTTTCGAATGTTGCATTACCTCCGAATTGCTCGACTCGCTCTGTTTGTCTACCTCATAATTTATATACAGCGAAATCTCCCATTGCCGACAATTCTCTTAGGTGGACAGCTCTCTTAAACGGACATATTTTCCTAAACAAGCTTTTTAGGATTTTTTTCAGATTGTCCGCCCTTAGGCGGACACTCCCTTGAACGGACGCGGACAGCAACTTTAGTAGGAAATTCTTTAATTCATATCCCTTAAGCGGACAAAAGCAAGTAACGATTCGTAAAATGCCACATCACAACGAGGTTTTTACTTATTTGATTTTCACGAGAACAGTTACATTGTTGCGTCATGGTCGTGCCGCAAAAACACTGTGTACGAATGCATACGAATATGTAATGTATACAGCTATGCGTTATTGTCTCTTCGTAGTTAGTTGTTTACGTTTCGTGTGTGCAACAGTGTGGTCGTCCTTACCAGGGTTTTTATTTATTTTGCTCGAGATGCCACCAAAACGAAACGTGTTGACTCTTAAAGAAAAAATTTATTTGATAAATTCTTACATAAAAAATAAAAAAAAAAACTGTCCGTGAAATTGCAACTGACTTTAAAATCGGGAAAACTCAAGCTGCTGATATTTTAAAGAATAAAGACAAAATTTTGGAATCATGGCAGTCAAATTCCGCTGCAACTCACATACGGCGGCGTTTTGTTACATCGGGTGGGAGCCTTGTCCACGAAAAGTGTTCGTGCGGAATAAGAATGTGCCCATTTCTGGAACACTGATCAGGCAGAATACAAAATCGGTTGCGGAAGGCTTAGGCGTTGAACATTTTAAAGTTTCAACGGGCTGACTTCAGAAGTTTCCACAATGCCATGGTATAGCAGTCAAATGCATTTCTGGAGAAGCAGCAGATGTTAATGCTGCGGACGTCAAGACATTTTTAGAAAAGTTGCCGAAAACTATAGATCTGATTGCATTTTTAATGCGGATGAAACAGGCCTCTTCTTTAGGGCCCTGCCTACTAAAGCAATAAGTCTAAAAGTAGAAAAATGCACAGGTGGAAAATTGTCAAAAGAGCGACTCACGATTTTACACTGTGCAAATATGGCAGAAGAAAAAGAAAAACTTCTGGTCATTGGAAAATCATTTCGGCCCCGAGCTTTTCATAATTTACAACATAACCAAGTGCCAGTAGAATGGAGGCATAACAAGAAAACGTGGATGACTCAGGAAATTATGATTGGCTGGCTTCGCTCCTTCGATAAAAAAGAGTGGGACTTCAAAAGTCTTACTTCTTTTGGACAATGCTGCTTCCCACCCAAAAGATTTGCGTCTCAAAGATACGAAACTTATTTACCTTCCACCGAACACCACATCCGTCTGCCAGCCTCTAGACCAAGGTGTCATTTGCAACTTCAAGTTTCATTATCTTATCGCTTATACTCAAGTATATTGTGAGCAGTATTGATAGTGTTGGAACGATAAGCGATCTATTAAAAACTGTGAACATCTTGGATGCCATTTGCTTCATAAACACGGCATGGCAAAAAGTTACATCTAAAACCATTGAAAACTCTTTTAAAAAATCTGGATTTGCACAACAAGTCAATGCAAACGACGACGAATTCGATCCAGAAGATGATCTACCACTGGCAGAGCTTAGAACATTTGTTCAAATCCTTCAAGAGTCCCAATATGATGTTGAACCAGAAAATTTTATTGGCATTGACGAGAACGTTAACATAGATGACGATGTCACACCAGAAGCAATAATAAAAAGTGTAGAAATACACCGTGAATAACTTGAACTGCAACCAACTTCAGACTGCTATAATTTCCAAACCGTTCATGACAGTGACCTCAAATTTTGACACATGACAGGTAATCTTATTATTTACAAGCCTTTTAAACGATTTGCGTCTCAGTTGTGTTGAAAAATTTTTATACGCGATGGAATTCAAACGTGATAGTGTGATTGCTTCATATTTGGCTAGAAAACCACAAGTAGCTATCGTTAGAGCCCTCCAGCACCTCAACGTGAATAAATCATTTGTGTCTCGAACCATAGCTCGTTACCATGGTACTGGTAGCGCTGCAAAACGCCATGGAGGTGGTCATAAAAAAACAGCAACATCGGCAGGAATGGTTCGGAAAGTGAAGGCTCGAATTGAGCGAAATCCGCGTCGAAGTGGAAGAAAAACGGCTCGTGAGCTCAACATATCGTTGGAACGGATGCAACACATACTGAAAAACGAGCTTGGGCTCA
The DNA here is from genome assembly GCA_963966105.1 of Volucella zonaria. NCBI lineage: Eukaryota > Metazoa > Arthropoda > Insecta > Diptera > Syrphidae > Volucella > Volucella zonaria. The sequence continues at coordinate 123,769,807 of OZ014531.1, forward strand.
AGCCATTGAAGTTCCAAAAAGCACACGATCTTACACCGCAACAGAAAAAAATTAGAATCGAAAGAGCGAAGGAGTTGCTACGCTTGCACGAAAGTAGTGAGTAGCCGAATTTGGTTTTTTCCGATGAGTCGCCATTTGTTATCGAGCAATATGTCAATAAACAAAATGGCCGAGTTTACTTGCCAGGCAGCACCGATTGTGATGGTTTGGGCCGCCATAACCGCCGATGGTCGCTCTCCGCTCGTATTTTTGGACCGTTGCCTCAAAATTAATGCGATCGTAGACCGTGAAACTGTCTTAGAGGCAGTATTCAAGCTTTGGGCAAACAATCATTTCGGTCGGAGACCGTGGACATTTCAACAAGACTCGGCACCGTCTTACAAAGCGCGCGTCAACCAAGATTGGTTAAAAAACCATGTTCCACACTTCATTTCTTCGACACAATGGATTGCAAATTCTCCGTATGCAGATCCGTTGGATTTCTCTGTCTGATGTATTTTGAAGGCGAAGGCTGGCACTAAAAAATACCAAAGTTTGGACCACCTCAAACAAGCACTTCGCCAGGAATGGGCCAAAATACCGCAGAGCCACTTGCGCGCAGCGTGCGATGCTTTCTTCGGCCGTCTCAAGGCCATTATTCGCGCCAAAGGCGGACATATTGAAAACTACTGATACATTTTGAAAATTGATGTATTTTCCAACATTTTTTGCTTTGGCACAATAAAATTTATCAAAAAATAAAAAAATTATAGCATTTTAAAAAGTTGGAGTTAGAGTCATTCACGGTGTAAGTAGCAGCTCTGACGAAGACGAAGATGAGCGAACGAAGCAACTATTAGCTCATATAAAGAAGCACAAACTGCCGTTAAATAACTTAAAATATTTTCCGCCAAGAAAAACGATGGAAAAGCATTTCAGCTTCTTGTTGATTTGCAAACCCTAGGGGTGAATTGAAATAGTGTTTGTTGAAGATCTTAAACTCTGATGCACCTTGCAGTGGAGCCAGAAATATATCTTTTAGGTTTAAATTTTAAGGACAAAACTCTCCTAATGGTATCCAATCTAATACTCCGGCCGACTGTCAATCTACTCGTAGAAGTTGTGAGCAACCCTACCACCGTCGGACCAGATATTGAATGTTAGACTCCTGACATGAAGAAGTCTCACCCATCCACAATGTTGTTTAGAAAAACTGTATCTAGCTAATAACTAAGAGTTTTTACGATTTTATTTGAGACTTTCCATGTGCCTGTGGTCTAAATTTAGGTCCACTTATGCTGCCATCGGTGAATGGATGTTCGTAATACAGTTCACTACTAGAAAGACTAGAAAGACTTTGATTAAAGTCGATTACCAGTCCTCAGCTCATCCTCCAAAATATTTCCTGATTTACAAACAAAATTTCGTAAGATACTGTATTTTGTTTTGAATTCTTTTGTTTCGGTCAAATTAAATTCCTTGATTTGCCCGCTCCAGCTAATAATATTTTGGAGGCTAACCAGAAGAAAAATAAAATGCTTAAATCCGGTGTAGGAAATCCTATGTGCAAATCAAGAGGATACTGCAACACAATATGTATTGTAGTATGTGTAGAACAGTAGTCACTTCTACTTCACATTGTTGAAGAGCCTTTTAAATGGTGTCTATGGGTACTACTCGTACTAGGCACTTTTGTATTTCTCGGGCCATGACTGGAACTCTCTGATTTATAGATTTTGCAGACATAGGTATTGTTATTTTAGCTCATCTACAATGTTTTAAAAATCCTTCACGTCTCCTTAGCATAACGCAATCAATGGTTCTGAACGGATTATGCATATCCGGAGTTACATGCAATCGATTGTAGAAGTCACAGAATTCTTTATTCTCATTTAAATCCAGTTCATGCTTTGTTGAGCTCAAGATGATAAAAATTTATATAAATCGACGGCCTGAGAATCGATGAAAAGCTGGCATCTGTCAACTTGAAATTCATTGGCCTTTTCGGCTACCTTTGTTGATATTCACGGTACGGATGCATGTGGTCCAGTACTGCAAATGGGCTACTTTACGCTACTTTTAACAAAGTATCCTTGGAAACCATCAAAAACAACCATCACCATTGCACAATGAAACCAGCTTGTCTAGTTGAAAGATCCAAAGCAAATTGATCCCTGTTTCACACTTCTTTTCAATTTAAACCCTCGAAGCGATTTTAGTTCCATGGATACCATAAACTGTGATACCATTAAAACAACTCCATACAACTTGAATAGTCCTTTTCGTGGTAGTAGAGGAAGCTGGAATTCTAAATCGCTCCAAATAGGGACAGATGGAAAACTACTACCTTCCTACACCATAGTACGAGGATTGATGGATGTTTAAAGCATGCCAAACCATGTACCATACGTCATTCAAACGAAAAACCTTTAAAGCCAACAACCATTCCATTCGTCTTCGTCATCGTCATCGTCATCGTCATCGTCTTTGTTGTGTTGCATGTGTTGTTTGTTACCTTCCATGTTCCTTTCTATTGTCTGAGGGGCAAACACCAGAAAACGCTTTACAAAGCCATTGACTGCTATCAATAAGCTGGTGGCTTACCTTGTACTGCAAGTTACCTTCTATTTACTCTGTATGCTCCTTCATATGGTCTGTATGCACCCTCCAACATTTTAGCAATCTTGCCTGGGTTATTACCTCAACCTGCATTGCCATTTCCTTATTTTACAATTTTACATTCTTGCGCTGTTTTTGTGCATCGGATTGCATCGTTTGTTTGCGTTTTGTATTCATTGCACTTCTGCTTGTGGAGTTAGCGTTTGGAGTTTTTTTTTTTTTTTTTCTTCGTTTTTTATTGGAATTGCTTACCTTATCTGTATCTATCCATCGATGAGCTACATATTACATGATACGAGTATAACTATGTATGAATTGCACAATGGCGAGTGGTAGTAGCATGCTTGAAGGAACTTCCAAAGCACACTTGGTTTGTTATTGTCTTGATTGGGAAATTTACTTGCATTAAAATATAGAAATCTCTGACAGGAGGTTTGCTGCCGGAAGTGAAATCGAAACGAAGCTTGATTGTTAAGGAGAGTCACAGATGGATATGCAATCTAAGGGATCATCAATTCGAAAATGATCAATGTCCAATGGCTTAAAAAGTCCACAGGAATTGGACTAATTGGTTGAAAGACACGTTTCAGATGTCTGTCAAGAGTTCTTTTGAAGAAAGATTTCAGCGAGTAAATCCTTTCGATGGACGCCTTTAATCAGAGCAGGAAATAACTCATGAGAGCTACTTTTACATCTTCGGCCTGTTGGGGTTTGTTTCCTTTCAAGCCCATCATGTGACCGCAACCAGTGGAAGGAATAGTGTGCCAGAAGTTCCATTTGATTTTTAAAGTCACGTAGGTTTCGACAGAAAAATCGCAGAGTCGGCAAGATACACTACTGACGTAATGGGTATAATGTTCCGCGCCTCTACACTTAACTGGTCGCGAGAGTTTCTCTATGTATGTGCAGGAACTAAAAGCCGATATGTGAAAAGTCCCAAAGCTATGGTATCCATACAACTGGAGGGACCAATTACAAGGATAAAAAGGAAACGGTGGAGTATGTATACCATCAAACAGGACGTTACTGGTAAACTTATACAACAGACCTAGGTTAACAAGAAAAACGTGATTCAGAGTCTCAATCTAAGGAATTGTTCATTGTCCTACGAATCCGAAGACACAATAAGGATTTGCATTTTGATTAAACATCATATAAAGCAATTTCTGTTGAATAATTACCGCTTTGGCAACATGACTGTGGTAATCTGAGAAAGGGCGTGTAGAAAGTCACTATGGTTTAAAGGACCTGGCTAGTCAGAAATGGTTTCATAGTGATTAAAGGTGCACTCCGTACTACCCTTACGACAGCATTGGACCCTCTCCTGCAGTTCGTACCATTTCATTTCAATTTCAGAAGAAGGAAAGGGTTTTAGTAACTTCTACTCTGGAAAAAACATGTTCGTGAGTACTTGCGGACAACACTCACGATCCCCGCCGTCGTACGGTATGTACTGACCAGAATGCGGCTACTGTGGCCGAGAGTGTTTGACTCAATCCAGGAACATCGACTCGCCATCGATCTCAACAACTCAACATTTCACACACCAGCTTGGTGAGAATTTTGCACAAAGAGCTCGGATTATTCCCTGACAAAGCGCAATTGACTCAGCAGTTGAAGGCAAACGATTCAGTTTGAATTGGAAGTCGAATTTGGTCGAAATTATTTTTGTTGACGAGGCCAACTTTTATCTCGGCGGCTATGTTAACAAACAAAAAATTGCCTCATCTGCGGATCAGAAAACCCGCACGTGATTGTCGAGAAGCCAATGCATCCGTAGAGAGTGACAGTTTGGTACGGATTTTGAAGTGGTGGCATCATTGACCCCTTTTATTTCGAAAATGCTGCTGGAAAGGCCATTTCGGTCAACGGTTAGCGCTACAGAGCCACGATTACCTAACTTTTGTGGCCTGAAATTGAAAACTCGTTTAACTTGGACGATTTTTGGTTTCAGCACGATGACGCGCCATGCCACACAGCCTATCAAACGATCTTTTGCGCGCTAAATTCGGTAATCGTGATATCAGCCGACTTGGATATGTCTATTGGCCACCTTGGAGCTGCGGTTTGACTCCTTTAGACTTTTTTTTTTTTGTAAGGTGCTCTTACAGATCGATGTTATGCGGACAATACAGAAACGATTCAAACTCTTAAAGCGAATATCGTCCGAGCCATTCATAAGATAGAGCCGGAAACAGTCAACAAGGTCTTGGCAAGTTGGGTTGACAGGTTGCGCTACTGCGAAGCCAGCCTAATGAAATCGTATTCCATAACTAATGAGTATGTTCGGTAGAAAGGAGCTTTCGGAAAGAGAGAAAAAACTGAGGTGGGCGTAGAGTATCTCTGGCACTAGGGCCTCTTTTAAATAAAAAAAAAAATAAATTCATAAACTTATTAAAAAGCAATGGTAGGGCGGCTCCTATCAGGATGTTGTCTTCTGAGACAATATGCCAAAGGACTGGTGCCTGAAAGTATGTGGACTACATACCCTTTCTTAAACTAACCTCTCTCTTCCATATTTCATATTCAAAATTGTGATAGATCCAAATGTTTCGGAAATAAACAACAACAAGAATTTTCTAATGTGCGGGTAAAATGTTAGTGCCCTTAAAGTCATCTGCTTCTGGCTGGTAAAGGGACCCCACATGATAACACGCAATAAGTCTAAATTGGCCGATATTAGCAAATAAATCCCAAAGAAGAAAGATGAAAGAACAGAAATGAAGCGCTGTCAAGCAAAACGAACCATAAAACATAGAAAGTGAAATAAGGACAACGATGTCCATGTTTAACTTAAGTCAGGCTATCGAAACTGACAGTTTAGCAACTGAATTTTACAAAGCAGCGGTTGATGGCTTATATGGAAGCATCCGCCGACAGATCGGGTGGGATCAAAATGACTTGATGAGTAGCATGCATTAGTTGATATATTAATATCAATGTACGTTCGGTACGTACGGAATCTTCATATTGCTTCCTCAATTCTGATTGCCATAACAAGGCCGTATCAACCTCTTAAGTATCGCGTGAAAATCAAGCCAGACGAATTCTAAAAAAGCCCTGCTCAACAATCTGATTGCTTCTTTCGGTATGATTTAAGGTCCGAAAAATCTTCGACAGATGCTTCGGAAGACGTTGGAAAAAACTTTCGAATTCCAAACCAATTCCATCGCATTTTTATTCATTTTAAGGTAAAGTATGCACCGAAACACTAGTAGTAAGTATGAGGATGTTCTCCGCTTGGCTCATTTAGTGTTAAAAGGCACCATCATCCTTTTCTCCAACGAAGTTAAGTAGTCAAGTCATAAATACTGGTACACAACTGAACTCACTCATTACGAATGCAACACTGGGCGCATCCATTTCATTTTGACATTAATTGCTTACAATCATGGAATGGGGCGACATCGAAAATCGTATTGTTGTAGTTGGCCTACTTAAATGCAACATGGAAAAAGGCGATATCTTTAGGACGTTGCGACTACTTGGAATCACTCGCAATTTTGTGTATCGTGCTGTGAAGTTGTTTGAGGATACTGGCGGAGTACGAGACCGTCAAAGATCCGGCCGTCCGCGCACTGTGAGAACTCCGAAAGCGATCAAAGCCGTGAAGAAACGAATCGACCGAAAACCGCTGCGAAAACAGAAAATCTTGTCGCGGGAAATGCAAATTTCGCAATAATTCATGTCTCGCATTATCAAAGAAGATTTAGGACTAAGCGCGTACAAGCAACACACTGGACACCTGCCCACGGCCGCATTGAAGAAAAAACACAAGCGAAGATCGAAAGCGTTACTCAGTCGGCACGCGAAGAACGCTCAAAGACAAATTCTGTTTACTGATGAGAAAATCTTCACCGTAGAAGAATCGTTCAATAAGCAGAACGATCGTGTGTATGCTCGGTCTTCGAGAGAAGCATCCCAACTCATCCCGAGGGTTCAAAGAGGCCACCATCCCGCGTCTGTAAAGGTATGGTGGGTAGTGTGCTACGATGGCGTTACCAAGCTCCATTTTTGCGAGAAAGGAGTGAAAAAATCGGCCAAAGTATATCAATCGACCGTCTTGGAACCCATTTGAAGTCTCTCAACCAATCAATATTCAACAACAAGCCGTAAACTTTCCAGCAAGACTCTGCTCCAGCTCACAAAGCAAAAACGACTCAACTGTGGCTCAAAAACAACGTTCCGGACTTCATATCAACGGATGATTGGCCAGCTGGTAGTCCAGACCTCAACCAGTTGGATCACAAGTTTTGGTCCGTATTATTGAGTCGTTGAAGCGAGTCCTTGTCCGTGCAGTGGACAATTTTCCCATGCATGAAGTGCGTCTCGCAATCGATGAGTGGCCACATCGTCTTAAGTCGTGCTGGAAGGCAAATGGAAGTCATTGCGAATAAGTTGTTCTGAGATTTGTAGCCATTGAATACCAATAAAAACAAAAAAAATTGTTTAAATATTAATTGGTTTTCATTTGGCGCTGATTTTTCTGTGTAACAGTATGTATGTCCCTACTAGGTATTTGGGTATCATCCTAAATAAAAAAAAAAACACTTCTTTGGACAGAACGTGACACGTCTAAAACTCCCAAGGCGGTCCCGGCTTTCTGACAGTGTGAAGGAGTTTTTGATAAGACAAGAGACTTCTCAATGAGTGGATTCAATGGCTACGATGAAAGCAATCCTGTCCTATGCATCAGTTGTGTGTTGCAATCAGCTTCCAGACCTATACAGTACTGAGATTTTTTTTTTAGTCCGTTTGTCCTTCTCCCTGACATTCATGTCATGAGCTGCACTTTCAAGGCCATCTTTTGTTTAAAATAAGTTGCCTTTGGTGCAACTCGCTCTTGAGTTTCGTTGATCTTGCACGTCGGCTGTAATTTGACTATGATCTTCTGGACATGCCATCTGCCGCAATGACACCTATACTCAGGTTTGGCCAGAATCTGAACCAGAAAAATAATGTAATCGAATCTTCATCGATGGCTCCAAAACCGGTAGGAAAAAAAAATTTTACTACTCGTTAGGAAAATGCGACTACTTTTCAATTGAAACCACATAACTCGAATGGCAATGAAAACTATAATCAACTGTCAGGAACTGGTAAAAAGAGCGAAGGACGAAAGCCAAACTACGTTTACTAAGTCGCCTTAGCAGCCCTGAGCTACAATAGAATAATCGAAGAAGCAGAGCCGTGTCTAGGTGCCAGGTCACAATTGGATCACGGGAAATAAGATCGCCGATGAAATTGCTAGACAAAGCAAGACTTCCTAGAATATGAACGTGCGTTGGGACTGTCGGCGTGGCTGGTTGGGACTTTTATTGACAGTTAGGTACTTTATGAGCAAAACCATAAGTGCCACGACTTTTCATTCTTCCGAACATCTCTTACAATGCCACTAAGTTTTTGCTTAGGACTAACAAGGCATAAGTGATACAAGGCGGGGCAAAAATTATGTCATAACGTGAATTGGCTGCCATTTTATATGGGCTCTGGTTTTACGAAAAATTTATATGAAAGTGTGGAATTGAAGACATTAAATTGAAAGAACGATATCGGTCAAAGACCATTGATGTACATTTGTGCTCATTTCACGTCATTTTGAATTGTTGCTCGCAAAACATCTGGCTCCAGATTGGTGATTTCTTCTTCATTGTTGGCTTTTAAGACTTGGAAGGTTTGTAGTTTGTTGTGGTAAACGCGACATTTAAAAAAAGTCAAAGGAAGAAATCTGGCGCCGTCAGATCTGGCGATCAAATCGCCAAAACCGGAGATAATACGGGCTGGAACTTTGTGATTCAAAATCTCCATCGTTGCCTGAACTGTGTGAGCTGTTGCTACGTCCTGCTGGAACCAACAATGGCCGAGACCCAATTCAGCAACTTGGGACAAGAAAAAAAAACTCGTTTAACATCTGTCTTAACAAAATATGGGTCAATCACTTTTCCACTTCAAATGCCGCACCAAATAGCCACTTTGAGAGAATGCATTGGCTCTTCGTGCATCTCATGTGGAATCTCTGTGCCACAGAAACCCAAATTTTGTGGTTATTATGTGAATAACCACTTAAGTGGAAATTGGTTTTGTCGCTCGGTATGATTTTGGATACTCTTCTTGCATCAGGTTTAACAGAGCATAGGAGTAAGTTAACCTCACTTGACAGTCAGCAGGCAGCAAAGCCAAATCAGACAAACGCTTAATTGTTCGCGCACATTGTGCAGGATGACGAGGAAGATCAGGACGAAATTCACGCTGCGTTCAAACAATAGACCGGAAATTGGTCAAATAAGCAGCAACGATAATTCCGCGTTCTCAAGGTGTGTATCGCCCCATTGCTTCTTGTCAACTTACGAGGGCTCTCTGAAAAGTTTCCGACCGTACAATGATACAAGACATTTTTTCTCAATTTTTTTTTTTTATTTTTCTTAGTCTCCTTGTAACTCTACACATTTCTCTCAGTGATGCTCCTGTAGTACTTGGCGTTTTTCTCTGCAAAATAATTGTTCACGAAGGTGATTGCCTCCTCATCTGACAAAATCTCTGTCCTCCGAGCGCAGTTTTTAGATGAGGGAACAAAAAGAAGTCGCTTGGGGCTAGATCTGGTGAATAAGGCGGATGGTCAAGCAGTTCAAATCGTAATTCATGGATTTTCGTTATGGCAACCGCTGAGGTGTGAGACCGCGCGTTGTCTTGGTGAAACAGGATTTTGTTTTTCTGCAAATGTGGCCGTTTTTTGCAATTTCTGCCTTCAGCTTGGCAAGTAATGGTGCGTAGTATGCTCCTGTAATGGTTTTTCCTTTCTGAAGATAATCGATTAAGATAACTCCTTTACTATCCCAAAAAACAGTCATCACTTTCCCAGCCGAAAAAAACAGTTTTTGGCTTTTTTGGAGCCGGCTCGCCCTTTGCAGTACACTGTTTTGACTGAATTTTTGTTTCGGGCGTATAACGGTGTATCCAAGTTTCATCTACAGTAATTAATCGGCGAAAAAACTCGGATTTATTGCCCCTAAACTGCGTCAACAGAGCGCTGGAAATGTTCATTCGAACACGTTTTTGGTCTAACGTAAGCAAACGCGGCACCCAACGCGCGGACAGCTTTCTCATGCCTAAATCTTGATTTAATATGTAACAAACAAGTTCTTTGGACATTTTCATAATCCCTACTATCTCTCTCACTTTAATTCGGTGATCGTCTAACATCATTTGGTGAACTTTAGCAATGTTATCGTCAGTGGTTGCAGTTTTTGGACGCCCCGAACGTTCATAATCTCCCAAGCTCTTACGGCCACGTTTAAATTCAGCTGCCCAAAATTTCACTGTGGTAAATGATGGTGCAGAGTCCCTCTTCACAGAGTCCAACTCATTTTTGATTTGCGTAGGCGTATTGCCTTTCAAAAACAAGAATTTAATAACAGCTCGATACTCAATTTTTCCATTTTCACAAAAAACACTCACATCGACTCACTCAAACGACTGCCAACTAAAAACTGCGCATCCAAAATGACTGAAACTTCGGTAAGTAACTGTCAAAAGATGCACAACTAGCATTCACTAGCTTTTATTGACGAATGCCGCTATCTTTACGTTGCGTCGTTAAACTTTTCAGACGATCCTCGTATTTTCTATCTGTCAACAGCATAAATGTCCAAGCACAATGACACTTGACGCTATTTGCAAAAATTATGCCACATTCACATTATAGCATTACTTTTGCCCCACCTTGTACTTCCGAAACGTCTGGCGTCAGAATGAAAACGACACCACGGAGCATTTCCTCTGCGAGCGTCTACTCCACGCTCTCATCAAGCTGCAAGTATTTGGTGTCACCACTGCAGCGCTTACTCATTTTTCTACAAAAGACTAAGAAATTTCATAAAAAAGATGCACAAAACTAGTACAATGATACAATCTAAAAAGAGGATCCAACACCCCACTTATGCCCATCGTGGAAGCTCACGACCTCGACACCAATCAGGGAATGTCTACCACGACGTTTAAGGAGTATTTTCTACGCGACATGATTAGTTCTCAATTGAACGCATTGTGATCAGTCAAAAATTGCTATTTCGACGCTCGAAACGGACATAGAACCAACGTCGGAATAGTACTCGACCACTAGATCTTATACAAACGTTTAAAGGCCATCGACAAGCTGTGGCCTTTAATGATATTGCAACCGGGACGCAGATTTATTTCCGTAGAAATTGGAATATAAGCACCAGAACCACATGGCTATTAGCAAACCGCTGGGGTCAAATTAATTAAACAGTTAACAGACCCGGATTTGAATTCCAGTGCCACTGGAATAAGAATGGAGCGCAGTACAACAAAGGACAAAAAAGGCGACAGGCGCTCAATGGTCCAAGTATCACACAAATTATTTCATCGACAACGTAATGAATTCCCTCCCGTATATGTATCATGTCACTAAGCAGCGTTGCGATGACATACGAATAAGTGTCACGTTAAAGGGATTGACAGGACAGGTGGTGTAAAAAATTGATTATCAATTCTGGGTTGCTGGATATTAAAGGTACTCGGCCAAATACAAAGTCAGGAAGCAGAGCAAGGCAGGTATCATACGAGTAAACCAAGTTGTCCCCGATTAAACTCTATACAAATAGTGTCAATGATGATGTGATATTGCTATGAAGAGTAGCTTTTCATAGCAACTTCAATTACTCGAACGCGATAACAGATACTGACGGAAGGCTTAATTAATAAAATAATGATCGTCGCTCACTGATAACATTAGGCCTTTAGATACGTTGATAGATTGTTAGATACTTGTTGTCATAGCATTTTTTCGATGTCAAATTGAACTCAAGAGCTCTGGGATGGCTAAGTCACTAACAAACAGCTATTGATGAAAGGAGGGAACGACCAATAGCCATGTCACAGTGACAAAGTGGCACTACCCGAGGTAAAATATTCATATGTCCTTGTCTAAAAATTAAAGATATCTCTCATACGTCGTAGGGGCTTTGCTTGGGCGTTGTAAAACTTCAGCTTATGAGTGCTTCAAGCTAAGACTTCGCTATTTAAATGAAAAATGGATACTTTACTTCAAGCTAGAGAATAAAGTTCCATAATCGTATTACTTCCCACGTAGGGCATGCATATTAAGCCCTCCTCCATCGTCCAATCTTCTGTCTCTAAGTTTAATTAATTCCTTAATGGGCATTAAAAACCCTTTTATATCATCATTTCTTGTTAATTAAAACACGAATCTCATGGCATGCTCGTATAGTCAATACATAGTTCAAACAAAAACCTGTCACACATATCATTTTTAACTGCACGTCCATCGATACCAATTAAGTGGACGAGTTCCATGTAGCATGGACGCCTCTTGCTGCATACCATTGGATCTTGGAACTCTGTTTAAATTAGTATACTCACTCTCCCCGCTTCGGCCCCGACGGATGATAAAAATCTTAAGCGCGCAGTTTAATTAAAAATTAAATCAACACAAGCGAAATTAACTTACGCGATATAATTCCAGAGGAAGAATGCTGTGGATACCTCCTCAAGGATGCTGCTGATGCTGTGGCATTACTGAGAATCATTTCCTTCTTCGATTCGCATATCATAATCGATATCTTGTTCTCTGCTGACACTAGACTCATTTTCTTTACTCTTTTGTTTTTTTTTTTTTTTGTTTTAGGTATCTCAAAATCTATTAAGAAAGACGATTTTTAGAATTAAACGAAAGGAACGCGCATTTTTTTGCAATTGGATTCTGATGAACGATGACCGGGAGTAACCCAGAAATTGTATGAGCAATTTTCTGTCGTTGTTTTGTTTTCAACTTGAGAGTACATACATATCTGTGACTCTTTGTGTGGTTTTTGTGAGACTAGTGACAATAGACAAAAGAAAGCAAACAACCGAAAGATAACAAAGGATACATACATACTCGTGGATACTATTTAAGAGACCATCTCAAGTGAATCAGTAGTCCCGTCTGGTAATTTGCTCTCATTTCTCATTTCTCATTTCACCAATTCGCTTCCTATTCCTGGTCGTGTTCATTGCCTCTGTATTTTTTGAGAGAAATTTTCTACAAGGGACCTACACAGTCTGGTAAAATGAATATATTTCTTGGTTTCTAGGTTAAAAAGGAAGTTGGATAGCATTGCTCGTACACACACACGTATGTATCTTGCTGTTCTGCTTCTTCTTTCTACCGCATGGTGCAGGTGTATAGTCAATTAGACGTTTGTGTCCGCATTGCTTAGAAACCTCACATCCGGTTTGGATATCAGTTAAGGATAAGTAGTTCGTGCGAGAAGAAGGGATTAATGGCATACCAGCACGGACAATGCAATCTTTAAGGCCACAAACTGCAAAAAGATCAAGACATAAGCAACACGATAACTCGTATCTGTTAAGGCCAATCCGTTCATAAAATTCTGAAGCAGTGTTATGTGGGAAAATTACAGTGTGTTCCAGAAAAACGTGCGTTAAATTGCTTATTTTACTTTACTTACACAGATATATTTGTAGGCAAATTCTTTTTTTGCATCTAATTACCAATCGCGCATTGTTTTCATTTCCTCAGTATATTTCCACGCCGACGTCGCGTCGGCGGTGTAATATCATGAAAAAATGAGTGCGGTTTTTAAAAAGTGTTTCGAAAGTAGTTTGTTAGTAACTCACCCAAAAAAGTATTAAGTCGGTGCAAAATATTTGAAAATATGTCTCAGGCATTTGTGAGAAAGTGGATAAAGAAGTATAAGGAATGCGGTAATGTCGATGATGGGTCAGGTAGAGGGACTCAAGGCAAGAACATCCAGTAAGGACAATAAAGTAATTTGTGAATTTTTCGAAAAAACCACACAATTAGTCTGAGGAACGCTCCTAATGGAGCACAAATTTTTACATATTAGCTGCAATAATTCATCAACCTTTACTAGTTTGGAGATTCATCTGGCAGTCACGAATTTGGCTACTGATATCGGACAACCTACTCGTAGTTCATATAATCGGGGGAAAAGAACAGATTCGGTACTCTAATTTCGCGCTGTCGGGATTACTGTCTAACTACGTACACAATTATCATACAAGTCGGTAGAATGTCTTCTTGTGTTAAAAATGAACTCCTGTATTATAGAGACTTAATTTCAGTGAATGCCCATACTTTCATGGGAGCAAGGATACACCTTGCCATTCCGCTCTCCGTCAATTACTTTGATAACAGGTCAGGTCCAGACCGAAGTCCGAGTGCCTCTGACTCCCACGGTACCGTGTTTTACGTCCTGATTTCGACTACCGGCCGAGGGTCCTGCCACTCAACAGGATCTATGACCGGCAGCATGTAATAACCTTCAGTGGGTTAAGCTCTGAAAACGATGTAGATAAGACCAGTGTTGGCTCTACCCCCACTTTTTATTAGACAAATTCATTAATGGAAGAAGCCTTGATAATTGGGCAGGGTTCCATGTAAAGTCGGTAAAGTCTGATTTAGGTCCAGTCATTACCGAACTGGAGAAATGACTACCGTCCGATCTGTACGTCTATTTTAAGGTTTTACTAAAGACCGATCACCGTCATTATTCAGGAAAAGTAATTGAATGGGTCGTTCATATGTTGTCGGTGAAGTTTCCAACATTTGTGGCTACACCGTAGGAGGAAGTACAAGCATTCGGCATCAACACATGCAATTAGTGATACAAGTGATACGGTCAAAAATTGCTTCTACAAATACGAACTCCTTTCTAGCAATATTTGAACTACAGTACTTAGTATACACATACAGCATGTACGACTACAACATCTCTGCAAAATGAAATGATAGCAACGTAATCGATTTGGCTCTATCTAATAGTTGCAATCGGAAATGCCCATGACAGATCATAGGCACATAGAATGTTGAAGCGAATGTGAAGACTCGACTTTGTCGAACAGAAAAAACCAACTGACGTTCTTTAGGGGAAGTTAGAGAGAACTTGACCACATAATTATGCAGAAAGTAGGCAAAGTAGTGCTCAAAACCTGAGTAGTGTCCTTATTAAATGTTTCTACCTGACGAATCAATGCAGTTCCCGGATTATAAGTCTTAAGTCAAATTTAAGCGAAGACTGGACTATTTATCGATCAAATCAACAGAAATATAAAGAATTTATTCGAACGTGGAAAAGTGGTTCTTATTAGGACATTTCCGAAAAATCGAAGCTCTTGGTGAAAGCAGCAGACTGGTTAAGGTCCCCTCAAAGACTGAATCGACCAGAATGGAAGTACTTGGGAAATCTTTCTGACAGCATCTTCAATGAGGCAGATTAGATCAGATCATCTCGTTTTATCGAAATTACACATGCATGTACATAAGTCAAACAATTCAACCAGTCCTGCCTGATAATGCGATTATTTACCATGTGTTGGGATGAAGAATGAGGCTTTTTGATGCAACAAGAGCACCTGGCAAAGATATTCATTGTAAGCTTTAATGAACAGTGGAAATATGAGTACGCTTCATCAAGAGAAATTTTCTTTTCGTGGATGGATGGATGGAGTACACACAGATTCCGAGTGGTTTGCTCACCCTTTACAAGCTCTGGGAAAATCATTATGAGGAAAATTCAACCTATCGACATGTCTCACAATTATTTAACGGCCTATCATGATAGCTTGGTCTTTTTCACAGATAAGAGACTCTTTGTGAGCCTTAAACGTGTTCGGTGAATATGCAAAAACTCGATACCAAAGCTCTCCTCGTATGGTGTTGCATAGGCCCTCCAACAACTTCCGAATTAGGCAAAAAATGCATGACTTTTCTGAATGACTTCCATGAACACAATATAGGTCACAACGGAAAGGCGTAAAATGCAATCGGCCATGAACCTCTTAAGAAAGGCTTAGAGAACCTTTCAATCTCTGAACTACCTCCTTTGTTTTCATAATGAGCGAGTAACTCTTCGCTTTCACTGTCGGAAATGAATGCCGATTAGAAGGGAGGCTTACGGCCGATGAACTTTTCTGATTGGATCTGCGGTGGCGTCAATTATCACCGTGGCAGAATCCTCAACCAGCAATTCAACATATTTTAAGTTGATGTTACGAATATCAAGGATTGTTCAGGATTAGTCAGGATGTTGAAATAGGCATGGTACTAGTCCTTGTTTTTATCCCAACGGCAAGTCTTTTATCTCTGAAGTGAGAAATGAAATAGCCGCTCCCTTTAACAATGCAGGCTTGTGCGTGAAGTACACCACACGACCTCGTAAACATTTCGCCAGGAACCCAAAAGCGTCCCAAAGAAAAAAAAAAGGATCTACACATCCAATTTTCAGTTAAACAATAAGCGATGACGGTTGGATGGGCCGGACAAAAGGATGGTGAACAGCTGCAAACTTGTATCCATAGGCCTCTCGAAAAGTCCTATTCCCTAAACTTCACGTGCTTAAGAGCAATGGCTTAGGTAACAAGAAGTCATCATCCGATCACCTCAATGGATAAAGAATGTTGTAAAAGAGAACTAGAAAAGATACAGAGGAAACGGAAAGACTATGAGAAGTGCGCAACCAAGGATATAAAGAGATGTTACCGGAGGTACAATGTTTGGAAGTTTAATAAAAAAAAAATGTTGGCACGACAGTCTAGAATGCCCAAGGTCCATTTTCTTCAACTCACTGCGTTGTACGCCTTGTCACTTTGGGTACAGTGAGGGGAACCAGATCCTGTCCACTGACGCCACGACAAGAAGTTTAAGTAAAAGTGAAACATGTTAAGCCCGCAAGAGCCGAATAGAAACCTGTAAAGATGAGGGAACAGTCCCAGTGAGTAGTAATTAGATGAGAAAACTATTTTTGAAAACTGTTTAACGACTAGAACGACGCAAATTCCGCTGTCGAAATGGACCATTAATGATGAAAGCCAAAACTTCCGTCCATCAGACTAAAATGCAGGGCCACTGCACCGGAAGGCCTATATGCCGAGCTAACTAAGGTACTGGGAGTGTATACATCAATGGAGTATTCATCAGCATCCATTGTCCGGGAAGGAGACGCGTCAATCTGTGCCAAGTGTAGGGTCGTAGGTCTTTCGAACACCGCTCCTAAGATCATGTCTGCCGTGCTGTGTAAATGTCTGAATCTATCTGCTGACGATCTCATTGACCCTATCAGTGCAGTTTCAGGCATGGTTAACCCACGATCAACCACGAAAACTCAAGAAGTCCTAATCTACAATATAATCACCATTTCATTCGTTTTTAAGTCGCATGTGACGGGATTAATGTTGACGAATTATATGGTATGTGTACAGACTCATGGTTGTGCATAACTGCCAAACCTGTCAGGTTGTGCAAAATGACGTTAGGGAACCCTCGCAGCTCCTCACCGGGACCTCTGGCGTCAAAAAGTATTTACGCAAGGTAAAGCGCTGTCGTGTGACTTCTTCAACATCTGAGAGAATTATAAGAAACTCGCAGAGCAACACCAGAGGCACAATTTTCTAGCTGATGGCATTGACACATTTAGCAAAGTGCAGCGAGATGTGACTGGTACGAATATGTTATCGAGGAAACTAACATAACATCACAATGGACAGTCATAACTTAGTAAAAGACTTTTATCTACTCGCATCCGTAATTAACTCTGATACTGGCATATCAAAAATCCGAATTGAGTGATAAGGTCTGGTTAAGTAACACGAAGTCCTCACCTACAGGGTAGAATCGAGACGATGTTTGTGAATGTGGATGAAACTATCCCTGGTCATTTTGATTCCCCAAGCAATTCTGGTCCCGTTGGCATTGGCAGGCCTTGGAGAATTGAATACAAAAATAATCTCTACCACATGTGCAGCTACGTCGACCTGGTCAGAACTGTGCGCATCAGTCGCCTGAGATGGCCAGAACATGTAGAGCGAATGGACACCAACGTTATTGGATCAAAGTCTACGATTCCAACCTGGAGGACCAATACAAAAGAGGATTCGTCGTAGGTGGCGTGCACAAACGAAAGGTGACCTCAATCAAAATAAAGTTTGCAACTGGAAAGGTTTGTTTGTTAAAACCTAGATTCACTCCGGACTGTTGCCACATTCTGCGGGAGCTGGACTGACAGAAAATCGGTTTTTGGGAAACCTATTTCTCGCGCAGGCGCATCAAGTATCTTGGGATAACGATAGATGAGCGGATGAATTTCATTCCTCACCTCATCCGGATAAGGGAATGACTGCTGAGTGTTGTAGGCCGTTCGTGTTATGTACGAACGTGCCGTTCGTATTATGTACGATGGTCTTTTTGTTACCTGCGCAACATTTGGGGCATCGGGTTGGTACAATAAGGTAAGGTCTGAGGTGACCTTCCTTGGCTGCGTACCAGTATGTCGAACGGTCTGGATGGATGCACTGCATGTGTTGTTGGGGGTGCCTCTCCTTGACTTGGAGGTGGCACGTCGAGGTATCGCCTTCAGGGTTAAAAAGGGAATCCCGTTGAATAACGTTGATTGGGTCTCCTCCATTTAGGTGGAAAATTTGTCCCCTAGGGAGTATGAGGTCCTCCTTTCCCAATATGTCCGGTCTATATGGCAACCTATATGGGACATGAGCGTAAAAGGCAGGGTTACTTACAACTTAGTTCAACTAGGGCTGAGTTTCAATCTCAGCCAGGGCTTTCTGCTTACACGTTTCTACATAAGAGAGGTGGCAAGTTGTTCATGCGGAGCGCCCCTTGAGGATTGGATGCATATTCTGTGCATGTGTCCAAGCTACTCAGATGCTAGGGATTTGCAAGCGATGGGTATCACTTATAATGGTGAGGCCTGTGATGTTAGCGGTGTTCTCGCTAATAGAGCTAAATTCGAAAGAATTCGTAGCTTTGCAAATGAAATCTTCCATCGTAGACGGCGTAGGTAGTTAAAAACGTTGAACCACAGACTGCCAGTCGTCGGCTGTAAGGTACCCCACTGAAGTCGGACGAGACTGGTACTACGGGAATGCCGGAAGCCCCGGAACTCATGTTCCAGCATGACTTGTGTAAAGAGGGCCCCCTTGTGGGGGGGGTTCAACATAGGTTGCAGCGTGCTACAATATCATTCTGCTCGAGGTGGAGTTGCACTGCAACCGAGTGCCATGGGCCATGGCTGAGGCATTAGACCCTTCACCAAAAGGGAAGTTCGGGCCTTACACACGCGTTCGAATCTGGTAGTCGTGGCGCTACTTGTACTACTCGCAGGGTGCTGATCAACGTATTCTTTTAATACCTCGTACAAAGACGTATCGTAGGATTGAGCCTTCACGACAGGTGCCTACCTAAAACACTAGTAATATCTATAGCCACATCTACGTAAATAAGCAAGTATTGCAAGTACATATGTACAATAAGTAGCCCTTGGATGATGAGTCTGATTTTACCACGGAATCCTTGAGTGTGGTAAAGAACGAGTGAAATACCGCGCGCCATGGACGTGGTACCAAAATTTGGTTACAAAGTCTTTCACTCGCGAAATTACGCGTTCTTGGAGCGTATACTCCGGGAGTTTAGCGGGCTTCACACGCAAGCCCTTTACCACATACATGATTGGAGTGTACGCGCCAAAGTGTGGTAAAGGACGAGTGAAATACCGCGCGCCAGGAACGTGGTACCAAAATTTGGTTACAAAGTCTTTCACTTGTGTCAAACTGGAACGTTCTGGAATGTACAACAGTTCAACAGTTTTCGCTGGATGTCCATGATGATGCCACTTTTACTACCGCGCTCAATCACGTCGGAAAGAGTTGTACTACTCAAACGGGAAGCGCGCGCTATCCCTCGGTACTGAGCACACGCGTATTCCGTTGCACAACTCGGGGGAGCTATTGAGATCTATGCAATAACACTTTGGCTCTTCCAAAGGTTAATAAATAAACTGCAATCTTGTATAAAATTCCAACAAGAAAGCTGCATGTCAGTTACGAGTATATACATTAAAAATGTTCCTTTTAGTTTGTCTATATTTTGGAGGTCATACTGCCTGTCCTTTGAACCATCACTAAAAATCTGAAATTCAGCACTCTATTACTGGACCAAAATCTGGCTAGATATACGTATAGCATTAGAGACAGAATAGCTGGTATTCGAATGATGGAATGTCTCACAACTTTTTCTATCTTATGCCATGATCCGCGACAGATTATGCGCATAGACATTAGTGTCAAGTGTGAATAACGCCGAAAGGAATACGTCTGTAAATTCGCTAGTAATAGCTTGTTATTCTTGTCCCAACCTCAAATTGATTGTTTACGAGTTTTTCTTAACTGGTACCAGTTCAAGGATAACTTAACCTCGCACTGTAGCAAGTGGAAAGCATAGTTCAAAAGTGAAAATGTCGTTTCGTTTCTCATCAAGTTGTTCATTATCAGGTTGGTATGGGTTCACATAAGCGTTCTCAAAAAAAGAACAAGTGGAACCGCCCCAATACCATTTTGCCACGTCAACATTTTCACAAAGTCAATATTTATCCTGTCTTCTTTGAGAGCAAATAGAGAAGTGGATTGCTTTGAATTGCGAATTTAATTCCCTATCTCTAGGTTCTGTGTGTGTATCGTCACCGGAAATAAACATTGCCTATACCTAGCTACGAGCAGGAGCAGCAGAAACAACACTCATATTTATGCGCCATAAACATGCAACACTCGAGGATTTTAGCAAAAATTTTATGGCGCACACACGATTCCAATAAATCATCTGCCGGATTGTTTATTTCATCGATTTATGGGCTCAGGTTCATTCTGAATAAATTGTTACCAAGTCATCATACTCGGTATCTTCTAGAGGAAGCTTTAATCTTCCCTTTTGCCTTTAAACTGAGAAAACACCAAGCGTATAGATCAAAGTGGACACAATCAAGCATAACAAAGTCAATATCTCCTGCCACCTTTTGTTGTAGTCTTTATTTGCATCTTTGCTGCTTAAACAAGCGATGAAGAGACTTAAAACATAACAAACAACATCCGTAGATAGAATACTTTTCTTTGGAGGCTAGACGGTCCAGACCGTTTTCCATTGCATTGAATTGCATCAGTTTACCGCTCACATTTGTGCGGTTTGTTTTATGGAGTAAGTCATCGCATGTACGAGTATCTGTATTTTGTTGGCTTGTGTGCTGCAAGTACAAAATGGGAGATACGTCGCTTTTGTTTTACTTTATTTTATCATCGATACAACAGAGAACTTGTACTGCACCATACAAGTACAAGTATAACACCTAGATAAACCTAGTCTCGGAGATACTTTGGTACAATGTCGAAAGTTGTAAAGTTGTAGGCATAATTTATGTGGATGAATGAACTTTTCGGAAGCAGGTGGAATTAATTAATTCAAACTTGAGGAAACCATTCTTTTTGTAGATGCTGTACAATTTATTGGTTTTCTAAGTATGCGTATGGAGTGACAGGAATATTGAGGCACAGGTAATATAGACTTGAGTGGGGTATCAAGAAATAATACATGAGTATCTCTGTAAAAATAAAGATCTCTGGTCTTTACATCCTAACATTCAATTGCACGAAAGTATTCAATTGACAAAATAACGTGCCATACCAAGAATGGAAAATGGAATTCACTTCTGTTATACGGTGTTCCACAAGTGTCAGCTAATAGACCTCAATTAATAAATATCATAAATGAGTGTAGTGATCGGATCTATCAAGTACTACTTCTCAGCGTTATGTCGTTATGTCATGGTGTCAAGTACCTTAATAAGAGATTTTAAAGAGAAAGAGAAAAAATGTATAGCCACTAAGTCTTACCTTACTGGAGTGAAACTTAGCAAGGGTGCACCGAAGATGAAGCCAAGGACGATGTAGGCATTGTCTACAATTCTAACTAACCCAAACATTTGAGACTTAGTGTTCTCATCTTATTTTTCGTAACGCAAGTTCCTTTCTTTCCTGCCACACGATAAATGTACAGTGTGTTCAAGAAAGACGTGCATTATACTCGTATTACTTTTTTTTACTTTACTCATTATTTTCTGCATTTAATTGCCGATCGCGCATTGTTTTCATTTCCTCAGTACATTTCCATTCTTCGGCGGTATAACATTATTACAAAATGAGTGCGCCTTTTAAAAAAGTATTTCGAAAGTGTTTTCTTACTATCTCACCCAAAAGGGCCACAAATGAGTATTAAGTCGACAGCAAATTATTTAAAAACATCAGCGGCATTTGAGTGGATGAGGTATAAGGAATGCGGTTATGTTGATAGTGGGTCAGGTAGAAGGACCAAAGCAAGCACATCCAGTAAGGACAATAAAGTAATTTGTGAATTAGTCATAATTAGTCTGAGGAACGCAAAAGAAAAAATATCCAGAAAAGGAATTAAAGTGTCTAAGAATCTGTCATCAAAACACAGGAATACCAAACCTTTTGGGTTGGACAATGCAGAATTTAGATAGGGATTGGAGCAACATCATATTTAGAGATGAGTCATCTTTTTTGTTTTTTTGTTTATAATTATTGGAAGAAAGCCTTGACAAAAAAAATATGAAAAGTTTCTGCAACGCACTGTAAAACATCCAGCTGCCGAATCTCTATATGAGCCAAACAATTACGTCTGGATTTTGCAATAGCGTAACGATCCAAAATATCGGAATCGCGTCTGCTCGCGTTGAAAAGAACAAAGTAAGTATAGAGGCGCTAGATTGGTCATCCCAAAGTTCTAATGTGAATCCAATAGAATATGTGTGGTCTTTAATGAAGCACAGGTGAAACAAAATAGCAATGATAGAACAACTTACGCGATTCTTGCCGCAAATTTGGAAAGGCCTAAGTTTAGAATATGCGTAAAAATTAAATAAAAGTTGCACTAGACGATGCCAAGCAATTATAAATAGTAATTGTGACTGGACTCCCTACTAATATAATTGCGCAATTCGATTTCATATGTACTATATATACTTTAATAAAAATAAAAATACGATTTAATAAAATTCTGGCATTTTTACTGTTTTTTTTTTAGACGCACGTTTCTGTTAAACACACTGTATATAGACAAAAATACGATTGAAGGAGTTGTTTGATTGTATATGTAGTTCAACCTGGCTTGACTTGCCAAGATACAAACTCGAGTATTAACCAGAAGAAAACACTAAAATATCCAATCGGAAATTACTAAACATCAGAAGGAGAACGTCTAAAGCAGGAGGAATGGTGGTGGATGACCCTTAATACCTTAACGCCAGCTGTCATATTCCTGAACCGGGTTGGTGGCCTCGAAATATCAGGGCCCATTCGTCATAGAAAATATCTAAGCCTTCAGGTTGGAGGTTATGCGTGGGTTCTTAATGTCCAGTCACGTGAAAGCCCAATACCTAAGCAACGGATCACTGCTAACGATCCTATGGAAAGAAAAGGAGACAACGACATTATGACCTATAGACCACGTGCGGTCGAATAACTAGAAAAGGCCACCTCCGTTCCGGAAGTGGGTAGAAATGGCCCGAAGAAAAGGAGGATGAACTCTAAGATATATGATACGGTGAATTAAACAAGCCACTTCTATTTGGGTTTAAATTTTTTGTAAGCGACGGACTAAGACGAGAAGTCTTGAGTTTTTGAACGAAAATACTTTAACAACCCACATCAAGGATCAATTCACCATCATCTACAGAAGAAACGAAAGATGATATAACATAATATTTCTACGACCTCCGTGAGAAGACTTATAGACAGACAGTGTGCCGTTCAAGTCATTTTCTACATACCATATATCTCACAACAATGGAGAAATATTGTGAAAGAATTCAACGGCTGTAGTCACAATAAATCGCCAGAGAATTCGTCAATCGTGTATACCTCAATCTGTCGTCAACCCCTTTACAACCTCCATTAAGTACTGAAGATCAGTGGCATCGATGCCAAAAAGTCGTCAGAAACGGAGCAACTGATGTGCCGGACATCTCTGAATACCCGCACAAGCACTATTGACTTATATTTCTCTCATGCAAGATCCCAATGATTGAGAACCTGCCCAAGGAGAAAATAAAGTATCGCATAACGCAGAAAATATAAACGCTGTGATAATAGAAGACATGTGCAATATTTGAGTATTTCTCACAATAATTTATCCAGGAGCTGCAGGTATGAAGAGGTATAACGTAAGTTATAAAGATTTCTAGCTTAGCAAATTCTATACTGTTCTATCTCTATTGATCCAAGTATAGCTAAAACATCGCTCTTCCACGCTCTGCTAATGGTATCGCACTGGACCAACAACTGGCCTAAGTGTACCTCAAATGAGGACTTCGCCTACCAACCTTTGTCATATCGATGTGAATATCCTTCAAAATCGATGACACCTGTTGGTCGTTTCTATTTGACACTTTTAACAGTTCTTGCTGCACTATTATACTTGTACATCCTCGATCTTACCCAGACAAAGTTGGTTCTTAATACAGACAGCCGTAGATGTTGACTCGCCAATTGCGAAGTAACGCACTTTGACCTAAAAGATCTTTTGTACCGTGTTGTCGGAACTGTAGTTGGGTTAGTAGATTTTCTACCAGCCGAGGAATTCATTGGTGTCGAATTGTTCCCTGAAGAAAATATGCCGCCATATTTCGTGCGGGCTGGACATTCACATAAAATGTGGTCAGCTGTTTCGACACTCCGAAGAGTCGACTAGTCTCATTTTGTTGAGGTGATATCTTAAACAGTGATGTCCTGTGAAGTTTTTGAAACCATGCCGACAGTTCGTCAGCCTTTTGATTCCCATCAATGCCCTCATGACCAGGAACCCACCATAGTTTGTTCTTGTTCCCAAAGCTAAGTTTTTAGAGGGTTGTAAAGCAGTACATGACTGATTTGGAGTCAATAATATGCGAGCTATGAATACCCCATAGCTGCTTGAACACATAGGTATTTGCGCCTTTGATAGCAAAGTTGAAGATATGATTGGCACATTCTTGAGTGGCGTGGAGTTCTCACTGAAATACACTGGGGCGTTTTCCCATTGGTAAGGTCACGTTACTCCGTAAACATACCAGCACTCACTACCGATTCCATTTTAGAACCATCCGTATACCACTTTATGCCATTTTGGCTGTTTGGCGGGTTATTACAACCCATAGTTCTTTATCGAACGAACATTAAGTTTTTTGAAGGCGATCTGTTGCCGCCCAGATCATATCAAGTCCCGGCATTTCAAAGAGCAGGATCCTTATGTCGGGGTGATCGCTAAGACTAAACCCTTTGATTTGTAGCAGACTTGCTGAGCTGTGTAGTGCCACTTTGTTAATACGAGTATATAAGTGTAAGGGCGTTAGTCCTATTACTGCTTCTACGAGTATAGCAGCGTCCGAAAGACGCTGTACTTACTCTTTTGAGTTTTAAAATACCGGTCTTTTGCGTGGCTTTAGTCCCCCATACTATAGAAGCAAGTGCTATGATGGGCCTGTCCATCATTGTGTAATTCTAGTGAGTAACAGAGAGAATACTTTAATTTGGAGCAGATGTCCCTGGACCAGCAATGCGGGCCTTGAAGAACGGAGAGTACTATCCAACATTTTTCCCATGTGCTGACATACATGCAACGGAAGGCCCACAAAGCGTTGGTTGCTTTCGTTATTTTGTTGTTTAAGTGAGATTTCCAAATCAGCCTTTTATCCAGGATTACTGCCAAATATTTGACTTCGTCAGATTGCTCAACGATTGTGCCGTCCCCTATACCTAGGTTTATATTTCTTCTTCTAGTGAAAGGAACTATTGTATGACAGCCTTAGTTGGGTTTATGCGGAGATTTTCCCTGGTGCGCCAGTCTAGGGTTATCTTAAGGGCGTTTTGCATAGGCACGTGCAATGTCTTCATTAGGGTTTCTGCCCTTAATGATGATGAATAGTTCATCGGCATAACCAGTTGTATTTTAGCTCAAGTTGCTTAATTTGTTAAGCAGATCACCAATGGACCAAACGCCATAGAAGGGCCGATAATACGCCCTGATAATTATCCGTCTTCCAAGCATCGCTTTGACCCAGTTGATATTGATAGTAGGCTGATCGATATTTCTGTGGAATAAAGCATTTGATATATGGTGTAGTCATATCCAACATTGTTGAAAGCACCCTCTATGTCAAGAAACGCGCAAAGTGCAATTTCTTTACGGCGGAAGGACCTTTTGATTTCAGCTGTCAGTTTTAGCAGAGCTCCTTCTGTCGATTTGCCCTTCTGATACGCATATTGATACGGTTGCAGAGGCAGGCTATTTTCTAAGCTTTCACTGATATGAACGACAATAACTCTTTACGTTGTTTTCAGATAAAACGATGTCAAGCTGATAGGAGGGTATGATCTAAGTAGTTCACTAGCCTTGTTGCATGGTTTTGGGATAAAAACTACGTTGACCTCCCTCCGAGTGCGTGGTATGTAGCCCCAGTTGAAGCTGAGTCTAAATAAGGCTATTAGGGTAGTTACAAGGAAGTCGAAACCTTTTTGTAGCAGAGCTGAAAAAATGCTGTCTATACCTGGTGTCCTGTATGATTTACATGAGTTGATAGCCCACTTAACCTTATCCGGACTGAAAAGTTTTCCGGATGAACTGGTGATTCTGCTGAGGTTTCTTTTAAACGAAACCTCTGTTGACTGTCCATAAGACAGGTCAATATTGAAGTGAACTTGTAGGAAAGGATTCAGTGTTCCTGATGATCTTTCTAGAGGGCTCTAGGAGGCTATAGGAGGAAGTTTTTCTATTTTCCCGCAATTAGCACGCCAGGAGGCTTTGATCTTCACAACTCTTGGTTTTAAAAGGTTAAAAGGGATCTACATTGTTGCCAAGTTCCGATGCCTTTGGCTTTGTTAAACAGCTTTCTAACTCTTTTCCGAAATGGTTTTTAGGTTTGCATCCCACCTTACAGCTGTTTTTGAAAGAGAAGGGAATGATGTCGTTTAGCTGGGATTGTGCCTCGTCTGCATGCATTATTGTTATAGTGGTGCTGACGGCACAGCGGTCAAAGCTAAATTTTTGGGGATATGTTCTCCACTTCATAAGTTTGTTGTCATATCGGACCGGCGTGTGTTCGGTGTTGCATCTTAACTTGAACACAATGTCCATGTGATCTGTTAAAGATGTCTTCTCGGACACGTGCCATTCCCCGGCAATACACAAAAAAAAGTGAGTTAAAGTGTAGGGTGACCAGATAGCCATGATAGTTTTTTAAATTGTTATGTTTCAGCAGCTGTCAAAGTTACCAATGACATCCAGCTGTCAAAATATTCAGTAAGGTTTGCCATTTCATCATGCATCGTCTTACGCTTGCCGAACGTGCGGACGTTATTAAAAAATATCGAAATTCCGACTCAGTTGTAAATACGCAACGTGAATTTCGTCGTGAGGTCCGTCGTCATCAGGCCTTCAGTGTGCAGACTATTCGTCCCACCGTGGAAAAATTTGAGCGAGAGTACGCCCTTTTGGATCTTAAGCCACCAACCAGTCAGAGATTGGTGTGAAATAAAAAAAACATAGCCGCCGTAGGCCAAAAGTGCAACTACGAGATTGTCTAGGGTCTTGTGCATAGACTAGGAAACTTGGGACAGCAATCCGCGTTACCGAAACCAGCCCGCTACGGAAACCGACTTAATGCCTCGGATAAGAACTGATAACACGTTGACGACCTTTGGCTATCGTACCCGGACTAAGATTGGTTTCTGGAATGTGAAGACGCTCCTTGACTCTCTGAGTGAAGGACCTCAGAACGCCAGATTCCTTCAATTAGCCCAAGAGTTTATGCGATATACATAAGCTGGACATAATGGGAGTAAGCGAGATAATATGGTTAGATGCGGCTGAGTACCAATCCCCAACGCGTAACACTATATTACTCTACTCCGAAAGACCAACCGGAAGCCCCCATGGATGTGGAGTTGGACTGCTGTTAACACCTACAGCACGCAGAGGCCTAATCTCCTGGCAGCCGTACGGTGATAGGATTTTAACGGCCAGATTCCGGACGAGAGTACGTCGCGTCACCATTATACAGTTTTACGCCCCCATGGATGGTTTATCTGAGGAAGAAAAGGAGACCTTCTACAACCAGTTGGGAGCTGTTTATAATGCAACACCCTACGGCGACATTGTCATTGTGATGGGGGACCTTAATGCCAAGGTAGGCAGCGACAACGAAGGGCTCAAACATGTTATGGGACTGAACGGATTAGGCAACCGCAATGACAATGGCGAAAGATTTGTTGACTTTTGCAACTCAAATCGTCTTGTCATAGGTGGCACTATAAAATCAGTTGGGTGTCAACTGACAGGCAAGCAACCTCCAACCAAATCGACCATTTTGCCATTACTCGCCGTTTTAGAAGTAGTCTTCTAGACGTCCGAAACAGACGAGGAGCGGACATGGGGTTGGTACGAGATCACAATCTTATGATAGCTACTGTGCAATTACGTACTGCACAAGACACAAGAATACCTAGGTTCAACGTAGACCGACTGAGAGTTCCCACAGTGCGCCAAGAACTAAGGGACCATCTCTCACAAGGAGTGGAAACAATCAGCAGCTTACTGACCGCCGCCATCTAAAACCATTGGTGCGCTGTGAAATCTATTTTTACATTAGGTGCTGAAAGGATTGTCGGTCGATCGCAGGGAAGCCGTAGGACGTGGCTTTCCGAGGATGTCTGGAGAAGGATCAACGAAAGAAAACAACTACGAGCTCGAATTGCAGGAGCTCCAGCAGCAGGGGGGATCGAGCTAGAGTCCCTATATCGCATGAAGATGAGCGTAGCAAGCAGAAGAAGCAGCAGCGAGGTGCGACAGCAGAACCATTTACAGGATCACCAAAGAGCTTATAGGTGGCCGAAGCTCTACTCAACACCCAGTGAAAGGCTTAGACGGTTCGTTGGTAATATCGGATGAGGATCTCTTCAATTGATGGAAGGAGTATTTTGCTTCGGTTCTAAACCGAGTATTTGCCAGCAATATGCACCCAAGTCAGACTGAAGTGTCCGTAGGAAGAAATTCCCGAATTCGCACCACAACCCCCAGTAAGGAAGAGATTATTGCCGCGATCAAAGCACTGAAAACCAATAAGGCGGTAGGACTTGACGGCATACCTGTGGAGCTGTTTCTAGCTGCGCCAACGGCATCAGCTGAGGTACTGTTCCCATTTGTCGGGAGAGCATGGTAAGTCGAGAGTTTTCCGGACGAGTGGAAAAAGGGAATGATCGTCAAGCTCCTTAAAAAAGGCAATCTAATGCAGTGCGAAAACTGGAGAGGTATCTGCGTGCTTCCTGCTGCGGCCAAGATAATAGCTAAAATCTTCCTGGAGCGAATCAAAGAACACCTCGAACACACACTCGACGCCGAACAAGCAGATTTTCGCTCTGGATCCTCCTGTGTCCACCACGTCAACACCTTGCGGATCATCATCGAGCAGTGTGTTGAGTACCGATCACTACTTCACCTGCTGTTCTTCGATTTTGAAAAGTCAAATCAAACGATAGTGTCAATCGGGAATTTATCTGGCGTGCCTTGCGCAGGAGAGGCATTATCAAGGCTACATATGATGGGTCCACATGTCACGTCTTACACAGAGGAAGACTGTCTGAGGAATTCGAAGTCCAAAGTGGGGTTAGGCAATACTGTTTCTATTGGTGATTAGCGATGTGCTGATGCGGCCTTGTTAACACGAAATAGACGAATTCGATGGACTCTTACATCTGAACTCAAACACCTTGACTATGCCGACGATGTTTGCCTTCTGTCTCACAGAATAATGGACCTTCACCAAATGACAACTTTATCACAGAACGGACCATGGATTGGTCATACTCTCCGAAAGGGAGAGAGGTCCATATCTAATCAAGCGATGCAATGGAACTCGCTTACTCAGGACGGCAGGATGCGCGGCGGTCCTAGAAGTACGTGGCGCAGAACAGTTGAGAAGGAAGCACGGTAACTGGGAAAAAGTTGGGAAGAGCTGAGGCACATTTCCACAAACCGCACTCGATGGCGCGTAGGGATACAGGAACGAATGTATGAATGAAAGAGTTCCATAGCCGGATAGCATGGATGAATAATAGACGAGCTGAATTAAGATAATTGTAGGGGTGAGAATTAATGTTGAATGTTTTAAGTGAGCGCGCTTGGAGTATGTCTGTGATTGCGTACTAATAAGTTTGAGCATAAATATATGATTTCGAAAGTTCATGTGCTGCTGTAGTGTACAGTCTAGAATATCTTTCGTGTCTGTAGAGATTCGATCTTACCTGCGTAGCTGGTGAATATCCTTGACAGCATTATTGAAAGCTACTTGCAGTTTGTGAAAAGAAAGCGAGTAGAGGCTGCTGTATACTAGTTCTGCGTATGATATTATTGGCATGATGAGTGTTTGTACAAGCCTTCTACGTGTTTCAAGCGGAGTGAAATTAGCTGAAGTCCACAACTTGCCCAAACATCCATAAAGCCGACCAATTACGACATTGGTGTGATTGTGATAAGATAGATTTCGATTTATGAAAAAGCCGAGGCTTATTGTATCATTTTAGTGCCTGATAGTAAGATATCTGGCACAGAAACTAGTTCAAGAGATCTGTAAGAGGTAGGTATGCCTTGGCATTTACTTGGGTTTTTTACCAGTCCATTAGTCATTGGCCATTGACCAATCGGCAGGCCTTCAATTAACTGTGAAAGCAGCTCTCTCACATATTAACTGCCTTCGAGGAATAAAGTTGCACATCATCAGCGTAAAGGTGAATAGACACATGATTGCAAATTGACGGTAAGCCATTAATGTACAGGCAGAACAGAATGGACCCTAAAATTTAACCCTGAGGTACACCTTGCACCAAGGGTTTAAACTCAGATCATGCATCGTCTACAGCTACCCTTTGTAACCTATCACTCAAAATGCTACCGATGAGTCTTGCAGCTCTGTCACTATGCGCAGTTTCCAACAAAGTATGAAGTGAGAGCAAGCTTACATATCCCTTTTCAAATTCAGTCCTTATATCACCTAATTTATTCACCGTAGCAAACGCGCAGCTATGGCCTGTTCTAAAGCCGGACTGAAGGGGTCTCAGCAAGGAATTTACAGACAGGTGATCCTGAATTTGCATCGCCAATGCTCTTTAAAAAACCTTAGAGAGACATGGTAGACGGCTGATAGGCCTGTAATCATTGGCACTAGCTGCTTTGGGTTTTGGGGTAGGGTAGAAGGTTGAAGTCATTATACATGCGTTGATTATGGGCATTAAATGGCTTATGATGTGTAACAAAATAATTTTCACAAAATGAAGTGGAACCCCATCCTCCCCAATAGCATTCGTTCTCAATAACCTGATAATACTTACGATCTCTATCTCAGTGACAATCTCAAAACTAGCTTGATGTTCTAGCGTTGTAAGAGTGATGGTATTATAGTCAAATCTGTCAGGTTCAACATCATTTGACAGGAAGTAATCATTGAGACCATTTAAGTCTAGAGCAATCATTCCAATCTGACGTAGATTTCTCTATAAACTTTTTGAAGGTAAGGGCAAGTGCTTAATTTAGAGGAGAAATAGTGACGTGTTGACGCATGAACTGTAGATGTTGCAGCATTACGTGCAGTTTTAAAAATACTCCAGTTGACGGGATAGCGTATGCACTTCCATTCACTCTAAAGTTTGTTTCTTTTCTTGATTGCACTAATAACCTCATTAGTATACCATGGGCAGGCTTTATTACGGAACCGTTTTGGTAGGAACATCTGAAAATAATTAAATTTTCTGTTCGGATTAGCACTTAACCTGCATTGCTTCCACAGAACCAAGTTGGATGCAGCTTGAAGGGAATAGAAATCTATGGAGGGAAATGTTAGCCGGGAAATGATATTCATTAGTCGAATTAGTACAGACAACCCGAATTTCGATCCAGGATCCGTACTGCAGGAATACATAAGTGATGTGTTTGTTGGACAAACTGGCTCATGACTTAAACCTACGTTCGAGTTGGACAATAACCACAAATTCAGCTAGATATTCTGGTTTCCGGTAAAAATGATTTTCATTAAAAAAAAAAAAACCGAAGGAAGCAGCCTTAGTTTACCGCTACTGTTTAAATTTTCTTGTCGGTAGCCACGGTTATAAAATCATCTTTCCTCCACTTATGACCTAAATGATGGTTCACAAAAATCCAAAAATCCGCTAAACAAATGAAAAAGTTCAAGAACACAAAAATTCCGAAAGAGAACAGTACCGAAACAACACAAAAACCCCTTCAAACAGTTTAATCCAAAAAACTCCTCAGTCATCGTTTATCAATTTCCATTCTTTCTCTCTAGTTTCCAACTTGATCATCAATTTTGTTCGCAAAGAAATTTACGAGTACTTCGTTTTTATTTTAAATTTGTTTATTTATTATTTTTTTTTTTGATTTGAAAAACATTCCACATTCCACTTGAACTCAACAACATCAGCATTCATTCGCGGAACACGCACTTTCATTAAACAAAAATCCAAATACCAATTGTTAGCACGACGATCCTCTTCAAGAGCATCAATGAGAGCTCAGCGAATATGTACACTTGTTGTTGTGAACAAGTACCAGAAGGCACAGAATTTACAATTTAATGGATGCACAAAAGGAAAACCACAAACCACGAGGAACAATAAATAAGGCACCGGCCACGGAATGCAACAGGAACACAAAGAAAGTCCTCAGGGCCCCCGAATTACAAAAAAACAAAAAAAAAACAAAAATGTGAACTCAAAGGAATTAAAGTAAACGAAAAAAAAAATGTTTAATCAACACGAAGAGCCAAACTTAAGAACTGTGTGGCCAATTGAATTCACATCAATTGAAGTGATAATCCAAAACGCAACTAAATTAACTACACGGTCAGGCAATCCATTGAACCAAGAAACCACCAGGCCAGAGTAGTGGACTATGTATGTACTTGTACAATATACTGGGGCCCCTTTTCGGCTGGCGCCCCCTCCTTCAAATGAATGGATGGATACCAACCAACGGATGCCCGTGTACGGATACGCATAGGCTCTTTTGTAATTCGCACTGCATTAACCACAAGCGGACGGTACTCTAGTGGCACCCAAGAATTCGTTGAAGGAATTCTCAACTGAAACCATGGCCAGACGAAATCAGAACAGGAGGGGCTGCTACCCTTCTGTGGAGCGATATGGGGAATCTCATACGCGACCCAGCTATTCGTACACCTTACAAGTCGGGAATAAATATGCGAGTTAATTAGTTTTTTTTTCATTTTTTTTTTATTTTTCAACTTTGTTTGCCCCTCAATCTGTTTGACGTTATTGGGGCTACCTACACGTATGTGTATGGTGCCACGTTTCTGTACGTGCATAACAAACTCAGCTATAATATGCACGAGCACATTCAAGTCAACGAAGACATTTAGATTGCCCGCGTAGTCCGAGATACAAGATATGTACAGGTGATTCACTTAATCAGTTGATACTCGTACGTGTGGAGGTAACTTTTTACGGGCACTTCTTAGGGTGTTTGCTTACATTTGAAGCCCTTTCTTTGACGGCCAATTAGATTTGTTGCGTGTTGAAGCGTTAACAATGAAGTAGCACCACGATCAGGCGCCACAATTAATTGTTTGGTGTTACTTCTCTGACTTTCACCATAAAAAAAAAAAAAAAACTCTACAAATAACGGCCTCATTTTATTTACATTGCACCAAGAATGCAATAGGTCTCACAGAAGTACAAAGAATTCGCAATTCATGCGGTATGAAGGCCGAATAGATACAAAGATACTAGTGCACACGCAGACACTTTGATTTTCATTAAACAAAATAAAACATAAAACGTTGTAAAACCTAAACAATGGAGAGAATAAACTTTTACCACACGCTAAAGCCATACAATGCCCACACTGACGAGGGCAGCATAACTTTTTTGCCGCCTTTTTTTACTCTTCTTGGTTGTTGGGGGGGGGCTCTTTGAAGTTCAAGGGTTACCCAATAGACGCGGTGAAATGATGAAATGATTTACATGGTTCAGTGTAGTATCGGTATTTATTGGTTTTTAATGGCTACCTTGTTCGTGTTGATTGATGCTATTTTCACGTTACTCATTTGTATATCCGCAATCCGTGTATCTATAGTAAATATATGAGCGCTTTTACACTGGCTAATCAATTAGTTGGGAGGGAATTTGTCGGCTTGTGTTATGCAGTCATTAGTCTAAAGACTTTTGCTTGTGGTGAAAGCCATAGGAAGGCTTTGTAACCACTTTGAAGTTATGTGATTTGTTTTACTATTACTATACTGACCATACTAACTGATTGATGTTATACAAGGGCACAGGGTCAATCACCCGTTCGCCCTTCTATTAACCAATAGCTATCCTAGCCCGCTTTAGCGTTCAGTCATAGTGCACACGGTACGAGTACACTGCGAAAAGTTTAGTTCTATTTCGGTTTCAACCAACTTGGCAGTCAGAGTATCTAAGTCCCTCTAGTCACCGAAAGTCGATAGCATCACATCACACCAGCACTACTGCAAAAGTACTGGATCAAACTCCAACCACATCTTGTCATGATAAGTCCACATCTTGTCATGATAAGTCAATGGAAAAGCTGGGTATAGAACCGAAATTCCATAGATAAAAGGTAGTCCCGGGACAAAAAAGCACAATTTTTTGGCAAAATTCATCATTCATTCATCAATGTAGTCTCCTTCTATATAGACTCATAACACAATGGCTGAAAAGTCCGTGCCGTTTTATAGTAAAACACAAAATTTTTGCAAAATTCAACTTTATTTATCAATATACGAGGGCGGATCAATAAGTCCGTGACTTTTGGATTAAAACACAGATTTTTTGACAAAAAAATAATTTTATTTTTCAACGTAGTCTCCCTTGAGCTCTATCCAACGCTTCTCCAATTTTTTTATCCCTTCCAAAAAAAATGATTTGTCGAGGTCCTCAAAATAGGCCTTTGTTTGCGAGATGACTTCATCATTGGAGTCAAATCTTTTTCCACCAAGCCATTTCTTCAGGTTTGGGAACAAGAAGTAGTCGCTCGGAGCCAAATCTGGAGAATAGTGTGGATGAGGGAGCAATTCATAGCCCAATTCATGGATTTTTGCCATGGCAACTGCACATGTGTGCACCCTTGCATTGTCTTGGTGGAAAAGAACTCTTTTCTTGGCCAAATGAGGTCGTTTTTTTTCAAATCGTCATTGAATCGGTCCAATAAGTTGGCATAATATTCCCCATTGATTGTTCTTCCCTTTTGAAGGTAGTCAATGTGGATTATCCCGCGTGCATCCCAAAAAACAGTCGCCATAACTTTATTGGCTGACAAACCCACCTTGGCCTTCTTTGGCGCCGATTCACCCTTAGAAACCCACTGTTTTGACTGTTGTTTGTTCTCTGGTGTGTTGTGATGGATCCATGTTTCGTCCACGGTTACAAAACGGCGCAAAAACTCCTCCATATTGCGATTAAACAACGCCAAACCTTCCTGTGAAGTTGTTACACGATTGCGTTTGTGGTCGACTGTGAGCAAACGCGGCACCCATCTTGCGGAAAGCTTTCTCATGCCCAAGTGATCATTCAAAATTGAAACCACTGAGCCATGCGAGATCCCTACGGCTTCCACAATCTCTCGCACTTTCAATCTTCGGTCGGCCAACACCATATCGTGAATTTTTTCGATTGTTTCGGGTGTAGAGACCTCAACTGGGCGTCCAGGAGGTTCGGCATCTTCAGTGCTTGTACGGCCACAACGAAATTCAGTAAACCACTTTTTTACCATTGAAATCGATGGTGCAGAGTCCCCATAGTATTTATCAAGCTTAGCCTTGGTCGCGGTAATGGTTTTTTTTCGCAAGAAATAATGCTTAATAAGCACACGAAATTCACTCTTTTCCATTTTCTCCTCAAATTAGTGAGTAGTCTGATAAAAATAGCTGTCAAACATAAACTAACTGACGCAGCAAGTTTAAATTTTGACAGGAATCAACTGACAGATGCCTGTTGACAGGAGCAGTGTTGCTGTTTCAGTAAAGATGTCAGAAATTCAAAAATTCACGGACTTATTGAACCGCCCTCGTAGTTGCCTTCGATTGCGATACACTGATTGAAACGATTTTTCAATCTTTCGATACCGGTTTTGTAGTACGATTTCGGTTCAGCCTCAAAATAGGCCTCTGTTTCGGCGATTCGGTCTTAAATCTCTTTCCGGCGAGCATTCTTTTGAGGTCTGCGAACAGGAAATAGTCGCTGGGGGCCAAATCTGGAGAATACGGTGGGTGGGGAAGCAATTCGTAGCCGAATTCTTTCAATTTTGTCATCGTTTTCATCGACTTGTGACACGGTGCATTGTCTTGATGAAACAGTACTTTCTTTTCTTCAATTGCGCGGCCGTTTTTCTGCGATTTCGTCCTTCAAACGTTCCAACAACGCAATGTAATAGTCGCTGTTGATAGTCTACCCCTTTTGGCGATAGTCGATGAAAATTATTCCATTCCAATACGGATGCTATAACCTTGCCAGCCGACTGTTGAGTTTTTGGTCGTTTTGGACGAGGTTCGTCGCCTACTCGCCACTCAGCTGACTTCCGACTTGACTCTGGTGTGAAGTGATGGAGCCAAGTTTCATCCATTGTCACATACCGACGCAAAAATTCGGCTTTATTGGGGTTGAACAGCTTTAAACACTCCTCTGAATCATCAACACGTTATTGTTTTTGGTCGACTGTGAGCAAACGCGGCACCCACTTTGAACAGAGCTTTCGCATGTCCAAATATTCGTGTATGATATATCCAACACGCTCTTTTGATATCTTCAGAGCCTCAGCTATCTCGATCAACTTCACTTTACGGTCATTCGTAATCATTTTGTGGACTTTTTTGATGTTTTCATCTGAAACAGCCTCTTTTGGACGTCCACTGCGTGCATCATCTTCGGTGCTTGTATGACCACTTTTAAATTTTCCAATCCACTTGCGAATGGTTCGTTCGGCTAGTGCAGAGTCCGGGTAACACTTATCAAGCCATTTCTTTGCATCGGCTGCATTTTTTCCCATCAAAAAGCAATGATAAATCAACACATGAAATTGCTTTGAATCCATTTTTTTCACAATAACAAAAGGTGCTTCACTCACAGCGGTATATCTCAAGAACTAATCGTCCGAGAGCTGTCAAATTTATACACGTATCTTTTGAAGGTTGGTACTACTGAAAATGGTATGGATTTAATTCAAGTGGTGCCCTCTCTTAGAAACGGCACGGACTTTTTAGCCCATGTGTTATAATCCATACAATTCCAGTGCCGCTCTAACAGTTCTGCGCCTTTCCTATAAAGGGTGCCCCAAAATCCACGCAGATTTGAATTTTGCGCCATTTGTGCGGTAAAGTATTGTCATCGACAAAAAAACGACAGCGTGACAGCTGACAGTTCAGGGTAATTAAAAATGAAGCGCTACACGAAAGAACCACGAGTTTCCATTGTTGAGCAAAAATAATGGAATTCTGCCAGTTACTGTTCAATAAAATCATCTTTAGCGATGTGGCTCATTCTCATCTTGATGGCTTTGTCAAATGGCAAAATTGTCGAATTTGGGGTTCAGAAAATCCACAAATGCATTCACAACATGTCGCAGTTTGTTGCGGATTTCGGGCTGGGGGCTTCATCATACCATTCTTCTTTGAAAATATGGATGCGGACGACATGTGATTTCATCAACACGGTGCCGATTACATGAGTCATTTCTTAGTCGTATAATTTCCTGTTTTGTTGATCCGATTTGGCCGCCCAAATCATGCGAACTAACGTCGATGAACTTTGTTCTTTGGGGTTTTGTGAAGTCTAAAGTTTATGCCAACAAGCCCGCGACCACCCATTCCTTGAAGGACCAAATTGAGCGCTGTATCAATGGAATTCAACCAGATTTATGTAAAGCTGTCATGGAAAATTTCGACAAGAGTGCACAGATGCCAGCAAAGCCGTGGAAGTCATTTACCCGATATGTTATTCCATATATAGCCCTATACTGTATATACCAAATTGATCAAAAAGTTCCCGGGGGACACCACCGTGTGGCGCTCGCATTGTTCCGATTTGAGTTCTGTTTTTTTTTTGTTAAGTTGGTAAATCTGTTGTTGACATTCCCTCTAAATCTTAGCGTCATAGCTTGACATTTACAAAAGTTACGTAGCCAAGAGTACATCTATCTCTGTGTGTGTTGGCGATTTTTTACAATTTTAGAAATGGATTTAAATTTGCAACAACGTTGGAAGTGTTGGAAAAGTGTTTCGTCAAGGATTCGCTAAAGAAAACAGTCGTTTACCACTGGCACGAGCGGTTCAAAAGTAGTGATGAGTCAATCGAAGATGATGAATGTTAGTCAATAACCGAAAATTAACCATCAGAGAGATAGCGGAGGACTTCAACATTGCCTATGGATCCGTCCAAGACATTTTGGTTAATGATTTGGGTTTCCGTCGTGTAGCGGCAAAGTTGGTGCCAAAAGACCTCAATTTCATGCAAAAAAGAGACCCTGTTGACGACGCAAAAGAGATGATTTGCGAGGTTGAATCCGATCCCACATTCATCAAAAGGATCATTACTGGAGAAGAGACGTGGGTTTATGAGTACGACACGCAATCCAGACATCAGGCAAGTGAATGGCGTTCACCAAATGAGACGAGACCAAAAAAACCACGTCGTTTTCAGTCAAAAAAGAACGCAATGCTCACGGTTTTCATGAATTACAACGGTGTAGTGCATCATAAATTTTTGCCAGAAGGCGAGACAGTAAACAAAGAGTATTACGTTTGCGTGAAGCTATTCGCCGAAAGAGACCAGAATTGTGGGCAGAAAGCTCGTGGATTTTGCACCATGATAACGCACCATCGTACAGTGCCATCATTATTCGTAATTTTTTGACGAAAAATGCAACAAATACCATCCAACAGCCACCGAATTCACCTGATTTGGCTCTCTGTGACTTCTTTCTGTTCAATCGAGTTGAAAACCCACTATGGGGAATGCATTTCAGCAGCCTAGAGGAAGTAATGGAACCGAAAACCGAATATAAAAAATGCTTCGAGGATTGGATCAAGCGCTGGCATAAGTGTGTTGCAGTCGATGGGGATTACTTTGAAGGGGTATACTTTATGAATCAATAAAATATTTATAACTTTTAACTAAAAACCTGTTCAACGTCCCTAAAACAAATTACAATAAACTCAATAATCTTCTCAAGAGTTTTGACTTTAGTTGTATACTTGATAAAAGCATCACTGTTGATTCCGCTGTAGAAATCTTCTACGAAAAGATCTTCCACTGCATTACGAAAGCGGTGCCTTACCAACGAAAGAAAAATCCTTCATCATCTCCTCCTTGATTTCACAAAGAACTACGTGCACTTCGCAATAAGAAAAATAAGTGCTGGCACGTATACTTTAAATCTGGTTCTGAGTTTGACCACACAAACTCACTACCATTTCTCCCAACTTTGTGATATTCGCTACCAACTACCAACATTACACCTGATCCAACAAATCATCATCAATTGCTACGCTAATTCCTTTAGTGAATCATTTTCCACGCAGACTGAAGACCGGATCCCGAATAGTTCGTTAACTGAACTCTATTGAAATAATAATGTCCAGCACAGCTAGACAAGAGAAACAAACTTAAAGATGATTTTCCTCCTGGTCCCGATGGTTTGTCCGCCATTGTTCTAAAAAAAAAATATGCCAATTGTTTTATTTAACCCTGAAGATACTTATCACACTTTCGATTTCCCCAGGGATTTTTCCTCACCTCCGGAAAAGCGCTTATACATATAATCTCTATTCATAAAAAAGAACACAAATAGGATGTTATCTACCACCGGCGAATTGTTAATTAAACCTGCATTCGTCAGATCTTTGAGAGCATCATTTATGGTGCAATGTTCTGTCATTGCCAATCTATCTTTGCACCGAACCAACGTAGATTTCTAAAAGACAGATCAATCACTACCAATCTTATTGCGTTCGTTTCTAGTACATATACATACAAGGACGCTATTACCTAAGTCCATTCTGGTTCTCATTTGTCTGAATCAATTAAAGACACTTCGGGTGTTCCACAAGGCAGTCACCTTGGTCCATGAATTTTTATTTTGACTATTAATGACGTTGTTAATATTAAAAAGAACTCACACATATCTGTCTTCTGATTCTCAACCTCTACAAGATGATCGTAATAGATTCTCAACATAAAGAAATGCCAAGCCATCTCATACTATACTCCCGGAAACATTAAACATTTTCTGACCGAACCTACTATTGTTTATATCAACCCAAACTGTAGATTCGGTCATCTCAATGCAGGGCTTGGACGTTATCTGTGAGATTTAACTCAATTTGCGCGCCCTCATTGATTCCATTATTAAAAGCGCTAACTCTGCGCTTACTTTGCTTATTTAAATCCTGTCACTGCATGGTATATTTTGCAATGGGGCCGTTTTCACGCTGTAAGATGTGACTAATCCATTGCCACATCATTCTCCGTATGGTGACATCTATAAGTTCTTTACTGTTCGTTGGAGATGCGGTTCAGCCAAAAACTCTTTAAGATATTACGTAGACATCTATTTGCGAAGGTTTGCAGTCTTCGAGTGACAATGTTAGTAACCTTCAAGTACTACTATACACCCGTATGGTAGTACTGATTCTAAATTGGATCTGAACAATCTCAGCTTGGTTTTTGTGCTGAGAACATTGCTTTCTCAGATTTTTGATGGCATTCCAGATTCTGCTTCCCATAACGAGTTCGGTGCCACTATCGACCTGTTGTCCGGCAATGTTGAGTTGTGAGTCGATGTTTGAATTGAAACGCTCAGGGCCATTGTTTTTTCCGCATCTATGTATATTAAGCCCTACTTTGATTGCCTTAGCTTGAACATTTTATGACATTTGGTGGAGATCCATTATTTTATTTGCAAGGAGGCAAACATCGCCAACGTAGAGCAAGTGTTTGAGGTAAGATATCATCGTTCACCTCACTCCTTGGTTTCTTTCAATTAGTGCTGCCCGAAGTACATCGCTGATGACTACCAGGAATAACAACGGGTAAAGTATACAGCCCTGACGTGCTCCACTACAGACTTCAAAGTGATCTGACATCTTCCCATAGTGCAGAACGTGATACTTGCCACTCTCGTAAGTAGCCTTAATATTAGTTATACTCGTAAGTTTTCGCGGAATATCTTTGCTATCCAGATAGCATCTCTGTTCAAACCGTCGAAAGCCTTTTCAAAGTCAATGAACAGTAGAT
This sequence comes from Volucella zonaria, assembly GCA_963966105.1. NCBI lineage: Eukaryota > Metazoa > Arthropoda > Insecta > Diptera > Syrphidae > Volucella > Volucella zonaria. The sequence goes on from OZ014531.1 coordinate 123,810,637, forward strand.
GTAGCGGAGACCTAAACTCGACGCATTACTCAGTTACGATTCGCTAGGTGTTGATGTGATCTACATGAGAGTATCCACCTGTTCGGCATCGAGTGTTGAGTCTACAATAGATGCTCTCTTATACTATCGTTGGGTTGGGAGAACGGAATTCTTCCCCAGTTCACACATTCCATCGAATTGCCTTTCTTTGGAAGCTTGAAAATAATTCCTCCTTTCCACTCCTCTGGAAACCGCTCAAAAATTAACGCCGCCGCTTGAAAAAGCTCGGCAGGGATACCATCAATGCCTACTGGTTTATTTCTTCGGAGGGATCTGATAGCGGCCACTAGCTCTGTATTGTTGCGAGGCCCGGTTTGACTTTGGGAATTTGTCTCTGAAATTTGGAACTTAATGTTGTCGCCTAAATTATTTAGCATTAACGCAAAATATTTCCTCCATCTGCTGAGGTGATCCTTATCTGAAATCAGCAGACTGCCATCTAAACTTTTCAGGGGATGTTGTTTAGAACTCCGATCACCTGTAAGTTATTTTGTGATGCCGTAGACTGTCCTGCTGTCATACCTGCTAGCTGCTTCTACAGTCTTCGAGGCCAGTGCGTTGATTTATGAACGCTTATCACATCTGACACTACACTGCACTTCCTTCCCCTTCACACGGTATTGGGCTTCTAACTCGGGTTTCTCTACTGTTGATGCCACTTGACTTTTTTAAACGATGGTCCCCAAAGAGTTCTCTTACCCTTTTGTCACAAAATCACTGTACATCACCTTTGTTAGGCCACTTCTCGAATATGCCAGCGAGATATGATCCATATTCTAGGTTCGTATCAAAGGTGTCCAATGCAGATTCCTAAAATTCGTTCTGCGCAGACTGTCAGGGGCTGACCTTCCGCCATATGATGACCGACTCAAATTGCTGAATCTACTTTCTGCGGCTCGCCGATATTCTCCTTATACTCGTACATCAGCTCTTAGCCGACACCATTGACTGTCCGTCACTGCTGCATCAGATTTTTTCTAGTACTAACCCACGCAGAGATATGGTTTTAACGAACCACTGTCCCGTATGTTAGGTGAACTAGGAGAACTATCCATGTAGTAGTACATCCATGTAGAAGTAGTCTTAATGATGCTATGAGCAATAACGGTTAGGCACCGCAAAGAAGAAGAAGGAGACAAGCTCCTTTGCCTCCCTCGCTAAAACCTTGACATTGAGTAGGAAGACTTTAGCACGCAGTCGATAAGGGTTTCTCTTAACTCTTGCATGTCCTCATTCTTGCAAAGATAATCATGGGATCTCTTGGTAGTTATATATGGTATCTGAATAGCGATAGCGACTTTGAGTAAGGCAAGAACTGGGAGGACTCTATCCCTAGGAAATCAAAAGTTGCTTGTGTGCCAATTAAATGCGTTCTACATAGAGTCGACAAAGATCAGATAGCATCTACAATAGTTTGGACAGTAACACCATGAAACGGCTGCGATAATTTATTTGTTTTCCACAATCTGACAAAAACTGGAAAAAAAACGCTCAATCAACTAGACGATGACCAGTGTGTATCACGAAAGATGCCATCAAGTCCATGAGAGTGACAAGATATGGTGCACAACCGTACATATAATGCGGTTAGCAGATTATTCGCAGCAGCACGTCTAAAGATAGTGTGAGTTACTCGTAAGTGCAGAGTATCCCAACACATCTGCAAGAATGATTCACGTACCTTAAATACGGCCATACCGCCAGGTATAGTTAAAACTAAGCGTATATGTCAATGGTCAAGAAATGCACTGCGAAAGAAAAGTATATCGCATTATGTGTCACGAAAGGGGATAACAAACCACGTAACTGTAAGATGTAAGAGATAACCGTACCGATGTCCATTGGTCTTAAATGTTTGCAGGTTATAATGACTGGGAAATAGAGAGTTCGGTAGGGCATTCCATAAGCGAGTTGTACGGCTTAGGACAAATTTTAGAGTACGTCCGAAAGTGGGCTTGAGGGTATACTGACGAGCGTTCATAGCGAGACGGATGTTACGGTTGAACGTTTGAAGGGGCGGAATGCAACTGGCGATTTCTATGGAGCACTGCTAGTGGAAATAGCGATAAAACATAGTGTGACCGGGGGACATTACATCGATGGTCGAGGGTGTCAATTGACTGACTGATATTAGTATCACCTGAGTTTTATTGCACGGTTTTGAATCTTATCTAACTAATGCACAGATGTTTTAGGAGCACCTGGCCAGATGTGGGTAATTACTCCAATTTTGGGCGGATAAATGCCATCTATATTGCGGGGAAAAGTATTCCATCGCTTGAGGAAACCTAGAAATTTCGCAGCATTTTTGCCGACATCAAATATGTGGTCATTCAACGTAAGTTGTCATTGACACACATACCGAGAATGGAAAGTTTTCGGTCTCGACGGTGCAAGAGCCATTCATGGATAATGGCTTTAATGACAGCAGACAGCATTGAGTTTTTGCACCATTAAATTCCACCTTCATAACCCAATTGGTTATGCTGTTGATATCGGAATTTATTGAGCTTAACATACGAGTACGCTGCCGTTCCCGTTCTGCAGCCGAAGATCAGGGATGTGAGTCCGGGAACGAATATGAAAAGCAGAGAGTGCTGTCGTCAGCAAAGGAATATATTGAATTAGAATTGGCATAAGAGATCATTGATGAAAATTAAAAAGAGTGTCGGAGACAAGGCGGAGCCCTGGGGCACAACAGCATTTATTTTGTGAATATCAGACTTGAAACCATCCAAGACAACTTGAATTGATCGCTCCGAAAGGTAATTTCTAATCCATTGAAGAAAAGATTCGTCGATTCTAAATGCACGCATTTTCGACAAACGAGCCTGATGCCAAACTCTGTCAAATGCCTTAGAAATATCGAGTGCAACTACCTTGCTTTAGCCAGATTGATTTACGCTTTGGTTCCGCTTTTCAGTGAGGCATGTCAGCAAATCACCAGTGGACCTGTTGCTACGAAACTGACTGTTTTTATTGATGAGCTGACTGTTTGTCAGCGTTTGCATAACCTTAGAAAGAAGGGATGTTAGTGCAATGGGTCTGTAGGAGGACAGAGAAGAAGATTCGCTTTATTTAGGGATGGACTGAACAAATGCTGTTTTCCATCTGCTCAGACAGAGTCCTAAAGAGGATTGATGAAAAGATGACGTCTTCAGAATTAAGATAGATATACCACCTGGATCACCGGTTTTGTGAATGTTAAGATCTTTAAGTGCTCTTGCTACTACACGAGTGCGAAAGTGGAGTTGTCCCATTGAAGATTCGACACACTCAAGTGTAGGCGGAGACAAAGCACAATCTGGGAGTGTTGAGCTAGCTGCAATATGTGCAGAAAGCAGATTGGCCTTGTCCAAAGAGCTGACAGCTGGAATGTCATTATGCCATAAATGAGCGTTGGGATGAGGGTGAAGCAGAATTTCTAATATTTTTGACGAACGACCAAACATTTTCACTACCTTTAGGACATTGCAGTCATTCCTGACTCGTTTGAACTTTTTCCGGTTTTTCTTCGTTGGGTTGGTTTTGTAGGACCGAAAAAACATTTCTGTAAGCCTGACAGACTCTTTGCAGCTCGAGTGGTACCATGCCTTCTTTGATGCTCTTAATTCGATGAGGGATAAAGGATTTCACTGCAAAGAGAATAGTGTCTGAGAATCGGGAGCGACACCCACGAGGATCCTCGAGGTCGATGAAACATAACGACCATTTAAGATTCGTAAAGAAGGTGTTAAGTTCTTTGCAACGGGTTTGCGCGGTTCTTTTAAGAGTCTTATCTTTAACCGTATGTTAAATGTACGAGAAATTAGCTGATATGACACAATGGTTCGACGAGCGTAGAGGGGTAAGCACATCAACAGTGTACTTATCAGGGTGAGAAGTTAAAAACAAGTCCAGGGTGTTGGCGGTATGACGATCAACGTCTCGTATTCGTGTGGGCTCATTTACAAGCTGGGTCAAGTTGTTTTCCGCAGCGAAGATCTCAACACACCGTTCTTCGGGTGTTGTCTGTGCAGAATGTCGAAGCCACCCAGAATTGTGTACATTGAATGGGAATGCAGAGATACAATTCTTTGAATGGAGTCAGACAGAGCAGCAAATTCGTTAAAGGTTGAATTGCTGTCCTGTTTTGGACTTCGGTATTTGGGTCAATGAATTTGTTTGGCAAAACAAATGGGTTCAAAGCTCCAAATCAGGAAAATGAATAGGAAAGCAAAGCATCTTTGACAGCGCGAATGAAAATCATAGACCTCACCTCACGTCGGTGATGTCGACGAAGAACGCAGCCGCAGTATTCTCTATGTCTGGACGTTTCTAGGAACGACAATGTAAGACAATCCGGGATGGACCAAGATCTAGTCTTTCCCGTTTGTTATGAGAGGGGACTTACGAAGAAAAACGCAAAAACAGCGAAGAAACACTCTATGACTTAAAACATCTTCAACTGCAAAAGACTGCTAAAGCCTTTTCTACTCAAGCCCGTCAAAGCTTTTCAATAAATCAAATGCTCTCAGCTTTAAACATTGAAGATTGCTGGGAAAATTATACTCGTAGGCGCCTAAAGCAAAACAGAAAGTGATACACGCGACACTGCAGCGAAGAACGAGAGCTACTTACGAACGGACACAATCTTCCATTCTGAGCAGAGGCTCTAGTAGAAAATATCACTTTAAGGGTGCCAATCCAAAAAAAAGCCTCAGCCAACTAGAAGAGCGGGATTGAAGGCAGCTACCAAAGGCTAGGTTTACCTGAGATCCAGATTCTTGAAAGGAGTGAAGTCATGCGGATACACACTCGGGCGCTTCAAGTAAATCTTGGCATTGCTGTAGCATAATCGCCATTTTGCATACGTCAAAGTCGGTGTACAAGATATCTTCGGTTATTGGTGGCCGTTAAATACGAGTAGCTCTAGCGGAGTCGAGAATATACTCGCAATAGACTTTCAGGTTAAATATAATTGATGCGAGTACTGACGCCTGCGGCAACCCGTTATTAAGCTTCTTTATTTCACTTTTAATATGATGTTAGGCAAAGAAATGTTAACGATTCCTTTTCCAGAGTCCTTTAGATTAAGGTGTGTGCTCCATGAAACGTCAAACTTTTTCTGCCAAATGGTCTGCCTCGTCATGGCCACGACTTATTCTATCCAACTTCGTGCAGTCAGGAAGGCAATAGAAATATGTTCATTTGTAGTTAATCTGGTTCTACTAAAAATAGCATGTTGCGTTAATTTATGCAAGAGCAAATGGGATGGAAAATGGAAATGAAAAGATTACTGTCTCTCTTGGCATAGCAAACCCAGAATACACTGTGATATCTCTAAGTAATCCTTGTTCAGAATCTTGATGTAAACCTAGACGAGAAAATTCGCACTCTGTGCTTTAGATGGAGCAGATGTATACCAGCGACTCGATGTTGCAATAAAGGAAATATGAATCGAGTCCGTGGGGAGTCTTGTTGTTTCACAGCCTCATCCAATCCAGATAAACGGCATCAAAGACAAGAGAAGATAGCTTAGAAATGGGGCCAACACTTTTCAATGTAAGTTACACCTTTCGATCTCAAGATCAAGATTTCCTACACACTTGCCCGACTTTGTTCACTCAGAATTTTCAAGTTTAACTTAACAATTTCTTCCTGTCTGGGTTACATCATAATAATGTCAAACACTACAACGTTGCATGTTAAATATTTTACATAATCAAACACTCACTCAATCTTCTAGCATGCTCGAGATTCACTGAGCACTCCTTTTTGTACTTGGGCAGGCCATTAGCTTTGCATAATTCGTTAATGCATCTCACATATGCGTTACTTAACCAATGTTTGCCATTGCTACGGCTACTTTAGTGGTCAACAGTAGTGAACAGATTTAGATTTACCATATAGGGTGATGAGGTAACCGGTATAGTACAATACTTCAAGCTTAAGCACCCTATTTGGAATTCAAACAATGCAAACTGACATCTCAGCATTCTGTCACGTTTCCATTAAACGCAAAAAAGACGAAAGCGAAATAACTACTGTAATAGTACCAGTAACACGTCTCGGTAGTAGATCCACATCAAAGATGTTAAAGTCAGTAAACCCAACCTCAAATTCATTAATAAAACTAAAGAAGTATATACAATAGTTTGTGAGTCAATGGCAGTGTTGCCGATTTATCTCAACTAAAAGAATACCATAGAAGGTAGAAGTATACTTAACAAATTTGATACCATTATGATCCGTCAACTTTCCCGTACAAGACTTTGTAGGACAGAACAAGGACAATGAAAAAATGCTACGAAGCTGTAAGGGAAAAATGTTGAGTATCAAATCCTGTTTAGAAAGAAGATGACTTACGCACCAATGCCTGCAGCAAACCGTCCACTGACGAGTCGTGAATTTTAAAAGGACTACGACATACGAGTATGGGTATGAAACTGGAATACGCGAACTTTGAAGGTACACACCGGATGCTTTTGTCTGGGGTAGATGTTCTCCGATAATATTAGGCCGACAACACTGCTCTCAAAGAAATGCAACCCACGCTGCATGGATGTTTTAAAAAGTGATTCCACAGCACCTTCAACGCGACGTAGGGCTTATACGGTATACGTAGTGGTTTTTCACCACTATGATGTTAAATCATACTTGGCAGGCTTAATGTCAGGGAGGGAAAGAGTGATTGACCTGACCGCCGGTGATCCGCCAATATCGTCTTGAGTAAAATCTGCACCCAAGTCATTGTGCAGCTTAAAATGCGTGAATACACACCGCGAACACTCGAGCCGAAAGGATGTAGCGACAACGGTAGCCAGAGACCTCGCTACTACAATACCATCCTATTGCTGGAATCTCAGCTGGATAATAATTATCAGGGGATAAAATCCCTTTCTCCACTTCATGTATATTGCTACAGAACAGGTGTCGCAAACGCGCCACATAGAGCTTAACTGCAGCAATAGTGACCCGAGCTGTGAAGTGTAATTTTCTGAAAAGAGGAGGGTGGGTATCCCACCCATTTTCAAGCTGAAGAAGGGAGATACAGAATAACCCAGGACATGTTTGAGTTATGGAGGAACTATTTCCGTCAACTGCTGAGTGGTAGCAGCAATCCCGAACACAACGAAAACGGACCGTATTGCCAGTTGCTGATCATGGAAATGCCATCCCACCCGACCATTACGAGACAAATATCGACAGCGCGGTTAAAACAAAATAAAGCTGCGGGTGGTTTTCCAGTTGAGCTATTCAAAACCATCACAACCTGATGCATAGGATTCGTTAGCTATTTTTCAATATATAACGGGAGAAAAAAACACCCAACGATTGGAACCAAAGCAGACTTCTGCCAGTCCATAAGGAATATGATCCTGCGATTAGCATCATCTATATACCGCTTATACGAGTAAGGTATTAGCGAGTGTATACTGTGAATGGTTAGCAATATCATCATGAACAAAGTCATTGAGCTCTATCAGTGTGGCTTTAGGCCTAATAATCTACCATCGACCGGATCTTTCCAATGCATGAAAAACTAACTCATTAAATGCAAGTCGATACACACCAGCTCTTCATCTAACTTTAGAGCCTCTTTTGGCACCACGGGTAGGAATCACCTATACGCCTAGCCACGCCACTATATCGGGATTTGGTATCCATCAAAACTTATACGACTCCGTCAGCAATTGGAAGGAATCCTTCGAGCCGTTTGATATTAAACGAAAGTTCACACTGCTGGGTTCAACCGTACTGACAATTACCGGTGGTTCGAAAAGCCCCGAGATTAACTAAAATTAAAATTCATCAACATAGTCTCCCTCGTGTCTCATCCGAAGCCTCAATGTGACCTTGAATTAGGTACTACTATATCTGAAACCCACAGACTGGGACAAATACTGTCAGCAACTCATGGATAACCTGAGTCGATGTAACACAAACATCAGAGATATACTACCTTGATCAAAATGTTTCCAGAATGTATTCAGAAAATTTGAAATACAAGTTTATTCATCTAACATAAATTTATATTGTCCCCTTCAAAGTAATCCCCATCGACTGAAACACACTTATGCCAGCGCTTGATCCAATCCTCGAAGCATTTTTTATATTCGGTTTTCGGCTCCATTACTTCCTCTAGGCTGCTGAAATGCATTCCCCATAGTGGGTTTTCAACTCGATTGAACAGAAAGAAGTCACAGGGAGCCAAATCAGGTGAATTCGGTGGCTGTTGGATGGTATTTGTTGCATTTTTCGTCAAAAAATTACGAATAATGATGGCACTGTACGATGGTGCGTTATCATGGTGCAAAATCCACGAGTTTTCTGCCCACAATTCTGGTCTCTTTCGGCGAATAGCTTCACGCAAACGTAATACTCTTTGTTTACTGTCTGGCCTTCTGGCAAAAATTTATGATGCACTACACCGTTGTAATTCATGAAAACCGTCAGCATTTCCTTCTTTTTTGACTGAAAACGACGTGGTTTTTTTGGTCTCGGCTCATTTGGTGAACGCCATTCACTTGCCTGATGTCTGGATTGCGTGTCGTACTCATAAACCCACGTCTCTTCTCCAGTAATGATCCTTTCGATGAATATGGGATCGGATTCAGCCTCGCAAATCTTCTCTTTTGCGACTTCAACACACTTTTCCAACACTTCCAACGTTGTTGCAAATTCAAATTCATTTCTAAAATTGTAAAAAATCGCCAACACACACAGAGATAGATGTGCTCTTGGCTACGTAACTTTTGCAAATGTTAAGCTATGACGCTAAGATTTAGAGGGAATGTCAACAACAGATTTACCAACATAACAAAAAAAAAAAAGAACTCACATCGGAACAATGGCTCGGAGTGCCACACGGTGGTGTCCCCCGGGAACTTGTTGATCAAGGTGGTAGACAATACCAGATGGAATGAAAAGTGACATCCTTGACCGGCAGAATGCGCTGCTACTGCAAAAAAGGTTATGGTGCCTTGAAGTCCGTTCATATTGAGGCAGACATGCCAAATTTCAGTGCGATACTGTCTTTAGTTTTGTTTTGACAGCTGATTGTTGTTGACGTGGTTGGCATCATGTTGAACGATTTTCGTTCTCTCATAAAACATTAGTTTTTGAGAGGCAAAACGGCGAAGGATACAAAAGAAAAGTTGGATAAATATTATGGGGCTAATGCTCCGTCAGATTACGCCGTCAAATATTGGTTTCCAGAGTTTCGTGGTGGCCGCAACTCCACTACCGATCAAGTAGGTGCGGTGCGCGAGCTAGCAGATACCACAAAGATTAGTACTCAGCGCACACGACATATTTTGGACAATATTCTGCATATGAAAAAGTTATCCTGCCTCTGGGTGTCGCGAATGACCAAAAACACGAAGGCGAGAGCACTTCGAAAGAGTGTTTGGACTTGCTGATGCGGAATCGAGCGGACTGTTGGCGTCGATTGGTAAATGGATTTGGATCCCTCGGACTATTATCTCTTCCCAAACCTTAAAAGATGGCTCATCAATAAAAAATTCAGCTCACGCGAGGAAATCATCGACGCCACGGAGGAGTATTTTGCAGACTTTCCGGAAAATTACTTTTCGGACGGAATCAAACAGTTGGAGAATCGCTGGAATAAGTGTATCAAACTAAAAGGGGACTATATTGAATAATATAAAAAAAAAAACATTTAAAAAAAAAATTGTTTAATTCCCAAGGTGGTCACTTTTCACTCCATCTACAATAGTATTGAGCTAACGTGTGATAATCTCAATATGGCAATCATAACTGCCTTTCATTAAGCTTGCCCAGAAAAAGGAAAAACAGGCAAAGGGTGGAACAAAAAACTATGCAAACTTAGAACTGAGACGAGAAAACTCTTCAACCGGGATAACGTAATGTTAAATGGCAAATGGGAAATATACAGAAAAACACTCACCATGTACCCACAACCAAGAAATTAGAAGGGCCCAGAGAGAATCGTGGAGAAACTTCTGTCATACAGTCGATGGCACCAGAAGTTGTGTCCGCATTCATAAAATACTCTCTAACCAACACACTAATCAATGGCAAATGGCTTCAGCCCTTAGCCGAAACACACTTCCCAGACTCGACGATAATTGCAGAAGCCCAAGAAAACCCTCCCCAGAGAAGAATAAACAGACCGCTCAGAGAGGACTGGAACAGATCAAAGGAAATTTTTCATGAAGGCAAAATAATTTGCATAATCAACTCTTATCAACCCTTCAAAGCCCCTGGTGAGGATAGAATATTCCTGGCTTTACCACAAAAAGGCATCCCGCAACTGCCACCTGTACTAATTACCTTATTCAGAGCTAGTTACGCGTGGGGATACTTACCAATAAAAAAAAAAAGTGGAAGGAGGTTGATGTCAAATATATACCTAAGGCAGGACGCAGAGCGTCTGAACTACCAAAATCATATGGACCAATTAGCCTCATTTCCTTTTTCCCCAAAACTAAGGCACTTCAAATGAACCCCCTTCTCAAATATCAGTATGCCTTTTAACCTCGAAAATCAATCAAATCTTCCCACGAGAATTGAAAAATCTCTCAGAGATAGCGGTCGGTTGTTTCGTTGATATACGAGGGTTGTATGAAAAGTTTCCGACCGAACAATGATACAAGACATTTTTTCTCAAAATTTTCTACATAGTCTCCTTGTAACTCTACACACTTCTGCCAGCGATGCTCCCATCTCTCTAACTCGTCCAAATCGTACTTGGCTTTGTTTTACTCTGCAAAATACATTTGTGCTCATTTCACGTCATTTTGAATTGTTGCTCGCAAAACATCTGGCTCCAGATTGGTGATTTCTTCTTCATTGTTGGCTTTTAAGACTTGAAAGGTTTGTAGTTTGTTGTGGTAAACGCCATATTCAGATCTGGCGATCAAATCGCCAAAACGGGAGATAATACGGCCTGGAACTTTGTGATTCAAAATCTCCATCGTTGCCTGAACTGTGTGACCTGTTGCTACGTCCTGCTGGAACCAACAATGGCCGAGACCCAATTCAGCAACTTGGGGCAAAAAAAAAAAACTCGTTTAACATCTGTCTTAACAAAATAAGGGTCAATCACTTTTCCACTTCAAATGCCGCACCAAATAGCGCTTAGTTGTTCGCGCACATTGTGCAGGATTGCGAGGAAGGTCAGGACGAAATTCACGCTGCGTTAAGACAATAGACGCGTTCTCCAGGTATCGTATCGCCCCATTGCTTGTTGTCAACTTACGAGGGTTCTCTGAAAAGTTTCCGACCAAACAATGATACAAGACATTTTTTCTCAAATTTTTTTTTTATTTTTCTACATAGTCTCCTTGTAACTCTACACACTTCTCCCAGCGATGCTCCTGTAGTACTTGGCGTTTTTCTCTGCAAAATAATTGTTCACGAAGGTGATTGCCTCCTCATTTGACAAAATCTCTGTCCTCCGAGCGCAATTTTTTAGATGAGGGAACAAAAAGAAGTCGCTTGGGGCTAGATCTGGTGAATAAGGCGGATGGTCAAGCAGTTCAAACCGTAATTCATGGATTTTCGCCATGGCAACCGCTGAGGTGTGAGACGGAGCGTTATCTTGGCGAAACAGGATTTTGTTTTTCTGCAAATGTGGCCGTTTTTGCGCAATTTCTGCTTTCAGCTTGGCAAGTAATGATGCGTAGTATGCTCCTGTAATGGTTTTTCCTTTTTGAAGATAATCGATTAAGATAACTCCTTTACTATCCCAAAAAACAGTCATCACTTTCCCAGCCGAAAAAAACAGTTTTTGGTTTTTTTTTTGAGCCGGCTCGCCCTTTGCAGTCCACTGTTTTGACTAAATTTTTGTTTCGGGCGTATAACGGTGTATCCAAGTTTCATCTACAGTAATTAATCGCCGCCAAAACTCGGATTTATTGCGCCTAAACTGCGTCAACAGACCGCTGGAAATGTTCATTCGAACACGTTTTTGGTCTAACGTAAGCAAACGCGGCACCCAACGAGCGGACAGCTTTCTCATGCCTAAATCTTGATTTAATATGTAACAAACACGTTCTTTGGACATTTTCATAATCTCTATTATCTCTCTCACTTTAATTCGGTGATTGTCTAACATCATTTGGTGAACTTTAGCAATGTTATCGTCAGTGGTTGCAGTTTTTGGACGTCCCGTTTAATTTTTAAAACTATTTCCTCTCCCCATGACTCTGCCCTTCTTCAACAAGACCTTGATCGGTTTTCAATCTGGTGCCTCAAAAACTGCCTAGAACTTAATATAGTCAAATGTCAATCTGTAACCTTCTCTCGTAAATGCAATCCGTCTCCTAATCGACTTTATTTTCTCCATGGCCAACCAACTCCCCTTGTTCAGTAACTTCAAGACCTTGGCATATTATTCGACTGTGAGCTTAATTTCCGTTCGCATATCGATAAGATGATCCTCAAAGCTAGCTCATCACTTGGCTTTATTAAACGGTGGTCGAAGGAATTTTCCAACCCGCATGTAACCAGATCTCTCTATGTTACCTTTGTTCGCCCCCTGCTTGAGAGTATGCCAATCAAGCTTGGTCCCCCTTTCACCGGGTTCATGTTTCCCGAATCGAGCGTATTCAACGTCGATTCCTCCGATTTGCTCTCCGTGGTCTGCCGTGGAATGACCCTTTAACCTTACCTCCCTATCAGGACCGCCTCAAACTTCTAAATATGAATTCGTTAGAAGAACGTAGGAATACTGCTGACATTCTTTTCATTCATCGACTTCTCTCAGGTTCCATCGACTGTGCATCCATTTTGAACTCCATTTCCTTCAATACCAACCCCCACAATCTACGTTGTCCACGACTCTTCTATTTACCGGTCTACCGCACCTCTAATGGCTCCAACGAACCAATCTCCCGAATGCTCCGAAAGGTCAACTCAAACCTCTCCCTTTTTGATTTCCACCTGAGCACTCCTCGTCTCAAACAAGATCTCCTCCATCACTTCCTTGGTCCCTAGCTCTTAAGTCGTTCTGTTAGTTTTTAGTCCTAGTTTTTAAGTTAGATTAAGCTTGTATTAAGCCAATAAATGGGGCCTCAGCCCCCACCAAAATTAAATTCAGCTGCCCAAACTTTCACTGTGGTAAATGATGTGCAGAATTCCCATACACAGAGTCCAACTCATTTTTGTTTTGCGTAGGCGTATTGCCTTTCAAAAACAAGAATTCAATAACAGCTCGATACTCAATTTTTTTCCATTTTCACAAAAAACACTCACATCGGCTCACTCAAACGACTGTCAACTAAAAACTGCGCATCCAAAATGACTGAAACTTCGGTAAGTAACTGCCAAAGGATGCTCAACTAGTATGCAATAGCTTTTATTGACGAGTGCCGCTATCTTTACGTTGTGGTCGGACAACCCTCGTAGAAAGAGTATTTGACAACACAGAATTCTCCCAGATATAGAGGCATTCAAAACATGGGAGTTGACGACGCCACAAGTAAATGGATAAAATGTATGCTATAGGATAAGACAATAAAAACCTCATTAGGCAGCAATAAACTCAGTGTGATAGCTACGAAAGGATGCCGTCATAGGGTTAGTACTATCACCCCTACTATGGTCCATCGTAGTTAATGAACTATTCATTATACTCAGCCAATGATGTCTTCAGTGTCCAACGATATGCAGACGATATTGCTATGGTAATCAGAGGTAAATTCGAAGACATAATCTCAGATCGTCTCCAGAGTGCTTTGAACTTAGTTGCTGAATGGTGCACCAAAATTGGCCTCAAAGCATCCCAAGATTCACCAAGAGAAGAAGGCGATAAAGACTCTAATTGAATCCTCAACGGAAGTCAAATATCTAGGAATAACACTGGATGAAAAACTTACATGGAACACTCATCTTTCTAAGACTATTGACAAGGCCAGGACTTCACTATGGACCAGCAAAAGTCTAGTCGGAAAAATTGGTGACTTAATCCCAAAATGACACTGTGGATGTACACGGCAATAACGAGACCTATCATCACGTATGCAGTAGTAGTTTAATGACATAAAGCAACGCGGAGGTCAACACAGGCTAAACTCAACAAAATACAGAGAACTAGCCTGTGTCTTTGGAACTGGTGCAATGAAAACCGCACCATCAGCTGCGTTTGAAGTTATCCCAAACATCCCACCACTTCATTTAGAACCCATGAAAGAAGCAATGGTAAATGCCTACACCCTCATCACGGCAGATGAATCAAATTTCAAACTATTGTACTTCATCGTGCAATCCTTCATGAATTCAAGAAAGACGAACTACTTGGGATACACTTAATAGTTAAATGTCTACCAAGATGTAAGTTTAGGGTTACATTTCCAGAGCGTCTTACTGCGAACTGGAAAAACCAGCATTTGCCAAGGACTCACATGTATGGTACACAGACGGATCCAAAAGGAGTGTATGGTCCTCGCACTAAGGCATCCATACATGCCAGTATGGATACAAGGATTTCAAGCTGAAATTAATGCAATAGAGCTTTGCAGTCGAAAGAATGTAACAATGCAGATTGTGCAACGAGGGCGTAGAAACAGCAGAACACATACAATGGCTTAATCAAAATATGTCAACGTTATCTAGGTAAATTCTATCTCGAAACGGAGGACATAGATGCCAGATCACCTAAAGACTTAGCCGCCTTTCTCACAAATTGCGGCATCATAGATGAGCTCTAAATGAAGGCCATCACAATAGGCTCATCTTTGGCCGCAGTGATCTAGGATTCATTATACCACCTCCCACAACACCCAAATCTAATCTAGTCTCCTGCTAGAGTGATAAAATCATTCCATCGCCGCTGTAACATTTCTATGCCTTTCTAACAGAACGATTTGTCAAATCCTTCGAAATAAGCTTCAGTTTTAGCGATCACCTCTTCATTGGAGCCAGAGATCTTTCCGGCGAGCATTTTTTGAAGTTTGCGAACAGATAATATGATCCATCTTTCATCCATTGTCACATACCGCATGAAAAAAACTCTTTTCATTTAGCTTAAATAGCTCGAAACAGAGTTCTGAATCATTAACACGTTGTTGTTTTTAGTCCAAATGTGGTACGCACGTCGAACACAGCTTTCGCATACCCAAGTACTCGTGCACGGTTTATTGATTACGATGTCAGCTATCTCACGCACTTTCGCTTGTTCAAAACGATTTTTTAATGTTTTCCTGCGTAACAGCCTCATTTAGGCATCATTTGTGCCTGTGCGATCGCGTATCAGCAACAACAAATGTTTTTCGACCGAGCAGATTCCTTACAACACTTTTCAAGCCATTCATGAGCTTTTACGGTATTTTTTCCAATCAAATAACTGTGTTTTTGAAAATACCAAAACGTGCGTCATTATAACTTCAATATCTTCAATTTTTGACAGATATCGTTTGAAGGTTGGCACTAACTAAAAAAAAACTCGTATGGATATGCTACTAGAGTCGCCATCTATGTGTCAGTCTTGGAATTTTCAAGGATCAATTTACATAGTGATCCTTAACTTAGGAGTTCATTCATGACCACTCATTTAACAGCACGGATCCAATATTTGACTGGAACAGATGTAGCTTAGTCCTTAAGCCGATGGCGTTGGTTCTTTATATTTTGGCCATGCCGAAAGCAGATTTTGTTTATTAGGTTCATTATATAAACCCCCTAATGGTTGGTCTTCGATGATAACTCATGAGAAGGCTGACGATTATAGTTTTGGCTGAATTGATCTTCAGCTTCTCTTTTCACTCAAGTTGTCATTTGGTGGAGGTCTATAATCCTATGGGATAGCAAGTAAAGCTCATCAGCGTAGTCAACGTTTTGCAATCTTGTTACGCCTTTTTAAAACACATAGACAGAATGTGCAATGGAGGTACATGTACATATTGTACGACGATGATGTGGATACAGAAGGATTTCGATTGAAAACCAACTTGCTCGGGTCGATTATAGACTGCTGAATTCTTCACTTTCCCTATTCCTTTGACTTATTGTATATCTCGCAACATCCCCCTCCAGTTTTCCCACTCCGTAAGACTTCATTCAGTTTTCCAGGCCGCCGGTACAGGAGTTTTGAATACAGTGTTGCCGCTGCTTTTAAGCGCTCCGCTGGAATACCATCAAGTGTTTGTTGGATTTTTGTACTTTTATTACCGCAACGATAATATTCTGATTAGGATCCGAGATGCCAATACAAGCAAGCTTTACTTCGCGCAGCTCATTCTGCCCTTGGTTGCATATTCTCTTCATCAACTCAGCTGGTCCTTACATAGACGAGCAAAAACCAGTCCAAAACTTTCACTGGGTGGTGTCTAGACTGCTGTGACCACTTGTTAGATCTTTAGTGATCCTATACGTCTATTGTGATGTTGCAACTACTCACAGCTGTAGTTGAGTTTGTCACAAGCTTAATGAAATAAGTTCGTTCGCGGCTCTCCGAGGTATAATGTGCCCACAACATGTCTGTGTTCTTGGTTGCCTGCGCCTATCTGCGCATTTGACTCGCAAATTTACAATGACGATGTCTCTGTTTATTGCTGCGTTGTTAGCGATTGTTAAAGTTGCCCAGTTAGAAGATTTGTTGGAGGTGCAGCACAGTAAGGTGCCGACGTTTCTCATTCTACTCGGCTGTTCAAATTCAATCACCGTGGTGCCTACTTCCGTATGGTTTTTTATAAATAGAAAAGGACAGTGTTACTACCTGTTGGCACGAATCTTTATATGTCTAATTTGTACCAGTCTATCTCACGTTTAGCATTGGCTATTATCAAGCCATCGTTTGATCAGTCCTCATCCTTGGCATGGTGTTCGTTTCGGCAGTGGTAGAAATTAAATAAAGCAGATTGCTACCACAGAGCACCAGTTATTCTAGCCTACGAGCAAAACTGGCTTTTAGAAACTTCCAGGGAGAAAGGCAAGAACTGGATCACAAACACGGTCGTAAACGCCTATAACGTGACCACATCAGAACGATAGGAATTTTTTTTTTTAAATGAAACAACAACGGTGTGAGATATAAAATTGATTCTGGCTTTGTTTTGAAGCTACGTTTGTGCCATTATATGTGTACTAGCACATCATTCAAATGGCCGCCACGGCTTCGCTGGAAGTGCTTAAAGCTCTCGGTCCAATTTTTGATGACTCGGTTCGATATGTGCGGCGTTAATCCGCCAATTGCGTGTCGAATATTGGCCTCGAGCTCGTTCAAAGTGGTTGGCTTGTTAGAGTAGACTAAAGACTTGACGTAGCCACAGATAAAATAATCGAGTGGTGTCAAATCGCATGACCGTGGCGGCCACTTGATGAACGCTCGCCGTGAGATGACCCAGTCCCCAAATTTCTCCTTCAAAACTTCGAGCGCTGCGTGGCATATAGCGCCGTCTTGTTGGAATCACAGCTCGGATATATCGATGTTGTCGGGCTCTGACCACAGAAAATCCATTAACATCGCTCTATACCTGAGACCATTGACGGTAACGGTGACGGTGACTTTCCTCATTTCCAAAAAAAAAAAATAAGGTCCGATGATGCCGCCATGCCATAAACCGCACCAAACAGTCAATCGTTGTGGATGCATTGATGCTTGGCCGAACACTTGTGGATTGTATTCGCTCCAATAATGGCAATTTTGCTGGTTGCCATTGATGATTTTTTGACCAAAATTCGAATCTCCGGCCAACATTTCCAGCGCCCAATTAGCGTTGGTCTTGTCTATGGTCGTCCGGCTTCAATTCTTGCGTCAGCACAATCTTATACGGATGTAGGTCCACATTCAAACACAAAATAAGCCGGCAATGCCCAATTCAGCTGATCGGCGCCGAATCGACATTTCTGGGTCTTCTTCGCGACTCGCCGCTACGGCGGCTATGTTTTCTTCTTTTCGCAAAAATCTGTCTGATTGGTGGCTTTAGATCCAAAAGAGTGTTCTCACGCTCAAACTTTTCCACGATGCGACGAATTGCCTGCACATTGAAGCCATGATGACGACCGACCTCACGACGAAATTCTGTTGCGAATTTATTGTACAAGTGAGTCGGAATTTCGATTCGGGATATTTTTTTAATAATTTCCGCATATTCGGCAAGCGTAAAACGAAGCATGATGAAATGGCAAACCTTACTGAATATTTTGAAAGCCGGATGTCATTGGTAATTTTGATAGTTGCTGAAACATAACAATTTGAAAAACTATCATTGCTATCTGGTCACCCTTTAGATAAGTAAGATCACTACCTCTTCTTGCTCCATCTTGTGTCTCATACATTAAAATTGTCTATGCTACTAACCAAATAGGGCATTTAGTTTTCAAGGGCAAGAATTTGCGGTATTGGTTGCCTGATTTTGATAAAGAAAACGATAAAATTGACGTTTTTCTTTCCATCAGCATTGGTGAACACAAGATATCGTTGTCTATAAAATCGCATAGTTGGGGACCAAAAAGCGAACCTTGTGGCATATCACGGTTTAACACTTCTATATTTAGAATTAAGAAAAAGGATCTTAGCGAATTAAAACTCCAAATGGTTTTTGAAAGATACCAGTACTCGTACATTGGCATTTGAAATGAAACAGATGACTGTTCGTGAAAGGTTGGCAAGTTTTGCGTCTTACTGTTTTGAAAGAATCTTTTCCAAAATTCTGATTCGCTAAAGGTTGCATTTCTTCCTATACATCGCTGAGTAATAGCACTAGTTTCAGACTTTCCAGAGGTCCGCTTGTTTGAAAATACGCATGATATAAAACTTTCATTCCGCCAGCGAAATCTCTCTGACTATCAAGTCTTGGATCATACATATATAGATGCTGCCAAATTCAGCCAAATTCTCGACTGGTGATGGCTTACTTATGTGACCATAGAGTCTATACAGAAGCTAATTTCTATGATGTTGAATGAGGACTTTCACTTAAAACAACATCAAGAACGACCTATCCGATCTATCTGATTGATCTCGAGGATCTATCGTATTATAGTGTGTTGCTTCTATTGGAGCTTGTGTAATCAGCAATGAGTTTTGGAATGAGTAGCGTTGGAAATTCGTGTGCATATCTATGGTCTTGTGGGATATTTTATTTTTTTATTTTTACTTTGTAACTTCGCCCAGATACAAAATTCAGGTGTGTATTGATACGTAACAGCAACTTTTTTTCTAGTCGCACTGAATGTCCAATTCCAGCATACCTTCAGCAATATTCACAGGACTGTAGGTTAGATTAGACTAAACTCGACTTCAAAGCCTGAAGTTGTTGTTTTAATTCCATTGAATTACTTCTAAAGAATCGTAATTCTACAATGGTTAGTGCTTATGCTTACCAAAAGTAATGAAGTAGTATGTTGTAAGTATATAAGCTAAAATCCTATAGAGTTGGTTCGTGCAGATTTCATCGAAGCACCTTACTATACACACGTCATTGTTGAAGTTAACCATCCATTGAGAGAGAAAGCATATGGGGCAGCGTCTTATTTTTCAGCTGAGTATATTTGCATTTGCATTTGATATCGCGAAACACAATGTCGTACTGATAGAGTTCTGAGAAATGCTTTCAACAGTGAATAAATCTGAATATTTTTGAATTTTCAATTGCTCAATGAGGAGAACGGAAACTCGCCGCCGTTCATCTCATCAATCAGACAGAGTGGATTCACAGTTGCTCACCCCTGATTAACTTTACTTTGGTTGAAAGTAAATACGAGTAAGCATCTAGCAAACAACAAATTCCGTCAATACAATTTGCAAATTATGAATTATTCCTGCGCTTGCTTTTTCTTGGAAGATATCCAAAATTTGAATTGCTCAAGTCGTTTTCATCCCAAAGATAGTTTTCCCTTTTTGTTCACTAGAGCCATGGTGTAGTATACCAGTCATGGTTGTCTGAATATCGATTTAAGTTTTTGAACTGAAAATACTATTTCTTGTGCTGCAAATGGATGAACTTCCAGGAATCTAATGACGAGATTTGAGTTATTGCAAATTCGGTTTTTCGTGTTCACTATAGAGGTACGGCTATCCGGATTGGGTTATTGACATTTAAAGGCGAGCACACTCTCCTGTGGTTTTAATTTATTCAGTCTGGTGTTTCGCATCAGTAATCTTTTCTTATTGTGCTTCTAGGCATCCTCAGCTATGAAATCCTTATTCATAACTGGTTCAACCACATATTACCATCAACTACAATACATTTGTGGGGATTTAGTATCTAAACGCAACGCAATCTACATCACGATTAATTAGTTTAAAAGCTTTCGCCCCAAATAAGCAATTGCTCTATTGTTGTTGTTGTTGTCTTCACAGTGGCAGAAACTTGAGTTGCTGTCCTGCCCGAACTGCAAAAGCTAGCAAAAAAAAAAAATAAAACGTAATTAGGTCCCGACAACATTGGTTAAGTGACTGACAGTGCTCTATCGTCAAGCTCAATAAAATGAAGCGAAACACATGAATCACGCGAATGTCTTTTTTTGTTTTTTTTTGTTTTTTGAAACTCAGTATCCGTATAATGGGTATACTGACTGACTTACTGTCATGCGAGTATCTATATCAGTACACAAGGTAAAAATACGCCGAGTTATTTTTATTTAATTGCCGCAGATACAACAATTGGCACATGTTGACGTCAGACCCTACTGCTTACAAACCAAAATATATGTCAGCGGTCTTTTTATATATATGTATATACGAGTATATATGTGTGTATGTACTGTCGTATATTTTTTTTTTTATTTTTCCATTTACAATAAATTTTCTTAAGGACGCGGGGCTTCACGCTTCACTGGTATTGTTGTTGGTGTAGTCGTTGAAAGTGGTGAAGTCACTTAAGCTGTAGACGATTCTGGCGACTCCACTGATTCTTCCTCATTATAATCCATTGCCATTGCCATTGTCATTTGTACCATCGGTAAGAACAGTAAGCGCAAAGGAAATGCGGGAGAAAAATGTAAATTTGCCATTTTACAGTTATTTTTGGAGGGTGTACTCGTGTTTTAAATGAGAAATAAACCCATGTAATCCGAATATGCAAATGAATGAAAAGTAAGTGTTGCCGGGTGTGGTGAGAAAAGTAGGCTCTGTGCTACCACAAACAATATCAAATCTTCTAGTAAGTACTGTCATAGAAGAAAAACTTCCAGCTGCGCCATCTCTGAGTGTCTTTGGAAACTACCGAGACCGACAGACTATAGGTAGTCCTAGAAGTTAATTGCTGGTATCTATGAATATTTGAGGCATTAGGAACCTGAAATGTTAGGACTGCGGGATTCTCCTTACAGGTTGTCGCAGCTGGAAGCTTAGTGAATAAATAGATTCAATGAGCTATAGTTCTAATCCTCTTAACATTTCAAATCATCTCTTTATTTCCTATAAAACAGTAAGGTCTAATAGTGCGTCGATTGGAGCGTACATACTTTCTAGTAGGAGAACTAAAGTTTTCATTCAGCATTCGCTCAACGCATTGGCTTTGCTATTAGATGATTATACGAATAGTTCTTAAAAGGGCTTGATCCCGACACGATTCCGGAATCCTCCTTCGAATGTTTCCGCCCACATGGACACAACTATAACTAATGTCAGCTTGTCACAGCAGTCGGCCTATCGATTGAATAAACAAATACAGCGAAAGCACTTTCAATTAGCCCTGAGCTAGAAACTCTGGGAAATGTGCTCTTGAGACTGTTTAGTTCGCAGACAGCCAAGCTGAAACGCATTGTGTCAATCGATTTAATATCAAATATAATCACAGCCCACTTTAACGTAGTTCGAAACCAGTTTCAATTTTACTAGCGTCGAGCAGTTTTCTCGTATATGCACAAAAGAGATTTATTGACGCATTGATTGGGCCTTGACCGGCATGTTGAATTACAATTAAATTCGACATTTAATTGTATTTTAATTTGTTGGGAAAGAATTCATCGTTGTTAACCTTTCTGCATGGCCTTCGAAAAGATAGTTCTGTGCTATAGTTTCGTTTTATAGTGTCTCACCCCAAGGAAGAAACAACATACAACCTTAATGATTCGAACTGCAACCAACTTCAGACTGCTATAATTTCCAAACCGTTCATGACAGTGAGCGCAAATTTTGACACATGACAGATAATTTTATTATTTACAAGCCTTTTAAACGATTTGCGTCTCAGTTGTGTTGAAAAATTTGTATCCTCGATGGAATTCAAACGTGATAGTGTGATTGCTTTATATTTGGCTGCAAAACCACAAGTAGCTATCGTTAGAGCCCTCCAGCACCTCAACGTGAATAAATCATTTGTGTCTCGAACCATAGCTCGTTACCGTGATACTGGCAGCGTTGCAAAACGCCATGAAGGTGGTCATAAAAAAAACAGCAACATCGCCAGAAATGGTTCGGAAAGTGAAGGCTCGAATTGAGCGAAATCTGCGTCGAAGTGGAAGAAAAATGGCTCGTGAGCTTAACATATCGTTGGAACGGATGCAACACATATTGAAAAATGAGCTTGGGCTCAAGCCATTGAAGTTCCAAAAAGCACACGATCTCACACCGCAACAGAAAAAAGTCAGAGTCGAAACAGCGAAGGAGTTGCTACGCTTGCACGAAAGTGGTGAGTTGCCGAATTTGGTTTTTTCCGATGAGTCGCCATTTGTTCTCGAGCAATATGTCAACAAACAAAATGACCGAGTTTACTTGCCAGAGAGGTCCTTCGAAAATTTACACCTTCGGACGGCCACCAGAAAGCGGGCAGCACCGATGGTGATGGTTTGGGCCGCCATAACCGCCGATGGTCGCTCTCCGCTCGTATTTTTGGACCGTGGCGTCAAAATTAATGCGATCGTATACCGTGAAACTGTCTTAGAGGTAGTATAGAAGCCTTGGGCAAACAATCATTTCGGTTGGAGACCGTGGACATTTCAACAAGACTCGGCACCGTCTTACAAAGCGCGCGTCAACCAAGATTGGTTAAAAAACAATGTTCCACACTTCATTTCTTCGACACAATGGATTGCAAATTCTCCATATGCAGATCCGTTGGATTTCTCTGTCTGGGGTATTTTGAAGGCGAAGGTTGACACTAAAAAATACCAAAGTTTGAACCACCTCAAACAAGCACTTCGCCGGGAATGGCCCAAAATACCGTAGAATCAATTGCGTGCAGCGTGCGATGCTTTCTTCGGCCGTCTCAAGGCCATTATTCACGCCAAAGGTGAACATATTGAAAACTACTAATAAAATTTGAAAATTGATGTATTTTCCAACATTTTTTGCTTTGGCACAATAAAATTTATGAAAAAACAAAAAAAATTATAGCATTTTAAAAAGTTGGAGTTTAAGTCATTCACCCTGTACAAACATTTACTCGCGCCAGTGCCATAAGTTTCAGTGTCCTTACAAAGCAGTGAGCCTAAATGTGGCCAAATAAATGGAAAATCAAATATTAGAAATCTTTAGCGACAGATCGCAGATCAAAACGCACGCAAAGGGTTGATCAACTTCTAAGCAATAGCCTCGAAATAGCCAAATATACTGTTGAAGATTCTGCAAAACGAAAAAAGGACAACGACGTTTGCATCCGCACATTTAATGTTCGGACCTTAAACGGGCCATGTGCTGCCGAACAGCTAGCGGGGATACAAAACTGCTGTAAAGCAGATATCATCGCCATCCTGGAACTGTGGTTTGGGGCGAACAAAAGGAGGATGAAAAAGTGTCACACTACGATGATTGAGACTTGAACCACTACTTATAGCTGCAAAGAAGGTATGTGTACAAATATCTCACAACAACGGAGGAATACGGTGAGAGGAACTCACCTGAATGACTGCGACAAAACCCCAGCCTATTCTTCAGCATTCCGTCAAACACCGTTGAACCAGTTGGTCTGATGAAGCAGGTAAGCAGCATATATAACAAAACCTGTCAAAAAAGAACGAAAGCGGTTCGTGCCCTCTATAAGCAAAGAAGCCCATGTACTCCATGGGGCTTTACGGAGAAATAGAGAGGTGCTACTCCAAGAACTATGTTACATTCGAAATTTTAGCGAAAATATAAAAAGACTTATCGAGCCAACAACACCCGTACAGAAATTGTTCGAGAAGATTAAGGAAAGTTAGTTGTAGTCACTAATCTGTGACGGATATGCAAAAAAGGGCTCTGCATATTGTCAGGCAGAACCATCCAATTTGGACGATGAAAGTCAAAGTATCTATTGTACTTCCAACCTAGGTGAACAGCATCCACTTATCTTCGCTACTTAGGGGACACCGATCCACTGCCACCTCCTTTGTTACCATGTACAATACTCGTACGTATAATGTCTGTAGGCTCCTGACCTGTTGTCATATGGCTTGGCCAAAAGTCTTAGTGCAGTTTATGCGTAAGTGTGATGGAGGGTATCTTCCGAGTGCACTCTATATGATTGGCTCTTAGTGCTGCAAACGTTGGTTTTCCAGATTTTTTATGGCATACCGAACGCAGTTTCTGTCTTCTTGATTCTTCTGCGCCGTCAGCCGAAACGATGCTTTCTCTAAAAGGAAAACTGGCAAATTTCCCGGCGGAATCATCAATATTGCTTTCATTGAAAAAGCTTAAAAGACTCTGTTTCGAATGCCAAATATACCAAATACTCGTATATTGAATTCCAATTTCTGGATCACCTTGTGAAAGTTTAAAAAAAAAAAAAAAAGGGGCAAAATTCGTCAGCATAATCCGGGTGTTTGAGGTCATTTTCAGTTGGATTCCTCAATTTCCTCATGCAGTGCTGGGGATTATTATTATCACAAGAAAAATAAGCGGACATAAAATGCAGTTCTGCTGCAATCCGATTTGACATCCAAAACGTCTGACAGATTGAGTAGAATGTAGCAGATAGAACCGATATGTATAGTACGAGTATACTAGGTCCATTGTTCTGTTGTGATCCGCAAGTTATTTATATAACCGTTGCAGGAATATCTAGAACTAAGGCTTGAATTATTGCCGGCGTTCTTTGATCTTTGATCCTATCTACGAGGGCGGGTCAATAAGTGACTTTTTGAATTTCTGACCTCTTTACTGAAACAGCAACACTGCTCCTGTCAACAGGCATCTGTCAGTTGACTCCTGTCAAAATTTAAACTTGCTGCGTCAGTTAGTTTGTGTTTGACAGCTATTTTTATCAGACTACTCACTAATTTGAGGAGAAAATGGAAAAAAGTGAATTTCGTGTGCTTATTAAGCATTATTTCTTGCGAAAAAAAACCATTACCGAGACCAAGGCTAAGCTTGATAAATACTATGGGGACTCTGCACCATCGATTTCAATGGTAAAAAAGTGGTTTACTGAATTTCCTTGTGGCCGTACAAGCACTGAAGATGCCGAACGTCCTGGACGCCCAGTTGAGGTCTCTACACCCGAAACAATCGAAAAAATTCACGATATGGTGTTGGCCGACCGAAGATTGAAAGTGCGAGAGATTGTGGAAGCCGTAGGGATCTCGCGTGGCTCAGTGGTTTCAATTTTGAATGATCACTTGGGCATGAGAAAGCTTTCAGCAAGATGGGTGCCGCGTTTGCTCACAGTCGACCACAAACGCAATCGTGTAACAACTTCACAGGAAGGTTTGGCGTTGTTTAATCGCAATATGGAGGAGTTTTTGCGCCGTTTTGTAACCGTGGACGAAACTTGGATCCATCACAACACACCAGAGAACAAACAATAGTCAAAACAGTGGGTTTCTAAGGGTGAATCGGCGCCAAAGAAGGCCAAGGTGGGTTTGTCAGCCAATAAAGTTATGGCGACTGTTTTTTGGGATGCACGCGGGATAATCCACATTGACTACCTTCAAAAGGGAAGAACAATCAATGGGGAATATTATGCCAACTTATTGGACCGATTCAATGACGATTTGAAAAAAAAAAACGACCTCATTTGGCCAAGAAAAAAGTTCTTTTCCACCAAGACAATGCAAGGGTGCACACATGTGCAGTTGCCATGGCAAAAATCCATGAATTGGGCTATGAATTGCTCCCTCATCCACCCTATTCTCCAGATTTGACTCCGAGCGACTACTTCTTGTTCCCAAACCTGAAGAAATGGCTTGGTGGAAAAAGATTTGACTCCAATGATGAAGTCATCTCGCAAACAAAGGCCTATTTTGAGGACCTCGACAAATAATTTTTTTTGGAAGGGATAAAAAAATTGGAGAAGCGTTGGACAAAGTGTATAGAGCTCAAGGGAGACTACTTTGAAAAATAAAATTATTTTTTTATCAAAAAATCTGTGTTTTAATCCAAAAGTCGCGGACTTATTGACCCGCCCTCGTATTGGGTATGTAACTTAATTTGGGTTTTTTTTTTTTCGAAATTTGAACGTTTATTTAAGAAAAACATGTACAATAGTATTATTCAAAGTATTGCCCATTTTAAGCTACGACTTTTTCCCATCTTTCTGGCAATTTGTGAATCCCATCCCAAAAGAACTGCGCCGGCTTGGCAGCCAAGAATGAATCAAGCCAATTTTTGATATTCTGCTCTGATGTGAGCCGTATTTCAGTGAGGGCGTTCTGCATCGACCGGAACAAATGGTAGTCAGAAGGGACAAGGTCTGGGCTATAAGGCGGGTGGGGTAAGACTTCCCATCCACTGTTTTCCAAATAGTTCTTAACCGGAATAGCAACGTGGAGCCAAGCGTTGTCATGATGGAAAATTATTGCCTCGTGTCTGGTCGCATATTCCGGGCGTTTTTCGGCCACTGCTCTCTTCAAACGGATTAATTGTGTTCGGTAGCGTTGCCCATTGATGGTTCACCCGGTTTTAGCACCTCATAATACAGCACACCCATCTGATTCCACCAAATACAGAGCATTACCTTCGCGCCATGGATATTCGGCTTTGCCGTTGATTTGGCTGGTTGGTCGGGTTTCAAATATGATTTTTTGCGCTTGGGGTTGTCGTAATGGATCCATTTTTCATTACCAGTAACAATCCGATGCAAAAATGACTTCCTTTTGTGGCGTTCCAGCAGCATTTCGGACATGCAAAACCGCCTTTCGACGTCTCTCGGCTTGAGTTTATGTGGAACCCAATTTCCTTGCTTTTGAATAGATCCAGCTGCTTTTAAACGTTTTGAAATGGCTGCTTGAGTGACACCCAAAGATTCTGCGACCTCTTCTTGTGTTTGGCAACAATCTTCATAGAGTAATGCTTCCAGTTCTTCATCTTCAAACTTTTTTGGCTGCCCAGGACGTTCATCGTCTTCCAAGCCAAAATCACCACTTTTGGCAAGTTCGCTCAGCTTTCGCATGTTCACCATAAACTTCCACCAAAATGCGATGACTTTCAGCAGCAGTTTTCTTCATATTAAAGTAATGAAGAAGAACTCCCCGCAAAAACACTTTTTCAGGCACAAAGTTCGACATATTTGAGTGAAAAAAAAATATTGTTGTTTACGCTTCAAATGAATGACATATACTAAAATGACGTACAATGACAGTAGCTTTCCAACGTATGTTCCAATGGAAAAATACAAGTTACGCCATCTCTTGGCAAACCGCACGAATTAAGTTATAGACTTCTCTATTAAATTGCAACAACCGGAAGAACGTACAGTGTGTTACAGAAGAACGTGCGTTAAATTACTTCTTTTACTTTACTCACACACACATGTTCGTAGCCAATTTCTGTATTTAATTGCCGATCGCTATTGTTTCCATTTCCTCAGCATATTTCCATACTTCGGCGGCATAACATCACTACAAAATAAGTGCGCCTTTTAAAAAAGTGTTTCGAAAGTGTTTTTTTTAGTAACTCACCCAAAAGAGCCGCAAATGAGCATTAAGCCGACAGCAGAATATTTAAAAATATCAGCGGCATTTGTGAAAAAGTGGATAAAGAGGTATAAGAAATGCGGTAATGTCTCGATGATGGGCCAGGTAAACGGGCCAAAGCAAGCACATCCAGTAAGGACAATAAAATAATTTGTAAATGGTTTCGGAAAAACCCAACAACGCAAAAGAAAAATATCCAGAAAAGGAATTAAAATGTCCAGTCCATTAACACAATACGATGCCGTTTGGCAGAATCTGGCATCAAAAACAGGAGTACCAAACCTGTTGGGTTGGGCAATGCAGAATTTTGGCAGGGATTGGATCAAAATCATATTTAGAGATGTGTCATCGTTTTTTATTTATAATTATTGGAAAGTAAAATTATACCAGAAGGGTTTGTTAGATCCAAAACATCAGAGTCGCCTCTGCATGCGTTGGAAAGAGGAAAATGGTATAGAGGCGTCAGATTAGCCGTCCAAAGTTCTGATGCGAATCCAATAGAAAATGTGTGGCCTTTAATGAATGGGGGAAAAATAGCGACGATAAAAAGAACATGCGTTGGTCTTGAAGCAAATTTAGAGATGGCTACGCTTAAATTACACGCACAAATTACGTGAAAGTAGCATTAAACGATGCCAAACAATTAAAAATAATAATGATAATATTGGTGAATTCGTTTTGATTTACATATACTTTAATAAAAAAAATATGATTAAATAAGATTTTGACATTTTGCATAGCTTGTTTAGACGCACGTTTTTTTTGAACACACTGTACATACTCCGTCAGTTTTTTTCCACTTACAGTTTTCATTACACTCCTCGGGAAAGGGACTGATAGATATTTAGACATTTTTGAATTGAAATTAGGACCATCGTGCTGCGATGAAGATGGTTTCATACTCAATCGTCTCAAATGGTCACCAACTCCGATAAGTTTCTTGGCAATGCTCGTAGCATTAACGGTTTTAAGTTTCCTACTTTTTGGCTTATGGCAAGTATTGTAGATGCTGGAGCAGTTGATAGTGATGGGGATGTTTCGGACATAGTAAGGGGAATTTTTAAGTTGTCGGCTTA
This sequence comes from Volucella zonaria, assembly GCA_963966105.1. Lineage (NCBI taxonomy): Eukaryota > Metazoa > Arthropoda > Insecta > Diptera > Syrphidae > Volucella > Volucella zonaria. The sequence continues at coordinate 123,839,499 of OZ014531.1, forward strand.
CCACAATTAGGTCTTTTCGGTTCCATATTTGCTGCCTATCAGATGAAACTTCCATTGACCTCGTATAAAGTCAGTGTTCGGACAATGTGCTTCGGATAAGAAGGAAATTAGCAACTGACGAAGCTTTTTTGTCCCGCTGATGTAAGCAGTATCCCTAATCCGAGTCCATGCACGTTTCCAGATGGTTTGTCAGAATAGTTTAAGACAGTGTTTTCTATTGACAAAAGTGGTACTACAATCATCCGACCATATTCTTATGCTCAATCCCAAGATATAAATTTGAATGGCATGGACTCTGTTTCAAGTTCGAGGAATCTGGCGTTCCTCTTCTAAGCCTAAAAGGGCCTTTATGTTACATGGTCTGATATACTACAGAGAAGGTTATCAACACACTGTCCGTCCGTACTACCGTCAACTGACTCGTACATCCTGTTTCATTTCGCAACATACATGCCGTGCGACCCTCTTACTTCGAAATCACAGAGTCTACTAGCAATGCTACGAAAAAAAGTGATGTGTCTAAGAAAAACCTATTTTCATTCGATAAGTGGTTTAATTTAGAAGGGATCGGCGCGGCCATATGAAGGCTGACGAACAAGAAGGTCAAGGGTTCAAATGGCCAGTGATCAATGTTTTTTTAAGCTGGTGGCTATGCTTCGTTGAGGAGGTTCGCCAAAAATATATGTTAAATATGAGGAAACAAAAGTCCTGTCTATAAGAAAGGCGTATCCTTGCTAACGAGCTAAATCAGCATAATCCAAAAGTGGTAGTGACCCCGGAAAGACCATCACGTGCTAATTCAACACTCAACATTTCTTTTTCGATTCAAAGCCAAAAGGTATTGAACTATCTGATCCGACATTCGGAATCCGGGGGGGGAAAAAAAACCATCAGCCTCAGTATTGTTCTAAACGTGCTTCGGGGATTGGGAAATCGGGAAGCCACTATCGTGAGTTTTCCTGATATTGGAATACGCCTACGATATCAATATTCTTGAAAAGTCTAGAAGCACAGATATTAGGCTTCTAAAAACTAACACTCTTACAACGAATTCAGTATTTACTGCAGGAGACGAATGTGTAAGATCATTTAGAATGAACCCTCTGAGTACTACAAATATGTACCTACGTAAAGCCCCGGTCAACTAAACTGCCGCCCATCCGCTTCATGTAGCTACGCAAGACTAAGTAGGGAACTTGGAATTCCAGGCGCTTGCTGAAAAGGTAGATCAAACCACACGACAACGAATCTTGCCAAAACAAGATCTATAAATTACAGAGCTCTAAAATTCATCACTTCTCGCCAGATATTTAATCAATATCCTGCATATGGAAGTTCAGAAGCAAGATCATCAAATTTAAGCTGTTCAGTGTTCGGTGGTCCTACCACCACAACTCTTTCCGAATTAAGTCATTTCAATCCCCAACCAAGTAAACTTCATAGATCTACAACTCAATAGGTTTCCTTGTATCCAGAGTTTAATAAGACTCCAAACATGTACTCATACATTGCAATTTATCCTCTAATCTATTTAAGAAGCAAATGTTAATGAAAGCCCTTCTCTGTTGCGTTTCATTAATTTACTACAGCCTGCCAACCCCTTCCTTTACATCGCTCCAGAGACGTGAATTCATTACACTCTACCCAACTATCTAAAGATAAGAGATCGCTGTTGCTGCTGCCGTTATGAAAATATTTTCATTTTCTACTATTTACCCTCAATACCCCTCCTTCTTTAGCAGTCTTAACATTTCATTCACCCCGGTGTTCTACATTAATCCTGTGTTGTACTCCATTCGTCTTTCCTCTTGAATTTCCAACTCCTAGCTCTAAACAATGACAACGTTAAATGGGGATAAAGCCTTCATGAATACTATTCAACTCCTCCAGCCACCCTCTGCCTCGTTTTAATGAACACCAAGCATCTAGTACCACCAGTAACACCAGAAACAGCAACAGCAGCACAATCTCTTTATGAATCATCATCAGTAGCACTTTTCATCGCTTCAACGCCTCCTTCACCAATTCTCCCGATATACTCGTACGTAAGGGTGCCAACCTAGAAACGCGTTTCATGTAAAATAGATTGCCCCACAGGTTTTCATTTCATTTGCACCTTTGTTTGGATGGATTGCATTAAAAATAGACAACGAAACGGTAATTTGTTTCGGATAGGATAATTATCCACAAGCTATTAACGTCATCACCTTCGTTTTCAACCTCATCACCATCATTACCATCTGCATCGGCATCGGCATCGACATTACGAGTATCTTCGGCATCTGTCTCGGCCTAGGTTTCGGCTATGGCATCTGTATCTGCTTCAGTATCTGCAGGGATTCGTCTTGCTATCATAGATACGAGTACTTCGTACCCTCACTCTCTTTCTTCTATCTATTCTTGGAAAATGAAAAGTTTACATTGATTTCGAATTCTAGAGTTCGATACTTTGGCGATACTAGTAGCTCCTATTAGATACTTTTCGCTTTCTTTTTTTGTATTCAAACATCCCGAAAGTAACTACCACATCTGGTCTCTTGGAGTTTTGTGAAGCTGAAGCCGGCTTACAATTTTACTTGCCTTTGACCGAGTTTCGTGTGGATCATGCTTGAGTATGACAGTAGCTACTTTCAGGTACAACTACAGCCCACACCTACGGATAGGCACGAGATACTCGTACTCGTACTCGTACTCGTACTCATAATCATACTCGTACTTGTACTCTCGTGCGAGGCTACTTGTCGACACAATGGCAGTTAGTTTTCTGCCTAAATGGTGCCTGTAGCGGTCGCAATTTACCGGCATTTTAACATCGCTGAATAGATGTCAAAGAGATTGTGGACTTTGGGTGATGTGAGCTGTATGAGCTGTTTGCGGCATACGATGTGCTCTGTGACTTGTGCCACGGTGACGTGTGTCGACTCGTACATACATACGAGTACTCATATACTCGTATATGGCGACACATTAGCGAAGAGGTGCCTCGAGTGTCGAGAGTAATTTAAAATTTTAATTGCGATACGATGAATCGTAATTGTTGTTATTACTGCTGGCTGTTTGCTTTTGTGCTAATTGTTTGTATGGGAATGTATCTTCATTTATTTGCTGTTGTTAGACGAACGGACGGGGGTGAGTTAAGTGGGATCAATGTTCGTAGTCTAGATATGGTAGCGCGATTTCTTGCTTTCCAATGACCGAACAATTTATTTGGATCACGTAATCAGTTTTTGTATGCCCGAATAATAATTTATATTTTTTTTTTTTTCAGAATCAGCGACAATCCAAACAATGGTCTAGAGTCAGGGATTGGCAAACTTTCTATAGAGTGTTCCGGATATTGTGCCGAAAACTTTAGGACGAGATTCCTTGACATATTTTGAGAAGGAAATTGTATGGGTGGGAGGGAGGTCCGAAATCCATCCCCTCCGAGATACAGAGGTTTTAAGCAAAGCCTTGGGCTTTGAACATCTTTCAAATTTATACGTGTATAGTAACAAACGGGATATCGTTGAACTCGTAATTATGACTACAGTGGAAATTGCTTATAACGACGGTGAAGGGACCGATCAAATGTGGTCGCTATAACAGGCGATCGTTATATCCGACTGCTGAAAAAAAACTAAAAACATTTACAAACAAAAAGAATTCATTTTTTAATTTTTTTTATTTTATTTATTTTTTTAATTAAGTTCATAGTTAAATTAAATTTTATTTTATTTTAAATTTTGTCAAAAAAAAAGAAATTAATTTTTGTTTGTTTCTTATGCAGCCAATTTCAATAAGCAAAATTGAAAGCTGACAAAAGTTCGCCACAAAGCAGTAAAAACTACTGTAAGCGGAGCAAAGGCTTTTCGTCATCTGCACATTTGGCACTCCTATGCTTTCTTCAATTGCACGTACTGCGGTACTTGGGTCTTGTGCGACTGCTTGTAAGACTTCGTTCTCGTAGGGTATGACGGGTCTTCTCTCACTAACCATTCGATTTGGAAAGCGATCCTCTGGCAATGACCGGTGCACATTTAAAAACACTCGATGATTCTGATGACGCTGAGCATTTGGGTATCTCTGATGATAAAGTCTGGCTGCAGCACAAGCATTACACCTGCAGTCCCCATAAATGAGATGTATGTTAGCATATTCCTGAGCAGTGTATCGAGATGGCATGATGGCATTCACACTACACAATCACGGGATCAACGATCAACACTAATTCAGAAGAAATCCAGGTTCGACAGAAACGGTCAGATAGCAAACCAAAGTCGCAATGCAATGAAGTCCAATAAAGAAAGCCAAAGTTGTAAGCACGAAATCAACACGAATACAGAATAATACGCTGTAAGCGAAGGAGCGTAACGTACTGCAGTATTGCACCATGTGCCTATTCGTCACTGCTTGACAAGGCTGGCATATCTATCTGTTTCGCTCACACTAGTCGAAATGGCGTGTTTATCCGTCTCAATCACGCCGTCACTGTCTGTACTCATTTTAACTTACTATAATTAAAAAGAATTATAGTAACTATGAATCGGGTTTCTTTAACAAAACATTTTTTTTTGTCCTCAATTAAGCGTTAATCTAGCAAGTGTCATACCATTTTGGAATCCAGACTAAATACGGCATCTTTTAAAGTTACTTGCCAAAATGGCATAGTACATTTTTTTGTCAGTACAGTCAGTTCAAGTTGGGGGATTTACGATTTTCAGATACATGGATGGATAAAAAAGCAATATTTTAGTTAAAACCGATATAGTTATGTTTCAATTTTGGACCGTAATTTACAGAACAGTTACTCAGGGTTACGTGACAACAAAAAAATCGAAGAAAAGTAAAGATTTGCGGTCACAGTACTTGAAAGATCGTCACAGGGTGTCAGATTTCTCGATTTTTTTTTTGAATGCCAATAATTTTAAAAGTGCGAGTACATGACTTAAATTTTTTTTTTATAATTTTGAGATAACCGACACCACTTGACCTGACCTATCACCCCTTTCCGGCTTGACGTTGATTTTTGGGACACCCTGTATATGTACGACAACGTTATACGAATATCGGACGGTAGAATACTGTATAGTATTGGGTCTACAAGTAAGTTTCCAGCGTTTTTTTCCAAAATTTGAAGTTTTATTATGAAAACATAGTTACAATGCTTTATTCAAAGTATCGTCCATCGGAAGCTACAACTTTCCCCAATCTTTCTGGCAATTTATGAATTCCGGACCAAAAAAATTTCTCGTCTTTCGAGCCCAAGAACGTATCGAGCCAATTTTTGATTTCCTCTACTGAGCTGAAGCGTATTCTCGTAAGAGCGTTCTGCATCGAACGAAACAAGTGGTAGTCAGATGGTGCCAAGTCTGGACTGTAAGGCGGGTGAGGCAGAATTTCCCATCCACTATTTCCCAAATAGTTTTTCACCGAAACCGCAATATGTGGTCGAGCGTTGTCGTGATGAAAAATGACGGACTCATGCTTGGTCTCATATTCTGGCCGTTTTTCTTTTAATGCCCGCTTCAAACGAATTAGTTGGGTTCGATATAATGGTCCTTTGATGGTTTCACCACTCGAAAGCAGTTCGTAGTATATGAAACCCTTTTGATCCCACCATATGCAGAGCATGACCTTATTCACGTGAATATTTCGTTTCGGCGTCGATTGGGCGGGCTTGCCGGGCTTTGTATACGATTTTCTGCGTTTAGGATTATCATAATAAATCCATTTCTCATCACCAGTGACAATACGATGCAAAAATGATTTATTTTTATACCGCTGCAGTAACATTTCGGACATGCAAAATCGCCGTTCGACGTCTCTTGGCTTCAATTCGTACGGCACCCAGTTTCCAACCTTTTGAATGAATCCCAGTGCTGGGAAACGGCTTGTTGCGTGACGCCCAATGATGCAGCAAGTTCTTCTTGAATCTAACACGGATCCTCATCCAGTAAAGCGTTCAATTCCTCGTCTTCAAAACTTTTCGACTTTCCGGGGCGATCTTTGTCTTCAACTCCAAAATCACCACTTTTGAACCGGTCAGTCAGTCGATTCACCAATACATTCCGCCCCATAAGTTTCCGAAAGCAAACGATAGGCCTCAGGCGCACTTTTCTTCATATTAAAGAATAAAAGCAGCGCTTCCCGCAAATGACGTTTATTTGGCTGGAAACTTGCCATGATTTTGCTCGATAAAATGTACGACACCGATAGAACTGCTCAAATATAACGCTGCAAAGTTGTTGACAGATACAAAACCTACAAATAAAACACATGAGGTCTGACATTTGTGCCCGGGATCCACTGGTGGCGCCATCTCTGACAAACGCTGGAAACTTACTTGTAGACCCAATATAATATAAAGAAATCAACCAAATTTAAGGAAAGCGGTCGTTATAAGACACGTCGCTATATTCCACTATACTTGTAATTGTTGTAAATGTTGCCCTAGATTTAATGCGTCAAAAGTTATTGAAGATCACTCATATAAGGAATCGCTCAAAATACAATATATAAGAACTGAGGAAGTCGACAATGCTGGAGGTTATGCTCTGGGAAAATAACAGAAACACCAAAGGCATCGCGGCTAAGAAAAATTGTCTCTACCAATCCTATGATGCCTAGTTGTTGGAAAAAAACCGATGGCTGTTAGAAGAACTTATGTGATAAAGAATTCAACTTACTACTAGGCAGACACTTTCCAGGTAGCTCTCTATTCCCGGCCAGTAACAGTCTTAGAAGGACTACTGCAGCCGCGACTAAAATGCACGGTCTGATTACAAGAAACAAGCTGCTCTTGGCGCTGCATAGCTTCAAACCATACAAGTCCGCTGGGCCGGACGGTATAACACCTGCCGATCTACAAATGTCCTCAGATATCATATCAAAGTCGTTGGAAATGGCTCTACATTCACTGTCTGGCCACATTGAACAATCTCTACATTATACCTAGTCCTGCCATAAGTTCTGTTACAAATATAAAACACTATAAACAGTAAAGATATTGTATTCAAAATTGTTTCATTTATTAGACCACAATGTTGCTTATTAAAAAAAATTAATTCACTGGAAATGACTGATTTTTTGCTTTAACACAAGTTTTTAATCGGTTTTGGGGTACCCAGTTATCGAGTTTCTTTACCTTTCCTATGAGAGAAAGGTGTCGATTTATTCTCATTGGGGATACTCATAATGCTTTGTCCAATCTCCCGCACCGATTTCGTTGGGTCCGCGTTCACTCTTGCTCTTAAGGACTGAAACGAATAAAATCTGTAAATTTTAATACGGGCTATACTTCCAATGGGTAAAAATTGCAATCCCATTTCGTGCCAAATTAGCCTGTATATTCTCTAGTTTCAGTTGGTTATTGATTTTAGTTCGGTGCGGTTTAAATTATTTATAAAATATGAGTTAAGAGGAACACCGTAAAAAGATCATCGACAAATGGCTCGAAAATACTTCGCGTCCAAACCATTTCATCGCAAAAAATTTAAATATAGCACGCAGTACAGTGGATTCTGTTATTAAACAATATTTGGAGACGTTGACAGTTAAGCGAAAACAGACAAGTGCAGATAAAAGTGGAGCACATGATACAAATTTGGACAGGAAAATAGTGGGTACCATCGTAAAAAACCGAACTATGTCATCCAGAGATGTTGCTCGGAAATGTAATACCAACCAAACAATGGTACAAAGATCTAAAAAACGTAACGGTCTAAAAACACGAAAAAAACAAAAAATACCACAAGTTACTGAAAAGCAAAAAAAAGTCATAAAAACACGAGCCCGAAAGCTATACGAGTTGATCGGCAACAAGAAAGCGTGCTTGATTTTGGATGACGAAACTTATGTCAAAGCCGACTTTACTACTCTTCCAGGTGCGCAGTTTTACAACTCGTTTGAAGCTGAGATTCTTCCGCAATCAACAACATCGATTGGGATGGAAAAATTCGCGTCAAAATATCTCGTTTGGCAGGCCATTTGGCAATGTGGGCACAGAAGCTCATCGTTTATTACAACGGGAACAATTAACGGAGAAGTGTACATTAACGAGTGCCAAAAAAAAACGGTTGAGTCCTTTCTTAAACAAACACGAGGGTTCAACATTATTTTGACCAGATTTAGCTTCAGCCCACTATGCTCATGCGATGTTGAGCTTTCTTGTTGCTAAAAATGTCGACTTTGTCCCAAAAGACATGAATCCACCCAATGTTCCACAGTGCCGTCCCACTGAAAGGTATTGGGCTTTGGTCAAAACTAAATTGAGGAAAAATGAGCAGTGTGCAAAGGACGTAAAAGATTTTAGTGCTAAATGGAAAAGAGCGTCCAAAAAGATCACGGATGTAGCTGTCACCAACCTTATGAAGGACATTCGAAAGAAGTTGAGGAAAGAATGGGAACCCAAATAGTTTTTTTTTTTGTAATTGTGAATGAATTCAATAAAAACAGAGTTTTAAAGCAAATAAAAAAAATTTACATGAATTATGAAAATATTTTTTTTTTTACTTTGAAGTTTCCAAATATTATTCGTTTCAGTCCTTAAAACCACGTCGTCAACTAACATTTCCGGCCTTCCACGTGGTTCATTTTCGAGGCTGAAATCTCCCGAACGGAATTTTCCAAATCAACGTCGTATAGTGCGTTCGTTTACCGCTACATCCTCAAATGCGTCATTAATGTTTATCATTGCCAATGACGCGTTGTGTCCCATTTTAAATTCGTAAAGGAAGAGGGTTTGAATTTGAACTGAGGACAGCATGGTAAATAATTCATAGAAAAAAAAACAAATGGTACTTGTAACGAACCCTAAAATTCTCAAACGTCAAGCACATGAACCGTTTTATTTAACAAAAAAAAAGAAAATTTAACGTTCTGGCACAGATGTTTAGTCGAAGAACTTCTTATTTTCGACTGAGCGAAAATCGGACATTTCATGTGGTACAACCCAATAATTTGGGGTTATAAGGCTGCAGCTCAATATCCTGCGTACTTTTTCGATTCTTGGTACTTCCTTTAAAAGCCCTTACAGATCGAAAAAAAGCTAATTTATCACTCTCCAATCTATCTTGGAGACATCATTGTAAATAGCACGCTTAGAGCTTAGGTCAGATTTGACCTCACCACTTATGTTGTTCCCATTCAAATCATCCTTTGAACTAGGTATACTGATTTTTTCTGATGTTGGCGGTAACTAGTGCGGAAAACCAAACGATAGGACGAACTACTGTCCACACATTTTGTCGAACAGTTCGGTTCATCAGTTCAGTATTACTCACTTTATAGCATGTGGCTCTCACCTCAACCAGAGTATTTCGGTAACCCTACCAACCCTGAAAAAAAAAAAAAAAACATTCCCGATGCTGAAATAACTACGTCGTTCGCATACTCGCACATGCGAATACTTTAATACCATCATTGCTTAAGGCGTTCTATACATCAGGTCGCAAATGCATGACCTCGCTTTCCTACTTTTGATATACATACGAGGAGTACATATGTAAATACAGCTCGTACACTCTTCCAGGTTAATGGAACGTACTTGAGCCTACATCACTGTCAGTCAAGGAGTAATAACACTTTAGTTGTATGCTTCTAAAGTATTATTGGTAAAATCCCTTCAAGGCCTGGTGATTTGTTAGAGGAGAGGAGGCCTAAATGTCCTTCCTGCTTCACGCTTTTCGGGTGAATGTAAAAACGAAGGTTAAGGGCTCACTACTTACTCCTTCACTACCTTCACTTCAGGTTTATGGCATTCAGCCTCAGATATACTAGTCAGGACAATGAGTACACATGGGCATAATATGGTTTGGAACTACCACATTACCAATTCAATGGTCTCAATTAAATAGGAACCTGTTTTAGTTTTGTACAATAGAATTCATCCTTTCTGAAGCCCACTTATCTGGACAATTTGTTGCAATTTTCATTCTGGTTTTCAAAGCCAACCACTTGCAACAATGTTTTCGCCTTCGTCTGATGCCCAATTTCGATTGCTTTTTGTTGCCATTACCATCTGTATGACGATGAAAACGTGTTTCGTGTACAGAATAATTGAAAAACGTACAAATAAAATGTAAATTTCTGATGTACTCGTACATACGAACACAAATACGAAGACATGCCAGAGATGAAGTACACAAAAGCTGGACGAATCTTAACATAAACCGTCCCGAAGATGATGATGAGATCTAGATAATTTTGCGGATTGTTTTGGTTTACGTTCCTTGTATCCTCTTGCCTCTGTCCCATTTTACACTTGTTTCGCACTCATGCATTATTCCGAAGGTGTGAGATTTGTTTATACCAAAGACCGGATGTATAAAGGCAACGAGTAACGCTTGCGATTTTTTTTTTTATTTTTTGTTTGACACGAGGTACGAGTACATTACAATTCCCATCACACGAGGAGTAAATGAACTTTGAGCACTTAAGGCATGCTCAATATGAACCAACTGAAAGTCAGACGAATTGGATTCAGGAAACAATAAAACAAAAACAAAAAGATTAAACTGTATCGGTGAGGAAGCTTCTTCGACTGAAATTTACTGACCGATAACGATTCCGAGCCTTTGTATAAGGAAAAGATCTCCAATCCCTAAAGTCGCCCACAACTGGTCAATCCCGTCTTTAGGGTCATCGAAATCCACTTTTTCGGTTTCCCCATTAGGCTTCTGTTTTATGTTAGGTGTATTTCTGAAAACTGAGATACTTGTGATGTTACTGACCCCTGTGAGCGGTCGATAATTTTAAACAATTTACGAGTATGACGGTTCTTGCCTCAGTGTTGATTTTAGCTGCCAAAAATATACATACTCGTACTCGTATGCCAACAAATCATAATAAGATATTTTGTCTTAAGAAATTGGGTGTGAATTTTTCAAAAATGGAAAGGATTGCAGTTCACAAAAAAAAATGCATGCCAATGGGATTATGTTTTAACAGGGATTTCAGTCCTCTTCTGAGATTGAATGAAGGTTTACTTTGTACGAGGGGAGTTCAACATATACTCGGTATCGGGGTGAAGCTGTGGTTGTATATATAAATTGACTCATTTATCAAGTAATACTATTATTTTAGTGCATTCATGTAAAATTTCATATAAATGTGATTATTAATTCTCGTTTTATCTCTAGTTAAACAGAATCATAATGGCAACTGAGACGATGATGGTGAAAATTGAGCATCGCGCTGTAATTAAATTTCTCACTAAGCAAGGAAAAAGTCAAAAAAAACTATTCATGAAGAGATGGTGGCTGTTTACCAGGGTTCCGCACCTTCATTATCAACTGTGCAAAAGTGGTCAAGTGAGTTCAAGAGAGGCAGAGAGAGCATTGAAGACGACCCCCGCTCCGGCGCCCGGGTACTGCTTGTACGGGAGAAAACATCAAAGAAGTCGAAAAACTTGTTCTTGAGGATGCCCGAATAAAGGTGAAAATGGTGGCAGAGATCACCAAGCTTTCAATTGGTACCATTCACACCATTCTTCATGACCATCTTAACCTTTCAAAGGTCAGTGCAAGGTGGGTGCCACGAATGCTCACAGCGCCTCAGAAAAAAAGTGAGAATCGCATGCTGTAGAGAGCTTTTGGAGATGTGTAGTGAGAACGCGGACGGTGTTATGGATCGAATTGTTACTGGGGACGAAACATGGGTCCACCACTATGACCCTGAAAGCAAACAAGAGTCCATGCAGTGGCATAAAAAAGGAACAGACCCCCCGAAGAAGTTCAAAGTCACTCCGTCTGCCCGAAAGCTCATGGCCACAGTTTTTTGGGACTCAAAGGGAATCTTGCTCATTGAGTACAAAAAAAAAGGTGAAACCATCAACGCCACATCCTACGCTTCCACTTTGCATAATTTGCGGGAGGAAATTAAAAAGAAAAGACGGGGTAAACTCGCAGCGGGTGTGTTGCTTCTTCATGACAACGCTCCTGTTCACACGGCGCGAGTTTCCAAGGCTGCTGCGCGAGATTGTGGTTTCGAAGAAATCCAACACCCACCCTATAGTCCAGACCTTGCCCCTAGTGATTATTTCCTGTTTCCGGATTTGAAAAAATGTCTTCGTGGAAAAAGATTTTCGGATGATGAAGAACTCAAGTCGGCAATAAATGGAGGAGGGGGAAATTTATTTTTTTGATGGTTTAAAAAAGCTTATCTCAAGATGTAACAAATTCGCATTTTCCTTCATATCAATACCGAGAATATATTGAACGCCCCTCGTATGTGTGTTGTTTCAGTAAAATTATGTTTGATCCGTCCGTCGGATCATGACGGTGACCGTGTGACAAACTGTAGGCTGCACGCTTAGAAGCAAATGGACTTGAAGTCTAACACAAAGGGCAAAGAAACAGCCATAAGCAATTCTCTTTTAATCCAAAATTTTGTGAAAAGTGACCTCCTTGGCCGCCAGAATGCGCTGCTACTGCAAAAAAGGTTATGGTGCCTTGAAGTCCGTTCATATTGAGGCAGACATGCCAAATTTCAGTGCGATACTGTCTTTAGTTTTGTTTTGACAGCTGATTGTTGTTGACGTGTTTGGCATCATGTTGAACGATTTTCGTTCTCTCATAAAACATTATTTTTTGAGAGGCAAAACGCGAAGGATACAAAAGAAAAGTTGGATAAATATTATGGGGCTAATGCTCCGTCAGATTACGCCGTCAAATATTGGTTTCCAGAGTTTCGTGGTGGCCGCAACTCCACTACCGATCAAGTAGGTGCGGTGCGCGAGCTAGCAGATACCACAGATATTAGTACTGAGCGCACACGCCACATTTTGGGCTATATTCTGCATATGAAAAAGTTATCCTGCCGCTGGGTGCCGCGAATGACCAAAAAACACGAAGGCGAGAGCACTTCGAAAGAGTGTTTGGACTTGCTGGTGCGGAATTGGGCGGACTTTTGGCGTCGATTGGTAACTGGATTTGGATCCCTCGGACTATTATCTCTTCCCAAACCTCAAAAGATGGCTCATCAATAAGAAATTAAGCTCACGCGAGGAAACCATCGACGCCACGGAGGAGTATTTTGCAGACCTTCCGGAAAATTACTTTTCGGACGGGATCAAGAAGTTGGAAAATCGCTGGAATGATTGGTACTAAAAGAGGACTATACTGAATAATACAAAAAAAAACATTTAAAAAAAAAAAATTTAGTTCCCAAGGATGTCACTTTTCACTCCATCTAGTACTTCCGCAGAATGAAGCTTTCCGACAAATCGTTAACGCTTCAATTGCACGTCCTTTCTGCGCCAAACTAAGTGACGACTCTTTCCGCGTTTTATGGACGAGAGCTGCAATAAATTTGGCGGCAGCTGGAACTCAAAGTGTGACTTACAGCAACGTGTAAGCAAAGCCTGGATGAGTCCAACTATGTACAAAAACCAAGCATTGGTTTAACACTTCGGTAGTTAGCCCTATTCCACTGTACGGTGGCCGGCTTCGAACAAACAGATCAATGGTATAATACAAGCAACGGTGTAAAGATCAGCTTCATGTGCACCAGCCGTGCTTAAAGTTCCACACTCAATGCTGCTCGAGACATCTATGGGAAGCATATGTTGGCTTGCATTGCAAATCGTCTAAGGCTACCTCTCAGTAGACTAGTTTCATCCATAACCTGCTATATGTGCAGATAGATTTGGCTAAATTTGAATCAGACACGTATTCGTGAAACGGTCACTCCTTTGCATCCTACTACATCACAGAACGGCGCTTTATCTTATTATACCTCTACTTCGGAAGACGAAGCAAACGATGTAGAGATGGTATCGGATGTAACCGGAAATCCCCTGACTACCAGTCTGTGTACAGTACATGTTCTTTGGCTGTAATTTGTCTTCGATTTTTTTTCATTCAGCCGAGAAAATAATATCAGCTAAGTGGCCGCCGCCAGAATTGATGACCATTCGAACCCGATTTATGGCATTGTCCATCACTCTTGCCAGAACTTCCAGCGATAGATCCTCGCATTCATGACGGATATTCCCTTTGAGGGCTTCACGAGTCTGAGGCTTGTTGACACACACTAGTGACTTCAAAAATCTCCATAAAAAGGAGTCTGGAAAGGTTAAATAGGCGATCTTGCGACCAGTGCAAATCGCCAGCACGAGAGATTAGGCAACGCAGAAATATTGAATATCGGTTGTGGCTCGAGCAGTATGCGCCGTTGCTTCATCCTGTTGGAACTACATGTTCTCCAGTCCTCATTCATCCAATTGAGGAAGAAGAAAGTTGTTCAGCATGGCTCATTAGCGCTCGCCGTCCACAGTACTCGTTGTGTATGACGCTTCCAGCATAAGCAGCATACCATGCAGTAACTCTGAGCTGGTGTGATGGCTCTTCGTGGGTTATACACGGATTTTCGGTGCCCAAGAAGCGATAATTTTACTTATTCACATATCCACAGAGATGAACATGGGCCTCGTCGCATATGATGATTTTCGATGAAAAGTTATCTCCCTCGTGGTCGAGATTCAGGATGGCTTAAGCGTAAGTTACACGCGCTTGGCGGTCAACAGTTAACAGCTGAGGTAAGCTTTGTAAGGGAACATCTTACAGTTTTTCACCAAAACTCTCCGTAAAGACCGCCGATTGATGCCCAATTGCGTGGCACGTCGTCTGGTTGATACTCTGCGATCTTCTGCGACATCTTCAGCCACAGACGCGATTTTCTCAGCAGAACGGCTGTTCCGGGGCTGGCCAGACCTGGCAGCATCTCGCGATGTCCCATACTCTGCTAGGTGAGCGGCCAAACATCGTAGTCTTTGCCCAGTTGGTGTCGGACAACCGGGAAATCTGCGACGAAACTCACGCTGCGCCAATACCACCGACGAATTATTCCGCAAAAAATCGTAACAATTATTCCGCGTTCTTTAGGAGTACAGCGATTCACGTCTTGTTGACGTGTATTTTGTATCTGTTGACTTCATTGAAATTTGTCGCCATTTGGAAAAATTAAAGCATCTTCCGACAGGGTGCGCTACCTAGTATATGGCAACCCTCTATTGGAATCAGATACGGAAAGTGTCAATCTAATCGTGATAGAGGCAAATCTAATGATTGTTGCGGTGCTGAAATAATACAGATAAACCTATATCAATCTAGTGTTGCTTCTGTCTCCGCCCGCTATTGCGCCTTTCTAAATCGGGAATCCGTCTATATATAGATTGATGGCTCAACAACGAATTAGAGGGTGGGAGGAGCTGTATTTTCAGACCAATTCGCATCTCTTTTCGTTTTTCAAATTATTACTATACACCATATTTTAACCGACCATTTTGGCTTCCTATTAACTCAAGTGGAGTGCGATATGTGTTTGAGATATCTGCATATCCCTGGTTATGACAATGTCAAAGGTAGTTAACTGGAGCCTATCTCTCAATGCCATGGTCAAGCAGTTCACAATATAAATTTGTTGATACGAGTATGTGGGAAAACTACACGCTAAAGCCGTTTAATCTCTAAGTTTATAAAACTGCCAATTGCTTTATGTAGACTCATACTTAAACTGGATGCGATATACCATATGAGTCTTATTACAAGTGGTCAGAAGTCACAACTTGACCTCTTTTTGCAGGAGCTGAATGGATCTGCTGTCCTGGTTCTCACTTTCTTTATCAGAATGATGTCGTCTTTGATATGATCTGGGGATCTCTAAAATAGCACTTAGTGGACTCCGCTATAAACACCATACTCGTATGGCTCAAATTCAAAGTAATTTTAGTAGTTTCTGAGTCTCGTAGTCTTCTGGTCTCCACTTTTTAGGTGTTAAGTTAATGAGATCACATAGAGTAAGCCTATTCGGTGCAGGAAAATTGAACTAAAATTACGACTATTAGGTTAACCTAGAAAAACCGGTAACATACTCCTCAAAAGGGGGTAATAGTTTAAATAACTTTTGTTACCAATTGGATTATTCCAGAAACCTAAGGTATTGAGTTCAACGGTCGAAGGATCAGTTAGAGTAAGGGTAGTGGAGCGGTAAAGTAGTGGGTTGTCCCGTGTCTTTGTTTTCTGTCATAACAGAGTGCTCAGCCAAAGAAGTAACATTGTCCATTGCACTCCTTGTATGTTTCTGTTACTAAAATTGCTCAGTCTTTAGAAGAAAGATGTGTACCTGCTTCTGTAATAAAGCACACCCACCACATCAACGACGAGTACCTGCAGTCTGATCCAAGCTTGGACAGGAAACTCACAAAAGTAGTGCTCCACGGTGTCGTCATCGCATTCACACCAAGCGTTGTAGGTTATTGTGCCCAGTCCAGTTAAATGTTTAGCAAATGCGTAGTGCGCCTAAGGGACTACTAAGGGACAACAAGAAACCCGCTGAGCTCTTAAAAAGGTCGGGAAGTATTCGTTTGGTCTGCCGGCAACCTGGAAGGTCTTGAAATCTACAGCTTCGCTCATATGAGACCCAATTATCAATGAAAGGGTTTGTGTACCCTTAAAATGTTTGTACACAACGAGGGCGAAGGAAATTTAGGGAGGAAGAAAGGACAGGTACCGATGTACATTGGTCGTAAATGTTTGCAAGTTATAACGACCAGAAAACACATAGATCGGCACGGCATTCCATAAGCGAGTTGTACGGCTTAGGAAAGAATCACCATATTTTAGAGTACGCCCAAAAATGAGGGCGTACTGATGAGCATTCATAGCGAGACGGGTGTTATGGTTGAATTTTTGAAGGGGCGCCATGATACTGTCGATTTCTATGGAGCACTCGTAGTGGAAATAGCGATAAAACAGTGTGAGACACGGGACATTATGTCGGTGTTCGAGGGTGTCAATTGATTGACTGATATTGGTATCACCTATGAGTTTTATCGCACAGTTTTGAGTCCTAGCACCTGGCAGAGATGTTTTAGGTGCACTTGACCAGATGTGGGCATTGTACTCCAATTTTGGGCGGATGAATGACTTATATACTGAGGCCAGATCGAAGGGGGTAAAATATTTCTTACATCGCTTGAGGAAACCTAGACATTTCGCAGCATTGTTCACGACATCGAATATGTGGTCATTCCAAAGTAAGTTGTCACTGATCACTGACACACATACCGAGGAGGGAAAGTTTTTCGGTTTCGACGATGTAAGTGCCATTCATGGATAATGGCTTTGTATTTAGATTTCGCTTTAATGAGAATTGAATTCATCTTTCGACTGAGTTCAGTGGAGTCATGCCTTCTCGAACTAGCTTTGAAGTTATGAGAGGGTTCAGTAAGGATTTAAGCACAGCTTCGTTGTCGCCATAAATGCAAATACTACGCCCTCTCCAATGGTCCATCACAATATAGTTCCTTGCCATCAAGATTACTTATATTTCGCTTGGAAGACAAAAGCAAGCTTTCATAAGGAGAAGTGAAATCGAACGTTGACGTCCTCAATTTTGGAGCCATCCGTGGAGAACCGACTATATTCCATTCCTGTGCACAAGTGGATTTTGTATTTTTTTTTGTCAGCAACGGGAGTTCTGGTGTTATTGCATCAGATCACGTGTCCATCAAGGTCATCAAAACTCCAGTGCGTGTTGTACTGAAGACCACTTCCCTTTAAAAGAAAGATGCAGGCCATGATATGAATATCAAGGGGAATCGTACTCGTATTAGTGCATCGAAACCCAGAGCCAGGCGTGCTAAAGAAAGCCCCCATGCAGCCGAGACAGACTGTTCTTTAAAGTCAAGTAACAGCAGCAGTAACATAGTTTCGTGGAAGCTTGTTCCACAAGACAATCGACGCATAGGATATAATTGGCCTTATCATAGCCGTGTAGATCCAAAGGACTCTCCCTGGTGGCAAATCCCATGTCATGGCGAAATCCAACAGACTGACAGCGCCTTAGATGCTTTCGACGTAACATGTTTAATCCAAAGAAGTTTGTTATCGAGGGTGACATGGAAAATCGTTGGAGAATCACTGGTGATGAATCAGGCCAGTCAGTTTCTGCCTTCTCGTAAAGAGAACAATCTCAGTTTTGGAAGGATTGACTGAAAGCCCATTTCTAGTAATCCAATCGTCGATCACGTCTAGAGCTGCCTGCACTTTAGAACAGACAATCTCTAGGAATGATGGCCGTGGCGCAAGTGGTAGTGGACCGGCTTCCAAACTGGAAGGATCGGTGCTCGAATCCCAGTCTCGCCCGAAAGACATATCATCCATTTTTTCAATTAACGAAAATCAAGTAAGACGAGTAGTTGACTAGAAATCAACATCAAGCCAACTTCCACTAAGAATTTAGTCTCCCCATTAAATGTTGGATGCCACTCTTGGAGCGAAATAACCACTGAGCCCAAATATCTTTCTTTCTCTCTCTATCCAATTTTCTAAAAAAAACTTAATACATGCTGAGGCATTATAAGTGTATTCATACCCGCTTGAGTGTTAAGTTCTTTTGTAAAAGAACAAAAAAAAAACTAGTACAACTGATCACTTCATATCCCGGAGCATAAACATAAGGGCTTTTGAGGGCCTTAAGCAGTCAGTCGACTAAGTTACCAGCAAACACTGGATAGAGGATGCCACCTTGCTTATTCCCGGCATCACATTTTGCCCGCAATCAGGGTGCTATTTACGTACATTACTCTTGTCCACAAAATTAGTGATTGTGTTGTCTGGCCGGATTACACATGACGTCAAAAGTTGCATTGTCGAATGCACCCTCAATGTCGTTGAATATGCCTACCGCATATTCTGCCCGTCAGATTTTTCAAGGACACTCTTGCAGGATTTTCTGCGTTGGTGGGCATGTTGCATCTTAGACAGAGGGTGCTTTCGCAAAGCAGTTTTGCGCACATGGAGCCCGATCATTCTTTCCATGCTCTTCAACAGGAAAGAGGTCACACTAATAGGTATGAAGCAGTTGACAAGCGTTATTTTTCCTGGTTTTGGGTATACCAAAAGAGCAGCTGCTCTACACCTGTTGTATCATAGCAGAATATACCCATCGGTGCCAAGCGACTTGATGACATCCAAGCCAGCAATAGCGTGTTTGATGGGCTCTTCCGTCACCACAGCCGATGATAGATAGCAATTTAGGGCTCGTTGTTTTACTCAGCTTGTTAGCAGCTTCGTTGATATGAGCTGATTGTACTCGTAAGCTGGCTCTGATTAGGTTACCTGGAAAGCGAGCTGTAAACATGACACAGAGAATCTCTGCTTACAACTTTGTGTAGGTCCCATCAGATTTTTTGTTCCGATCTCTTCGCAAGAAGCCCTCTTCGGAATCTGAATTACCTTTTCCTATTACTTTTGCTTTGGACATGTAAAAATTCCAGTTGTCTTGTAAATTAGTCTTAAATGACTTGATAAGAAGTTTCCTAGTTTCGGTACAGATTAAGGTCCCATTATGGAACGGGCAGTATGCACGATTGTTTCCTAGGTGGACATGTCATCTCAAAGCATTCGTTTTGTCTGAGTTAGGGCGTGCACTTGCCCCTTCTCCAGTTGGTTTTCCGCGGATTCTGAATTCGATTTACTTATGGTGCAATGTCACTCATTTTACATTCAAGCCGATAGTAGAATCTTGTAGCAGAAGTATCTGACACTAAACTGTTTTGAGAACACCAAGATTCACAACAGACTCAGCTCCAAAATACTCATAGTAAATATTACAACGAAAGAATCAATGTGTTCTAACAGCTTGTAAACAGGACACTACGAGTATTCTCGTGGCATAAATCTGGCCCGCATAAAATGTAGTCCTTCTGAACACCAGAGAAGAGATTGACACGTGTTTTAAGAAAAATTGTTTTCTGTTACACAAGTACAAATGCTTGTACGTCTTCACATTACCAGTTATATCGACGATCTGATGTCAATTTATTCTGTTATATTCGTCAGATTTAGCAATGAAATCATAGCCTTAGTGCTAAAATATATTTTACTAAACAAAACAGTGTTTTGTTACATCAGCTTACTAATATTCGTGTCCATTGCAAAGTATGTTATACTAGAAAGCTCTAATGACAGCCATTGGGATGCAGCAAAGTAGACATCATTTAGTGTGGCATTTTCACCAACGAGTCCTGGTTACATCAAAGGCAACTGCAAAGACATTTTCTGAGAAATGAAGGACTTGCGGTTTCACTTTTTATAAATGCCTGGGGAAACGGTTTACTTTTTGTAAATGCATCCAGGCATCATGCATTTAATGAGAAAAAATTTCACGGATTTGAAAGGATTCACTTGTACAAATGCATGGAAGTGCTGTGAAAAAATAAAAGGGGGGTTAAGTGTTGGCTTATACGCATGTACATCTTTAGATATTTCTACCTATGACCGGTATCTTTCCTACCCCCTTTGTATCATAGATATTTCGAGAAGTACCTATTTCACTTTGAATGTCTTCAGTTGATGCAGCGTACTAACAACTTTAAAACAATTTGGTTCTGTACAAGTGATTATAAAAATTAAAAGCAACTGCACTAGCAAAACATCGATTTGCGGTAAAAGGTTCAATAACCTGGAGTCTTGATAAGAACTTTTAAATTTAGAGTCTCAAAGATGAGGAATCGCGTGTAAATTTGCAATTTTAAATTTGTTTTAGCGAATGTAGCTTTCAATACGGCGTTCCTCAAGGAACAATGCTTGGACCTAAACTCTTTCTTTTCCGTTTAAGTGTTCAGCAAGTTGAGTGCTGGTGTCCAGAAGAGAGGATATTTAAATGACTAAGATTGCCAGAAATATTCCTGTCGGCACTACCTACTCTTCATAGGGTAACTTAACTTAGATCAAATAGTTTCACGGGAAGTTTTCTCTATAGACTGCAGCCCTCAAGATGATAAAACGACATAGTCAAGTCGATAGACAAAGTGAATAATTCATAAACTTTTGGAAACATAGAGCAAACATCGAGCTTTTAACAGCATGTAAACTCAATTTTTGGCTTATTTAACCTCCTCTGGGCAGACGCCGCGTAATAAGTTTGTATACCCGGACTTGGCTTGCTAACCGACGGTTAAGCAAGAGAAAATATCAAGAGTATAATATTCTGTCAGAAAGAACTGATCCCCAGATTCAGGACATACGATGAACAAGTTCACAATACTGAATCCATAACGGCTGCCACAAATAGCGTGGCAAGTAGCATAACACACGTCATAATTCGTTTTTTTTTTTTTTTTTTTTTTGTATGCATTTTTATTTTATTACTTAATTTACTCTTACTTGCTAGACAAAAAATGCTTAAAAATTAGCTTAATTAACTTAAAATTATCTTATTCTAGCTTACTGACCCCATGCGAGCACTCTAAGTTAAACCTAACACTTAAATTATGTCTTTCGACGTACCTTACTACTATACTATACTATTTCTATTCCTTATAATTAAAACTAAGAAAACATTTTTTCCAAAAAAAAAAAACTTAGTAACATGACTTTTTTTATATTTTATTATAAAACTTAAAACTAAAATCCTAAAAACTACCTAAAAATAAGTCTTAATCTACTTAAACTACTTACATCTAGTACATACATATATATATATATACATAATATATATATACTTAATATATAAATATATATATATATATATATATAGATGTATGTTCTTTTTTTTTTAATTTTTTATTTTTATTAATTTTTTTTTTTTTTTTTGGTTTTTATATATTTTTTTTTTCTTAAATCTAACTTACTCCTACTTAAAACTACTTAAAACTATGTAAGCCGGCCATGGCTAAAAAAAAACTTAGGCGACCCACTTTGCTTCACATGAAGCTACCAAGTATTGGAGGAATTCGACGACGAACTCTCCCTTCCTTCAACTAGCCACCAAAATTGTTGGTGTTGCCGAGCAACATCCCTTATGTCGCGACTCCCTACCGCTCTACTGAACCGGAGACGCTCCGCACTGCCGTGTGCGACGTCTCTGTCGTAGTTGAGTCGCCTGTCCGCAGCTGTTCGAGCAACGTGGAAGATTAGCGGCACAGCCAATCTGTCCTGGATCAGACCTTTGCTATCAAGGTAGAGGAACGCTTCTGGAGGAACATAGCCGTCAAAGCGAACTCTCTCATGATACATATAATTAGGGTAGTAAGCCCCAGAGATCAGGTTGTTCGACGATGTCATTGCTCTTGCAATGTGCCTTCGAGTCAACTTAATAACAAAATTGTCCACTCTTATTAGGTTCGCCCTATTGTACAAGACCTCATTGGGATAGAATTTTATGTACTCAGACTCTGGTGTTCTATATAACCGAAGACAAGCCCTTAGGCAAGCCCTCTCAAACACCCGAATCTTTTCCAATAAACTTGCTCTCACGTTGAACCACACGGGACATCCAAACACAAGCATAGGCCGGATAAGGGCCATGTAGCGGATCACCTTCACCCTCGCATCGAGTTGGCTGTTGTAAAACAGTCTCCTTGTAAGGGCAAAAGCACCTCTGGCTCTGGCCAGAGCAACATCTATATGTTTGTTAAAATACAGATATTGATCTAGCCAGATCCCAAGGTATCTGACTACATTTCGACAAGCAAGTGGCTGTCCATGTTGTCCGACGATAGAGAACTTTCGCCAATTCTTTCTGGTATCCCTAGAGGCCCCAGACAAAGGCGTCCTAAACATCGTCATAATTCGTCCTCATCATCCGATGTGCAATATATTTTCCAACAGGGGAAAAAGAAGATGTTACCAATAAATTTTCAATCACTGCCGTAAGTAAACCATTTAAATGGTTTTAGGTAATTTCTACCATCTTTGATTGTATAGTAGAAGAGCATGGCCTAGATGGCACCACGTCTTGAAAAGGACTTACCATAATTGACTTTGTTTCAGGGCGGAATGTTGAAAGCTTAAGCGCTCTTCACCTCAACAATCATCAAATAGTCAGCCAAATTCACCATGCTACGATCCATGTGGCCAATATACATACAATCGATTCGGGTCACTTTCTTGTTGCAGCGAGTTTGTGGACGCTATAACAACAAAGTAATATTTTAAGAAGGGACATGTGCATCAAGTGATGAAGACCAGTGGCAACGACGCCAAGAAGCCGTCAGGAATTTTGCAATTTCCCGAAACTTCTTGATTGATGTATTATAGATTTAGACCAAGCGCATATGAAAACGACTCTCCTATGAAGCAGTCTGTATAAGGACTAAAGCAGCTCATGCTGTTTTCTGAGGGAAGAAAAGCGGCTTTTTTGGAGGAAAATATAAAAGCATGGGAAGAGCCTGCCTGCCGAGCCATTAAAGGCAGCCGGAGGTGACTTGATACAGGGAAGACAACACCTCAATTCTAAGATTTGTCGGAGGAAAGTTGACTGATGAATAGTCAGAATGGTTTATTTAACCGACACAAATTAAGACCCTCTAAATTATAGAGGCATCAATGTATACAAAATCTTGTCGCCGTGTCCTGAACCCCTGAAACTATTTGTAAAATATCCGATTAGTCCACAATTGACTTAAAATTCATACGAGACAAACTCTCAAGAAAAACTAGTAAGTATCGACCTCCTCCTTATCGAAATCAAGGCCATATTGGATTGCGCAAAATGACGATAGAGAACGATTGCTTCTTCATAAAGATCGAAAGCAATCTCAGCAAGACCTTTGATGTTAAAAAAATGGTGTAAACAAGATGTTGTGCGAAACATGCAACCAGCACGCACAATTTTCCAAACAATCTTTGCAACTACTGGCATACGCTGATTACATTTTGACACCAAATGCCTTTTTCTTTGGCCTATGGGATAATTGAATAATAAGCACAAGACTCTTAGACTCCCGTTGCCTTAATCCTGTTCTGTGACACAGAAATATGAAAGTTGATGAAGATATTCCTTGTCGTTTTGAATTCAGGTGATCTTCGGTCCCGTTTAACAGGTTTTGGAAACTGAAATCTGCGAGTTGTAAGCATCAATCGCCTACGACATGTAGAGCTCCATTTCAGCCGAAAGAGTCTTCGACTCATATCCGGAGGGACGAAGCAGCAGAAAAACCTGTCTTAAGTAGCGCCTCACTAGACACCTTCGCTAAACACCAAAAAAGCCTTTGTCTCTGCTACATGAATGCTGGTTTAGCTCCTCTTTAGACGCACTGATGGATCACCCTCACCTTAGAATTTGTATCATGGGGTGCCACCTGAAAGCGATCGAAGCCATGACACTTGTAACTGCGGATTACGATTTTTCGAACTGACTTCCGTGAAAATGTGAAAATTTGAAATAGGAAAGGAATGTGCGGCACTTATTCGTTGCAGACGGCAATATTAGACGGCTTTTCGTCTTCCAAAGGAATACTCGTACAAATGCAATGCTATATGGTAATGAACTAAATATAGTGAAGAAGAGGGAGCGAAACCCAAGTTGCACTTAAAGACTCTTTAAAACCACATCTAAACAATTTCGAGAACAACGCTTTTCTGGACGTAGAAGGAAGGCTTCGATTTCCTAAGTTTCCTCTGGCTCCAAGATTACAATGGAATCGCCGAAAATGAGTTAGCAGATGAACTTTGCTGAAAAGGGCTGCGAGGAGAATTTCTCGGAACTTAAATTTGCATCAGAACTCTGCCTGCGTGAGTACAGATGTGGGAGGCATGACTGTTCAGGCTGGGTGCAGATCAAAAAATCTGTCGCTCTATTCTAGGCATAAACGACACACCACTTCCTGAGAGTGATGATGACACCGCGGGACACTTCTTCTGTGTATTAGCTTGCAGCTATTTGCATGTGATGAGGTAGGCAATGGAACTAATAGGCACCTCAACCCTAAAGCGATTTCTCATCTTTCTACAAATTATGGAAAAATTCCAGTAGGAAATTAGTTTTTTATTTCAATGTTCTAGCTTATAGCTTACCATCTGAAAAAGTGGATCATTTTTGGGGTTGCTTAATGTGCCACCACTGCCCTGTAGACTATTGCTGCTGGAGGTTATTTCCTAGAGCTCTATAGACGCTTATAAAGAGTGTTTTTTTCACAGGTCCATTACGTGAAATTATGCGCTCAGCAAATGTTTCCCGCAATAAATTGATGGTATCGCGCGTTGTCTGGCATGTTGCGCCATCTTGTTGACACCAAAGCTTTGTCACATCAATGCCATTCAACTGAGGAACGAAGTAGTCAGAAATCATGTTTCTATAGCGCTCTCCATTGACGGTAACATTCTGGACGGTGATTCCACTAGCCCATAAAGCACACCAAACAGTGAGTTTTAATGGTTGTAAGGGCGTCTCGACAAAGGCTTCTGGGTTTTCTCCATTCCAAATTCGGTAATTTTGCTAGTTTACATATCCATTTAACCAAAAATGGGCCTCATCGGAGAGCAAAATTTTGCGTTGAAAATCAAGCTGAATCATGTTTTCGGCCCATTCACCGAACCTACGACGCGTATAATGGTCACGCGCTTTCAACTCTTGCACAAGCTGGATCTTATAAGCTTTAAGCCACGATCTTTCCATAAAATCTTCCACAAAGTGGATGGGCATAGTTCCAATTGCTGTGCACGATGGCAAATCGACTCATTCGGATTCTCCTCAACACTGCGCCCCACAACGGTAATAACTTCTTCTGTTCGCACTGTTGTTCGTCTTTGCGGATGCGTACTATCCACCAGAGTATACGTGGTGCGAAAACGACTCATCGTGTTCCGAATAACTTGCTCAGATGGACGATTGTGTCGACCGTAAAATGGACGTAGCGCATGAAAAGTTTTCAAAATAAGTTTGCACAATTTGCACGCGTTGTTCGTTGGCGTTAATCTATTCATCGTAAAATGGCAAAACGTACCAACCACAAATCAACTTTCAACTATCAAATTGTCAATCTATAGAAATAGTGTTGCCAGTTGAAAAACCAAACTTCTAAAAAAAAAAAAAAACACCCTTTACTAGGTGGCGCAAAAGTCATCACCCCATCGGAGGATGCTATAATTTTTGGAAATGGCGGCAAATCTCAATTCTACTTTGACATTTCTAAAGTTTGACATTTCTAAAGATACAAAATACACGTCAACAAGACATGAATCACGCGGAATAATTGTGACGATTTTTGTGCGTAATAACTCTTCGGTGGTTTTGGCGCAGCGTGAAATTCGGCGCAGATTTCCCGCTTGTCCGACACCAACTGGGCTATGACTACGACATTTGGCCGCTCGCCTAGAAGAGTATGGGACAACACGAGATGCTGCCAGGTCTGGCCAGCCCCGGAGCAGCCGTTCTACTGAGAATATCGCAGCTGTCATTCGCAGAAGACCCCGGAGTACCAACCAGATGACATGCCACGCAATTGGCCATCAATCGGCGGGCTTTACGGAGAGTTTTGGTGAAAGACTGTAAGATCTTCCCTTACAAAGTACAGGCAGTTCATCAGCTGGTAGCTGTTGACCGCCAAGCGCATGTAACCTACTCTCAAGCCATCTTGAATCTTGACCACGAGGGAGACAACTTTTCATCGAAAATCATCATAAGCGACGAGGCCCATTTCCACCTCTGTGGATATTTGAATAAGCAAAACTATCACTTCTGTGGCACATAAAATCCGCGTATAACCCACGAAGATGCATTACACCAGCCCATAGTTACTGCATGGTGTGCTGTTTACGCTGGAGACGTCATCGGGCCTTAGTTTTTCGAAAACTCCGCGGGCCAAACGACTTACTCCTTCCTCAATTGGATGAATTGGGACTGGAGAACATGTGGTTCCAACAGGATGGAGCAACGGCGTATACTGCACGAGCCACAATGGAAATTTTGAGGGGTGCATTTGCGGGTTGATACACATTTGTGCCCGTTTTATTGCATTTCTATGACTCTCCGCAAGATTTCCTGTGATAACTATTCGCCTTCCTGTCGAATATTCTCCTTAAGGGCTGAGATTGTCTGAGGCTTGTTGGCATAAACCCGCAAATTCAAGCAGCCCAAAAGAAAGTAGCCTGGAATGGTTAAATCGGGCGATCTTGCTGAGCATGCCAAATAGCCAAAACGGGAGATTACGCGGCCAGGAAACACCTCCTTCACAATATCCATTGTGGCTCGTGCTGTGTGTGCGGTAGCACCGTCCTGTTGAAACCACATGTTCGCCAAGACCCCGATCATTCAATCCCGCCAGTAAGGAGTCGTTTATCACGGCCCTGTAGCGTTCGCCAGTAACAGTGACCGTATTGCCGATGGCGTCCTCAAAAAAAAATACAACCCAATCACTCCTCCCGCGTAAACACCGGACCATACAGCAGTTTTGAGTGGATGTAATGACTCTTCGTGCATCACACGCGGATTTTCAGTGCCCCAGAAACGAAGATTTTGCTTATTGACGTAACCGCTTAAGTGGAAATGCGTCTCGTCACTCATGATGATTTTCGACATAAAATCGTCCTCTTCGTTGTTGAGATTGAGGATGACTTTACAGTAATTCACACGCGACTGACGGTCAGGAGGCATTAACTGATGCACTGTTTGCACTTTGTACGGGAACATGTGTAAGTCTTTCACTAAAATTCGCTGTAGGGTCCGTCTGGTGATGCCCAATTGCATGGCCCGTTGATGTTTCTTCGTTCTCAGCAACATCGGCAGCCACAAACGCGATATTCTCGGTCGGACAACCAGTCCGGTGGCAGCCATGCCCTGCATGGTCTCCTGTGGTTCCACTCTGTTCGAGTCGAGTAGCTAAGCGCCGGAATGCTTGCACAGTTGGCGGGACACGATTAGGATAGTGTCTAGTTAACAAATGTCAAATATGATTGACGTACGACGCCATTTGCAGAAATTATACCATTTTCCGATAGGGTGATTAATTTTGCGCCACCTAGGATTTCATTAATACTTTGCAGGTTTCCAAGTTAATGTTCGCAACTCGGGGCGCTAAGACATTAAGTTACGTAAGTAGAGAACGAATTATCGTTGATCGCGACAGTCATGAGGGAGTTTTTAAAGCGGCGACTATTGTGAAGATGTGTTTTGCTCATATGATTAGGAAGCTCAAGTAGAATCCGACCCAAGAGTCTAGTTTGAGTAGGCTCTAATTTTGCGGGCAACTGTCATGTTCCGACATACTCGTATAATTGTTCGGATCGCTAATACTACAATTAACTAAGCACTTTGGACAGTATATGGAAAGCGGACACTTCTTTTAGAAGAATTTGGGGCTGTCAATCACGTCAGAAGGATTTCGTTTTCTCTAAAAAAATGTTTTATAGGAGAAACGTGCACTATATACTCGTATGTAACGTCCGTGCAATAGGACATAACAAAAGAAATCTCTGCCTTACATTACTCGTATCACAATTTTCGTTTACATTCCCAGAGAGTTTGAAGGTCCAATAAGCGTCAACCACAATATTGTAGAAAAGAATACGGCAACCTGTCACAACAGAAAACTTTGCGACAAACATGACATTCAAACGCGAGAAACCCATTGTGTGCCCCTCACTCGTCTCCCTTGCCAAGGTAAAAGACACTTTTCAGTTGTATTACCAAAAACTACAAACAAAACACGAACCACGAAATGCCACAACCACAACGCTGAAAACAATATGCGACTATACCAGACCAGACCAACATACGACCGCACCACAATAGCCCAAGAATCAAGAGAATCCTTCTACTGGTTTCGTTTCGTGGTGTGGTATTTCCAATTCCAACATGAAACCGAATGCATGCTCAGGATAATGCCACTGCGCCGTGTTCCCCTTTTTTCCGTTGAATTATGTTAATAAAAGAAAATTGCACCAAAAGGCAAATAAAGCGAAGCAAGAAATGGTCTTTTTTTTGTTGTTGTACGGAATGACAGAAACTGCATTGGAATGGGAATAAAGAGGAACGCACGTTAAACACGTACGAATACTTCTTTGCAGATTTTGTTGAACGCAGCTATTTTTAGCGCGCCATACACATGCGTTACAAGTCCATACAATGTCTCTCTGCATGCTGCCATTGAGTTTTCCTTTTGTGTTCGCAACAATTTTCATGGACAAAATACGAGTGAGTGTATTCAGTACCACGAGCAATAATATGCAATTCCAAAAAAAAAATATTTTCAAGGTCTTTGGTGCATTTGTCTTTCGCTTCAACTTGAACTGCTGCTGCGAGTGGTGCGCGTTGGCATTCCCGATTCGGTGGCGATCGCCTTATTTCAGATCAACTCCGAAAGTCTCACGACTTTGGGGTGACAAATTTTCTTAAATTTATTACTCTCACACGAAAGTGAAGAATAAAAAAATAAATATTCAAATCTTTTGGCTGGCGTATCGTGTGGGATTATCAAGGGGACGCACTGGCGAACGCGAGCAGATATAATGGATGATTTTGTGTGGATATTTCGAGAAATGCGCTGATGATCAATGGAAGATGCTAATGAGGGGCGCATGCAACATCATGTGTACACCACAAAGACCTCCTTTTTATTTAATTTTTTTCGAAAAATTAAAGATGATTTGTGGATGGATGGGTGCGATTAACAAGAGAGGAAACAAACAAATCGAAGACCGTAAAAACTGACAGAATGATACAAAAGGTATTAGAGATATTTTTTTCAAGGATAATCCCTTAGTTTACTGAGGATGGTAGAGTGGAAAATACGATTCCATGAAAGGAATCCGTTTGGAGGGCGTGCTTTTATCAATAAAAATGATCTTCAGAAAGATTATGACTGAGATATTGCATAGTAAATGGAAATGTATGGTACATTCTGTCAATAAGTATGAATATTGCAGCATATTGCCAGTTGTTTTAGCCAGATTTTCTTCGTCCGAGGCTCGAAACATTGGAGTTGGATGGTTGCACTCTCTATGCCAGAGAATTTTGCAGATCCGTTTTAATCTAAACAATCGATTTTCCCTATCGTCTCCGCTGCGGCATTACCCCTATTTCTGATAAATAGTCAAAAAGATGTAATGCATTACGACGTTGTGCTCTAGTGTGACCTATACCGTGGAGAAGTTTATTTCTTAGTCGGTTCCTAATTTTTAGTCTATGACTTACATCCTACAGGACAGTTCCTTGAATCTGAGAATGCCTAGTCTATTACTTCTCAAATATGTAATCGTCTTGTCAGTGCTCTACTTGATTCAAGAATGTGGGCTACAGTTTTGGTGATACTTCCCCAGAATCTGGCGATATACATAAATTTTCGGAACTCAAGGTGGTTCAGCCTCTATAAAGGCCTCTGCTACCGCTTGTCATATAAGAGTGCCTAATAAAGTAAAAAACCTATCTACTTGTTAATTTGAAATTTATTTCACTTTTATGTTAAACACGTTTTGCTTCAAGAGAGTTTAATGCTTGATAAGGCTGTGTAGGAATTCCCACACAAACTGAAACTTAATGACACACCAGTGACTGTCTGGCATTATTACGTTGTTGCAATTCCTGTAATTCTTCTGTGATTGATCCGAAAACATATGCCCCATGACACATGTTCGTATTTTGGCCTGAAAGATGCTGGTGCAATTGCACATGGATTCGCAATGCTTAGTTCTTTACTCCAACAGTTCCTTCATCCCTTCTCGATTCGTTTGTGTGTCATTTTATTGTATGGATCCGAGTTGCTTAGGAAATATTTTTTAAAATTGTTTTGTCAGCAGTATGTGTGGAAAGTCGTCAACTTCAAGAGCACTTCAATACCTGCGGTTGATGCACCGGCCAGTCGGTACACTTTGTTGATATTTTCCCTTGTTTTGATCAGACTGATTCATTTTGACCATACTACCGCTTTGCAGGCCTAAAAATTGTTGCAAAGAGTATTGCATTAAGACCGCCTATTTTGAATAGGCTCCTGATTGATCCTACAGTGGCATCAGATACCATGTTTAATCTCATAGAATTACACTGTAATAGTTCGTCAGCCAAACCAGCTAGGTTGTTGAAGGGAGACCTGTGGTTACGGCTATGGCTCCATATACCCTCGTTGGAAGACTATAGAAAATTTACCAAAACTGATCACACACAGTTTTTTGACAGGCGATTCTCTAACAGAGTTCCTGAAGAGTGAAAATATAGTCAAATCACCAAGATGGAAGAACTCGCTTTAAAACGGGTGATGATGGATGTAGGGCCTTCAAAGGAAAGTTCTGCTGCAACAGCAATTATTAAAAATGATTTCGCCGCGAGATCTTTTACTTTTTACTCGGCCCTCTAGCGCAGACAAAAGGCATAATTCGGTTTGGCTTCGAGTCCATACACCTAAGGGTCTATAAAAAGGATGAGCTGGATGCTGATAAGCAACCTCCTCCTCCTTTAACGGATCAACCTTAGATCTTGGAGCGCCGATATTCTTTCCAGAAATGGATAGCGACGACTCAAATCTTTCCGAAGTGACAATTAAGCCGTCGGTCTCCTCTTCTGACTTCCTGTCGGAAATGGAAACCGATGACGAAGCAAAACGAAGTTCTATATGATCAGAATCGGAGAACTTCAACAACACCGTGGTGGAGGCCACTCTGGGAAACTGTAGCACTGATACGGTTTCTCCAGATTAATCTCCATCACTCAAAAAAGGCTTCGGCCGCACTCATTCTGCGTCCCTCCAAAAACGGAGAAGACATTATCCTAATTCAGGAACCATGGATTGTAGAATTCGTGGTTCGTGGACTTAGGACACCTATATACGCTCTGCTCTATACAAGAGACAAAGGTAAGATTAGAATCTGTATATTAGTGAAACGTAGCCTTAATGCATTTTTACTTCTTAATCTCAGCGCCTCCGACTTAACCGTTGCCATACTAAAGACTGCCAATGGTTCCTACTGGCTGGCATCGTCATATCTTGGCCACGATAATGTGTGCCCTCTCCCTGATGATAACCTGGAAGCTGGAAGGCTAAAAACTTTCCTCATCATCGAGTGCGACGCTAACGCTCATCACACGGTATAGGGCGGTACCGACATCGGCGATAGAGGTGAATCATTTTCTGATTACATTAACCTAATTGTTTGCAACATTGGCAATGAGCCCACTTCTATAACAAGAAACCGACAGGAAGTGCAAAATATCACTCTTATCTCCGACATCACTCAAATGCTAACGAACTGGATGGTATCGTCTGAACACTCATCTTCCGGCAACAGATACATCCAATTCAGCCTGAGTGATGCTCCTCCTGGCCAAAATACAGAGGAATACTGCAACAGTATCCTCTGAACTCTCAAGTCTCCCACGTGACACCAATGAGCTTGACATGAAAGTCAGGGAATTCACCCTGGCTCTTAATCAGGCCATGACCATTTCCTGCCCTCTTATTCAACCTAGAGGCAAGAAAAAGCCGCACTGGTGAACATCAGCACTGGGACTGCTTAGAAACATTTCAACTTAGCAAAAAGCCCAAGAAAAATGACTGACTGGGACTCATACAAAGAATCCCTCAAATTATACAAAAAAGGAACTGAGGATGGCAAAGCGTCAATCCTGGAGGTTATTCAGTGACAAAATCAAGGAAAACTCTGAGGCATCGCGGCTAAGAAAAATCCTCTCTACAAATCTATGATGCCTAGGTGTTTGAAAAAAACCGACGGCTCTTGGACAACCTCAAGTGATGAATCACTCAAGTTGCTACTGGACACCCTGGACACACTACTTTCCAGGTAGCTCCCAATTCACGGCCAGTAGCATCCCAAACAGGACTATTGCAACCGTGATCAATATTCATGGTCTGATTACAAGAGACAAACTGCTCTGGGCGCTGCACAGCTTCAAACCATAAGAGTCTGCTGGTCCGGACGATATATTGCCTGTCGAGCTACAGAGGTCCTTAGATATCATTCTGCCTTTGCTAGAAAATATTATGAAGAGCTGTGTAGAACTGATCCACATTCCACTGTCATGGAGAGAAGTCAATGTAGTTTTCATTCCCAAAGCCGGAAAATGTTCTCATTTTGACCCAAAGGACATCAGACCT
The DNA here is from genome assembly GCA_963966105.1 of Volucella zonaria. NCBI lineage: Eukaryota > Metazoa > Arthropoda > Insecta > Diptera > Syrphidae > Volucella > Volucella zonaria. The sequence continues at coordinate 123,872,311 of OZ014531.1, forward strand.
ATAAGTCTATCATCTTTCCATCTGAAAACTCTAGAACGACTCTATAAATGATGTGCCTTCTGTAAAGCATTCACTGACTAGCCACATCGAACGATCCCTACAATATAGAGAGCACAGCAAAATACAATATTTGGATTTCATTTTCACAGGAAACTAAACTGAAAACCTAACATCCAAGAAAGAGTCAAAAACCTGCAGTAGCTTTATTCTCTTGCAAAGCCATTGGAAATAGATGGTGCCTTCAACCTCGCATAACCCACTGCCTATACATCTCGGTCATAAGACCGATACACACCTTAGACAATGCAGTCAACTGCAACAAATTAATCAGAGTCCAAAGAACAGCATGTCTATGCATAAGTGGAGCCCTACCTTCTAGTCCCTCTGCGGCATTAGACATTCTGTTTCACTTGACACCCCCCAATATCTTCAGCAGACAAGTAGCTGCGACTGCAGGTATTCGCCTTAAAGCGACTACACAGTGAACAAATACTTCATTTGGCCACGCCAGCATTCTTAATACAATAGGAATCCTCACAGAGAACATCGGTTACACTATACCTGAACTCTGGTTTGACAACGACTTCCATGTAAGCTTCCCCTCCAGATCCTTCTGGGAAGAAGATGCTCATGGAGGACAAGTCAATCTAAAGCCGATAGCGGGGTTGGTGGCGGTGTTTTCTCAGATATGCTAAATCTAAGCCTCTCTTTCCGTCTTTCAAATCACTGAATCATGTAATATCTGCAAAGGATATCAGCATATTTTCGGATAGTCAGACAGCTATCAAGACCTTGGAGTCAGTCTCACTAAATTCGAAAGTCGTCCTTGAATGCCGATCTTCTCTTATGGAGATGACAGAGCAGTTCAATCTTCACCTTTATTGGGTGCCAAAATTGGAACCACTCTACCTATTCTACCGGAAAAGGGTAGCATAGGTATACCAATCGCTACATGCAAATTAATATTAAAGCTGGATGCCAATAAAAAAACAGACCTTAGGTGGACTATTGGACCAACATGTCTAGCGACCAAACAGATCTGGCCAAAGCTGGATCTGAATCGCTCTAAGAGTCTGGTCCTTCTAAACAGAAAACATCTTAGCGCCATCACAAGTGTCATCAATGGAAACTGCCTCATAAGCAAGCACGCAAGTTGGCTTAGCGCCTTTGCAAATGATTTCTGTAGAAGCTGCATGGACGAGGAGGAAGAGGAGATAATCCTCCTCCTGTACATGTCCAGCTCTCTCCCAGAGAAGAAAACTTCACTTAGGAGCTGTCTTCTACAATGACTTAAGCGATTTAAAAAATATATAGAGGTAAACAGTCTCTTACGCTTCATCGTAAGCTCAAACTGGTTCCATTAGCAAGAGGATCATAGATCCAGGTGGCATCACAATTGGCCAATAGGCCTAAGTGGGTTGGTGTTTCCATCAGCCACACTTACCTACCTACCTACCTACTCGGAAAGCCAAACAGGCAATTATTAAGGGTTTGCACTCCGCGATAATCAGATTGAGAAATGCAGAAACCTACAGGAATTTCCTGAATGAGTTGTCGAGTGCCAATACGGTATTTCAATGCCAGCTCCTAGAGCACATGGATATCATCAGTAAGAGAGTTGTAAAGTTCCTCAGTAGCTGGGCGGCACTGGACAATCCACAGGCCCTTCCTTACGTTAAGCTGCGTCCAAAAAGTATCGAGGAGAAGATCATCGGTGGTGCAACTCGTGAGAGCACTTAAAACGAGGCTGGAAACGTGTCCAATTGCTTCGGCTTTTTAGTCGACATAGACCATGAAAATATCACAGTTTTCAGTTAGAATTATTCGCTGGGATGCGCAAGTCTTCTCTGTTATTATTACAGGATACTGAGCCATATGGACGAAGAAGAAACCAAATCTGCCCGTCACATACTCATAGCCTGCACTGTGTACTCTGGGTAGTTACTTCTTCACAATGAGTTATGAGCGTTAGACAGCGACGTTGTCCTGGTTGTTATAAGCCGTATTTATTGTCTTACTCGTAGTCGATTATGATATGCTGCTCGAATTATATTAACGCAACATCCCGCTTCGTTGTCGAATCTATCCTAGAGGAACAACACAGTGAAAGAACACCTTTGCTTAGGTGGCCAACTCGAGCTCCAGCTGAGGGGCATCTTAACCAACTTGAAGTGCGTAATACGAGTAGAAGACGTTAATTGTTAGATCGCAATAAATATAACAGATAGTTAACGCAATTTGTCAAACGGTTAAGCTTGTATGATAGAGCAATACGAGTATATCAGAACCGTAAAAGCCTATTACATCGGATTCGGATAATTAACTGATCTCGTGCTGCTGATCAAGTATTGTATAAAACTTAATTCGTGCGGTTTTTATTTTTTTCAAAATTTGAACGTTTATTTGAGAAAAACATGAACAATAGTATTATTCAAAGTATTGCCCATCTGAAGCTATGACTTTTTCCCATCTTTCTGGCAATTTGTGGATCCCATCCCAAAAGAACTGCGCCGGCTTGGCAGCCAAGAATGAATCAAGCCAATTTTTGATATTCTGCTCTGATGTGAACCGTATTTCAGTGAGGGCGTTCTGCATCGAACGGAACAAATGGTAGTCAGAAGGGGCGAGGTCTGGGCTATAAAGCGGGTGGGGTAAGACTTCCCATCCACTGTTTTCCAAATAGTTCTTAACCGGAATAGCAACGTGGGACCGAGCGTTGTCATGATGGAAAATTATTGCCTCGTGTCTGGTCGCATATTCCGGGCGTTTTTCGGTCACTGCTCTCTTCAAACGGATTAATTGTGTTCGGTAGCGTTGCCCATTGATGGTTCACCCGGTTTTAGCACCTCATAATACAGCACACCCATCTGATTCCACCAAATACAGAGCATTACCTTCGCGCCATGGATATTCGGCTTTGCCGTTGATTTGGCTGGTTGGCCGGGTTTCACATATGAGTTTTTGCACTTGGGGTTGTCGTAATGGATCCATTTTTCATCACCAGTAACAATCCGATGCAAAAATGACTTCCTTTTGTGGCGTTCCAGCAGCATTTCGGACATGCAAAACCGCCTTTCGACGTCTCTCGGCTTGAGTTCATGTGGAACCCAATTTCCTTGCTTTTGAATATATCCAGCTGCTTTTAAACGTTTTGAAATGGCTGCTTGAGTGACACCCAAAGATTCTGGAAGCTCTTCTTGTGTTTGGCAACAATCTTCATAGAGTAATGCTTCCAGTTCATCATCTTCAAACTTTTTTGGCTGCCCAGGACGTTCTTCGTCTTTCAAGCCAAAATCACCACTTTTAAATCGTGCAAACCACTTTTGGCACGTTCGCTCAGCTAGCGCATGTTCACCATAAGCTTCCACCAAAATACGATGACTTTCGGCAGCAGTTTTCTTCATATTAAAGTAGTGAAGAAGATCTCCCCGCAAAAACACTTTTTCAGGCACAAAGTTCGACATATTTGAGTGAAAAAAAATTATTGTTGTTTACGCTTCAAATGAATGACATATACTGAAATGACGTACAATGACAGTAGCTTTCCAACGCATGTTCCAATGGAATAATAACAATAGATTAATACAAGTTACGCCATCTCTTAGCAAACCGCACGAATTAAGTTATAGACCAATTACTCGTACGTATCATGTGTAGATTTGCCATGGCGAACGCTGCAAAATGAGTTCCTGATCAGGCATTCAGGACGGAAGTCTAGATTGTTCTATTTGTTTGCGTAGCTCCCACAGAATATGTTGAATGTTTCCATACTTGGAATTCTGTTGAAAATTGAGTGGTATGTGATGATTGGTAGCCTGTAAAACCAGTTTAGAGATGCTGAAGTGTATACGAGCATTCGTGCTAGAATAAGCTTTCGGCACGCTATCTCCGTTCCTGAAGAATTCATCCTGTAGGTCACCATACATACTCCGACTATGGATATCACAAGCAATACATGTTAATAAGTCAAAAATGTTGCATACGAATATAATGATGTTACTCACCCCCTACCGTTTTGTTTGTATTTTTTTCTAACTGAACAGATACAATTTGTGTTCCATTTGTTCCTCAAGTAAATTTAAAAAATTTTATTTGCTTTCAAAATAACAATTTGTTCAAACTGTTTGTGCGTTAAATGCTGCCTCCTTTGTCTTTTGGCAATATCATCAAATGAAAATAGCCTTTCCACAGGACCTGACGATGCCAATGGTGTATTAAATTTGATAAACATCTTTTTAACAGTGGGATGTTGTCCAAGCGAACTCAACCTGTTGTCTGCATCCTCCAAATATCGTTTAATTTGATATTCTATGGACACCAATGGAGTTGTTATTTTTATCGGCTTGGTTTCTGAAGAAATCAATGAATTCAAAAACATTTTTACTCATTTGGAAATAGGACAGAATTACCTTCAAAATCAAAGAAATTATGTTCTGCCGATGATAATACTTTTGAACTTGTTGATGTTTCCGGCTGATCAGGATCTTCTTCATAGAATTCGATGGCATATTGGGCAAAGAGAGATTGTAGTTCCTTTCGTGATGCCATTGATGTCGTATTTTGGAGAGCGTTTATGAACTTAATTTTAATTGATGGGCAAGACATGGTAGCAATAATGTAGTCATAGGCTGACGGGTTGATTTCGAAGATGTCTTTGAAACTGTCGACTAGAGCGTTCTCCATCTCCTTGGTGAGGTTCGTTAGATAGTTTAGATTTTCCGATTTATAGAGTTTTATCAGTTTGACTTTGATTGTCACCAAGGTTGGTAAGAAATATCCATAGAATGAGTTATTTTCTTTTTGTAAAAAATCCAATCCATCAGCTATAACTTCCATTAAGAGACAATATTCCTCCATGTATTGAAGTTCTGGGGGATGGAATTTTTCAACGCACAAAGCCGAACAGAGATCGTCAAGGCGGTCCTTGTATTTCAGTAAATTTCTAAGTGATTTAATTAATGTAGTCCATGAAGTGATTTTCGGAGTTTCCAAGGTACAGCCAAGCACGTCTTTGAAAACTGCCGCCATTTCTGGCTTGTTGCATTTCGTCCATATGTTTGAGCATCTAAAGTTAAAACAGTTTTTTTTTTAGCGTTTGGTTATCCATGCAAAAAAATTGTTAGGTATAGTAATGCTTTACCGATTAAAGGTGATTTGATGAATTTCGTGAGTCTGCTGATGGCCTTTGAGGAGATTATTGAAAATAGTTGTCGCTAGAAGATTCAAAGTGTACGTCCCACATCTCTGTTGTTTTGGCTGGCGAGCCAGGTTGGATACAAATTCAATCTCGTCTTCCGAATCTTCGTTTGAGCTGTTGGTTTCGGCAGTTTCAGAATGACCTTTTAAGAAAATTATTTCTCATCAGAAAATCTCAAAGATAGGATATGTACATACATATATGTTATGTGTCTACTTAAACTAACCAAATTCCTTGAAATGCTTTCCAAAATGACTGCCATTGTATGTTATGGTGCTGACCAGCTTTTCTTCATCCAGTCCAAAATCAGTGTTGAGGAATTGAATAAGCTCTGTAATCTTGTCCATAGAATGTGTTTTTGAATAACGACGACAAGCCAAAACGGCAGAGTGTCTGGTCAAGTCATGATCAATCCAATGGCAAGTGTATACGAAGAATAATTTCTCGTTGCTCATCCAAGTATCAGCTGTTGTGCAGACATATTGAACAGCTTTCAAACTCTCCTTCAACCTTGCCATAAAGAGGTTGAACTTTGTCTCTAAAAGATTTGCAATGTGCTTCTCGCTGAACGTTTTTGCTGAAGTACCTCTAAACAAATTAATAAAGGAAGATTCTTCAACAACAGATAGTGGTGAGTAGGTGTGAATCATAAACTTTAATATCCTCTCGTCAAAACCAGATTGTTCAAATTTTAGTCCTCTTTTCCTTATATTTACTTTGGTTTTCTTTTCACAAAGGTATTTCTCGTAAAATGGATGGTGTTTCATTTTTAGATGCTGCACGAAATTTGAGGTGATCTTGAGTGATCCTTTTATTGTTCTTTTATTAGGACACAACTCACATGATGCGATTATACCATTTGCTGACTTTTGATGAGCAGTATCTGTGATCTATGTTATATCAACAAGAATGCCATTTGAAATTTTCTATTGACATAGGTACAATATATAACATAAGTATTTCTGTTTACTTTTCTTATAATGCTGAAGTATCTGCCATTTAAAAGTGGTGGTACCGAGTCCGTGGGGCTAGAATAAGCATCCATCAAAGCAGTAGAGGTGCGTGGTACAAATTCGCTAGCATAAAGTTGTAGGTGTTACTTAGTTTTAAACTTTATACATACAAATACGAATAAGAAGATCAAAACGCACCTGATGCTGGATGCACTCATTGATGTTGATGAGTCTTCGTTTAGAATTTCTTGTTTTATCTGAAAATTCGAAGGTACTACGAAACTTGGATCGCCTACACTTGTATCAGAATCCCATTCCAATTTTACCTTTTTGGAATCCAAACTCTCAGCTAAAGGATAAAGAAAAATACGTTTACTTACATTTGTGCATACGTTCATATTTGAATTCGTTCGGATCCACTGAGCAGTGGATACAAATATAACTTACATTCTAGAACCAAAGACTTCTCTCTATGTGTGAGCTTTAGCTTATTTAAGCAAGCATTCTCAGGCCACATTTAATAGGATGGATCAGGCATATGGCACCGAATTGTTTATAATTTCTTGATACTACATATCGGGAAAGGTACACGTTAAACAACAGCGCTCATAAGCTAAGCATTTTCAACACTACTTTTTGGGAATTTTGAGTGATTTTTTTGATTCACTTTCGAAAACCAAAGATTCGACATAGTCCCATTGAAAAAAGGAAATTTATCCACATTCTCGGTGGTTAATTGATGCCTCTTTTTGAGGAGATAACGCCATATGGAAACGGTGTCTGGTTTGCTTTGTTGCACACTGCCCAAACCTGATGAAACTATATTAGCTGTATCTATGTATCTTAGCGATCCTTTATCGGTTAAATAAACTCGGTAATCTCCACTGGTAGACATCCATTCCGCGATGAATGGCTTCTCCATAGAAATGGAGAGGTGCTACTACAGGAACAAGGTTCGGAAGTTTTAATAAAAGGCAACAAGAACTTGTGCAACCAAAAAGACTCGAGCATAAATTTATCGAAATGTATAAGAGGGCTGTTTGATGAGTACCCGGACTGGAAGATAGGTGGCGCTACTGAGGCAAAATCAGTGTACCATCATTTAGTATAACCTTTAGCGTGTATGGGACCCATTCACCAGGGTGAATCGAGAATGGGCGGCCTAAAAGAGATTATACTAAATGATGGTACACTCATTTTGGTGCAGTAGCGCCATCTATCTTCCAACCCGGGTACTCATCACACAGCCCTCGTACGAGTATACTAGTAAGGAAGTTAAGTAGAATCACAGTCGGTGCAGCGGGCATGGAAAAGGCATTAGTCTCCTTAATATCGTGTAGAAAATCTTGTCTGTGATATTGTGTAAATGCTTGAAACCAGGTGTCTTATACAGGGTCCGCCAAAAATGTTTTTTTTTTTTTTTTGAAAATGCTATAAAAAAAAAACTATTGAATATTTTTTAAAATTTATTTTTTTATTTGAAAGTACAATCCTTCCGGTTAATAATGGAAAATAATTTCATTCAAATGGCTGCCTTGGCTGGCCATGCAGTAGCCTACACGATCGGTCTAATTTTTAAGCACATTATCGATTGTGTGCAGCTGTATTTCCCCAATGGCTTCACGAATATTGTCCTTTAAAGCGTCAATTGTCTCTGGCTTGTCGGCGTAACACTTATCTTTTACGGCACCCCACAAATAATAGTCCAACGGTGTCAAATCGCAGCTCCAGGGTGGCCAAACGACATCAGCTCTGCGGCTGATAATGCGATCTTCAAAAACAGGGCGCAAAACATCGAGTGTAGCTTCGGCTGTGTGGTTCACGTAGCGCCGTCCTGTTGAAACCAAATGTTGCCAATATCCTCCTCTTCAATTTTTGTGAACAAAAATTCGTTCAACATGGCCCGATAACGATCGCCATTGACTGTAACGGCCATTCCTTGCTCATTTTCGAAGAAAAATGGCCCAATTATGCCTCTGGACCAAAATCCGCACCAAACAGTGACTCGTTTTGGGTGTATCGGCTTTTCAATGTATGCGTGCGGGTTTTCTGTGCCCCAAATGCGACAATTTTGCTTGTTTACATACCCGCCAAGATCAAAATGAGCTTCATCTGAAAAGATGATTTTTTTGACAAAATCGGCATCTTCTCTAAGTCAATCGCAGGCCCACTTAGCGAAGCGTTGTTCAAGCGTATTCGTTCAGCGGAAGGATAAAACTAATTATCTGTCAAATCAGACATGAGCTAAGTGTTACCATTCACGAAATAAGCACTAGTTGAAAAAAAAAAAACCTTAGATGGCGGACCCTATATTTGATTGGCCCTTGTCAGTGCGAATATAGGCCAGATAAGCCTACAATTCATCAAATATTCACACTACGGCAGATCCCAGAAAAAACTTCAGAAGTTCAGATCGATTGGCACTAGGTCTTTACGGATCTCAAAGCCGCATGTAACAGCATCTATAGCTAGTGTTGGCACCGAGACCTGTGATATAAAAAATCGTAAGCGCTTTTTTGATGTAAGGTGCAAATTTGATTTCATATTTAAGAAAGTTGTGTTAAATTTGCCAGCCAGGAGGATAATTTTTGAAAAGTCTGCATTAGAGGACATTGTCTGCAAGTGACAAGTATGGATATAGTATGCTTTTGATTTGAGGCGCGCTTGTCACGAAACACTGAGGAGAGGCTATATACTCGTACAGTGTGTACCAGAAAAACGTGCGTTAAATTACTTTTTTAGTTTACTCACACACACATGTTTGTAGCCAAACTATTTTCTACATTTAATTGCCGATCGCGCATTATTTTCATTTCCTTCTTAGTAATATTTAAAAACATCAGAGGCATTTGCGAGAAAGTGGATAAAGAGGTATAAAGAATGCTGTAATGTCTATGATGGGTGTGGTAGAGGGGCCAAAGCAAGCATATCCAGTAAAGGCAATAATGTAATTGAATTGTTTCGGAAAAACCAAGCAATTAGTCTGAGGAACGTAAAAGTAAAATTATCCAGTAAAAGCATCAACACAATACGACGCGTCTCTAAAATGCTTGCACAGAGAGGTGCAGTTGCAAACCTGTTAGGTTGTGCAACGCAGAATTTAGACCGGAATTGGAGTAACATCATATTAACAGTCATATTTTTTTATTTATACAATAATTATTGGAAGAAAGCCTGAACAAAAAAAGATGAAAAGATTTTACAACGCACCGTAAAACATCCAGCAAAAATTCATGTTTATGGATGCTTCTCGGCCAACCTATTCGGAAAGTTAATAGTATGTATTCACACAAAAGCTCCTTAATGTCTTTAATGAAGCAAAGGCTTAAGGGAAAAAAATAGCCACGATAAAACAAGTTGCGAGGGCTTGAAGTAAATTTGAAGAGGTCTAAGCTTAGAATATGCGGAGAAATTAAATGACGACGATGCCAAGCAATTATAAATAATAATGGTGACTGGACTCCCTATTAATATAATTGTGCAATTCGTTTTGTTTATACTTTAATAAAAAAGATATCATTTAATCAAATTCCGCGATTTTTCATTGATTTTTTCGACGCACGTTTTTGTTGAACACAGTGTAAGGGTCCAATAATCCAAGAACTGCTATATGGCGCAGAAGCATCGACGTTAGCGAAGACAGATCAAGACATTCTTGGTAGTTTGAACACAAGTTTCTTCGAGTTTCAGTTCCGTTTGTATAAAAGGATATATGTAAAGATACATCGATCTGCTCAGAGCTGCAGGACATGTAGAGCGAATGCATAATAACGCTCCGGCTCGAGAAGTTTTCGATTCCTGCTCAGAGGGACGACACAGTAGGTCTAGTGTGTACGGACCCATTGTGCTTAACAATGCTCCAGTTTGGACAGCCAAACGTAAAGAATTACCGAACGAACATTTTTCTCTTCTATGTGATGGGAGGAATTCAAGTTGCGATATCTTCAATTACAATTCCGAGCTTTGAATTTTACTCTCACTTTTCAAAGTAAGCAAGGGCACGACTACGATGGCAATTTTCGAAACGGAAGAAAAAGCGCCAGAGAAGCAGCTTTTTGCGGCCCTCACCGATTACTCGAAAAAATTATCCCATCCAAAACCATAATCACCACACATTGCGGTTTTATGAATTTATGAATTTATGTTCATGAGACGTATTGACAAAGTGTCCAGTAATTGCCATCACTTCGTCTATGTATATTGGTGACATTTGTCGCATTCACTAACTCGATTGAGCACAACACCTGAAAATCTTTTTCCAGAGTCTATGCCAAAACAAATGAAAGTGAGGAAAGAGAGTTCCTTGCACCTCGCAGATACAATAAAAACGGTATCCAGCGTTTGCTGGAAAAGAGGAAGAATGTACGCCAATATACGATTCATCTCACGTCCTATCAAAAATCAATTATACTGCAGAATCTCATTAAAGTCAATGAGAAAAATCGCAGGAAATAAACACATTATAATACTTTGGCTTTCGAAAAAAGAACTGCGCTTTCGGTACATTTTCATTGCACGTTGATGCCTCTGATGATGCGATCCGAGCCGCATTTCCCCAAACGAATAATGGACTAAGCTCTTTGATACTTTTCAAGATAACTCCTCGACACAAGCAAGCTAGAGTACCTACGATGGAGAACATTTTGTCATATGTATATTAAAGCGTAACGCATCTTGAGGACATTCTGGAAGGGTGCGAGGTCTGCATCTTAAGGTATCATATCATCGGAGACTTAAAACAGAAATATTGAGCCACAATGTGCCACCACTTGTTTTGCTTGCCGATATCTCTAAAAGCGAACATAAGCTGCAGAGGTCGTTTTGGGAGCAACTCCACACCACCCAAGGCTACCCAAAGCCAGACAGAATTCATCAAGGCGTTTCGAAAAAGGATCACAGAACTTAAACTAGCCAGTGTGTAGTGTGTAGAAATTGAAAGTTCGTCAGGGTATCAATTGATCAGCAGCATTCATCCTACAATCAGACCAATCCAAAGCAGCAGCGAATAGTGACACCGTCTATAATTGCGCAACCGTCAATAGCAGCACCCTCATCACAACCAAAAGTTACGTCAACAAGTCAAACTTGTTTACTAGCTGGGGTGAGGTCACAAGCTCAAAGATATCAATTATAAACACACCACGATTCGATGACAGCTATGTGAAAACCATCATTGACCGACCATATGATATTACGAGTATGCTTCCGGTTAGCCTTCAGTTTTGCGAATACTTTTTCGTTTTCTTCCAGCCCATTTACGTGTTTGCTGGATTAGTCTTCCGAAACAAAACATTTTAATCGTCACGTTTGTTATGTCATTATGTCTGGGGTTACCTACCAAAAGCCTGGAAAGAGGTAACGGTTAGGTTTATAAACAAAGCAAGTAGTAGACCAACTGATCTATCCAAACCATACAGGCCTATTTATCTCGCTTTTCCTAAAAATAATGCCAAAATTATAGGAATGCGCTTCACAAAAACCAATATGTCTATCAAATCGACAGGAACTCACCACAAAGATTGAGAAATCTCTCAGAGGCAAAAAAAATTGCGATGTGCTGCTTCCTTGACATAGAAGAAGCTTTCGACAACACCCAGATATACAGATGCATCCAAAACACAGGGGTAGATGATGCTGCATGTAACTGGATAAAGTACATGCTTAGCGCTAGAGATATCAGTACTGCGATAGGTAGTGACAGAATCAGCTTGAACGCCCTTAGTGTGGTGTTCTTTCCCCCTGTTATTGTCCATCGTAGTAAATGGGCTGCTAAATATACCCAGCAACGAGGGTTTCTATGTCCACGCATACGCTGATGACTCCTCGGAACTCTTCCAGAGGACACCCAACCTTGTTGCTAACTGATACAAGAAAGTTGGTCTAAACGTCAAACCCCAAAAAGAGCACCATAGTTGCAATCACCCAGAGAAGAAAATTGGAAAAACTTAAAGATCCAACACTTTTTGGTGAAACCATTAAGTTTTCAAGTGAAGTGAAATTGCCAGGAGTTACCTTGGATAAAAAACTCACTTCGAACACACATTTCATCATATCATATCATTTCCACATACAGAAGAAAGGTTTGGTAAACGCCTACATGCTTATCACAGTGGATGGGAATAACAAGTATGAACAGCATCTCCGTATTTCAAGCTGAGATACATGAACGAGTAATAGAGCTCTGGATTAGGGAAAACTTAAACAGATCTGCCACCAACAAGAACATTTATATGGTATGCTCTCTATCAACGCTTTTGAGATAACCTCAAAAATTGTCTGAGACTGCATTATAGTTCTCAAAAAACTAGCCAGCACCAATGTAGTCCATTTAATCCAGGTCACAGTGATTATGATGTTAATGAAAGAGCAAACGAATTGGCCAGAAAAGAAAGGTTCAGCCTCAACATTCATGTTCCCAAGACCATTCTGCGGGTTACCAGTTAGATCCATAAAAAGCAATTGTTCAGTAAGGTTTGCTGTTTCATCATGCATCGTTTTACGCTTGCCGAATGTGCGGAAATTAGTAAAAAATATTCCGAATCGAAGTTCCGGCTCATTTGGTGCGAAATGAAGGAAACATAGCAACAGTAACGCCCAATATCGATTTGGATTTGGGCCTACATCCGTATAAGATTGTGCTGATGCAAGAATTGAAGCCGGACGCTATAGACAACGCCATGAGTTTGCTAATTGGGCACTGGAAATGTTGGCCGGAGATCGGGATTTCCCCAAAAAAATCATCTTCTCGGACGAGGCCCATTTTCAAAAATTGTCGTTATTAGAGCGAACATAATCCACACAAGTGCTCGGCCAAGCATCAAAGGTTGACTGTTTGGTGCAGTTTATGTCATGGCGGCAACATCGGGCCTTATTTCTTTCAAAATGAGAAAGGAGACAACGTCACCGTCAATGGTTTCTGATATAGAGCGATGTTAACCGACTTTCTGTGGTCAAATCTCGACAACATCGATATATCCGAGCTGGGGTTCCAACAAGACGGCGCTACATGACATACAAGCAACGCAACGCTCGAAGTTATGAAGGAGAAATTTGGCGACGGGGTCATCTCACGGCGAGCGTTCACCAATTGGCGGCCGCGACCATCTGAACCAGCGAATTTGTGAATGTTAAGATCTTTAAGAACTCTTGCTACTACACGAGTGCGAAAGTGGAATTGTCCCATTGAAAATTCGACGCACTGAAGTGCAGGCGGAGACACAGCACAATCTGAAAGTGTTGAGCTGATAGCAAAATATGCAACAAGCAGATTGCCTTTTCCAAAGAGCTGACATTTGGAATGTCATTGTAAATGAGCGTTGGGATGGAGGATGAGGCGGAATTTCTAATATTTTTGACAAAAGACCAAAAATGTTCACTACCTTTGGGACATTGTTGTATTTTTTGCCTCAGTTTTTGGTCGTATTGGAATTTCACACGCTTAAGAAAGACGTTGCAGTCATTCCTGGCTCATTTAAACTTTTTTCGGTTTTCCTCTGTTGGGTTGATCTTGAAGGACCGAAAAAACATTTCTCTAACCCTGACAGCCTCTTTACAGATCGACTCGCACCATGCCTTTTCTGATATTCTCTATCCGATGAGGAATAAAGTTTCTCATTCCAAAGAGAATGATGTGTGTGATCATACGAGTATCAGCAGGGGCATTCACGTCGTTATCGAGGACCAGTTAAAATTCCTAAAGAAGCTGGTTAGACCGCTCCCACTTCGCTTTCTCGTATTGTCACACGGTTCTTTTAGGAATCTTTTCTCTAACTGTGTGATCGGTGTACGAGAAATTAGCTGATATAAGACAGTGGTCCGACGAGCCTAGAGGGGATAGCACATTGTAGTTAGAAGCTACACAAACCACATTGCAGACAATTTTTTAAGCCGTCTGCTACTAATATTGCAGAGCCAGAGCAAGAAGTTGAGGCTGAGCTACAGGTTCTACTGTCAAGCGACGAAGATGAAAATATACCTAGTCCTGCCATAAGTTCTGTTACACAATTTCCAGCGCTTATCGTTCTTAACTTTTTTTTTTCAGAAGACATGCACTGATCAGTGAAGAATACTAGTCAGTTTGGTTTCAGTTTGTAAACTATTTACATGGAGCGAGGGGTAATTAGGGACAAATAGACAAATTCCAAGAAACTTAAGGGGAAAAAAGGATTTATGGTGATTAGAATTTTCTTAGAAATGATTAATTTACCGAAATCAGGAGGGTGTCTCAACCAGTTGTCGAGTCAAGTTATTCCTGTACTCCAAGCACGTGCTTTACGAGGGTTGTCTGAAAAGTAAAGATAGCGGCACTCGTCAATAAAAGCTAGCAAATGCTAGTTGTGCATCTTGTGACAGTTACTTACTGAAGTTTCCGTCATTTTGGACACGCAGTTTTTAGTTGACAGTCGTTTGAGTCAGTCGATGTGAGTGTTTTTTGTGAAAATGGAAAAAATTGAGTACCGAGCTGTCATTAAATTCTTGTTTTTGAAAGGCAATACGCCTACGCAAATTCAAAATAAGTTGGACTCTGTGTATGGGGACTGTGCACCATCATTTACCACAGTGAAATTTAGGGCAGCTGAATTTAAACGTGGCCGTAAGAGCTTGGGAGATGATAAACGTTCGGGACGTCCAAAAACTGCAACCACTGACAATAACATTGCTAGAGTTCACCAAATGGTGTTAGACGACCGCCGAATTAAAGTGAGAGAGATAGTAGAGGTTATGAAAATGTCCAAAGAACGTGTTTGTTACATATTAAATGAAGATTTAGGCATGAGAAAGTTGTCCGCGCGTTCGGTGCCGCGTTTGCTTACGTTAGACCAAAAACGTGTTCGAATGAACATTTCCAACGCTCTGTTGGCGCAGTTTAGGCGCAATAAATCCGAGTTTTGGCGCCGATTAATTACTGTAGATGAAACTTGGATACACCGTTATACGCCCGAAACAAAAATTCAGTCAAAACAGTGGACTGCAAAGGGCGAGCCGGCTCCAAAAAAAGCAAAAACTGGTTTTTTGGGATAGTAAAGGAGTTATCTTAATCGATTATCTTCAGAAAGGAAAAACCATTACAGGAGCATACTACGCACCATTACTTGCCAAGCTGAATGCAGAAATTGCGGAAAAACGGCCACATTTGCAGAAAAGGAAAATCCTGTTTCACCAAGACAACGCGCGGTCTCACACCTCAGCGGTTGCCATAACGAAAATCCATGAATTACGATTTGAACTGCTTGACCATCCGCCTTATTCACCAGATCTAGCCCCAAGCGACTTCTTTTTGTTCCCTCATCTAAAAACTGCGCTCGGAGGACAGAGATTTTCGTCAAATGAGGGGGCAATCACTTCGTGAACAATTATTTTGCAGAGAAAAACGCCAAGTACTACAGGAGCATCACTGAGAGAAGTGTGTAGAGTTACAAGGAGACTAAGAAAAATAAAAAAATAAAAATTGAGAAAAAATGTCTTGTATCATTGTTCGGTCAGAAACTTTTCAGACAACCCTCGTATATCTGAAAGAATATTCTTGGTATGAAATGCCTGTCAGCGTACACAAAGTATTGTACTTTTTCATGGTAAGGATATGATAGCATCATCTATTGTTCCCATTGGCTAACTATCCGAAGAAACACAAGAGGCACGAAACAAACACACCAGGAAATATAGGAAACTATTTGTAAGGAAAACACAACGAATCGACACAAACGATGATTTGCTTTCATAGGCTTTTATACCCATCGGATGCACTCATCATACTTCAGAAGTATTGGAGCTATTAGAATATACCACTTGCCAGCAGCACAACATAAGTCAGGAAGACTTTTCGTCAGATCTGTCCATCTAGATTGCTTAAATTGCACACTGTGCGGCGCACATAGGACTAAATGCATGCCAGCACCGGACAAAAGTCGATTTTTCAAAATCCGAAATTGAGAAGTGGAGTTGTTTCCAAACGATTGTTTGATTCAGTTTTGCATGAAATTAGTTCAAGGTCATTGGTAGCGCATATATAATTTTTTTTTGTATTGTATCATCATACCAAAATTTTGTTACATGTCATTTGACTATTTGTTAAAGGCTTTCTAACTTGTGATATAATCTTTGATATGAATAATTCAGCTGCAGGTGTGTTCTGTTATTTAAAACAATTTTAATGTTGAATTGCGTTGCTTTAATATTTATACGAATTAATTTTTTACAAAATGCATAACAATCAAATTTTTTTTATTTATTCGGAAGTCATTTTGTGTTGTAGTAACCGGTATTAATTTGTATACCTAGTAGGGACATAAATACCGTTACACAGAAAAATCAGCGCCAAATGGAAACGAATTAATATTTAAACAATTTTTTTTTTGATTTTTATTAGTATTCAATGGCTACAAATCTCGGAACAACTTATTCGCAATAACTTCCATTTGCCTTCCAGCACGACTTAAGACGATGTGGCCACTCATCGATTGCCAGACGAACTTCATGCATGGGAAAATTGTCCACTGCACAGACAAGGGCTCGCTTCAACAACTCAATACTTGAGTGTCGAGTAGAGCAAGCCATGCACTCTAATACGAACCAAAACTTGTAATCCAACGGTTTGAGGTCTGGACTACCAGCTGCCCAATCATCCTTTGATATGAAGTCCGGAACGTTGTTTTTGAGCCACAGTTGAGTCGTTTTTGCTTTGTGAGCTGGAGCAGAGTCTTGCTGGAAAGTTTACGGCTTGTTGTTGAATATTGATTGGTTGAGAGACTTCACAATGGGTTCCAAGACGGTCGATTGATATACTTTGGCCGATGTTTTCACTCCTTTCTCGCAAAAATGGAATTTGGTAACGCCATCGTAGCACACTCCCCACCATACCATTACAGACGCGGGATGGTGGCCTCTTTGAACCCTCGGGATGAGTTGGAATGCTTCTCTGGATGATCGACCATACACACGATCGTTCTGCTTATTGAACGATTCTTCTACGGTGAAGATTTTCTCATCAGTAAACAGAATTTGTCTGTGAGCGTTCTTCGCGTACCGGCTGAGTAACGTTTTCGATCTTCGCTTGCGTTTTTCCTTCAATGCGGCCGTGAGCAGGTGTCCAGTGTGTCGCTTGTACGCGCTGAGTCCTAAATCTTTTTTTGATAATGCGAAACATGAATTTTTGCGAAATTTGGATTTCCCGCGACAAGATTTTCTGTTTTCGCAGCGGTTTTCGGACGATTCGTTTCTTCATGGCTTTGATCGCTTTCGGAGTTCTCACAGTGCGCGGACGGCCGGATCTTTGACGGTCTTGTACTCCTCAAACAACTTCGCAGCACGATACACAAAATTGCGAGTGATTCCAAGCGGCCGCAACGTCCTAAAGATATCGCCTTTTTCCATGTTGCATTTAAGTAGGCCAACTACAACAATACGATTTTCGATGTCGCCCCATTCTATGATTGTAAGCAATTAATGTCAAAAACTTTTTACGTCACAATGAAGCATAAATATCAACTGTCAAATCACAATCAATACGAAATGGATGCGCCCAGTGTCGCATTCGTAATGAGTGAGTTCAGTTGTGTACCAGTATTTATGACTTGACTAGGTATACAGTCGACTCTCGATAATTCGAACTGATTGTGAGGTCCCTTGAAAAAAAAAAACCTTGATAAAGAGAACGAAACTTAAGTGTTTTGGTATGCTCGTTAATTCGAAGTGATTGTTGAGTCGGGCCGCCAGCAAACACGCTGTAATTCTAAATCAGTAGCTAGTTTCCTCTCAGTAATTCGATTTTTTTTTCATTTTTGTTTTTTGTTCTCTGTTCTTTGTCCAGCTTGCTTTGATCCCGTTAAGCAAAAAAATTTTCGAAAACTAGTTTCTAGCAAACACTTTCAAAATTCAGTTCAGTTCTCCACATTGCCAACCATTCTAAAGCAAAAAGATAACTTAGCTGGAAGTGCATTACACGGAGGGAGGAAGCGGAACCGACACGGTGAGTTCCCCGGTCTGGAAGAATGCTTATTAAAATGGTTTAGTTAATGGAGAGGACAAAACGTACCTGCCGGAGGTTGCATGCTAATGGAGAAAGCTAAGTTATTCGCTGTTAGTTTGGGTATTGAAGGATTCACCGCCAGTAAAGGATGGCTCTCCAATTTTAAAAAACGGCATACCTACAGCCTTATGCAAATTAATCTGAACAAACACTTTTTTTTTCAAAAGCTAGTATTGTTTATTTAAAACGTAAAAATATTTAACGAGTCCACCCTTGGCTTTTAGCACCATTTTAACTCGCTTTGGCATGGATCCGACCAGTTTTTGACAGTTGTCAACGATTTTTGGATCCCGGAGCCACCCTTGAATTGGTTCGTTTTGGTCGTACAATCCATTTTTCTCAGACTGGTTTTGCATATAGCCCATAAATTTCCAATGGGATTATTGTCTGGCGAGTTGTTAGGCCAATCCAAAGACGTAATACCAAGCTCAACGACTTTTTTTGACTTATGACACGGGGCAAAATCTTGTTGAAAAATTGGGATTTCTGCATTCAATTTCGACAGCTCGGGCACCAGACGTCTATCGAGTAATTCAATATATTTGTCACTGTTCATCATCCCTGTTATTGGAACTAACGATCCTGTCCCAAAATAAGAGAAACAACTCCAAAACATTTGCTTTACAGGGTGTTTCATTGTCTGTTGAAAGTGGGTCACCATCGGACCTTCGAATATATTGATGTTTCGTAGCCTGCACGAAAAAATGACTCTCATCCAAAAAAGCACCTTTTTCCATTCCTTCACTGTCCATTCTTTATATTTTCGAGCCCAAGTCATTCTCTTCTTTTTCATAGCAACAGTCAGGAGATGTTTCTTCAGAGGTCTCCGTGCTTTTCGTTCAACCTCTAGAAGACGTCGCTGAACTGTTGAGGCATCCTGCACCCGCAAGATCTTTTTGGGAGCCGTTACTGCTTTTACTTGGATTAATCCGACTGTTTCTTAAAAGAAGGGCGTCTTCTTTCTTAGTGGGTTTTCGTTTTCATCCACATTTCCCTGCTCGCAGTAAATATGGACGGGTCAACAAAAATAAAACCTCTTATGATAGGGAAAGCTGCTAACCCTAGATGTTACAAGGGTATCAAATCCTTTCCTATGTTTTACCGCGGATGACCACAGAATTGCTCAATCAGTGGCTATTGAAACTAGACATCGACATGAAACGGCAGGAGCGGAAAATTGTACTTTTCCTGGACAGTAATCCTCCAATTCTCAATTTTTCCCTGCTAACACCACCTCTAAATTACAATCAGGAAGTGATTCAGAATTTTAAAACTTTGTACCGCAAAGAAGTTGTGATGATAGTGTTGGACAGCATTGAAAATGGACAGAGAGCCAACATAAATGTTTTAACAGCGATGGCCATGGTTGACAAAGCATGGAAAAACGTTAAATCGACAACGATTTCAAACTGTTTCAAAAAATGCGGATTTATTACAGAGCCAGTGAATCAATTGCAACAGGAAGGAGGAGAATTGGGTCAATCTACCTCGCAGGATGGATGGAGCCTTCTTCCTAACTTTGATGAATCTGTGACTTTCGATGATTTTGTACATATTGACGATGATGTAGAAGTCTGCGGTGCTCTGTGTGACGACGAAATTCTGGCAGCTTCAAATTCAAGCAACAACAATGAAGGCGAAGATGAAGAAGAATCGGAACTAGAACCAATTCCACCCGTCACATCAAAGGAGGCAAATTCATTGTTGTTTATATTGCGTCAATATTTACTAAGAACGGAAGTGGACGACGAGGTATTCTCGCCACTGGTTGTCATAGACAATGCTCTTAACCAAGGACGCTGGAAGTTATTAAAGCCAAAAAACAATCACTGATTTCTTTACAAAATAAAAAATTTAAGTAAAAATTGTACGTATGCAATTCAGTGTGTGTTTTGTAATAGTGTGTCTAATTATTGTTGCATATGTTGTATACATAACATTGTTTTTTTTCTTTTGTTTGGTGGGTAGGTGTGAAAATCTTCATAGACACTATGAACCCGTTGCTCATAGTAGTGTGAGATTCTTACTCACTAAAAACGCGCCTCCCTTCTTATCGACTACAACTAAGTTACCTTATCAAGTAGTTTCCGTTTCAAATAACGTTCGCGTGGAGCAGGTAGCTTTCCAGCAAAAGCACCTGCTAGTACCGCTATTATATGCGGATAGTCCTTATCGCGCCAGATCGAATGGTCTCATTCTTTGTAATCGGCGCACTAAGTTTGTCTCGTCCAGAATTTGGAGTATTTTATTATTACAATGACCATGAAGACGAATACGGAGTTTTCGAGCAAGGCTCATTATTTCGTCCTCGACGGTAACTATTCCTAAGTCTCTGTGGATATCACTGCTTCTGATATACCATGGGGCGTTCACGATTTGTCTTAGAGCTTTGTTTTGATAGCTTTGGAGAATATTTCGGTTGCTTGGTTTAGTAGAGCCCCAAAGTTGTATACCGTACGTCCGTACGTTATGTATGCTTAACTTGGAATGTTTTCCTAATAGCCAGTACATGTGTCTGAATTTATTTTCAAGTCATCACGTTTCTTCTTAACATGCGGCTTCCATTTCAGTTTTACATCTAGTGTCATTCCTAGATACTTTGCTTCATTTGCATATGGTATTTGTACCGAGTTAATGAAAATGGAAAGGTTGTTTATTTTCCGGTAAGTAAAATTAACATGAGTAGATTTGGTATCATTGAGAAAAATTCGCCATATCTTTGTCCATTCGTAGATTATATCCAAAGCCGTTTGTAGCTTTCCAGTAGCTAACTCGACTGAAGTATCTGTAGCTAGTATCGCCGTGTCGTCCGCGAACGTGGCTACTATGTTACTTGATTCTTCCGGTATGTCTCGAGTATAGAGTAAAAACAATACCGGTCCAAGTACACTTCCTTGCGGAACTCCAGCAGCTATCTCTTTAAATTCCGAGTATTCGGTGCCATGTTTAACACGAAAAATTCTGTTTTCCAGGTATGATTTCAGAATCGTATGCAGCTCTCTCGGAAGAACCTGGCTTAGCTTAAAATTTAAGCCTTCGTGCCATACCTTATCAAAGGCTTGAGACACGTCAAGAAACACGCTAGAACATATCTTTTTCCCCTCTAAGGCTTTCTCAATTTCATTCGTAATTCTAAGAACCTGGTCAATTGTGGAGTGCTTAGTTCTAAGACCGAATTGATGTTCAGGAATTAGACGTCTCTCTTCAATGATCGGTTGCAAGCGCTTCAATAGGAGTTTTTCAAATATTTTAGATATTATCGGCAGAAGCGACATGGGTCTGTAGGACTTTTTTTTCATTTAGAGATTTGCCTGGTTTCGGGACCATTATAACTTCGGCAACTTTCCATTGGCTTGGAACGTTTAATAGTCTTAGCGCGGCATTTATAAGTTGGAGCAGTTTGATCAGGGCTTCCTTTGGCAGCTCCTTGAGAATTTGAGCAGTTATTAAATCGTAACCAGGGGCTTTGTTATTTTTAAATTTTTTAATTGCTTGGTTAAGTTCTCGTAGCGACACTGTTTTTATTCTAAAATTGTCCGGTGCCGTAATTATATAATTAGAACCTCCTGTTAACGCCTGTCCATCAAAAGGCTTAAACGTTTCTTCTAGGTGCTCGGCAAATAGATCCGCCTTCCCTTTTATTTTTTCTTAGGGGAGGAAATTGCATTTGAGGCTTTTTGATTCCCTTCATGGCTTTCCAGAGGGAGTAATTTGAACTTCTTTCGGCAGTCAGACCTTCGAGATATGTAGAGATATTCCGATTTTTGTAATCTCGTATTGCTTCTTTCAATTTGTTGCATAAGTGGTTTAAGTATGTTTCATGCTGGGGAGCAGGGAATTGTTGCCATCTTTTTCGCGCTCTCCTCTTTTCTCTTGCCAGTTCTATTATTTCCGGCGGATATTTTATTTCACTACTTGCTTTCTCTTTTCTTGTTGGAGTTGGAGTGTTGTTTCAGGCAGCGTTTTGTAGGACTTTGATGAATCTGTCGACTTCGTCTTCTATTTCGTTTTGTGTTTTTAGCGACACGTTTAGAACAATATGTTCATTGCAGTAGTTTCTAAAACCGTCCCAGTTAGTCTAGGCACCACTTCTTTCTGGTGAGTGATCTGAGGAGAGATCATAACTTTCCTCGATGTTTGTAGAAATTTTGGCTGCTCCCTTTGTAACAAAGAAGTCTACAAGATCGGGGGTCTTTGTTATATCCGAAGGCCAATATGTTGGTTTTCCTGTCGAAAAAAGTCAACTTTACATTGCATACCGGCTTCATAGAGTTGTCTGCCTTTCGTTGTATTACATCTTGAGCCCCAGAAGGTATGTTTCGAATTAAAGTCACCACCAATAATAAAATTCGGTCCGAGTGAATCAAAGATACCTTTAAAGTCATTCTTTTCTAGCTTGCATCGCGGAGGACAATAAATGGATGCAATGTTGTAGTGCAGGTGGTTATATTTTACGCGAACCGAACTTAACTGCATTGCATCGCATTCAATCTTCATATTTATAGAGTGCTCAATACAATCTTTAATGAACAATGAGGATCCGCCTCTGGCATTTTTTGATGGGTGGTATGCATGATAAGCACAGTATCCCTTTAGTTCCACACGAGGTCCTTTCCTCAAGTGAATTTCAGAAATCAAGCAAATGTCAATGGCTTTTTGTAAGAAGACTTCCAGTTCGTCGAGTTTTTTAATAAGGCAGTTTGCGTTCCACGTCAATATTTTAAGCACTTGTTTCATATTCATGCTTGAAATCGAGTTTTACGTATTTCTTTCTGGAGATTGCTCAATTTTTCAACTAAAAGTTTATTTGTTCTGCTTTGCTCCTCAAGAGTCGTGAGAATTAGGGAGAAAACGTGAGCCACTGGATCTGGCGTAACACCGCTTTTTTTATTTCCTTGCGACGCAGCTTGTGCATACGTTAGCGCGTCAATCGGTGGCGGCTTTTCCTTTGCGTTCTTTTTTTGTATATCCTTCAACTTTACCACGACGGATTTTCTTTCTTTCACTGCCTGTTCTTTAGCAATATTAGGTTTATTTGTAGTTGCGTTTGGGTTTGGACGTAAGGTTTTTTTTAAGCGTATCGCGCCTTTTTTGGAGTTCTTTCACCATTTCACATCCGCGATAGTTTGCTGGGTGCTTTCCTTGGCAATTTATGCAAGACGGTGGAAGCTCTTTATTTAAGTTGCACTCTTCTGAGAGATGTTTACAGGCACATTTTACGCAACGCGGTTCTTTTTGGCAGTAAGTCTGCGTATGATTGAAGCCTTGGCAACGCTTACATTGCGGGATCGATCTTGTGTTCTTTCGCGCAGGTTCGATTTTGACTACGATATTTAGAATAGTTTTGATACTATAGATATCTTCTTTATTTTCGGACTTATCGAAACTAAGCATAAACAGTGGATGTCCCCGCTTAACCAAGATTTCCTCGTCTGCCTCTGTTTTTCTCTTTTCTTTTTTAATAATATTTACGACGTCTAGAACTTTAAAGCCCTTTGCATAAAGGCCGCTTACAATATCGTTTTTAGTACACGAAAGGTGAAGTCCTCTCGATACTACACATAATGGTCTTTCTGACTTGTTTTCGAAAGTGTACCATTGGATCTTCTCGGTGTTTAATTTTTCGGACAATGCTCGGTAGTCATCGGAGTTGTCGACGTTAACTTTCCACACATTGTTGCGCAGTGATGTAACCACCTTATACTTACATTTAAGCGTATCTTTGAGAAAGCAATGCAACTTGCTATAGTCTGAAATCCCAACAACGTTGATTGGAGGTGGAAGACGTAATTTTATTGGGAGTTGCTTTTTTAGTGACTCCTGGCTCTTAATAACATGATTCAGGCTTCAATTGAAAAAAAACTGGCTGAATCGCTTCACACCGAAGCAACGCGCCGAAATAGTGATGCTGTACATTGACAATAGTTGTTGTTCAGTTGTGTTAACTCAACGCGCATATCGTTGAAAATGTCGTGGCCAACAAGCACCGGCTGACAACACTATTCGTCGATTGGTGTCAAATTTTGTTGAGCGCGGGACAGTGAGAGATCGTTGAAATGCCGTTCGTCAACGGCCTTGCCGAGAACCCATACGTGCCGCATCGTCACCGCGCTCAGCATTTTGGCGTCAGTGGAACCATTTTGCGGCGCATTTTGAAGGATGATTTGCATTTGTTTCCGTATAAACTGCAATTGACTCAAAGAATATTGCCGACAGACCGTCCACGTCGCTTCAAATATACTCGATGGCAACTGAATCGTTTCGACTTAGTCCAAAAGATGCAACAAGGATTCGCTAAACGATGGAAACAAGAATATGTTAGCCGATTACAATTCCGTCCGAAGCGGCTTAAGAAATAACGAAACACGCCGTTAACGACTTGGTACTGCTGAAAACGGAGCAGTCTCCATCGATATTCTGGAAGCTCGGTCGGATCACGGTGGCGGTTTGAATTGATCGGTGAACAACGAGAAAGGACAAAGCGAGATTCAGATGCTGGATACATCAGCGGGGCCTGGCGTGTTCGGACTGAATGCATCACTGGTGGCCCCCGCCCAATTATCAAGGCTTCGCCCATCAATGACGTTGTCTAATAAAAAGCGGGGGTAGATTATTCTATAACTGGTCTTATCGTAAACATCTTCAGATTACAGCCTCTGAATGGTTGCTACGATTTGACCAGTTACAAGTTGCCGGTCATAGGTCTTGTTGGTAGGCTTGACCACCGGTAGTCCATACCAGGACTTAAATCACGGTACCATGGGAGTCAGGAGCCCCCCGGATTTCGGTCCGGGCCTGACTTGTTAGAGGTAGGCCCCCTTGTGGGAGCGTCATGTTGGCTGTGGTTTAAACCCAAATCGCGGGAAGGGTTTTCCTTTGGTTTAACCCATTGTAGAGTAGCAAATAAGTATTGGGTGCTGTGACCCTAACAACAGTAAGAGGTTTTAGGTCGGCCTCGACTCATACCAAGGGTGGAACTTGTGCCTCCAACACAGTTCCGAATTGGTATCAAAATTTTTATGGCGAGCGATGGCAAAGCGTTATCTTGCTCCCTATGGATGTATGGGCATCCCGTAAATATAAGGTCTACATGACAGGTAGACGTTCTGAATGCATCAGTTCCCAATGCGAAGCGGCGGGAATTCCGAAAACTAAGGAAGAAATTCCAAACGGCTCGGGCTACCAACCCTGAAAACTTGACTTAGTTGGCCTCTGCCTTCCGGCGATGACTTGCTGAGTACAAGAGAATGATTGTTCAAGTCAAGGAAGAAGACTGGAGAAGATTCGCGGATTCAAATAGGGACAATCCTTGGGGAAGGCTCTGCAAAATATGTAGAGCTAATAATAAATTACCCGAGGTTGGACGCATATGTGTGGGCAATACTACACATAGGGAGTGGAGGGACTGCATAGGTGCCTTACTCAATGCATTCTTCCCTAGAGATGACCGAGCTGAGGCCCCTCTGGCTACAGAATCAGTAGCCAACTCAGAACTGCGAACTGAGGAGGTGGAACACGCTCTTTCACTTCTCCGTTCAAAGAGGTCTCCTGGACTAGACGGAATGACTGGCGAAATGGTGAAAGCCGGATTATCTAGGCTGTACTTTCAGCAGATGCATTGAGGCGAATCCTTTCCGTTGGGTTGGAAGTAGGCACAGGTGGTCGTTCTATTAAAGTCTCCCGACAGGATTAGGTCAAACCCTGGATCCTATCGGGGCATCAGCCTGCTTCCGGTACTTGGAAAGACTTCTGGAGAATATGACCGAACCAATGTCTCGTTTCCAATTCGGATTCAAAAAAGGCATGTCTATTGAAGACGCTTGGGCATATGTCAAAGATTGTGCCCAGGCAAGTAAGGAAACTATGTCTTAGGCATCTTTATAGATTTTAAAGGTGCTTTTGACAACTTAAGCTGGGGAAGTGTGTTTCGTAGATTGCAGGATGTGGAATGCAGGTTTAAATGAAAGCGTGCGTGTGATGTGGAGCGTGAATGTCCTCAGGGCTCTATCTGTGACCCATTCATTTGGAACCTCATGATGGACCCACTGCTAGAGCAGATACGTGAGACCTGCAAGTGCTGCGCATATGCGGATGACCTGTTACCTGCTACTTACTGTTAGCAGAGTGTTGCAAGAAATGGGAAACACGGTAATCCAAATCGTCGCTGCCTGGAGCGACAGTGTGGGCGTCGCCGTATCAGAGGAAAAGTCTGCAATGATGGTCCTCAATGGAAACTCATTTAAACGACGACCTCCCACAATCCGTTTGAATGGTAATGCTCTTAGTTATGTGACGCAAGTCAAGTATCTGGGCATAACCATGAGCGAGAATCTGAACTTCTTACCATATTTGGAAAGAATCAAGGACAAACTCACAAACGTTGTGGGACAGGTAAGGCGCATTATGCCTTCTGACTGGGGGCTTGGTAGGCGTGCTGTGCACACCATATATGGTGGCCTTTTTGTTGCTTGTGCAACATTCGGGGCATCAGTGTAGAGTGACATAGTCATGACTAAGTGGTGTCTCAGAAAGATCCTCTCTTGCCACAGAGTGGTCTTACTTGGCTGCTTACCTGTTTGTTGCACTGTCTGGTGTTGTTGGGAGTACCACCCCTTGACTTGGAAGCTATCCGTCGTGGATTAGTCTGAGCGGCCTGAGCTGACTTTTAACCTCAACTTGGGCTTTCTTCTTACTGCTCATGGTTCCTTTAATGCATCTTTGCATTCTTGAGTCGTCCACCGACCATCGAGGCGAGTAGATGTGTTTCGGATTCTCTATGAATTAGAACAGTACTCATAGTATAAATACAGTTTTTAACAAGAATTGTGAAAGTGGCAAGTTGGCCTAGTGGAAGTGACAATCGATCCGCAGATCAAGTGAACCGAGTTCGACTCCTGTTGGGGGAAAATAGTTTCTTTTTTTTTCTTTTTTTTTATCGAAAATAAAACATAACTGAAAGTGAAAGAGTATCCATCAAGCGATGGATAAAGACAAGCGGTCCGCTCACGCAGTAGCGGACCCAACACATGGCGTGATGAAATCAGCCGATGAGGCAATAATGTCGGACCAACCAGGTACATCAGAAAGTGGTGGGACAATAAAAAGAAGAAGGAAGTTAAGGCCAACTGGAAGAATTGTTAAGCGCCTTTCCCTATCAGCTTCAACCGAAAAGCTGCCGGTTGAAGCTAGGAGAGAGGCGGAAACGTCAACTACAGCAGCTAGAAAGAAGGACACAACTGTGGACGTTGAATATCCTTACGTCTCTGACGGAGGTGAAGGCCATTACATGGGTGCAGACAATAACTTCGCCTGCCTCGCGGCCTCCGAATCAGACGACGAAGAAGAAGAGGTAGGAAACCTAAACAATAGCATAATGCAGATGCAACAACAAGTTCTAGCCATTAAAGCTAAACAAATAGCGAGAAGGGCGAGAGAACAGCAAGAGTCACAGAGCTCTCAACAACAACAGCAACAACCTCAAACTAAAACTCAAAAACATCCGCAACAGCAACAACAAGCAAAGCAAACAACAACAAAGCTAGCGAAACAGCAACTACAAGAAAACCAACAACAACAAAAGCAACTACAGCAGAAACACCAAAAACAACAACAGCAGCAGAAACAACAGAAGCAACAACAACATCAGCAGAAAACAGTCAAGCAAAGGGTGCCACCAATCAACACCTTCAACATTGAATTAAAAGACACCATTGAGCTATGTAAGTCGGCTATAGGAAATAATTTTTTTATAAAGCGTTTAAGTATTAATAGACATGCGATACACTGCAATACAGTGGAACGCTATTCAAAAATTAAAAATTTACTAAAGGATACGACGACGGAGTTCTTCTCCTACACCCCGAAGGGGGAGAAGCTGCAAACTATGCTGCTGAGGGGGATAGAACCGTCTACAGATCCGGAGGAGCTCCTTGCACTGCTTAAAGAAAAGGAGTGCGAAGAGCTCAAATTCGTGGGAGTTAAGCCATTCGTCACGGCTAGAGCTAAAAGGGAGAAGCGGAAACTACCGTTCTTCCTGGTTCAGCTAAGTCCCGATAGCAAACTGGATGGTCTAAGGAGTATCAAAGTCCTAGACTACCAGGTTGTACACTGGGAAAAATTAAAGAGGAGCGAAAACATTTTACAATGTGTTCGCTGCCAAAGGTTCGGGCACGCCGCGTCGAACTGCGAAATGCAGCCTCGATGCGTGAAGTGTGGAAAGAACCACAAGTCAGAGGAATGCGCTCTAGGGAAGGACGGAGCGTCTGAAAAAAGCCAACTTTCTTGTGCGTTATGTAGGAACACGGGACACACCGCAAACTATCGGGGTTGTCCCAAATTCCAATACATAAAAAGAGTAAATCTGGCTCGGCAGCAGAAAGTGGAAGTTAAACGTCCACTCGTGCAGGCACAAACACCAGCCGTTACTCCCCACGTTACCTACGCCCAAATGGCGGCAGGTAGGGGAAGTACGGTACAACAAGTAAAGGTAGCTTCTCAGGCCCCAGCGCCTAGAGCACCGGAACCTGTACCTGACATGCTGGCTATCTTGCTCTCAATTCAGGGGCAGATGGCTCAGCTTCAGCGTCAAATACAGGAACAGGCTAAGCGGGTGGATCAAATATACGCGCTGCTGCCGGGCCTAGCGCACCTCCAGTCGTAATGGGTACGTACATGGCGGAGCAAACCCTGAAGGTCCTTGCAGTGAATGTTAATTCACTGATTAGGTTCGAACGAAGAGCCGCACTGTTTAAGTTGCTTAAAGACCAAGCCCCTGATGTGCTTTTGGTTAGCGAAACTAAGCTGACCAAAAGACACAAAATGAGGCACAGAAGATTTAAAATAATACGAAGAAACCGACCAAACTCCATTCAAGGAGGAGGTGTTGCAATCTTTGTTAGAAAAGGACTGCGTTTCAAAAGAATATACAGTCGTGTAGTACGTAGATTCCAGGTGCTGGAAGCATGCATCATGTACATCCCTCTCCGTAGTGGAAAGCGGTTATACATGGTGTCTGTTTATGCACCTAAAGCCACTCAATCCACCTTATTCATTTCAGAGCTCGAGACACTTTTTCGATTCCTAAGACTGGAATTGGAGGAGAACTACTATATTATCGGCGGAGATTTCAACGCCAAACATAGTGATTGGGGAAATAATACACCAAATACTAGAGGGAACCTACTATTCAATTGGTGGGGTCAGCACAGTATAATGTATCGACTCGGCCTCAAGGCGACGGATAGCCCGTCGTTTCCCAGACACGGTTCCTATTTGGACCTCTTGCTGTTCGACACACGAATACACCTGACGTGCACTAACCAACATACCATAAACTGTCTACGCACTTTCGTGTATGACAGTGACCATTGCGGTCTCAGTACCGAAATAACCGTTCCGAACGAAATTGCGGAATTGGATGAGTTTGTTCAAAGGCATTCCTACAATTATAGTAGAGTGCGTTGGACACACTTCTCCAGAACACTGACGAGAGCACTCTCCTCGATTTCGCTCTACCCACCGTCCAATAGAAATCTGTCAAACGAGGAGATTGACAGGTATCTAAGAGTAATGGACGAAACAATCAAACGAACAATGGACAAAACGATACCTCGGTATCAACATACTGACGACGAAGACTTATTCCGCAACGCAACCATTGACGCACTGCACCGACACAAAAGTAGACTGCTGTCAAGACTAAAAACCTTGTACAGACAGTTTACTTACAGACATAACCCGGAGATCGTGACACTGAAGTCGTCGATCAAAAACCTCCAAATATTAATAAAAGAAAATTACAGAAATTCTGTAAGTTTGTATTGGAACAACAAAATTCGGGCTGTAAACACCAGCAACCCGAATATGTTCCCGCAAATAAATAAAATATTCCGGAGAAAAGATCAAAACGACCTTTCGTGTCTTAAAATCGCCCGAACGACGGACAACGAGCACATACTCATAGCAGCAGGAATCGATCCAAATGAGGCCGCTGATGATGACAACTTCTTTGTGATCGAGGATCCGCAGGAGAAGGTAGAGGCTATAGGAGCGACTTTCCAGGAAGTGTACAAGGCGAATGACATCATTGGCCCCAACCACGACCTGGAAAATCAAGTCCTTGTGCACAATTTCTACCTTCGAAATGAAATAGTGAACTGGCGATTCGAGAGCTCGGGTTTCACCCAGTTCAGTGACGAGAATATGGCAAATAATGTCATCGCCGACGATAGGGTACTACCCCCGTTCATTTCGAAGGTGGAGCTCCAAACGATCTTCGAATCGCTTAGAAGCAAGAAATCAGTGGGAACCGATGAAATACCGAACATTGTGCTTCGACATCTCCCACTAGAAGCGGTGAACATTTATACCATCCTGTTTAATAATGCAATGAATAACGCACATTATCCAGCGCATTGGAAAACTGCGGTGGTACATCCCATTCCCAAAAGGGATAAAGATACTTCCAATCCGGCGAATCTCCGCTCGATCAGTCTTCTTCCAAACATCAGTAAGGTTTTCGAGAAGATGATCAATAGAGTCCTGACTAAGTGGGTTGAGGACAAACATATAGTTCCGGATAATCAATTCGGTTTCAAGGCGGGGCATGATATCATTCATGCTGCGTCTAAACTGGTTTCTGATATCCAATGGAACAAAGGCAAGAAACAGTGCACTGGTGCCTGCCTGATTGACTTGGAGAAGGCCTTCGATACCGTATGGTTAGAAGGACTCTTTTTCAAGCTGGACAGGTTGGGCATTAGTAAACCACTGCTGTATATTCTTTTTGATATGCTCTCCAGTAGACAGTTCATCGTGAAAAATGGCGATGTGACTTCTGCTGGAACATTTAACATTAAAAACGGTCTGCAACAAGGTGCGGTAAATTCGCCGATCCTATTCAACATTTACACAAGTGATCTGATAGGTTCACTTCACCATGCCATAGCGTACGCAGACGACTTAATCGCGTACAGATCAGGTCCAAAGATTGAGGTCATTAATATGCTTTTGCAACGTGACTTCGAAAAAATTAAGCGATATTGCGATGACTGGAAGCTGAAAATCAACTTTCAGAAGTCGGAAACCATTCTGTTTAGAACGCCTTTGTCTGGGGCCTCTAGGGATACCAGAAAGAATTGGCGAAAGTTCTCTATCGTCGGACAACATGGACAGCCACTTGCTTGTCGAAATGTAGTCAGATACCTTGGGATCTGGCTAGATCAATATCTATATTTTAACAAACATATAGATGTTGCTCTGGCCAGAGCCAGAGGTGCTTTTGCCCTTACAAGGAGACTGTTTTATAACAGCCAACTCGATGCGAGGGTGAAGGTGATCTGCTACATGGCCCTTATCAGGCCCATGCTTGTATTTGGATGTCCTGTGTGGTTCAACGTGAGAGCAAGTTTATTGGAAAAGATTCGGGTGTTTGAGAGGGCTTGTCTTAGGACTTGTCTTCGCTTATACAGAACACCAGAGTCTGAGTACATAAAATTCTATCGCAATGAGGTCTTGTACAATAGGGCGAACCTAATAAGAGTGGACAATTTCATCATTAAGTTGACTCGAAGGCACATTGCAAGAGCAATGACCTCATCGAACAACCTGATCTCCGGGGCCTACTACCCCAATTATATGTATCACGAGAGAGTTCGCTTTGACGGCTTTATTCCTCCAGAAGCGTTCCTCTACCTCGACATGAAAGGTTTGATCCAGGACAGATTGGCGGTGCCGCTAATCTTCCACGTTGCTCGAACAGCTGCGGACAGGCGACTCAACTACGACAGAGACGTCGCACACGGCAGTGCGGAGCGTCTCCGGTTCAGTAGGGCGGTAGGGAGTCGCGACATGAGGGATGTTGCTCGGCAGCACCAACAATTTTGGTGGCTGGTTGTAGGAGGAGAGGGTTCGTCGTCAAATTCCTCGGGTACATGATAGCTTCATAAGGAAGCAAAGTCGGTCGTCATCTAGTTTATTAGCCGTGGCCGACTTACATAGTTTAGGTAGGATTAGGGTAGATTTAAGGACAAAAAAAAAAAAATAAAAAAATAAAAAAAAATAAAAATAAAAAAAAAAAATAAAAAAAAAAATTATAAAAGAACAAAGAGGTGGGTAACCTTCTCTAAAAAAAGGGGTAATCCAAAAAAAAAAATATTTATGTACATATATATAGGTATAAGTAAAATTAGATAGTCTAAGTAGGTTAAGTAGGTTAAGATTTATTTTTTACGTAGTGTATAGGTTTAGTTTTAAGTTTTATATTACAACAAAAAAGTCCAGACACTAAGTTTTTTTTTAATAAAATCTATTTTCTTAGTTTTAGTTTAATAAATGTAAAAACAAAAATAAAAGTAGAGTGTAAGAAACGTCGAAAGACATAGATTAAGTATTATGTTTAACCTAGAGTGCCCGCATGGGGCCAGTAAGTTAGAATTAGATTATCTGTAAGTTATTTAAGCTAATTTTTAAGCATTTTTTTGTCTAGCATGTAAGAATTAATGAGTTAACTGAAATAAAAATGCATTTAAACTGAACTGCATCTTTGCATAAGAGGGGTCTAAGCCAGGTGGAAGGGTGCTCGTGTGGAGCTCCTTTTGAGGACTGGATACACGTTTTGTGTGAATGTTCGCGGTATGATGATGTTAGAGATCTTGAAGCTATGGGCATAGGTTTTGAAGACGGTGTTTGTGAGGTTAGCAGTGTTCTAACTGACAACGCGCAAATAGCAAGGATTCAGGACTATGCGAACATAGTGTTTGCTAGGCGTCGAAATAGGTAGCTTAACCCTGGAGCTCAGTGAGCGGGGCCAAAAGGCGGCCAGTCCTGAGCAATAAGGTGCCCCACTGGAAGTAACTGCAAGGTTGCGAAGCTCGACCGGAAGCTATATTCTGGTACCACGGGAGGTCAGGAGCCCCCGGAACTTAGTTCCGGCCTAACCTAGGAGTTGGCCCCCTTATGGGAGTATCGTGGTGGCTGTGGTTTATACCCAAAATCGCGGGGAGAGTAGGCCAAGTGGTGTTTGGACATCATGTAGCTGAGTATATGTTGTAGCGTGCTATGACCTGTGCTCAGCTATTTGCTGGCCGTAACGCTAATTGGTCTGCTCGATGTGGAGTTGCATTGCAACCGGGTGCCATGACCCAAAGAATGGTAGAGGTTTTAAATAGGTCTCAACCCTATACCAAGGGAGAAGAACGTGCCTTACACACGACATCTAGTAGGTACTGGAGGTAGTATTTATACTATCCGAAGGGCGTTAATTGACGCATTATTTTGATCCTGTTATGAGCGTAAGCGCTCCGTGGGATAAGGCCTTCACGGCAGGTGTCCACGTAAAACACAAGAGACGTTCTGAATGCATCACAGTGGATGGCTGGATACATTACACCCATGATCAAGCCTATTTCACATCACCCAATGGGACCAACGACGTCATGATCGCTCATTCTTCATCGTTCTTTCCGGTCGGCAAGCTGTCGTCATCATCCACCTCGTGTTTCATTATACAGTCGAACTTCCCTATAATGAATTCGCACGGGACCAGAAAAAAACTTCATTATATAGAAATTTCATTGTACAGAAAATTTGATACTTTTTATGTGTTTTCAACTTTTATTTAAAATAATCAGGTATTTTAGTTTGGATTACACCCTTCCATTTTTCTTCAACAACAAAGCTTTCTAATATATTTAGCGACTTAAATACATTGTTGGGTACGTTGCTCTTCATCTCCACAAAGGTTCGAACTACATCAAGATATGAAGAAATCCGACCCAATGTAGGTAGCACCGCATCCACCAATTCTTCTTCACTGGCCAATTCTTCATCGTTTTTTCAATCTGTTAATGTAGAATTATTTTTTGTCAAACTTTTATTTTGCAAAAAGATTAATAAAAGAGAAACCTTGGTTATCCTGAGCTCCACCACTTTCTAAGACACTCCTGAGAATATCTTCGTCGGACGGGTTTTCTCTGGTATGTACATTAATATCTACATTGACGTAGTCTTCAAATGATGAATCAATATTTACTACTGCTATAAATGAAGACTGTAAAACCGCCAAATGGGATAATGGTAGAAAGTCCTCTTCATTCCATTGCGGAGATTGTGTTTGAATGTCATCTTTTGAAAATGCTGCCTTTCTAAAACAGTTCGCAATTGTTTCTGGTTTTACAATACATAGACATCCCATACCGTGTTTAGATTTCGAATGGCTTGCAGCAAATCTATGGCAATAACAGGTTTGTCTTCAACCATTTGTGCTAATATGTTCGTTACAATTCGCTTTCTATAAAGTTATTTTATGTTCCTGATAATTCCTTGGTCCATTGGTTGAAGTAACGAAGTCATGTTTGGAGGAAAATAGACAAGCTCAATATTTTTCAATTTATCTTTTACTTTCCTAGGATGCGCAGTACAATTATCAACAAAAAGCAATACCTTCATTTTTTGAGAAGCAAACTTATTGTCCAGCTGTAAAAGCCATTTTGTAAAAATCTCACTAGTCATCCATGGCTTTTTGTTAGACTCATAAACCGCATCTAATGATTTAATTCCTTTAAAGCATCGTGGATTTTTAGCTTTTCCAATAACAAGCAAGTTTATGCTCCTGTCAACAGGCATCTGTCAGTTGACTCCTGTCAAAATTTAAACTTGCTGCGTCAGTTAGTTTGTGTTTGACAGCTATTTTTATCAGACTACTCACTAATTTGAGGAGAAAATGGAAAAAAGTGAATTTCGTGTGCTTATTAAGCATTATTTCATGCGAAAAGAAACCATTACCGAGACCAAGGCTAAGCTTGATAAATACTATGGGGACTCTGCACCATCGATTTCAATGGTAAAAAAGTGGTTTACTGAATTTCGTTGTGGCCGCACAAGCACTGAAGATGCCGAACGTCCTGGACGCCCAGTTGAGGTCTCTACACCCGAAACAATCGAAAAAATTCACGATATGGTGTTGGCCGACCGAAGATTGAAAGTGCGAGAGATTGTGGAAGCCGTAGGGATCTCGCATGGCTCAGTGGTTTCAATTTTGAATGATCACTTGGGCATGAGAAAGCTTTCCGCAAGATGGGTGCCGCGTTTGCTCACAGTCGACCACAAACGCAATCGTGTAACAACTTCACAGGAAGGTTTGGCGTTGTTTAATCGCAATATGGAGGAGTTTTTGCGCCGTTTTGTAACCGTGAACGAAACATGGATCCATCACAACACACCAGAGAACAAACAACAGTCAAAACAGTGGGTTTCTAAGGGTGAATCGGCGCCAAAGAAGGCCAAGGTGGGTTTGTCAGCCAATAAAGTTATGGCGACTGTTTTTTGGGATGCACGCGGGATAATCCACATTGACTACCTTCAAAAGGGAAGAACAATCAATGGGGAATATTATGCCAACTTATTGGACCGATTCAATGACGATTTGAAAAAAAAACGACCTCATTTGGCCAAGAAAAAAGTTCTTTTCCACCAAGACAATGCAAGGGTGCACACATGTGCAGTTGCCATGGCAAAAATCCATGAATTGGGCTATGAATTGCTCCCTCATCCACGCTATTCTCCAGATTTGGCTCCGAGCGACTACTTCTTGTTCCCAAACCTGAAGAAATGGCTTGGTGGAAAAAGATTTGACTCCAATGATGAAGTCATCTCGCAAACAAAGGCCTATTTTGAGGACCTCGACAAATCATTTTTTTTGGAAGGGATAAACAAATTGGAGAAGCGTTGGACAAAGTGTATAGAGCTCAAGGGAGACTACGTTGAAAAATAAAATTATTTTTTTGTCAAAAAATCTGTGTTTTAATCCAAAAGTCACGGATTTATTGACCCGCCCTCGTATCAGAACGGTTATTAGCTCTTTGCTTTATTTAGCAAGCATTTGATAAACAAGCCAGTGTCATCGGCATTAAAGATGTCGTCTTGTTTATATTTTTGCATCAATTTCGGCAAAACGTTCAATGCCCATTCATTGCGATCTTGTATGTTGGCATCAGCACTTTCCCCACAATACCATGCCGTTTTTTGAATTTATCCATCCAACGTGTACTCGCTTCAAATTCTAGGTCCAGATATAGGAAGATTCCTTCCACGTACAGCGGTTATCCATTTCAGCATTGCTTCATCAATATCCTCAAAAAAACTTGTTCGAAGTGTTTTGCGTTTAGCACTTAATTGTCCGTCTTCTGCACTTGTTTTTTAAAATATTTGATAACGAACTGGGAAGAATTCCAAACTGCTTGGCAATATCTTTCTTTTTTGTTACTCCCTTCGCAACTTTATTAATTCTCAACATCTTTTTTTCAAGAGAAATACTATTTCGCTGCGACATTTTTACTTTACTCACTGACTTCAACATCACTGCATCGACTCTTGAAGAGACATCGAACAAACAAACAAGTAACAGTTAAAAGTATCGTTACGGTCGATATTTGTACAGATGTTGAAGCGTTTTGAAATGAAAAAATACATAATATGAAAAAATCCATTATATGGAGACAAAAAACGTATGAAAGTCAAATTTTCAACTAGAAAATTTATTCATTGTAGAGAAAAATTCACTATATGGAAATTCATTATATAGAAGTTCACTATAGGGAAGTTCGACTGTATTTCTAATCCGTATCTTTTTTTTTTGTAATAAACTCAGTTAATACTATGTATACAAGCGGGTTTTGATTTTGAATACGAACTGGAGATTTCAATTTTTCCTTCGTCCCAACAGAACAAACAACTACACTTTCCAAGATTTTGTCCAACGTTCCTAATGTGCCTAATCGAACGAAATTCCTAGCACTTTTTTGTATTATGGACTTTTTCTACTGATGTAATCATCGACTCCTTCCACGAATACGGAAATAGTCCCCTTCGTATTGAATTGTTTACCATTTCAGGCAGAGTATAACCTAATGTACTCAAATTATCAAGGATTATTTGGGGGGTAATTTTGTCGAAGTCAGCCTTATTTTTTAAATCTTTGCATACTTCTTTTAATCTTCCTTTGCATTCGTGTTTATAGCATTATTTACATATTCTGTATCTTCGATATCGATTCTGAGGTTTCATCATCATCTGTGCAGTTGGTCTCTTTGAAAATTATATTACGTATTCGAGATTTATTTTATTTTAACACCAAATGCTTTTATAGTTTTCCACATTTGCTGTATTGATTTTAAAACTTATATTGTAAATTGGCATTTTGCTTCATTTATTTTAGCCATAAAATGGTTCCTTATGATTTTGTGTTCATCCCAACTGTTTTTGTCGGTAACGTGAAATAAGGCGCAACGATATAGAGCCAAAAATGGAAAATTTGGCCTTATTTCATTTTAAATCTGGAAATAACACTAAATTTCCGAGTTGGCTTTATTTCGCTTTGCAAAAAGAAGTAACGCCGAAAAAATAATGAAAATAACGCCAAATATGGTGTTATGTTTTTACTATGTTTGGAGAAGCCAGTTAAGAGGGAGTAGGTGCCGCGCTTCGCGCGATTTAATTGTTTAAACTCCGCTTTCCGGGGTGGTTTAGAGGCTCACGCGACTTCGTCGCTCCGCTAAAGGTACCCCTACAACTGTCAGGCAGGCGCCTATGTAAACAAAAAAAAAATTATTGCTGTTTCTTCCCAAATTTCAAATTTGGCCTTATTTCCAAATCAAATTTGGCCTCATTTCGATTTGAAAATGGAAATAAAACCAATTTGTCATTATTTCCATTTTCAAAGCGAAATAAGGCCAAATTTTACATTTGGTCTTATTTCGTTGGGCCTTATTTCACGTCACTATTTTTGTCATTTATAATTCCAGCATTGTGGTATTTAGCTTTTTTGTTTTTTTTTTTTTTTATAAAGAAGCGCGCGCTCAAGGGGTTAAGGTACCCTTAAAATGTTTGCATTTAGGGAGGAAAGAAGGATAGGTACCGATGTACGAGGGGCGTTCAACATATTCTCGATATCGGGGTGAAGCTGTGGTTGTACTCGTATATATAAATTGACTTATTTATCAAGTAATACTATTATTTTAGTGCATTCATGTAAAATTTCATATAAATGTGATTCTTAATTCGCGTTTTATCTCTAGTTAAACAGAATCATAATGGCAACTGAGACGATGATGGTGAAAATTGAGCGTCGCGCTGTATTTAAATTTTCACTAAGCAAGGAAAAAGTCAAAAAAACTATTCATGAAGAGATGGTGGCTGTTTACCAGGGTTCCGCACCTTCATTATCAACTGTGCAAAAGTGGTCAAGTGAGTTCAAGAGAGGCAGAGAGAGCATTGAAGACGACCGCCGCTCCGGCGCCCCGGCTACTGCTTGTACGGGAGAAAGCATCAAAGAAGTCGAAAAACTTGTTCTTGAGGATGCCCGAATAAAGGTGAAAATGATGGCAGAGATCACCAAGCTTTCAATTGGCACCATTCACACCATTCTTCATGACCATCTTAACCTTTCAAAGGTCAGTGCAAGGTGGGTGCCACGAATGCTCACAGCGCCTCAGAAAAAAGTGAGAATCGCATGCTGTAGAGAGCTTTTGGTGATGTGTAGTGAGAACGCGGACGGTGTTATGGATCGAATTGTTACTGGGGACGAAACATGGGTCCACCACTATGACCCTGAAAGCAAACAAGAGTCCATGCAGTGGCATAAAAAAGGAACAGACCCCCCGAAGAAGTTCAAAGTCACTCCGTCTGCCCGAAAGCTCATGGCCACAGTTTTTTGGGACTCAAAGGGAATCTTGCTTATTGAGTACAAAGAAAAAGGTGAAACCATCAACGCCACATCCTACGCTTCCACTTTGCATAATTTGCGGGAGGAAATTAAAAAGAAAAGACGGGGTAAACTCGCAGCGGGTGTGTTGCTTCTTCATGACAACGCTCCTGTTCACACGGCGCGAGTTTCCAAGGCTGCTGCGCGAGATTGTGGTTTAGAAGAAATCCAACACCCACCCTATAGTCCAGACCTTGCCCCTAGTGATTATTTCCTGTTTCCGGATTTGAAAAAATGTCTTCGTAGAAAAAGATTTTCGGATGATGAAGAACTCAAGTCGGCAATTTTGCAGAGAAAGAGGAAATTTATTTTTTTGAGGGTTTAAAAAAACTTATCTCAAGATGTAACAAATGCATTGATGTTAAGGGAGATTATATTGAAAAATAAAAACAATTGAAATTGAATTCGCATTTTCTTTCGATACCGAGAATATATTGAACGCCCCTCGTACGTTGGTTTTATATGTCTGAATGTTATAATGACTAGGAAATAGAGAGCTCGGCAGGGCATTCCACAAGCGAGTTGTTCGGCTTAGGAACGAATCACGATATTTCAGAGTACGTCCGAAAGTGTGCTTGAGGGTATACTGACGAGCATTCATAGCGAGACTGGTGTTACAGTTAAAGGTTTGAGCACTGGTGGTGGAAATAGCGATAAAACAGAGTGAGACACGAGACATTACGTCGGTGTTCGAGCGTGTCCATTGTTTGAGTGATATTAGTATCACCTATGAGTTTTATCGCACGGTTTTGGATCCTATATAGCAGGTGAAGAGATGTTTTGGGCGCACCCGACCAGACGTGGGCATTGTACTCCAATTTCGGGCGGATAAATGCCTTATACATATATTGAGGCCAGATCACAGAGGGTAAAGTATTTCTTACATCGCTTGAGGAAACCTAGGCATTTCGCAGCATTTTTGACGACACCGAATATGTGGTCATTCCAACGTAAGTTGTTACTGATACACATACCGAGAATGGAAAATTTATCGATTTCCACGATGCCGAGAATGGAGAGTTTTTCGGTTTCGACGATGAAAGTGCCATTCATGGATAATGGCTTTGTGTTTAAATTTCGCTTTAAAGACAGAATTAAATTCTATTCTGTTAGTGGTTTCCCAATTAGTTATGCTGCTAATATCAGGGTTTAATGAGCTTAGCATACGCTGCCGTTCCCGTTCTACAGCCGAAGAGCAGGGACGTGAGTCCGGAAACGAATATGAAAAGCAGAGAGTGCTGTCGCCAGCAAAGGAATATATTGGATTAGAAGTGGCAGACAAGAGAACATTGGTAAAAATTAAAAAAAGTGTCGGAGGCAGAACGGAGCCCTGGGGCACACCAGAATTTATTTTGTGAATATCAGACTTGAAACCGTCCAAGACAACTTGAATTGAACGTTCCGAAAGGTAATTTCTAATCCATTGAAGAAGAGAGTCATCGATCCCAAAAGCACGCATTTTCGACAAAAGAGCCTGATGCCAAACTCTGTCAATTGCCTTAGAAATATCAAGTGCAACTATCTACCTTTCGCCAGATTGATTTACGCTTTGGTTCCACTTTTTTCAGTGAGTCATGCCATCAAATCACCGGTCATTGAGAGATTTTCGTGTTTCGAGATATTTCATGAGCTGGCGATTTACCAGCGTTTCCATGACCTTGGATAAAAGGGACGTGAGGGCAATGTCTTTGTAGGAGGAGAAGATTCGGACGGCCTGGACAAATGCTGTTTTCCATCTGCTGGGAAAGAGTCCTAAAGAGTAGGATTGATGAAAAATCTTACGCAGTGGTTTTGCCAGCGTAGAAGAACACCTCTTCAGAAGAAGGGGAGTTATACAATCTGGACCAGCTGATTTATGTATGCTGAGATCTTTAACCACTCTTGCTACTACACGAGTGCGAATTGAAGATTCGACGCACTCAAGTGGAAGTGTAGAGCTGGCCGTAAAGTGTGCAGCAAGCTGATTGGCCTTGCCTAAAGAGCTGACAGCTGGAAAGTCATTGTAAATGAGCGTTGGGACGGAGGATGAGGCAGAATTTTTGATGTTTTTAACGAACGACCAACAACTTTTACTACCTTTGGGACATTGTAGTATTTTTTGCTCAGTTTTTGGTCGTATAGAAATTTCACGCGCTTGAGAAAGACGTTACAGTTATTCCTGGCTCGTTGGAACTTTCTTCGGTTTTCCTCTTTCGGGTTGGTCTTGAAGGACGGAAAAAACATTTCTCTAACCCTCAAGTCGTACTATGCCTTTTTTTTTTGGTTTGTTACTCCTCATTCGATGAGGGATAAAGGATCTCATTCCAAAGAGAATAGTTTCTGTGATCATATCAGTCATATCATTCATTATCGAGGAAACATAACGACCAGCTAAAATTCTTAAAGAAGCTGTTAAGTCCGCTCCAATTGGCTTTCTTGACTTACCATATGGTTCGTTCAGGAATCTTTTCTCTAGCTGCGTGGTCGGTGTACGAAAAATTAGCTGATACGACACAGTGATCCGACGAGCATAGAGGGGATAACATATTGATTTCGTATTTATCAATTGGGTTAAGTCATTTTCCGCAGCGAAGATCTCAACACACCGTCCTTCGGATGTTGTCTGTCCAGAATTGTGTATGGGATATTGAAATCGCCCGTAATCACGATTTCAGTATGAGGATACAGGGATACAATTCTTTGTATGCAGTCAAACTTGTTAAGGGTCGGATTGCTGCCCAGTTTGGGGCATCTGTAAATAAAACAGATAGTGGATAATTTGCTTACGGAAATGGAATTTTAACCACATGAAGTTGAATTCCGGATTGGAACAACGATTACATTGTGGTGAAATTTTTTCAGCAACATCACTACGCACGTAAATAGCGAAACCGCAATGAGAAAAGAATAATGGCACTAACTCAAAGCCAGTCAGCTTCAGATCAGCGTGACTTAAGAGGTGTAAGATCTACCGGTGTATCACTAAGTGCCAAACCGCTGGTCTGTATTTATAGACCTGGACGTACGCAGAAAAGTGGTTACTTTTTAGCCCACGTATATTTGCTACGTCTACTCTAAATTCGCTAGCCATTACAAAAAAAACAAACACAGACACCGACGATGCTAAGCAAGGCTGTGAAGTAAAAATTCAATCAAACTGTTGTAGATGTTATGCCCTTACAACAATAAGAAACTGTGCACCAACTAAATTCACACTCACAACACGCTATCCAGAGTACGTTGCATTGAACAACTTTCAATTGTCACTGCATTCTAGCCAGGCAGATTTATGCAAAAGCTGTAAAGATGCTTTCACTTAAGCAAACACAAATTATCACTTAAACTCGCACTTAACATATTTAACACTTGCCAACTAATTTCGATTTCAACCAGACTGTCCCATCTCGAGTTAATTTTCGCAAATGATATCACCGGCGTCAAGGTTAAAGGCCTTTCTCGTCAAAGCTTTCGCACATCAAAACTGATTGCTACTTTACTACTTTATTCGTTGCTCTGCGATTTTTAGCAAAAACTAACGA
This sequence comes from Volucella zonaria, assembly GCA_963966105.1. Classification (NCBI taxonomy): domain Eukaryota; kingdom Metazoa; phylum Arthropoda; class Insecta; order Diptera; family Syrphidae; genus Volucella; species Volucella zonaria. The sequence goes on from OZ014531.1 coordinate 123,914,762, forward strand.
TACTCTGACGTGATTACATCAGGAAGGCATCGATTTTGCAATGATTCTTCGAAAGAGGTTCTTATGGGATACGAGCATGTAGGAGTATCTCGAGAGTTACCGAATACGTTTGTGCACATAATTAACATTTATGAATACGTTAAGTATCCCTTCTAACATGAGTTAACATTGCTACGAATAAGTCTCCATTCTAGGCTAAGGCTGAAAATTTCATCGATGCTATGAAGGACATGACAACTAAGTACCCTTCAATAGTTTTCAGTTTCATCAATCATTTGCTGTGTTTCACATGGGACAACCCTGCATAAGGTGCCGCATAAAAATAGCTAGGCAAGCATAGAATAAACAAGAAAGGGAATAAGGAAAAATCCATACTAAGCCTCTTATCCTTCGAGCATTGAAATGAAGAAGGATACGCTGCTCTCGGCACAGCTATTTTCCACTCAACCCCTGTGTAACACACTTAACCCTTATTCTATATGAAGTCTTATCCGTCTGTCATTTATAGTATGTATGCTCTTCGTTTTCTTTATATTTTGCCGTTTGCTTCTTCAAAGCATTTAAGTGCTTAATGTGCCGCCATCGGACGGCCGATATATATTTTTATACTCGTAAGTCCCCCACGACAAAAAAATAACATGACAACAAGGTTGCTCCTTGCTACAGTGTACTCTCGTACAAGCACTGTGCACTGTGTACTCGTATTGTCTATGACGCATTCGAGCTGTACGACATTCGAGGTTACGATTTCTGCTTTCTCATCGTCGTCGTTGAGCTCACGAGCTGTGGAGGAGCTTGACCTATTCCCTTGGAATTCGTATGAGTGTGCACAGAAAATTTTCATGCCACAGCACAGGATAGAAGCAAGTGGTATCTGCCTTTGTTTTACAGGACGGAGACTTGGATGTGAATTTCTTGAAAATCGACTTTGACTGGTGATCCTGATCTAACAACGACCACGTTAAGCCTGAATTCCCTCTGAAGTTATTGCCACCATCAAATAAGGGGAATACCTCGAATTGGTGGTTGATTCCAACGTGGGCTTAATACACAATTTACCCATTCCGGTTCCCAAATCCGAAACCAGACACTAATGACATTTACACGGGGTGTGGCACGGTCGAGGACGAGGGTTAGAAAGTCATTGTTTTAACGCGTCGTGGTGGTGGAACCAATAACAAACATCATTTACAGGACTCGTTGGTTGGTGCAATGCGACGCAGGAAAACTTGCACGGGACATGTGCATTAAAAAAAGAAAAAGAAAAAAAAAAGGGGCTCCTACCCCAAGCTGTGTCAGCAGCGCCCACGTTGTGCTTCCAATTACAATCGACGGTTAATTGTGTTCAATTTTATGCAGTGAGCAATTGGCTGGAGGTGGTGGTTACGTATAATGACCCAGTTCCCGAAACAGGATGTGGACTGTGGTAATAAAATTTCGATTCAGTTTCCATAGAAATGGGTGCATCGCACTCCATTATGTGTACGGGGTATATACATAAATATGTATAGGGGTTCACTGAAGGAAGGAAGCGCTTCAGTTGAGAGCTTCAGTAATTCAATAGTAATCCAATCGGTAAATGCAATTGTGTGGTGTAATTTCATCGATGGATGTAAAGGGTGTCTTTTAGTGCTTAGGGTTTCGTGTCTGGTGGGATGAATTGATTGCTTTTCGGTCGGAAGGGGACTGGTTGGAATAGGGGTTTTGAGTTTTATTTGCCAGAGGTAAATTCAAGCTCACGAGCGACAAGTGCAAGTTTGTTTTGTTTTATCGGGTGTTTGGTTATCGAAATCTGTCCGTGATTATTGAGGCTGTAGTCTCTTCCCTTGTTTAACTTAGATAGGTATGTCCTGCCCAATTTCACCATAACTACTCGCCATCGGGTGCTGTTTCTGGAAATGTTTCTTAGCTCCCCAGAGGTGCGACGTGCTTCTTCTCCGACTATTCGCAGCGATTTATTTCTCGGTCAACCCGATCTTCTGCCGTCCTAGATTAGCGGATTCTGTTGCGTAACATGCCAAGCATGTAAATTATGTTGAGTATGCTCAATTCATTGCCAATGAACGCGTCCACTCCGTGGTTATTTGACAAGCGACATTTATGGAAAGTATTTGACGTGGAATGGGATTCGCTCAAAAATCGTGTTGCCGTAATTGACCTGCGAAAAAAGCGAAATCTTCCGGTTGTTGCGGCCACTGAAAATCACACGAAACTTTGTGTATCGTACCGTGAAGTAATTTCAAGATATTGGAGGGATAGTCGACCGTGCAAAATTCGGCCGTCTACGCACTGTGCGAACGTTAGAAGTCATCAAAGCAGTGGAGAATAGAACTCGCAGAAATCTGCTGCGCTAGCAGAAAATCGCGCATCTTAAAACCTGATTTGGGACTCAGTGCATACAAGAGACACATTGGCCACTTACTTGCAGAAACATTAAAGAGAAACGTAGGTCAAAACCGAAAGCCTAGCTTCGCCAGTACGCGAAGAACGGATTATTTTTACGTTAACAATCGTTTAATAATCACGGCATGCGTCTGAATTCATTCCATTCAACGTGGCCACCACTCAGGTTCTGCGATGGGTCACCAAGCTTCATTTCTGCTAAAAATGAGTCAAAATCTCGGCCAAAGTTTAACAAAACACTATTCGCAAATACACCATGGACCTTTCAACAAGATTTCGTTCCAGCTCATAAAGCAAAAACGACTCACACATAGCTGGAAAACCACGCTCCGAACTTGATTTCCATGGATGATTGGCCATCTGGTAGCCCAAACCTCAATCCACTAGACTACAAGACTATGGTCCGTTCCGGAGACTATGACTTGCCCTACTCGACATCCAAGCATTGAGTCTTTGAAGCGCGCCCTTGTCCGAGCAGTGCGCGTGCGTACTGCAATCGATGAGTGGCCAGACTGACTTCGGCGTTGCTGAACAGCAAATGGCGGCAATTTCGAATAAGTTGTTCTACAATTTGTAACCACTGAATGACCCAATACATAGAAAAAGTTTTGAAAAATTTTCATTTGTTTTCATTCATAGAGCTCCGAGTCCGAAATGCGGTTTGCAATGCTACACCCATGCAAAAGAACGGATTCAACCCTTGAGCGGCACAGGCGCAGCTTGGTCTTTAAGCTGATAGCTTCTCCATATTTCCAAATATAGATTTTGTCTTGTTTATTCGGTTTGCTACATCTAGTTCAGTCTTATCTTCCTCGGAATCGATACTCCGAAGGTATTGTCCTCCAATGCTAATTTGTGAGGTTGAGGTGCTGGTCAATATGGGAGGATCAAGATCGAAAGCCAGCTTGTTCGATGTCGAGTTTAGATTTATTTCCTAGAGAATCGCTTTGGCTTTTATTTGATGCTGCCTTGATTGCTCTGATGCGAGACAAGGTGCGAATACGGGCAATAGTAACTTCGAACGTCTCATCTTAGCTCGGTTGCATACATGTATGTACAGGGTCTTCCAATAGGGACTTCCGAACTTAGACAGTTGTAGCGGCCATATTGTTGAAGCTACATCTGTCAAATTGGCTGTCATTTATTCAGTCTGTTTTGCCAAATCACCATGGATGGACATAGCGTTCAACAACACGTGCAAATGATAAAATTGTTGCGCGCGCTTTGCACATTTTACGGTCGCCATAATCGTCCTGCCGAGAGGACTATTCGCAGTAAACGATAAAGCAACACCCGTACGTCGACGAAACGCAAAATCTGCCGAAAATATCGCCGTTGTCCGTGAGAATGTGCAGGAGAATCCGAGGCAGTCGAATTCGCGTCGTTCACAAGAATTCGGCCTCTCACAGACCACAACTTGGCGAATTTTGCGTCGTGACTTGGGCCTGCAACCGTACAAAATTCAACTGACCCAGGAGTTGAAGGTAGACGACGTGTGAACGCTGAATGGACTTCGAAACAGTTGGAAATTGACCCTAAATTTCATCGAAAAGTCATCTTCAGCGATGAGGCGGATCCCTGGATGAATGGGTACGTTGACAATCCACATGAGATCTAAGTACGTCTAATGCATCCCGAAAAAGTCACTGTTTGGTGTGGATTTTGGGCTGGCGGCGTCATCGGTCTATATTTCTTTGAGAACGACATTGGCCAGGCCATCACCGTCAACGGCGAGCATTATTGATCGATGATTACCAACTTATTTTAGCCTGAATTGGATGATATGGACACCAACGACATGTGGTTTCAACAGGAGGGCTCTACTTGCACGAGCGATTCGAGGGCATGGTCATCTCACGTGGAGGTGGTGTGAACTGACCACCGTTAGACTTTTTCTTGTGGGGTTTTCTGAAGTCGCAGGTCTATGCGAATAAGCCACAAACTAGAGCGGCCCTCAAAGCCAACATATCCCATCCCATCAGTCAAATTCAGCCTGATTTATGCGACAGAGTCATGGAAAATTGGACATTTGGGATGCGACATTTCGATGATATCTGACATGCACTTTGTTTTATTTAAATTTAAGGATAGGAAGCGCTTAATGAAAGACCCTTTACATAGCTGGCAAATACTTGGCTCAAAACTGAACCGAAATGCTTCCTGCATCAGCTGGGCTTACCCTAAACCGAAAGCCCATCAAAGGCTTTCGCTGGATGTTGTCTCGACCTGCCACCGCCACTTGAATTTTTTCTAATTCTGTAGATGTATCTGCTGCCGCACCTATTTCCAGCTGCCTCCAGTTCCGCTTATTACGTTACAAGCTACAATGAACTTCTCTTATCTTTAATAGGTATACTCACATAAACCTATTCTTTCCTGCTTCTGCTAATGTCGCAAGACCGGGCCTTCCGTTCTTCGACCAGTATACGTTTGTCGTCAGAAGGCTACATGCTCTATCTTTCCGGAAATAGAATCAGTTGCACAGTGATTCAATATCCTTGAATTCTTGGCAACTTCGTGCTACTAATTATTTCCATTTCTTTCCTTAGTAATTAGGGCACAGAGGCATTGCTTTAGTCGTTCGACGTTGTACATGAGAAACTTTGTAAGGTTACAACCTCACGTTCGCATCTTTTTCGGATGTCCGAGAGACAGGTTCTAAAAGTTTGCGGGAGGTTTCAATCACCGGTTCACCATTATCATTCCACTCTACGAGACCTCATGTAGCCATAACATGCCTGATCCCTTGTTTGTCGGAGCATTAAGATCTCCCATCAGAATGACGATGTCTCCATTTGGTGTTGCACTTTTAAAGGCAATCAACTGCCTGCAAAAGGTTTCCCTTCTCGACCACATTTGCCGGACTTGTTGGGGTGAAGCCACTGTATGATGACGACGTTCCATTCCATGTTTGAGATACATATATGTACATACATACATTCTTATCATATTACTGCGACACTGATATTTATAAGATAAGCCCTTCAATGTCACTTCCCGAATGCTATCAATAAAAGATAAATTGAAAACGAGAACCTTTTTATCGAGACAAATTGAAAGCGTCCTCAAACACTTTAGCTCATACGAGTCTGCTTATCGTTAAAAATGCACATGGCCACTTGCCTCGATATTCAATCACACAATTGTGGGTCAGAGATCAAATTGAGGAAATATTTGGGTTTCATGGGAAGTCATTCGGGTTGGTGTGCTCTGATGTTTTTTATTTAACGAGTTAGTCGTACGAGGGTTTTGCCCTAAATTTGAAATTTCTATTTTGATTAATCTGGACTACTTTGTGAGATCAATTTCAAATAAACAAGTTCCAAATCGATCGCTCGAACTATTAATCTGGTTGATTTGCGCCCTGCTGTCAAGGACCCAATCCAGAAAAGAACGTTAATTCTGTCTTGGAAACCATATTCTCAGCATCTACATACATCGCTGACACTAAAACCTACCCGATTAGGGTATTGGCTGTCGAAATTACTCCTAACAACGTCGTAGATCAAGATGTATCCGTGATAGGTAGACCATTTAAATTCATTCAGAAAACCCATGCAATGAGTTGCTTTGGTCCGACTTTGTCGCATGTCGCTTTGACTTAGTTATGACTTCAACGAAGAGACGGCTGAAGAAAGTCTCATATAAATTTTTTTTTCTGAATTGGGTTAATGGAAAAAAGTTGCCCACCTTCCAAAACATCGTCGACTGAAGCGATGCTGATGCAAGTTTTGGTCCTGGCAAGTGGTAGGTCAAAATCAACTTTCTACCATTCAGTGTCAACTGCAAAAAAAAATGTCAGGTTTCGGAGACATTTAAATCCTTCCAACGTGCTAGAATGTCTCACTGCAGCTTTACAAAATCAGTATTTCTAGGCTAAGTGAGTTATGCCTCGAAAATGTTCCTCGGAATCGGGTTCCTAACAGACCTACAACCAATCAGAAACCATTCAATCCTCCTTAAGGCATTATCTGGACTATAGACTCTAATCCATCAACCTATGGACCCAATATGAGATAAGAAAACTCAACACTCTAGAAAATCTCTACTTGATGCCTGTACTCGAAGTTGGCTGAATTTGCACGCATACGCTTGTCTGTTGCCAGAGCACCCACTGCTACTGTTCAGTGTCTTCCTTAGGATAACCAGTAATTGGGGAATGTTTTTTGCCCCACAGATCGGAGTGAACCTGCACCTCAACTAACAAGCCTCTCTAAGATTCGAGGACTCTGCCGGCCGGAGCATTAGTGTCTATTCGCTGTCCTAGACATATAAGGCGACGGATTCCCAATTTTCTGACTACGTCGATGTCGCTGTACAGCTCGTATAATCCGTCGTTGAATCTTCTCCTCCAAAGTCCGTCAACGCAAACGTGAGCGAATATGGTACGAAGAATTTTACTGTCGAAACGACCGAGGATATCTTCATCCGCCTTCGATAGAGTCCATGCTTCAGCGCCATAAAGTAGCAAGAGGATGATCAAGTATCTTTGGTTGTTCGGATTAAGGCCTTACTACTCAACTGCCTTCTTAGCCCCAAAGAAACAGCGATAGGAAAGAGTGATTCTTCGTTTTATTTCTGTTGAGATGTTGTTGGCAGAATTTATAGCAGACCCAAGGCAGACAAAGTTCCTAGCTACATCGAAATTGTAGCTGTTGATTGCGACGTTTTATCCAATTCATCGATGCTGTGTGTCCCTTCTTGTTGACTTGGTTTAGCCTTCATTTACCGCTAAAGCCATTTTGGAAGTTTCCGTTTCAATATCAATGAACACAGTGATAGCACCCTGTCAATAACATCAGTGTGCGTTAGTAATAGCGCAGACTTGTTGTGTGCCTCCAGTGTTCCCTTGTGAGTACCGCACAATTCTTTCAAGTGTGATGTTAAACAAGTCACACAACAGCGTCTAAAACCTCTTTTACATCAAAGGTCTCGGTTAAGTCGTTACCAACCATGACAGTGCAGCGAGCGTTCTCTAAAGTCATTGTGCACAAATGGACAAGTTTGGCAGGGATGGTCTTCAAATCGATGATGGTGAATATCGATTTGACTTTCTTGAGAGTTTTTTTCCAGGATTTGCTGGAGTGTGAAGATTTGGTCGACTATAAACTTTCCTGGTCTGAAACCGCACTAATAAGGATGTTGGGGTAGGGTCTCAGACGCTCATACAATATGGCAGAAAAGATCTTGTCTCCGATGTTGAGCAGACATATATTTCTATGTTTGGCGCAGTTTAGGGCATCTTTTTTTTTATGGATTGGACAAACGATGCCGATTTCGTGTATACTTTCAACAAAGTACTTATAGCAGCTGCTTATTCAGCTTAGATATTGCTATCCTTACTTCGTTTTGGTCAGGTGAACGAAAGTTTTGGTTATCATCGTCTGATACAGAATGGTCTATTCTGCCTGACGGCGGGATGTTGGGCTTTGTCGTCGTCATGCAATCTGTAGAAGAAGTTTTTCTACATTCTCAGCACCAATTGTGGCTCTACTACAAGGTTTCCTTCTTCATCTCTACAGGTTTTTGTATAGGTCTTGTTGACACTACCTATTGGCAAAACTTCCGTACGTTTTTCCTTCTTCTGCAATAGCCAATCTTCTTCTCGTCTATTTTGCTCGTAAAGCTCACGAGCGGCTCTTGTTCTTTGTTGCACCGCCGTTTTTTACGCATCTTGTTGAGCTGCATATGCTCGCCGGCATTCTTCATCAAACCAGTAATTTCATAGTGATGGTCGGGTGAAACCCAGCTCATTAGTTGCCAAGTCTCTGATGGTACGTCGGTCGGCAGCGTTGCCACTAATTCCGTACTTGATGGCCTATTAAGGGTCCGAACATTCCACGTGGAGATCCGAAGGTCGTTGTTTGCCAGGGTCGTCAACATCCGTTATTATCCGAAGCTATTATCTGGCTCGTCACGTTATTTAATCTCTGGTCTGCGATATATTCACCTGCAAATGTACGAAGAAACATTTTTGTAATTCATATAAACTTGTCGGATACAAAGGGACTTTCCTTGTCTGACCACAAGAAGCAGATTCCCAGACTCTTCTTGGTGGAACAAGGGTTCGTTTGGTTAGGCTGTAAGATCAATTGACCAATAAGGAACAGTGTCTCTCTACATTCTCTCGGAAACTACAATACGATAGTTCGATATTTATAACTGATAACACTTGGATTCTCCTGGATGCAATGGACTCTTACATTAAATTGGGCTTATCTAAGAAATACGACGTTAGCTGCTACTAATTGGAAGCGAATGAAAGACAACAAGACTTTCGATCTGTTGAATAGAAACTGAAGGAAGGTAATGTTTTCCATCGGTGGCCATTCAAGTGGATATGTCGGGCGGCAAAATACGAATATAGAGACGAATTTGGAATAAGCAGAGAAGGAACACGCCCCAAATTCGTACAAATTCCATGGATTACTTATCCTAAGGCATTGCATTACAACAGCTATGAGCACTAAAGCCAGATAAATTGCCACTGTGATGTCAACACCAGAGAACATAAAATGCAGCAACTCAAATATAATATGAGGCCAACTATAGTTTGGGAATTTTCGGGAATGGTTCCTTTATACCATAAACCAAGAGAAGAAACTATCGCGAAAGTGTGTGGAACAATTTCGAGGACAAATACAAGATTAGTGCAAAATCTCAAACATGGTGGTGTAATGATGAAATGAAAAGGGCGCCAAAAGACAGGCCTTTCAAGTATGGAACAGGGCTTCTCTGGAGTTAAAATATGAACGATACAAAAAGGAGCCAAGGAAACCATTACCCTAACGGCGCGTACTGGCCACAGATACTCTTTATCGGAACTTAAAAGATTTCTCTTCTTAGTTCTACAGTGGGTCTAGTTACCGGGCGAATTCCTAGACTAACCAGCCTTGTCTGTGTGAGGCGGTGCCCCGTCCCAATCGACCATCCTTTGCCCAGACATGCGCATGAACAAAATTTCACATTCATGTACCTAGAAAGATCCGCACAGGAGGGTCTCAACCAAAACAACCCAAAAATCCCCGCTGCCACTGGCAACGTAGGCACTGATTAAAGCTGTGAAGTTGAAGAGTATATGCTCGTCGAGCAAACGGAAGAGAAAACCTCTGCTAGCACTGTAAAAGTCAAACTCGAATCATCTTGATAAAAAGGCGGAAGATAATTGGACTTCGGCAGAGAAACTCGTTCCTCTGTGTCATCGAGAAATCACGGACAGCAAAACTGGATAAAAAGCAAACTGGACTTACCGCCTAAAGAGTTTAAAAAAATCACATAAGATTCTACCCAACCAAGCCGTGAAGAACCCACAAATGTGAAGATCATAACACTGACCCGCGTCCCTACAAGAGAGTATGCCAATGGTCGTAGCTGATTGCGCTCCAAAGAGCCGTAGATTTATCGATGAGCTGCCTAATATCTCAGAAAAGATTGCTTAAACCTCCTCCAAAACTGTTTCTGAGGCAGCAAAAGAAAATCTGCGGTCCACCACATGTTCGATCTTAAGAATCTCGATACAATAACCACTGCCTGGACAGAAGTAACCGTAGTTTTTATACCCAAACAATGCGAAACATCTCATATGCTCCCGAAGGAACTCAGACACACATCATGTCACACTTTCTGATAAAGACCCTCCGTCTCTACATTATGTGCCGTCTGAATCACAGAAGACTATCGAATATCTCTTTCAAGATATAGGCAGTGGTGGCGTCGCTTGATATTGCGGGAGTTTTCAGCAACGCCAACTACTCCTCGATCATCAATTTTCTTTCAAAATTGATCCACTTCATTCTGAACAGAAGTTGCGGTTCTGCAAGAAAGAAGCCACATAGGGGAACATCGCAGGGTGTACTCTCTCCTGTACTATGGAACCTATGCCTCAATGGGCTGCCTATAAAATAGGAGGATGCGGGATGTATTTTGGCAGCACGACAACGTTACTCCTTATTATGTCGGGTCAACACCCACACAGTCTATTACATTAACCAGTATGCCTTAAGCATTCTCTCCGCTGGGCTACGTAGCTATGATTTTGGTGAAGATCTGCCTAAAGCGAAGCTTTTCTTCTTCACATGGGAAATCAGGAAACTCTGCAGCATCCCATCCAAGCTAGTTGCGTGGTATTCAGTTCATACTGGACACCAAACTGATTTGGAAACAAAAATAGCTTATTTGCCTCTATAGGCTCGCACTCATGGTAAGGCCATTTGGTAGCTTAAACTAGAAAATCGAACAGCAACCTGTTAAAAAGCGTTGAGAACCTTTCTAACGGCGGATCTCTAGACTAGGAGACACCCAGCAATGTAAAGAGCTAAATGTAGGACAACTTGCGACCTTCCCTTGAAATAGACTTCAACCTCAAAGAAGTTCTCAATTTTCACAGACGGCTCTTAGACAGTTGGAAGCGTTGTCGCAGGGGTCTTCTCTGAAGTCTATTCTATACACAAATCGATCAGTCTACCCACATGCTGTATCTTCCAAGCCGAAGTCTCAGCTATTAATCAGGCCACTGCTTGGTGCACCCTGATATACAAACTGTCAAGTAGCGACTTAACTTCGAACACCTTCAATTCGAGAGCGGTTATAGACAGCGGCTCATTTCTCAACGAGATAGCTAAGCAGCACAAAGTCATTGTTGGATTCCGGCCACTTAAGGGTCGCTATAATGAACTAGGAACGTCTAAAACCGATTTTCAACAAGCTGATGGGTCCATAACAGTGCGGTAAGTCCACCATCGACCAAAAGTTCAATTTGTGGCAGATCTCCGAGAAGTCACCACATCGATACTCACCATCTTTTTGCCGATTTCAAGATTGCCCAAGGCGAGCTATACAGAGCAGTCTGACGATATGGTACTTCCGCTGCTCTGTCAATAGTCGGAAGAAACATCTCTGACATCATAACCATTATTCTCGAGAATAGTTCTTTGGTAGAAATGCAGGATCACCCCGATTTGTAAGCTGCCATCCAAAGCACAGTTTAGCAGCTAATAGAAGAAGATCTTAGTGACTTCGTTGAAAATTCTCGCAGATTTGTCCTCCAAGGAGTTGTTGAGTTTGAGTTTGCTAAAAGCACCAAATGCAAATGATGAGGACATCAACACGTTCGTCTGACTCATCTAAATCTGATGTTGGTCACTGTTTATGCAAAGATCGGCGGCCATCGAGAGTTGTACAACACAAATCAGCAAATGTTCGTGATTGTAGCTCTGGGTAAGATGACTGAATTGTTGTTTTGTTCATCACGGGATGACTGTTTCACAAATTCAGATAAAAGCTTCTAAACAACTTGCATTGGCATGTAGCAAACTGTAATTAGTTGTGCACATCATTCACAGCCTCCTCTGACGCCCATTATTATTCATGCCTATGAACTCATTCTCCTGATTCAGTGAAGCTGCAACTCTACCAAACGAAGTTCATTACAAATGACGTCGCACGAGTTCAACAATCAATCCTCTACAAAATAAACAGAGAAACGGAAAACATGAATCGTCTTCCAATTTTGGCCACCAACTAGCAAACCACTTCAATGGTTTCGCTTTCATTTCGGATGCGGGCAATGAATCATCATCGTCCACGACGGCGGCGGCGGTAGTTTCAAATGCGTCACACAGCTACATATGAATGTCCGTGTCATATCTCCCTCTCTTGTAGTGGAATCATTTTGCACCGAATAAACCGACTATGTACTCGCGTATATCTTGCACATCCGCTAGAGTCAGATCAAGCCTATGTTAGCATTTTGTGTTTTTTTTTTTCTTGGTGTTATCCATTCATTCCGACTGGTATTTGCGCTCGCTGGCGATAAAGATAAAACCAAAAGTGTGTTTCCACAATTCCCTTTGTTATCGACACTGGAATTTCGAGCCAAAGCAAGCGACTCTAGCCGCTCCCACTGTTGATAAGAAATGTTACACTTTCAGAACTGCACACCATTTGCTCTCTAGGGACGGAGTGGTACCCTCAATCTCAATCCAGATTTATTGGATTTCAGCGAACTATGAGGGTTTGAACAGGTCAAGCAGGTCCGGTGACAGTTAAATCGAGTCTCGAATCCAGCACACTGCAAACTAAAAAGGCCACCATCCATAATTCTAGGCCACCAGCACACGATTGGTTTTCCTGTAGCTCCTGTAGCGCCCTTTCGACGTAGTTCTTTCCAAATTTGCGAAATCAATCACCAGAAGACAGAAGGTCAACAAATTCTCTCCGAAACGAATCGAAACTAAGCGAAGTGTGTGTTTACAACGTCGATGGTGGTCGACGGCGGTGCGACAACAGACCGACACCCATCCCTTTCTGTCGTTCGCCAGTACCTGACCGCAACGAGTGCGACAGACAAACTTTGAATGTAATTAACCGGTGCGAGGCTCAAAATGATACAAAAAAAAAAATGGAAAAAATATGATCTCTGCTTAAAATCGAAATTAAAATCAATTTGCGGCGATTTATTGGTTTTTACTCACTCGAACGGTTCATGATGGCTTGGATACAGCTACTGCAGTTGTGTCCTGTTGTGGGGATTCCTTTAATCCTGCTCCTGGTTACGGGCAAGGGATGTACTGCTAGAGGATTATGTAGCACTGGCGCGACTCGGGTATTGGCAAGTGGGTTTGGGATTCGGTCGCACTGAGGGAAAAACCGATTCGCGGAGGTTTTTTCTAGCACTGAGGAGGCAAAGCACTCGTGATTTTAGTGGAAATTTGAATTCACTTGTAGCACACACTGTCACTGAAGGCACTCTGTGGGATTTTTGTTTAAAAACGAACGATAAGCGTGGAAAATTTGGGTTTTTTCACTGTAAACTTTAGATTCACATGAAACGCGCACCGTCTGACTCGATGAAACAAAACGCGACTGCTGCTGTAGTAGGTCGGGGGAAGAAAATCTTGTGCAAACCCGTTGCTGTTGTCTCTGTCAGATGTTGGGTGTTTGACAGCGGTAAAGTGATGCCAGATCTGTACTGACACATGTCAAAATCGTAAATTTGTGTTTATTTCTTACGACACCTTCTAACGCAGGTATGTAATGAGGTAACAAAATTAAAACGTTTTGTTTTTCTCCTACATATGTTATTCGGAGTCCAAAATTTGATTTTGTTGACTTTTTTTCACGACTACGTTTATGCAATTAGTCTACGACTAATTTTAGGCAGGTAATCGATTGTTGCTAAAGCAAACACAAAGAACAATTGATGATTATACCAAGCTTTTATGATATCTATAAGATTATTGCGAAAAGTTTAAACACACTTCTGAGAGATCAAATGCCCCGAAGGCTAACGAGAAACACTTAGTGAAACTTGTAGCAACTGCGCTAAATCAAGAATAAAGACTATTAATCTAATGCTCGAAACTCGCTTGGCATATTGTAATCAGCTACCAATCTTATCGTTAGAACTTTGAGTTGAATACTATGGGGTACTTCATTAGATGCGCAGACGTATGTTTAAGGTGTCAATGAGTTTTTATATGGGGTTGAGGTAAAATATGAAGTAATTCAAATTTCCCACAACTTTTGCACATCATCTTGCCAATACTCTAACAATCTCACGTCAAATACTCGTCTCCAAGTCATCTTATGTTTCGGGCCTGTTAGCACAAACAGTGAGTTAATGTAGTCAGTCCTAAAGAAAATAGTCAAAATGTATTAAATCGCATGAATGGGGCGACTAATTCACAGGCCATTTCTAGCGACAAGACGATCATCGAACTTCGTCTTCAACAAGTCGTACCGTACTGTTGAAACACAATATCCTCCAAGCCCTAAAGTTTCAATTAATAAAAATAAAGCGATCGTGATCTCATGTTGAAAGAAGTACGGTCCAGTGACACCCGTACCACAAACAAATTTAATTTTTTTATATAACGGTTGACCAGATAGAATTGATAATTGTTCCAGTTTTCATGTTTCATAAGCTGCCAAAGTTACCAATGACATCCAGCTGTCAAAATATTCAGTAAGGTCGGCCATTTCATCATGCATCGTTTTATTCTAGCCGAACATGCGGAAATTATTAAAAAATATCCCGAATCGAAGTTCCGGTTCAGTTGGAAATATGTACGTGAATTTCGTCGTGAGATCGGTCGTCATCCTGGCTTCAGAGAGCAGGCAATTCGTTGCATCGAGGAAAAGTTTGAGCGTGAGTACACTCTCTTGGATCTTAAGCCACGAACCATACATAAATTGATGCGAAATGAAGAAAACATAACCGCCACAGGGGACAGAATAGAGGAAGCCCCAGAAATGTTGATACGGCGCCGGTCAGCTGAATTGGGCAGTGCAATCAACCCGGTTTATTTTTCGGTTAGATTTGGGCCTACATCCATATAAGATTGTGCTGACGCAAGCATTGCAGCCGTATGACCATGGAGAACGCCTTGAGTTCGCTTATTGGACGCTCTAAATATTGGCCGGAGATCCGGATTTTGGCAAAAAAATCACCTTCTCGGACGAGACCCATTTTTGGATCTGGAGCGTTACTGGAGCGAACACAATCCACAAGTGTTCGGCCAGCATCAATGCATCCACAAGGTTTGACTGTTTGGTGCGGTTTATGGTATGATGGCATCATCGGACCTTATTTCTTTCGAAATGAGGAAGGAGACATCGTCACTGTCAATGGTCTCAAATATAGAGCGATGTTAGCCAACTTTCTGTGAAGGAAAAATTTGGCGACTGGGTCATCTCACGGCGTTCACCAATTTACCGCCGCGATCATGCGATTTGACACCGCTTGAAACACTGCCAGTGAAGCGGAGGCGACCATTTGAACGATGTGCTATTCCACATATAATGGCAAGTTGCTTCAAAAGAAGCCAGAATCAATTTCATATCTCACACTGTTTGTTGTTTTATTTCAATTTCTTTCCTATCGTTCTTATCTGGTCACCCTTCATAATATACAGTGGCTGTCCCGGTTGTTCGCTTGACCAAAAGCAGCAATTTGGTTTATTGTCAAAGCAATTTAAGCAAAAATGTGTCTTTTCACTGAGAATGTCCGGCGAAAGTCCGTATCTTCTTCCATCTTTAATAGAGCCGAATCAGGGAATGTTTGACGTTCGCGTTGATTTTTTGACTTAAGGTCTTGAGTTACTACGATTTTATACGGAGGTTTAGTCAAGTCCCAAAATACGCTACAGGGAGGTACAAAAGTTTCCAAGCTCCTGAGAATGGCGCGGATTCGATTGATTGTGATACTACACGCAATGCAGTCGTATTCGAGCTTTAATTTTAATAAAGAAGTGGATTGATTTGTAAATGTTAAAATTGGTAGATAATCTAAAACACGAATATGACATCTGTCAAAAAAGTATGCGAGAGTTCAGAGAACTTATGTTGGAAAAACCGTTTACTATAACCCTCCTTAAGTTGTAAGTAAGAGACCATTAATTACGCTGTTGCATTTGTTAATAGCTCTAAGTTGCCTGGTATTGTTGAATCTAATTTTCACTGTTAGCCTGACACTTGTCTATATACCGAGACCATGGGAAAAATTGATGCAGCTTGTATATTCGTTCAGTGTCACTTCTTTCTACCTAAACGCAAAAATAGCTTGTGAATGTATTTTCTGCTTAAGATGGAGTTTGCGGCAGACTTTGTTAAACTAGACACATGTTACGGATTTTCATCGAAATTTCGGGCGCCTTCGATATTGTAACCTTTTAAGGCCTGTGCTACACCTTCAAACAATACGGCGAAGTTAAAAATTAATTTTCGGGGTAAAAGCAATGGTAGCAAATGCGATCCTGTTTGGCTATGCTGAATGCTGGCAACATGTGACGGTGGCGTTGAACATGGCGTGCGGACCACTACTGTGGTGGATTTTGGTTGACTATCTCTCAGATCATGTACTTGGTCAGCTAGCTCTAGTCATAAACATCGACTAGTAATATGATGGATAACATAGTAAGTTGGTCGCAGCTTCTATCCAAAACAATACTGATTGGAATGATTCATCATTCAAGCGTTTATTTTCCATTACTTCTTTCAAGATCACTTTTATTTAACCGAAGAGTCCTTCTCAGCTGCCGCTCATGTCCGTCGGCTAGTAGATTGAAAAACTTTTTTGTACGGGGAGTTTGTAATACAGGAAATTTGTTCCACTGACAGAACAAAATGAATATTAATGGATACTTATACCACAACCGAAACCCCACCTCATCGTGAATTGGCCTACCTTCACGACGCGACTCAATTCCGGAAATGGTTTGCTATTTTGAGTGGTGTCAACTCGTCCGCGTACTCTACTTTTTTTTTGCTTTTAATTGATTCATCAGGTCAAGTTTCCTCCGGGTGAAACCGCAAACCACCTACTTGTTAAAACAGGGTTCCTTTGTCCATATCTTAGCCTCGTCCGCAAATTTATGACTGATGGGTCCGTGATTTGTGCTTGTAATACCCCGATACAAAACATCGCGAACGTCTTGTACATCTTAGCGTTCAACCGCAACCAATGCAAAATGCACCTCGTGTCCGTCCATTAAAAACGATCGATTCTGAATCCATGACACTTTACTATTGCCTTAAAAAGTCGAGAAACGATTATGGCCGTCTGGAGCTCCAACCTAGGTACGAACACTGGAGGCAGAGGTAACACCTTGTTTTTTGCTGCTGCCAGTACGCATTCTGCTGCATACTCATCGATGAACCTCACCGTCGACAGAGTCATCATAGTCTTAGTTTTTTCGCATTCCATAAGTCTTAGAAGACTACTGTAATATTTACGAAATAAAACGCTAGGAACCGTAGACGATGAGTACCTCACGCTTTGTTTTCAATCTGGCCCTCGACAAAATGTCTTTCTATGTTTTGATGAATCGGAAGGAAAATGTAAAATCGCCAATTATAACCTCAGCAACAATATTTTTGTTGCCACAGACCCACCTTCATTTTCAAGAGATTCTTTAAAAGGCCGAAACACCTTCACCTGTTTGATTTAAAAGTTGAATATCTCGTACATCAGTAGCCAGTTGTTCATCCTTTTTAATGGAATCCACCACGCCTGTATTACGATATATTAGCTATGACGCCAAATGAACCTTGGTGCACATTGATCCTTCTTGATCACATGGATGAAGTAAGTGGCAATTGATTGAAAAGCAAAGAGGTCTTCAGGAAGCCGCCTGGTCGGAACCCTTTAATAGCGTCTTGTTCCATAAAACACCTTGTGCTGAACCTGCTGCATCCCAAATGAATCGAACCTTACTTGGGTTGCTCCCTGTGGTCGCTCCTCTTCTACCTCCTCTTTATTACACTTCCTCACGTAGGTTTTCTGCACCAATGGTAACGACCATAAGATCAGATAGCATTTTCTTCTCCAAACCGCTCAAGTGCTTGAATTCTATCTGATAACTATCAAACATAGCAGAGGTGTTGTACCGCCACAGCTCAATTTGTTTGCTTACAAGTAATCGCTTGATATCATCCGCACTTGGGCCACACCACTGTCATCTAGAATGAAATATTGCTTCATAAATTTTGAACCCTCAACGAATACAAGGTGATTGTTTCTAAACGCTCTACTTTCGGTTATGCGAAAATATCCACCTGTGTTCCATTCGACAAAATACCAAACAAACTGCAATGAAAGGACTTATTTGCATGCAGGAAGAAGTAACTGGCTGGTACGGTAGCCATTTTATGAATAACGCGATCATTAAGTTCATAATTGTAGGCACTTTAAGATATTGTTTATATTTCTACTAATGACTGAGAAATTTCATTGAATGGAGCATAAAAGGAGAACATTTCTGGTCCCGATATCTCAGCCAACCTCAGTCGTCTGTGAAGGATCTCGATGTAGGATGCTCTCTCCTATATTAAGAACGGCAATTACTTTACTTTTGATACTTGAGAATAATTGGTACACGATCCAGATAGTAAACGCAATATGTTAAACGCTTTTTTAAGATACTTATCGCACAAGTCCAGGCACCGCAGGGTTCCACTTCCCAACTGGAGTTGGGCTTATTGGTTGAGGCCCAGATTCAACCCGAATAGCAGCACTAACGCGTACTGCATACCCAATTCAGAATCTGATACCATTTAAGCTTGATAGGGATTGATTTGATAGATTCTGTATTCTGTCTTTTAACGGTACTCAATAGAAAATAAAATTTTGTGTTAATTTTTCCTAATGAGGAAATATAATTTCCCGCTGAAGCTCTGAATGTTCTCATTAATCTATCTTCAAACCATAACCACGTTCACCAACCATCTACGGATAGGACTATCAGTTTGTTGTGTCAATTGTATACCAACCATCAGCCGGTGATTAGGACTTTGATTACTCCTCACACCAGCAATGAATTTGATTCCTGCGCTAATCCGAACAGGAAGAACCAAATTCCCATCACTACTAATTCAAAGTAGCCGTTTGTCAACTTCCAGCCAACTGCAATGCGAGGAACGAAAAGCTAAAGAAGCAGCGGCCAAAGGTCATCACCTGTCCCGTGGAGAACCGACGATTTTCGATAAAATCATCTCGAAGGAAATCCCAGCAAAGGTATTCTATGAAGACGACAAGTGCTTGGCTTTCCATGATGTCGCGCCTCAAGCGCCAGTTCATTTCCTTGTGATACCAAAGTACAGAATACCGATGCTGGAAAGCAGTACAAAAGAAGATGCCGAAATGTTGGGCCATTTGATGCGCATAGCAGGAGATTTGGGAAAGAAAAGTGCTCCAGAGGGATTCCGCTTGGTAGTCAACAATGGTGTGCATGGGTGTCAAAGTGTTTATCACTTGCATTTGCACGTATTGGGAGGAAGACAGCTGAAGTGGCCACCAGGCTAAGGTAATGAGATGATGTCTTGTTTATTAAGTTTCTCTTGGCAATAAATTGGATTTTTCGTTAAACCCGGTTGGATTTGATTTTTTGATTGTTTGCCTTTGCAGATTAGAAGAAAGTGATAATCAAATTCTTTTGTCAGAGTCACATTGCGCGAAATCACATTCCAATAGTTCGGATAAGGTTTCAAATCATGCATCGATCGTTCCGCAAACTGCTTTGAGCTTCAGAGAAGTAATGGTCATGACCAAAAGGGGTATAGAGTGCCAAATATAAATGTGCTCTTCGCCACACATGACATTTATAAATTCAAGACGACCGACGAAGGCCAGATGATTGGATTGTTAGTGTTTTACGAACAAGGATTCATCCAATTCAAGAGCAATTTTTAGGGCAAAAATTGACCCGCAAGCTGCTTGGTAACATACAGTTTTGTTAGCAAGAATTGATTTTAGCACAGTGTGAGAATAATTAACAGTATACGTGGAAAGGCTGAGGCATTCTTCACACGGAGAAAATCCACTCGAATAAGGGCAAACTCTTTGTGGGTGATCTTTGTGTATCGACTAGGAGGACTAGAAGAGGAAGACGAGGCCATGAGGTCTCCCAAAACCAATATAATGTGAAGTGTATTAGCAGCTGCTTTTTTTTCAATGGAAAAGGGTACAGGCAATGCAATGAAAATATAAGTGAGGGAGATTTATATGTGCATCTAGGGTACAGCCAGACACTCTCAGGGAAAGGTCCTATAAATCCGAGACAAGTCGTTACACTAGCTTACTTCCCCTATGATTCGGTATTACCGAGAAGGAATCACTTTCTCGGATTTCATATCATCGCCTGACTTGATTAGCAAGAATGCTGGATCGAGTGCCGGGTCGAACGTACTACCTTCCAGCTGCTGAGGGGTAATTCCACAAAAACCCACTTCACATACTTTAGGTATCCATACAATGCAGCTATATTCTCTGCAGGATCACCTTGCGACTGTTTTCTTTAAGGCACCTGTAGCTCTAGACGTCATTGACGGTTAGTGCACTAGAAGTGGGCGTTCAGAGAATATTCTCAAAAATGAGGTGCCTTCTCGAAAAAACGAGGTAAGTAAAGGCTAAATAGGCAACGTACGGAGCCAATATATTCCATCTGCATGCAGAGAAACCTGTTGCAAAGTAATGTAGCCAGGACTTTGTTCGTGAAGTACATATGTATATGACCACACAGGATTTTGCAATTTTACTCCCATTCAGAAGAAGTGATAAGCAAGAACAATGTTGTCCAAGGTCTCAATTTAACGGATTATCCATTTTTCTTCAAACGAAAAGTAAACAAACGCTTCAAATTATACTTCCAAAATAGCAAATGTAATTTCCATATGAATCCCACAAAGACAGGCTGGGCTAGTTAAAATTCTGGAGGAAACTTGCAACTGAACATCCAGCCATCCCCTGGTGACAAATGTCGACGAACTAGACAGGACGGTAGAGTTAATCAGCCAAACAATGTTTGAAGACGCATGTCCCGCAGGTAAAATCGCTGAAAGGGGTTAATAAGGCAAAGCCAGATAAGGATGACATAACGAGATTAAAATCAATTTAAGTAACGTCAAAGTCAAAATGTACAAAGACGTCCAGATGTCAAAATATTCAGTAAGGTTTGCCATTTCATCATGCATCGTTGTACGCTTGCCGAAAGTGCAGAAATTATTAAGTTCCGGCTCAATTTTAAATACGTAAAGTGAATTTCGTCGTGAGGCCGGTCGTCCTCATGGCTTCAGTGTGCAGGCAAATCGTCGCACCGTAGAAAGGTTTGAGCGTAAGTACACTCTTTTAGGTTTTAAGCCACCAACCAGATGAAATGAAGAAAACATACCCGCCGTAGCGGCCAGTATCGAAGAAGACCCAGAAATGATGATTCGGTGCCGATCAGCTGGATTAAGCGTCGCCAGAGAGTCAAGTCGGATTATTTTGCGGTTGGCTTTGGGCCTACATCCGTATAAGATTGTGCTGACGCAAGAATTGAAGCCGGACGACCATAGAAAACTCCGTGAGTTCGCTAATTAATCCTGGAAATGTTGATCGGATATCTGGGTTTTGCCCAAAAAATCATCTTCTCGAACAAGGCCCATTCTTGGCTCAGTGGCTATGTCAACAAGCAAAATTGCCGTTATTGGAGCGAATGCAACTCACAAGTGTTCGGCCAAGCATCAATGTATCCACAAATATTGACTGTTGGGTGCGGTTTATGGCATGGCGGCATCATCGGACCTTATTTCTTTCGAAATGAGGAAGGAGACACCTTTACCATTAATGGTGTCTGGTATAGCGCAATCTTAACCGACTTTCTGTAATCAGAGCTCGACAACATCGATATATCCAAGCTGTGATTTTAACAAGACTGCGTTTCATGCCATACAAGCGACGCAACGCTTGAAGTTGTGAAGGAGAAATTTGGCGACTGGTTCATCTTACTGCGGACGTTCATCAATTGGCCACCGCGATCATGCGATTTGACACCACTCCATTATTTTTTCTGGGGCTATGTCAAGCCTTAGTCTAGCTTTTATACACATATTTTGAATGACATTTCGTGAACAGAATGACACGGTAAAGATGGCGACGCCTTTGGAATGTTTCAAAAAACGTTTTGATGATGCATTTCTTGAAAATGCCGTTTATTGCACAAATAGATATAAATTTTTACAGAAAGGTGAACATTTAAAATCATCCGCTGGGGAAATTGAACATTTTTATTTTTTTTTGAATGCATATTACCATGGGTTGCGTTCGTTTCCCAAGATTCTGTATGTACTGGCAGAAGAAGTTTCAAATTCCAATAGTACCGGAAACAATGAGTCGCGATAGATTTTTCAAAATACGTGAAGCTTTCCATGTTGTAATTCAAAATGACGTTACAGAAGCAGAAAAAAGAGCAAAAGTCTTCTGGAAAGTTCAGTCAATTACTGACTCAGTAAGTAATGCTTGCTTAAATATTCCCAGACAACAGAATGGACTATTTTCAATCGATGAGCAAATGAATGGTATCACTGGACTTTGTTCAGTATCCCAAAGTTTGCCTAACAAACCAAAAAGTGTTGGTTTAAAAAATGAGGTATTGACTACATCAGAAGGTCTAGTTCTCGGTTTTGAAATAGATCAAGGCAAGACAGTTCCTCTTCCAGAAGAAAATATTGGACATGGTTCTGTATTTATTCTGCTCCATTACCGAAAGGGTCCAAAGTTTTTTTTTTGACAGATAAGCTTCTGGAAAAAAGAATTTTTGGGACGGGAACGATAATGAGAAATCAAATAAAAGGCGTAATCTTGACTGATGATAGAAAAATGAAAAGAGGAGTAACGGAGGAGTTCTGTTACCCATTGTGCAATGGAAAGACTCAAAGTCGGTCTTATTGGCGTCACCTGCTTTTGGATGCAGTCTTGTCAATGATGTTCGCCGTTGGTGCAAACAAGAAATAAAAAAAATTATCGAAGTAGCACATCCAAATATAGTTCGCCAATACAACGAATCAATGGGTGGTGTGGTGGACACTTGCGACCAACAAATAGAAGCGTATCGGTGCTTCTTCAAAACCCGAAAGTGGCCATTAAAAGTAATTATACATTTCATTGATTTGGCATGCTGCAATGCATGGATGGAGTACGAAAGATACGAATGATTTGCTTAGTTTTCGACATGGTTAGCTTAGCTGAGGCATTGGTCGCAATCTCAAAAATTAATAATGTAAGTCCGAAACGGAATAGGCTGAAACTGCTCAACAACCGAAACGGTATCGCTCTTCGGACCAACCATGTCCCGAAAAACGACTGGATGGCTTCAATCATTGGCCGGAAGAACTGGACTTAAAATCAGACCGTATGTGCCGTCGCAAGGACTGTAACTCGCGGACACGCACACGATGTATCAAATGCAATGTGTTTTTATGTTTCAGAAAAAAAAAATAATTGTGTCATAATGAAAAATAAAAAGAATTTGGAAAAAGTTATCGAATAGGTTTTGCGTGTCCTAAAACTCATTAAAGCACATATACTCGTAAATATTAAAATTTAAAACTTGAGAATAAGTTCAAATGGTAAAATATAGACCACATATTCCAAAAATTGTAAAAAAGTGTTCAATAGTTTAGCTGAAAGGGATCGCACACCGTTGTTGCTTTATTTAAAATTTTTTTTCTATCGCTCTTATCTGGTCACATCTGGAGGAAATACATGAATAATTTTTTGAGTATGTCACAGTGGTGATGTTACCCATAAATACATGTAGCGCACCAGCTTGATTTAGCGGTGGTGCAAAGAACGGCAATCATAGCCTTTACATTTGCGCTCCGTACCACCTCTATGGTAGCACTGAACACCTCTCTGCACTTTGTATCGCTTGCTTTATAGATGAAGCAATCTCTGGCGACGGTGCGCTACGGATCATTAATTTGAAGTAAAAGGGATATCTGTTACACAGCTGTTAATCAGATTAATTACTTTGCATTTGATGCAGAGCGTTCCTACAGTATAATGGATGTAAGAACATTTCTAGATCCAAATTTGACATGGACAAGTACCTTGTGGACAGGATGACCATTCGGATTGCCCGATCATGTCACGAGCATGGAAATACTCTTCGATCTCTCAAGACGTATAATGCCGCTACCATTAAATACTGACGAAAACTGGCAGCGCTGCCAAAAAATCATCAGAAACGTCACTTCTGATGCGCTGGGCATCTCCAGGCCGCAACCATGATACTCCTGATTCGAGAAAGAATGGCGGAAAGCACATGCAGCGGGGACCAAGAACGCAATAAAGCAGCGCTGAATAGGAAGACGGGAGCTGTTGAGCAGAATAGCTGTGTTCAACATATATTTCTCAGATATACGAGTATAACGCAGGAGCATGAGACCTTGTAAGTGTGAGTCCTTTTTACGTTATTATTGTTTAAAGAAACAAGAAACAAACATTAAGTAAGGGGACCTTTGAAGGTACATACTATACTCGTACAAACGAGTATATGAGTTCCCATAATCATTATTAGTTTGGCCGCCGCCGACTAAGCGTTCACAGTATGGCAGATGTTGGAGAAGATATCGATATAACCTTTTTATCGATTTTGAATTGTATGTGCTATACAGAGCCATATATAGTTGTGACATCCGTACCAAATGATGGTGGAGAAGGCTCTCTGCATCGAAAAGATTGGAGGTAATCTCACGGAGACTTGGATGCATTTCAATTCACCTGGGATGGATTTAAATATTTCCACGACTTGCACTCTTGGACAAAAAGTAGCCCCCATATCACAAAACGAAGAGCATCTGTGCATAAGATCTACGTCAGTTTGTAGGTAGGTATACATACATACACATACACACATTGGATAACAACAGCACTAAAGGCTGCTGCCGGAATAAAACCAGATCTTTTCATCACAACATTGCAAAAGTAACTTGAGGAGGGAGTTTTCCCAGAACCGTGGAAGTTGCAACACGTAGTGCTACTACCCAAAACAAATAAACCACCGGGAGAATCATAGTCATATCGCCCAATATGTCTTCTAGACACAATGGGAAAGATCCTTGAGCGTATAATATACAACAGACCGCTGACTATAGCAGAGGAGAAGGAAGCCCTCTCAAACCACCAGTTTGGACTTCGAAAGTTACGCTCCACGGTCGATGCTATCCAAATAGTAGTCGACATTGCGTCTGCAGCCATAGAAGGGCATTCTTGGAGGTGGTGCTCAAAAAAGTACTGTGCGGTTGTGACAATAGACGGCAAAGATGCGTTCAACACTGTCTTGCAAGGATGGACACACCCTACTACCTGCTAAAGATAATCGCCAACTATTTCACGAACAGGAAGTTACGGTATGACACGGATGAAGGGGTTAAATACTACACCATCTCCGCTGGGGTACCGCAAGGATCAGTGTTAGGTCCACTCCTAATGACGGAGTGTTGCGACTAAGGCTGCCCGAAGGAGTCAGTATCATCGGATTCGCAGACGATATAGCTATCGTGGTCGTCGCAAAACACACCCATGAAGTCGAGTCAACCACAAACGCGGAACAAAAAACAGAGGCCGTTCTTATTACGAGTAGGAAAACCGTGGAATATATCAATATTCAAGTCGGTAATCACAACATCCGATCGTAGGAAGCGGTCAAGTACCTAGGAGTGATGTTAGACAACCGGCTACGATTCAAACATCATGTGGACTACGTGAGGAAAAAAGCGTCAGCACTACAAGCGGCACTCTCCAGAATACTGCCGAATATTGGCGGACCTGGATACGCAAAAAGGATCCTCCAAGCTAAAGTGGTCAGCTCGATTATTCTATACGCGACACCAATCTGGGCAGATACCCTGAGAAAGAAAGAAACAGGCCGAAAGCTGTCAGCGGTATACCGACTCCTTGCACTAAGGACAATAAGCGGGTATACACCCTGCCTGATTCGAACTGCAACCAACTTCAGACTGCTATAATTTCCAAACCGTTCATGACAGTGAGCTCAAATTTTGACACATGCCAGATAATTTTATTATTTACTAGCTTTTTAAACGATTTTGCGTCTCAGTTGTGTTGAAAAATTTTCATCCGCGATGGAATTCATACGTGATAGTGTGATTGCTTTATATTTGGCTGGAAAACCACAAGTAGCTATCGTTAGAGCTCTCCAGCACCTCAACGTGAATAAATCATTTGTGTCCCGACCCATAGCTCGTTACCGTGATACTGGCAGCGTTGCAAAACGCCATGGAGGTGGTCATAAAAAAACAGCAACATCGACAGAAATGGTTCTGAAAGTGAAAGCTCGAATTCCGCGCCGAGGTGGAAGAAAAATGGCTCGTGAGCTCAACATATCGTTGAAACGGATGCAACACATACTGAAAAATGAGCTTGGGCTCAAGCCATTGAAGTTCCAAAATGCACACGATCTTACACCGCAACAGAAAAAAGTTAGAGTTGAAAGAGCGAAGGACTTGCTACGCTTACACGAAAGTGGTGAGTTGCCGAATTTGGTTTTTTCCGATGAGTCGCCATTTGTTATCGAGCAATATGTCAACAAACAAAATGACCGAGTTTACTTGCCAGAGAGGTCCTTCGAAAATTTACACTTTCGGACGGCCACCAGAAAGCGGGCAGCACCGATGGTGATGGTTTGGGCCGCCATAACCGCCGATGGTCGCTTTCCGCTCGTATTTTTGGACCGTGGCGTCAAAATTAATGCGATCGTATACCGTGAAACTGTCTTAGAGGCAGTATTGAAGCCTTGGGCAAACAATCATTTCGATCGGAGACCGTGGACATTTCAACAAGACTCGGCACCGTCTCACATAGCGCGCGTCAACCAAGATTGATTAAAAAACAATGTTCCACACTTCATTTCTCCGGATGCAAGTCCGTTGGATTTCTCTGTCAGGGGTATTTTGAAGGCGAAGGTTGGCAGTAAAAAATACCAAAGTTTGGACCACCTCAAACAAGCACTTCGCCGGGAATGGGCCAAAATACCGCAGAGCCACTTGCGTGCAGCGTGCGGTGCTTTCTTCGGCCGTCTCAAGGCCATTATTCGCTCCAAAGGTGGACATATTGAAAACTACTAGTACAATTTGAAAATTGATGTATTTTCCAACATTTTTTGCTTTGGCACAATAAAATTTATCAAAAAATAAAAAAAATTCTAGCATTTTAAAAAGTTGGAGTTAGAGTCATTCACCCTGTACGACGATCTCGGACGAAGCCGCATGGTTATCGCTGGAATGATTCCCATCGACATCCTTGCGGACGAGATGAGGAGAATTTACCGCAGGAAAACCACAATGCCAACTGATACCAAGGCAATAAGGAGAATGGAAGAGGAAGAAAGGGTACGTTCCATAGGCCTATGGCAATCTCGATGGGATAATGCCACAAAGGGCAGATGGACTCATACCTTGATTCTAAAATTCGATGTAAGAATGAACAGAGCCCAAGGAAACTGCAACTATCACCTTACGCAATTCATCTCTGGTCATGGCGGATACCGAAATATCTACATATACAGATTTGGCCATGACAACTCCCCTTTTTACCCCGAGTGTCCAAATCAGGAGGAGGACGTGAAGCACGCAATTTTCCTTTGCGGACGCTTCGCGAAATGGAGAGAAAATCTATCAGACCCTCAAGAGGTAATTAAGAGAATGGTGGAGTCGGAAGAATACTGGCGGATTTATAAAAACTGTGCAGACCGAACTATGGAGAATAGAAGCCGTAAGAAGAGCGGCAGAACCAGCCGAACAAATAGAAACACCGCAGTGGCATGAATTGCTTGCCAGCCCCACGAAATAATACCTAGCGGCAGTTCCGTGGGGAGAGTGGTAGAAGTGTGCAGGGTGTGGTTTAGGACGTAGGCGCGAGAAAAAAGGAGAATAATATCCCGTGAATCGTTCATGCTGGTAACACGGGTTATCAGTATCTTGAAGAAGATTCCACATCCATTGGCGCAAACTATAAAAAAAAAAACGTTGGATAACAATGTTTTATATGGATCAGTGCTTGGAGTTTTTGAAGAGCAAGTTACAAGAATTCCTAGGTGGAATACGAAAGGTCGGCACAAGCTCAGTTTCTGTTCTCCAAGTTGCTTATTTTAGCGAGACCTGAATGAATGAACCCTTAATGGGTTAAAGGGAGCCGTCGAGTTACTGGCATTTGTCCAACGGGTCACAGAAAGCACTGGCCTTCCACTTTGGGGTTGCTTCTGGTGTAAGACCTGCGAGTCTGGAAGAAGGTAGATTAACTATCGATGAGCACTCTGCAAAACGGGCCAAGAACGACGACGCTCGGGCTGGTACATGGAATATTCGGACTATGCGAAGTACATGGTTTACTACAAAGTGGATATCACACAGCGAGATTGCGCTGGGTGTTTGCAAGTATTGCAACAGAAGTGACCAAAAGGGTTTATTTTCTTTTTATTTTATTATATTGTACATAGGAAGCTACAACTTGGAAGTAGTTACAGCCTACCTCGGCTCCGCTAATAACTCTGATAAGGACACTTTATCAGACATCGAACACTAGTCAATCGTTGTTTCTTTGATCTAAAGAAGCAAATGAGGCTTTATCAAGCAACACTAAGGACTCTATGTAAGACCTTCATTATCTCAATGCTGTCCTATGCCAAAAAGACATGGTCATCACCGAAGCGAATTCTTCCAGGGATTGTTGGTCATGTTTGCGTTGGAGAAGAAAATATAACAGCAAACTCTATTTACTGTTTTGCTACATCGATCTGGTTAGAGAAATGCTCATCAGCTGCCTGGGATGACTAGGACATGTAGAGTGAACGGATATTAATGCTTCGACAAGAAGAACCTTCGATTCTTACTCGGAGGAACAAGATAGTAGAGGTAGATCTCTCCTCAGGTGACGCGTACAAATGCAAAGCCAACTTAACCATCGTGGATTGCGAAACTGGAGCCAGTTGGCCAAAGACCGTGCTGACTGGAAAGGTTAAAGGCCAGTAGTGGCTTTTAAAGCTCAGGAATGAATATCTAGGATTGGAGACTAGATCAGGATAATGTTTTTAAAAACAGAGGTGGGCTGTTGTATCTAAACTTTATGGCAGAAGGAGCTGCGTATAACGCAGAGTAGCTTTTAAGATGTTATGGGCTTCACTGGAATCTGCCCAATATTAAAGAACATCAGGTGAGCTAGCGATCGTATGTGTCAGGGACCTTTACAAAGTAGGGGGTATGTAGCTAGTCTTGGTGCTATGTAGTCTCGACATAAAGATGATATGAAAATTTTATGTAGCAACACAAGATCCTGGAATATTTTTTAAGAATTGTGTTAGTTCAAAGATTTTAGTCTTTAGTGTTGTACAAAGACCTTTAACGGACCAGGATCTCGTTAATTAAGCATGTACCTATATACGTATGGTATGGGCTCTTGAATTTTGCACTAATGCCCTCAACTTTCCAATTAAGCAGTTAATGGTTGTAGCAGGCGTCATTAAGTTATTTTATTACAAAAATCACAAAAAAATAAAAACCAGTAACTCCTCGTCACCATAAATATTCGTAGCACCTGTAGTCAACTAGCCACATGCATATCGTGTATTAGCTATTCGGTGAGAATTCTATTCTTCCCACGGTGTCAAATAAATCCGCTTTGCATCTGATATAACCTCGTCAATACTTAAATTCAATTAACCACGTCATAAGTCTTGAGTCGACAACATTTGCCCTATATAAATAGATATGCGCAGGCACCTCAAAGCCTAATGCCAAAGTCATTCACACCGGCTGGCCTTACTTCAGTCAAAAGTTGCATCCGCTACATGCGTCTTCTTTAGGCACTTACCACGTGCCGTGCATTTCCGGAATACGAGTACCTGTCGAACTTGGAAAACCAGTTTCCGTGATGCAACTACCGGCGAATTGAACTTGAAACTATTCGCCACGATAGACTGCACCTTCTGTTGAACTTGGCCGCTCAGTTAAATTTGAAACCAAGAAAGAGATATTCAAATCGATGTCGATGCATTGCTCCAATCTGTCGATTTCAATGGAATCTCATCCACACGATCTACCGGATTTACCAGTTTCGACTCACTGGCAGTCTCAGTCAGAGTAACCAGTAACCCACTGATTCACCTGTTTAGTGAGATTCAAGCTGCTACTACGAGTATTGTGTTACAGTTGGGGAGCAACCTCCTGCCGCCGCCGCTGGGGCTTAGGTTGATTCATGATATCACATTGGTAGATCACTTATAGTCAGCTGTAATTGACACGCACGAGGGCGCTTGATTGGTATTTTGATTCAATCGCAGTCGAGTCGCTGGGAATGCTGTGATGAATTACACAGCGTGGTGGAGTACTCCTAATTACATCTCACTTGACAGATAGACAATCAGATTGGCAGCAAGGCGGCAATAACAAGAAAATTGCATAGATATGCACCTATTGTAACGCACTGGCATTGCGCTATACATATGTACGAGTATGTGCTCGTAGTCGTGCAATAATAACAAATGAATAACAAATGAATCAGCTCTACCCGATGAGTCAGTTGCACGGATGATATAAGAGTAGATCAGAAGATAGGTGGTGTGATAGGAAGTCATTATTTTCGGTGGACTGCTAATGACTGCTTTCTCCAAATAACTGCCATCTTATGAGAGCCAAACCGTCATTTGAAGCTCTCACCAAGGAGGCAGACAGTTGACCACGGCATGGAAGATAAATGCATCTTTACCTTATGGAGTGTGACGTCTGATACGAATATTGCTCTATGTACATCCTCGATTGAGACGGTAAAAATTCGAATGTACGAGTACATATTTCTGTTTTACTCTACCAATAGCATATGCTACAGAGAGAAGAACAATTACCAACATACCTATGCTGACGTCCAGTAAAAGAAATTGACTACTTTGTCGAGTACTGCTCTACTCGCTTCTGCACTAAATATGTATACGAGCAAGATCTTAAAGCAACATTAGGATTGTCCTTGATCATTTGAACGTCAAGTTTAAATACGAATTAGCAAAGGCTTTCATGGTATACTTACTTACTTACATAGATGGCGCTACAATCAGTGGTGGAACAGGGTCTCAACTAACATGCCTCTCCAGGTGCCACTCTGCGGTGTCGTTCCTCTAGGTTGGAATCGAAAACTTTCCGGACCGGACTGCTGGTTTCCACGCGCTCAAGGTGACCTAGCCGCCAAAGCCGGGTTATCTGAGCTTTTGTAATGAAATCGGCATCGCTGTTTAGGCCATACCGTTTGCTGTTGAATCTTCACCTCCATTCTCCATTGATGCACCGAAACCGAAAATTACCCGGAAACTTTTCTGAGAGCAGTTTCATCCGCTTTCGTCCGTTTCCAAGCTTCTGCGCCGTAAAGCAGGACTGGTATGGTCAGTGTCTTGTTGTCTTGTACAATATATATCTGATTGCTCGTGAGAGAGTTTTACTACTCAATAGCCTTCTAAGCCAATAGAAGTAGCGAATAGCGATTAGCAAGAGCAATTCTTCGCAGGTCGTTTTCCGAATTGATAGCGGAGCCGAGGTAGATAAAGTCCCTTACCACCTCAAAGTTGTAGCTGTTTGTCGTGAGGTTTCATCCTAGGCGTCGACAGCACATACTTTGATTTTCCTTCATTGTTCGCTACACCCATCTTTGCTGCTTCAACTTCAATAGTCGCAAGCGCTCCATTGACAGCTCGCTGTTTTGCTTCTACTATGTCAGTGTCGTCTGCGTATGCGAGTAACTGAACAGACTTTTAAAGACGGTAGCTCTGGAGTTGGCTTACGAGTTTTATACAATTTTTTCAAAAGGGATGTTGTTTTTTGACATTGAAGCTCTTGGTTTTATCATAATCGACCTTAACGGTGCGGCGTGCATTCTTCGTCGTCCTCCTTCATAGTCGAATGAGCTTGGTAGAGATGCCACAACAAGACATGGCTCTATATAGTTCATCTCTACAGATCCTGTCATATGTGGCTTTGAAATGGATAAAGAGTTAGTGTGTATCGATTTGGAACCCTTGAGTATTTTCTAAGATCTACCGGGATGTGAAAATTTGATAGGGGCCGGTCAAATTTTTGACGAAGGGCTTTAGGCTTTCACATAATAGCGCAGACAGTATTTTATAGTATATGCGAAGTTGAGGAGACTTATTCCTATGTATAAGAGTTGGCCTAGTTTAGGAGTTCGCCCTTCTTTAGAATCGGACAAATAAGGCTGAGCTTCTATTCGTCAGACATACTTTCGTCGGCCCAGATTTTGGAGATTAGTTGCGTATGCTTCGTATTGTATCTTCACCTCCTTTTTTTAAACAGTTTAAACAGCTATCGGATCCAGCAGCTTTATTGGACTTTAGCTTGGAAATTTCTGTCCTGGCTTCATCTTGCTCGAGTGGATGGAAATGTTGTCTGCCTTCGTCCAGACTGAATGGTTTATTCTGACTGACGATTTTTGGTTTTTCGTCATCACCGTTCAACAGTCTGCAGAAATAATGTATCCAGATTCTCAGCACCGGCTGTGAGGCTTGCTTCTCTACTCTTGCAGATTTCTGTTTGCGCTTTATAGGTTTGGGACGTTCATTTTATTTCTTGACAAAACTTTCGAACTTCATTCTTCTAATAGCACCTCTCTAAGACCTCGATCGAGGGCTTTTCGTGCTCTTTTCTTTTTTCTTTCTGCCTCCACTGTACTTCCATTATTTTGATAGATTTGCGTGTCTTTACTCGTTTCTCTGTTGCAGCGGGTTGAAACTCAGCATATCAGAGGCGGCCTCTCCGATTGCCCTTAGGCTGTGATGCCACTGGTCTTGTACATTCGATGCTGGCGGATTCGTTATCCTCTATAGGATGAGGGAAACTCGCTCGGAAAATGCTCTGCCGATCTCTTGCGATTGTAGCCGTTCAATGTTGAACTTCATCACAATAGTTCGCTGAACTTGGGCTGTTATCTGTTATCTGCATCCGTATCTTTGCTGCAAAAAGATAATGGTCCGGGTCGATGTTAGCTGCTTGGAACATTCGGACATCGATCCATCGATGTTACGATGTTGTCGTAATTGCAGGTATTGAAATGCGAGAAAAAGAAATGGGCATACCCGTTAATGAGAGCAACACCAAGTATGTATACTCATATATGCAGTCAACCAGAAGGGACAAACAATGTCGATGAGTTGTATAGAACATCTATTCCTATAACTTTAAGCTCAGCTCCGCTTTTAACTCTAACATCGAAATTCCATCTACCTGAACTGACACCTCTTCTCACCGATTTCAACAAGACCTTATACGCGACAAAAACCACCACCTCAGGGTGGGTGCGACCGCATTAACTGACTTCTGTCCACCAGGACAACTTATGACGGTTTCATACAGAGATCTGATAAATAAGCTTGACAGCTTCGTTGGATTCTCGTCTACTGGAACTATAGGCTTTCCCGGTTGCAACACCGATGAATGACCCTGCTCGAGACAGAGATAAGGAAATCATTTTAGTTCCGAGAGCTTGAACGATTAAAGTAGGCCTCACTATTTTCGTCACACCTTTCTCTCGCCACTGTAGGAGTGCAGATTTTAGTGCTTCTTTCGTGAACTGCATTTTCGGTCTCTTTGTAACATATGTTTGCCTCATATCTCGTTTTCCTCTTCAACTGACCGTCCCTCAGAACGTACCTCATCTGGAGCATGTTCGAGCTTTTTGGTTTTTCGAGACAAGCCCTTAAAAGCAGAATCTGTCTATTTTGATGGAGTTTAACCGTAATAGGCTGCAGATTGCAGCAGCTCTGCGAATCGGATGATCTCGCAACTTCTAAACCAATTGGGAGTTTGTTAGTATATCGGTTGAGGCTGCAAAATTCTTTCCCGGCCATGTTCGAAAAGTGCGCGGGTTGATTATCGTTATGGCTTGTATCATCTGGACATCGAGTTAGGATGCCTTTAGCACTTAGGTTGGTTAGGTTGGCGGGTAGATGAGATATCTGGAGCCGAGTACATTCTATACCTCACACACACACTTAGGTATGTGTAGACCCATCGTGATGGCAGAGGGGGGGAATTGGATTGGGATTTGATTGCGGTTCCTAATTTTGATTTCGCTTCTGCCTCGCGTTGGTTGTCGTTTTGACCCTGGGCGGGTCTAAGCCATCTCGTTTCATCCGCGAATCTGCAAAGAGATGTAAGTGATGCAGCAGATTATTCTGATGGGTCGTGAAAGTAATAATTTCCTAAAATTAATGAGGCTGGGACAATGGCACAAAAAGTGGAGAGTATCCTGCAGTGAGCCTGTATCTCAACAGCCACTGCAGAGGTCGTAGTCGGTAAGGCGTAGCTTTTTTACGTGGATCCCTAGAAGATTATGGCTAGTGAGCAAACACAGATAGTTCAGCTTTGCTTTTCAAGAGAATCTTACTTGTTCTGGATTTGCTGTAATCCGGTCATAGTTGTCTTGAGGTCTTGCAGATTGGAAGGTTTTCCCACCTTTCATTCCCACCAAACTGAGAAGCGTTATTTTATCTAAAAAGGATAAGACTTACGATTTAATACCTCTTCTAAACAACTTAGAAAAGGCTGAACGAAGGGAAACCGGTCGATAATTGTGGTATGAGAATTGCTATTTTTGAAGACTCTAGAAATATTTCCTTTTTGTACACAAATATTAAAAATATAACACATGACATCCGAAATTTGGAAAGAAATATTTTTCAAGACAACTAGATATTTAATCAAAAGATGGTGAGTTAGGTGTTTTGAGGATCAAAATTATCGTAGTTAATGAATTTTAAAAGCCGTAAGCTCTTTAAAGGAGAAGCTATTTGATTGGAAATTCTCTTGCCTTAATTTTGCATCATATTGACATTCAAAGCTACTGGATTCCGGAATATTCTGTAAGAAATGAATCGTCCTAAAAAAAATACTTATTAGACAAATTAGCAACTCTAAGAGGATCTGAGACAGTTGTATTATTACGGCTTATGATGATCCCAAAAAAAAGGGCTTACATCTGTTCAAATTTTCATTGACAACCTTCCATTCTTTTTTTGGAGTTGTCAATATTATTGGCTATTTTGTTGCTAAAATAAGCATCTCTACGAAGGAGTATTTCAATTTTAAGTTCTGCCCATAGTTTTTTAAAAGATTTTTTATTCTGCTTCCTAAGAAACAGATCAAAAACAGTAGATGGGTGATCTCTATTGTAAATATCTTCTCAGGACTCAAAGTTTAATTGACCTTTTACTGACGTACCTAAGGTGGCCTTCCACTTCAACTTCCAATTAGGTTTTTTTTTTTCTTAAAAAGGTGGTTTTTATTTGCACATAAATTTTAGTTAACATTGTTTTACCTGCAAAGCAAAGTGCTTATCTGCAGGTTGGACATAACATTGATATAGTTTTGAAATGATTTCAAATTGAAAAGATTAGGTTTAAATACAATTAGTTCATTTTGAAGTTAATATTATTACGGTGATTTTAAGAATTACTAATATGACTCTACTTTACATGATGAAATTCAATAAAATGTTTTTTTAATCTCTTTTTTCCTTTTTTAAAACTAGGAATAATTTTCAGTAACGGTGGGAGCGAATATAACAATTTAGGAACTATGCATCGTAGTTCTTTGTCTCCGTATGAGTTGCAAGCTGTCGGAACTTCTAGCATCCCTTGGGCACGTCTTCGGGTGTTTAGCGTGTGGTTGATGGGTTGAAGAAACCGTCGGTCGTCCATATAAGTTAGGAGTGTTGTCATCTGGAAGATTGCCTTTACATCTAAAACTTTAAAACTTGAATTAGTGTGTCGAATAATTTTAACAAGACGATGTTGTAAGTTTGATATCTTCTCCAGGTGGGTTTTTGCTGCGTTTCCCCAGGCCAGAATCCCGTATTTAATGCGTGACTCTGCCAACGAGTAGTACACTTGCTTTAGTACCTCCATATGTGAGTCACGCTTAAGTTACACCATTGCAAATATAGTGCTCTTAAGTTGAAGACGCAGTACGTTGATGTGCTCACGCCACAGGAAATTCTCGTTAATGGTAACTCCGAGGTATTTAATGGTTTTAACTACCTCGATTGTGCTGCTGCTCCTCAGTAATGGACAACGATCATTTTGATGAAAAATTTGAATAACTTCCGTTGGCTTCGATGGAATCTGAATATGCATCAACTTAGTTTTATTTGCGCTGATCACCAGGCCGTTGTCATGACACCATTCAGATGCAAGGTTGAACTCGTGTTGCAGTATCTTTATGGCTAAGTGTAAGTCCTTGTGTTTCACGACGATTGCTATGTCATCAGCGTAGGCATATGCAGTAGCTTTTTTAAATGTTCTTAATAGTTCATTTGTGAACACTATAAATAATATGGGGCCCAGTTTGGAACCTTGTGGCACGCCGTATTTGATAGTTCTTTTTTGCTAAATGTGTCAGATTTCTTGACTTGTATTTCTCTTTCACTCAGATAGCTTTTAAGCAAGTTTACCAGCACTCCTCTCAGTCCTAATCTGTTGACGCTTTCCACAAGTTTTTCTGGAGTCAGGGTATCAAACGCTTTGCTGAAATCTATAAAGAGCACAAGTACGTGGTTGTTTTTATTCAGTCCAGCATTCACGACGTTGGTAAATTCCCCCAGTAACGATTGAGTGCTCTTGCACTTTTGAAAACCAAATTGGTTTGGATGAATCACTTTGTGCTTCGACATAAAAGAATTAACACGATTAACAACTACCTCTTCCAAACATTTTTCAACCGCTGGTAGAATTGAACTCGGTCTATAATTCTCCGTATCTTTTTTTTGTATTGGGCGAATTATTGAGGTTTTCATTAGTTTTGGCACACAGGACTGACACAAACTACGGTTTACGATCTTCGTGATTATAGGAGTGAGACATATAGCCATAGATAAACTAACTAGATGTCAAACTCTACTAATACTTTTGCAAACACTTAACTTTTGCACAGACACACTGTAAGTGAATTCTAACACTTCGGCATCTCTAAGGATTTGTCAAAATTTGCTAGAAGGAGAGCAATTTACAAGTAAAATTGCTAAAATGAGAGCCATTGATGACAATTTACACGTATTCACAGACAGGATCACACGGATAGGGGCGATCAGTAGAAAACCGGTTTTGATTTTCCAATATCTGGAAAGTTTGATATCTAGGTATAGTTAGTCTATGCATATAGCATTTATTTTGAGATCAACTGGTCTAATGTTGTCTGGTCCAGGACCTTTTTTGTCACTCAGTTGACACAGTATTTTGTAAACTTCAGGCTCTGTTGGTTCCTCTATGTAAATATTTTTTTGAAGTTGCCAGTTCTCATGGCTTGAGGTTTTTGTATCACAGATATGAATGATGTATGCCGCTTGATTTGAAAACCGCTCCGCAAATTCCTCAACAATGTCTTTTAAGCCATCGGCAGCATTTGGAAAATTACTTTTAATTGCTTCGTCTACTGAGCATTTCTTTCTTCCTAGCAGTTCACTCAGAATACTCCACGTTTTCCTCAGGTCGTTGTTGGCATTTAAAAACTTTTGTTTGTAGTATTTGGTTTGTGCGCCAACTCAGTCGCGGTCTTCCTCTACTTCGCTGCCCCTCACAGGCGGATTTGAAGCCCAGAGCAGATCCAGCCAACTTTCACTCTTCTGGCTAAGTTGATGACGCTGTACATCCCGTATAATTCGTCGTTGTATCATCTCCGCCACTCACCGTCTATGCAGACGGGACCGAAAATCCCCCAAAGAATTTTTCAAAGCAGCCAAAAGCATTTTCATCCATTTTTGATGAACTCCATGCCTCTGCGCCATAGAGCAGAACTATGATTAACACATGGGCGAAAAATCCGTTTCTAAGAGAGGCCACCGCAAAGATACGTGTATAAATTTGACAGCTGTCGGACGATTAGTTCTCGAGATATACCGTCGTGAGTGAAGCAACTTTTGTTATTGTGGAAAAAATGGATTCAAAGCAATTTCGTGTGTTGATTTATCACTGCTTTTTGATGGGAAAAAATGCAGCCGATGCAAAGAAATGGCTTGATAAGTGTTACCCGGACTCTGCACCAGCCGAACGAACCATTCGCAAGGTTATGGCATCCATATTTTGGGATGCACATGGAATAATTTTCATCGACTATCTCCAAAAGGGGCAGACTATCAACAGCGACTATTACATTGCATTGTTGGAGCATTTGAAGGACGAAATCGCAGAAAAACGGCCGCGCATTTGAAGAAAAAGAAAGTGCTGTTTCATCAAGACAATGCACCGTGTCACAAGTCGATGAAAACGATGGCAAAATTGAATGAATTCGGCTACGAATTGCTTCCCCACCCACCGTATTCTCATGATTTGGCCCCCAGCGACTATTTACTGTTCGCAGACCTCAAAAGTATGTTCGTCGGAAAGAGATTTAAGACCGATGAAGAAGTAATCGCCGAAACAGAGGCCTATTTTGAGGCTAAACTGAAATCGTACTACAAAACTGGTATCGAAAGATTGAAAAATCATTTCAATCAGTGTATTGCCCTCGAAGGCAACTATATTGATAAATAATTTTGCAAAAATTTTGTGTTTTACTATAAAACGGCGCGGAATT
Source organism: Volucella zonaria (assembly GCA_963966105.1). NCBI lineage: Eukaryota > Metazoa > Arthropoda > Insecta > Diptera > Syrphidae > Volucella > Volucella zonaria. Next base: position 123,953,063 of record OZ014531.1, read on the forward strand.
TTCAGCCCATATGCTATTAAGGTCTTATGCAGGGTCACTTTGTTGTACGAGGGAGGGCTTTCCTAGTATTATAGCAATTGGCTTTCTTAGTCCAGAAAAGTAGCGATTGGCAAGAGCTATTCTTCGTTTGATCTCAGCGTTGGTGTCGTTGTCTGAATTGACAAATTGAGTATACATAGACAAAGTCCTTAACTACCTTAAAGTTAGATCTGTCGAGGTTGACGTTCTATCCGAGACGTCCGTGGTGGTCGTCCTTTCTGTTTGACAGCATATATATGGTGTTGTCACACTGCTTTCTTCAGATTATATCCATATCACCAGCGTATCTGAGTAATTGGACGGACTTTTGAAATATTGTGCCTCTTGTGTCGGTGCGTGAGTTTTATATTATTTTTTCAAGAATGATATTATTTAAATCGCCTTGTCTAAATCCTTTTTTGACATCGAAAGTGTGCATTCTCCACGGTCATTCTGCACAAGCGGACGAGCTTGGCAGGGATGCCCAATCTAGACATTGCTCCGTATAGCTCGTCTCTATAGATGCTGTCATTCGCGCCCTTAAAATCGATGAACAAGTGGTGTGTATTGATATGGAGCTCATGGATTTTTTCCAAGATCAGCGGCAGTGTGAATATTTAGCTGATGGTGGGCTTTCCTGGCCTAAATGAACCACTCCCGGAGGCGTTTAACACTTCCACTGACTCGTATTTATTAAATCAAAGAGTAGCTGCAGTTACTTCAATGCGGGACTTGGGTGTTATTTGTGATTCACAGCTTAATTTTCGCACCTATATTGACTCCGCAAGTAGCAAAGCTAACTCCGCTCTCGAATTTGTCAAACAATGGCCTAAAGAATTCTCCGACCCCTATGCCAACAAAACCTTTATTCGTCCTCTTATCGAGTACACAAGTGAGATATGATCCCCTTACAGTACAATCTACATATTCTGAGCATTAAAGCTGTCCAACAGAGATTTTTACGATTCGCATTATGCGCGCTATCATGGGTTGACCACATTATTGTACCCCTCTATGTTAATCGACTCAAACTACTCGGTCTCCTGTCTTGGGAAAAACGTCGGAAGTCCTCCAGTATTCTCTTCATCCACTAACTCTTAAGCGGCATCATCGACTGTCCCACAATTCTCTCCCAAATCCCATTCAATACCAACCCGTTACATTTAAGATCTGTCCACCTTTTTCGTCCGAATAAGTAATTACGCGTCTTAACGCGCCACTGTGTCGAATGCTACGTGAAACAAATCGAATACGTCAAGTGTTCGATTTCCACTGCAGTAGTTTAGTCCTTCGAAATCCCTTGAACAGCCATTTTTTCCCGTCATTAGACCTTAGTAGTTATAAGTCATAGTTTTAAGTTTAATTTGTTTAGTTATATGTTTGCATTAAACATCTCAATACACTGTCTGGGGTTGACCCGGGCCTCAAATCAATCAGGTTGTTGACGAACGACTTCAGGCGTTCACACAATATGGCAGATAGGATCTTGTAGCCGATGTTAAGAAGACTGATGTCTCTGCAGTTGGCGGAGTTCAGAGGGTCTACTTTTTTGAGGATCGGTGAGGTGCAATTTATCGGTCATACTTTCATCCGACTATATTTTACAACTGAGTTGGAGTATGCCCCTTTCCATGTCATCGCCTGCCGCTTTGAAGAGCTCGATAATTAGGCTAGCCGCAGCTTTGCTGGACTTAAGCTTAGATATTGTTGGCCTACATCGTCCAGGTTGAAAGGTTCATTCTGCCTGACAGCGGTATTTGGTTCGTCATCGGCGTCTACAGAAATCCTCTATTCAAATCCTCAGCATCGACTGTAACTCTAGTACTATGTTCCCTTGTTCGTCTTTCCAGGCTTCGGTTCGGATTTCATGTCCGTGAATTGTTTTTTCACGTTTTGGTAAAACTTTCGAATCTCATTCCTAGAGTAACAGCTCTCAATTTCCTCGACCGTGCGCTTCTCATGCTCCATCTTTTTCCTCCTGAGAAGCCAGCATTCGTCTCTCCGCTGCTGCTCGTAGAGCTCGTGAGCAACTGTCGTCTTTCTATGCAGCGCCGCTTTGTATGCATGTTCTTGTTGGCATTCTTCTTCAAATCAGTGGTTTCATTATGGTGGCTGAGTGAAATCCAGCACATCAAAGGCGTCATCTCTGATAGCTTTTGGCATATGACCTCTTAAGAGATTAAGGGAGACTCGATCGGAAAACGATTTGGGGATCGATCTCTTGTGATTTTAGCCCTCTGACGTCGAACGTCCTCACAGTATTAGCTTGCCTTTGCGATGGGATATCTGAAACCGCACCTTGGCTAAATGGTAATGGTCCGAGTCGACATTGGCCCCTGGGAACGTTCGAACATCCATAATATTGGAGGAGTGCCTTGCGTCGATCGCAATGTGGTCAATCTGGTTGACCCTTGCCAATATTGAGTTATGGGTACCGCGTGCTAGCTATGACAATGTTTCGGCAAAATCGATTAGCCTCTCGTTCTAGCTTTGCATTAAAATGGCCGAGGAAAATTTTTAATGTCATACTCGTACCTTGTAGAAGCCATCTTTGGTGTCATCGTCTTCCTTCTCTGTGGGGGCGTGCACGTATATAAGGTTAATATTGGTAAATTTAGTCTTAATACGGATGGTTACGAGCGGCTCCTTCACATGCCGAAAGCTTCAGACTGCTTACCTAAGTCTGCCTCTAACAACGAATCCGCATCCAAATAAGTCGATAACAATTGCCGTAGTGGGACTTAACATTCCACGTGCAGATCCGAAGTTCGTTGTCCTTGTTTCGTTTTCAGGGGTTGTCAACAATAGATCGTATCCGAGGCTTGTTGTTGCTTCATAACTGTGGATAACCCGACGGCACAACTCCCTACCTGGAGTGCCAGTTCAATTAGACCGAAGCCAGTAACCGGTTCGGGGATGTGAGGGCCGCCGTTGATCCATTAAGGGCTCATATGCCACCATCTCTTTCCTAATAGCCCAGCTCAGTCTAGGAAATCCTTAACGGGTTGAACTCCGTATATTTCGGTGTAACCCGGATAAGGTCTTACTTGTTTTATACCGGGATTTTAAATCACGTTTGATTCCACCTGGGGAATTCATCCGCTGTCCTGTTTATAGTGCTGCTGTTTATGTCTGCTTGTCAGGAGTCGTCCTTATAAGTTTAGCAAGTCGAATCCGGATGGTCATGGTTACCACTGGTTATCATGGAGGTAAAATAAGCACAATTTATGTGTAGAAACAGTGGCATCACTGGGTATCGCCAGGTTGACACCTCTCAATGCTACCCTACTTCTACAGCACCCCCATCTTTTAGTGCTACAAAATTTATTACGGAAGAACTCTCTACATCCGCTGCAGAGAGATAAAAATCATCGGATACTGTAGGATGAAAGCCGAAAGCCATTGTAGGAGTTGATCCAGGCTAAGTGATGCCGTGACCACAAAGGTGCCTTAAAATGGTGCCCTTAAGCTATTTACAATGTTCAATTTCTTATCGTCGGTGAAGGCTTAATCGTCTTAGCGTTAAAGTTAATTTTTTTTCATTTAAATAAAACGCTCGTAAATTTAATAAAATAAAATTTATTACATACACATGTGAACTTATTCTAGATACTTATGAAGCAACTAAGTAACAATGAGTTTTCGTTTTAATGATCATCTTCCCACAAACGCAATCGATTTGAGTTTATGTTTTCTATTTTTTTGTTTTTTTTTTTCTTGATAAAATTTTTGGTATATGAATATGCATCCGGCAAAATATTGCCTCCTATTCGTGTGGGTCAATTCCGGCGATGGGTAAGCGATAATATACAAAACTTTCGATGCAAATGAAATACTGAGAGCTCTTGAGCACTTTAAGACAGACATGGAAGGGTTGGAGAACAGAAAAGAAACTTAACGAATAAGGAAACCTATTAAAGCAGTCAACAAGACATTTGTCATTACAAATGTGAACGTTCCCGCTGATCCATAATACGGGTCATGACCTCCTAAGGGATTATAGAATGGCGTCGTCGACGATAGTCCACCAAAACCGATGGCATTACCAAATGGCTCGCCTTCGGGCACAAAACCAATTGGTCCAATATTACCCACACCGGGGCTGTTTGTAAACGTGTAGGCAAGACCTCCAGTCTTGGCACGAAGTATACGGAAGTTCACCTCGTTTGGATTTAGGCGGTCAGCCACAAAGTTATGCAATCGATTGACAACAATGTAGAGATAGCCATTTTCATCGAACGACATGCCATCGACCCATTGGATGAAATCATCATCTTTTGCGATCACCTGTTGGTTAAATGGAGTGAAGGGCTGATATGAATCCCATTTGGCTATGGCGTGTTCTTTTAGGAGACCGAAATAGAGAATTCCTCGGTTATCCATGATCATACCGTCAGTTTGTGAGGTTTTTACGCCATAGTCGACGACAGATTCGAAGATTTGTCTTGGAGGCGTTCGTCTCGTAAATTCAGGATCACGAAGAATTGACGCTGGAATAGAGTAGAGATGGTAACTGGACAGAGGTGAGTAGTAGACATTGCGTTCGTAGTTCTCATTGACAAATTTCGGAGAATTAATATTTATGGGATCAGCACCGCTACTGGGGTTATAATATGGGCCAAGGGCAATTCCATCAATGTGAATAGAGAACCTTAAGTTTGTTCCGTTAACAGCAAAATCAACGGCGTTGAGTGCTGCTCGCATAGAGTTAGGCTCCCTTACCTTCCATGCACGGTTGAGTTTTCGCGAATAGACGACGATACCAGGATCTGAACCACTGTTGTCGGTGATGTAAGCAAATCCACCATATGCATCGTCAATGACAATCTTATTGAGGTAATTGGTTCCTCTTGAGGCAACTTCTTCTGGGAATTCATAATGATGAATCACAGTGCCATTACGCTTAAGATCCAGGATGAGGAGTTTAGGTTGACAAGTTGTTTTTGGACGATCTAAAAAAAAGTCGTTTAACATATGGTTATTGTATTGTAATAGTAGTAGTGGAACTTACCAGGTCTCAATGTGTGAATTCTTCCCGAATCGACAGCCCATAATAATCCATCAGCATCGATTGCAATACCCTGCACGAACTGTAGCGCCCTACAATCGCCTTCAACATTCAATTCCCATGATGGGAATGGCTCGACAAGAGGATCAGTTCTTCCATTATTATCGGGTGCGATTATCCAACCCAACGTGGCTGGAACACCTGGCATCATGCGAGGCATTGTCACATACAAACGCTGTGCGAATGCCTTCACGTCTGATATAAGAACATTCCTTTCAATATATTGACCCGTTTGACGTGCACGTCCACGATGGTATTCATCCGCAAAAGCAAAATCAATTGTTCGCCACTCGTAGACAACTCGGAATTGTCTCTCACTAAGGGAGATATCTTCGTCCGCTGGTGGCCCCGATGGGGGCAGTGGTGGAGGTGCTCCATTGAAGTATGTCTGTTGTGCCAGTGAACTAGAGGCTGCTAGTAAACAGCTCAGCACTGTCACACAGATCACATGCGGATGCATTCTCACTAAGTGATGACTGATTTGGAAATTGCTTTGCTCTGGAAATGTTTTCTCAAGACCTCCGGTGATGATCAGCACCTGGAAATAGAAATTAAATGTGGAAAACGTTTAATATTGCTGTTGTGGGGTCATTTAGCAGGGTTGGTTAGTTAGTCATCATTTTGCCACAAGGGGCCATTTAGGGGTTGAGTTGCGGTAGAAATGTCGTGCGGTTTTAAACCGATTTAATTTGATAATTAGCACAATCCTATTTGAAAATTAAACAATAAATTGAATGGGATTGTCTTTACTTTCATTTTCGTAATGAGTTTCAGCTTAATTTAAATAATGAAAGGGGAAAGGCTAAAAGTCTGAGTAATAGTAGGTTTACGCCCTCTTCAAATTACACTTACACTCAAGCTATTTTCATTTAGATACGAGTAACTAACTCTGACAATGATTTCTGACTCAGGATAGGTCCTATGTATTTAAAGCTGTTTGCTATCCGTAACTCATGTTTTGAATACAATGAGGATCAGTGACTCAATTTGTTATATCGTTAGTCTCTTATTGCTAAGAGTTATTTGAATGACGAGTGGTCTTACAACATCAAGCAATCTTAAATCGAGTTTTCCTTTTTAGCTAGAAGTCCCGTTTTTGGTCAGTTCGAATTTCCTTACAGTTTTCCGACTGGGTCAAATACCTACTCCAGTCAGGAGATACTCTCGTAGCTAGATGCTTATCAACAACGAGCGTAAGCTGAATCGAATCGTTTCTTTGAAGTTCAACATCTGGACCGCCAAAATTTGCGTGAACGAACTTCAGCCTACATAGTCCAAAATAAAAGGTTCACTGGATCTAGGTTCACAATCCTATATTATCGAAGGTTACAGCTTCCGGGAATGAAGATGTTCGGCATATGAATCAAACCACTCGTGTTGTACGATTAGGGTATTCATTGATAGTAGTCAAATTGGCGATGTTCAGTGTAGTAACTATGACTTTACATCAATTGTGCTCATAATAGCTCCTCGTGGTAGCCATTGAGAACGTTTACTCATGCAAGCTAAAATTGCAAAGGTATGCTCGGCCAGTAGGATAATACTCTAGTATGCCATCATAGGGCTTACAACGTTATATACGGAATACATCAAAAAGATGTGATGTCGACGACGAAACGGTTGCAAGCGTTTAAAAGCCAACGACGTTCAGATCTGCACGTGGATTGTTCGTACCCTTAACACACTACATGCAGTGGAACAATATGTAGGGGTCTTTGACTCCTATGACGCAGATATCACCGCCATTCAGGAAGTGCAATAGCATGGGCTGAGCACGAGGAGTATGAAAAACTGTGATATGTATATCATACAGGGTGAATGACTCGAACTCCAACTTTTTAAAATGCTATAATTTTTTTATTTTTCGATAAATTTTATTGTGCCAAAGCAAAAAATGTTGGAAAATACATCAATTTTCAAATTGTATTAGTAGTTTTCAATATGTCCACCTTTGGAGCGAATAATGGCCTTGAGACGGCCGAAGAAAGCATCGCACGCTGCACGCAAGTGGCTCTGCGGTATTTTGGCCCATTCCCGGCGAAGTGCTTGTTTGAAGTGGTCCAAACTTTGGTATTTTTTACTGCCAACCTTCGTCTTCAAAATACCCCTGACAGAGAATCCAACACATTCGCATCCGGAGAATTTGCAATCCATTGTGTCGAAGAAATGAAGTGTGGAACATTGTTTTTTAACCAATCTTGGTTGACGCGCGCTTTGTAAGATGGTGCCGAGTCTTGTTGAAATATCCACGGTCTCCGACCGAAATGATTGTTTGTCCAAGGCTTCAATACTGCCTCTAAGACAGTTTCACGGTATACGATCGCATTAATTTTGACGCCACGGTCCAAAAATACGAGCGGAGAGCGACCATCGGCGGTTATGGCGGCCCAAACCATCACCAGCGGTGCTGCCTGCTTTCTGGTGGCCGTCCGAAGGTGTACATTTTCAAAGGACCCCTCTGGCAAGTAAACTCGGTCATTTTGTTTGTTGACATAGTGCTCGATAACAAATGGCGACTCATCGGAAAAAACCAAATTCGGCAACTCACCACTTTCGTGTAAGCGTAGCAAGTCCTTCGCTCTTTCGACTCTAACTTTTTTCTGTTGCGGTGTAAGATCATGTGCTTTTTGGAACTTCAATGGCTTGAGCCCAAGCTCATTTTTCAGTATGTGTTGCATCCGTTCCAGCGATATGTTGAGCTCACGAGCCATTTTTCTTCCACTTCGACGCGGATTTCGCTCAATTCGAGCCTTCACTTTCGAACCATTTCTGCCGATGTTACTGTTTTTTTTATGGCCACCTCCATGGCGTTTTGCAACACTGCCAGTATCACGGTAACGAGCTATGGTTCGAGACACAAATGATTTATTCACGTTGAGGTACTGGGGGGCTCTAACAATAGCTACTTGTGGTTTTCCAGCCAAATATAAAGCAATCACCATATCACGTTTGAATTCCATCGAGGATAAAAATTTTTCAACACAACTGAGACGCAAATCGTTTAAAAAGCTTGTAAATAATAAAATTATCTGTCATGTGTTAAAATTTTAGCTCATTGTCATGAACGGTTTGGAAATTATAGCAGTCTGAAGTTGGTTGCAGTTCGAGTCATTCAGGGTGTAGTTTATGATAGTACGCTTAGAAAAAAAACAGTTCTTATTCGGATGCGGATTTATCATATGCGGCAGAATTAGGCAAGAAATCTGAAGTTTCCGACACATTAGCGAACGTCTTATAACATTCTGCACCAGGCTAAATTTTCTAACATAAGTCTACTAAAGAAAAGGACGATGCCACCAAAAGAATGTTTCTACGAACTCCTCCATAAGTTATACGAGCAATGTCCTAAGTATTGTATTGTAAATCGCCTAGTAAGATTTTAACGCGGGAATAGGATAAGAGGGCAATTTTGATAGAACAGTTGGTAAAGATAGCCTACACGACATCACATCTTGAAACGGATTTAGGCTTATTGACTTTGCGGCGGAACGAAATATCACTAGAGTAAGCCCACGGATCCATCATCTCAATATACACAAGCAGACATGGCGGTCTCCAGATCATGCAACTTTAATTCAAATTGATCACGTTGTCATCGACGAAAGGTATGCCTCCTGTATTCTGGACGTCCGAAACTTTCGGGGAGCCAATATTGACTCGGATCATACTATTGTTGGTATGAATGCACCAAGCACACAGAAGAAAAGGTACAATCACAAGAGGCCTCCAAAAACTTGGCCGAACGCGCATCCCGAAATTTCTCAACAACTTCTATGCCACCAACATCAAGTACTGAGGATCAGTGGCAACGCTGCCAATATGCCCTGAGAGACGACGCTACTGCTGTACGGGTGAAACCGTCCGCCACTGGTTTGATGAGGAATGCCTGCAAGCACATGCAGCGAAACAAAATGCGTACAATGGAATACTTTAACGAAGGACGAGAAGAACATCGGCTTCTGCAGAAGAAGAAATAGAGCACGAGAAGCGCGGGATCGAAAATATTGAGAGTTTGTATTCCAGGAACAAGAAACGAAGTTTTACTAACAATAAAAAAGAACCTGTTAATGCACAGAGATGAAGATGGAAACGTTGTAATAGACTCACAATCAGTGCTGGAAGTATGGAAAAACCCTTTCCGCAGACTTTATAACGGCGACGAAGCCCAACATGCCACCGGCAAGCAGAATAGACCATTCAAGTTAGATGATAATAACCAAAACTTTCGTCCACCTGACTAAAACGAAGAAAGGATATCATTATCTAAGCTGAGAACCAACAAAGTAGCTGGACCTGACACCTTACTGGCCGAGGTATTCAAAGCTGCTGCAAATGACTTTGTGGAGAGTATACACCAACTCATTTCTCGGATCTGACCAGAAGACTGTATGCCTGATGAATGGAATTTCAGTATCAACTGCGCCAACATAAAGGTTTAAGTATCCTTAACATTACATATCTGCCATATTATTTGAAACCTCTCAATGCGGTTTCAGATTAGGAAAGTTCATAATCGACCATATCATCACACTCCGGCGGATCCTGGAAAAAACTCAAGAAGCCCAAATTGATACCCACCATCGCTGAAAGGATTTTAAAGCCACGTATGACAGCATCTACAGAGACGATCTATACAGAGCCATGTCTAGTTTTGGCATCCATGCCAAACTCGTCAGTTTGTGCAGAATGACGATGGGGAACGCTCACTGCTCCATCGAGGTCGGTAAAAACTTAACCGAGATCTTTGATGTCAAAAACGGTTTTAGACAAGGTGACGCACTCTCATGTGACTTGAAGAAATTGTGCGGAACTCACAACCGAATACTGGGGGCACAATATTTTTAAAAGTTGTGCTACTATAAGCGTACGCCGATAATATTGACATAATTGGCAGACCTCAGCGGGCTGTAACGGATGTATTCGCTGGTATTGAAACGGAAGCTGCCAAAACGGGTTTAGCGATATATCAAGGCAAAACCAAGTATATGCTGTCAAGAAGAAGGGACACGCAATTGGACGGAACGTCACAGCTATAATTTCGAGGTAGTAAGGGACTTTGTGCTAAGAAGGTAATTGAATTGTGAGGCCCTATCCCAAAAAACTAAGGTGACTACATATAAGACCTTGATCATCACAGTCCTACTTTATGACGCAGAAGGATGGACCCTATCGAAAGCGGCTGAAGATATCCTCAGTCATTTCGAGAGAAAAATCCTTCGAAAAATATTCGGTCTCCTTTGAGCTGATGGGCTTTGGATGAGTAGATTCAACGACGAACTATAAGAGCTATACAGCGACATCGACCTAGTCAGAAAACTGCGCATCAGCCGGCTGAGATGGCTAGGACATGTAGAGCGAACGAAGACCAATGTTCTGGCATTGGCTCCATCATTGGTGGAGCGCACAAATAGAAGGGGATCTTAACCGACTGGCGTACGCAACTAGACGTAGTTAGCTAAAGACCGGGCTAATTGGAGAGGGTCTTTAATTGAGAGATGGGTTGACCCCGAACTATAACGACAAGTAATTAACTAAGTAACGTACCCATCGGGTTCTTGTCTCACGCAATTGAGAAAATATAATACAATGTGGGGAATGACAAAGCTTTGGAGCGGTTAAGCCCACGCGATTGAATCAAGAGTGCTTTCAATAGGAAATTAAATTGAAACTGAGGTCAAGACTGAAAGGGTCTGGCACTATAGGCAGCTATATTTACCTGATCGCGTACAGTGTTGCAAGACAATCAAAAGTCTAGGATAAGGAAAAATCTTCAATTGACTACCTTGCAAAATTAAAACAGGACACCGACTTTCGAATCTGCACGTGGAATGACCTTAAAAAGACCATGTCCAACGGAACAAGTAGTGTGGCTGCAGACTCATATAAAGCAGATGTAATGAGTCATCCAATCACAAGATAAAAAACTGTCGCATATACTGCAGTGGCTGTTACGGAGAACATCCCATCGATGCTTAATTAGCCGCCATAATCTTGATATAGGTCCACCTCTCCCCTAAAAAAAAAAATACGATGCTACCAAGAATCTTTATACGAGCTCCTCGACGCAATAAACGTGGAATGTTCAAAGTACCGCTCGTTAAAATTTTTTAAGTTGCTTTTTCGACGAAAAAGGAGGAAATCTTTAGTAAAGTAATCGCAAAGCGTATCCTACCCGACACTATTTTATCGTTGTGCATATTTTTAGTTTCCTTGTCTTAATATGGGGTGCCATGATCAAAAAACCGTCAGCTTGGCAATATTGCGATCGACCCAAAGCACTATATAGTATTACAGATGCCCAAACATTTCGGCCAGGAAATATAGAGTCAAATTACCACCTACATAGAAGCGGCCAAGATACTTCTACAGATATCTCACGCGCCACGCCAATGAATAAATACAGGGAGATCGAATGACTGCAATCGCATCAAACGGGCGGAACTTTTGCCTATCGCCTTCAACCTCTCATAAATCCTATCCAACCTACATTAAGTGCTGAAGATCTGTGATATCGGTGCAAAGAAGACGCAAAAGCGGGTTTCATCCCACCTCTCTGTCGAAATCTAGAATGCAGGTATGAACATGTGGCAAAACAACTCGACAATGACCTGAAACTGCATAGAAAAACGAGAGCGGCACATGCCAAGTCAAACAGACACATTTAGATGAGCAAGTGTGGAATCGACCTCAGTACTAGGCATATAGAAAGGCATATGTTAAACGGAGGTGACGTCCTAACTTTCGCTATGAGGCAGAATGAATGATTCAACCAGGGCGTTGAAGGAAGCAATATCTAGTTAAATTTAAGCATGGTAAGCCTAACAAATCGGTCGATCTACCTGTTGATTTCGAAAAGTATGCCTGGTGAATGGGGCCTCAGCATCGCATGTCCGATCCACAAGAAATGACACGCTTTTAACTGCGCCAACTGTATACACTCAGAGCCATGTCCTATCTTCACATCCCTGCCAAGCTCGTCAAATTGTACCGGAACAATCTCCGAGACTTTTCTTCTTCAGCTTGTTGTTCTTCTTCTTTTTTGTTTAACCGTTGAAATACATAAGCAAAGCCTAGGGTTACATTTAACGGCAACTTTTTCTACCACGTGTCTGCGTTACAATTGCGCAGCTTATTGTGTGGCTAAATGTGAGGACTTTAGTAGCAGATCCCCTAGGTGAAGCGATGTCACGTGACTTACTCGTACTTGAGAAAGTTCTGGGAAACCAGCAGGACAACTTTATGACATAACATGATGTTTCGAATTCAACTTCAGGCACATGGGTTTCCTGGCTGTTAACAAACTGTATATTGGGGTCCAATTATTGGTCACTTTTTCGAGCATTCCGACCGACTTCTGTCTTACCAATAACGGGCTGAATATTGGCTTTGGTGTTTATCAGCATAAACTAAATCCCCGAAAAACTAATCCCACGATCTTTGTGGCCAATTCACTGGTCAATTTGACGATATAATTGCCGTTGAATCAAGTCCGAAGAAAGCCAGTGGTTTCGTGGGAATTACGGCACGTAACGTCTTCCTATTGGAACATATCAGTGTCGTTCATATTTTCGAAGAAACACTCACTGATCATTGTTGCGTTACGTTTTGCAATATTTTTGACAGAAATAAGGACCGATGATGCCATGTGATGTGAAGATCACAGATAGACCAAAAAATAGTGATTTCTTTGGGTGTAATTCAGTCTAATGTGTTTCTACTGAGCTTGTCTCACTACACAAATGGAAATTTTGTTTGTCAAAAATCCATCCACACACGTTCTTCAATAGAAATAAGGATCGACGTGGAGCTGCTCATGAGCTCGATTTTTAAATTCCCGTCGCTAACCATTGTGTCGTGGGTTTAGTCCTTGCTCCAGCTGGGTTTTATGTAGATGTAATATTTATTTTAAAAATTAAATCTTAAAATTAAGTTTTTTAAAAATAAAATAAATCTTATCTAATCGTCTACATACTCGTCTGATCAAAACCCGCCTTATCGAGAACATTTTGTAGAGCCTTTGCACTGTACCCCATTCTTCGTAATTGGGCTTCCACTTCATCATTCGCTTCTTTAACAGAATTCAAGACAGACGAACTATGTTTTAACTACATGCCTATGAAAGGGTGACAAAACTCCATCTTAGCCCTTTTCACTGTCGCATTGAATCTGCTCTTTTTTGCCTTAGCTGACGAATATGATTCCGGCACTGATTTAGTTGAAAACCGTCTTCTTTCAATCACTGGATTTTCGGCTAACATGTCCTCTATGAAACGTTCTTTCTTGGCAGCCAAGTGGGTCATGTAGTCTTTCAGTTGGGCCCAGTTGGGACTGCTTCAATTTGATCTCTGGTTGGTTCAGAAACTTTTGAGTAAGTTCTGACATCTTTGTTCTCTCCCTTGGGAGAAGAAGGTGCTTGGAAGTCGATTGGTGGATTCGCAATTTTGTTGATATTTCTGGAAACAGTTGGCCTGATTTTTTGACCGATGTTTTCGAGTTTGTCTCGATTTGGCTTACATTTTGGAATGATGTTTTCGTTTTTAGAAATTGCTGGGCTTTCTTCGCGAACAATGTTTTCAACGTCCTGCTTTTGGTCGAGTGTGATGTACTCATAGAATTGAAGTCCATGGCTGAGTCTGCACCATGTAAGCGATTGTCATGTCGATGGCTTCATCTATTGATGGACTGGATATTTCATTCTTAAGGAAGTTTTCTAAAAGAAAAGATTGGTGGACGCGTCTATAGAATCTGGTGTTAATAGATGATAAAAGCGAGAAGCAAATATTCGTTCGTTAGGGGACGTCGACTGACTAGCCTCCTGATCATTAGAGGCTTCTGCATAATCTGGTGTTAACATCCGAAAAGAGTGGGAGATTAGAGTTCTAAACTCATCTGTTGATATGGTAAGGCTGGTTTTTTAAAATGAATTCTTGTACTAGAGTTGATATTGGAATAAATTTTGGAGTGGGTCGAATTGTATTTTTGGAGAACGCGATCTGAATTATTGAATTACAGTCCCGAGCAGCGAGCCTTGCGTTGAACTTGGCACATTTATATGTGATGTCCTTCAAAGGCATCTACCGAAATAGGTGCCTCAAAATTTTCTTTTCTTAGTAAACGAGGACTAAGATTCCAAATAAATTCTGTTGACACAATGCCAGGCTTCAACAGAATGGGATGCATCAGTAGACTGTCCATCATATAAAGCGAGTTCTTTAATTAATACGGCAGATCTTAGTTCTACGTCATCATTGGAATGAGTCTCATATAACTCGTTTGCTATAGAGCGAGGGCTGTATTTTTGAACAAATTCTTTAGGTGGAAGATCAGGGGAGTGGTTTTGTTCATCTAAGTACAGAGCGAGTTTTTGAAATAAAAGGCCTGAAATGTCTCGTTTTATATCATTATTAGGAGAAGTCACATCAAATTCATCTATTGGAGAGCGCAGGCTAAGTTTTGGAACGAATACTTTCTGCAGAAAGTCACAATTGTAATTATTCAAATGCATTTCATTTTGCGCATACGCCGAAGAATTTACGGAGTCCAATGTAGTTTCACAATGATGCAGATGAGAGGAGGATTCGTTTCCTGCTTCAATATGGCTCAATTTCTGGATGAAATCGCCGATCTTATGCCAGTCGTATTATTTTTGCGTGTGTAGGTGCGATATTTTAAATTGATGTGATCCAATAGTTACAGTTGGTTAAAATTTATTTTCTTTAAACGAATCGATCATTTCTGAACCAGGGTAGGTCATTTCCAACTCGTTTTTTGGTTTGGAAATGTCGAATTTCTGAACAAAGCCATCTGGCAAACGGCTTGGTGTCACATCTAAGTTCTCCGTTTTTGGTATACATGGAATCATCTCCTGTAAGAAACCTTTCTATGGTAATGAGTCTTATTTGATACATACGAGTATGTAATGTGTGTTAAGAGAATTTTGAATAAAAACTACTTGATTTGCTACGTCCATTGATGATTGGTGTTTCATATTTGTTCCATCTGTCAAATGAAATATGTTCTATCGATAAGAGTAAGTATTCTTACAGTCAAAACTCGCTTGTGGATAATGGCTAAAATGTTGAACAAAACCTTCTTGTGGATACGATGTAATTTGGCTAATAACGTCCGAAAGTGATGGGTAATTTATTTTTGTCACTATTACAAGACTTCGCAGAATGTGGGATGTTTTTACTTCAACATTGCTTTCGTTAATGCTTGTCTAACTGTCAGACATCACTCCTGTAGACTCAGGAACATCTTGGATAAATCGGACAGCCCGGATCAGGTGTTAACACAACTGCAACTTCTTTTTAAGTGTTGGAAAGTGTGTGTTGTCAATGAAACGCTTATTTTCAAACTATGAAATGATGTAATGAATACTTCCTTACGCCTTCTCTTCGCTATTTACGAAAAAAAATAAAAAATTCTTAAATTCCTGAATCGTTCCTCTTAAAGCCAGTATACACAGTTTCAGAGCAACTCCTAAAGCACACAATAAAAAAAAACGAAAGTCAAGGGCAACTGGTTTAATGAGTGCGAAAATCGTACCGGTTTTGCATTCGTAGTCACATAAGATAGTAATCGGCTGAACCAGAGTTATTCAAAAAATATAAAAAAAATTCTCTTACACCCACCACACAGTTAGAGAACATATCCCAAAAGGAACCGTATGGCAATACGAGAAAGCCAATTGGAGCAGTCTAAACAGCTTCTTTAGGAATTTTAACTGGTCGTTAGGTTTCTTCGATAACGACGTGAATACCCCTGCTGATATAATCATAGGCACTATTCTATTTGGAGTGCGACCCTTTATCCGACATCAGATGAGGAGTATCAAACAATCAGGGCATGGTATGATTAGAGCTGAAATGAGGCTGTCGGGGCTAGAGAAATGTTTTTTCGGTCCTTCAAAACCAACCCGACAGAGGGAAAACGAAAAAAGTTTAAACGAGCCAGGAATAACTGCAGTGTTTTTCTTAAGCGTGTAAAATTTCAATACGACCAAAAATTGAGCCAAAAAATACTGCAATGACCCAAACGTGGTAACAATTTTTGGTCGTTCGTCAAAAACATTAGAAATTCTGCTGCATCCTCCATCCCAACGTTCGTTTATAAGGACATTTCAGTTGTGTGCTCTTTGGACAAGGCCAATCTGCTTGCTGCAAACTTTGCGGCCAGCTCAACAGGTTATGCTTTGTCTCTGCCTAAACTTGAGTGCCTCAATGGGACGAATCCACTTTCGCACTCGTGTAGTTGCAAGAGTTCTTAAAGATCTTAATATTCACAAATCCGCTGGTCTGAAGAGATGTTCTTCCTCGCTGGCAAAACCACTGCGTAAGCTTTTTCATAAATCCTACTCTTTAGAACTCTTTACGAGCAGATGGAAAACAGCATTTGTCTAGCCCGTCCCTAAAAAAGGCGAATCTTCTACTCTCTAGTCCTACAGACCTTCTTTTCAAGGTCATGGAAACGCTGATAAACCATCACCACATGAAATATCTTGAAACGCGAAAACTTCTCAATGACCGACTGTACGGTTTTCGTAGAAACAGGTCCACTGGTGATCTGATGGCATGCCTCACTGAAAAGTGGAACCAAAGCGTACATCAATCAAGAGGAAGCAAGATGATAGTTGCACTTAATATTTCTAAGGCATTTGACAGAGTTTGGCATCAGGCTCTTTTGTCGAAAATGCGTACTTTTGGGATCGACGACTCTCTTCTTCAATGGATTAGAAATTACCTTTCGGAACGTTCAATTCAAGTTAACTTGGATGGTTTCAAGTCTGATATTCACAAAATAAATGTTGGCATGCCCCAGGGCTCCGTTCTATCTCCGACAGTCTTTTTAATTTCCATCAATGATCTCTTGTCTGCTACTTCTAATCCAATATATTCCTTTGCTGACGACAGCACTCTCTGCTTTTCATATTTCTTGCCGGACTCACGTCCTTCTCTTCGGCTGTAGAACGGGAACTGTAGCGTATCTCAAACACATTAAATTCCAATATTAGGTTAGGTTAGTTTAGGTTAGGTGTGGTGGATATGCCATCACACAGACACTAGGCGCCAAAACGGGCCCATCGCGATCCCTCTGGTACCGGTTGAATTCGTCTTCAAATGGCAAAAACCTAAACAATCGCCCTGGTGAAACACCCAATTTTCTTTCAAAAGCCAAAAAGGTTTTTGACGTTCGTGCCGTCTATTCGTCTATTTCCTCTAGGTTTTCGAAATCAAACACTATGCGTGTTATGTCCTCAACAGCTTGCAGATCTCCGCAGAATCTGCAGTTATCCTTATCTGACAATTTGAGTTTCTTTGCGTGTTGCCGCAGGAGACAGTTTTTTGTCAGGATTCCTATTACTGTCCTAAACTTATCCTTGTTTAAAATTATTAACTTCCTAGATCTTTTGCCTACAAAGAGCCTTGGATACCCTGTATTTTTCAAGGCTTGACCACCTTAGGTTGGCAGTCTTTATAATTTTTTCCTCGATAGTGTCCCTCACTATGCAAAGTGGTGGTTTGATGTTGGCAACCTTACTATTGTCGAGAAGCCCTACTTTTTTTGCAAGCTCGTCCGCTTGTTCATTTCCCTTTAATACCGCAGTATCCTGGCGCCCAGCACAGTCTTACCCGGTTCTGACTGCATAGTTGGACAGCCCTTGACTGTATCAGATTTGATGTTGGTAGATAGCGATATTTCTTTCGAATACCCATCTCATCTGCATTAGCTCAGTCGCCCTGATTATAGCCAGAACCACTGATTGGAAGACACTGCTTGCGCCCGGTAGTCTTATAGACACTCTTAGTTCTGGGTCTTCTCAGAAGATACCAGAACCCGTTCCTTCCTCTATTTTCGAGCTAGCAGTGAAAATTGCAATTTCATTTGACCTGATTACTGCATTTTTTTCCCAGACCTCCCTCTCCGGATAAATAATATCGTACGGGATGTCGAAGTCGAGAAAGGAAGGAATTTCATCCGTTAGAATTGGATTGCCTGGCAGTAGCTCCGTTAGAATCGTGCCATGCCCAAAACTACTGGTCTTGAAGTAACCCAGATTAGTGAGTCGTATCGCACTAGGTGAAAAAAGGTGTCCAATGCCGCCTTAGGTGTGGTACGGAGCGCACCTGTAATGGCTATGGAAGACTTTCTTAGAACCGCCGCTAACTTTTTTTTTGTTGTTTTCCAGTGCGCCGTATGTAAGTATGGGTCTTATAACCACCGTATACAGGAAGTACACCATAGCAGGTTTTAAGCCCCAAATTTTTCCTACTGCTCTCTTGCAGATAAAAAGAGCATTATATGCCTTTTTGGTTCTTTCCGCTACATTAAGATTCCAATTCAGTTGTTTGTCCAGAATCACACCCAAATACTTCGCGCTGTCCGAAAGGGACAGTTTCATTCCGTTGAGTTTTGGGAGTTTGAATTGCGTTATCTTGTACTTTCTGGTAAAAAGAACCAATTCCATTGTGGAAGGATTGGCCTTGAGACCACAGTTTTTTGCACAAGTGCTGATCGTCTTTCGCGCAACCTCCATAATGTCGCTTAAAATTTGTAAGTATTTTCCCTGCACTATTATGACCATGTCATCTGCGTATGCCATCTCACTTATACCCATGGTACTAAGTTTTTTGAGGATGTCATTGATAACCAGTACCCACATGAGTGGAGGTATGACTCCACCCTGGGGGTTTCCCCTGGTTACGGACATTCTGATCGAGCTTTGCTCAATTGAACATAGTCTCTGGTTTTTAACGTAAACCACCTGTCATGTAGACTTATGTTTACGGGATGCCCATACACCATGGGAGTAAGGATACGCCTTGCCATCGCTCTCTGCCAATACTTTGATACCAATTCGGAACTGTGTTGGAGGCACAAGTTCCACCCTAGGTATGAGTCGAGGCTGATCTAAAACCTCTTACTGCTTTTAGTACTTATTTGAAACCCTACAAACCAACAGGACGACCCTTTCCCGCGATTTGGGTTTAAACCACAGTCACCATGATGCTTCCACAAGGGGGCCTACCTCAACAAGTCAGGCCCGGACCGAAATTCGGGGGGCCCCTGACTCCCATGGTACCGCGATTTAAGTCCTGGTAGGGACTACCGGTGGTCTTGCCACCAACAAGACCTATGACCGGCAACTTGTAACTGGTCAAATCGTAGCAACCTTCAAAGGCCTCATCTGAAGATGTTTACGATAAGACCAGTAATATGCTCTGCCCCCGCTTTTTATTAGACAACGTCATTGATGGGCGAAGCCTTGGTAATTGGGCGGGGGCCCTGCTGAATGGAACAGTTTATTTTCCTGCTTACAAGCACGTTTCAAACCCAGTTTGTAATAACAGGCTGTGCACTCCACGTTATTGAAGGCTCCTTCAATATCGAGGAAGGCCGCCATCGCAAACTCTCGTGAAGGCGGTTCCTACAGATTTTAATTCCGATATTAACAGCATAACCAATTGGGGAACTATCAACAGAGTGGAATTTAATGCATCCAAAATACAATGCTGTCTGCTGATACAGCGAAATCTACAGGGTAACTAACTCGAACTATAACTTTTTAAAATGCTATAATTTTTTTATTTTTTGATAAATTTTATTGTGCCAAAGCAAAAAATGTTGGAAAATATATCAATTTTTAAATTGTATTAGTAGTTTTCAATATGTCAAGTGGCTCTGCGGTATTTTGGCCCATTCCCGGCGAAGTGCTTGTTTGAGGTGGTCCAAACTTTGGTATTTTTTAGTGCCAACCTTCGCCTTCAAAATACCCCAGACAGAGAAATCCAACGGATTTGCATCCGGAGAATTTGCAATCCATTGTGTCGAACAAATGAAGTGTGGAACATTGTTTTTTAACCAATCTTGGTTGACGCGCGCTTTGTGAGATGGTGCCGAGTTTTGTTGAAATGTCCACGGTCTCAGACCGAAATGATTGTTTGCAAAAGGCTTCAATACTGCCTCTAAGACAGTTTCACGGTATACTATGCGATCGCATTAAATTTTACGCCACGATCCAAAAATACGAGCGGAGAGCGACCATCGGCGGTTATGGCGGCCCAAACCATCACCAGCGGTGCTGCCTGCTTTCTGATGGCCGTCCGAAGGTATAAATTTTCGAAGGACCTCTCTGGCAAGTAAACTCGGTCATTTTGTTTGTTGACATATTGCTCGATAACAAATGGCGACTCATCGGAAAAAACCAAATTCGGCAACTCACCACTTTCGTGTAAGCGTAGCAACTCCTTCGCTCTTTCGACTCTGACTTTTTTCTGTTGCGGTGTAAGATCATGTGCTTTTTGGAACTTCAATGGCTTGAGCCCAAGCTCATTTTTCAGTATGTGTTGCATCCGTTCCAGCGATATGTTGAGTTCACGAGCCATTTTTCTTCCACTTCGACGCGGATTTCGCTCAATTCGAGCCTTCACTTTCGAATCATTTCTGCCGATGTTGCTGTTTTTTTTTATGACCACCTCCATGGCGTTTTGCAACGCTGCCAGTATCACGGTAACGAGCTATGGTTCGAGACATAAATGATTTATTCACGTTGAGGTGTTAGAGGGCTCTAACGATAACTACTTGTGGTTTTCCAGCCAAATATAAAGCAATCACACTATCACGTTTGAATTCCATCGAGGATAAAAATCCTTCAACACAACTGAGACGCAAATCGTTTAAAAGGCTTGTAAATAATAAAATTATCTGTCATGTGTCAAAATTTGCGCTCACTGTCATGAACGGTTTGGAAATTATAGCAGTCTGAATTTGGTTGCAGTTCGAGTCATTCAGGGTGTAGGTACCCATTGAAATCGCCCCTCAAACCTTCAACCCAATGAATGCTCCTCAGTATACCCGTACTTTAAAATATTGTGATTATTTCCTTAGCCGTACAACTCGCTTATGGAATGCCCCTCCGAGCTCTATATTTCCTAGTCGTTATAACTTCCAAACATTTACGACCAATATACCGGTATCTCTCTTTTCTTCCTGCCTAAGTTTGCTTATACAATTATAAAAAAAGGATCTACATACGAGTACTTTGAAACACTTCCGACTTGGTCTTACGAAATAAAAACTTGTCACATAAGCACATTAAGATCTGGATTCACAACATGATCATGCCTTATTCATAGATATCTCGAACCATATTTTTATCACGTTTCACCCACTACATTTTGGGGACGAGATTGCGCGCGGTGCTTATGTTTACAACTCGTGTACTTGAGTTCAAAATTATATGGAATTATAGTCCGTATGTGATGCTGGAAAACAACATTGCCTCACCTACCCTCGAATGGAATTGAGGAACCTCCAGAACAGGTACATCCAGATATCTACAACCAATTTATGCAACTCGTATCTCCAAGATGTGCTCGTACAATGACAAAAGTTAATTCTTTTTATTTTTGTTCACAATCATAGATAAGATATCGCCCATGCCCTGTGTTTAACACAATTTTTAAAATAGATTCAGGTCAATGCAATATTGATTTAAAAAGTAACAATTTATTGTTAAAGATTTTACACCTCAATGCTTTTGTATCTGGTTCGCTTTTGTCAGAGAAAAAAAAAAAAAAAACCCATTCAGTCATATGGTCAAACGAGAAATTCAATAAACCGCCAGTTTAGCAATTTTTAAGCGCCGCTTCGCATCAACTAAAATCCATGCGCAGTAGAGCAGAAATTTCGATCTGCAATCGACATTCCACATCCATTGAATATTCATCAGCATTTTGAAGGACACACTATCACCGGAGAGTCGAGAAATATTTCGAAATTGCAAATTGACTTGGCATATTGACTTTCGGCTTTCATGTTTAGAGTATCACCTCACCCGTCACATGTGTTAATTTTCATCTTCACTGTATTTGCTCAGATACCCGATAAACAGTACGCTTTACAGTGTACTGTGGTGATATTTGACTGACAAATGTGTCATGTGTGATTATTTGCATATACAAGCACAAATAACCATTATTCCAGTGCCAACAATTCGAGTATTGTGATCACAGATGAGATCGGTATAACCGACAATTGCCAAAAATCGGATTGATCGGTGTCATTGAGAATGGGTTCCAATGAATGAACTTTAAACAAATGCAGATGTCTTATTTTTCCTTAGTCAGCTCTCAATGACGAATACAAATGACAATGTCAATTTGAAGTAACAATCATAAACTTAGCAATCTGGAGGCAGAACTTTCTGTAAAGATACATACGAGTACTCGTATGCGTACGGCAACATATGTATACATAAGTATCATACTCGTAGCTAATATGAGGGGACTCATCAAAATTTCCGGATGTGTGCCTTAGATAAATACACATCCGTCAGATTAAAGTATTTAGGTGCTGACTAAATTGTTTGTTGCATGTCAAGCGGCAATTCAAAGTGTTCAAATTACAAATTTTCGGTAGCCAGAGTAGAGGAAGAGTTATTTTAACACTACACGACGGTTGTACGCCTTTAAGTATACCACTCAGTCACCACTTCAAGTTGAAGGTCAAACATTTAAGTCTCATTTCTATTGACTTAACTATCATTGAAATAATGAGGTTTCTCTCGCATGGGCACATGCATTCATTGCAAAACTTAGCACTTTTGGTTGAAAAACAAGAACAAGTTCGCTACTCAACTCTTTTGATTTGATAGTCACGAAGTCAAAGTAGTGCTTGTGCTGCTGCTGCTGTTGTTATTGCTGTTGTTGTATTGGTGAATAGATTTGTCTTCGTTTAAATTAGAAGGGCAAATATTAGATATTCAATTAGAGTTTACCTGATCTCTACCGAATAAATGCGATAATTTAATAAATGTGTTAAAATTCAATAAGCACGTTGTTAAATTTGGGTCATAAGATGGTTCGGATTTTTCTGGCTACATCTCGGTCTGTTTGGAGCGATGCATTTTTTGTTTTTGGATTCAACATACGTTCATACGTTGTAAAATTAAGACGAAATAAACGTGTCATCTCCGACAAGGTTAATGTGTGGTTTTATAACTTTATAGGGAAATAAAAACTTCGTGAACGTGATGAACATATTGTGTAATGCTTTGTAGGGAACAAATGGCATTGGTGAATTTTACTCATATATCACCAAATGACAACAAAAAAATTGATCTTGATTGCTAAGTAGGAGAATAGTTTTTATCTGATGACTTTCAGATACGATCCGGCCGAATGGTTAAGACTACTCGAAATTAGTTTCGGCTAGAGAACAGGTAATTCACTTGTCCAGTAGGAATGTTTAGTCGTGTGAATCACATTTTGACAAGAGAATGGTGAATTCAATGATTACAGATAGATTGGTATTAGAGGTTGTTTAGAGATAATCTAAACATACATAGAATATAGGAGGGTCGACGGAGAACGAGAGCAGACAACAATCGGCGACATAAGTATGATAAAGCGGAAGTGATAAAGCAGAAGCGATAAGTCAGCAGCAGTAGATTATCAATTATATTGCAGTTGTGCAACCAAACCATCCTTATCGAGACGTCATTTGACACCTTCGTTATCAGCGGATGAGCCAACACTTCACATCCCTATTAGCCGTCTTATTTAGGGTCAGCCAGCCGTCATACATTTGGTCACCTTTTTTTTTATCTTGGTTCTCGAGTCCCTCGATAATAATGTATATGTATGTAATCAAAAATAGTATATAAGAACTATCATAAGGCAAAATAAATCAGTATGAACCAAATACTCACAGTGTTAAGTTATTAATAGAGGTCCTTCGGCTGCAAACACTTGTGTACATTATTACCAATCAGCAAACGATATCAGATGATTCATGAAAATGAGGCTTAACTTTGTTTTCTGAAGAACATCAGGTTGGTCTGCTGCCAGATTTTGGCATTTTGGTTCAATACAATTTTATCCATGGTGTTATACTATACACTATGCTGAACATTTGATTATCGTAAGAACTCTTTACAAAAATAACGAACCACCAGTGTCAATATTTCGTGCCATAAGTGAAATTTTCGGTGTCAATAGGAGACCAAATAAGCGAACAAGTGTACGAATTGTGTAATAACGTCAACGTCCATGTAAAATTGTCCTAGGCGGGGCGGAATAATAAGGACTAATTTTTTCGAAGATGATGATGGAAAAGCCGATACTTCCAATTCTGGTCTCTGTCTTAGAGTATGCTGTCACTTGTTTTATTGGATTTTCTGAAGGATCGAGCTTATGTTATGAAAATGCTCCCCGAACTACTGAAACATTTAAAAACAATACTCGTGACTGTATCCGTTTGGTTACACAAGAATTCTGACCAAATATACATAATCAGAAATATCAATCAGCGTTTGATTGCCTGTAAAGTAGGTATGGACTTACCACCTATGACCGAAGTTTTGTTTCACATACAATTGTATCGGTGGACATTTATTGTAAAACAAATGGTGTAATGTATTTTATTTAAACCATTGCCAATCGCTAGCCATTCTAGAATTATCGGAAAACTGATTGGCTCCCCCTCGTAACACCAACCAGTTTGATGTGAAAGTCAGGGAATTCACCCTGGCTCTCAGTCTGATTATGGCCGTTTCCTGCCCTCTTATTCAACATAGAGGCAAGAAAAAGCCGCAACTGGTGGACATCTGCGCTGAGACTGCTTGCAGAAAGCTTTTCAACTTAGCAAAAAGCATAAGAAAAGTGATTGACTCATTGACTGGGACTAATACAAAGAATCCCTCAAATTATACAAAAAAGGAACTGAGGAAGGCAAAGCGACAATCCTGGAGGTCATTCTGTGACAAAATCATGGCAACCTCTGAGGGATCGCGGCTAAGAAAAGTCCCCCTCCACAAATCCTCTGATGCCTAGCTTTTTGGAAAAAAAAAACAGAAGGTTCTTGGACTACCTCAAGTGATGAATCACTCAACCTGCTATTGGGCACTCACTTTCTAGCTCCCTATTCGCGGCCAATAGCAACCCAAACAGGACTACCGCAACCATGACCAAAGATCATGGTCTGATTACAAGAGACAAACTATTTTGGGCGCTGCATAGCTTCAAACTATACAAGTCTTCTGGTCCGGACGGTATAATACCTGCCAGGCTACAAAAGTCTTCACATATTATCCTGGCTACGCTACAGAATGTCATGAGGAGCTGTATAGAACTGATCCACATTCCACTGCCATGGAGAGAAGTTAATGCAGTTTTCATTCACAGAGTCGGAAAATGCTCTCACGTTGTCCCAAAGGACCTTAGACCTATAAGTCTATCATCTTTCCTTCTGAAAACTCTAGAGCGACTGATTCATATCCATATACCACCTAAAATTGATCCAAGACTTTTGTCAACGGCTCAACATGACTATTGTAAAGGAAAGATAGAAACCGCTCTGCATTCACTGACTAGCCACATCGAACGACCCCTGCAATATAGATAGTACACAATGTTCGATTTGCAGGACATAGAGGGTGCCTTTAACAACGTCAACACATCCGCAATCAAGACTGCGTTGTCAACTCTGCAGGTAGACGACTCAATAGGAGGATAATCAACTCCAAACTGGATCTGGCTTCTGCTAAAAGAGGTATGCCGCAAGGCGGTGTCTTTCTCCCCTTTTCTGGAACTTAGTGGTTAATGAACTGCTGATACACCTGGAAGCGAGTTTTTGCAGGGTGATTGCCCATGCGGATGACGTTGCTATAGCCGTCTCAGGTAAGCATCTTAATACCACTAAAGAACTCCTTCAGCTAAATCTTAACAGATTAACCCTCTCATTTCCTCTTGTCCTCTTTTCCAGGAAATATAAAATCCAAATCATAGACTCTCCCTCAGTAAATGGTACCAGTTTAGTCTTTTCGGATACAGCAAAATATCTGGGTCTCATTTTTGACAGGAAACTAAACTAGAAAACTAACATCCAAGAAAGAGTCAAGAAAGCTGCAGTAGCTTTATTGTCTTGCAAAAAAGCCATTGGGAATAAATGGGACTTTCAACCTCGGATAACCCACTCATAACCCACACTCATTTACGGGGTGGTCGTCTGGTGGACGGCCTTAGAAAGTGCAGTCAACTGCAGTTAACTAAACAGAGTCCAAAGAACAGCATGTCTATGCATAAGCGGAGCATTGCGGTCTACCCGCTCTGCGGCATTAGACATTCTGTTTCATTTAACACCCCTCGATATTTTCAGCAGGCAAATAAAGCGACTAAACAGTGGACAAATAATTCATTTTTTCATTCCTTACAGAGAACATCGATTATACCATACCTGAACTTTGGTTCGACAAAGATTTCCATGTAAGCTTCCCCTCTAGATCCTTCTGGGAGGAAGATGCTTTCATGGAGGACAAGTCAATCCATTTCTACACAGGTGGATCTAAAACCGAAAGCAGGGTTGGTGGCGGGGTTTTCTCAGACAAGCTAAATCTAAGCCTCACTTTCCGTCTTCCAAATCACTGTAGCATATTCCAGTCGGAAATTTTATCGATTAAAGAAGTTCTGTGCTGGCTGAAGAAAAACGTGATATCTGCAAAGGTTATCCGCATCTTTTCGGATAGTCAGGCCGCTATCAAGACTCAGTGTTATTAAATTCGAAAACGGCCCTTTAATACCGATCATCTCTTACGGAGATGGCAGAGCAGTTCAACCTTCACTTTTTTCGGGCGCCGGTCCACAGAGACATTTCAGGGAATTGTAGGGCTGGCGAACTCGCAAAAATTGGAACCA
This sequence comes from Volucella zonaria, assembly GCA_963966105.1. Taxonomy (NCBI): domain Eukaryota; kingdom Metazoa; phylum Arthropoda; class Insecta; order Diptera; family Syrphidae; genus Volucella; species Volucella zonaria. The sequence continues at coordinate 123,979,844 of OZ014531.1, forward strand.
CACGCTACGTGGAAATCAGTATTAAAGCTGGATGCTAATAAAGGAACAGACCTTAGGTCGACTGTTGGACCAACATGGGCCCCCGCCCAATTATCAAGGCTTCGCCCATTAATGACGTGGTCTAATAAAAAGCGGAGGCAGAGCATATTACTGGTCTTATCGTAAACATCCTCAGATAACAGCCTCTGAATGGTTGCTGCGATTTGACCAGTTACAAGTTGCCGGTCATAGGTCTTGTTTGCGGCCGGACCACCGGTAGTCCATACCAGGACTTAAATCACAGTACCATGGGAGTCAGGAGCCCCCCGGATTTCGGTCCGGGCCTGATTTGTTAGAGGTAGGCCCCCTTGTGGGAGCGTCATAGTGGCGGGAACGGGTCTAACCCATTGTAGAGTTGCAAAAAAGTACTGGGTGCTGTGACCCTAAGAACAGCAAGAGGTTTTAGGTCGGCCTCGACTCATACCAAGGGTGGAACTTGTGAATCCAACACAGTTCCGAATTGACATCAAAGGATTGACGGAGAGCGATGCCAAGGCGTATCCTTGCTCCCTATGGATGTATGGGCATCTCGTAAACATAAGGTCTACATGACAGGTGGTTTACTTTAAAAATCATGGAACGTTCTGTTGGACCAACATGTCTAGCGACCAAATTGACCTGGCCAAAGCTGGATCTGAATCGCTCTTAGAGTTTGATGCTCCTGAATAGGATATATCTCATAGGTGTCATCACTGCACACTACCTCATAGAGGAGGAAGTAGAGACAATCTGGCACCTATTCTGTACATATCCAGCTTCTTCCAAAGAAGAAAACTTCACTTAACAGCTTTCTTCTACAATGACTTAGGCGATCTAAAGGATATAGATGTTAACAGTCTTCTACGCTTCATCAAAAGATCAAATTGATTTCAGGAGTAAAAGGATCGCAGATCCACGTTGTACCACAATGGGCCAATAGGCCTAAGTGGGTTTGTCTTTCCAACAGCCTTACCTATCTACCCACTTACCTAGCCACTAAATTTGCCCATCTTTCTGACAAGAGATGGATACTCCGGCGGAAGAACGCTTCATCTTTTGAGACTATCCACGAATCGACCCAATATTTGGTTTTTTCATGAGACGTGAAGCCCTGCTCAGAAATAAGTGATAATCCGAAGGTGGTGAATACGGGAGGTGGGTGAAGACTTCTCAGTTGAGTGGTTGCAAGTGGATTTTGACCGGTCGTCCAATATGTGGTCGAGCATTGTCATGCTGGAAAATAATTTTGTCGGGTCTAGAGTAGAAGAAAATGGGTGCGTTTTTCCTTGAAGGCTCGACTCAAACTCATCAACTGGGTACTCCAGTAATAGTTCCGTTCGATTTGAGCCACTCATAATAGACGGCACCAAGCTGATCCCACCATGAGGTTTTTGCAATGAATATTCTGCTACATGGCCGTTGATGTTGAATCATGGCTCGGTGATCCCCATGATTTCTTATAGTGACAAACTATTCCGTTTATGCCTGGCAAGTAGCACTTCACGTGTTAACAATCACCGTTCAACGATCCTTGGCTTCAGTTCATATGAACAACACACACATACAGGCATAAGTTGAATTCATTGAATATTAGAATTCCAGTAAGACATCACTTGTTATTTGTTGTGCTGTACATGCTCAGAATACAGTTGGGTCCAACGTGACAGTCAACAATCTGCACACACTGTCAGACTTTTTGAACCGACAGGAAAAGCTATTGTGGATCGCCCATCATTGTCGATGATAGAATGCAGATCTTCGGCGACAACATAAAGAACCCAGAAAACTTCTCAATAGATTAGCTAGGACGTTTTTGGACAAAGTATGGAATCTTAACGGTTCGAAGCAAAAATAACCGATGTGTGGCTTTTCGAGGAGCCTTCCACAGAATTACTTTGAAAGAGATCGAAACACTCTGTGAAACCAGCAAACAGATCAGAATCTTAAAAGGGGGCAAATGGGCCAGAATGCAGATACTCATAATATCGAATGGTAACTTACCTGCATCCCAGTCTCATACTCGCAATTCACTCTCCATTTAACCGGCTCAAAACCAACTGAAATGAGCTGGGTAACGAACCCGCCGTAGTAAGTCAAATACGTCACTGCTACTTTCATCAGACTCTAAAGAACGGTTCACTCGTCTGATAGATCGCCTGGCTCTACTCTAGACGCATGAATGTCACTTCCCTGCACATTTATATCATGGACTACATCCTCAAGGTCAAATTCCGCTTAAAAGGAATTGGCTTTCGCTACAGCTCACACTATGGTTTCAACGTCTATTGTGTTTTGACTTTTGCCTCATGGATAACGCAATGACATTGGAACTCACTGCTGCGAAAATAAGAATTATATTTTCTGCAGAATGTCTTCGGGTATAATAGGAAGCTAGTAAAGGAATGTGGTCGGATGTTCATGGATGGTTCCCAAAATAGATCTGATCTTGGACTTCATACTTCCTCGTTATGTACAATACATTTCTGACGGCAATGCACTACATTCTGAAGAGCTGCTGGAGAGGGCGTCTGCAGCGACCGCATAGCTATGCTAAAGATGAGGTTCATCACTTTAAGCTAGTTTGAGAAAGCAAAACTTCTCTGAATACTGAATTCCGTTTGGATCTCAGGTCACAATGGAGTTACAGGAAATGATATTGCCAATAGCAATGAACCTGGATTTGAACTTCAAGCATTCTCAGTCAGAGCTTCCGTTGATAATAGTTGCGCTGCCTTTAAAAATCATTATAACTTGCATGATACCCTGGGTTGCTAGTAAAGCAAACGCAGTGTTTCCGCCATCTCTAGAAGGCCAGAATTATGCCTGCTGTTCGTCTGCAGGAAAAATGGTGTAGTCCACAGCAGACTATCGGCTTAATGGGGCAATACGATTTTGCTGAACATTGAAGTGTCCTAGGTGTAGTGAAACTACCTCCTATGACCTTGCTGTGCAACATTTCCACCGTTAGTGTCCGGTGTGCTACCACCGAGCTGCAGGTATTACGATCTGATATGGCACACAATGAGTTAGTGTTGAGACCAGTTCACCATTACTTGGTTGACTGTCCGAATTTCTATGACTTTCCTCACACATGGGGGCATCCAAGTCAGCAGTAAGCTAGTTTTTACGGTCATATTTTGCAGTGTATTTAAAGGCTAATAGGAGAGAAAAATAACAACACTGACTCTTATGGTTTGGCAGGCAAGCTGGAATATTCTTTTTCAGACAAAGAACTAGTACATTATAATTTTGGAAGTTCCTCTTATTGGAATCATTCGCTTTCGAAGAAAGCTGAGTGTGCGCTTCAGTGATAAAATACCTAAAGTACCAGCGGCCACCACGTCAACGCCGCGTACCTGTAGCTTGATGTGAGTTTAAGCCGGATATTCACAGAGGTAGTGATCCGTGGTGTCGTCATCGCTTTTATAGCAAGCATCGCAGGATGTTGTATCACTTAAGCCCAGCACATTTATGTGCTTGGCAAAAGTGTAGTGCTCCGTCACGATGCCAATAAGCAGCCTGCAGTCTTTCCTACTCAGGGACAGCACTAGATATGTTGGGAAGGATTCGTTCAGTCTGGCGGCAACCTGAAGAGACATGCCATCTGCAGTTGCGCTACTATGAAACCCAACTGTCAATGCAAGCCTTAGCTGAGGACGCAATCAGACTCAACGTAGGCTCAGAAAAACTCTCCTCTGAGCAATGCCTGGCAAGTTCATGGTGATTTTATTTCCGTGATTCCATTGTGACCTGCGGCACAAACAAGACTCACTGTATTTAACGATCTGACTACGTTAAGATGTCTTGCATTCTTCAGCCTGCTAGGCTGTCGCTACTGATGCAAATGCATCACCGCCTCCACTGGTCCTTCCCAATATAGTTCGTTTCCATCAGGAGTGCGTATATCTCCGCTGGGACCGACTGCATTCGTTTCCTGGCTTAGATTCTGGCCGAAAGCAGACCTGGACACAAAGAAAATCGATTTCGTATTTTTTCCGCAACAGTAATTCTGGTGTCATTGCATCAGAAGGCATGTCCATAAGACCAGAGTCATAAGATAATCGGCGCGCACAGTTATCAAATCTCCAGTGCGTGTAATATCAAAGACCACTTCTTTTTAAACGGAAGATGGCTTTGAGAGTACAGCCCCTGGTATGAATAACAATTGGAGGAAGGTCTAATAATGCATCGAGAACGGACTCTAGAAAGCCCCCATGCAGCCGAGACAGACCGTTCTTTGGATTTTTGTAAATGCAGCAAACCAAACAACCCACGCATATGATATAATTAGCCTTGCCATAGCCGTGTAGATTGAGAGGACCCTTCCCGGTGACAGGCCCCATGTCTTGTCAATAGCCCTTTTGCACTGCCAGAAGGCCGACATATTTAGTCCATAGATGTTTGTTATCCAGGATGACACCCAAATACTTAGCTTTTTTGGAAAATTAGATGGTAATGCCTTTAGGCTTTAGATGAGTCAGACTATTCAGCTTCCTACTTCTCGTAAAGAGAACAACCTCAGTTTTGAGAGGATCGACTGAAATCCCTTTTCTGGTGCACGAATCGTCGATCACGTCTTGCACTGCCTGCGCTTTAGGGCAGACAGTCGCCCTACAAGATCTAACAGACAGCACAGCTACAGACAGCTACAGATAGTCAGTGCATAGACGTCAGAACTATTGAGCGCGTTGAGCAGTGAGTCGAACAAAATGCACCAAAACAGTGGAGACAGACTTCCGTCTTATGGGCAACCCCACCATCACATATTGGCCACAGTTAGCATCTGCAATCAGTGTCTTATTCACCAGCATTGCTTTTGTCCACAGAACTCGTGATTCGTCTATGCCGTGTTGTCTGGCCGAGTTACACATGCCAAAAGTTGCATTGCCAATTCTGCCTACTAGATTTTCATCCGCACTCTCGCAAGATTTTCGGCATTGGTAAGCGTGTTCCAGCGCAGACAGAGTATGTATTCGCAAGGCTGTTTTGCGCACATGGCGAGCGTGTAGTCTTCTTTTCTGATTTATGGTATAAAGGCTACTCTCACTGTTCGGTTCCGGTATGTACTCGTTTGCCAGTGTCAGGCTAGTAGTGAACATTCTTTTCAGAGTTACCAACAGCTAATCTGCTGCATAACTTTTTGTAACATAACTCGGTATAAGCCATCGATGCTAAACGACTTGAAGCCTAGGAAGCAACAGTATGTTTAACAGCCTCATCCGTCACCACAACCGATGAGATATAACAGCTACGGCGTGTTTTGTTATTCAGCTTACTAGCAGCTTCGTTAATAGGAGCTGGTTGTAAGCTGGTTGTAAGCTGGTTATAAGCTGGTTCTGATTAGGGTACCTGGGAAGCGAGCCCCCATATAGGTACCATTAGATTTTGTGAGTGGTTCCAACCTTGTTGATCTTCTCCTTTTGAGGTCTTTGACCAGCCTATTGGTTACACCGACAGTTTCGATATTCTCCCAAAAGTCTTTATAAGTTCCACTCTTCGAAATCCGAATAAGCTTCTTACAATATATTCTTTTTGCTTGGACTTGTAAAGATTCTAATCTGCCTCCTTCTGTTCAGAAGTTTTCCAGTTTCTTTATGAAGCCGCTGCAGATTGCTTACTAGCTGAACGTGCCATTTCAGAAAACTTGGAAAGGGTACCGTTCTGGTTCTGAGCAGCTTCCCCAAGATTTTGTTTTGCTTTGAGCTTTGGGGGAGCAGTGTTGGTTCTGTTGGTTTTCTGCGGCTGTGGATTCGACTGTGAATGCGATGTACCTATGGTATGACATGGAGATCTCAGATAGTACTTTCCAGCCAGTAATCTCTTTAGCATACCTGCTGGATAACATTAAGTCGATTACTTGCAGTCTTACTCTCGTTACAAAAGTTGAATGAGAGCCAACTTTGTTGAAAACTAGGTCAGACGATAGTATGAAATTCAGGAGATGATTGCCCTTCACGTTGCATTTGCGGCCAGAGGATTTAATTGCTTCATCGATCCAAAGATCTAACGCAATGTGTTAACATTTTAAGACCTCCCGTCTGGGTTCCAGCTTGAAATATTGATCAAATCCTTACAGTTGAGGAAATCTTACAGAGGAGCACTGAAAGAATGATATGACGGTGTTCATTGTCTTGAGCTTTCAATAGTTAGATTGTTCAATTCTGTCTATGCCTATTGAAGAAAGGACAATCCAATGAGCAATTCAGGAACAGTTCCTTATAAATTTTCCACTCCCAGAGTGTCTCCTCTGAAACGACTTGATAACGAATTAAGGGTTCATACTACCAAGTATGGGTGGATCATCAGAAAATAAAACAAAAGAAGAACAAAACAACGCTTTCGGCAATATCAACTTCAAATAATTTCAAAGTCATCTGTGGACCATCTTTTAACGAAGCCAAGTGATGAGTTTGCTTTCGTATTGGATATATAAATAAATTCGTGCGGTTTTTTTTTCCAAAATTTGAACGTTTATTTAAGAAAAACATGTACAATAGTATTATTCAAAGTATTGCCCGTCTGAAGCTATGACTTTTTCCCATCTTTCTGGCAATTTGTGGATCTCATCCCAAAAGAACTGCGCCGGGATGCTGCTGCTCTGATGTGAACCGTATTTCAATGAGGGCGTTCTGCATCGACCGGAACAAATGGTAGTCAGAAGGGGCAAGGTCTGGGGTACTCTCTTCAAACGGATTAATTGTGTTCGGTAGCATTGTCCATTGATGGTTTCACCCGGTTTTGGCAGCTCATAATACAGCACACCCATCTGATCCCACCAAATACAGAGCATTACCTTCGCGCCATGGATATTCGGCTTTGCCATTGATTTGGCTGGTTGGCCGGGTTTCACATATGATTTTTTGCGCTTGGGGTTGTCGTAATGGATCCATTTTTCATCACCAGTAACAATCCGATGCAAAAATGACTTCCTTTTGTGGCGTTCCAGCAGCATTTCGGACATGCAAAACCGCCTTTCGATGTCTCTCGGCTTGAGTTCATGTGGAACCCAATTTCCTTGCTTTTGAATATATCCAGCTGCTTTTAAACGTTTTGAAATGGCTGCTTGAGTGACACCCAAAGATTCTGCGAGCTCTTCTTGTGTTTGGCAACAATCTTCATAGAGTAATGCTTCCAGTTGTTCATCTTCAAACTTTTTTGGCTACCCAGGACGTTCATCGTCTTCCAAGCCAAAATCACCACTTTTAAATCGTGCAAACCACTTTTGGCACGTTCGCTCAGCTAGCGCATGTTCACCATAAACTTCCACCAAAATACAATGACTTTCGGCAGCAGTTTTCTTCATATTAAAGTATGAAATAATAATAATGGAATAATACAAGTTACGCTATCTCTTAGCAAACCGCACCCAATAATTATCTCCCCAATTTGTGAACGGAAATTAAGCTCCCTGTCATATGTTGGCCGTGGAGAAGGTAAATTCGGGGAGGAGACTTGTTGCACTTACGTGAGAAGGTTTTCGATTGACATTTGGTGACATTGACTTCCAAGCAGTTCATGATACACCAGGTGGCAAAACTTTTTAGATCTATTTGAAGGAGGCTGGAGTCGTGTTGTGAGGAAATGGGTTTAAAAAATTTGGTATTGTCAGCATTGATAGAAGTGCTGAGTGCTGAATGACCCTTTCAAGATCGTTAATGGTTAGGATGAAGAGAAGTGGACCAAGGGGCCGATAGGGCAGACCTGAAACGAAGATATCCATTTTAGCAAAATGGGTTCAAAGCCCAGGACGGACAATTTGAACAGGATTAGTTTATGAGATATCTTGTCAAAAGACTTACTGAAATCCGTCAGAAATGACACCTCAGCGAAGATTTGATTCCGGATGAACCGCTAGTCCATTGTCATTAAGTACTGGTAGATAATGAGAGTAGTTATTGAACTTTCTAGAGGAAAAATGTGTTCGTTAGACAGATTATTCCACGCACTAGGATACGCAATGGAAAACAGGATATAACTGCAAATTCCTGGAGTTGTGTCAATATGGCACTATTCCCCAAAAGATTCCCATATGCGTCGCATTTGTTAATTTATATCCTGCGATTGGGTCGTAATGCTTAAGATGTTACCATCAATTTTCGAGAGCGAAGAAAATAGAAAGATGCTGGAATTACCATATAATCCGAAAGATGCTAGACTTAAACTAAAAATATTTTCTTATAAATACGATTATATTGTGGAAAATCTTCATAAAATTTTTACGATACTCTGAAGTTAATATCACAATAATTAATACCTCGTTCCAGGCTAAGTTGCAGTACCATATCTCGTATTAACGGTCAAATTTTATTAAAATTAAATCTCTTCACTTTGATATGGATTCCTAATATTGAATATTGAACACCAGAATTATTTGACGTAGCCTCATTTTATTTTTTACTCATGGCAGCAACAAATAAAATCATTTAATAAATTACAATTTGATTGAGTGATTGTATCAACAGTCAATAAAGAAAAGTAGCGAGTGTATGCCATTAAAATTAATTGACTAAATTAAATGTTGCTATACAGCATATCAAAATTTCACATGATTGAATGCATACGGTAGGAAATAAACAATAAATATTGTTTATGGCAACAGCCTTAAGTTTCAAGAGTAAAGGCAATAAAAAAATGTTAAAATTTAACATTGAGAACATATAGCGTGCAAAACAATCAAGCAAAACGCATTGTGAATATTATATTAGCGTAAGGAGTAAATGTATTTTATTCTTTCAAAAATCTGGGTAAATATTTTCGAAACGAATCCGTGATATAAAATTTTGCAGTTTTTATGTTTTATAAAGAGTTTTTCATAAGATGTGGGGAGCATATTCCAAAAGGAATTCCTTGAATTCACACAGACCATCTTTTGATATATGTCATATAGTGTTCCATATTACCTACCATTTAATCACGGAAAAGTTGGCTAAAAAGTTTGTGACCGCAACGTAAAGATAGCGGCACTCGTCAATAAAAGCTATTGGCAGTTTCTTACCGAAGTTTCAGTCATTTTGGACGCACAGTTTTTAGTTGACAGTCGTATGAGTGTTTTTTGTGAAAATGGAAAATAATTGAGTATCGAGCTGTTATTAAATTCTTGTTTTTGAAAGGCAATACGCCTACGCAAATCAAAAATGAGTTGGACTCTGTGTATGGGGACTCTGCATCATCATTGACCACAGTGAAATTTTGAGCAGCTGAATTTAAACGTGGCCGTAAGAGCTTGGGAGATGATGAACTTTCGGGACATCCTAAAACTGCAACCACTGACGATAACATTGCTAAAGTTCACCAAATGGTGTTAGACGACAGCCGAATTAAAGTGAGAGAGATAGTAGAGGTTATGAAAATGTCCAAAGAACGTGTTTGTTACATATTAAATCAAGATTTAGGCATAAGAAAGCTGTCCGCGCGCTGGGTGCCGCGTTTGCTTATCTTAGGACAAAAACGTGTTCGAATGAACATTTCCAACGCTCTGTTGGCGCAGTTTAGGCGCAATAAATCTGAGTTTTGGCGCCGATTAATTACTGTAGATGAAACTTGGATACACCATTATACGCCCGAAACAAAAATTCAGTCAAAACAGTGGACTGCAAAGGGCGAGGGTCGAGCCGGCTCCAAAAAAAACCAAAACCTGGGAAAGTGATGGCGACTGTTTTTTGGGATAGTAAAGGAGTTATCTTAATTATCTTCAAAAAGGAAAAACCATTACAGGAGCATACTACGCATCATTACTTGCCAAGCTGAAAGCAGAAATTGCGCAAAAACGGCCACATTTGCAGAAAAAGAAAATCCTGTTTCACCAAGACAACGCGCCGTCTCACACCTCAGCGGTTACCATGGCAAAAATCCATGAATTACGGTTTGAACTGCTTGACCATCCGCTTTATTAACCAGATCTAGCCCCAAGCGACTTCTTTTTGTTCCCTCATCTAAAAACTGCGCTTGGAGGACAGAAATTTTCGTCAAATGAGGAGGCAATCACCTTCATGAACAATTATTTTGCAGAGAAAAACGCCAAGTACTATTTGGACGGGTTAGAGAGATGGGAGAAGTATGTAAAAGTACAAAAAAATTTTAAGAAAAAATGTTTGTATCACTGTTCGGTCGGAAACTTTTCGTATATGGTTCAGCAACGTTTACAAATCATTAAATTTTTTTATCAACATTTTTGGTCAGTTCCGACTACCTTCCGTGCGTTTGCCAGAAATGGCCCTTTCAATTGACCTCCCGCTTGTGCGATTTAACACTTTTTTTTGAACTACGTAAATATATTGGTCTATTCCAGAAAGCCAGATACTTTGAACGGTTATCGTGAAATAGCTGGAATATCGATTGAATTATGTAACAATGTCATAGAAAATAGATTCAGTGCATCCGCTTATGCAGACGATTATGTGGAGGACATTTAAATGATGTCATATTTCATAACTAATTGCATCAATTGTGAAGGATGTTTTTTCAGAGTGATACAAATTTAATATGAAATAAAATACTTGAAACTTATGTTAATGTCTATGATATTAGCATTATTTAATAGACAATTTTATGCCATTAGTGTTTGAATATGATATCGAGCAAATGCGCTCCACGGCTAGCTTGAATAAATCGCAATCGTGAAGTCCAACTTTCAACAACTTTTTCGAGCAACTGGGGCCGTACATCAGCAATACCACGGCCAATGTTGACTTCAAAATCGTCCAACGTCTCCGGCTTATCGGCATAGACTAGTGACTTCACATACTCCCAAAGAAAGCAATCTAAAGTTGTGACATCACAGGATAGTGGAGGCCAGTTCACAGGTCCATTACGCGAAATTATGCACTCAGCAAATGTTTCCCGCAACTAATTGGTGGTGTCACGAGCCATGTTGCGCCATCTTGTCACGTCAATGCCATTCAACTGAAGAACGAAGAAGTCTGAAATCATGTTTCTATAGCGCTCTCCATTGACGGTAACATTCTGGCCGCCATCGTCCTTAAAGATATATGGGCCGATGATTCCACTAGCCCATAAAGCACACCAAACAGTGAGTTTTAATGGTTTTAAGAGTGTCTCGACAAAGGCTTCTGGGTTTTCGCCACTCCAAATTTGGCAAGTTTGCTTGTTTACATATGGATCTTATAAGCTTTTAAGCCAAGGCCTTCGGTAAAATCTTCCACAAAGTTGATGGGCATAGCTCCCACTGCTGTGCACGATGGCGTACTGACACAACAGCAATAACTTCTTCTGTTCGCACTGTTTGTCGTCTTTGGGGATGCGTATTATCCACCAGAGTGTACATGGTGTGAAAACGATTCATCGTGTTCCGAATAACTTGCTCAGATGGACGATTTTGTCAACCGTAAAGTAAGTTGGCTAACCGAACCATGGTTTTCAAAATAAATTTACACAATTTACACGCATTGTTCTGGCGTTAATCTATTCATTGTAAAATGGCAATACATACTAACCACAAATCAACATTCAACTGTCTAATTGTCGCTAAATTGTAGCGAGTAAGAGCCACTGCAGTCGACAACGTAGCAGCTCTGTTAGTTAGCACAACTCCCACCTCCTCGTGACGCCATCTGGGAATTTCTTCGGAAATTTGGAACAGGAAGATGACGAATGGCGAGATTCCTGCACCACGAAAAAGGAGAAGTGTCGATTGGTCTATGATCCAGCGGGCCATAGCCGTAAAAATGATAACTGCTACGAATCGACAGCAAAGGCCTCGGATACCCTCCTCGACTTACTCCAGGAAGGGCCCCGTAACTTCAGATCCTCAAACTGAAAAACTCATTACGGGCGATTTCAATATACACGATTCTGGGTGGCTCCGACATTCTGGACAAACAACACCCGACTATTAACCCAGCTTAATAGTCATACCGCCAACACCCTGGACTCGTTTTTAACTTGTCCCTTGACAAATACATGATCAATATGCTATCCCCTCTAGGCTGGACGGACCACTGTACCGTATAAGCTAACTTCTCGTACACCAACCACACAATTTGAGAAAAGATTCCTAAAAGAATCGTATGGAAATACGAGAAAGCCAATTGGGGCGGACTTAACAACTTCTTTAGGAATCTTAACTGGTCGTTAGGTTTCCTTGATAACGACGGGGATGCTGCTGCTGATATGATCACAGGCACTATTCTCTTTGGAATGAGATCCTTTATCCCTCATCGGATGAAAAGTATCAAACCAAAAGAATAGGCATGATACGACTCGAGGGTTAGAGAAATGTTTTTTCGGTCCTTCAAGACCAACCCGATAGAGGAAAATTGAAAAAAGTTTAAACGAGCCAGGAATGACTGCAACGTCTTTCTTAAGCGTGTAAAATTCCAATACGACCAAAAACTGAGGCGAAAAATACTTCAATGTGCCCAAAGGAATGGCATTCCAGTTGTTCGCTCTTTGGACACGACCAGTCTGTTTGCTACACACTTTGCAGCCACTTGAGTGGATGAGACAAATCCACTTTAGCACTCGTGTAGTAGCAAGAGTTCTTACAGATCTTAACATTCATAATTCCGCGGGTCCTCCTTCTGAAGAGGTGTTCTTGCTCACTAGCAAAACTACTGCGAAAGCTTTTTCATCAATCCTACTCTCTGTGACGCCTTCCGAGCAGATGGAAAACAGAATTTGTTTAGCACGTCCGTAAAAAAGGCGAATCTTCTTCTCTATACTCATGGCACATATGTCACTTCTTTTCAAGGTCATGGAAACGCTGATAAACCGAGCTCATGAAATATCTGGAAAAGCACGAAAACTTCTCAATGACCGGCAGTACGGTTTTCATAGCAACAGGTCCACCGGTGATCTAATGGCATGTCCCACCGAAAAGTGGAACCAAAGCGTACATCAATCTGGCGAAAGCAAGATAGTCGCACTTGATATTTCTAAGGCATTTGACAGAGTTTGTCATCAGGCTCTTTTGTGGAAAATGCGTACTTTTGGGATCGATGACTCTCTTCTTCAATGGATTAGAAATTACCTTTCGGAACGTTCAATTCAAGTCTGATATTCACAAAATAAATGCTGATGTGCCTCAGGGCTCCGTTCTGTCCCCGACACTCTTTTTAATTTTCATCAACGATCTCTTTTCTGCCACTTCTAATCCAATATATTCCTTTGCTGACGACAGTACTCTCTGCTTTTCATATTCGTCCCTGCTCTGATCTTAACAGCATAACTAATTGGGGAACCACTAACGGAGTAGTATTTAATGCTTCCAAAACACTGCTGTCGTTAAAGCGAAATTTAAAAACCCAGCCATTGTCCACGAATGGCACTTACATCGTCGAAACCGATAAACTTTCCATTCTCGGTATGGGTGTCAATGAAAACTTACGTTGGAATGACCACATATTCGATGACGTCAAAAATGCTGCGAAATGCCTAGGTTTCCTCATGCGATGTAAGAAATACTTCAACCCTTCCGATCAGGCGTCGATATATGTATAAGGCATTTATCCGCCCGAAATTGGAGTATAATGCCCACAAAAAAAATTTCTGCACCTGCTAGATAGGGTTAAAAACCGTGCGATAAAACTCATAGGTGGTACTAATATCACTTAAAGAATGGACACTCTCGAACACCACCGTAATGTCCTGTGTCTCACTGTTTTATCGCTATTTCCACCATCGCCAGTGGTTTTCCACAGAAATCGCCAGTAGCATTCCGCCCCTTCAAACTTTTAATCGTAACATTCGCCTTGCTATGAATACTCATCAGTGTACCCTCAAGCTCACTTTCGGACGTGCTCTAAAATATCGTGATTCGTTCCTAAGCCGTACAACTCGCTTATTAAATGAACTGCCTTTATTTCCTAGTCATTATAACCTTCAAACATTGAAAACCAACGTTCACCGGTACCTCTCTTTCTATCCTCCCTGATTTTCCTTCGCCCGCGCTATGAGCAAGCATTTTAAGGGTGTTTAAATCCGTTGAGCGCGTAGAAATTACATATATTACAATAATATAGACATCCTAGGACTGAGTGAGATAAGATGGTTCGTTGCTGGGGAATACCAGTCCGCAATTAAAAGCTCTGTCATGCTCTACTCTGGCAAGTCAGCTGGAAGTGCTCGGAGGTCTGGAGTAGAATTGACGCTAACTCCAGCTGAGAAAAGAAGCCTCATATTCCGGAAACCTCATAGGGATCGGATATGGACGGCTAGCTTCCAGATTAGAGTAAGAAAAGTTACCATCATACGGTCTTGTGCCCCAAGTGAAGACGCGGCTGACGAAGAAAAGAACGATTTTTACCGACGCCTAATGGGTTCATCGTAGGTGTGATGGGGGATTTCAATGTCAAGGTAAGTAGCGAAAACATTATGCTGAAACACGTGATGGGGCTTAACGGTCTTGTAGAACGTAATGACAACGATGAGCGGTTTGTGGACTTCCTCAATACCAATCGCCTAGTCATTGAAGGTACGCTGTTTAAACATAACACCTGCCACAAGATCAACTGGGTCTCAACTGACAGGCAGCGGACATCTTATGTTAGCTCATATACGCCTTCGTACTGCATGCGTCAACAGCAACCGCTCAAACTGGCTCCAAACGATCAGCTTCAGTACCAGCCTGTCGGGATTCGCAAGTGAGCCAATAGTTCAGGGACCACCTTGCCTTAGAAGCAGAAGCAATCGGCACCACAACGCAGAATAGCGTGGATGACCACTGGAACCCCGTGAAAAATGTGTTTGCAACTGGGGCAGCCGCCAATGTCGGCAAATGCAGAAAAGTCACCGCATATGGCTTTCGGCTGAAACCTGCAGACAGATCGATGAGCGTACACCAATAAAAGCTAGGATTGCAGCAGCCTCAGGAGTAGAGAGAACCAAGCTATTGTAGAAGCCCAATATCGTGTGAAGAAAAAGGAAATGCAGCGCCGAATCGACACACTGGCTTCAAGCGCGAAAGAAGCAACAAGGAGCTTACTGTTGGTCAGAACTCCAAACAACATCTAGTGAAAAGTGTAGATGGTAATCTACTGATTTCGGATGAGGATGGAGAGAACATTTTGCTACGGTCTTAAACCACTTAGACCATGGTGCTATGATGTCAAATTCGAATGAGTTTTCCGAGGCAGCAAAGTCCCGGACTCGCATCGGGCCTCCCAGTAAAACCAAAATAATGGTAGCAATCAGTTCCCTCAAGAAAAGCTAGGCGGTGGGTACTGATGGCATCCCTGCGGAGCTATGCCAAGCGGCCCCAAATTGTTTTTAAATGTTTCTAAGTTATAACGACCAGGAGCATTCCATAAGCGAGTTGTATGGGTTAGGAACGAATCACGATATTTTAGAGTACCTCCCAAAATGGGCTTGAGGATGTACTGATGAGCTTCATAGCGGGACGGATGTTACGGTTGAAAGTTTGAATGGGCGGAATGTTACTCACGATTTCAATGGAGCACTGGTGGGGGAAATATTGGCTATAGCAGAAGCGCCCAGACGTGCGGCAATGAAACTAATACCCCACGAGGATAAAACTGTATTTATTGACAGCCAGTTTATCATTGCGGCCATCACTGAAGTCGAGATTAAATCGAAGCTTGTAAAGCGCTATCGTGAAGAGCCTAAGGCTCTTTGCGTTCACAATAAGTTTAAGCTCTGCTGGGTCCCTGGCTACAAAGTAGTGGCAGGCAACGAATATGCAGACGAGTGAGCTCCCTTAACAGGGAACTGCCAAATCAAAGTGCCAAATCTCCACTATGTACTCTAAGAATAAAAGTAGAGCAAACGCTGCGAATCAAAGCCAATTTTGGTAGGAATTCAGCAAATCCAGAGCAAACCAGATTCTGTTGAAAGGCAGAACTGAACTATCTGCATGTGTTGCATGCAGTAGTATTCTTGGAGACGCATGCAATGAAGCTGCACCTTACCGAAAAACAATTTTGCAGAGGCTGTGGCTGTGGATTCACGAGAGGATACCCTCCACTTTCTGTGTTAGAGCCCCAGCCTGAGTAATTTGGGACAGAGAACTATCTGCTGCTTCGTTTACATTTCTTTTTAGATTCGCGGACGCAACAAGATGACTTAATCCTGCTCAACGACAGCCAACACAAGACCGAAAGGGGAAACCAAAATTAATAATCGTAATCCAATTCCTATTAACTCCAAATTCCCCTACCCCGATATCACAAACGGTCTCCTAAGTACGAGTGCTTTCGGTTCCAGATGCCACATTAACCCACAAATTCAACCTAACCTACATCATCTGTATGGTATATATGAGTACCTGAGCCGATAGTAGTTATTGAAAAATTTCGCACCCAACGAGAGCGGTGCATTTGGAAGAAAATATCGTGGCTGTGGAAGCTTGCGTCGAGTAGCATCCCAATCTGGAAAAATCTTGGTCTCATGACTTTAAAATTAAATTGGTGCACGAGCGTAACCATTTATTGCGACGGATACTCAGTGATTGGGCTTTAAATCAACTGGGAGTTTTACCCATTTCTGCTTCAACCGCTACGTAAACTAGCAGAATTGCCTTATTAGCAGTAAGGGCAATCTTCAAGAAGTTCACCAAATGCCATTGCATCCAGGAAAATCTACCGTATGGTGCAGATTGTTTGTCGGTGGTATCATCGATCCTTAGCTCTTCAAAAATTAGGCTAGAGCGCAAGCTACTATCAATAGACACCGGTCTCAATGCGATAATTCCAAGAAGATGGTGCTCCACCAACGAAGACATCGCTTTATTGAAAACACTATTTGGTAATAGAGTGATTCCAAGGAATGGACCCTTCAATTGGCCAGCAAGATGATACGATTTGACGCCATTGCATTATTTTCGTTGATTATATTCTATGTCAAGTAACTTAACACATGGGCTGAAAAGTGCCGTGCCGTTTTATAGTAAAACACAAAGTTTTTGCAAAATTCAACTTTATTTATCAATATAGTTGCCTTCGAGGGGAATACACTGATTGAAACGATTTTTCAATCTTTCGATACCAGTTTTGTAGTACGATTTCGGTTTAGCCTCAAAATAGGCCTCTGTTTCGGCGATTACTTCTTCATCGGTCTTAAATCTCATTCCGGCGAGCATTCTTTTGAGGTCTGTGAACAGGAAATAGTCGCTGGAGGCCAAATCTGCTGAATACGGTGGGTGGGGAAGCAATTCGTAGCCGAATTCAGCGACTTGTGACACGGTGCATTGTCTTGATGAAACAGCACTTTCTTTTTCTTCAAATGCGCGGCCGTTTTTCTGCGATTTCGTCCTTCAAATGCTCCAACAACGCAATGTAATAGTCGCTGTTGATAGTCTGCCCCTTTTGGAGATAGTCGATGAAAATTATTCCATGTGCATCCCAAAATACGGATGCCATAACCTTGCCAGCCGACTGCAATTAAGCTTTTGGTTGTTTTTTACGAGGTTCGTCGCCTGCTCGCCACTCAGCTAACTGCCGACTTGACTCTGGTGTGAAGTGATGGAGCCAAGTTTCATCCATTGTCACGTACCGACGAAAAAATTCGGCTTTATTGCGGTTGAACAGCTTTAAACACTCCTCTGAATCATCAACACGTTGTTGTTTTTGGTCGACTGTGAGCAAACGCGGCACCCACTTTGAACAGAGTTTTCGCATGTCCAAATATTCGTGTATGATATATACAACACGCTGTTTTGATATCTTCAGAGCCTCAGCTATCTCGATCAACTTCACTTTACGGTCATTCGTAATCATTTTGTCTACTTTTTTGATGTTTTCATCTGAAACAGCCTCTTTTGGACGTCCACTGCGTGCATCATCTTCGGTGCTTGTATGATCACTTTTAAATTTTCCAATCCACTTGCGAATGGTTCGTTCGGCTGGTGCAGAGTCCGGGTAACACTTATCAAGTCATTTCTTTGCATCGGCTGCATTTTTTCCCATCAAAAAGCAATAATAAATCAACACACGAAATTGTTTTGAATCCATTTTTTTCACAATCACAAAAGTTGCTTCACTCACAGCGGTATATCTCAAGAACTAATCGTCCGAGAGCTGTCAAATTTATACACGTATCTTTTGAAGGTTGGTTCTAACTGATAATGGTATGGATTTAATTCAAGTGGTGCCCTCTCTTAGAAACGGACTTTTCAGCCCATGTGTTATTTATACCAAAACCGATGTTGTGGAGCAAAACATTGTTCGAGTAATGCGCGACACGAGGTCTGTTCAAAAAGTAAGGTGGCTTTTAAAATTTCGCGGGCACCATACATTCGATTATCGATTAGTTTTTTTTGCTGTGTTGGTACACATGTCCCGAACATACTCGTACATATGTTCACAGTTTCAAGTATATAGCATACTTAGTTTTTTTTTGACAGATAGAAAGGTTAAACATGTTTTGGTGTGCTCGGCTATTTTCAATTATAATAAAAAATGTAGCAATGAATTTGCATCAAATTTTGTGTAAAAAATGGAATTAAGTGCTTTAAAACACTTGAAAAGTTGACAGTGGCATACGGTGAGACTGCTCTAAGCAAAAAAAAAAATTTTACAGGTGGTACAAGCCCTTTCAAGATGGCCGAGAAGATGCCAATGAAGAACCTGGCTCTGGACGCCCCAATATATCAACAAAAGATAGTAACGCCGAAGCTGTGAAGAAAATTGTTTTGGAAAATCGTCGAATTACCATAAGAGGAGTTGCTGAGGATATTGGCATGAGACGTGTGTGAGCGAAATTTGAAGAACCACCGCATGAGCATAGCTCAGGAGCTCTTGAATGATGTCAATGATGATCTTAACTTGTTCAAAAAGGTCTTAGCTGTCCCCATGCGACTTATTCCTGTTCCCAAAATTGAAGAGACCTATGACATGACTGAGATTTGCAACGATTGAGGAAATGAAAATGGCATCGCTGGAAGGGCTCAAGAGTATACAAAAAAGTGCTTATGAGAAGTGCTTCGAAGAGCGGAAAAAGCTTTGGCACAAGTGTCCGTGACTTTTTGAATTTCTGACCTCTTTACTGAAACAGCAACACTGCTCCTGTCAACAGGCATCTGTCAGTTGACTCCTGTCAAAATTTAAACTTGCTGCGTCAGTTAGTTTGTGTTTGACAGCCTACCTTGACAGACTACTCACTAATTTGAGGAGAAAATGGAAAAAAGTGAATTTCGTGTGCTTATTAAGCATTATTTCTTGCGAAAAAAAACCATTACCGAGACCAAGGCTAAGCTTGATAAATACTATGGGGACTCTGCACCATCGATTTCAATGGTAAAAAAGTGGTTTACTGAATTTCGTTGTGGCCGTACAAGCACTGAAGATGCCGAACCTCCTGGACGCCCAGTTGAGGTCTCTACACCCGAAACAATCGAAAAAATTCACGATATGGTGTTGGCCGACCGAAGATTGAAAGTGCGAGAGATTGTGGAAGCCGTAGGGATCTCGCATGGCTCAGTGGTTTCAATTTTGAATGATCACTTGGGCATGAGAAAGCTTTCCGCAAGATGGGTGCCGCGTTTGCTCACAGTCGACCACAAACGCAATCGTGTAACAACTTCACAGGAAGGTTTGGCGTTGTTTAATCGCAATATGGAGGAGTTTTTGCGCCGTTTTGTAACCGTGGACGAAACATGGATCCATCACAACACACCAGAGAACAAACAACAGTCAAAACAGTGGGTTTCTAAGGGTGAATCGGCGCCAAAGAAGGCCAAGGTGGGTTTGTCAGCCAATAAAGTTATGGCGACTGTTTTTTGGGATGCACGCGGGATAATCCACATTGACTACCTTCAAAAGGGAAGAACAATCAATGGGGAATATTATGCCAACTTATTGGACCGATTCAATGACGATTTGAAAAAAAAAACGACCTCAATTGGCCAAGAAAAAAGTTCTTTTCCACCAAGACAATGCAAGGGTGCACACATGTGCAGTTGCCATGGCAAAAATCCATGAATTGGGCTATGAATTGCTCCCTCATCCACCCTATACTCCAGATTTGGCTCCGAGCGATTACTTCTTGTTCCCAAACCTGAAGAAATGGCTTGGTGGAAAAAGATTTGACTCCAATGATGAAGTCATCTCGCAAACAAAGGCCTATTTTGAGGACCTCGACAAATCATTTTTTTTGGAAGGGATAAACAAATTGGAGAAGCGTTGGACAAAGTGTATAGAGCTCAAGGGAGACTACGTTGAAAAATGAAATTATTTTTTTATCAAAAAAACTGTGTTTTAATCCAAAAGTCACGGACGTATTGACCCGCCCTCGTATCTAATGGGAATTACTATGAAGAGGACAACCTTAGTATTGATGAATAAATAAATACATTTTCATAAAAATATAAAGTCACCTTACTTTTTGAACAGACCTCGTATCTGGCACCAATTGCTCGAAAAAGTGGTCGAAAATTGGACCTCTAAAATGGGCTTTGTACGGGGCAGCCGTGGTAGACATATGTCCAAAACTATTTCTAAATATTAAATTGCATGAAATAATCTTTTGAATGCCATTAAGTTAGTCCCTTTGTGTTTTATTTAAACAAAAAATTCTGAACCTCTAAAAAAAAAAATACTTTATATCCTGCGCAAAATTCTATAAGCCGTTGTTCGGTAGCCATTTCAAAAACCTCGTGGGGTTCCCATCCAAAGTTTCACTGGAGGTAAAATGTAATTTTTTCCACCAATAAAATTTTCCATTTCAATTTATTGTTCCTTTTAATAGAACGAGCATTTTAATTAGCAGCCTTTAATGTCTTTCTTTTTTTTAGATTTTATGGTTAATGACTTTAAATGATAATAATTAGTACACTCAATTTTATTTATCTATTTATTTTTTTGTTTATCAATTTATTTAGCAGTTTAAGCAATTGGTTTTTAATTTAACCCGAAATATATATAGTTGTATACATACGAGTATATTTGTAAATACACCTAGTCGAAAATCACCTCCGATATTTGGTGGTTCAAAAAATATTATATTAAACAAACTATACCAGATATTCTGGATTAGATAAATATGCTATCATATAAATTACAATTGTTTCGTTTGACTTTGTACACTTGCTGACATGTCTAGTTATTCAATTGTATAAGATCTGAAGTCCGATGAGATGTAAATGTAATAATTTAAATATAGTTTTTGCGAAGACTCAGAAGGCAAGCCACAAGATAAGCAACGAACAAAATTCAAAGTTCACAAATCGGAGAAACAGAAAAAAAATGTGGAAACAAAATAGCCATTTAGGCGCCAATTGCTAGCTGTCTTTTCCTTGAGATTTTTATGAATTATTAACTCATCAGCTGATTAGATAAAACATTTTTCTGACCAGTAGTCATATTGGGAATCGAAACAACTAATACAACACATCACAATCACTTTGCATAACTCGATTTTAATAACCGATATCATCATAAGTACGAGTATAGATATTTCAAGAATCTTCTTTCAACAACTGGTTCGTCCTTGATTAAAAAAAAAAATAATAATAATAAAAACAATCACTTACATTATCTGTGCAATCACTTTCGGATTTTTTAAATATCCAAATGGATTTGTATTTTTTTGTTTTTTTTTTGTGTATTTTAGTCCAGAGAATGTACTCCAATTAGCTATAAGGATGATGATTCCCACAATCACTAGTGTCACGATCTACAGGGGCAAACAAATTTGGAAAAAAAAACGCGTTTAAATCGCCTTTCTAATGCGAAACCGGCTCGCGGCAATGTTAATCCGTCAAGACGTTGTGATAAAATAACCGACGACTCAGATGCTCAGATACATTTATTCATGCTCGTCGTAGATCTAAAGTTAACAACAAATTCAAGATGAGAGCATGGGCTGTACAAAAACAATTTTCAAAGAGAATGAGAGTAAGAGAGAGTAATTTTATTGTTTACATTTTGTTTTTTGTTTTACAAATCCATACGAGTACGAGTATCTATCACTCATATCTGTACTAGACATCAGTACAACTTATTGGCCGGCAAGGTAGGCATTCGTGCTGGGCATGGGTATAGGAACTCCCTGTTTTGGTTATCAATTATCCGATTCATGAGATTTGTTGAGACGCTCACCTACACAGATTGATTGATACTCGTATCTACATAGCGTCCATAGTGCTAAGTGAATTAGGGAAGCTTTTTTAACTTATTGAAGAAATCCATTGTCATTGATTGTTACTGATCGTGTTGCGAATATATTCTACGAGTATGTGTATGAAATTTGAAAAAATATTTCGAAAGATGTTTTTTTTAAAAAACCGATACAAAATATAAATAAATATGGAATGCCAAAAACCTTATAAAGATTTGCATAATTATAGCATATGAAGGAACTTACCAGAGCTGATCGCAGTTGAGCAGAATAATAATATTTAGAGCTTCGACCTTGAGACTAACAATTGATTAAAAATTGTGGTTTTCTAGTTTACATTCTCGTATAACACCTACACATCTTGGTTGAGTACTTAATTTCAAATTAGTGTTTTCATTAAAATGAAAAAAAGAAAAAATTAATTTTTCACACTATGAATCTTATAATAACGTGACCAACAATCTTTGGAGGAAGACGAAACAAAATTGGAATGCTTGAGTTAAGTGACAAGTCACTTAGAGAAGCCACATGTTTTTAGCATTTGGTAATTGGAATATTTTGCGTCTGCTATATTTGAGCTGTTCATTCTGCCAAGATTTGTTACAAAATTAAGGCACAAAATATTCGACTCAACCCTATCCTAGAGGCAAAGGTACTATTGTAGGTTGCAATGTAAAACTATAGATAGTCCAATATTATACGAGAAGTACCCGACCTGACATATAGATGGCGGTTGTTGTTTAAAAATAATGACAATTGTAGGAAGTACCAATCTTATAAAGCTTAAAATTTAAGTTTGACGACGCTATGTTTTTAAATTTGAAAAAAATTGGACCTCATTATGTGATACAATACGTTCATTTGAAAGGCCTCACTCCAACCAACATCAAAACGAAACTGGATTCTACTCTGGCGGAGTCTGCTCCTTTGTTTACAACAATAAAATATTGGGTGGCAGAGCTTAAGCGGATCCGTACGAGTTGCCAAGACGAACATCGCAGTGGTCGACCAAGTGAGCTCAGTTCACCAGAAATGTTGAAAAAAATCCACAAAATGGTATTGGATGGCCGTCGATTGAAAGTACGTGACCTAGCAGATATGGTAGGCATTTCAAAAAGCGATGTATACCGCATGTTGACTGAAAAATTGGACATGAGAAAGCCGTGCGCAAAATTTGCGCCGCGATTACTCACAATGGAACAAAAACAGCGTCGTGAGGATGTTTTCATCGAGTGTTTGGCGAATTTTCACAGCAATAAAGCCGAATTTTTGCGTTGATCCATAGCCATGGTTGAAACATGGGTCCATCACTTCACACCCGAGACGAAGGAACAGTCAAAACTATGTATCCAGAATCCAAAGAAGGCGAAGACAGTTCCATCTGGAGGCAATGTCATGGCGTCAGTTTTTTGGGATGCGCGTGGTATAATTTTCAACGATTACATTCAGAAAGGAAAAACAATCAACGGCGTGTACTATGCGAAATTATTGCAGCGTTTGAAAGATGAAATCAAGAAAAAACGGCAGCGTTTGGCGAGAAAAAGGTTTTGTTTCATCAAGTCAATGCACCAGTTCACTCATCCGTCATCGCGATGCCAAAATCAATGAGCTGCAGCTCGAATTGCTTCCTCATGCACCTTATTCGCCAGATTTAGCGCCTTCGGACTATTTTCTATTTTCGAATTTGAAAAAATGGTTCGGTGGTAAAAGCCTCCGGTTGTTGGCTATTGTAAGGAGCTCGACGATTCTCAATATAAACAGGGTATCAAAGATATTGAACATCGCTAGAAAAAGTGTATTGAATTAAAAGAAGATTACGTAGAGAAATAAACATATTTTCCCCCAATTTTTTTGTGTTTTCTTTGTTAGGTCGGGTACTTCTGGGATTACCCTCGTATTTTGAATTGGAAGCGATATCATGACCTTCGCGAAGAGGAGGAATCCGAGATGGGCATGGTTTAAGTGGGAAGCTATCAAAATTCCGCTTAAGCTCGAAGCAAGACAGAAGAAAGAGAAAGAATCTGAACAGGGTCTCCAGCAAATGTTTTGAACTAACCTGACAGTAGCAAAGTTTGGATCGGCTGTTTCATAGTGGAATACCAGAAGCTTCTTGATAGGTCACTAAAGACTAATTTGGATAGACATTGAAGAAAAAGGGATATAAGAGGCCAATGTCAGGTTGGAAACACTAAGAAAATCGTGTGAAACATACGATAAGTGGAAACCCTGATAGAGATTGCGCGCAGGCGGCGTCATGTCTCCACTCTTATGATTGACTCTCGGCTTAACGAACGTTTACGCTTAGTTAATTTCCTCATAAGTCAGGTTGTTCTCCTCACAAGAAAGAGGAATCTGACCTCTTTGGGTCATCTAGTGCTAAAAGGCGACATGGTCTGTCTCTCCAACAAAGGGGGGACATTTGGAGTCATGGTGGATAATACAGGCTGATCAAATTGCATTACGTGAGTTAATAAGCAAATGGCTAGCTGAAAAGATCATTCGTTCAGAGTATGCTTCGCCGGTGGTATTAGTATCGAAGAAGAATGAGACAAAACGATTATGCTGTGACTATCGTAAATTAAATGAAAAGATTGCGAAGGATAATTTTCCGATGGTACTGATCGATGAGGTTCTAGAGCAGCTGCAAGGTGGTAAGGTGTTTTCGATGTTGGACTTAAAGAACGGATTTTCCCATGTCCCGATGGATCCAGAGTCGTGGAAATATACGGTCTTTGTTACACAAGATAAATAATATGAATTTCTGTACATGCCGTTTGGGATATCAAATTCACCACCAGTGTTCGCGAGATATACATATAAATGCTATTTACCGGACATTAATCCGAGAGGGAGTAGTAGCAGCATACATGGATGATCTTACTATACCATCGAAGGATGAAGAAGAGGGCATTGAGAAGCTTAAGAAAGTTCTGGAAGTCGCGGCAAAGAACGGGCTACGACTTAATTTGGAAAAGTATCAATTCCTGAGAAAGAGAATCGAATTCCAAGGGTACATAATTGAAAACAACGGTATCCAACCATCTGCTACTTCTAATCCAATATATTCCTTTGCTGACGACAGTACTCTCTGCTTTTCATATTAGTTCCCGGACTCACGTCCCTGCTCTTCGGCTGTAGAACGGGAACGCCAGCATATGTTGAGCTCATTAAATTCCGATATCAACAGCATAATCAATTGGGGAACTATCAACAGAGTGGAGTTTATTGCTTCCAAAACAATGCTGTCCACTGTCGTCAAAGCGAAATTTAAACACTCAGCCATTATCCATGAATGGCACTTGCGTCGTCGAAACCGATAAACTTTCCATTCTCGGTATGTGTGTCAATGAAAACATATTCGGTGTCGTCAAAAATGTTGCGAAATGTCTAGGTTTCCTCAAGCAATGTAAGAAATATTTCACCCTTTCTGACCTGGCCTCAATATATAAGGCATTTATCCGCCCAAAATTGGAGTACAATGCCCACATCTGGTTGGGTGCGCCTTAAACATCTCAGCACCTGTTACATAGGGTCCAAGACCGTGCGATAGAACTCATAGATGATACTAATATCACTCACCCTCGTACACCGACGTAAGGTCTCGTGTGTGATTCTGTTTTATCGCTATTTCCACCACCGTAATGGTTTTCCACAGAAATCGCCAGTAGCATTCCGCCCCTTCAAACCTTTTACCATAACACCCGTCTTGCTACGAATGCTCATAAGTATACCCTCAAGCCAACTTTCGGAAGTACTGTAAAATATCGTGATTCGTTCCGTACAACTCGCTTATGGAATGCCATTATAACCTTCAAATATTTAAAACCAACTTTCGCCGGTACCTCTCTTTCTATCCTCCCTGACTTTCCTTCGCCCGCGCTGTGTGCAAACATTTTAAGGGTACTTAAATCGCTTGAGCGCGCGCAAATTATGCGCTACTGATGCGCAGTTTCCTGACTAGGTCAGTGTCGCTGTACAGCTCGTATAATTTGTCCTCCAAAACCCATCAACGTAAACCGGACCGAATATATGAAGAATTTTTCTCTCGAAACGACTGGCGATATCTCCATCCACTTTCGATAGAGTCCATGCTTCAGCGCCATTAAGTAAGACTGGGATGGTCAAGGTCTTATATAAAGTCTTAGTTAAGTTAGTTAGTTTTTCGGGATAAATTTCTACTACTCAATTACCTTCTTCACCCAAAGAAACAGTGACTGGCAAGAGTCATTCTTCGTCTAATTTCTGCTGAAGTGCTGTTGGCAGAGCCAAGGTAGACAAAGTCCTTTCCTAACTCGAAATTATGATGTTCTGTTCAATTCGTTCGATGTTGTGGGTCCCTTCTGGTTGACATCAGTTTAAATACTAGCGAACGCCCAATTAAACAGACTCTTGAAAAATTTTGTCTGCAGTGTGCGCTTGTGAGTTCCGCACAATTCTTTCAAGTATAATGTTAAAGAAGCCACATGACAACGCGTAATCTTGTCTAAAAGCGTTTTTGACATCACAGGTCTTGGTTAAGTCGTTACCGACTTTGACGTAGCAGAAAGCGTTCTCAATACTCATTCTGCACAGACGGACGAACTTGGTAGGGATGTCAAATCTAGAGATGGCTCTACATATGTATATAGCTCGCCTCTATAACCTTTCCCACGCATCTATTCGTAATCCATTCCGCTTTGCTGAAGGAGAGTGCAAATCTAAAATACTTTCGATTTTATTACGCACTTATCAACATTATGTAACCCGTATAAAGTGAGACAATAGAATATTTGTTAATGGAATGGGCACTATAATCAAACTCTACACCCAGTTGTCGTATAACAAGACAAGAACAAGCCACTTCATTGTGCATCTACACTTGTTACACAACTCCAGTGAAGGGTTTTGATACGAAGCCCATTTTCAGGTGCACCTGGGATCGGAATTCCATACCTACCACCAATGTTTTCCTACTCAAACTTGAGTCGACTTCAAGCTGAATTTTCACACTCTACACACGCAAAATATGTTAATTACCCACTTGAGGTGCATCGCATATATTATTCACCAAAGTGATTTCGCAAATAAACAAGTCTAATTTAATCTTGAGCTCAAATAGATACTCGTAGATACAAGTATGTATGTTAACTACTTCAGACATCATCTTGAGAGCTGACTTCGGTCATAAAATGTAGATACGAATTAGTGAGGACTTAAAGGTGTGGTGGGAACATCACGATTTTTCAAATAATTAAATCCCCAACCTGCATCTAGATTAATTCACGAGTACTATAATGACACAGATTCTCAATTATTCAGAGTATCTACGAGTAAGTCGTTGGTTGGAAATTATAATTCGCCTCAGATCAACATACTCGTATGCATGGTGTCATCGTAAGTGCTGTGAGCTATGAATTATGCTAGACGCTCAAGTTCACTGTCATGATAGTGTCAGTATTCCAGTGCCATTTTCATCATCGTCACCTACCCAACAGGTGATGTCAGTTACAGGTATGTTGTAGACGGGGGTACTTTTTTTTTTAATAAAGTTAAGAGACAAATACCGATTACGAATAAACAATTGTCTATAACATACGAGTAAACATCTGGCTATGGTTGTTAGTTTGACAAAATTATTGTCGATTAGGATTACAACCACATGGGGTATGTCTTCAGCGTGCTATTCATAAGTTCGTTAACCGTTCGTCATCCGCTATCATCCTCATCTATCGGTTGAAGGTTAAAGATCTCAGTTTAATCAAAATATATTTTCTTATGATGATGTTATGATGCTGCTGACTAGTTTTCTATTACTGTTCGGACATAACCGACAAAAAACGAGAGGTATTTGAAAAATGTCTGTATGTCGAAGGTCCGTGGTGAAGGCGTTCGTTCATTCAGGTTATATTTGGAAATAGAACCAACTCATACTGGTTCATTTGCAGCTTTGGAAGGTTTGCAAGCGACGTGAATATTGACTTTGAACTACATAAGATAAAGTCATATACGAACATAGTTGGACATTTTTTTTTTTAAAACTTTGACCAATGTGTATTAACTCAGATGCGGTAGATACCCTTTTTCAATTAATTTAAATTCTGGTAGAGAATTTCGAACCTATACATTATTTAGCATTATTTAGTTGAATATGGGGGTAGAGTTTTTGTTTTTGCAATAATCTGGTAAGGTTTTACTTTAGTAGTGCCGTACAGAGATTAGACAACAAAAGGCCGTTCGTGTCTCTTTTTTTTTTCATGTCTTGTTATTCATGTAGAATTCGTGAAAACCTGAAAACATGCTTCAGTGAATCATCTAGAAGTGTGCCGCCTTGTATTGTTAATTCTGACAATATCGTCATCGTAAACATGGTGTTTACAAGTAGATACAGCAGGTTTGCCTGAGACGAATTTCCTCAAAGACTTTACCTTCCAAAAAAACAAAAATAAGCAGGAAATTGCTTTCAAACTGATTTTGGCTTTGTTTATAAGGACCCTTAACGACCCTTAAGGACCCTCAAACAAGACATGTAAGATCAAAAATTCGGTGGAATCATCGAAGAATGGGTCCTGATATAAAGGGTTAACCTGCTCTTTTTCACCTTTCTGCATCCTACCCTTCTTACTAACCATCTTCATATTTAGATGGACTCGATATTTGAACGGAGCCCTAGAGAGATGTGATAGACTCTAGTTGTATGTAACCATACCACACTACAAGAGTCTATGTATGATGTGGCGGATTTCCTTTTCCCCAAGAACAAGAAAAAGGTAAAACCTCAGGAGCCGGAAATACATAGAAAAATCCGTCCAGCAGAAATTCTGTACTAATGCGACCACCGCTATCATAGGCGTACAAACCTCAACACGGTTTTATGCATATATAGTCACCAAAGGAGAGATATTATTTGCACCTGAGAGCGCCAAGGCAAGAGGGTTGGACAAACTTTAGGTGTAATGAATTTGATTTGATTTTGATTTGAGGCCCGGGTCAACCCCGGACAGACTTAATAAGTCTTATTGCAAGCATACCACCTTGATCAAAAAGATCCCGGGGGGACACCACCGTATAGCGCTTGTTCCGATTTGAGTTATGTTTTTTTGTTAAGTTGGTAAATCTATTGTTGACATTCCCTCTAAATCTCAGCGTCATAGCTTGACATTTGCAAAAGTTATGTAGCCAATAGTACATCTATCTTTCTGTGTGTTGGCGATTTTTTACAATTTTAGAAATTGATTTAAATTTACAACAACGAACTTGTATTAAATTTTGCGTAAAAAACGGATTCAATGGTGCGCGAACGTTGGAAATGTTGGAAAAGTGTTTCGGCAACGATTCTCTAAAAAAACGGTCGTCTACCAGTGGCACGAGCGGTTCAAAAGTGGTCGTGAGTCAATCGAAGATGATGAACGCAGTGGCAGACCATCGACATCGAAAACCGACCAAAACATTGATGAAGTACGAGTAAAAGAAATGTTGGTCAATAACCGCAAATTAACCATCAGAGAGATAGCGGAGGACTTGAACATTGTCTATGGATCCGTCCAAGACATTTTAGTTAATGATTTGGGTTTCCGTCGTGTAGCAGCAAAGTTGGTGCCAGAAGATCTCAATTTTATACAAAAAAGAGACCGTGTTGAAGTCGCAAAAGAGGTGATTTGCGAGGCTGAATCCGATCCCACATTCATCAACAGGATCATTACTGGAGACGAGACGTGGGTTTATGAGTACGACACGCAATCCCGACATCAGGCAAGTGAATTGCGTTCACCAAATGAGCTGAGACCAAAAAAACCACGTCGTTTTCCGTCAAAAAAGAAGGCAATACTCACGGTTTTCATGGATTACAACGGTGTAGTGCATCATGAATTTTTGCCAGAAGGCCAGACAGTAAACAAGGAGTATTATTTGGGCGTTCTTAGACGTTTGCGTGAAGCAATTCGCCGAAAGAGATCAGAATTGTGGGCAGAAAACTCGTGGATTTTACACCATGATAATGCACCGTGCGTCGCACAGTGCCATAATTATTCGTAATTTTTTGACGAAAAATGCAACAAATACCATCCAACAGCCACCGAATTCACCTGATTTGGCTCCCTGTGACTTTTTTCTGTTCAATCGAGTTACGGGGAACGCGTTTCAGCAGCCGAGTAATGGAAAAATCGCAGGAAGTACTGTTGGACATACCGAAAACCGAATATAAAAAATGTTTCGAGGATTGGATCAAGCGCTGGCATAAGTGTGTTACAGTCGATGGGGATTATTTTGAAGGGGGCAATAGGGATTTAGATGAATAAACTTGTATTTGACATTTTCTGAATAAATTCCGGAAATTTTTTGATCAAAGTAGTATTCTCAAAACTAACAATTTCACTTAAAACTAAAGATAAAAAATAAAGGATGGGAACGGTTAAAGAAAGTTAGGACGTGAGGCATAGGTGGAAATAAGAATGTTCTTGAGGGAGAGTTTGCTGAGGTGGTAGTCGAAGAGAGGCAGAATATCGTTAACTTCATGAAGCATTCTAGACATTGGTTCCAGATGTCCGTAATTCGTTCTGTGAAGATTGAGAATAAGATTGTATGGGTTCTTGTTAAAATAAATAAGTTGAAATAATGAAGGACAATCAATATTACCAACTAAGATCTGATTTTTTTTTTTTTTTAAAGAACTTAACACTCAAGTGGGTGTGAATACACTTATAATGTGTTAAGTTTTTTTGGAAAATGGGATAGAGAGAGGAAGAAAGATTTTTGGGCTCAGTGGTTAATTCGCTCCATGGGTGGCATCCAACATTTAATATGCTCTCCAAGCGGCTACCGTCCCATTTCCCTACTCCCATGTATGTCCAAAGTTTTGGAAAAAATAATTGCAAGACGCCTTCAATGGTTTACCGAAAAAAATAATCTAATTAGCCCCAATCAAGTTGCTTTCAAACCAAACAAAGGTTGCACCGATGCCTTACTTCACCTAGACTACTACATTACTAATTGCCTATCGTCTCGCAACCACGTATCCATCTTGTCGCTGGACTTTGAAAAGGCATTCGATAAAATTGGAATACATCTTATCCTAAACAAACTTAAAACCTGGGGGGTTGGCCCTATCATCTCCGGATATGTAAAATCTTTTTTAACAAACAGGAGGTTCTGCGTTAGAAACTACAACTGCTTTTCACCGACTTTTCCACTTTACAATGGTATCCCCCAAGGATCTCCATTGTCTGTGGTGTTGTTTTCAATTGCATTCCAGGAGATTTCCAACGTTATAACCAAATATAAACATCTTGATCACTGCATCTACGCAGATGACTTGTATATCATGTGTAAATTCAATGATTTAGATAAAACTGAAGACATTTTCTCATGCGTTCTGAACGATATTTTAACATGGTCCTGTACATCAGGTGCAAAGCTATCCTTAGAAAAATGTAAGATACTACATATCTGTCGCAAGCGATCTTGTCCACAATTACTAACCCTTAATGTAGGCAACACACAAATTAACACAGTTAATAACTTAAAAATCTTAGGACTTCATTTTAACAAAAAATACAAATGGTCTAACCATATCTTAGAACTTAAGAAGAGCCTAACTGACAGAGTGAATTTCATAAATTATCTAGCTTGTAAGAAAAGTAATGCTCATATAAACACTTTATGTAACATAACTAGATCTATAGTACTAAGCAAAATTGATTATGGTCTTTGTATATACGGGAACTGTGCTAAATCATCCCTTAAAATAATTAAGCCTATCTACCACCAAGCAGCAAGAAGATCTATTAATGCTTTCCCCACCACTCCAATAAAAAACATCCTTGTGGAAGCCGGACTGCCATCAATGGAGGAACAAATTGCAAAAAATAGATGCAATGCCTTTGCAAAGCTCTCTTTCTCAAAAGGTTCAATAACCGAAAAATATTTCAAATCCACTATCCAAAAAAGGCCAACAAAAAGGATACCATCTGCAATCTGTAGTATAGTTGAAGCAGCTGCAGAAACCAACTTGCCATTGAAACATTTTGAAAACTACACGCGCTCCTTCCCACCCTGGTTTATAAACAACAATTCCTTCATTCTAGATTTGACTAAATATCGGAAATCAAACACCACCAACGACGTTTTTCGCTCTCTATATAAGGAACTAGCAAATAACCTGAAATCTAATGGATGGAAACTTATTTTCACGGACGGCTCAAAAACAAACAACAGCATCTCGTTTGCAGTCACTAATGAAAATGGGTCAGTGCTACGTACCAGCTTACTACAAAATGAAGCTTCAATTTTCACTGCCGAGGCATTAGCCATACTCGAAGCAACCAAATTCTTACTCCAAGCCAGACGTAAATTTGCAATAGTTACCGATAGTATTTCCGTCATAACCGCCATACACAACGATAGCCACAACTCGAGTATAATAAACACGATCAGAGACCGTCTTATTAGGAGCCCTACAAAATTAAAATTAATGTGGGTCCCTGGACATGTAGGGGTTCAAGGAAACGGAAATGCTGATACTGCTGCTAACCTAGCACACACAATGCCGCTCCATACTTTCGACACACTTCTCAATGTCATCAAACAAACCCACTCAAAAAAAAATTTTGACAATTGGATATCCTACCAACACCACTACTCGAAAATAAACACAGACCGACTCCACCCTACCTACCCTACTTCGACTTCAAAGACTGCAAATGCCAGCTTTGTACGACTCCGCCAAGGACACACTGCAACAACTCATCAACACCTATTGAGAAAAGAAAATCCTCCAACCTGTTCTTCTTGCAATTCGCCAGTCGACATCAATCACATTATGGGACTTGGTCAATGTTCTCTGCCGCCCTCCATCACTTGCGATATCTTTAAAGGTATCCCTATACTAGAAATTTTAAAGTACCCTTGTATCGAAAATATTGAAAAAATTGTGACGTTTATAAATACTACTAAAATCAGTCTATAACAACATACTATAGTCAACATAATAATTTCAACATTAGAGCCGTAAGCCAATGCAGCTAGTGCTCTTTTTATTACTCGTATATTAGCATTATAACTATTGTATTATTTTGTTAATAAATAATAATAATAATAATAACATTTAATATGAGAAGTTAACTTGTTGTTGGTTTTTAGTCAACTACTCATCTCATTTGATTTTTGTTAACTGGAAAAATTAATGTCTTTCGGGCGAGGCTGGGATTCAAACACCGAACCTTTCGATTTGGAAGCCAGTCCACTACCACTTTAGCCACTGCCACCCATGTTTCTATGGAGCAAAGCATATTTGATATGCAGACATATCCAGTGTTACCGAAAGCATCTTCTATGTCAAGTAATGCGCAAAGTGCAATTTCTTTACAGCGGAAGGAGCTTTTGATTTCAGCTGTCAGCTTCATTAGAGCACCTTCTGTCGATTTACCTTTCTGATATACGTACTAACATGGGTGCAGAGGCAAGCTATTTTCTAAGCTTTCTCTGGTATGAACGTCAATAATTCTTTCCATTGTTTTAAGATAGAACCATGTCAAGGACGATGTGATTTAGATAGTTCCTTATGTTTGTTGCCTGGTTTGGGGATAAACACAACGTTGACCTCCCTCCAAGTGCATGGTATGTAGCCCAAGTTGAAGCTGAACCTAAATAAGGTTATTAGGGTAGGAACAAGGAAGTCCTGCCCTTTTTATAGCAGAACTGGAAAAATTCTGTCTATGCCTGGTGGTTTGTATGGTTTAACCATATCCGTACTGAAGAGTTTTCCAGATAAACTGTTGATTCTGCTGAGGTTTCTTGGAGGTGAAACCTCCGTTGACTGTCCATCTTGGGAAGTGAACCTGAATCAAGGTATTTAGGGTTTCCTCACGGTCGCGTGTGATTGTGTCATCTGGTTTGATTAGCAATCTTATGCAATTTCAATGATCTTGGGAGAGGGCTATATGGAGTTATGGATGAACTGTTTCGATTTTCTCGTAGTATGCACGCTAGGATATCTCACTTTGATATTCGTAGCTCTTAGTTGTAGTAAGTTAAAAGGGATCTATGTGGTACAACATGGAATGTCCGATTTTATAGTAAAAATTTGAAAACCAATATTATTTTTCCGTAAATTTTTGTTCAATCAAAATAGGATCCGTTGGCATCTATGACATTCTTCCAACGTGATATAAGGTTAAGGACTTTTTGCGGCAATGAAATCAACTCACTTGACATTCACTAAACGTGTTTAACATAAATCTCGCTGCGCTAATTTATTTCCATTTCCATTTAATTTTTTTCTGCCTAATTTGCAATAATTCGCACAAGCTATTTCTCGGTCATCGCCTTTTTTTGTGTTTTGCTGACTCGATTTGTTTATTGAGTAAGGGTGCCTAATAATCTTAAAGTTAACCCAATTCTCATTCACCGCCTTTTGTGTAAATTTTCAACTGACCTACCCTAACTTATTCATCGTCATCATGTCAGAATTATGTGGAAGTCCAAATTGCTCCCTAACAAATGATCCAAATGCTGTTATGTTGATCTGCAGTGGTATTTGTTGCATGTCGTTCCATGCTCTTTGCATTGGCTGGAGTAAAAGATCCATCGCGCATCTAAGAGATTTTAAGAACAACTTTTTGTTCTATTGTGATGAGTGCAAGGACATCACTCAGTCCCACATCTTGCTTGCTATTAAGTGCCTCAGTGATTTTGTCAATAACTTTGTGGCGGAAAACAACCATGCCTTGAAATCAATTCACCAAATATGATGACATTTTAAAATCAGTTGAAGACTTATCAATTTCCTTCGAGCAATCTGCAATCCATGTATAATAAGAGTCAATTTAGAAGTTTTTCTATGCACTTGTCTCAAAATAGTGATTTAATAAAACGAAACAATAAACACGAAATTTGTGAAAATTTAAACAATTTTATATCCCACAGTGTTAAATCAATAATAAAATCGCACATCTCCACAATAACAGACTCTTTAAGTTCTCTATGGTCTTCCCTCGATTTTCATCTTCAAAGTACGTCCCGAAGCAGCGTTTCCTCTCCGCCAAATAATGATCAGATGCTCATAAACGTCCTGTGCCAAATGAGTGATTTAAGCAACGATATAACCGAATCACGTGCGCTGTTAAACGAAATTGCTGATCACATCCGGATAACTTCTATTAACATCGACGATATACCGATTCAATCCTAGGCTCTACCGACTGCGTCATACAACACCTCGATTCTGACTGAGATGCTTGAACCTGCAATTATGGAGCCCCCAATAAATCCTGGGTCATCTTCTCCTCCACCACAACCCTCTCCGGAAATCAATTCTGCTACTACACCAACTCCTGAACCCACAATCTCACGATGGACACTTTCGGAGTGGAACAAGAGAATCGAAGGTTGAACAATTCCAACAAAGCCGAATCGGTTGCCTTTTTAATAAGAGGTACACATCTCGATCGAACCAGGCTAACTAGTCTCCTCAAATCGAAATTTAAAATTGATGTCATCAACTGCCGTAAGATCTCCACCAACACACACCAAGCATCCCGTTAAAATATGAATGGAAGTTCATCAACTCTGCTTCCGACATCATCAATCTGGGGGGAATAACCATGGAAGGTTTTAATCTTTCAACGAAACAACAAACATCGCAAGGATACTACTTTTAAGTCCAGTAATTCAAATTCCACTAAACCTGGAAAACAGGAGTCTAACCCTATACCGAAACCCAACTCTCACAAAAAAAATGCAAAGCCTAACAAACAAGCTCCTGATCCAAACTGGAGTTTTAAAGTTGGGATATTCCGTTTCTTCACTCCTTCTTCACTTCATACTGCCAATCGCGTATACACAAAACGTTCTTCCACACCGTCCAACCCAATTCCGAAACGTGTATCTTTTAATCTTGATCCTCCTCTCAGTCATTTAAAAAACCCAACAACATCTCCTCATTCCACTCAATCAAAAACGGCATACCCTTACTTAATTCGCTCCCATATTTTAAATCCCTCCCCATCTTCTAGGCTAGACTCCCAACCTAATGCCACACCACCTTCTTTTTTAGACCCCATAATTCCTCCAAAAGCAAAGTTAACCAAGCACCTTATCGACTCAGGGGAAGACGGCCGGTATGCTCTCTCTCGATTAAGAGACCGCAGATTATACGATAATGTTCGTTTATATCTCGCACACCCACATGATAAGCCAGACTCTGTCTCTATCGACGGTATAACGAAAACCAATGCAATGGCTTCCATTCTGCAAGAAGGCCTTCCCATTAATCATAATGATCTGCGGCAACTTTTTATACGTTTTCATGAGCAATTAAATATGACTCCCGATGATGTGGCTAGCGATATCTTTTCTTTCGCATCTCACCTCCAGAGAATACGGTCTTGTTTCAAAAACTACCATCGCTCCTAACCCACCACTCAGTTCTTTGCCGAAGCCTCCCAAATATCTGTCCCTGTATTATCAAAACGTAAGAGAATTACGAACGAAGATTTCTGCTATACCTTGATCAAAACTTTTCCCGGAATTTATTCAGAAAATTCAAAATACAAGTTTATTCATCTAAATCTATATTGTCCGCTTCAAAGTAATCCCCATCGACTGCAACACACTTATGCCAGCACTTGATCCAATCCTCGAAACATTTTTTATATTCGGTTTTCGGTATGTCAATCTGTGCTCCCTGCGATTTTTCCATTACTTCCTCTCGGCTGCTGAAACGCGTTCCCCGTAACTCGATTGAACAGAAAGAAGTCACAGGGAGCCAAATTAGATGAATTTGGTGGCTGTTGGCTGGTATTTGTTGCATTTTTCGTCAAAAAATTACGAATAATGATGGCACTGTGCGTCGCACGGTGCATTATCATGGTGTAAAATCCACGAGTTTTCTGCCCACAATTCTGATCTCTTTCAGCGAATTGCTTCACGCAAACGTCCCATAACGCCAAATAATATTCTTTCTTTACTGTCTGGTCTTCTGGCAAAAATTCATGATGAACTACACCGTTGTAATCCATGAAAACCGTGAGAACTGCCTTATTTTTTGACTGAAAACGACGTGGTTTTTTGGTCTCGGCTCATTTGGTGAACGCCATTCACTTGCCTGATGTCGGGATTGCGTGTCGTACTCATAAACCCACGTCTCGTCTCCAGTAACGATCCTTTTGATGAATGTGAGATCGGATTCAGCCTCGCAAATCATCTCTTTTGCGACGTCAACACGGTCTCTTTTTTGCATGAAATTGAGATCTTCTGGCACCAACTTTGCAGCTACACGACGGAAACCCAAATCATTAACCAAAATGTCTTGGACGGATCCATAGGCAATGTTCAAGTCCTCCGCTATCTCTCTGATGGTTAATTTGCGGTTATTGACCAGCATTTCTTTTACTTCATCAATGTTTTCGTCGGTTTTCGATGTCAATGGTCTGCCACTGCGTTCATCATCTTCGATTGACTCACGACCACTTTTGAACCGCTCGTGCCACTGGTAGACGACCGTTTTCTTTAGAAAATCGTTGCCGAAACACTTTTCCAACATTTCTAACATTCGCGCACCATTAAATCCGT
Organism: Volucella zonaria; assembly: GCA_963966105.1. Classification (NCBI taxonomy): domain Eukaryota; kingdom Metazoa; phylum Arthropoda; class Insecta; order Diptera; family Syrphidae; genus Volucella; species Volucella zonaria. The sequence goes on from OZ014531.1 coordinate 124,017,434, forward strand.
TTTTACGCAAAATTTAATACAAGTCCGTTGTTGCAAATTTAAATCCATTTCTAAAATTGTAAAAAAATCGGCACCACACACAGAAAGATAGATGTACTATTGGCTACATAACTTTTGCAAATGTCAAGCTATGATGCTAAGATTTAGAGGGAATGTCAGCAATAGATTTACCAACTTAACAAAAAAAACGCCACACGGTGGTGTCTCCCGGGATCTTTTTGATCAAGGTGGTATATCTTATTGAGTATATAACTTGGTTTTTTGCGGTTTTTTTTTTTCAAAATTTGAACGTTTACTTAAGAAAAACATGTACAATAGTATTATTCAAAGTATTGCCCATCTTAAGCTATGACTTTTTCCCATCTTTCTGGCAATTCGTGAATCCCATCCCAAAAGAACTGCGGCGGCTTGGCAGCCAAGAATGAATCAAGCAAATTTTTGATATTCTGCTCTGATGTGAACCGTATTTCAGTGAGGGCGTTCTGCATCGACCGGAACAAATGATAGTCAGAAGGGACAAGGTCTGGGCTATAAGGCGGGTGGGGTAAGACTTCCCATCCGCTGTTTTCCAAATAGTTCTTAACCGGAATAGCAACGTGGGGCCGAGCGTTGTCATGATGGAAAATTATTGCCTCGTGTCTGGTCGCATATTCCGGGCGTTTTTCGGCCACTGCTCTCTTCAAATGGACTAATTGTGTTCGGTAGCGTTGTCCATTGATGGTTTCACCCGGTTTTGGCAACTCATAATACAGCACACCCATCTGATCCCACCAAATACAGAGCATTACCTTCGCGCCATGGATATTCGGCTTTGCCGTTGATTTGGCTGGTTGGCCGGGTTTCACATATGATTTTTTGCGCTTGGGGTTGTCGTAATGGATCCATTTTTCATTACCAGTAACAATCCGATGCAAAAATGACTTCCTTTTGTGGCGTTCCAGCAGCATTTCGGACATGCAAAACCGCCTTTCGACGTCCCTCGGCTTGAGTTCATGTGGAACCCAATTTCCTTGTTTTTGAATATATCCAGCTGCTTTTAAACATTTTGAAATGGCTGCTTGAGTGACATCCAAAGATTCTGCGAGCTCTTCTTGTGTTTGGCAACAATCTTCATAGAGTAATGCTTCCAGTTCTTCATCTTCAAACTTTTTTGGCTGCCCAGGACGTTCATCGTCTTCCAAGCCAAAATCACCACTTTTAAATCGTGCAAACCACTTTTGGCACGTTCGCTCAGCTAGCGCATGTTCACCATAAGCTTCCACCAAAATACGATGACTTTCGACAGCAGTTTTCTTCATATTAAAGTAATCAAGAGAACTCCCCGCACAAAGTTCGACATATTTGAGTGAAAAAAAATTATTGTTGTTTACGCTTCAAATGAATGACATATACTGAAATGACGTACAATAACAGTAGCTTTCCAACGCAGCAAACCGCACGAATTAAGTTATAAACCCAATAATTCACAGATTCTGTCCTACAACATTTTTGGCCTCATAGAAACCAATTTCACCCCTAATATTCAGAATAGTGAATTATTTTCCCAAGACTGCGATTTTCACCGTGACGATGATCTAGATAAAGAGGAGAATTTATATGGCCGTAGTGTACGTATAGCTATACACTCTCGTCTCGAGTCTAGTCCCTTTAGAAAATCGTCCACTGCATTCTTTGAATTCGTTTGCGCTAGAATCCGTATTTGCAAGCGGAACCTATATATTTGTTGCTACTATATTCGCCCCTCTCAACCAATTCGAGGTTACCAGCTAGCTATTGATGCAATCGATTGTATTTTTAATTCTGCTCATCTCAACGAAGATCTTAGTTTTTTAGGTGATTTTAATCTATGGGCCCAGATTGACCAGTCTTTCTTTACTGCAACAAATCCCACCTCTGAGAAGGAAAATATTTTCATCGCCTCCCTTACTGTATCAATTAAACGGTGTCACCAATAACATTGGCAAACAACTCGACCTAGTCTTCGCCACTGATACAGATAACTGCGTCAGTTTAGAAAGTAGAAATTTTCTCTCTAAATTGGATAGTTATCACCATTGTCGTAGGACAATGGTCTTAATCCCGTTTTCTATGAGTATTCTTACAGTTTTAATTTTCATAGGGCTAACTACGCCAAACTGAACAACCTCCTCAGTATATGGCCAATTTTAGCTTTCTCTACGATAATCCTAATCTTACGCTTAACAATGCTCCCACATCCCACATTTATAGCGACATTATCAAATGTCTCTACCAATTTGTACCTTTTTTGCTTAAAAATAATCCCCCATCTTAATAAGGAGCTATGATCTCTTCGCAATAAGAGAAACAAGCTCTGGTATGCTTACTGAAAATCGCGTTCCGACGCCGATTTCTTCTACTACCAGCCTGCCCAAACAAATTTCTCTGTACTTTGCCAAACTCCCTATGACAACTATTTAAACCTAATGGATTACACACTCACTCGGATATCTATCCATCATCTCTGAATTTTCTTGATAAGTCCTCGAGCTATCCCCAAATTAATGCAAATCCTTTCGCAATTTTTTTTAGCCCAGCGTTCGCCATCCATATCCAAGAGCCAGACCACTCTTACTTTAAATAGTTGTCCACAAACAACTTTGGAATCTGTGTCTATAACTTTAGAGCAAGTTAAAGATAAAATAATAAATCTCAAAGATAATTATTCTCCTGGACCTGATGATCCTTCCGCTATATCTTTAAAGAAATGTGAAGTGAACCTAGCCTAATCTCTTACAGCTTTTTACCACTCAGGGATTATTTACTTGGAAAAGATTTTTTATTATTTTTTCCCTACATAAAAAAGGTCGCAAAGACGATATTTCCAACTATCGACCAATTGTTAAGCTGCCCTGCATATCTAAGCTATTCGGGAGCATTATTTATGACACAATGGTCTTCCATTGTAAATCTATTGATTGACACGATTGCCACCGATTTCAGTATAATCCTTCTAAAATTGAAGGCTCTTGGTTTGGAAATAAGCGTTATAACGTGGGCTTAATCCTATTTAAATGAACGACATTACTATTTACTATTAAGGTCCATGGTTTCTGACTCAATTAAAGTCTTCTCTGGTGTTCCTCAAGGTAACCACCTTGGTCCCTTATAATTTATACTGACTATTAACGATGTTGTTTGTATCATTAAAAATTCATTCATATCTTTTTACGCAGATGATATGAAAATCTTTAGATATAAAGTGTGACCAGATAAGAATGATAGGAAAAAAAATGTAAATAAAACAACAACAACGGTGAAGCTACGTTCATGCCATTATATATATGTGGAATAGCACATCATTCAAATGGCTGACAGTGCTTCAAGCAGTCGGTCCAATTTTTGATGACTGGGTGCAATATGTGCGGCGTTGTTCCGGGAGAGAAAATAATCGAAGGGTGGCAAATCGCATGATCGCGGCGGTCAATTGGTCTTCGCCAAATTTCTCCTTCACATCTTCCAGCGTTGTGTTGCTTATATGGCTTGTAGTGTCATCTTGTTGCAACCACAGCTCGGATATATCGATGTTGTCGAGCTCGAGACCACAGAAAGTCGGTTAACATCGCTCTATACCTAAGGCTATTGAATTGAAGGTAACGGTGTCTCCTTCTTCCTTTCGAAAGAAATAAAATCCGATGATGCCGCCATGCCATAAACCCCACCAAACAGTCAATCTTTGTGGATGCATTGATGCTTGGTTGAACACTTGTAGATTGTGCGTATTCGCTGCAATAATAGCAATTCCGCTTGTTGACATAGCCGCTGAGCCAAAAATGGCGTCGTCCGAGAAGATGATTTTTTGGAAAAAATCCGAACCTCCGGCCAACATTTCCAGCTCCCAATTAGCGAACTCACGGCCAGGCGGACTCTCTGGCGATGCCCAATTGAGTTCATTTCTGGGTCTTCTGCGATACTGGCAGCTACGGCGGCTATGTTTTCTTCATTTTGCATCAATCTCTGTCTGGTTTGTGGTTTAAGATCCAAAAGAGTGTACTCACGCCCAAATTTTTCTGAGATGGCGACCAACCTCACGACGAAATTCACGTTGCTTATTTGCCACTGAGCCGGAATTTCGATAATATTGAATGGCAAACCTTACTGAATATTTTGACATCTGAATGTCATTGCTAGATACGAGGGGCGTTCAATATATTCTCGGTATCGATATCAAGGAAAATGCGAATTCAATTTCAATTGTTTTTATTTTTCAATATAATCTCCCCTAACATCAATGCATTTGTTACATCTTGAGATAAGCTTTTTTAAACCCTCAAAAAAATAAATTTCCTCCTCCTCCATTTATTGCCGACTTGAGTTCTTCATCATCCGAAAATCTTTTTCCACGAAGACATTTTTTCAAATCCGGAAACAGGAAATAATCACTAGGGGCAAGGTCTGGACTATAGGGTGGGTGTTGGATTTCTTCGAAACCACAATCTCGCGCAGCAGCCTTGGAAACTCGCGCCGTGTGAACAGGAGCGTTGTCATGAAGAAGCAACACACCCGCTGCGAGTTTACCCCGTCTTTTCTTTTTAATTTCCTCCCGCAAATTATGCAAAGTGGAAGCGTAGGATGTGGCGTTGATGGTTTCACCTTTTTTTTTGTACTCAATGAGCAAGATTCCCTTTGAGTCCCAAAAAACTGTGGCCATGAGCTTTCGGGCAGACGGAGTGACTTTGAACTTCTTCGGGGGGTCTGTTCCTTTTTTATGCCACTGCATGGACTCTTGTTTGCTTTCAGGGTCATAGTGGTGGACCCATGTTTCGTCCCCAGTAACAATTCGATCCATAACACCGTCCGAGAACGAACACATCTCCAAAAGCTCTCTACAGCATGCGATTCTCACTTTTTATCTGAGGCGCTGTGAGCATTCGTGGCACCCACCTTGCACTGACCTTTGAAAGGTTAAGATGGTCATGAAGAATGGTGTGAATGGTACCAATTGAAAGCTTGGTGATCTCTGCCATCATTTTCACCTTTATTCGGGCATCCTCAAGAACAAGTTTTTCGACTTCTTTGATGCTTTCTCCCGTACAAGCAGTAGCCGGGGCGCCGGAGCGGGGGTCGTCCTCAATGCTCTCTCTGCCTCTCTTGAACTCACTTGACCACTTTTGCACAGTTGATAATGAAGGTGCGGAACCCTGGTAAACAGCCACCATCTCTTCATGAATAGTTTTTTGACTTTTTCCTTGCTTAGTGAGAAATTTAATTACAGCGCGATGCTCAATTTTCACCATCATCGTCTCAGTTGCCATTATGATTCTGTTTAACTAGAGATAAAACGCGAATTAATAATCACATTTATATGAAATTTTACATGAATGCACTAAAATAATAGTATTACTTGATAAATAAGTCAATTTATATATGCAACCACAGCTTCACCCCGATACCGCGAATATCTTGAACGCCCCTCGTAACTTTGACAGCTGCTGAAAAATAACAATTGGAAAAACTATCATTGCTATCTGGTGACCCTATATACGAGTATCTTCTTCTTTGGACTTTGCCAATCCTTATGTTGCCAAACCTCTCTACATAATCTTTCTTAGGCCTCTTTTTGAATATGCAAGCCAAGTTTGGTCACTTTACTACAGAACTCACATCCTCCGGATAGAAGCTGTTTAACGCAGGTTTTTATGCACTTGAGTCTTAAGTTCTTTAAAAAAAAAAAAAAAAAACATCGATTAACCTATCATCAACTGGGTCACAGCGATGCTTGAAAGCCGGATGATTACTACTTCATCAGGGCCGACTTCAGTATCAGTATCAGCCATAAGGGGCTGTCCGCACGGAGGCGTATTATCGTCCTTTCTGTGGTCTTTGGTCATAGATGATCTGCTTAACACATTAAGCAACTAAGGCTACAGCACAATTGATTATGCCGATGACATAGTCATCATCATTAGGAGCAGAAAGACTAACGAAGTCACTGCACGTATCCAAAATCCCCTTAAGACAGTCCTGGACTGTTACACCAGAGAGAATCTCTCCATAATCCCAAATAATGCTGTCATAGTTCCTGTCGCTAAAAGGAGAAATATAAACTTAGGTATAGTTTCATTTAAGGACACAATCGTTGAGTACTCCCAGCACATGGGGGATCTCGCCAAAGATCAATCACTGGATCTATACAATGATGGTCAGGCCTATCAGATCTATGGGCTGAAAAGTCCAGTCCGTTTTATAGTAAAACACAAAATTTTTGCAAAATTCAACTTTATTTATCAATATAGTTGCCTTCGAGGGCGATACACTGATTGAAATGATTTTTCAATCTTTCGATACCAGTTTTGTAGTACGATTTCGGTTTAGCCTCAAAATACGCCTCTGTTTCGGCGATTACTTCTTCATCGGTCTTAAATCTCTTTCCGGCGAGCATTCTTTTGAGGTCTGCGAACAGGAAATAGTCGCTGGGGGCCAAATCTGCTGAATACGGGGAGTGGGGAAGCAATTCGTAGCCGAATTCATTCAATTTTGCCATCGTTTTCATCGACTTGTGACACGGTGCATTGTCTTGATGAAACAGCACTTTCTTTTTCTTCAAATGCGCGGCCGTTTTTCTGCGATTTCGTCCTTCAAATGCTCCAACAACGCAATGTAATAGTCGCTGTTGATAGTCTGCCCCTTTTGGAGATAGTCGATGAAAATGAAGCTTTTGGTTGTTTTGGACGAGGTTCGTCGCCTGCTCGCCACTCAGCTGACTGCCGACTTGGCTCTGGTGTGAAGTGATGGAGCCAAGTTTCATCCATTGTCACATACCGACGCAAAAATTTGGCTTTATTGCGGTTGAACAGCTTTAAACAACAACGTGTTGAATCATCAACACGTTGTTGTTTTTGGTCAACTGTGAGCAAACGCGGCACCCACTTTGAACAGAGCTTTCGCATGTCCAAATATTCGTGTATGATATATCCAACACGCTCTTTTGATATCTTCAGAGCCTCAGCTATCTCGATCAACTTCACTTTACGGTCATTCGTAATCATTTTGTGGACTTTTTTGATGTTTTCATCTGAAACAGCCTCTTTTGGACGTTCCACTACGTGCATCATCTTCGGTGCTTGTATGACCACTTTTAAATTTTCCAATCCACTGGCGAATGGTTCGTTCGGCTAGTGCAGAGTCCGGGTAACACTTATCAAGCCACTTCTTTGCATCGGCTGCATTTTTTCCCATCAAAAAGCAATATTAAACCAACTCACAAAATTGCTTTGAATCCATTTTTTTCACAATAACAAAAGTTGCTTCATTCACAACGCTATATCTTGAGAACTAATCGTCCGACAGCTGTCAAATTTATACACGTATCTTTTGAAGGTTGGTACTAAGTGAAAATGGTATGGATTTAATTCAAGTGGTGCCCTATCTTAGAAACGGACTTTTCAGCCCATGTTATAGTATGCTTCTATTGTATGGTGGACTAAAGTCCGCAAAAGACTGCCATTGTAAAACTCAGTACAGCGTCTTGCATTTCTGGGCATTTGCGTTCCAGACCTGACCCACAGCTGCGATAGAAGCAATAATAATAACTACACTTAGAGAGTTAAGTCTTAGCGAACCCCCTACTCTCCGCAGTAATGGAACTGGATATGATCTGAGCGGTAACAGACCGCCTTCAAAAAAACATTAGGCTTCTCCAATAACTCACCAAATAGTCATAATTGCATGAAGTGGTATACTGCTGGTTCTAAAACGGAATCGGGAGTGGGAGCTGGAATACAACTTCCAAATCTAAATATAACCATAGCTATGAGCAAAAGACCCAATAGCTTTACAAATTTCTCGTGCTAGCCAGTGTCCTTAAAATTGAGAGGTGGTAGAAAGCATACTGTGGCGCGAACTTTATTTATCATATGTAATTTTGCAGGCACAAAACTTTCCGTTACCACCCAAAATAGCCTGTTGGAGGACGTTATAACTATCGCCACATTTTTTAGATTCATTATCCCAAATATTCCGCCCGAAACTGGCCTCTTTTTTAAATTTTCGTTAGTTTTTCTATGGTTTCTTCTCGAAAAATTCATTCGGCAAAGGAACGCAACTAAGTGCAGGCCTTGCTTAATAATTAGGGTTTGATTTGTACGAATTTATTATAACTTCCTCAGCACAGTTCCTTGTCCCGAAACCGTTTCCATCATAGTAGTCTCAGTAGATCGGTTCATCGACATGTTCTTTGAAATACCGATGACGTGCATTTCCTTCCTATTTGAAAGGTCGTGAAATATTTCTTTTTCTGATTGGTTTCATGTTCAATTATCAATCATGAATCGGTCGCTGATTTTTGATACTCTGACAATCAATGTAACGCTCTAGGAGTTCTTTCCTCTGAAGTGAACCACTCCAAATTTGAGAAGATTAAATGAATCCCTTCCTTGTAAACGAATTATCGATCATGACAAGTCCTTACTGGAACGTGGAACAATTGAGTCTAAAAACGTACAGCGACATAGGTCACAAATATCGGGGAATCAACACACCACACACATGAAGAGTGAGCAGAGAGTTGATTACTATGACAGAACACCGCCAAATGCCTCTGTTTACCCATATTTCCTTTACGAAAATTTATTGTTTAAGACCTAAGACAGATGCCTCCCATTTGCCATTTGCTATACTATTATTGCAGCCATCTCTAACGCTAAATACGCAGTTTTTTGACCAGGTTGATGTCGCTGTACAGCTCGTCTGCTCCAGAACCCGTCAACGCATACCGGACCAAATACCTTACGAAGAATTTTTCTCTCAAATCGACCAAGGACATCTTCATCTGCTTTAGAAAGAGTTCATGTTTCGGAACTATAGAACAGGACTGTCAGTCGTTCACATATCTCCGTGGAGAACAGACGTGTTTCGGCTTGCGAGTGTACAGTGATTAGTAAAATCAGTGAAAACGAGACATTTGAAGAAATTGCTATAGGCTCCAATTAGCAGGGTGTCAGTGTGCTCGGCCGACAGTCGACGGTCGTGGGTTCGAATCCCCGTGTACTCTATAACATCCTTTTTTTTTCATTTTTATCAAAAACAATAAATTTAAAGTGGTACTAAGTGTTGTCCATCACGCGATGGATTGTGGAGAGCGGTCCGCTATGTCAATAGCGGGATCTGCTGAAATACCAAGTGAGGCGTCAAGTGGTTCGATCCAAACGCCAAAACCAAAGAGAAGGAGGAAGCTTTGTCCAACTTCCAACTTAGTAAAACAGCCCACCCTACCAACGACCAACAACTTCGCTTCATTGGCAGCAAGCGAATCTGACGATGAAGAGGAAGAAATGGAGGCCATATGTAGCAGCATCAAAATGCTACAAGAAAGAGTGCTGGTCATAAAAGAAAAACAAATGGTAAGAAGGAAGAGGGAAGAGCAAGAGCAATCCCAACAACAGCAGCTTGCTCAAAAGCAAGCACAACAACAAAAGCCAAAGAAACACCAGCAACAACAACAAGAGCAGTCACAACATCAGCAACAGCTAAAACAGCAGCAGCCACAAAAACGGCAACTGCAAAAACAGCAGCAGCAGCAGCAACAACATCAGCAGCAGCAGCAGCAGCAGCAGCAGCAACAACAACAACAACAACAACAACAACAACAGCAGCAGTAGCAGAAGAAGAAGGAGAAGGTGCCGCCTATCAACACCTATAAATTGGAGGTAAATGCTACCAAGGACCTGTGTAAGTTGGTCATTGGTAATAATTTTAATATTAAGAGATTGGGGAACGATCGCCATGCCATCCACTGTAATACAGTGGAGGGCTACGCGAAAGTGAAAGAGCTCCTAAAGGAAACGACGACGGAGCACTACTCATTCACACCGAAGCGTGAAAAGCGGCAATCGATGCTGCTGAAGGGGTTGGAACCGTCTTCTGATCCTGAGGAGATCCTGGCACTGCTTAAAGAGAAGGAGTGCGAAGGACTCAAGTTCGTGGGGGTAAAGCCATTGTACTTGGCCTCTGTGTATGCACCCGAGGCTTCACAATCCACTTTATTTATTACAGAGCTCGACACGCTTTTTCGACTTCTGAGGCTGGAATCGGGGGAGAATTATTTTATAATTGGTGGGGATTTCAACGCTAAACACAGAGATTGAGGAAATAATACTAGGGGGAACCTACTACTCGATTGGTGGGGTCAGCACGATGTCATGTACAGACTCGGTCTTAAAGCGACGGATAACCCGTCGTTTCCCAGAGGCGGATCTTATTTGGATCTACTGCTGTATGACGAACGTATACGACTGACAGGTTCGAATTTACAAACGCTAAACTGTCTGCGCACATTGCGGTTTTAGCACCGAAATTACAGTTCCCAACGAAATTGCGGAATTGGAGGAGTTTGTCCAAAGATATTCTTACAACTACAGTAACACTCGATGGACACGCTTCTCCGCAACCTTGACAAGAGCACTCGCTTCGAACACGCTCCATCCACCGGCCAATAGGAATTTGTCAAACGAGGAGATCGACAATTACCTAAAACAAATGGACGAGGCAATTAAACAAACTATGGACGCTACAATACCACGATATCGACATACGACTAACGAAGACCTGTTCCGCAATCCTACTATTGACGCACTGCACCGACAGAAAAGTAGACTTCTGACAAGACTCAAAAACTTGTACAGACAGTTTACTGACAGACAAGACCCGGAGATTAGGACACTGAAGGCGTCGATTAAAAATATTCAAACGTTAATAAAAGAGAATTACAGAATTTCTGTAAGTTCATATTGGAACAACAGGGTTCGGGCTGTAAACACCAGCAACCCGAATATGTTCCCTCAAATAAACAAACTATTTCGGAGGAAAAATCAAAACGACCTTCAGTGTCTTAAAATAACCCGGACAACAGACAACGAACGGTTACTGACAATAGCAGGTATTGATCCAAATGAGGCCGCTGATGATGACGACTTCTTTGTGATCGAGGATCCACACGAGAAGGTTGAGACCATAGGGGCGACTTTCCAGGAAATATACAAGGCCAATGATACCATTGGCCCTAATTATGAACTGGACAATCGCGTCTTGGTGCACGACCTCTACATTCGAAATGAAGTAGGGAACTGGCGATCCGAGGGCTCTGGTTTCACCCGGTTCAGCGACGAAAATATGGCAAATAATGTCATTACCAGAGAGGGTGACCTACCCCCGTTCATTTCGAAGGAAGAGCTCCAATCAGGACTAAGAAATCAGTGGGGACCGATGGTATTCCGAACATCGTGCTTCGACATCTTCCTCTAGAAGCGGTGGACATTTACACCACCCTGTTTAATAATGCAATGAATAATGCACATTATCCAGCGCATTGGAAAACGGCGGTGGTTCAACCTATCCCCAAAAAGGGAAAAGATATATCCAATCCGGTGAATCTCCGTTCGATAAGTCTCCTTCCGAATATCAGTAAGTTGTTTGAAAAAGTAATCAATAGAGCTCTGTCTAGGTGGGTTGAGGACAAACATATAGTTCCGGATAATCAATTCGGTTTTAAGGCGGGACATGATATCTCACATGCCGCGTCTAAACTGGTGTCCGATATCCAATATAATAAAGGCAAAAACCAATGCACTGGTGCCTGCCTTGTTGACTTGGAGAAGGCCTTCGACACCGTATGGTTAGAGGGTCTTTTCTATAAGCTGACTAGGCTGGGGATCAGTAAACCACTCTTGTACATTCTTTATAATATGCTAACCAACAGACAGTTCATCGTGAAAAATGGCGATGTGACTTCTGTTGGAATATTTCAAATTAAAAATGGTCTTCAGCAAGGCGCGGTCAATTCGCCGATCCTATTCAACATTTATACAAGCGATTTGATAGGTTCACTTCCCCATACTATTGCGTACGCAGACAATTTGATAGCGTACAGGACAGGTCCAAAAATCGAGGTCATTAATACTCTCTTGCAGCGTGACTTCGATAAGATAAGACGATTTTGCGATGACTGGAAGTTGAAAATCAACTTTCAGAAGTCGGAAACCATTCTCTTTAGGACGCCGTTGTCTGGAGCCTCTAGGGATACTAGAAAAAATTGGCGAAAGTTCTCGATCATTGGACAACGCGGGCAGCCTCTTGCCTGTCGAAATGTAGTTAGATACCTTGGGATCTGGCTAGATCAGTTTCTGTATTTTGATAAAAATGTAGATGCTGCTCTGGCCAGAGCCAAAGGCGCTTTTGCCCTTACAAAGAGACTGTTTTATAGCAGCCAACTCGATGCGAGGGTAAAGGTAATCTGCTACATGGCCCTTATCAGGACCATGCTGGTATTTGGTTGTCCCATGTGGTTCAATGTGCGAGCAAGCTTAATGGAAAAGATTCGGGTTTTTGAGAGGGCTTGCCTTAGGGTTTGCCTTAGGGCTTGCCTTAGGGCTTGCCTTCGCTTGTACAGAACACCAGAGTCGGAGTACAAAAAATTCTATCGTAATGAGGTCCTTTACAACATTGCGAACCTAATACGAGTGGACAACTTCGTAATTAAGCTGACTCGAAGGCACATTGCAAGAGCAATGGCCTCGACGAATAACCTGATATCTGGGGCTTACTACCCCAACTACCTTTACCACGAGAGTGTGCGCTCTGACGGCTTCGTTCCACCGGAAGCATTCCTCTACCTAGATCAGATAGGGTTGATCCAGGATAGATCAGCGGTCCCGTTAATCTTCCATGTCGCTCGGAAAGCTGGGGACAGGCGACTCAACTACGACAGAGACGTCGCACACGGCAGTGTGGATCGTCTCAGGTTCAGTAGGGCGGTGGGGAATCGCGATAAGAGGGATGTCGTTCGGCAGCACCAGCATTTCTGGTGGTTGAATGATGGAGAAGATGTTTCGTCGTCGTTTCCGTCAATTACGGACCAGCCTCACTAATGAGGCAGAGCTGACCAATCTATTTGCTCTGTGAATAGCGATGGCCAGCTTACGTAGGTTTAGGTTAGCATTTAAGAAATATATACATATATTAGTATATACCTTTGTATATACTAATATATGTATATAATTGTGTATAATATCTGTGTGTGTGTATTGTGTATGTAGGTTAGGTAGACTAAGGTTTATTTTAAGTTAGATATTAAGTTTTATAAAAAATTAAGTCCATATGCTAAGTTTTTGTGAACAATATTTTCTTAGCCTTAAGTATAGAAAATAATTATTCCTAAGTAAAATGTAAATATAGTCGAAAGACATAGATATAAGAATTTAGAGTAGCTTAGAGTGCCTGTGTGGGGCCAATAAGTTAATATAAGATTGTTAAGTAATTTTAAGCTAGCATTTAAGCATTTTTTGTTAGTATGTAGGGGTTAATGATTAAGATAATAAAATGCATTTAAAACTAAAAACTAAACTAGAACAGGACTGGGATTACAAGGGTCTTATATAGAGTTTTCTTGGTTTTTCGGGAGAGGGCCTTACTACATAGTTTCCTTCTCAGCCCAAAGAAACTGCGATGGGCAAGGATTATTCTTCGTTTGATTTCTGAAAAGATGTCGTTTTCAGATGTGATTGCAGAGCCGAGTCCCTTACTACCTCAAAGTTGTAGCTGTCGACTGTGACATTTTGGCCGATTCGTCGATGTTTGGTGTTCCTTTTTGTTGACAGCATATACTTTGTTTAGCCCTTGTTTACCGCTAGACCCATTTTTGCCGGTTTTGTTCCTATACTCGCAAATGCACCACTGACAGCTAGCTGTGTTCTACCATTAACATCAATATCGTCGGCGTATGGAAGCAATTGAACAGACTTTTGAAAGATCGTACTTCGTTTGCTCGTGAGTTCAAGTATGATGTTGACGAGGTCACATGACAGGGCGCCGCCTTGGCTAGATTCTTTTTTGACTGCAAAGGTTTCGGTTAGGTCATTACCGACTTTGATGCAGCAGCGAGCTTTCTCCATCGTCATCCTGCACAAGCGGACGAGTTTGGCAGGGATGTCAAACTAGACATGGCTCTATATAACTCGTCTCTGCAGATGCTGTCATATGCTGCTTTAAAATCGATAAAAAGGTGGTGAGTATAATACGGCAGACAAGATCTTATATGCGATGTTTAGGAGACTGATACCTCTTTAGTTGGCGCAGTTTAGAGCGTCTCTTTTCTTGTGAATCGGGCAAACGATGCTGTGATTCCATTCATCAGGTATACATTCATCCGACCAAATGATAGAAATAATTTGGTATATGCTCTGTACCAAATCATCTCCTGCTGCCTTAAATATTGTAGTTCCACATTAGTTTGCATATTGCTATGCTCACTTCATTCTGGTCGAGTGGACGGAATTCTTGACTTGCATCGTAAATATTGAATGGTTCGTTCTGCCTGACAGCGGAATTTTTGTCGTCTTCGCTATTTGCTAAATCTGCAGAAATGGTTTTCCCATTTTCGGCACCGACTGTGACTCTACTACAAGGTTTACTTATTCATCTCTACAGGTTTCCGTTCAGGTCTTATTACTCTGACACGTTCTTTTTACCTTTTGGTAAAACTTCTGAGCATTATTCCTGGAGTAGCACCTCTTTATTTCCTCGATCGCGCGCTTCTCATGCTCTTTCTTTTTTTTTTGCAGAAGTCGATGTTCTTCCCTCTCTTTTGATAGTAGGGCTCACATGCCGCCCTTATTCTTTTGTGCAGCGCCGCTTTGTAGGCATGCAGGGGTTTCGTGGTGATGAGCGAGTGAAACCCAGCACGTCAGTTGTGACATTTCTGATGGCTTCTCGGCATCTAACCGACTGGTCCTCATCACTTGATGCTGGCTACAAAGGACTTCTCGAGAGGTTGAGGGATACGCGATCTGCAAAGATTCTGGTGGCTTGTTGCGATTGCAACTGTTCAACGTTAAATCTCCTCATAGTATTTCCCCGTTGTTATGGCATCTGAGATACCCGTAAACGTACCTTGACTGCAACTAGGCAGTGGTCCGAGTCTGTGTTGGCCGCTCGGAATGTTTGGACATCTAAAATACATGATGTCTGCCATGTTCCCTTGTGAATATTGAAGTGTGGAAACCGTGTGCCAACGTTACGTCTCACAGCGAAATTAAGTCCGTGGCGTCGTGTAGGCTATGTATTCCGATTGTGTTACCAAAGATGTTCTCCTTTCCAATTTTGGTATTAAAGTCGCCTAGGACGATTTTAACTTCATAAATCGGACATTGCTCGTAGGTTTTGTCGAGGAGCTCGTAGAAACTTTCTTTGGTCCTTTTCCTCTGTTAGTGCGTGAGCGCATATAATGCTGATGTTAGTACTCGTATGTCGGGGACACAAACACTTAAAGGCTTAAAAAGATTTCTTAGTGATAATGCAAATTCAGTCAAACGGTCAGACTGCCCGACTCAAACATTTTCACATTACCCAGGTTGTACTGTTGCTACAGTTACTAGAAAGCACATCAAGCGCACAAATATTGATATTTACGACGATATCGACATCAGATGCCAAACCATTCAGTAAATTACCATTTATTTGTGCATCCCTGACTGTAGTATCTATGAGCATAAAGATACTGTTCCTAGTTTGACCAATTCCTGAGCATGACTTTTTCATTAATTACTCGTATTTTACAAGTATATTTCTACATTCGCAATACTTTTGATGACTTCCAAATCGGGTGCTTACCTTTAACTAATGGCAATAGTACTCCATGATAATTATGTAATGCGAAGCTAAATTTCATCCGCTTGGCATTCTTATTAACTCCATTGTGTTGTTGTATTGTAAGAAAGCCCAAAAATCCAAAATCAGTACAAAACAGTGTCGTCCTAATTAGGTTAATGTGTCACTCAAGGTTAAGCCACCTTTAACTGGTTGATAGATACTCGTAGTTTCGCTAAACGGACGATGTTAACTTGGGCATCTCGGTCACGTACCGAAGAAACAAAGCAATCTCATTGTTCAGAGATCAGAGAGAGTGACACCGGTGCGTAGCATCGCCATTGCCACTATTGTGTAACATGAAGTACGCAAATAATACACAAGTCACAACAGGTATTCGAACAAATTGACCGACTCAAAGGTTGTCAGATATACGAGAGTAATCTCATGTAACGTACGAGTAGTTAATTGTTCCGCATTCGGGAGAAACCCCAACATTGTTGTAATGTTACAAGGTTTCGAGAGCACCAACCGGCATGACGATTAATAAGTGAGTAATTTAGGAATCGATTTTAGTAAAAAAAAGAATCGATAACTATTTCGTTGTGGCTCAAAGTCATCATACTATCGGAAGATGGTATAATTTTTGCAAATGTCAATTCTACTTTGACATTTGTAAAGTAAACAAATACCAAACACACGTCAACAAGACATGAATCGCAGTACTCCTAACGAACGTGGAATAATTGTTACGATTTTTTTTGCGGAATAATTCGTCGGTGGTATTGGCGCAGCGTGAGTTTCGGCGCAGATTTCCCGGTCGTCCGACACCAACTGGGCAAACACTAGGACGTTCAGCCGCTCGCCTAGAAGAGTATGGAGCAACATGAGATGCTGTCAGGTCTGGCCAGCCCCGAAGCAGCCGTTCTGCTGAGAATATCGCAGCCGTGGTTGAAAATGTCGCAAAGGACCCAAGAGTATTGACCAGCGGAAATAAGCTAATTTTGCTAAATGAAAGGAAGAATGCTGATGCTGTTGAGACTCATTTATTTGGTAAGTGTATATCCCACAGTCACAATCTTCGACAGAAGTCCTTCCTGATGAAGAGATACCAATGCAGGTACGAACCCTGAAGAATACTCTTCTGGATCTTCCCTAAGATGTTTATTATTCGGCGTTGGGCTCAGCGTTTTCCATTCTTTACTCTGTTATGTTATATGTATTATTCTCGCGTTAGGTTGAAAAGCTTCCTCACTGTTATCCGAATAGCTTCTAGGTTCTCATTCCACTACGATACGCACTGTTTTACCACAGTTCTCTTAACCTTACAGCTGTTTTTTTAAAGATGATAGAATGATGTCGCTTAGCTCGAGTTGGGTCTCATCTGCGTCCGCTGTTGTTAGTGGCGCGGACGGCAACAATACAGCTTCGACCGCAAAAATTTTTGCGATATGTCCTCCAGTTCGTAAGTTTGTTGTTATATCTGCACCTTTTCTTGAACACAATGTGCTTTTGATCTGAAAAGATGCCTCCTTGGGCACGTGCCAGTCTTCCACCATACATTGTAGAAACGGAGACGAGGGAGTGAGGTCTAGGACTTCCTCTCTTATGGAGTTTCTAAATGTGGGTTTGTCAACCATGTTTAGTATACTTAAATTTTTGGTATATAGAAATTCTAATAATTTGTTTATACCACATCTGCCTAAAATCATATTGCGTGCATTGGCGTCGCAACTGATGGTAATATGTGGTTGCTTGTCATCACAATACCGGATAAGTGCCTGTACTGGTGTGGGAGGCACTTCCTCAGTGTTCCCAGCAAAGTACGCAGATGTGTATACGAATCCATGCAGTTCCTGGCCGTTGAGGCGCTCAATTTGTATTGCCACCAGGAATGAGGGCTGCCCTCAATCAAAAAAGATTTTTGGCAAAAATGATCTCCCTGGCTTTGCTTTTTAAACCAAAAATCTTATCATGATTAGCTTATGGGTCTTGGATAAGTCTAATAGCAATGTTCTCTTCAGCACATCGCTGGCTAAATGTGTCCGAGGCTCCCATAGCTCGCTGCAGGTTTACCAGCAGCACGCTCAGAAGGGATGTCATTTATTGCGACCGTAATCAGGGCTCCGTGCTCTGTTGGGTTTGTTATCTCCTCTACGTCCTGTTGAAACCTGTTAAGAAGGCCCATCTTTTCTACCTCTCAGACCGATGATATATCCTCTATTTGTCTGGACACCTGCTCGAATCGCCGTTGGATTAGGCCTCAAACGGTTCTGGTTGGTGGTTTTTTTTGCTGGTTTTGGCAATGGTGCGGTATTATAGTTTCTGCAGTTGAATGTGCAGCTTCTCCACTCTTCGCTCCTATAGCGTTTGCGGTAGCGCTGATGCCACCTCGTGCTCGAGCTCATGATCGTCTTGTTTAGGTCGCTGATTTAGAGATCTGATTGTCTTGTTCGAGCTTCTGAGAATAAGCTTGGTCTGACCAAATCGGTACGAGACCAGGCCCTTCAGCTCTACGAGACGCTTCATAGCGTCTTCATTTATTGCAAGAACCAGGTGGGCGATATTCTTATCATTTGATCTTTGCAGAACTCTCCACTTTCTTGTGTTGAGTTCTTTGTTTTGGCTATCAAGAATTGCCAGTATTCTTTCGTTAGCCCTCTGATGACATGCGGTATTAGAAGATTTTCCTCCTCGACAAGCATTATCTCTTTCTGGCTTCTTTTTCTCATCACGTAGCTCGATCGTGATATCCAAAATCCTCTCTTGTATCTGAACCATTTGTTCATTTGTGAGAGGTTTATGGTACGGCTCCCAGTCTGACATAGCTCGTTATATCGCTATACGAGACTTTTTCGAGGGTTGTGTTCCCAATGCGAACTCGTTTCGCTTCGGATTGAGGAGGGGTGTTATCCTCGGATCGCATGGGCTTAACCTCGGAACCCTTTTCTGTCACATTATCTTTTGCCTAAATCTGGGCTTGCTCGTGGTTGCATTCCTTCCTTAGCGCACGCTTGAATCTGCGGTGTTCAGTCTGAGCCGATTTGCCAGAAGTCGTGGGTATGTTTGTCTCATCGGGATGAAATTCGTCCGAAACTACACTGTTGCACACTAGTTTCTGAGACGGAATCGCTAAGTAGAGACAAGTTCTCTTCTACATCTTCCATCTCCAAGACGATACTTGATGGCTCCGCCCGATTTGCAGATGTCATGTCGGCATACAGGGTATTCTAAATCATCCCTACCTGATGATGCAGTTATAGAGGCATCATTCTCTGTTATTTTTGGGGTAAAATTATCAATTTTGATTCTCACGAGTGAGCGGGATAATCTTTCGCCGATGGTCTACCCGTCTAGCCAAAGGAAGGGTATCTTTAAGTCCGACGTCGCAAGGTATCCGAAGTTCGCAAGCTAGTGACTAAGCACCATATTAGCCATACATCCTTGTGTCCTTGCTTTTGATTTTCCTGATTTTGAACTTGATTTACTGTCAATTTTATTATTTCCCTTATTGCAGTTGAATTAGAATTTATTGCAAAATGTCATCCAATCAATTGGAAGTGGTTACCAACTCAAAAAATAGCGAAATTTCGAAAAGAAAGTCGAAGCCCATACGGAGAGAAGAAACGTTTGGCATAAGCCGGTCCACGCTTGGAAGAAATTCTTCCTCAACATCAGCTGAAGAGTATTTTTAGTAAAAGTACCAAAGACAAAGATAAGGAGAATAAATCTCCGAAGAAGACGACCACAACCAGCAACAAGTCATCGCCTGCTAAGAAATCCAAAAGCAATAAAAAAGCGTCGACGCCAGCTGCGCTCCACCCGCTCCACGAAAGCCAAAGAATCTGGAAACAGCTCTTCTGAAAATAACAGTCGACAAATTGAATGGACTGATGGAGCAACTGCGTACAACATTCCCTTTCAATGAGTTGTATTGATTAAGAGAGATTGACGCGTTTTTCAATATGAGTCTTCCGCTTGATTGCGATCCGATATTCTCTGGCAAAGGTATTCTCCATCCAACCAACGTCGTTCCAAAGAATTTTAAGACTGCACTCATTGATATTTTCAAATCTTTCCTATTTCTATGATACTCTACTGATGAAAATGACCGAGGAGTTGCCAAAGAATAAAACTGTCGTTGGCTACAAGTTGCTCCTTCAAATCGTCGATCAAAACTGGCCAACAGCGGTGTGCTCCAATAGTCTGGCAAAGACAGCGATATTACCGAATTCGTATCAGAATCGAAGTAATATTGGACTAAGCATTTTATGGGGTGTTGGACAGGGTGGTTATCGTGATGTTAACATTAGTGTTAAAGTTTGGCAAAAAAAACATCATGTTGCCTGTGATCGAAATGAAGAGCTATTCGCGTTTTATCGGGGAGTACATTGAAAAGATTCTGTCATCCATCGGTGGCAATAAGAAATTGGTTCTGAGTCAATTGGAGTTTTTCATAACCTACAATGCTTTAAAGGCAAAGTACAGCATTGCAAGGGAAAGCCAACAGTTACTTGCAACTAGTTCTCAGCTATTTTTGGAAAAATACATCGAGAGCTTATCGAAGTACTCAAATGTTTTTCTGAATCTTTTCCGTGATATTGATAGCGCCGCTAAGAGCAGCATTGAGATTGAGGGGTACATTGATTTGGAAAATGAACTACATGAAGAATGTGCTGCTACCGTATTTATTTTTGCAGCAAATTTATCAACAATGGGACACGTCTGTGTCGTCTCGTCACGCGGTTGTAAATGGTCCCTCGGCAGCACTGTGCTATTAGCCATTATTGCTGGTTTTGCACTATGGTTTTGAACTATGATGCAAACACAAATGGCAAAGTTGTTTTCGCAAACTCAGCAACAGGCAAGATGGTTAAGAACGCTGGACTGGCAGACGCGCTTCGACAAGAAAAGTACCAGAAGCAGATGGCGGCAGTGCAAAGATGCGAAGCTCTACGCGTGGCTAGCTCTTACCGAACGGTGTCGGAACCAGCCACAGTGCGAGCATTACATCCTTCCTGCCCCTGGTCTTACTGTTGATACAGCGCGTGCAGTGACTGAGTGTATGTAACAACCGATGGATAGCGGGCTGTGGGTATGAATTGTGTTGGTGTGCTGTTTCGTATTGTTGTAAGGGCATAACACCTACAACAATTTCATTCGGTAAACCAACTCTGAATTTGTACTTCACATCAGCGCTTAGTAAGGTCGGTGTTTGTGTTTTTTGTGTTTGTCTTTCTTTATAATGACTCGGGAGTTCAGAGTGGATATTGCCAATATACGCGGGCTAAAAAGTAATCACTTTTCTGCGTACGTTCACGTCTACAAATACAGACCAGATGTTTTGGCACTTAGTGAAACACAGGTAGATCCCCGCCCACACCTCTCAGATCACTCTGATCTGCCATTATACGAACTAGTTCCATTATTCTTCTCTCACAACGGTCTCGCCATTTACGTGCGTAGTGATGTAGCTTACCAAACTCCACCACAATGTAGTCCCTGTTCCAATCCGGAATTCAATTTCATGTGGTTAAAATTCCATCTCCGTAAGCAAATTATCCACTACTGCTTTATTTATAGAAGCCCCAAACTGGACAGCAACTCGCCCTTTAACGAGTTTGATGCGCTGTCTGACTCCATACAAAAAATTGTATCCCTGTATCCTTATACTGAAATTGTCATTACGGGCGAATTCTGGGTAGCTTCGACATTTTGGACAGAAAAAAACCCGAAGGACGGTGTGTTGAGATCGTCGCTGAGGAAAATAACTTAACCCAGCTTGTAAATGAGCCCACACGAATATTAGACGTTGCAAGTCATACCGCCAACACCGCGGACTTGTTTCTAAGTTCTCACCCTGATAAGTACACCGTTGATGTGCTCTTCCCTCTAGGCTCGTCACCACACAGTTAGAGAAAAGATTCCTAAAAGAACCGTATTGCAATACGAGAAAGCCAATTGGAGCGGCCTTAACAGCTTCTTTAGGAATTTTAACTGGTGGTTACGTTTCCTCGATAACGACGTGGATGCCGCTTGGGAATGAGATGATTTATCCCTCATTGGATAAACAGTATCAAACCAAAAGAAAAGCCATGGTACGACTCGAACTGTAAAGAGGCTGTCAGGGTTAGAGAAATGATTTTTTGGTCCTTCAAGACCAGTCCAACTGAGGAAAATCGAAAAAAGTTCAAACGAGTCAGAAATGACTGCAACGCCTTTCTTAAATGTGTACTCGTAAAATTCCAATACGACCAAAAACTGAGACAAAAAATTCTACAATGTCCCAAAGGTGGTAAACATTTTTATTCGTTCGTCAAATATATTAGAAATTCTACCTCATCCTCCATCCCAACGCTCATTTACAATGACATTCCAGCTGTCAGCTCTTTGGACAAGGCCAATCTGCTTGCTGCACACTTTGCAGCCAGCTCAACATTCCCAGATTGTGCTTTGTCTCCACCTACACTTGAATGCGTCGAATCTTCAATGGGACAAATCCACTTTCGCACTCGCGTAATAGCAAGAGTTCTTAAAGATCTTAACATTCACAAATCCGCTGATCCAGATGGTAAATCTCCCCTTCTTGTGAAGAAGTGTTCTTCCACGCTGGCAAAACCACTGCGTAAGCTTTTTCATCAATCCTACTCCTTAGAACTCTTTCCGAGTAGATGGAAAACAGCAGTTGTTCAGCCCGTCCCTAAAAAAGGGGAATCTTCTTTTCTCCCGTCCTATAGACCCATTGCACTTACGTCCCTTCTTTCTAAGGACATGTAAACGCTAATAAATCGCCAGCTTATGAAATATCTAGAAACACGAAAACTTCTTAATGACCTAGCAACAGGTCCACTGGTGATCTGATGGCATGTCTCACCAAAAAGTGCAACTAAAGCGTACATCATTCTGGCGAAAGCTAGATAGTTGCACTTGATATTTCTAAGGCATTTGTCAAAGTTTGGCATCAGGATCTTTTGTCGAAAATGCTTGCTTTTGGGATCGACGACTCTCTTCTCCAATGGATTAGAAATTACCTTTCAGAACGTTCAATTCAAGTTGTCTTGGACGGTTTCAAGTCTGATATTCACAAAATAATTGCTGGTGTGCCTCAGGGGTCCGTTCTGTCTCCAACACTCTTTTTAATTTTTATCAATGATCTCTTGTCTGCCACTTCTAATCCAATATATTCCTTTCCTGATGACAGTACTCTTTGCTTTTCATATTCGTTCCCGGACTCACGTCCCAGCTCTTCGGCTGTAGAACGGGAACGGCAGCTTCTGTCAAGCTCATTAAATTCCGTTATCAACAGCATAAGAAATTGGGGAACTATCAACAGAGTGGAATTTAATGCTTCCAAACTACAATGCTGTCTGCTGTCGTTAAAGCGAAATTTAAACACCCAGCCATTATCAATGAATGGCACTTGCATCGTCGAAACCAATAAACTTTTCATTCTCGGTATGTGTGTCAATGACAACTTACGTTGGAATGACCACATATTCGGTGTCGTCAAAAATGCTGCGAAATGTCTAGGTTTCCTCAAGCGATGTAAGAAATACTTTACCCCCCTCTTATCTGGTTTTAATATATAAGGCATTTATCCGCCCGAAATTGGAGTACAATGCCCACGTCTGGTCGGGTGCCCTCAAAACATCTCTTCACTTGCTAGATAGGATCCAAAACCGTGCGATAAAACTCATAGGTGATACTAATATCACTCAAACAATGGACAACCTGACGCAATATCTCGTATTTCACTTTCTTTTGTCGCTATTTCCATTACCAGTGCTCCATAGAAATCGCCAGTAGCATTCTGCCCCTTAAAACTTTTAACCATCTCGCTATGAATGCTCATCAGTATACCCTCAAGCCCACTTTCGGACGTACTCTAAAATATCGTGATTCGTTCCTAAGCCGTACAATTCGCTTTTGGAATGCTCTGCCCTAGTCATTATAACCTTCAAACACTTAAAACCAACGTTCACCGGTACCTCTCTTTCCATCCTCCCTGATTTTCCTTCGCCCGCGCTGTGTGCAAACATTTTAAGGGTACTAAAAAAAAATAATCCCTTGAGCGCTCGCAAATTATAAGAAAAAAAAAATAGAATAGTTAAAACATCGTACATTATCCTGTCAGTCGTCTTGAATACAATTTCTAATTTCTGAATTTTAAAAAGTTATTTCCAATCACATCGCTTAATATGATACTTGCTGCTATTTGTTATAATTCCGAGCCCTTTTTTCCGATCTTTAAATGTAGACTCTGGGGGATATTTAACATCTTTTTCCTTATTTCCCAAGGAAGCGGAATACCTGCCTTCTTGCTGGTCAAAGATACTGCAAATTGCATTTTCATTGTAAATTTACAATTTACCCTGCAGCCTGAGAATGCAACTCCTAATGCGACTCTTTGTACAGAAATTCATTCACATGCGACTCAAACAATTGAATCAAGTCTTAAGAGCGTAACAATTACTCCAATGAATTACGTCTAACCAGTATAGGCACCAAGTCCGAGGTTACATGGTGGGCATGTGTACTCGTATAATGCCTGCATTGACATGTTTTTGACCCTTGCTCGGTTATGATGGCTATTTAACTCAATAGAAGCTGAAGTACTGACGGCAGTACACGTAACTCTGAGATAATGGAATCTAAAGATTCAACTAACAACGAATAGATACAATACACGGATTTCTTATTCGGAGTTGTTATCGCGTGCAGACACTTGAAAGGTGAATTCACTTTTAGAAATTCAAAAATGATATATTACACGCTTCTCGGGCAGGTAATTTGGACATGACGTCATTGTAACCATAAATTACGCGGTACGAGGAAGAAACCAATTTTAAGTGCTATGTCAAGCAAAAATCAAGTTCATACCGCTTAACACTTTGAAAAACGCTTTTGACATCAAAGCCAATGTGAGTTGGCAATTTCTAAAAATTTGAAAATTTTTTTCTTTTCTGTTTTTGGGGGGGTTTTGTGGAGTAGGGTAATTAGCTGCGCTTGGGTTGGCAGCGTGACTTGGATTAAAAAACAATATGTCATTAATCTAGATATTTGGGTAATTAGGAAGATAATCAGTGGGATGATGATGAAGATGCATGAATAAAACGTGTAGCTGACAAATGATATTTCGAAATGAACCTAAGTCTGAACTCAGTAGATGGGTAGGTCTCAAGTTATACAACCTTGAACCGGATGCCATTTCCAGGTTTGATGGAATTTTTCCAACTGCTTGTTTTGGTTGGTTAGAAGTATACATTACTGTAGACGCATTTATTTGTTTTTTTTATTCGTTTACAA
The DNA here is from genome assembly GCA_963966105.1 of Volucella zonaria. Taxonomy (NCBI): domain Eukaryota; kingdom Metazoa; phylum Arthropoda; class Insecta; order Diptera; family Syrphidae; genus Volucella; species Volucella zonaria. The sequence continues at coordinate 124,042,337 of OZ014531.1, forward strand.
GCAGTTCAATACACTTCACTTTGCTTACATATATCCTCCCTCAGAGGGTGGACCTGGGACAAAACCTTCAGCACTCTTCATATAGTCCGATGTTGTCCCTTGCGTTTCAGCGTGTCAAGTAAGGTTTAGTTTTAATTTGGAATGAATGAAAACATTATCTGAGCTTAAGAAATGATTTTGATTTGCTTACCATGTCCTTGCCACACTACTGTACATATATCCCGTACGTTTCTGTTACATCCTTTTAAGCCTGGTAAGACTGGTAAAGTAGCATTAACTCTTTAAAACCCTTCGAGTACAAACAAAAAAGAAAAAACAACCGGTCAATAGAAGACGCGCATCAGGTTCGCTTAGATACACTCAAGTCAAGATACTACAGAATGGAAGGACTGAATATTCGGGGGACCCAGTTTCACACGTTTTCTTTGGTGTACTAGAGAAACTTGAGAAGCAAAGCAAATTATATAAATTTATTTTCAAAAGATTAGTTCAGATCGAAAATAGATAGATAGATAGATAGATAAGATAATTTTATTTCATATAGTATACAGAGTATAATTCAAATACAATTCATTCAAAAATATTATAACTAGTTTAACGCACAAAACTTATTTATATGAAATGTTGAGACAGTAAAATACAGATATTTTACTAACAAAAGTAGTGGAATAGTTTTGAATGCCACTTTAATCAGTTATTTACATTAATATTAAAGTTTATGATGGGGTGGTCATAAACAACAAAGGTAATTCATAGTAAAATCAATTAACAGAAGAAGCAGAATGACGAAAAAAATCAATTAAATAAATTAAGAAAGATTAAGGAAGGCAAATGAATTAAATTAAAGTTAAATCAGAATGTCAAAAGTAATAGATTCTAAACTAGCGTAGTTGTGGTTCAGAAGCCAGTTTTTTTAGACATTTTAAAAACATTCCAGGTATTGCTATTGCCCTGATAGACTGTGGAAGTTTATTAAAGAGGCGGAATGACAAAACGGAATAGAAATTACGGTAGGCAGTGGTACGAGCAAATTGTACAGGTAACAAGTACGAAAGATTACCTCGTAAATTGTAATTAGAAATTAATCTAAAATTTCGATTACCTGATTTAATAAAGAATGACTTCAATACTTTAAAACAAAACAGGAAGGATATTAAGATCACAGAACAAAGAAAAACTAGGGTATCTAACATGTTTATGACATAACTTTCTTAGTATATGCTTCTGTAAAACTAATAGGGATTGTATTTTGTTATGATAAGTAACTCCCCAACAGGAAATTCCATATTGCAGCTTTGAATGAAAGATCCCATAGTAGATTTTCTTTAGAAGAATTGTGGAGCAGACATTTCGCAAATAATAGAAGTATCTCAGCGTGGAACGGAAATACTTCCTCAGAGAATCCGTGTGATTCGAAAAGCTCATATTAGAATCGATAGTAAGACCTAGATATTTATATTCATCTACTTTCTCGATAAGAAAACATTTATCATCACAACTAAGAGTACTACAAAAAGTGGGAGTAGTAGGTTTATTGACGCAATTGCAATTGAAAAATTTGAATTTTTGACACTCGGGTGCATGAAAGTGGACATTTGCTCCGAAACTGGGTACTGATGATAAAGTGAAATACATCATTTTTGTTTTGGAGCTAATTATCAACTTGTGATTCTCAAACCAGATTCTCAACAAATTCAAATCGCAATTTATATCAGCAACGAGTTCCAAAGGGCTATTCTTTCCATATGAAAAAGCTATGTCATCCGCGAAGGCAGTTAGTGAGCCTTTAAAATCAAGTGCAAAAAATGAATTAATGTAGATGAGAAATAGAATTGGGCCCAAGACAGAGCCTTGGGGAACACCCAGGTTAAGCAAATTTATTTCGCTCCTTATGTCATCAATCTTTACATTTTGTGACCTATTTTTTAGGTAAGACTTTAACCAATCAAGCATAAAGCCACGAAATCCAGCTTTTTCCAGTTTACCCAACAAAATATTGTGATTAACCATGTCAAAAGCTTTGGTAATGTCAATGAACAAGCCAGCTGTACACCTTTTACCATCAAGATTATACATTGTTTGGGCACAAAACTGCAGTAGCGCATCTTCAGTAGATTTTCCTTTTCGAAAGCCAAACTGTTTAGGACTAAAGTAATTATTGATATCTAAAAACTGCACTATTCTGTCTTTCATTAGTTTTTCAAAAACTTTACTTAGCACAGGGAGGAGGGAAATAGGCCTGTAGTTGCACAGTTCAACTGCAGAACCTTTTTTGAACAAAGGTATAACATCGGCTCGCTTAAGTTCATCAGGAAAAACCCCTCCAAAAACGCAGCTATTGAAGATGTCCTTTAAGACATCCACTATAAACCAAGCAATTTTTTTAAGAATCGTACTTGAAATACCATCTGCGCCACTTGAATTAGTATTTTTTAAACGGCGAATAGCTTCGAATATTTCAAGCGATGTTATAGGTTTATAACCAAAGCTTTTTCTTTGAAACGGTTCAGCACACCTACAGAGAGCACAAGATGAATTTACTTGACAGGGTTGCAAACCACTGGCAATATTAGTGTAGTAGTCATTAAATGCCTCAGCGATTTCGTATTTGTCAGAGATTAAGCCGTTACTGATACGCAAAGATGTAGGTCTTTTTGTGGAAGAAGATTTATTTAGTAAACTATCCACTAATTTCCATTCGTATCTGAGGTTTCCTCTGGCAAAATCAAAACAATTTCGGTAATAGGTATCACGACAAATAGGAATCTTCTTTTTCAACTCAGCGCACAATTTAGTGTATTTGGTTTTAAATTTCATATTACTAGGGTATCGAAAGCATTTCATTCTAAGTTTGTTTTTTTTATTGACTTTATTTACTAAGTATCTAGAGATCCAGGGCTTAAGTCTTTTTCTTAATTTTTTTTGAGGTAAGAAAAAGCAACAATTATAAATATGCTTCTTAAGGCACTCAATAAATATTGCGTACAAATTCGAAACATCACTACACGAATAGACATCATCCCAAAACTCACAAAGTAGATTGTTTCTGAGTCTACTAAAGTTAAATTTCATAATATTGTTCAGTGGTTTTGAACAATTTCTATTCTTCCTATAAAACGTTTCTACAATGAGTCCTGTCATACAATGGTCTGTGATCATCAAATTAAGAACACATTTCTCACATTTGCTAGATGAAACACATTTGAATCGCCCATTAATGTGGTCCAAACAACTACCTGAAGCAATCCTAGTAGCCTCATTAATAAAAGAATCAAGACCATGCGCTGCTAATAAGGCTAAATATGTTGAGACAGTTTCATTACTATCTAAATTGTTAATGTTGAAATCCCCAATAACAATTAGATTTTTAGCTTTTACTTTAATTAAAAGATCAGAAAATTCTTTCATAAACATGGAAACATTAAACATGTGCAGCCTATAGACACACAAAAAAACGAACACTTCATTGTTAACTACAATAGAAACTTTTAAGACATCCGCACTTACAAAATCGACACACAAAACTTCCTGAATATGGTAACCCTCTTTTAAAAAACACCCAACACCACCTGCAACGTAATTATCATTCGTATTAGCAAAGAAATAATTGCCGTGATACGCGTACTACTCGTAAGTGCAGAAAGTGTTCTTATTCACGAATGCTCAAACATGGAATGCTAACGAACTTTCACAAAAACTTAACGATTTAGAAAAGATATTGGCGCTTTCTTTATCATGAACAAATTTGTCCAAAAATAAAAGGATGTGGGGATTATCACTCTTGTCATCCATCGGAAAAGGAGAGAAGCGGATCATCCTTGTGCATTAAGAAATCTCTCGAACAATCCGAAGATTCAAAAATAGAGCTCGAAATTGTACAAGTAGTCACGGTACGTACGTATGTACGTGCGCTCGAAAAAAGTGTCTTAGAAAATATATTCAATTTACTTAAAACGAGTTTCATTATTAGCGGTGACTTCAAGACGAAACATACGAGTACCTACTGGGGCTCTAGACGCATCTCACAAAAAAGATTGGATTCTGCACGATTGACTTCCACTCCTGATCTTATTAATTTCTTCGCCTCAAAACTAAGATCTACCATTTTTATAAAAGTTGGTGGAAGCTTTGATCTTTCTTCTGATCATTTTTACAATGAGTGAAACTCTAATTAAAAAACAAGAATAAATAATACTAACTGGCAGTAACACTAATTGGGAAGGCTTCAAGGAGGAAGTCGAAGAAAAAGTCGAACTCAGCGTACCACTTTAGACGCCATCTGAAATCGAAGTCCAAGCAAAGATATCAACAAATTTGGTTATGGAACTTTAATATATCATAAACATCCTATAGGACGGAACAAGTTTGGCACGGATGTCAAAACCAGAGTTGGCCCTATATTGCTTGATTTAAAAGGGTAGCCGCAGTCTTAAATAATCTCAGAACCGGTGAAGAGGTGGTGAATTGAATCAATGTTTTATGAGAGAGCGAAAATCGTTTTTGTCTATACTCAATATGATGCCAAACACGTCAACAACAATCAGCTGTCAAAACAAAACTAAAGACCGCATCGCACTGAAATTTGGCATGTCTGCCTAAATATGAACGGACTTCAAGGGACCATAACCTTTTTTGCAGTAGCAGCGCATTCTGGCGGTCAAGGAGGTCACTTTTCACTCCACTTAGTATTTAGGACACTGCACTGCTCATATGTTCGTAGAAGCCTTCTTTGGTAGCGTCGCCTCTATCCTCCGTTGGGGCATGTGTGAATATTAGACAGGTTCTAGCAAATTCAGTCCGGATATGGATCAGATGATCCCTTGTATGTTCAAAGAATAAGACCTTAACATTAAGTCTGCTTCTGAGGATGGTTTATGGATAAGTGTTCAAAGTCCAACTGGATCTTGATATGAAATTCACCCAGACGTGCAAGTTCTGAGCGTTCATTTGTAGGAGTTTAGCTAGGCTTAATACGTGTACATATACGTTCATCGTTATTCCACTAAGATATAGTTATCTAATGGGCATTGTGATGAAGTGATGATGCGCCAACTAATAGCGGATAAGAAATGGTGAAAAAAAAGCCACAAGTTCTTAAAGAGTAATGAAAAACAAAACTGGGAAGGCGGCAGTTCGTATATCCTTCGCAAAAACCAAAGTTTTACGTTGCGCTGATAACAAACTTTTGTATGTAAACAATTATTCTATTTTAAATATATTGTATACATGTACATATGTATGGAATAGAGCTCTTACTCTGAACTTGTGTCGACTGGTTAAATTTCAAGTGGTTACTTAGTTTTTTTATGGATTAATTATTTCATACATGGATTCATTACAAGTGGTTTTGTCTGAAGTCTACTTGATTTGGCTTAGTGCCGTCTTCCAGGTTCAAGTTTAAATTCATAAATATTGACATAGAGAGAAATAACTTTTTTCTTTTTCTCTTTTTAATGAGTAGTGAAGTTTTGAAAATATTAAAAATCACCTTTAATGACGTGTCTTCTACAGCGTAATGCATTCAAAGCATATCCATATCTTCGAAAATGTAGCTACACTTTCGCCCATTTCTATCACATGTGATTCGACTAATATTGTATGAAATTCTCCGAGGATAGGGCATTTTGCGATCAAATGGAAAATATCTCGTCTTATTCGTAGATTGCAGAGGTTCATAGGATTGACAAGTCTGGTCGGTGTGAAAAGTCCGTGCCGTTTTATAGTAAAACACAAAATGTTTGCAAAATTCAACTTTATTTGTCAATATAGTTGCCTTCGAGGGCGATACACTGATTGAAACGATTTTTAATCTTTCGATACCAGTTTTGTAGTACGATTTCGGTTTAGCCTCAAAATAGGCCTCTGTTTCGGCGATTACTTCTTCGTCGCTCTGGAGAACACGGTGGGTGGGGAAGCAATTCGTAGCCGAATTCATTCAATTTTGCCATCGTTTTCATCGACTTGTGACACGGTGCATTGTCTTGATGAAACAGCACTTTCTTTTTCTTCAAATGCGGCCGTTTTTCTGCGATTTCGTCCTTCAAACGCTCCAACAACGCAATGTAATAAGGACTGAAACGAATAAAATTTGGAAACTTCAAAGTAAAAAAAAAATATTTTCATAATTCATGTAAATTTTTTGCATTTGCTTTAAAACTCTGTTTTTATTAAATTCATTCACAATTACAACAAATAAAAAAAGATTATTTGGGTTCCCATTCTTTCCTCAACTTCTTTCGAATGTCCTTCATAAGGTTGGTGACAGTTACATCCGCGATCTTTTTGGACGCTCTTTTCCATTTAGCACTAAAATCCTTTACGTCCTTTGCACACGGCTCACTTTTCCTCAATTTAGTTTTGACCAAAACCCAATACCTTTCAATGGGGCGGCACTGTGGAACATTGGGTGGATTCATGTCTTTTGGGACAAAGTCGACATTTTTAGCAACAAGAAAGCTCAACGTTGCATGAGCATAGTGAGCTGAAGCTAAATCTGGTCAAAATAATGTTGAACCCTCGTGTTTGTTTAAGGCACTCGTTAATGTACACTTCTCCGTTAATTGTTCCCGTTGTAATAAACGATGAGCTTCTGTGCCCACATTGCCAAATGGCCTGCCAAACGAGATATTTTGACCTGAATTTTTCCCAATCCCAATCGATGTTGTTGATTGCGGAAGAATCTCAGCTTCAAACGAGTTGTAAAACTGCTCATCTGGAAGAGTAGTAAAGTCGGCTTTGACATAAGTTTCGTCATCCAAAACCAAGCACGCTTTCTTGTTGCCGATCAACTCGTATAGCTTTCGGGCTCGTGTTTTTATGACTTTTTTTGCTTTTCAGTAACTTTTGGTATTTTTTAATGTTTTTTTTTTGTGTTTTTCGATAGTTACGTTTTTTAGATCTTTGTATCATTGTTTGGTTGGTATTACATTTCCTAGCAACATCTCTAGATGACAGAGTCCGGTTTTTTACGATGGTACCCTCTATTTTCCTGTCCAAATTTGTATCATCCTATCCAATTTCAGCTCCACTTTTCTGTTTTCGCTTAACTGTCAACGTCTCTAAATATCGTTTAATAACAGAATCCACTGTACTGCGTGCTATGTTTAAATTTATTGCGATCAAATGGTTTGGACTTATCAAGCCATTTCTTTGCATCGGCTGCATTTTTTCCCATCAAAAAGCAATGAATGATAAATCAACACACGAAATTGCTTTGAATCCAGCTGCTTCACTCACAACGCTATATCTCGAGAACTAATCGTCCGACAGCTGTCAAATTTATACACGTATCTTTTGAAGGTTGGTACTAACTGAAAATGGATGGATTTAATTCAAGTGGTGCCCTCTTTTAGAAACGGCACGGACTTTTCAATCAGGAAGCGATTCAGAATTTTAAAACTTTGTTCCGCAAAGAAGTTGTGATGATAGTGTTGGATAGCATTGAAAATGGACAGAGAGCCAACATAAATGTTTTAACAGCGATGGCCATGGTTGACACAGCATGGAAAAACGTTAAATCGACAACGATTTCAAACTGTTTCAAGAAATGCGGATTTATTACAGAGCCAGTGAATCAATTGCAACAGGAGGGAGGAGAATTGGGTCAATCTACCTCGCAGGATGGATGGAGCCTTCTTCCTAACTTTGATGAATCTGTGACTTTCGATGATTTTGTACATATTGACGATGATGTAGAAGTCTGCGGTGCTTTGTGTGACGACGAAATTCTGGCAGCTCCAAATTCAAGCAACAACAATGAAGGCGAAGATGAAGAAGAATCGGAAGCAGAACCAATTCCACCCGTCATATCAAAGGAGGCAAACTCATTGTTTGTTTACATTGCGTCAATATTTACTAAGAACGGACTTTTCAGCCCATGTATTGTATTGTAATACAAGTTTATCAATTCACCTCTTATTATAGAGTGTTTATTTTTTTAGTTATATAACCGTTAATGTAGTATATTTTTTCTTGTAGATTATATTTTAATTTGCTATAATACGCTCTGTGTTGTGACGCTGTGTTAAGCTCCATTTACATATGAATCGAAGCGAAGATTACCACTCAAGTATTTTATGAAATTGATTTTTCAGAGATAAGTTTGTTGGTTCGTTGCCACAGTTTTGAGCTAAATGTTTCCATTCATGGACATAGTTTTTTTTTCTTGAAAATAGGTGATTTATTATTATTTTAAGTACAATAGTTTCGTATGTTTCATCCCTTTCACAATTTAGTCAAAGTGCGTCTTCCTATAAAACCGAACCTACAGAGGAAAACCGAAAAAAATCTTCAAATCTTCAAGCAGGAACGACTGCAAAGTCTTTCTGAAGAATGTGAAATTTCAGTATAACCAAAAACTCAGGTGAAAAATGCTACAATGTCCTTAAGGTAGTACAAATTTGTGACCGTTCATCAAAAACACTAGAAATTCTGCCTCATCGTCCATCCCAACGCTCATTTACAATGACATTTCAGCTATCAGCTCTTTGGACAAGACAATCTGCTTGTTGCATATTTTGCGATCAGTTCAACACTTCCAGATTGTGCTTTGTTTACGCCTACACTTGAGTGTGAGAAAAAATCTTCAATAGTACGGATCCACTTTCGCACTCGTGTATTAGCAAGAATACTTAAAGATCTTAATATACACAAACCTTCTGGTCCAGATGGTATATCAACCCATTTTCTGAAGAGGTGTTCTTCCTCGCTGACCAAACCACTGCGTAACTTTTTCAGCAATTCTACCCTTTCCGAGGAGATGGAAGACAACATTTGTCCAGCCCGTCTCTAAAAAAGATGAATCTTCTTCTCTCTTCTCCTATAGGTCATGGAAACGCTGACAAACCCTCAGCTCATGAAATACCTCGAAACAGGGAAACTTCTCAGTGATTGGCAATATGGTTTTCGTAGCAACAGGTCCACTGGTGATATGATGGCATCTCTCACCGGAAAGTAGAACCAAAGGGTATATCAAGATAATTGAACTTGATATTTCTAAGGAATTTGACAGGGTTTGGCATCAGGCTCTGTTGTCGAAAATGCGTGTTTCTTCAATAGATTAGAAATCACCTTTCGAAACGTTCAATTCTTGGATGGTTTCAAGTCTTATGTGCACAAAATATTGTAAATGTTGATGTGCACCTGAGTTCCGTTCTGTCTTCGATACTTTGATACTTTTTAATTTTCATCAGTGGCTTCTAATCCAATATATTTCTTTGCTGACGACAGTACTCTCTGCTTTTCATATTCGTTCCTGGATTCACGTGCCTGCTCTTTGGCTGTAGAATGAAAACGGCAGCGTATACTGATCTCATTAAATTCCGATATAAATAACATTACAAAATGGGGAACCACCAACAGAGTGGTTCCAAAACACAATGCCCTTATCCATGAATGACACTTACTATACATAGTCGAAACTTAAAAACTTTCCATTCTGGGTATGTGTGTCAATGACAACTTACGTTGGACTGGCCACATATTTGATGTCGCCAAAAATGCTGCGAAATGTCTAGGTTTCCTCAGTCCAGTTAAGAAATATTTAACCCCCTCTGATCTGGCCTGAATATATTATACATATGTATGAGTATAAGCTCAAAATTGGAGTACAATGTCCACATCTGGTCAGGTGCCCTAAGGCCACTTTGCACTTGCTGGATAGAATCCAAAACTGTGCCATGAAACTCATAGGCGATGTCAATATTATACAGTCAATTGACATCCTCGAACACCGACGTAAAGTCTCCTGTCTCAACTTATTCTATCGTTATTTTCACCAGCAGTAATACATTGGAATTGCCAGAAGCATTCCGCCTCCTCAAACCTTCAACCGTAATACCCGTATCACTGTTAATACTGAAATACTGTGATTTGTTCCTATGCCGTATAAATCGCTTATCGAATGCTCTCTATTTGGGTTGTGTACTCTATCCCCAAAACCAAAATTCACAAACCAAAATCTCCAAAACCAAAATCCTTAAACACAGTTTGGCGGCCAACCATATACCATCCTCGAAAAATGGGAAAACTGTATTTAAGGACTTTTTAAATGTATTTATACTTATTTTCTGCCATTGAAGTAAATAACCATATTACGATATTAGTATAACATAAATTTGTTTTCAAAGTTTAATAAACACTTAATCTACTTAACATAAAATAACAAAAGGCATAAACATTAAATATTAGATATACAGTGACTCAACGATTTGATCACATGCATACTAAATAATCTGACTTTTGATTAAAACTTTTTTATTTAAAAAGATAATTTAACTTAATTTTTGACATCATTATAAAATAATATCATAATTCATTAAAAGACAATAAAGATAGAAATTTATGTGTTAACTTATTTTCATTTAACAAAAACAAAAATAGGGCACTTGCTCAATTAGTTGACTTTAATAAACTAATCTTGTTCAGTATTTCGTATGGCCTCCTTTTGCTTTGAGAACTGCTTGTAATCTTCTTGGCATGGATTCTATTAATGTTTTGCATCGATTTGGATTAACATTTTGCCAAGCAGTTTGAGTGCGTTGCCATAATATTAGTAAATTTGCACAATCTCCTGGCAAATCTGTAATTGCATGTTTGACTTCAACCCAAAGATGCTCAATCGGATTGAGGTCTGGCGATTGTGGTGGCCAATCAAGTACCTCGAAATGATTACTTTGGAGCCACGCTTTGGTAATTCTGGCTGTGTGTTTCGGATCACTGTCTTGCTGAAAGATAATGTCCGACACATTTTTATTCCAGTTCCCAAGGCTTGTTAAGAGCCCGCCTTCCAAATTGGTGATGTATTGAGCGGTATTCATGCGACCCATTACCCTAACACACTGACCAACGCCATCCATACATATGTATCCCCAAATCATATGATTTCCACCTCCAAACTTTAATGTTGGCTTGATGTGGCGATCGCTTTTTGGCTTACTAGGCTTTATCCAGGTCCACTGACAATCATCGGACCCAAAACGATTAATTTTTGTTTCGTTCGACCAAATCACCTTTGTCCAGTCATTAACACTATTGTTTTCATACTTTCTGGCGAATTCGAGTCTTAATTTTGTATGGCGGTAAGTCAGAAGGTGCTGCTTTCTTTTTCCGCGCCCGTGAAAGCCGTTGTTGGGCAAAATTTTCCTAACAGCCTCAGTTGTTACAGTAGATAGATAGATAGATCTTTATTTCACACGAATTTTCTTAACAATTTGTTAATAAGCTTACAATTTGCAAATATATGATATTGAAATATCTTTTATCTTTAACATTATTTTACCAAAGTTGAAATATGTTATAATAAATATGGATTTAATAATAATTTACAAAAGGAAAAGCGAAAGAAAAACCTTTTGTTTAAAGAACAAAAATAAAATAAATAAATAAATAGTAAACGAATAAAGAGAAAAATGGTAAGTCAAGAATATAAAAATACAAAAGGATAGTAATCCAATGGCAAGGAATACCCCTTTTAAATGTTTAATTAGAAAAAACTCTGAAAAATGGATAATAAACGCAATTTATATAGAAATTTTAATAAGTGAACAAAATATCACTTAGATAAATAATAAATAAATAAATATAAATAAGTAAATAAATAAATAAATAAATAAATTAACAAACAGGAAAATTAAATGAATGAATAAGTTGTCAAATAAGTGAACAGAACAAGCAACAAGAATACATAAAGTATAAACTTAATTCGTGCGGTTTGCTAAGAGATGGCGTAACTTGTATTATTCCATTGTTATTATTCCATTGGAACATGCGTTGGAAAGCTACTGTCATTGTACGCCATCTCAGTATATGTCATTCATTTGAAGCGTAAACAACAATAATTTTTTTCCACTCAAATATGTCGAACTTTGTGCCTGAAAAAATGTCTTTGCGGGGAGTTCTTCTTCATTACTTTAATATGAAGAAAACTGCTGCCGAAAGTCATCGTATTTTGCTGGAAGTTTATGGTGAACATGCGCTAGCTGAGCGAACGTGCCAAAAGTGGTTTGCACGATTTAAAAGTGGTGATTTTGGCTTGGAAGACGATGAACGTCCTGGGCAGCCAAAAAAGTTTGAAGATGAAGAACTGGAAGCATTACTCTATGAAGATTGTTGCCAAGCACAAGCAGAGCTCGCAGAATCTTTGGGTGTCACTCAAGCAGCCATTTCAAAACATTTAAAAGCAGCTGGATATATTCAAAAGCAAGGAAATTGGGTTCCACATGAACTCAAGCCGAGAGACGTCGAAAGGCGGTTTTGCATGTCCGAAATGCTGCTGGAACGCCACAAAAAAAAGTCATTTTTGCATCGGATTGTTACTGAAAAATGGATCCATTACGACAAACCCGGCCAACCAGCCAAATCAACGGCAAAGCCGAATATCTATGGCACGTAGGTAATGCTCTGTATTTGGTGGGATCAGATGGGTGTGCTGTATTATGAGCTGCTAAAACCGGGTGAAACCATCAATGGACAACGCTACCGAACACAATTAATCCGTTTGAAGAGAGCAGTGGCCGAAAAACGCCCGGAATATGCAACCAGACACGAGGCAATAATTTTCCATCATGACAACGCTCGGCCCCACGTTGCTATTCCGGTTAAGAACTATTTGGAAAACAGTGGATGGGAAGTCTTACCCCACCCGCCTTATAGCCCAGACCTTGCCCCTTCTGACTACCATTTGTTCCGGTCGATGCAGAACGCACGAATTAAGTTATATACCCAATAATTGAATAAACAAAAAACATGAAAATTTAATATAAGCAACATACATAAATCGATTAGTTAGAATATTGCGTGAATAAATTTTTAATAAGAGGATTTTCAACACTGGGACATTTTTCTTTAAAATTGAAAGTAAGCTTAATGATTTGTTCACTCATCAATTCAACGTTCGCTCTTTGATGAAGTTCAAGGTTTGGGTAATGCCACGGCAAGTTAAACATCATTTTCAGTACCTTGTTTTGTGCTACCTACAATCTTTTAATGTGGCACTGAGCAGCTTGATCCCATACTTGACAGCCATAGCATATTATTGCCTGAAAGATTACTTTATATATTATCAATTTATTGTCTTGTGAAAGACAGGATTTTCAGTTGATTAAAGGATAAAGCATTTTTATTGCAATATTTATTTTCTTTAATGTTGCGGTAATATGGTCGCTAAAGATCAACTCTTGGTCAAGTTTAATGCCAAGATACTTAATTGGGCTTTCCAAGGATATAGTTTTTCCGGTCACAGTGAAACTGCCACTTGGAAGATAGCAAACTTTCCTTTTTCGTGTGAAAAAGATAGTCTTTACCTTGTCAAGGTTAAGTTTGATTTTCCATTTGTTGGAATAAGCATGAACTACTTCCATAGCTCCATCTAAATTTCTCTCCATATTGAGAGCAAACTGATGAGATGAAAGAATTGCAGTGTCATCAGCGAACAATGCAGTCTCGCAATTTAACAACATTGGAAAGTCGGACGTGAAAAATATATACAATATAGGTCCAAGTACTGAGCCTTGAGGCACACCACATTTGACATCAAAGGACCAGGAGACATAGTTGTTGACGTGAACCTGGACAACACGGTTTTTCAGGAAACTTTGAATAATTTTGCACAAGTAAAAGTAGCGAGAACTATAGCTTGATAGTTTGTATAATAGACCATTGTCTCATACTGTGACGAAAGCTTTTTCGATATCTAAAAGTATCATCCCTGTTGATCTCCCTTGTTCACGATTTGTTTTTACAATTTTGGTTATTCTTGCAACTTGTTGAATCGTGTTATGATTTTGTCTAAAACAAATTGCTCATCAGGCAAAATATTATTTTCAAAAATTAGAGTCATTAGCTCGTCTTTTATAATTTTTTCGAACATCTTGCTTAGTGAGCTAAGTTAACTTATTGGCCTATAACTCTCTGCGTTGTCCGGTGGCTTACCAGATTTGAGAATTGGTATAACCTTGGCTATTTTCCAAGTATCTGGAAAATATTGCATCTTTAGACAAGAGTTGAAAATGAAAGTTATATATTTTATTCCTATCCTAGGAAGGTGTTTTAGAAAAGTGTTTTTAATTTGATCAATGCCTTGAGCTTTTCTTGTCTTGAGATGCTTTATCAGGAGAGTAACCTTGTTTTCGGAAACATACGTATTTGTAGGAGTTAGACAGCTTGGGGTGTTGAATTCTTCAATCCTTGAGTCAACTATAGTAGTTAAAAGAGGATCACCGACATTGGAAGCAATAGTATAATTTTTCTTGAAGATATCAGCTAGAATATTTGCTTTTTCCTCATCGGTGAAGCTAAAAGAGAGGGGCTTCTAAGTCTTGGAATAATTCTGTGTTTTTTTTTTAAAACCCGCATTATATTCCAGAAGGGCTTCCCACATTTGTCCAAGGAACTTAGTTTGTGGTTCCATTCATTATTGCGTTGATTAGTAATGAGTTTTTAAATTAGTTTATTAAGAGTTCGAACATATGTTATTCGCGAAAATTCGGATGTCGAAATCTTTGCCAATTTCTTCTCTGAATGTTCCTTATTTTTATTAATGCAACAATAAATGGAGAAAAGGTGGACGTATAATACTTTTTGGGAATTTTTTTGACAGATTCATTCAACAGAGCGATCAACATCATCTGTGCTGAGGTTGTTACAGTAATTTAATCGTTTTGTAACAAATCTTTATTGATCTGGGCCGCATTGTCGTATACGCCATACTTTATTTGTCGCACAATACGCCGTTGCAAATTAGAATTTAAAATTGGATTCCTTCCAGCGCCATTGTTTTCGATTGCAATGCCCAAATTCTTGCGTATTTTAGATATGGATCCCAATGATACTCAAAGTTTTCGAAAAATTTTTTATTTATCATTTTGGAAAGAATTCCTTTTCTTTAGTTTTACCAAATTTTTTCATCTTCTATTAAATTCAAGACAGTTTAAAATGCTTTCTTAAACTGAAATTTAAACTTGCCTTATGTTGGATTCCAATATTAATTATTTTTTAATAAACAAACTTGTTTAATTTCGAGAGAAAACACTTTAAAAAAAACCATGCTTTGCAACCCTTTGTGCTCAAAATGCGACGCTTCACAATAAACAAGCTGCGCCAGTCGAAACAAATTGATTGGAGAAGTTATTTTTTCTTCTGATCATGTGATCAAAAAGTTGAGTGACTATATATTCTTGTTCAGCATAATCTGTGCCGTGAAATAACGTCGAGCGCAATATTGCCGAATTCGAAAATTCGGCGTTATTTCGCTTTGTAAAAGTGAAATAATGCCGACCATTGCTTGTGAAATAAAGCCGAATTGTTGAATATTGAAATGCATATGTGTTCAATTAAAGTTTGAAGAAGGTAGCTCGCTTCGTCGCTCAGCTAAAGGAATATCAACAACTGTCAGGCAAGTGCCTATAACTTCTTAGCAATTGTATTTTAGTTGTAATTGTAATTGATCGAATTGACATGGTACCGTTTATTTTAATCATTTTTAGCATGAAATGATGGCAATTGATTTATATTAAACTAATATTAAAAACAATGAAAAGTAAAATTAGGCCAATTCGGATTCCCCACTACTAATTTTTTGTAATGTAGTTTTCACTACAACCATTTCCTTCGACAAATCTTTAACTAGTGCATATAACTCTGCATTTTTTTGTCAATGACCCTTTGGAGGCGCCGATGACAGGCCTCGACAGAAATCTGCGTTCGAGGAAAATTTGTCTTGATACTTTCAGTAAAGTACCAGTATTCCGATAAGTACTCTGTTTAAAGTACATTTATTGGGTACTGCAATACATTTTCAAGTACAAGTTTGTACTAACTCAGCATGTCTTGCACTGCCTGCGTTTGGGGTTTTTGGGCTTGGGGATAATCGACTAGAGAATTTTTTAAAAGCTGGGGATTTTGCGCTTGGGTATTATGTGTTTATCGCGTCTATTTCCTAGTCGTTATAACTTGCAAACATTTAAAACCAATGCACATCAGTCATCGGTGTCTCTCTTTTTTTCCCTCCGTAACTTCCCTTCGCCAGCGTTGTGTACAAACGTCATTTTAGTTGAAGTATTTCGGAATGAAATTTCTCTGTAATTTTCTGAGCTATCATATTTCCCTTTCTTGTGCAGAGGGAAAATGAAGTTTGTTGGAATACTAGTAGTCCCGGATATCCTGTTATATTGCTCTGATAAAGCTCTTGTGAATTTAATGGTAGAGTTTTTATAAAACTCTGATCGGATGCGATTTTCTCCTGGAGCTTTACATCGTCTTGCATTAGAAACAACTTGTTGTACCTCAGCTAGTATGAATGGTGCATCAAGAGCAGCTGAAGATTTTGAGCTATGTACTTCTTGCATTTAAGCCATTCAAAAGTTGTTTTCTTTAACAAACAGATCTTCTTATATTCTTTATTCGCATTTGCATACATGCTGGTACAGCCTTTTTAATATTGTAATTTGTGTAAGCTTTTCAATGTTTGGGGAAACGCTTGTTGAGTTGGTATTCTTCGAAATTTACTTCCCTCCACATAAATTTTGGTAACAAATTTAACTGTCTAACAGCTTAAACGTAACATCCAAGGGCATATGATCAGAAAACAATTTCATTTCTACTTTGGAACAGTATATACATATGCGTGTTTCAGTTGCCAGTAATAAAACAATAATCTGTGACTGAATAGGCCGCACAGAAATGCATACTCCCCATTAACGTCCCCATGGCAACTTCCGTTGAAGATTTGGCAATTAAATGTATCTGCCAAATTAAGTATTTTTGTTCCGTTGCTATGACATATTTCATCCTTCGATCTGCGAGTGACTCAAATGTATAGCCTTTTGAATGTGCCCGCTAAGAAATTTTGCGATAAACCGATATCGAGGTCTGCGAGTATCGTTATATTCGTTGAATTTAGAGTGGTGGCTAAATCTAGCAATTTATTGAAGTCTTGTTCCCTATGACTACAGTTTATGTGTGAACATGCTGCTGTTTAATTTCAATTCAAGAACACGGGCTTCACCGTTTCTTTTTAATTCTATAATACCATATTTTACGTTTTTGGGGTAAGCTAGCAGTTCACCACCACTTCCTCTTCCAAAAATACTTGCTTTTACAGCAGATATCCATTCCAATTCAAAATTTAAACGTTTCCTCGTCTTTGTATAGTACATGGGTTTTTTTAGTTACTTAAGGTGGCGCCACAGTCCGGTGTGGACCTGGGCCTCAACCAACAAGCTAGATCTTTAGCTAGCTACCTCCAGAGTTTCGCAAGCTAAGTTGACTTGCGTGCGCCACCTCAGTAGCGATCTTAATCTACTGCGCTGTCATTCGGTGGCGGAATTCGAAGAATTTTCGAACAGGAGCATTGGCGTCCATCCGCTCTACATAAACCAGCCATCTAAGTCGCTAGATCTCCGTGCTTCTGGCTAAGTCGATGTCGCTGTACATCCCATACAGTTCATCATTATATATCCTCCTCCACTCATCTTCTATGCAGACGGGACCGAAAATCACCCAAAGAATTTTTCAAAGCAGCCAAGAGCACCCTCATCCATTTTTGATAAACTCTCTATGTCTCTATGCCATAGAGCAGAACTGGGATTATTAAGGTCTTATGTAGGGTCACTTTTGTTGTTTGAAAAAGTGGGCTTTGCTGGTGTTGCCTAGCAATTACAATTGGCCTTCTAAGCCCAGAGAAGCAGCTATTAGCAAGAGTTATTCTTCGTTTGATGTCAGCACTGGTGTCGTTGTCTAAATTGATAGCGGAACCTAGGTACACAAAGTCCCTGACTGCATTAAAGATATATCTGTCGAGGTTGACGTTCTGTCCGAGATAATTGTGTTGGATGTCCTTTCTGATTGAAAGCATATATTTGGTTTTGCCCTCATTGACCGTTGAACCTATCTTCGTCGTTTCCGTCTTAACACTCGAGAAAGCGCCACTGACATCACACTGCTTTCTTCCGATTATGTCCATATAATCCGCGCATGCGAGTAATTGAATAGACTTTCGAAAGATTGTGCATCTTGTGCTGGCACGTGACTTTTGCATTATTCTAATCGCATTACAGTGCATCGCCTTGTTTATACGAATTTCTGACCTCTTTACTGAAACAGCAACACTGCTCCTGTCAACAGGCATCTGTCAGTTGACTCCTGTCAAAATTTAAACTTGCTGCGTCAGTTAGTTTGTGTTTGACAGCTATTTTTATCAGACTACTCACTAATTTGAGGAGAAAATGGAAAAAAGTGAATTTCGTGTGCTTATTAAGCATTATTTCTTGCGAAAAAAAACCATTACCGAGACCAAGGCTAAGCTTGATAAATACTATGGGGACTCTGCACCATCGATTTCAATGGTAAAAAAGTGGTTTACTGAATTTCGTTGTGGCCGTACAAGCACTGAAGATGCCGAACCTCCTGGACGCCCAGTTGAGGTCTCTACACCCGAAACAATCGAAAAAATTCACGATATGGTGTTGGCCGACCGAAGATTGAAAGTGCGAGAGATTGTGGAAGCCGTAAGGATCTCGCATGGCTCAGTGGTTTCAATTTTGAATGATCACTTGGGCATGAGAAAGCTTTCCGCAAGATGGGTGCCGCGTTTGCTCACAGTCGACCACAAACGCAATCGTGTAACAACTTCACAGGAAGGTTTGGCGTTGTTTAATCGCAATATGGAGGAGTTTTTGCGCCGTTTTGTAACCGTGGACGAAACATGGATCCATCACAACACACCAGAGAACAAACAACAGTCAAAACAGTGGGTTTCTAAGGGTGAATCGGCGCCAAAGAAGGCCAAGGTGGGTTTGTCAGCCAATAAAGTTATGGCGACTGTTTTTTGGGATGCACGCGGGATAATCCACATTGACTACCTTCAAAAGGGAAGAACAATCAATGGGGAATATTATGCCAACTTATTGGACCGATTCAATGACGATTTGAAAAAAAAACGACCTCATTTGGCCAAGAAAAAAGTTCTTCTCCACCAAGACAATGCAAGGGTGCACACATGTGCAGTTGCCATGGCAAAAATCCATGAATTGGGCTATGAATTGCTCCCTCATCCACCCTATTCTCCAGATTTGGCTCCGAGCGACTACTTCTTGTTCCCAAACCTGAAGAAATGGCTTGGTGGAAAAAGATTTGACTCCAATGATGAAGTCATCTCGCAAACAAAGGCCTATTTTGAGGACCTCGACAAATCATTTTTTTTGGAAGGGATAAAAAAATTGGAGAAGCATTGGACAAAGTGTATAGAGCTCAAGGGAGACTACGTTGAAAAATAAAATTATTTTTTTATCAAAAAATCTGTGTTTTAATCCAAAAGTCACGGATTAAAAATTTTTTTTTAATTCCCAAGGAGGTCACTTTTCACTCCATCTAGTATAGTATATCACATCCATTGATGAAGTTCCAAAAGTCAATATTTTTTGATTTGTTTTTCAATCCAATGTCTATCGTAGTTTAGAATCCTTAAATAACTTATGAACTATTCTTCTATTATGTCAAAATTCCGGTAGAATTGTTTATATTCGAGATTATTCTCTGTCAGAAGTAAAGATGTAAAGAAAGAATATAATCTCTCGATAAAATCAGTCAATAGACATGTGATATGTTTCTGTCCCATCACTCAAAATCTTTGCGCATTCGAGAAGCTTTTACATTGCCTAACTTTCAACACAAAACTCGTATGAACGCAAATGACTCATTCCACTGTGTGATGTCTCCCAAATCTGCTCCATGTCAAAACTACGATTTAAAAAAATACTTGTTAAAATCTACACGAATTTCACTTATGACAGTGATGCATTACATTCCATTTGGCTTGTTAGTTGTAAGCCGGTGGATTAAACGTTTTTGTTCAGTTTGTAAACAAGTTCGCTTCTCAACTCTTTTGTTTCGCTTTCCACGATAACCGCTCAAAATCACAATGAAATTGTTCAAATCATTTATTTTTCACATTTTCTGTTAGATTTATAAAGAAACATATGATGGCGTATTAAATCTAGACAAAAACGGATCATTAAGATATTTTTAGCGTCACGTAAACATTTATTTTCACTTGTTTTCAACTGGTACTATGTGAGGTAGCTAATTTGACGGCATAAATTATTCTACTCGCATGTCTTCGTTTAATGTTTCTTTTTTTTTTTTTTGTTGAAATTTTTATTTTGTAAATTACCCAATTTGTTTATTGAAAGATAAATAGAGGATTAAGATGGAAATACCAAGGTTATTGTTTCGCAGACGTTCTTTAGATAGTCTGTGTTGTGAGTGAGGCATTTTTTAAAATTGTTCTCTAAGCGAACTTAAGCTTAGGTAATGTCTTCATTTTATTTTAATATTATTGTACTATTGTTGTACTTTGAATTTAGTCAAGACTTGAGAGCCCTATGGTTTTATTTTATTTTTATATTTTGGGGTAACCTTGTGTGTTTTCTTGAAAAGCATTCGAAAATTCATCATGAAAACAAAGTGCCTAATTTTTTATCACTTCTACACATGGTAATATTTTTTGTAAGTAAGATACATCGTGGTAGATAGTAGGATTGTGTTAAAGAATTTACCAACAGTATAAGAAACGAGTACATCCATAGTAGAATAATTGGAAAAGATTGGCTACACAAAACCTCACCCTGCAGGACCTGTTAATAGAATATTTCCCTACGGCAGCTCGTTTTTCTTTCTGCTGTAAAAGGTGGCTTAGAGAAGAAAATCATACTCAGGTATTTTATTACTTATGATGAAACCTGCGGCATAACGACATATATTAAAAGTACCGAAAGCATATATTCGTGATCAGATTCATATATTCTCAGACTACCGGCACACAGTGGCTCATTTTGGCTTTTTTGCTTGCAAAAATCATAACTTCCTTCTGATTAAAGGAAATTTCAAGAGCTATACACTTAGTGGATTTTGAGAAAAATGCTTTACAGGGTGTTTCAGAATCTTCCCCTAAAATAGGACTATCTCACCACAGAGGAAAAACATAATATTTTACTTTAAGAATATTCAAAAGTCCATGATTGAAGTAATAACTTACCTACTTGCTTATCCGGCCAGCGAGCCTTTGGAGTGTCTGACCCTGAGCTAATGCCGCTTTCTATCCTTTCAGTTTACTAGACCAAGGCGTTTGGCGTCCGAGATTACTTGATCTTTAAACCGAAGGTTCGATCTTCCTTTTCTTCGTGAACCAGGTGGCTGGCATTCGCAGATTCTTTTAGCTGGAGCATTCTCGCCCATTCGGCCTATGTGGTCGAGCCAGTGCAGACGACGAATTTTTGCTTTTCGGACTAGATCAACATCTGTATACAACTCGTAGAGTTCGCGTTTATATCTTCTCCTCCGTTCGCCATCCTCGCAGACAGGACCAAATATTCGACGAAGAATTTTTCTTTCGAAGGATCCCAAGATCTACTCCGCTGTCTTACTTGTCGTCCAGCATTCAGCTCCGTAAAGCAAGACTGACAAGATCAGGGTTTTGTAGAGCATGATTTTGGACCTTCGAGTCAGGAGTTTAAACCCTAGTTGTTTGGACAGAACGTACCTGGATTTTTAACGTAAACCACCTGTCATTTAAGACCTTATGTTTACGAGGTGCCCATACACCCATAGGGAGCAAGGATACGCCTTGCCATCGCATACCTACATTAATAGTATATTACCAAAGCAGAACTTGTGTTGGAGGCACAAGTTCCACCCTTGGTAAGAGACGAGGCCGACCTAAAACCTCTTGCTGTTCTTAGGGTCACAACACCCAGTACTTTATTTGCAACTCTACAATGGTCAAAACCAAGGAATACCCGTACCCGCGATTTGGGTTTAAACCACAGCCACCATGACGCTCCCAAAAGGGGGCCTACCTCTAACAAGTCAGGCCCGGACCGAAATCCGGGGGGCTCCTGACTCCCATGGTACTGTGATTTAAGTCCTGGTATGGACTACCGGTGGTCCGGCCGCAAACAAGACCTATGACCGGCAACTTGTAACTGGTCAAATCGTAGCAACCATTCAGAAGCTGTAATCTGAAGATGTTTACGATAAGACCAGTAAGAATAATCTGCCCCCGCTTTTTATTAGACAACGTCATTGATGGGCGAAGCCTTGATAATTGGGCGGGGGCCCAAGTTGTTTGGACAAACCGAAGTAGCTGCGGTTGCCTTAGATTATTCTTCATCGAATCTCCACTAGGGTGTCATTTGTAGAGTTTATACGAGTATTTGCGCCGAGGTAGATAAACTCTTTCACTGCCTCAAAATTATAACTGTCGATTGTTAGGTTCTGTCCTATATTTTGTTCGATGGATCAGTTTTTGGTGGACAGCATGTACTTTGTTTTATTCTCATTAATCATGAGAGCAACTCGTTTGGCTTGTTCTTCTATAGAAGTAAAAGCATCAATAATGACACGCTGAGAATAGCCCAGCAGCTGGATGGATTTGTTAAATATTAGTGCCTATAGTGCACAAGATTAAAGAAATCACACGATAGTGTGTCTCTCTGCCGAAATCCGGTGCATGTTTGGAATAATTCGAAGGTTTTGTTTCCAATCTGCACGGTGCACTGCGGATCAGTTTTCCCGGGATCCCTAATTCCGCCGCGGCGTTATGTAATTCACTGTGATGAATGCTGTCGTATGCGGTTTTGAAGTCGATGAAGACATGGTGAGTATCGACATGGAACTCGCTGGACTTGTGTAGTGTGAAAATTTGGTCTATTGTCGATTTGCCGGGCTGGAAACCACATTGATAGGTGTCAATGAGTGTGATGCAAATGGCTTTCGTCGTTCACATAGTATGCTAGATAGGATCTTGCAGGCTACCTTAAGCAGGGATATCCCTCGATAGTTCTTACTAGACATGGGATCGCCTTTCTTGAAGATGGGGCAGATAGAGCTAATAGTCGAATCGTCGGGTATGCTTTCGTCCTCCCATACTTTGCAGATGATCTGGTGCATACTCTTAACCAAAACATCGCCACTAGCTTTGAAGAGCTCCGTTGCCTTACTGTTCTTCAGCTGTTTAATGACTGTGCCGACATCATCTAGGCTGAGTGGAAGAACTACTTCATCGACTGGAATTGAGTTTTCTTTATACCCCATCACTCTCTCTTGGTCATGCCCCACAATTCTCTCAATGTTTCGAAGGGCCTAAGTTTCTGGTCTCCAACCTGCAGCCAGTCTTTTAGTTTTTTATAAAAGTTTCGCATCTTGTTATTACTCCTGCACTCTTCGATATCCTTGAGCTGGGAGACTGCGAGGGCTCTTTTCTTTTTTCGCAGTAACCTTTTTCTCCTCCCTCCTTCTGGCTCTGTACTCATCCCACTTTGACCGGTTTGTTTTTGCAACGTCGTCTTATATGTTTCATCTGCTGCCTTGTGCTTTTGCATGCACTCATCATCATACCATGGATTTCTTGTCGGCGATGGCTGGTAGCCTAGAGTTGCTTCGGCTACTTCCTGAATAGTAGTGCAGCATTGTAACCACATGTTATTGGCTTTTGTGGTAGGCAATAGCATATTGCAGAGTCTTTCGTTCAGTTGCTTTCTGTAGTCCCTGCCTATCTCTGGTGTGCTCAGGGATCTAATGTTGTACCTCCTTTTTGTTGTATGGCGCAACCTTATAACTATTGAGAATACTAGCAGAACCACCTTTTTTCTGCATTCACTTTGAAATAAAGTGAAAATTAACCATTACCAGGTACAGATAGAGACGTCAGCCATATTTATAAATTTAATGGTCTCGGCAGAAGAGGAAAGTCCTTGTTGTTTTATTTTTGCTCTCTTCTTGATCTGAAAACTCTTTACAGCACAGCACAGCACAGCACAGCACAGCATGGCCCTTCAAGGATTTGTTTCATGAAGCACTTCGCACTTTCAGTTTCGTTTTTCATATCGCAGCCCTTTGTTTGAATGATAATTTGGTATACTCTGGCTCAACTATCCAGTTGATCAACAAAGTGTTTGCACTCAGCATCGTTCAGAGTGTTGTATTATAATTCCCTGCTTTCACAGCCTCATTCTTATAGGTAAGTGAGTCTCGCCCCCTTTGGCGTCTCGGGGTTTTATTGGAAGTGAAATCTCCCACGATATTCAAATTTCAATTCCGGCTACAACTGAAGATTATCCGCAGGAAAGTCACTACCAGGCTTATTTCTTAAAGTGGACTTTGCCGCATCAAGTGAACCAGAACATTCATGGTTGGTACGTAGAATCCATCCAGACACCGTGAGTGGGTGAAGCCACAGCTGGTTTTACGAGTATTTCTATCAATGGGTGTGCCCCCATCGTATGATTTCAGTCGACTGAAACTATTGGGCAGGGATATCCATCAACAGCTTTTCTCCTCTTCAACGGCCCTTTAGACGGTAATTCTTCGGATTTACTGTCTATTCTAATAGAGTTTAACTGTACCAGGCTGATCATCCATAGTTCTCTTTCCATGATCCATGATCCCGGAGTTAGTTGGCTATTTTCTTTCTATGTTAATTTTGGTGGTAACAAGCTATCTATCATTGGGGATGTCCAGAGTGAGCGGTAACTGAGTGTTTATTAACTAAGTTGGCCTTTGAAAGCAGTTGGTAAAGTGACATGGTATAAGTTCTCGGATCTACCGGATTTTCAGCAGATTTGGCGTAGTGAAGCTCCCTGGGACTGATGACTTTCTGAATTCAATTAACTCTTTATTATTTCGCAACCGGGCGAGGGCCACCTCACTGTCTGTAAATGCAGTAATACGAGTAGTGAGATTAGAAGTGTGAAGCCTAACATGAGTGAACAGTTTTGTATAGTTCTGTACAGGTATCCTGCATAGCTTGCTTTTTTGGTTTGCTCTTGTGTTAAGTGGAGTGAATCGACCTGTGGCTGCCCGTACGCGGATGTAGTAAGCTGATCCATTCCATTTTCTCTCTCCAATTTTTGCTCGGCTGTAAAATAATGCTGCGTAACCTTTCCTGGAGGCATCACAACATTCAATAACCTCCATAGACGTGCAAGCAATCCAACCGCAATTTTTTTTTTTTTATAATTTGCGTGCGCTCAAGGGATTTAAATATCCTTAAAATGTTTGCACACGGCGCGGGCGAAGGAAAGTCAGGGAGGATAGAAAGAGAGGTACCGATGAGCATTGGTTTTAAATGTTTGAAGGTTATAATGACTAGAAAATAAAGAGCTAGGCAGGGCATTCCATAAGCGAGTTGTATAGCTTAGGAAGAAGTTCATAGCGAGGCGGGTGTTACGGTTAAAAGTTAGAAAGGGTGGAATGCTACTGGCGATTTCGGAGGAGCACTGGTGGTGAAAACAGCGATAAAACAAGGTGAGACAAGGGACATTGCGTCTATGTTCGAGGGTGCTGAATGACTGTGTGATATTGTCATCACCTATGAGTTTTACCGTACGGTTTTGGATCCTATCTAGCAAGTGCAATGAGGTTTTAGGAGCACCTGACCAGATGTGAGCATTGTACTCCAATTTCGGGCGGATAAACGCATTAGATATTCAAGCCAGATCAGGGGGTGTAAAATATTTCCTACATTTCGCTTGAGGAAACCTAGACATTTCGCAGCATTTTTGGCGACAGCGAATATGTGGTCATTCCAACGTCAGTTGTCATTGACACACATACCGATACAAGTGACATTCATGGATAATGGCTGGATGTTTAAATTTCGCTTAAATGACAGAAGGCAGCATTGTGTTTTTTAAGCATTAAATTCCAATTTGTTGATATTTCTCCAATTGTTTATGCTGCTAATATCGGAATTTAATGAGCTTAACATACGCTGCCGTTCCCGTTCTACAGCGGAAGAGAAGGGGCGTGAGTCCGCGAACGAATATGACCATCAGAGACCTTTGCTTTCGCCAGATTAGTTTAGACTTTGGTTCCACTTTTCGGTGTAATATGCCATAAAATCACCAGTGGACCTGTTGCAACGAAAACCGTACAGTCGGTCATTGAGAAGTTTTCGTGTTTCTAGATATTTCATGAGCTGGCGATTTATTAGCGTTTCCATGTCCTTAGAAAGAAGGGACGTAAGTGCAATGGGTCTATAGGACGAGAGAGAAGAAGATTCCCCTTTTTTAGGGACGGGCTGAACAACTGCTGTTTTCCATCTACTCGGAAAGAGTTCTAAGGAGTAGGATTGATGAAAAAGCTTACGCAGTGGTTTTGCCAGCGTGGAAGAACACTTCTTCACAAGAAGGGGAGATTTACCATCTGGACCAGCGGATTTGTGAATGTTAAGATCTTTAAGAACTCTTGCTATTACACGAGTGCGAAAGTGGATTTGTCCCATTGAAGATTCGACGCATTCAAGTGTAGGTGGAGACAAAGCACAATCTGGGAATGTTGAGCTGGCTGCAAAGTGTGCAGCAAGCAGAGTTGCCTTGTCCAAAGAGCTGACAGCTGGAATGTCATTGTAAATGAGCGTTGGGATGGAGGATGAGGTAGAATTTCTAATATATTTGACGAACGAATAAAAATGTTTACCACCTTTGGGACATTGTAGAATTTTTTGCCTCAGTTTTTGGTCGTATTGGAATTTTACGAGTACACATTTAAGAAAGGCGTTGCAGTCATTTCTGACTCGTTTGAACTTTTTTCGATTTTCCTCAGTTGGACTGGTCTTGAAGGACCAAAAAATCATTTCTCTAACCCTGAAAGCCTCTTTACAGCTCGAGTCATACCATGCCTTTTCTTTTGGACTGATACTCTTAATCCGATAAGGGATAAAAGAACTCATTCCAAGGAGAATAGTGTCAGTGATCATATCAGCAGCGGCATCCACGTCGTTATCGAGGAAACATAACGACCAGTTTAAGTTCCAAAAGAAGGTGTTAACTCCGCTCCAATTGACT
Source organism: Volucella zonaria (assembly GCA_963966105.1). Taxonomy (NCBI): domain Eukaryota; kingdom Metazoa; phylum Arthropoda; class Insecta; order Diptera; family Syrphidae; genus Volucella; species Volucella zonaria. The sequence continues at coordinate 124,069,177 of OZ014531.1, forward strand.
TTCTCGTATTGCCATACGGTTATTTTAGGGATCTTTTCTCTAACTGTGTGGTGGGTGTACGAGAAATTAGCTGATATGACACAATGGTCTGACGAGCCTATCATTGTGGAATCTAGTACGCGATTTCGGTCTTGTCTGGGGACATATGTATGATGAGACGTGAGATAGTCTACCATAAAATTGTCAGATATCTTCATGTGGGTTTCATCTCTCTCCCAGAAGCTTAAACTTAGAGCCATCTTAAAGGAGTTTCCTTGTGCAAAGGCGTTAGCTTTCATAGAAATGGGTACGATATAACAACCATCATTGGTTCGGAAGTGTTTCTCGACGAACAACTTTTCGCAGTATGAGCGTCCTCACAAATGTTCTCTTTGCTGGCTAGCAAATCCCAGAAATCTATTGACTCAAATTCCGAGAGTGTCGTGGAGACAGAAGTTTTATTTTCAACAATGCTTCCCGGGTCTCCAGATAAAATCCATCCACCAAGATAAGTATTAGGAGTCCACCTTCCTTTTTTAGTCCCGGTCGTAACACTGTTAAGTATACAGGTCCACTAAATAATAGAGGTATGTGTGCAGATTTATTAAAATGTGGATCCGCAAGTGGTTTGTCGTTTGAGGAGTTCTAGTCAAGGTGACTAGACATGCTTTTACCATATATTTACGAATGGCAGTTCTGGATGATCAAGGTTGAGTTTCATGCTTACAATAGAACGGACTGTTCCAATCCCTTCTCCTATCCTGACAACTTTGACCAGCGCAAGTTTTTTTGGCAATCGTAATTTTTGTACTGGATGTAATTCGCTTAACTGCCCTGTTCTAGTGGGCAGCGAATAGGGACGTCTTAACTGTTGATCAAAAGCGTAACGATAGCTGTAGATAGAAGCACACTAGAGGACATTTATGACTCATTTTGACATAGATAAGTGCTGCTTGTTGCTAGCGTATTAAGTCTGGAACGAAATTGGTTGAGGATGCATTGCCGTAAAGTTCTTGACAAGTGTTACGTTTTAACAACTGTTTTGATTTTTAAGGGGAGCGAAAGTTAAAACGATGCCCAGCGGAAAATATACAGATTTTATGGTCCCGTAATAAGTGTTCTCGATTTGTAGAGCTCAGAATTTGTAGACAATTTCTCACATTATATTTCGCGGTGCAAATGAAACACTTTCTCCTCTGTCGCGATTGGTTGGTGGCTTGGACCTTTCTGTGCGGAACAGAGGAGTCTTTCTTGGGTATCTTTGGGTTAATATGGTTGTATAATTTTACAACATCTTCTAGGCTTCCGCGTGTGATAGCTTCTAAGCCCCGAATGATGAGAGAAGCCAGGATCTGTTCTCTATTTATCTTATTTTTTTTTCCAAATTAGAGGCCCGCCCTTTAGTGTATTGCAAGTAAAGGGTTTTCCAATAGGGACTTGACAACTTTGAATTTAATTTGTGAACGCACTCTTTCACTAATCATCAAACTGTCACTGTCAATTTATTCAGTAAACTCAACATTTTCATCATGGTAAAGTACACTAACGAGCAACGTCTGCAAATTATAAAAATTTTCTACAGATATTCGGAGTCGGTGACAGCAACTTTAAGAGCGTTAACTCCAATTTTCGGTCGTAATTCTCGCCCTAGTAGACAGGCAATAACAAGTTTAGTGCAAAAATTTGAGTCTACATATTTGTTGTGTGATGTTGCCGTGTCAGTGTGACAACGGGTTGGTCGAAGTGTCGCAAATATCGCTGCCGTTCAGACGTCCGTAGCAAACGATCCAAATCAGTCAATTCCACTAGGTTCTCAAGAATTGGGCATCGCTCAGACCACATTATGGCGTATTTTGCGTAAGGATCTTGGTTTACACCCATACAAGATCAAACTGACTCAAGAATTGAAGCCGATGGACCATTTGAAGCGGCGTACGTTCTCCGATTGGGTTCTGGAGAAGATGCGCCAAGATGATGAATTTCATCGCAAAATCATCTTCAGTGACGTAGCTCATTTTCGGCTCAATGGGTTCGTTAATAAGCAAAATATGGGTTATTGGTCGGGTGAAAACCCACATGTGCTTCATGCATCACCAATTCATCCACAAAAAATAACTGTTTCGTGCGGTTTGCATGCCGTCGGCGTTATTGGGCCATATTTTTTCGACGACGATAACGATTGTCACGTTACTGTGAATGGTCAGATCGCGCCATGATCACCGATTATTTTTGGCCCGAATTGGAAGATATGGACTTGGACGACATGTGGTTTCAACAGGATGGTGCCACAAGCCACATAGCAGACGCTACAATCGATTTATTGAAGAGTAAGTATGGTGAGCGTGTTATCTCAAGACATGGGCCAGTCGATTGGCCGCCTCGTTCGTGCGATTTAACGCCGCTTGACTATTTTCTGTGGGGCTACGTTAAGTCATTGGTTTATGCCAACACGCTCAGAGCCAACATTGAATGCGAAATAGCGGCCGTTTCGGCCGAAATGTGTGGCCGAGTCGTTGAAAATTGAGTCCAACGAATCGACCGCTACAAACGTGCCCGCGGTGGCCATATGAACGAAGTCGAGTTCCATTCATAAATGTTTTGATTGTACTTCAAGCCAATAATAAAGTTTTTGAAATGGTTTGCCTTTTATTTAAAAAAAAAGTTGTCAAGTCGTTATTGGAAAACCCGATAGATTATGATTTATTCAACATCCCCCGCGATCTTTGGGCTTTAGGGTAGAGCTAACAAAGCCTCCAGTTCTACTTTTGCTAGCTGTCTTGGGTTGATACCATGTTCAGAACCCGATTCTGTGGCCTGTGGGATGGACGCGCGTTCAAGTGTCAGTCTCGCTATAACGTGCAAGTGAGATTCGGTTGCCTAGGATGGCTGTTCCTGTTGTGATGGATTTATGACGAACCCCGCTTCGGGATTATTTAAAACTAACCCAACTCCCTCCACATGTGTATATATGGGTTGGGCTGGCAACCTGAAATTCTGGGTAGTTTATAACCGTGCTTCACTCCCCTGTTCGTTCCGCGTCATCACAAGCCGGGGCCATTATCGGTGAGCTCCCTATGTATTTGCTGCGTTTTTTGGTAACAGTAATTCTCCGTTTATTGTGATGCAGTCGGATTGGAATCTGTTGCTTAGTTGATCGGAGTGATTCCAGAATCGCCTCCTTGGTATTATCTGCAGTCGTAATCTGATAATCGACGCTTTGCATGGAATCTGTAGGCGTAAAATTTCATCTTACGTAATGTTTTATAATAGAGACCTATGGCCGAGCCTTGTGGCATATCGCGGGTTACTTCGTAAGCCTTAACTCCATCGTCAAAGTCATAGAAGAGGATTCTATTTGAGAAATTACTACTTCTAAATTTACGGAGATAGTCAAGTATTCCAATCCGATAAATACGGTTCATAATCCGTTCCCATTTCTCCGAATTTAACGTCTAGAGTTATAATGGGGCTATATTTCTTGATGCCTTCTTCCAGCGACTTAAACTCTTATTTTTACCGCATAAATTCCGTTCATTGTTGGCAGTGACTTACGACCTCGGGTAGATTATCGCTATGGCGACCACAACTTAGGAGTGTAATCTTGTTGGGTCACTTCCATCCTGTTTAACCATTTGACGTTTAGTTTGGATGCCTTTGGCAGTTGACTCGACGTCTCACCTGTGTGAGAACCAGAACTTTAGAATCTACAGTCTTCCTGGCATAGCAAGGCAATCAAAAATAGGAAAGGGAAGGGGTCTATTATAGTTAGGATATAAAGAGCGGATGGACATCAGTGATTTGACCTGATACGATTCCAATTTAAATGGTTAACCTAGCAGGGATGGCATGCGTAAATGTAAAAAGGTCTAAGTGCACAACTAGAGCTTATTTCTAAGGCACAGACAATACAAGAAGCCTTGTTAAGCTGAGGCCTATGCTCATCAATTAGGTTATAGGTTAGGAGGTGAGGGAGGTTTAAAGTCCCTAACTTTGTGACATTGAAGCAGTAGTGGCTTATTATAACATTATACCCAGTTCCTCGATATGAGCGTAGCTGTCGCTTTTTGGTGGATTCAACTGCGTAGTTTAAACGGGTTGTGTAACGACGAGACTGTTTTAGTACAATTTAATTATTAAGTCTATGAACGTAGTATCATATTCTGTATTCTAGATAGATCTCCCTAAGATCTCGTTGGTTTGGGTTTTCTCTTTTCCAACATCTAATTACGTATCATTCAATTTGATAAAACTAAAATTCTTCTAGATCTGCCCAGATAATAGAAATATATATGTTCAATTGTAGCGCACAAAAACATTGCTCTTAATAAGATTCGCTTTATGTGATTTTCAATTACCATAAAATACGTATCTAATTGCAAAAAAAAAAAACGTAGCCATTCTGTTTAGTGTGGGAAAATTATTTGTTTCCCTATAGCCCTGCGAACATATTGCTCACCTATTTCAATAACATCTTTATGCCGAAGCTGGACCACATAAATGCTGGCTACAGCTAGATATGCCCCACTACAAAGTGCTGTGACTACAATCACGATTTCATTTTATACGTAACTTAGGTGTATTAGCATTCTAATTGAATTTGCCACTCATACTCTGGTCTTTACAATTTTGTTTATTTGCAATTGAAACGCTCATTGTCAAGGTTAAAATATATTTTTATTGCGAAGTCATTAATATGTTGGTGCTACGTCCAACTAACGTCATAGCTTTTATTGCAGTCCACATTGCCAAAATGAATTTCCATCCAGGCAAGCCAATCCAAATCGGGGAATCTGACAGCAATTTTGACATTTGTTCTCTAGATAAGAGAATTGGTCAACTACCATCCATAGTTTGACTGTTACCTACAATACGCACCCACAATTAATAACCGTCATCTTGGTCCCATATTAGCTAAAAGTGGGAGTACTTTCAGATGTTCTAATGCCATTGCAAAACGACAAAGTCATAGCGAACCATCAAACGTGTACAGGACATAACTAGCAAATAGTTGGTTACCCAATCTCGTGAAATGATTCCCTTGGCTGTCATTTCCATTTCGTTGACCCTAGCAAGCGGCACGCGTGATGTCACGCATACCTATGGAGTTGTTTTGTGAAATTGTGTTTTAATGGTTGTTAACATTGTGATCAAATTTATTGTCGCTATCTTTGTGTCGGTAAATAAAATTGTATCAAAAATTCAAATGCCAAAAAGAAATTAACGATTTATTTAAACTTGGAGATCCGATATGCTCTCTGTCATAATTAAAGACTAGCTGACATACCACTTAATGTTCTCATGTGTGTGAGAGAATTTCTGTTAAGACCAGAAACCCTGAAAGTGCTATTTCACTCCTAAAGCTCATGGGAACTACGTGCGGTTTTCATTTGAAGGTTCATGTGTTCTATTGGTAGATGTGGTCAGTCACAAGGTCTTTTTTTTATTTTAATTTTTATTTTTGTCGAAAAATAATTCACGTAATAGGCGGAGGCTGTACAAGTGCGACTAATTACGAATTTTCCTGAACAAATTTTGTATTCAAGTGACGTCGCATTGTCACTTTAAGCGACAATTAGGTACGTGATGCTAAAAGCAATTTGGAAAAAGTTTCGAGTGCTGAACGGAAATGCAGTTCGGATTGAAATAGACAATGAAATTGTTGCTTCTGAATATGTATGTTACGAGTACATTATATAAATCCTGTGACATTCGTCACAACAGATTTGTCAGCAAATTTGTATAAAATTCACTATAGACCCTCGAACTCATTTTAGAAACTAGGTGACGGGTATCCAATCCTTATTTATTAATTTTTTTTTTTTTTTTTTCATTGATTGTAACTACGTTAAGATACTCGTACATTGGGTCGTACTTGCTCAATAGTGCTTATACAGGGTGACTAGATAAGAACGATGGGGAAAAAAATTTAAATAAAACAACAACCGCGTGAGATATAAAATTGATTCTGACTTTATTTTGAAGCTACGTTCCTGCCATTATTTATGGAAGAGTACATCATTCAAATGGCCGCCTCGGCTTCGCTGACAGTCCTTCAAGCGGTTGGCCCAATTTTTGATGACTCGGTCCAATATGTGCGGCGTTATTCCGGCAATAGCGTGCCGAATGTTGGTCTCGACCTCGTCCAAAGTGGTTAGCGTAGACTAAGGACTTGACGTAGCCCCAGAGAAAATAATCGAGTGGTGTCAAGTCGTATGATCACGGCGGCCAATGGATGAACGCTCGCCCTGAAATGAGCCGGTCGCTAAATTTTGCCTTTACAACTTCGAGCGTTGCGTCGCTTGTATCACATGTAGCGTCATCTTGTTGGAACCACAGCTCAGATACATCGATGTTGTCGAGCTCTGACCACAGGTTAAAATCGCTCTATGCCTAACACCATTAATGGTAAAGGTGTCTCCTTCCTCATTTCGAAAAAAATAAGGCCCGATGATGCCGCCATGCCCTAAACCGCACCCAACAGTCAATCTTTGTGGATACATTGAGGCTTGGCCGAACACTTGTGTCGCTGCAATAATGGCAATTTTGCTTCTTCAAATAGCCGCTGAGCTAAAAATGGGCCCCGTCCGCGAAGATTTTTTGGCCAAAATCCGGATCTCCGGCCAACATTTCATGACCAACATCAACATGACCAATTCAGCTGATCGGCGCCGAATCGACATTTCTGGGTCTTCTTCGATACCAAATATCTTACGAAGAATTTTTCTCTCAAAACGACCAAGGATATCTTCATCCGCTTTAGAAAGGGTCCATGCTCCGGAACCATAGAGCAGGACTGGGATTACAAGGGTCTTATGTAGAGCTTACTACACAGTTCCCGTCTCAGGCCAAAGAAACAGCGATTCTGAAGGGTTGTCGTTTTCATATGTGAAAGCAGAGCCGAGGTAGACACTTTACGAGTATGTCGACTATAGCTGTCGATTGTGACATTCTGGTTGTTGTCGTCGATGTTGGGTGTCCCTTCAGCATATACTTTGTTTTGCCTTCGTTTGCCGCTAGACCCATTTTTGACGCTTCTGTTCCTATACTCGCAAACGCACCAGTGACAGCTCGCTGTATTCTGCCAACAATATCAATATCGTCGGCGTATGCAAGCAATTAAACAAACACTTTGAAAGGACGTACCTCGCGTGTTGTCTTGTGAGTTTTGCAGAATTCTTTCAAGTATGATGTTAAAGAAGTCACATGACAGCGCGTCGCCTTGCCTAAATCCTTTTTTGACATCACAGGTCTCGATTAGGTCGTTATCGACCTCGATGCAGCAGCGAGCTTTCTCCATGGTCATCCTGCACAAGCGGATGAGTTTGGCAGGAATGCCAAAACTAGACACGGCTCTGTAAAGGTCGTCATATGCGGCTTTAAGATCGATAAAAAGGTGGTGAGCATCGATCTGAACTTCTTGGGTTTTCTCCAAGTGAATATTTGGTCAATTGTGGGCCTACCGGGCTCAAAACCGCACTGGTATGGTCCAGATCGTTAACAAATGGTTTCAGGCGCTCGCACAGTACGGCAAACAAGATTTTATATGCGATGTTTAGGAGACTTATACCTCTCAGCACCGACTGTGACTCTACTACAAGGTTTCTTTGTCCATCTCTACAGGTTTCCGTTCGGGTTTTATTACCCTGACACGTTCTTTTTACCTTTTGGTAAAATTTCCGAAAACATTATCCCTGGAGTAGCACCTCTCTACTTCCTCGATCGCGAGCTTCTCATGCTCCTCTTTTGCTCATACAGCTCACTTGCCGCTCTCGTTCTTTTGTGCAGAGCCGCTTTGTAGGCTTGTTGTTTTGCTGCATGTGCTTGCCGGCACTCTTCATCAAATCAGGGGTTTCGTGGTGGTGGGCGGGTGAAACCCACCACGCCAGTTGCGCCATTTCTGATGGCTTCTCGGCATCTAAGCCACTGGTCTTTAGCATTTGATGTTGGCTGCAAAGGACTTCTCGAGAGGTTGAGAGTCGAGGAGCTCGTAGAAACATTCTTTGGTAGCATCGTCCTCTTGCTCTGTTGGGGTGTGAAGGCGTATAAGGCTGATGTTAGCGAATCTACCTTTGATACAGATTGTTATAAGGCATTCACTCACGAGTCGAAAGCTAAAGGCTTCGTGCTTAAGTCTGCCGCTTCCGCATCCAAATAGACGTTGCTAACGTTCCCTATAGCAATCACCGGAGTAAACATCACAGTTTTTTATTTTTCTATTGCCCGGCCCATCCCACCACACTTCTTAGATGGCGGTGATATCTGCTTTATAGCAGTCTAGCGCCTCCGCTAATTGTTCGGCTGCACGCGGCCTGTTCAAGGTCCGAAAATTCCACGTGCAGATCCGAAAGTCGGTGTCCTTTGTTCGTTTTCCAGTGTCGTCAACAATGAACCCGTCCTTATCCGAGGCTATTAGTCGCTTCGTAACAATCACTTTTCACACACAACCTTGGGACCCATAGGACAAAAGGCGCTGGACCACGTTCAGGCTCTCATTAAGAACTCATCCGCCACCAACTGTTTTCCAACACCCTGACTTAGCGTTGGGGATCCCTATAGACCTGGTATTCAAGTACGTTAAAGCAGCTCATACAGAGATAACACTAGTTCGACCTAACTGGAACTATGAACGCCACCTTTGATTCTATCCTTATCCCCTATCCTTCCGACAGCTGCTACCAACGACCTTCCGCAGGGGTTGGTTGCCTCATCTCCAGTCGAGGTACTGCACCCAGCAGTCACCACGTGGATGTGAGAAGTAGGAGTTGATGATGTGAGACAAAAATGAGAACGCTTGTTTGAAGCAAAAACAACCACAAAAGTTCTCTTCCACCAGGACAATGCATCGGCGCACAAGTCTGCAGTCGCAATGGCAAAATTGCATGAATTAGTTTACGAATTGCTCCCTCATCCAGCATATTCTCCAGATTTAGCCCCCTGCGGCTATTTCCTGTTTCCAAGCATGAAGAAATGTCTCGACAGTAAGAGATTTGGGCCGAATAAAGAGGTCATCGATGAAATCAACGGCTATTTTGAGGGCCTCGAGAAATCGTATTATTTGGAGGGCATCAAAAAAATTAGAGAAACGTTGACGAAGTATATCGAGCTAAAAAGAGGTTATGTTAAAAAAAAAAAAAAACCTTTTTTCGCCGAAGAGTGTGGCTTATTTAAATTTTCGGGAACCCACCTGACCCACCCTTGCACCAAGACAGTGTGCAGTGTCCAGTTATTTTTAACATCATGCTAGATTTTCTATTGAAGCAGCACATTAACGAATGCGAAGGGACTTCTTTTTTTTGCCTATGATAGCAATAATTAACGATGTGCCCTTCAGACTCTCTTAGTAATTGGATAAACCTTTAGAAGATCGAACATTTCCATTGCAGTCTTACTCAACCGTCTTATCCAACTCTTTGCACCTGTTTAGCAAGAATTATCGTACCGAAGTGCGAAAAATTTTAACACTTAGGATCGTGAGATTTCAAAGACGATATCACACACAGTAGTAGCGCCTGTTTTGTGACAGAAGAATGCCGTTTAAATTTGTTATACACGGAAAAATTTGTTCAGCATTAAAATGATATACGATGTACGAGAAGTATAAAGGAAAAATGCCAACGACGAAAATGAAAGTGTTACGAATATCAGCGAGTGTAATAAAACGGGTGTAACAAACTTACAAGCCGGCGCAGTAGCAATGCAGATACGTGGGATAAGTACGTACTATTAGATGTAATAAATTACGCGCATTACATGTATATATTTCAACGGCTGATAAAAGAAAAAAGGTATTTACAAGTCGACAATGCTTTAAAAATAAAAAAAAAAACCATCACATATAGTATGCTGCAGTATTGTTTTATTGATAATCCGATAATCGTAAAGCGAGATAAACAAAATCAACCTTCATACGAATCACACAAAAATGGAGGAGACATACGTATAGCTAAAGGGCTCCAATATCCAGTAGGTGTTTCCTTATCGATAAATTCATTTTCTATCCACAGCACTTCGTGATAAAGTTCACAGAACCTCTTCAAGTTAATTAACCAACAATTAAGCTACATTTTTGAAACTTTCCTTAACAATATTCTCGAAGCTTTGTATTCATTTACTAGGTAGACGTCCCCTACCTACTTAGACTAAATACAAAAGTTTTAAAAAATAAAAAATATAAACTGACTAACATAACAATTAACAATTAGGAAGTTCCTACATTAGCCGCATTAAATTTTACTTCGTTCCTGTTTGTTGGTATCTTCTTCTGGAATTTTCTGATTATCTTTGGCAGAAGCTGCTTCTTCTTTCTTTTCTGTGACTTCATCTTCTCTCATTTCGTCAACAGCCTCCGATTGGCTACTTGAAGTCTTCTTTTTATCACTTTCACTTTCAGATGTATTTGTTTCAGCAGACTTCAAAGCATCCTTAAGAGCATTTGTTAGATTTGTTGGATTTACTGTGCTTTCCTTGGTTCCTGCAAATGAAATTCAAAAGTAAACGTGTGATTCTCTTTCAAATAAAAAAACTCAGAAAAGCCTTATAATTGTTTTATTTCCTTTTTTTTATTAACTTGTTGAAGCACTTAAATACATTCGTTTATCTACAATATTAAGAATTAAATAAGTAAATGGATAAAAAAAGAACAAACAAAAGGAGCTAATATAGATTTCTTGTGACATTGATTGCCTGGCTTTTATTTGGTTTATTTGGGCTTTCACTGCTAAAAAACACTTCAACTTGTTTTGCCTTCAAATAAAACGAAAAACAATTATAAGACTTTTAAAAGATAATCAAACAAACAATAAAACAATTTTACATTTTGAAATACCATATATAACTAATTTATTTGACTATAGTCTGTAATGCCGATTTGTAAACAAAACGTTCCTTAACGCAAACAAATGATGAATTATGCGCAACGTGCAGTAATCATATTTGAAATTCTTTCTGAATATAGACCTCGTACATCCTTTAATTAAAATAAGAACTGGCAGACGACATGTTCTCTACTATTGCTACAAAATATTTTCAGTCACTACACCAACACACGATAGATTCGTGTATCTTTTATGTGCACTTAACATAATATGTATGTTCGAAGCGGTTTTGGTTTTGCCCTATTAAAAAATAAATCTGCCCTGGAATTTTTCCCATAAAAATCAACTTTTCAGACCGTAAGGCTATTCGATTTGGCAAGACATGCAGCCAATAAATGCTATATCAAATAATTTCCTAGAAATCGCTTACGACTTGCATAAACCTCACAAGATCAAGTGTCGATTGATTTGAAAATTGCTTAACTAATGTAGGTAGTTTGGATGAAGAAACCAACAATATCTCTCGAGCACCACCCTGAAACGAAGTTGACGGGAATGCCCTGTCACTCCTAACTTACTTATTCCAAGGCGTTATACAAGATATTTATGTAGGACTAAGGAAGGATACGAATTTATTACAGAAAACAAAAGTCAAGGACTGCACACATATTCTCCCAGTCAAATAGTGCTTATTTCCCGACAAGTTTGGTAATTATGTGGTTGCAACCTAGAACTAAGTGGAAGAGAATACCGACGCACGGTACTCCACTAGGGTTTATATATACTCCGACTCAGGTTGGGAAAAAAAAACTTACTCAAGCGTTTCGATAGGTCTCCTGAAGATATAAGAGCTGAGAAGTAGGAATATAACATGATAGTACAACGCATTTTCAGGATAATTTAAAAAACAAAAACTTGATCGAATGAGTATCGCATTTATAGAACACGTAAAGTGCATCTCAGCATTATCGAAAACGTTCTTCCGATTAGATAATTGACAAAGTTCGTAGAACAATGACCGATAAACAACGCACATCAAATCATCGCCAATTGAAGCTCTTCAGTGACAGCCGAAGCACATTTCAATTCGATCGGTTCCTGGTAACAACACTAGAATTTCAAAATTGTGATATTTAATTTGTCACTATTTTCACTTTGGAGTTTTTGAAATAATGTAAGCATGGGGCTCAAAACTTAGAAAAAGTAATGGGGTATGTCATTAAAGTAGCCATCCATGTTTTTTTACGTGGCAACGTCTATAGGGAAATAATAGACTGTGTAAGTTTTTAGCGTGCAGCGGAGGTGTCCAAACGATTAAGTACTAAGCGATGATACGAGAAGTAGAAGAAAATCCATGCAAGTGGCTTCCAAAGTCGTGGATAAGGCGCACGAATTTGATTTGGCGGCATTGATGTTGAAATCACCACAAGGCACAATATGAATGACTGACAAAGTCTGCGCACACATAGCACAGTATGTACTGAAGGCTATGTTTTCATGGGCAGAAAGTTTGGTACATAAGGAAGAAAATATTAGTTGATGCTTTCAACTTTAATGAATCAAGCCCTATTCCTTTTGTTCACCTTAATCGCGGTTTTACACTATTTTCTTAAATACTTTATAACTTAAAAACGGCTAGACTGAAATCACAATCAGTCCTGAAATTTCGTATTGTATGTGTTATTGCGGGATAATGCCTGATAAGAGAAAGAGCAGATGTTTCTGAGGTGTGCTAGTCAGGTGCATTTAAAGACTTTGGTTTTGGTATCTTGAAGACTGGTTATTCGTGTTTATATCGTTTGCGCCTTTCAATAACAGTAAAACATTCCAACAACATTTGTAGGCTCTATCGTAATTCGCAAGCGCCTGAACCGGCCGTCTATGAATTTTCATATCGAGGCCTCCTTATGTCAAAATAATAAGTTCGTCTTTGAGGTATCAATCATTTTAGCCAGGCTATACAACCGTATATTTACATTTGACATGCTGGTTAAATTTAACCAGCCATAGACCCAAAAGCAACATTTCGTGTCATAAACTTTTTGAAAATACCCACCCTCTAAGTGGTAAGAAGTTAGGTAGTCATGTTTTAATTTCCTTTAGAATTATTCCTCCTCATATTTAAGCGGAGTAAAAGTTTACTTCAGTTGTATCTCATTTTTGCAAGTTACAAGACGTATCCCGTAATGAGCGCTCTATAAAGGGTTCCATTTGAAACCGTGTTTCTTGTTGCTCATCCACGAGCACTAAAATTATCCGTTGCAACTGCCGCAAAGAACGCGTATCTCCAAAAATCAGAGATTTTTGTGCGAAAGTGCATGAAACGACAAGGAAAAAAGAGCATTTCAAAAGCCGTTGAAAACACGCTGCCTGCAGTTAAAAAAAAAATATATAACACAATCACGGGGTTAACTACAAAGTCAAGCGTTTGTTACCCGAAAAACACATTGAAAAAAGGCTTGCGTGGGCTCACAAATTTATTTATTTTCACTTGAAGAGATTTCATTTTTTTTTTTTTTTAAATCATTCCTTGAGACGTGTGAGGACTGCACATGGTGAAATTGTCGTCGATCGAACACTGAAACATCTCGCAAAAGTGAATGTTTATGGTTGTTAAGAATGATCCAACTTTGCAAAATATAATTGTTGGCATCCGCTTATATGCTGTTCGGACGTAGAAAACGGGATTGATTCCTACAAGGGGATAGCGATCTAAAACATCATGATCGTATCCGTCAGGGTTTCAAAGAGGAAACTGACATCAATGCTCTAAGTTGGTCATCACAGTCTCCACATGTCAATTCTACTGAAAATATCTGTAAACTTATGAAGCAGAGGATCAGAGGAAAGTTTGTAAGGGCAATAAAACAGCATAGAGTGCGTTTAAAAATAATTGGCGGTAAGTTATTGACAAAGGTGTGAGGCGATTGTAAATAAAAAAAATTGCCAAAGTACCATACACGACCTGCAATCATAATATTGGCTCATATAACTGGAAACTAGTGATGGTTGACCATCTGAATATCAAAGATTAGAAAAATAAAATCAGAAGATTAGACTCAAAAACATATTTCTGATCTCTGTTCCGCAAAGGAAAGACTGCAATTGAATTTTGTTGGGTGCTTTGGAAACTTGAATGTAAGAAATTTACAATTAAGGTTTCGAGTCGATTAACAAGTTTTTAGAGAAAAGGATTTATTGAAATAACTTTGATTTCCTCAGCATGAGGAAAGAGTCTCAGTGTCTCTCAGCTTTTTATTCGTAATACTGCATCAATACGGAAGTGCGCTTAACTGTATGGGTGAATATGGCACGATTCTCTAAATCTCTACCACTGCATCAAAAGGAAGATGATATTGTTCGGATCTTCCAATTTATTAGGCGAATAACGTATTGGTTGATTCCGCTAGAAACCTTGAATGCAATTTTACATTTCTTTTAAAAAGCCAGTTCCACATGGAGTAGTGTTTGTATATTAGAGTGTGACAAATCGCTAACAAATAAATTTATGAATAATCGTCGTTAAATGCAGTTAAAAGCACATGTCATCGGGCAATTAACAGCCATGTCGAACATCTGGAGCTGCGTTTAATCTTTATATTGCAGCTTTATAGATAAATCTGAAGATCCTTTCCGGTTCCTCCTTTTTTAATGAGCTAACGCAGATCATTATAATTCACGTCGGAGAACTTACTCAACAACTTTATCATATGTCAATGTGAGATGATGTTTTGTATAAATTTCAAAAATGAAGCCTTGAATCATCACTTAAATTATTTTTCATAAAGTTAATCAAAATTTTAGGTTGGATCGGTCCTTAAACAGTTTTAGTTAATTAAACTTAGTAAAACCAAATTTCTTATCACATTAAAAGTCTTATAATAGCTTCATTTTATTTTTTAATCACAAAACCATTGCAGTTGCAACTAGAGCCTGTTCGAATTAACTCGTTTTTGAGGCAATTATATTGCCAATAAAATAACGAAACTTAAATAAATTCTTAAAAAGTGTTTTATCAAAAGAAAATCATATCTAACCACCTATTTCACTTTAGCTAACTTAAAATTTTAACTCATCGCAATCGTTTGAATAAATTACTTAAATTGAATGGGTCTAAGCTGATCTAAAAGGACCTTCAAAATCTTGACGATTTTGATTACGCTGTTGCTGTTGCATAATCATCTCTCTTTCTTGTTCCAATTCATCGCGTAACATTGCTTCGCGTTGCCTTCTTTTTATACTTTCTGTACGTTCTTCCTCGAAGTAAGTGTCTGGGATATTATTTTGTAAATAGAATATAAAACCGAATACAATGAGCATTCCTATTCCAAAGTACAACTTTGGACCGAACAATTTTTCCTTGAAATCAGTATCGTCATGTTTGGTATACGTGTCATATGATTCTTCTGCACCTTGCGTATATTCACTGGACAGATTTTCACTTTTCGTTGATTGCTTTGACTTACCATCTTTTTTCTGGGTAATGCCATTTATTTGTCCGGGTGTGTCTTTTTCCAGTTCTGCATATGCCTGTAGAGAGATTTAGGAGTAGAATCAAAAAGTCAGAAATTATGAATCGAAGTGGAATACCTGCATAAGAGCTCTTTGTTCTTTTGTTAATGTTTTGGGCACATCGATTTTAATATTGACATAATGATCTCCATGACCATGGGCGTTGACACGTTTCAAACCTTTGCCGCGCAGAAGCATTTTTCGATGAGATGATGTACCAGGTTCAATCTGAAAATAATTTAGCAGATTTTTTGTTTTTTTTTTATTGAAGAACATCAAAATTATAAGTGTAACTTACATTTATAACATGGTCCTCGTAGATTCCTTGAATGCGAATGGTTCCACCTAAAATTGCTTGTGAAACTGACACAGCTGCATCTGTGTGTACATCGGCACCGTCGCGTCGGAAATAGTGGCTTTTATCAACTCTAAAAAACAAATAAAATGAGGACAAATTACACACTGTTTAATGGGTGGTGGCGGTTGTACGAGTAGGAAAGGCACTGAGCAGCGTCAACCTGGCAATGTGTAGTGCTGTATCTACTACAAATTGTACTTGTTTCACCTCTCCGTAATAGCTGGTCTCGTTCAACCAGACATGACTTGCCAAACTTATAACCGCAAGAAAATAGCAATATTATCACCACCTGTAAAAATAAGTAAGTGAAAATGGATTCGCGGGACTGAATCAACACTGCAACAATAACTCGTTAGAGTGCTAAAATAGAGAAATAGAGATGATGGCAGATGAAGCCTTAATGAACCAACAGCAGTTCTCATAGCCCCGAAGTGCTGTACTGAGTTCACCATAACCGACCTCTGAAGTGGTGCATGGGGTTAACTACCTGAGCACGTTTAAAAAAACAATTAAATCCAAAGGCCCGCTTACTGTTGACAACAATGAACTTCAAATTTAAGCGTGCAATTTTCAGACATTGAATAGACTATATGTAGCTGTCATACAAGACGGTTAAAGCAGATATTACCGACATCTATGAAACGTGATGGGACGAGCCAGACGAAATAAAGATAAATAACTATTGTATAATACAATAATGAGATCAGAAGCAGCATCTAAATATTTGGGTTCAAATTTTTTGTATATCGCAAATTTAGACGAAATGTCTTGAGCTTTCGTCAGCTATGGGGACGTCTAATAACAAGCTGCATCAAGGCTAATTTCTCTAACATCGCGCATGCCTCCACAAAGAAAAAAACAGGCAAAAGCACATCGCCAAAACATGTGTGCAACAACGTTTAAATCATTAATGTCAAATTATGAATAGAGCACATCTTTAGTAGCACAATTGGAAAGCATAGCTTAAAGACATAGTGTTTGGAGACGGACCTACGCTAATTTGGCGTTGAACGATTGTTCGTGAGTTCTACGATCAAAAGATGAGATGAAGAAGAGAAGAAGAGAAGAAGAGAGAGAACCTTCGTTGGACATGGCACAACTGATTTACTCCGCTTGTAGTTTGTCCGCTATCGGTTCCTTAATGTGGAGACTTCTGCGAATGTGCGTGCTTATTATTATATCAAGGTTTATCACACCCACCGATATTTGTAACATTTTCCTTCCGTTACTACCTTAGCCAGCTTCAACTTCGAACGTAGATTCCTTGGAACTCAATCGAACGCTATTTCCAAATCGAAAAATACGATTTTCGTTGTTGCAATTTCTCATGTCGATATATCCTTTACACAATGCAGCAAGAAAGTTCTCCCTCCGCTGGTATGTGGCCCCTCATCACTTTATTGAACAAAATCGTAAGCCATTTAAATCTAATACCTCAGATTGTGTTCTAAATTACGAAGGGTATACAGTCCGGGTCGACTGCAAGCCCAATATTCATTCTTTCACGCGCGTCACCTGAGGGAATTCATGTTTTCTAAATTTCATTGTTATCCGTTAGTAAGCGTCCCTAGCCCTCTTTAAGACTAAGGCAAATCTCTTGTGAATTTTTTTTTTTGTTGTAAAGTAATCATTCGTTTGTCTGTGCTTCTATTATTTATCGCTTCTTTAACGGTTCTAAGGGTACATTTCTAATTGCCTCTATTAATACCGCCCGCACGTGTCCTAGTTACCACTTTCTTCGTCCCTTTTTTAAACGTTCCTAGTCTAACTCAAGGCGAACTTTATCAATATCGCTGCGTTTTATAGGCGTAATTTGTCCACACTTGTAAGGCTTATAATTTGTCTTTCATTCCCATTTTCGCTACATTGTTCAAGCTGGTATTTCGATACACCGAGCGGGCATTACAGCCCCACACAAAATCACATCATTATCTCCGATTGGTGCCTGCTAGATAGCTGTGGTAAAACTTCCTAAGTAAACCATCCAACGATGATTGTTAACTCAACTTCTAAACAAACCACCGATATTCGGCTTGTTCCTGGACTGGATTAAGTTGTCATATGACATGAGCTGCCACTCAACCAAGTGAACGGAGTATTCGGTTATCGGGCACCCTCCGAATTATGCAACCTTTCCGTATAGCGGATATCTGTGTAAATTGAAAATCCCCTCTCCACCATCCGTGGGACAAAGAATGCACTACTGGTGCACTTAAGGCCAAGAGGAGCTGAGTAAGCCCGCATCTATTAATTTGTCAGATGAGACTTTCTATAAAGCCTCAACCTTGCGGAGAGTTATACTCACCACCTTGGCTAGCAACTTCTTTAGTGATGTCAGTAACATCAAAGCAGGCATTGACCGATAAGGAGGGCAGATACGTCTGACAGATGGAGCAAGTTAGAAATCGCACTAGCCAACATTTTTCTAGCTATATTGACGGAAAATGCTCGTACAGCTTCATGCTGATATCAAGACTGCTTCAAACAGAAATATAATGATTATATAGACGCTGCAATTAGGCAAATAAACCTCCATCCCTCTCAGACTACTACTGCCAGCCTACTAATGCGTCTTTCCAAATCAGAAGGGGACATTGTTCTGATCCAAGGACTCTGGAGATTGCTGAGTACAAGGTTCACGTAATTAGAATCATCCTATCTTTGTGAAAAACAAAGGTAAACCCAGAGATTGTGTTTCCAATTTAATCAATGAGGATATAGTCGCAGTTAAACTAGATTTTGGTTAGATATGCGCGTCCCGTATTATCTGGCCGGGATATTTATCTAAACTTACTGGGAAAAATCATTGCCGACGAGGAAGCTAGTCAAACAAAGCTCATCCCAAAATATACCGCAAATGCGCATCACACTGCCTTCAGGATATCTATTAATACACTCAACGAAATTCAATTAAAGGCAACTTATTCTCCTTTGAAATATTAAAAACAAAGTTGATTTAAGTATAATACTATTTACAAACTTATTGAATACTAACAAATGATTTATTTAAAAATTGACTAAAACAAATAAACATATCTTTCCTTAGTTAAACACAGAACGTAAAAGTCTAAATTAATAAAGAGGCCAACCGCCAGACTTGGTTATAAGTTCGAAAACCCGACTTGGCATCGAACTAACCACGTTTTTGAACTCCTGAGCTGGAATTAGAGCCCATTCCGTTGTAACGGCCTTGCGTAACGGCCTTCCTCACATGCTTTCGATCGGGTTTAAGTCCGGTGAACGTGCTGGCCACTCTAAAAGTTAAATTTCTTTGCCTGAAAACCACTCACGACTGGACCGCGCTACATGAACGGCAGCATTATCTTGCTGGAAAATTGTATTTGAATCCGGCTGGCGGTCCAAAAAGTCCACCAAAACATCTACCAACAGAGTAATATAATTTTCTGATTTCATTCGGCCAGAAATTTTGCATATTGGAGTCCTACAATGATAGCTAAAATCAGCCAAGACAACCAAAGATCCACCTCCAAAGTTTCGCTTGGTGGAGAAGCTCTCAGGGCTTTTTATATCATGCCAATAATAATTAAAACCGTCTGGCCCATCAAGGCCAGAATTTTTCGTCCGAAAATATCACGCTTTTCCACTATTTAGACCATGTCGTGTGTTCTTTGACCAAGTGCAATTCGGCAACTTTATGTGCTTCTGTAAGAGCTGATTTTGATTCAATTTTTTTCCAAACCAGTCGATTACTGCCAGCTAAAATTTGTTGTACACGACGTTTAGATATCGGCATCTTTAAATCTGAAATAATTTTAGAAACAATAGCAGTTTTTTGCAACCCAGCTCGGATAATGACCGATTTCTGCCTTTGTGAAATTTTTTGATTGTTTTTATTTCTCCGGTTCGCGTTGTAATTTAATAAAATTATCGATTATCGATTGCGGAAGCCGATCGATTTAATTTAATGGAAATTTGGCGATTGGAAATACCGGTATCCTTATACGCATGGATTTTGGCGATTTCCTCATCCGGGAGCGTTTTTCCTTTTCCAAGTCTGACTTGCGGCGACGAACTATCATCGAAATCCAAAAGTTCTAAATGTGAAAAAAATATTTTCAATTGTAATCACTAAAAAAAAAACCCTGATTTCGTTTCCAACTCACAGCTTTTCAGCATAAACACGACTGCTTTTAATTGGATTTCGCACGATCATTAGTGATAAAGCAACAGATGTTGAAATTCTCTGAGCGGGAGTAACGGTACTTTCAAAACATACGTTGACGAAAGGACACAAATCAAAAACAAGAGGAAAAAATTGGACATAAATGTTCGTTTACACTACGAACACATTTTCTGCACAAAAGTGCATCTGCCTTTAATTAAATTTCGCTGAGTGTATTCGTATCAATGGAGATGAATTTTTATATGATTTTATTATTAGTACAAATCTTAGCCCTGCAGAGGACACCTTTCTGTTACAAGTCATCGAAATCTCTCATGTCTCTTACAATTTAAGACATACGGTTAAAGACTGAAAGGGATCCCTGCAAGGCATCCGAAGAGTCTTATTCTGTTAAAGAGGGACTTGCCAAAATCATTTTGGTGGAATGTAACAATTGAAACCTAAAAGGGCGGGTTTGAAAACTCGTCTAAAGACAGTAGTGCCACCTTTGGATGGGAGTTCTTTAAAAAACTAATCAAAAAATTAAAGAGTGAACTCGAAGGCTCTTTTGTAAAAACACAGAGGAATTCTCCGAAACCTCAAGATGTTAAATTGTTGTCCCTAACCTAACTACAGCAGGACCTCGATAATCCGAACAATCGCTAATCCGAACGCCTCAGTAATCCGAACGACCCCCCTGGGTCCGGGAATGAGAGCGAAAATTCGAAGAATTGATTTAACTTGAGTCTACTGTCACTCGCAGTGTCACACACACCACGCAATACTAAGTCTGTTCCCTTAGACCCGGTGCACATGAGCTGCAACGTATTTCTTCCTATCTATTTTGCAGCTTATGTGCACCGGGCCTTACTTTTTTCAGTAACTTTAAGTTGACGCGCAGGTGTACCGGAAAACGATGACGAAGAATGGTATCACTTCAAATCAACAATCCCAATTATACAGAGATACAAATATTTCGATCATAAATCGTTGAAGATGACATCTCAATCCAAGACCATTACAACCCTTTAGCTGTCAATCATCTTCGTCAACAACAAAGGGGGGTTGTAAATTTTTGGTTACGCAGTAGGCCAAAGGGATGACCACAGGCTAACTGCGTAGGCGTAACGGCGTATCTTCAGGGTGGATAGGGAGGATCTTAATTCATAAGTCATCAGTTATCAACTATCGTTAAAAGTGAAGTCAGTAAAAGCTGTTTTATTTATTGAATCGGGCTACATTTTTTACAGTCGGTTTGTCGCGCAGTTTTGCTTTATTTAACACTGCTGCGTGGTGTTTCTTCGACCATATCGTGTGCTTTTTAAATTATGGCTTCGACATTGAAGAAAAGAAAACATATCACATTAACAATATCACAAAAGTGCGAGATTTTGTACAAGATTAAGCAGGGTATCTAGTTATCAGTTCTTGCAATGCAGTATAACGTTGGAATATCCACTATTTTTGACATTAAAAGTAAGGAAAAAATAAAATCATTTGCAATAAACACAGAAAAGGGTCCAGGCACCAGAAAAACCTTAAAAACTCCTGAGAACTCCCAGCTTGAAGATGCTTTACTTACGTGGTTTTTACAACAGCAAAGAAAGAACGTCTCTTTTTCAAGTGAAGTATTGATGGAAAGGGCCAAATTTTTCCAAAAAAGACTTGAAAAAGGAAAGTTTGTTGCCAGTTGCCAGAGGTTGGTTAAATAATTTTAAGAAAAGGCATGGTATACGCCAACTAAAACTAACCGGTGAGAAATTGTCGAATAATGAAGCAGCTATGAAGCCATTCCAGCAAATATTTATGGACATTTGTAGGGAAAAAGATCTGATTGCAGATCAAATCTATAATGCTGACAAATCAGGCTTGTACTGGAAATTGATACCAGACAAAACGCTGGCGTCTGGGTCAGAGAGTAGGGCCCCAGGTTCCAAAGTATCGAAGCAGAGGATCACATTTATGCCATGCGCAAACGCAACCGGAACGCACAAACTGCCTTTATTGGTTGTTTGCAAAGCACAACGGCCATGTGCATTTGCAACAGCCAAAAAGTTACCAGTCCATTACACAGGTCAAAGAAATGCTTGGCTTACAAGACTAATATTTTTAGAGTGGCTAAAAGGACATTTCATTCCAGAAGTAAGGAAATTTTTACTGAAAAAAAAAACCCATCGCTAAACGCACTTTTAATTCTTGATAATGCACCAGCGCATCCACTAGAAGAAAATCTGCAATCGCTCGACGAAAATTTCACTGTTTTGTACATGCCACCTAATTGCATAGCTCTTAGTCAACCCGTGGACCAAAATGTAGTTCAAAACATTAAAGTGACATACAAGAAAAAACTCCTATTGCAAATTTTTGGCCAGCAAGAAATTGATCCAGAATGCGCAGTATCTGTACTGCCTAAAAAAAAAACCACAATGAAAGATGCAGTGTTTTCATTGGCCCAAAGTTGACAGCAATTGTCTTCAAATTTGATTAAAAAGTCTTGGAAGCCTCTGTGGCCTTTGTTAATCGAATCAGAGGAAATATCTAGCCAAGATGTAGATGATTTTGATCATACAGATGATCTCCCATCAAGCATTTTTCGTAACAGAAGCTTTTCAAAAGTAGACACTAACAATTTCTTGTTAAGCAGGGATGACATTGACTGCCAGGAACCGTTAACTGTTGAAGACATAGTAAGACAAGTAATGAATCAGCAGGACATCGAAAGCGAAGAAGAATTGGAGTCATCGGAACTAGTTGCAAGTATTCCACATACTCATTACAAAATGGGAAATTTGATGTTTTCGGCCATCATGGACTTGGGTCATACTATATGCTTTCACAGTCTGCTCACAACAAACCGATAAATTTTCGTCTTCATTTTTGCCACGTAAAGCTTAAATTTGAATGAACGATTTTATTCTTCACACTATCCGAGACACGTGCATACGCCAAACCTAAGACAAAGCTGCTAAGCTGCTCTACAATCCGG
Organism: Volucella zonaria; assembly: GCA_963966105.1. Taxonomy (NCBI): domain Eukaryota; kingdom Metazoa; phylum Arthropoda; class Insecta; order Diptera; family Syrphidae; genus Volucella; species Volucella zonaria. The sequence continues at coordinate 124,091,949 of OZ014531.1, forward strand.
CTCACTCTTCAAGTGTTCAACTGCATCTGTGGCAATTTGTATTGCTTTAGATTGTATTATTTACTCGTCAGTGTTGCTAATGTGTGCATTCTTTTTGAAATGACCCCTGTAGATCAGAGGGGTGCAAGATTTCAGTGAAGAGTAAGAGTATGTTATCATACATATTGTGGGCACTATAACAGGTCAGAACGGCTGTATTGACAGACATGTCGGTGGGCTTTGTTTTTCCATTTTTTTTTTTTTTTTTTGGAAATTTACGGAGAAAGGAAGAAAAAGATACAGATCTAATTTAATTTGTATGTGTGACTCCATCGAAAATCTTAGAGAACTGTCCAAAATAGCAGCAGACTCCTTTGTATTGCTAAAAGTGAAAAGTGGGTCGACGGCGTGCTGCAGGGTATTACTTAGACTAACCTAAAGCACGACTGGAGTATTTTAGGCTACAATCACTAGAAGCCACTTGTTATACTACGATTTTGCCGTGTTAACCATTCTGGAAATTGAATTTCTTTGAATCAGTGAGGACAGCAAGTAAATGAAACGTGAGATTTACTTCTTACTAAAATAGGTACAGTTCGTTTAGTTCGATTGACGATAGAGTGCATGCTTCAACGTCATAAAGTAGGACTGAGATGATTAAAGTCTTGCATAGAGTCTGCTTAGTTGTTCAGGATAGGGCAATACTACTCAATTGCCTTCATAGCCAGGTTGCCAGATTGCCAAAGAAACAAGGATTGGCAAGAGTGATACTTCGTTTTATTTTTACTGAGGTGTTGTTGGCAGAATTGATAGCAGAGCCAAGGTAGACAAAGTTCCTTACTATCCCGAGATTATAGTTGCCGACTGTGATATTCTGTCCGATTCGCCAATGTTGTTTGCCACTTCTTGTTGTCAGCATGTACTTGGTTTTGCCCTCATTTACCGCTAAAACCATTTTGGCAGCTTCCGTTTCAATATTAGCGAACGCACCGGTCACACCCCGCTGTGTTCTTCCAATTCTGTCGATATCATCGGCAAAATTTTGAAAGGTTGTGCCTTCAGTGTTCGCTTGTGAATTCGGCACAATTCTTTCAACTAGGTATGATGTTAAAGAAGTCACATGACAGTGCATCACCTTGTCAAAAAGATTTTTCGACATCAAAGGTCTTGGTTAAGTCGTTATCGACCTTGTGGGTGTTCTCTAATGGTAAATATCGATTTATTCTTCTTGAGCTGTATGCAATGTTGATGAGGCTAATATCCCTATAGTTGACGCAGTTGAGGGAGTCTCCTTTTTTGTGGATCGGGCAAACGATTCTAAGATTCCATTCATCAGGCATACACTCATCTGACCAGATCTGAGAAAGTTAGTGTATGCTCTCCACAAAATCATTTCCAGCAGCTTTGAATACTTCGGCCGGTAAGCCAAACAGGTTTAGCTGATTTGTTGTATTTCAGCTTAGATATTGCTATTCTAATTTCGCTTTGGTCAGGTCGACCGAAGTTTTGGCTATCATCGTCTAAATTGAGTGTTCTATTCTGCCTGACGGCGGGATGTTGGGTTTCGTCGCCATTATACAAGGTGGCGCAAAAGTAATGTCAAAACGTGAATGTGCCACATTTTTTGCAAATGGCGTCAAGTGCTTTAATATCTATGCTGTAGAGAGATAGAAAATTAGTTGACAACAAGCAGAAGAACACGGAATTACTGTTACTGCTTATTTCCGGTCTATTGTTCCAACGCAGTCTGAAAATCGTCGTCCCGCACCATGTGCGCGAACAATTAAGTGTTTGGCTGAGCATCTAGTGCAAACTGAATGCACTAGAGATGTCGCAAGAGGCCGGCCCCATATTGTTCGTTCAACCGAGAATATCACAGCTGTGACCGAGGGCGTCCGAGAGAGTCCACAAACATAGAAGAGACAACAATGTACACAATTTGACATCAGCAGACTTTAGATGCGTCGAATGTTGGTGAAAAACCTGAAGATATTCCCGTATAAAGTGCAAACCGTTCGCTAATTGCTGCCTGCTCACTGTCAAGTGAAGTTAAATTACTCCCATGCTATGTTAAACCCGGCGCAAGAGGATGGTGGGCGACGAAGCCCATTTCCACTTAAGACGCACGAAGAGCCACATCGCCACATCGCTACATCTCTTCAAAGTGACTGTTTGGAGGGCCATTTGCTGTGAAAAAGTGATGGGACCTTATTTCTTTTTTGAGGACGTCGACGGGACTTCCAAAACCGTAGCTCTACAGACAGATGTTAAACGGGTTTTTTTTAGCCGCAGATTAATGGATTGGGTCTCGACAATTGTTGGTTCCACCAGGACGGAGCAACTGCTCACACAGCTCGGGCAACGATGGAGATTTTGAATCACCAATTTCCAGGCCATGTTTTGGCGATTTGAACTGGCCGGCTAAAGCGCCAGACTTCTTCCCTTGGGGCTTTTTGAAATCTCGCGTTTACCACAACAAACCACAAACCTTGAAAGTCTTGTAAGGCAACATTGAAGAACAACATCACCAATTTTGAGCCAGACGTTTTGCGAGCAACAATTCAAAATGCCGTGAAGCGACCATAAACTCAGGAGTTGGCCATTTGATCGGTATCATTTTTTCAACCTAACAGAGCCCAATTTTTTTCATTTCTAACAAAATGGCAGCCAAGTTTCATTATAACATTGCAGAAGAAGTTTTTCCATATCCTCATGATCGACGTGACTGTACTACAAGGTTTCCTTCTTCATCTCCACAGGTTTTTGTACGGGTCTTCGATCCCGCGCTTCTCCTGATCTTACTTTTTCTTCGCCACTCTCGGCTTCGTTCCAGTGCTGCTTTGAACGCATCTAGTTTAGCTGCATGTGCTCACCGGTATTCTTCATCAAACCAGGAATGTCTTAGTGGTGGTCGGGTGAAACCCAGGACATCAGTTGTGGCGTTTCTGATAGCACACTGGCAACGTTGCTACTGGTATTGGTACTAGATACAGGCGCGAGTTGTTGAGAGATTTCTGGATACGCATTTGGCAAATATTCTGGCGGTCTCTTGTGGTTGCAGTTTTTCTACGTTATATCTTCTCACAGTAGTTCTTCCTTGTTGTAGCGCTGTAGGGGATCCGCATTCGTACATTGGCAACAGGGTGGTGATCCGAGTAAATGTTGGATGCCCGCAATGTTTGGACATCGCGAATGCGGAAGGCATCCCCCGAAGACAAAACATTATTCAAGGAAGCCTCTGGCTTTAGCGTCACTGTGCCCATCATCATGAAGTAATAACGGCAAAAGTTAGTTCTACATAGACACAGGTTTTGTAAAAATAGCCTCTAGCCAATGCATAGAACATGGAACAGAAAAAACGTTTTCGGTGAAGAGAACTTCTACTTAATTATCAGCTGAAACCCGGTTCCTTGAATGTCACAATAATCTAAAGATTTGTTCACTTGCCACTCCCCATGAGGGCGTCGGTGCTAAGCCAATTTTCAAACCTAATACTAACTGATAAGCCAAAAATTTACCTGAAAGTAACGAATATCTCCTTGCGTCCAACGGCTAGTCGCACGGTCTGTCCATGTTCAACACCAGCAGGCACGGGAACTGTTACTCTTTTCCTTTGTACCTAAAGCAAAAAGCACGCACCAAAAGTTATCTATCACTTGGATAGCTTGTTATTGCTGTTTCACTTACCGATTGTCCTTTACCTTCACATTCCACACAAGGGTACTTAATGTACTGTCTAGTGCCCTGACAATAGCGGCATGTTGACCTCATGACAAACGGCCCAGTTGATATAGTTTCCATACCGGTGCCATTACAATACTGACATCTACCCGGCTTTGTACCTGGTTCACATTTACTTCCATTACATTTGGGGCACGTATCAATAATATTAACGTTGATATCCTTGTTAACACCACGTGCAGCTTGCGCAAAAGTCAAGTCCATCACCACCTCCTGAGCGCTTCCATATCCAAATTGTGACTCGGCAAAATCATCGAAATTATTCGACCGGAAATTCGCTTCTCCAAAGATCTTACGGAACAACTCTTCAGGGTCAATTGTCGAACGGAACTGCCAATTTTGTGAGAAGCCCTGAGGTCCCCTCGGATTTGCATTGTACCCATTACGATTCATATCCTCCGTTGTCTGTCCATAGGTGTCATACTCCCTACGTTTCTGATCATCACTCAGAACTTCATACGCTTCAGAGACCTCCTGGAACTTTTTACCCGCATCAGCATCCTTGTTTGTATCCGGATGGTACTTCTTAGCCAGTTGGTAGTAGGCCTTCTTGATGTCTTTGGCCGAAGCATTCTTAGCTACACCCAGTGTTTGGTAGTAATCCGTTTTATTTAACCTTCCAGAGCGGTGGAACACTCGAATGATTGTTGTCATAGGCTGATGAGCTACCTTCGCTGAGAGAACTGCAATAACAGAGAACAATTTCTAGAAACTAACAGAACTTACAACTTGGTTATGTAAAAATTCATAAAAGAATCATTTAGTTAAAATGAAGGCAAAAGGATTGGTTGGACAAAGTTTGTTTTATGATTGCTCCTATGCAGCCTTCAAATTTCGCCTATGATCGTGGGAATGATGTAACTTTGGTTGATATTGGAAAACTTCGCAACAACTTACGAGACTTTTTCGATTGTTTTCCGGCAAAGACATTCTGCCGGCTCAGATCGAAACGACTGGAACTTGTTGTTGAAGATGATATGTGTCGGCTGGTAAGTGATTGTAGTTTGCCACATTGAAGAATTCGCGAATTTTTCGAAAAACTTGCAAAACTCCGTGCAGCAGCCATGCTCATATCAACGTGATAAAGGCGAAAAGAATCGAGAAACGGATTTCATTCACGACTGTCAGATTGAATTGTCATTTTTGGAAAATTCTACTGACAGCTGTTTTTAAAGAACGAGTCTCGTAAGGGAAGTCGATAAAGCCAGAACTGCCAGAAAAGAAAAATGAATGTAACATTTTTGTATGCAACGAAATTTAAAAGAGGTACATATGGAACTGCAGATTTTCTTAAACACATGATATAGTATTGAGGTAAGTTTGGAAGTGGGCTCAATTGGAAAATAACAAAAGAAACTATTAAACAACCATTCACCAAAAATAGCTGAATGTTTTCTACTTAAATGGCGTTACAATCCTTTGTGAACTTGGTGGTTATCCTACAAAACCTTGCAGTTAGCCATGTCATCAGCAGACTACCTTTACTAAAACATTCTTAATAATAGAGGTTTTTCCTAATTTGAAAGCGGCGCTTAAGAAGTTAGGCCACTCTAGAGGCCGTAAAAATAGGCTTTTTTGTGATTTTCTTTTTCAGGAAAAATATAAAATAAATCGAGTTTACAAAGGTAGAAGTTTATTGTATATATATTGACTGTAAAACATAATTTCTATAGAAAGGCGACTGTGCAGCGTTACTCATATGGCCTCTCTTTTTTGGAAGGGTGTAAGGTCGTACCAACAGCTCCTGTAAATTTTGAATTATGACGAGTCATTCAATTTTTTTTTATTATACATAACAATAGCTAGAGAAGTGCATAGGAGTTTTTTGATATATTGATTTTTTGCCGAATGGCGCACTTCCAAAGTCAAACTGGCAAAATTCGTAGAAATATCGTCAGAAAATTGTTAATAACAAATGAACTATGCAATATACTTATTCAGACAATATATTTTAAAATATCTAGTTAAAATTTGAAGTGAATTGGTTGAAAATTGCTCAAGTTATGGGTGCGGCCAACTTGAAAAATGCAGTTTTGAGATAAACGCGTTTAAAATTTTAGGTTGTAGAAAGTCATGAAAAATTTTGAAATACCTTTAATCCGCGATGCCTGCACCATATAATAGGCCTCCTAAATTAGTGTCCTGTCATTCCATTCCTTTTCTATTGATTGGATTTTAATGCCATCTCCCGCTCTTTTGTAGCTTCAGACAGCGATCTTTCTGCAAGCTTCATGCGCTCTTTGTCAATCTTCAAGCACATTTCGTAGCTATTCGGGACAATTTCAAAATTCATCGCTTTCATTTCGTTCAAAATTGAAGCAAAGTTTGATAGCTTCATACACTTTAATTGGAAGCGCTGGCTTATGTTTGTACTCAACCAAACTATTTGTATCTCTAGCCTTTTGCCATGAGCACCATGAATCCATGTCCTATCGGACATTTACCGTGCTACGGTTTTGCATAAGTAGATAATTTATGATCGAGTGTAGCTCATACACTGTTTCTCATGTTTTCAACTGAATGACAGTTTCTACGAATTGCTAAGCCATAATAGAGAGTTCGTCTATTAGTTTCCCCACAGAGACCTTTCGTATTCTTTTCCAAATTACGTATGCGGGCGGGTTTTCGCTTTTGAACGTGATCTATGCACTCTTTCTTGAGTACTATGACATTCTCATAAGACTCAGCATTAGTAATGCCTTTAAAAGTCTTAGAATCACCGTCATGAATATAATGGATGTACTTTACCTGGTGCAAAGCTTCGGATCGCTGAATCCTGCTGATCCATCGTGATTCATACCGCACTTCTCTTTATGATTTTGTATCTTCTTCGGTATTTTCTTTATTCCCCCAGTACTCACTCAGTACACGCCTTACAGTATTTTGATTTTACTGCGCAGTCTATAATTTTTGCACTGTAAATGCTAATAAGAGTCACTAAGCCAAACAAGGACCTAAACCCACCTTTTCTTCACTTCCTCCATTTTCTCCTTTTCCAATAGAATAGTTGTCTCATCTTTCGCTGCTTTCATCAGACTGTTTTTGCAAACTAGTTTAGTTGCAGTTGAAATTCTTTTGACAACCTTATCATAGAAAGAGTGGAACTTAGGCCGAGGTAATTCCATGAACTTTTTTATTCCGTGCAAACCAATTCCAAGTAATCGCATGGAAATTACAATTCTAAGATAAAAAACAAACGTTCTTCAAATAGCGTCCTTTTCGAATGTTTCACCGTTCGAAACTGACTGAAATCGACGTTTTTTCGTATAAGTATAAGTATAATGGTTGACGTGTTACGAGAATATCCGATAGCAGGGCTAGAGTGAGAAACCTGAGATAGCTCTCAAAAGGCATGCCGAGCAAACGAGAAGAATAACTACTTACTCTGTCATATTTACGTAGCCCAAAAACATAACGTATTGTGCTATTAAAAGCAACATTGAGCTTTCTTCTACTGATCGAGTCACATCCATAGAGATTTAGCTAACATCAAGCGCGTTTTAGTTGTAGTAAAAGAGTGTGCTACACATAAATTACGTAACACCCCATATACCATTCCAACGGCAGCACTGACCCCAAGATTCTTTGCAGTCTCGACATAATCTATTGCGGAGCTTTTCAACAAAATAGGTGGAAAATACGAAAGATCCAGTGGTTTGTTCGATATGACTAGGCACTTCGATTTCTTACCGTTTAAAGAAAATCCGTTAAGTTCAGACCAGCGTGAAATTTCCTCAAGATCTTCATTGATAGAGCAAACTCCGTTCTCAATTAAACCAAGTGGAGAGCTCATATACATTCGAACACCAACAGCATACATTTGTGACGAATAGTTGTTTATAATGGATGGAAGCTCATTACATATAAGGAGAACAATATGGGGCCAATCGTAGAACCTTGAGGGACACCACTAACAGTTGGAAGAAAATCGGATATATTGTCATTGAGCTGAACTGATTTCATTCTGTTGTTTGAGTAGGATGTAAGCAGCTTTACTGCACCTGATGAAATCTTATATTATACATAATGTGATCAATCATGTCAGATGCCTTGGAAAAGTCTAGGAGCACCACGAAAGTTACTTTTTCTTCATCTAATGCTTGTCGTATATTGTCAGTAACACTCAACAGGGCGGTAATACAGCTGTGTTTCGCACGAAAACTACTTTCGGGAATAGGTATAATTTTCGCCAACTTCCACTGAGTAGGGTACTCTCCTTTTGTCAAAATAGTGTTAAATATGAAGGTGATGAAAGTCAGTATGATTGGTAAGAGTAGCTTTAGAAATATAGGTTGTATTTTGTCTAAACCAATGGCATTTGCATTTATCGAGAGTATACTTTCTACCACATCAGCACTATCGACCGATCTAAAACCAAAACTATTAACACTTTGATAATTAACAGCCAGGCTCGACAACAACTCAGTCATACCTAACGCGGACGAGAAGGGCCGAAACAAGAAATTCTGGTTTAGGGAATTGCAATTAATGCTGTCATTACTATCTGCCAAATTATTCTTTGCCTTGTCAATATTTGGCGGAACGGATCTCCGTAAAAACTTTGTTGCGAAGTGAACACTACATTTGCCGAAGTTCTGGAAGTCGATATTGCTTCCATCTGTTGTAAGCTCTATCGCGTTACTGCATTAAGGAACGTATTTCACTGGTAAACGATGGATTACTTTTCTCCTTGTTGGTCTTGCTTCTCAAGGCTACGTGTGTGTCATAGAGATTTAAAATATTTGCATCTATGTATGTGTCGAAAATCTCGATACTCAAAAGTCTGAATGGCATGATTGATGTTAAAATTAAAAATTAAAAAAATTAAATCATGTTTAGCAAATGCAGGCGGAGAAAGTTGGTCGTATAAGCAGTCTTTGCTTAAATCACTTACAAGAAATAAATCTAAAAGCGTCAGCGTGCCTCCGGGAAAGTGAGTGTGAGTACTAACATTTACTGGTATTAAGTTGAACATTCTCATACTATTGGTCCAGAAATTAGAGGTTAAGAGATTGCTGTTAAAATATATACGAGGGCGGATCAATAAGTCCGTGACTTTTGGATTAAAACACAGATTTTTTGATAAAAAAATAATTTTATTTTTCAACGTAGTCTCCCTTGAGCTCTATACACTTTGTCCAACGCTTCTCCAATTTTTTTATCCCTTCCAAAAAAAATGATTTGTCGAGGTCCTCAAAATAGGTCTTTGTTTGCGAGATGACTTCATCTTTGGAGTCAAATCTTTTTCCACCAAGCCATTTCTTCAGGTTTGGGAACAAGAAGTAGTCGCTCGGAGCCAAATCTGGAGAATAGGGTGGATGAGGGAGCAATTCGTAGCCCAATTCATGGATTTTTGCCATGGCAACTGCACATGTGTGCACCCTTGCATTGTCTTGGTGGAAAAGAACTTTTTTCTTGGCCAAATGAGGTCGTTTTTTTTTCAAATCGTCATTGAATCGGTCCAATAAGTTGGCATAATATTCCCCATTGATTGTTCTTCCCTTTTGAAGGTAGTCAATGTGGATTATCCCGCGTGCATCCCAAAAAACAGTCGCCATAACTTTATTGGCTGACAAACCCACCTTGGCCTTCTTTGGCGCCGATTCACCCTTAGAAACCCACTGTTTTAACTGTTGTTTGTTCTCTGGTGTGTTGTGATGGATCCATGTTTCGTCCACGGTTACAAAACGGCCAAAAACTCCTCCATATTGCGATTAAACAACGCCAAACCTTCCTGTGAAGTTGTTACACGATTGCGTTTGTGGTCGACTGTGAGCAAACGCGGCACCCATCTTGCGGAAAGCTTTCTCATGCCCAAGTGATCATTCAAAATTGAAACCACTGAGCCATGCGAGATCCCTACGGCTTCCACAATCTCTCGCACTTTCAATCTTCGGTCGGCCAACACCATATCGTGAATTTTTTCGATTGTTTCGGGTGTAGAGACCTCAACTGGGCGTCCAGGACGTTCGGCATCTTCAGTGCTTGTACGGCCACAACGAAATTCAGTAAACCACTTTTTTACCATTGAAATCGATGGTGCAGAGTTCCCATAGTATTTATCAAGCTTAGCCTTGGTCTCGGTAATGGTTTTTTTTCGCAAGAAATAATGCTTAATAAGCACACGAAATTCACTTTTTTCCATTTTCTCCTCAAATTAGTGAGTAGTCTGATAAAAATAGCTGTCAAACACAAACTAACTGACGCAGCAAGTTTAAATTTTGACAGGAGTCAACTGACAAATGCTTGTTGACAGGAGCAGTGTTGCTGTTTCAGTAAAGAGGTCAGAAATTCAAAAATGCACGGAATTATTGACCCGCCCTCGTAGTATTAGAGGACGTCAACGATATCTCCTCCAAAAGAGTTAGAAAGGGAGACAAGTTAATATATTGGTTGAGCCTATATATTGCACCTATTGACATTGTACCTTCATCACCTATTAAATCAACGAATGAATATTCAATCTCACTGTCTGATGAGGATGAACATCTCTGCTTACACTTGATTGAATTCTGGATATAGATTGCAACACCACCACCACTACGGAATTTCTTGTCTGAACGATAGACACGGCCAAGGTACATATAATAAGGTAATATACTTGACACAATTATTTTGGTTTCGTTCTGCGCATCTGTCAAATTCTGGCAATATGGCCGACTACAGTGACGACAAAGGCGGAAATATTTTGGTTGCGATAGATTTTTGATTTAAAATTGATTAAACAAAGTTTAAAATGAGTTGTGCTGTGTACGGACGTTGTATTAACAACTATACAAGCAAAAATAAAACTGGAGATGAGGAGATATCGTATCACTCGTTTCCAAAACAAAGTACCTAAAATGTGCAAGCAGTGGGTTTTTTTGTGCCGCCGAAAAGATAAGTTAAATACAAAAACGACTCGAATTTGTGGCAAATATTTAAAAAAAAAGTGATTTTGTCATTAATCCATTGTACGAGTAATATGGAATAGTTCTAAAAACAACTAGAATTAAAGAAGTTGATGTTCCTTCACTTTTGTTACCATTGCAAAAGGATGAAGAAGTGACGAACCCACAGGATTTACGGATTTTGATCCCAAGGTATGTGAAAAACAATTATTATAACCGTTATTTAGACTAATAACACTCGGTTTTTCTTATTTCAGTAGATGCGCTAATTGTGCATGACAAGGAGAACATACATCTGGATGACCCCCGCGGAGAATTTATTTCTATCAAACAAGTGCGATTGCTCTACGCAAACTGATGCTTCCAAGGTAGACTGCGGTACACAAGTTAAACCATTAATAGTCGACTGTATTACACAAACTGATGAAATCATCCCTACATATTCTCAGTAAGTAAATGATATATTAAATTAGTGTAATGCGAATTAAGCGCAATTAGAATTTCAACCATTGTTGCTTGTATTTTGCAGATTATTGGAGCAAATAGCAAAATTGAAAGCAGAAAACTGGAAACAGCAACAAACTATTGACTCACTTGGTCATATTTTTGCCAAGAAGAAAATTAGAATGTCCTCAAAAACGTGGAAAATGGTCATCAGACGATATTGCTGATGCGATCGCAATACATGCAGTTGGCCCCCGAGCCTACCGATTGCTGTTGCGAAAACAATATCCAGCTGTGATAACACTTAAAAAGTGGTGCTCAAAATTAGAGGTATATCCGGGAATAATCCAATTCTCGTGTAATTTGTGTAATTTGTCAAATGAAAGCCAAAGAGAAAATTATCTACGACAAACGGAAGGATTAAACTCTGAAAGCTGCGAAATACGCCCAAATGGTGATTATAAGGGGATTGATTGGCAATTGGAAACAACCAATTTTCTATGATTTTGACCAACGGATGACCAAACAAATACTGTTTAGTATTATTCACCAATTAAGTGTAAGTGGTTTTAAAGTGTGTGCAATCGTCTGTGATCTCGGTAGAACAAGGCGTGACCGTGAAATCACGGTTACAGAATCGTTTTTTCAAAACCCAAACGATGAATCAAGGAATGTGTAAGTGTCCGCTGATGTGCCTCCTCTCATAAAACTCATCCGGAACAACTTCGTTGATAATGGTGGTTTTGTCTGTGTTCTCGGTAGAACAAGGCGTGACCGTGAAATCACGGTTACAGAATCGTTTTTTCAAAACCCAACCGATGAATCAAGGAATGTGTAAGTGTCCGCTGATGTGCCTCCTCTCATAAAACTCATCCGGAACAGCTTCGTTGATAATGGTGGTTTTGTCTGTGATCTCGGGAGAACAAGGCGTGACCTTGAAATCACGGTTACAAAATCGTTTTTTCAAAACCCAACCGATGAATCAAGGAATGTGTAAGTGTCCGCTGATGTGCCTCCTCTCATAAAACTCATCCGGAACAACTTCGTTGATAATGGTGGTTTTATTTTATACGGGCAGCTCATTTCTAAAGGAATCATAGAAGAGCTTATTTCGAAAACTAATGATAAGTTTGATTTGAGTATTGCATACAAAATATCACTAACCAATTTATATGTCAAAAGCTGAAACTTGCAACAAAATTATTCTCACACACGGTCTCTCAAGCTATTATAGGAAGTCTGACTTAAGTGTTCTGTATTTTTTAAACAGGTAATAACTCAAATTTCCTTAAAAATCATGTGTCATCTACATCTTTACAATTTCAGGTGAATGATTGGTTCGACTGTCTCAACGTAAGAGTTCCTTACCAGGATAGTCGCGAACGAGTTCAAGGCGTTGGACTTTCAGAATAGCTCCAATTTGGAATTATCGATGAGACGACATCCGTAATGCTTAATATGACGGTTAAAGGAAAACGAACCATGATGCCCTTCCAGAAAGGTAATGTTGAATTAAACGAATTTTTGTTTTTAGAATTATATATTACTTTTAGGCATTATCGTGACGAATAATTCTCTTAAACTTCTATACAACGACTTAAAGAATGAATACAGTATTTCGTGTTTACTGACATACCATACAGACTGAATCAAGATGTTTTAGAGAATTTTTTCGGAACGATTCGATCCATGTATCGATTTCGTTCATATATACTTGGATGAAATGAAGGAAGTTTGTTTATGAATGGTATGGTTTATTCTTTAAGTAACCATATTTTCTTTTAATACAACACGTTCGTATTTACATCTTCCACAAGCAATATTTTAGTAGATAATACACCCGATTTAGAAGGGACGGGCTATTTAAGTTGCACTCAACTGAGGACACTTAATCCCGACTCCATAACAACAGAAGAGCCGGTTGATGAACTGGAATCTCTATAGTACGATGGAGTGGAGCATTTGCCAGGATATATTTGCCACAGGATCAAAAATCCAGATCTAGCTGGATACCCAGCAAGAGACATCTCTCAAAAGACATATCGTCCGAAAGAAAAGTGAAAGAAATTTTCTTGCGTTCATGTATGTAGACAATTTAACAAGTAGAAAAAGAAAAATGATAAAAGAGAGTACTGTAAAATAGTAGAGTTAAGCTAGTCTATTTTGAATTTGTGATATTTTTTTGTAAACATAGAATCATTTTTATATTAACTTACGAGTATGTTCTAATAAATTACATACTTATGTGTTCAAGAAATGGAATTCGTCTTTTTGTGTTATATTTTCTCATACACTCACATATGAAATTTGTTTCCAGATACCCCGACACCAAGTCGTAGAAGATTGTCCTTTTAGAATCGCTATTAATCAATATTTATCATTATAAATGAATAAAAGAATTCGAACTCAAGCAATTATTAATGTACAGCATATGTAAACAAAAATTGATCACTCTCGGCAGCCATCTTGGATTTTTCGGTATTTACTTTTTTTGACACATGCGCAATTATCAGGAAATATCGTTCAAACCACTCGCAAACCATGTTTCAGAGACGCAGATAACGTCCTCACTAGAACCCTCAAATAAATCACGAAACTTGTCAATTTCCGGCAACATCTTTTGAGCGTTAATATGGCAAGCCTGAAGGCCATTTCGCTGGCTACTTAAAACTCAAATCATAGAACGCAGTGCTCGGTCTAGAATTTGCTGATGATTTTGCCATCGTATTACGAGAAAAAGAACAAAAAATTAATTGGTGCACAATAAGATTAAAAAGGATTGCAATTAATGAACGTCGGTAACAAAAAAGAAAAGAAAAAGAGATAAATAAATAAATTTACAAAAAAAAAAAAAAAAAAGAACGAATTAACGAACGAACAATTAAATTTTATTCTGAATTCAAATAGAAAAGCAAAAGCATATAATATAGTATATAACTTTTTTTTTCAAAATTTGAACGTTTATTTAAGAAAAACATATACAATAGTATTATTCGAAGTATTGCCCATCTGAAGCTATGACTTTTTCCCATTTTTCTGGCAATTTGTGGATCCCATCCCAAAAGAACTGCGCCGGCTTGGCAGCCAAGAATGAATCAAGCCAATTTTTGATATTCTGCTCTGATGTGAACCGTATTTCAGTGAGGGCGTTCTGCATCGACCGGAACAAATGATAGTCAGAAGGCACAAGGTCTAGGCTATAAGGCGGGTGGGGTAAGACTTCCCATCCACTGTTTTTCAAATAGTTCTTAACCGGAATAGCAACGTTGGGCCGAGCGTTGTCATGATGGAAAATTATTGCCTCGTGTCTGGTCGCATATACCGGGCGTTTTTCGGCCACTGCTCTCTTCAAACGGACTAATTGTGTTCGTTAGCGTTGTCCATTGATGGTTTCACCCGGTTTTAGCAGATCATAATACAGCACACCCATCTGATCCCACCAAATACAGAGCATTACTTTCGCGCCATGGACATTCGGCTTTGCCGTTGATTTGGCTGCTTGGCCGGGTTTCACATATGATTTTTTGCGCTTGGGGTTGTCGTAATGGATCCATTTTTCATCACCAGTAACAATCCGATGCAAAAATGACTTCCTTTTGTGGCGTTACAGTAAAATAGTAGAGTCGACGTCTCTCGGCTTGAGTTCATGTGGAATCCAATTTCCTTGCTTTTGAATATATCCAGCTGCTTTTAAACATTTTGAAATGGCTGCTTGAGTGACACCCAAAGATTCTGCGAGCTCTTCTTGTGTTTGACAACAATCTTGATAGAGTAATGCTTCCAGTTCTTCATCTTCAAACTTTTTTGGCTGCCCAGGACGTTCATCGTCTTCCAAGCCAAAATCACCACTTTTAAATCGTGCAAACCACTTTTGGCACGTTCGCTCAGCTAGCGCATGTTCACCATAAGCTTCCACCAAAATACGATGACTTTCGGCAGCAGTTTTCTTCATATTAAAGTAATGAAGAGAACTCCCCGCAAAAACACTTTTTCAAGCACAAAGTTCAACATATTTGAGTGAAAAAAAATTATTGTTGCTTACGCTTCAAAAGAATGACATATACTGAGATGACGTACAATGACAGTAGCTTTCCAATGTATATATGTTCCAATGGAGTAATACAAGTTACGCCATCTCTTAGCAAACCGCACGAATTAAGTTATAGACTTTCACTATTCGTGAAAAGTTTTAAAAGCGCTGGTGTATTAATTATGTTCCATCTGTAGTCTGGCAACTTCTTCTAAGCTTGCGATGCAGTCAACTTAATACAGCTGATTGGTTTGAATGATGTTTCACAAATACAGCTCCTCGTGTAGTAAACAGAGAAGAAAGTTGTTTACATTTCTTCAAGTACAAAGCAACATGCAATATGGAGAATGGATCGGTTACGTCATGATAAATTCTCCCGTATGTAAATATTGGTTGATGGCGTGGTGTCAAAGCCGATATCTTTTAGGCAAAGGGGTTGATTGCTATTTTTGCGATAGATCGTGTTAGATGTTAATACGTAGTTTTTATCATGCGGCGAATTAAATTTTAGCATTACAGCGGAATAGTGGGAATTGTTTTTCTGATGAGTACGGTAAATATTACGTAATGCTGAAGGTTTAATACCAATTGTGGTGCATATAAACTTTAAATTTTCATTTGGCAAATACGGATTGCCGAACATAAAAGCATCACACGCAACCAATCGATTTACATACTAGTTTATCGTTATCCTCATCTCTTTAAGTTACGCAGTATTGTGATTTATAAGTGCGCTCATTTCTGATAGGTCAATTGTTTTATCAAAATGAAGTGATTTAAGTTATTGCATTCGGCGGATATTTTTGATATTTTAAGATCTGTTAATTCAGTTTTAATAGAAACAATGTCGGCATTCGAATTTAAGTGTGAGAATTTCAAGTGTGTTACTCGATTGCTTATGATTGCCTAGATTTAATTTCGTTGACTTCGAAGTCAATTTTAGCGGTGATTTTTTTTTTCGGATTCGGTTAGTGTTTTTTTTAGATAACAATGAAATGATAAACTGACTTTGTTTACTAAGTAGTTCGTTCATCATAGTCTTCATTTCCGAATTGTCGTTCATGAATTTTTTTTCGGTTTTCCGTAGGGGAGAACAATGGGAGCTTTCCAGCGAATCCGTCGTGTCGATCTTCTTCGTGCGAGATGTGGTCCGTTTTGATGGGTTGGACAGAAATGAAGTGTTGGCGTATTGGCTCGGGCTTGTGATTGTGATTGTCATGGTGTCGTTACAACTTATATGGAATTGGCACAGCGAGGCTTGGAATTTTATATCAGTGTGTGATAAAACTAAAGCAACTTTTAAAAATCTACCTATCTTTCTACTTGGCACGAGAACAAAAGGATATGTAAAAACGATGTAAGTTAAAACTTTAAAACATAAAGATACTTCAAATATTCTTTCTTCAAAAACATTATTTTTTTTTATTTTAAAGTAACATATAACAAGAAATTCAATGGAGCATAAAACCATATTTTCGTAAGGCGTTGACAAAATTAAAGCAACTTAACAACTAACCTTAATTCGGAATAAATATTGACTGTTAATTAATATTTCGTTGGATATCCGTTATTTTGAAGGACTGCATGTCATCATGACAATGCATGGATTCAATAAATTGTTTATTGTACTCATGGGGATTTTTCACCATTCTTCTTTTATAGCTGCAAAAATAGAGGCCTTGGAGGAGTAATCTTGAGTCTGAATTTTGTGATCTAAAATTTCCCATAGATTCTCTATGGGATTGAGATCAGGTGATTGCGCTGCAATGTCTCACTCTACTGCGGATGATGTAATTTCTTAGATATAACGCGCATAGTTACATCTAATGCTACATGTTTCTCCCTAGTATATGCACTGCCCCTTGTTGAGTTAGCTAAGTTATTGGACCTTAGAAATATAGGCCGCTATATTTTCCATCACCCCAATGGAAAGCCAAGAGTTTGTTAAGCTTTTGCATTTGAAAGATTCAATTACCTTGCTTTGGGCCTCTGCTTCGAACTTCGACTGGAACTAGAGCCCTTACTGATTTTTGCACCGGATTTTCTGACGAGCTTGAGGCAGGGATATTTATTTTTATTTCATTTCCGTCGCGATAATTGTTGCTCTATACATAACATACATATGTTATTTTGCGTATATGCATATGTAAGAGTTGGAAGGACGATTGCCGTGTACGAGTATAGCACATCTTCACTTTTGTGTCACAAAATACAGTGAAGTTTTCGCGTAATGTAAGCCACTTCACGCAAATGTTCGGCATCGCAATTCGTTATGGGCCTATCCCTTAAAATTGTTCGAACTTCGGTACGACAAATCCTTCTAAATACATGCTAGGGGCTGATTTTGCAGCTTCCAAAGTTCTTTCGTGCTCGTTAATATACAGCTTGAATGGAAAATCAATTATGCAAAACATTAATTTTTTTAATTTAATTTTGGTGGAGGCTGAGGCCCCCATTTATTGGCTTAATACAAGCTTAATCTAACTTAAAAACTAACAGAAAGACTTAAGAGCTAGTGACCAAGGAAATGATGGAGGAGATCTTGTTTAAGACGAGGAGTGCTCAGGTGGAAATGAAAAAGGGAGAGGTTTGAGTTGACCTTTCGGAGCATTCGGGAGATAGGTTCGTTGGAGCCATAAGAGGTGCGGTGGACCGGTAGATAGAACAGACGAGGACAACGTAGATTGCAGGGGTTGGTATTGAAGGAAATGGAGTTCAAAATGGATGCACAGTCGAAGGAACCTGAGAGAAGACGATGAATGAAAAGAACGTCAGCAATATTCCTACGTTCTTGAGTTTGAAGTTTGAGGCGGTCTTGATAGGGAGGTAAGATTAAAGGGTCGTTCCATGGCAGGCCACGGAGGGCAAATCGGAGGAATCGACGTTGAATACCCTCGATTCGGGAAACATGAACCCGGTGAAAGGGGGACCAAGCTTGACTGGCATACTCAAGCAGGGGGCGAACAAAGGTAATATAGAGAGATCTGGTTACATACGGGTTGGAAAATTCCTTGGACCACCGTTTAATAAAGCCAAGTGATGAGTTGGCTTTGAGGATCATCTTATCGATATGCGAACGAAGCTCACAGTCGAATAATATGCCAAGGTCTTGAAAAGACTGAACGAGGGGAATTGGTTGACCATGGAGAAAATAAAGTCGGGGAGGAGACGGGTTGCATTTACATGAGAAGGTTATAGATTGACATTTGACTATATTAAGTTCTAGGCAGTTTTTGAAGCACCAGATTGAAAACCGATCAAGGTCTATTTGAAGAAGTTCAGAGTCCTGGGGAGAGGAAATAGATCTAAAAAATTTTGTGTCGTCAGCGTAAAGGGAGAGGGAGGAGTGCTTAATGACACTCTCAACATCGTTGATAGTAAGAATGAAGAGAAGAGGGCCAAGATGACTGCCTTGTGGAACTCCAGATGAGGCTACAAATGGAACAGAAAGGGCGGATCTAAACCGAACACTATAATATCAGTTTACCAGGTAAGAAGAAATCCATTTTAAAAAGAGAGGCTCAAAGCCGAGAGCAGACAATTTGAAAAGGATCAATTTATGAGATATCTTATCAAATGCTTTAGTGAAATCAGTTGTGATAACATCGATTTCTTTGCCATTTTCTAAGGCTGAGAGTGCAAAAGACACGAATTCAACTAGATTTGTGGTAGTTGATCTACCTTTTAGAAAACCATGTTGTCGGGGTGAAATAAAAGGCTTACATTTGAAGCTTAACGCTTCGTATAAAATGCTTTCAAAGAGTTTGGGTCCCATTGCTAAACTCTCTCATGTTTAGCAATGGGACGATAATTGGTAACTTCATGCTTAGATCCCTTTTTGTGTATTGGGATTATAAAAGGGGTCTTCCAAATCTGGGGAAATTCACCCTGTGTAAGCGATAGACGAAAAAGGTAGGAAAGGGGTAGAGACAGGTTGGAAGAGCATTTCTTAAGAAACATGGCGGGGAGTCCGTCTGGGCCAGGTACAAATTCATCCTTAAGATTTTGTAACTTTTCTTCAATAACTGCAGGATCGAAATTTTGAGTGAGAAAGGGACCAATAGAGAAATTTGGTAGATCATTGAAGTAACAGGTATCTGGTACGAAGGAGTTGTTGGCAATGGTAGGAGGATCACATGAAGTTTTGGTTTCGAAAGCGAGGGAGGAAGGATAACCATCAGTCTTACTTTTGCAATTGACAAATTGAAAAAAGGACTTGGGGTCATTTATGAGATTGGTTTGCGCACTATTCAGGTAGCGCTGATAGAGAGAGTTATAGAGTTCATTGAAATGAAGATATGTACCTAGATAATTTGAATAGTCGGAAGGAGAGTGGGTGAGAAGGAATACCGCCCATAACTTGTTTCTTTTGTTTCGTAGAGAGCGAAGTCTACGATTATACCAAGGAGGGGATGTAGAAAAAGTTTTATGGCGGGAGTAAGGCACATAAAGGGAGATGGATTTGAATATTTCTCTGTAAAAAATGGAGAGGGCATCAACCAGAGATAGATTGGTAAACTCAAAAGAAGCACTGCTTAGATAGATATTAATTTTATGGAAATTAGCTTTGTGAAAATTGTAAGAAAATAGAAGCAGCGGACTTGGATACTACCTTGTTGCATTGCAACTTTAGCTTTGAATTCTTCGGTTATTCCTGCTGTGCATGCAGAGTTCGTTTCATATTGCTTCGTACATATCGCGGATCATTCTGATATACATATGTACGTCTCGGGTACGTTTTAAGATCTTAGCGCCAGAACTTTAAGATCTCTGGGAACTCTATCGAATGCTTTTTTAACATCCATGGATATGATATGCAGATCTTTTAAAGCGTCGTGATGTTTCTGCTTCATTATACGAGGGCGGGTCAATAAGTTGGATTAAAACACAGATTTTTTGATAAAAAAATAATTTTATTTTTCAACGTAGTCTCCCTTGAGCTCTATACACTTTGTCCAACGCTTCTCCAATTTTTTTATGCCTTCCAAAAAAAATGATTTGTCGAGGTCCTCAAAATAGGCCTTTGTTTGCGAGATGACTTCATTATTGGAGTCAAATCTTTTTCCACCAAGCCATTTCTTCAGGTTTGGGAACAAGAAGTAGTCGCTCGGAGCCAAATCTGGAGAATAGGGTGGATGAGGGAGCAATTCATAGGACAATTCATGGATTTTTGCCATGGCAACTGCACATGTGTGTACCCTTGCATTGTCTTGGTGGAAAAGAACTTTTTTCTTGGCCAAATGAGGTCGTTTTTTTTTCAAATCGTCATTGAATCGGTCCAATAAGTTGGCATAATATTCCCCATTGATTGTTCTTCCCTTTTGAAGGTACTCGTAGTCAATGTGGATTATCCCGCGTGCATCCCAAAAAACAGTCGCCATAACTTTATTGGCTGACAAACCCACCTTGGCCTTCTTTGGCGCCGATTCACCCTTAGAAACCCACTGTTTTGACTGTTGTTTGTTCTCTGGTGTGTTGTGATGGATCCATGTTTCGTCCACGGTTACAAAACGACGCAAAAACTCCTCCATATTGCGATTAAACAACGCCAAACCTTCCTGTGAAGTTGTTACACGATTGCGTTTGTGGTCGACTGTGAGCAAACGCGGCACCCATCTTGCGGAAAGCTTTCTCATGCCCAAGTGATCATTCAAAATTGAAACCACTGAGCCATGCGAGATCCCTACGGCTTCCACAATCTCTCGCACTTTCAATCTTCGGTCGGCCAACACCATATCGTGAATTTTTTCGATTGTTTCGGGTGTAGAGACCTCAACTGGGCGTCCAGGACGTTCGGCATCTTCAGTGCTTGTACGGCCACAACGAAATTCAGTAAACCACTTTTTTACCATTGAAATCGATGGTGCAGAGTCCCCATAGTATTTATCAAGCTTAGCCTTGGTCTCGGTAATGGTTTTTTTTCGCAAGAAATAATGCTTAATAAGCACACGAAATTCACTTTTTTCCATTTTCTCCTCAAATTAGTGAGTAGTCTGATAAAAATAGCTGTCAAACACAAACTAACTGACGCAGCAAGTTTAAATTTTGACAGGAGTCAACTGACAGATGCCTGTTGACAGGAGCAGTGTTGCTGTTTCAGTAAAGAGGTCAGAAATTCAAGAAATTCAGACTTATTGACCCGCCCTCGTACGTAAACTTTCGACCCATTTCCCACAAGGCGACATTTACTGCCATTAAGTTTGAGAATATTGCGCTACTCACTGTCAACCGCTCTCTCGTATATTCTCATGCGACACTAGTACCAACGACCGCCACTTGTTGCAGTTTCTCGTGTCACCTTTGCCTTTATACAGTGAAACAAGGAAGGTTTTCCTATATTGGTCAGGCAACCGAGCGCCTCTTATCGTTTCATTGCACAAATTTGTGAACCATTTAAGTCCAAAATTTCCGATTGCTGCAGGTCTGTGATCAGGTCCGGTTGCACGCCACCGGTTCATTCTTTTTATTGCTTCTTTAACTTCGGCTTCTGTGGTTCAATAGAATCTGACGTTTCCTCTTCATTTGCCACTTCATGTTCAATAATCAGTTTCATGGCCCTTAGTCAGTCGCTGATTTTTGATACACTAACGTTTTTATCTAGGCATGTCCAGCTAGAAAGCAATGGTACTGCAATATTTCTATTCTTCCCGGGATCAGAACTTCGCTGTGTAAAAAAAGTGCCGGCGGAGTAGTGTATTCATGTCCATTCACTTCAATAATGCCGATCTCTAGCACTAGCACATCTCCTGGATTTCATACTTATCGTCTGATCTGATTGTCAACAATTTTGCCTCTCAGCCTACTTTTGTAACGAGAGTAAGACTGCCAGTAATCGCCTTAACGTTCTCCACTAGGTATAAGAAGAAATTTACTGATCGGAAAGAACTGTCAGAGGCCTCCATGTCAGACCATAGGTACATCGAATTCAGAATCGGATGCGAGGTCTCGACCTTATTGAAGAGGAGGAGGCCGCAGAAAACCAACTGAACAGTGCTCCCACTAAGCTGTGGACAAAACAAAATATAGAAGAAGCTGTTCAGGACCTGAACGTTATCCTCACAAAATCTTATGAACTGACATGACCTACTAGAAAACAATCCTGCGTTCCTTGGTAGAACGCAGATCTGCAGCGACTTCGTAAAGAAACCAGAAAAGTTCTAAACAGGTCACTTAAGACTAATTTGGAGGAAGACTGAAATCTTTACAGATCTGGTATCTACACTGAGTCGAAAGTAGAGACCCTCCATCTCATGCTTTAGTCTCACTTTTCAAGTAACCTAATCTGAACCAGATCAGAACCGGCTCCTATTAACGATGCTGCTAGTGAGTTGAATAACACAGCACGCCGTACTTGGTATACTAGTGGTATCTCATCGGTTGTGCTGACGGTTGAGGCCATTAAACATGCTGTTGCTTCTTTTGATGGTTTCAAGTCACCTGGCACCAATGGCTTATATCCAGATATAAGTTACAAAAAGATATCAGCTGCTGGTGACTCTGAAAAGAATCTTCGCTGCTAGTCAGGCACTGGCATAAATCCCGAAACAGTGAGAGTAGCCTTTGTACTGCAAATCGGAAAAGAGGACTACACACTCGCCAAGAGCTACACATGGTCGGGATCCGTGTGCGTAAAACTGCCGTGGGAATGCATCCTTTGTCTACGATGCAACGCAGAAGATCTTGCGACAGTTCGCTTCTTAATCTGGCAGGCAGGCTTGAAGTCGCACTCGATAAGAATGAATACGCTCTGGGCATTTTAATCGACATTGAGGTACTTTCTATAATGTAACTTTTGACGACATGTGTAACTCGGCCAGACAACATGGCGTAATTTTGTGTATAAAAGCAATGCTGGTGAATAGGACACTACTAGCGGATGTTGATTGCGGACAATATGTGATGGCGGAGGCAAACAGGGTGTGCCGGCAAAGCGGCGTTCTATCACTACTATGGTGCATGTTTGTCGATTCACTGCTTAACCCGCTCAATGGTTCTGATGTCTATGCACAAGCATATGCGGATGATGAAGCTGTCGGATCATGCCTAGTGACTGATCTAGTGCTTAAAGGCATCATCATCCAATTCGCCAAAAAAGCTAAGTGTTTGGATGTCATCCTGGATAACAAACTTCTAAACATATTACGTCCAAAGCCTCTAAGGCGCTGTTGGCCTTCTGGCAGTGCAAAGAAGAAGTCGGCAAGACATAGCGCCTGCCACCGAGAAAAGTCCTCTGGATCTATATGGCTATGATCAGTACAATTATAACCTATGCCTCGGTTGTCTGGTGGAATAAGCTCTCACGAAAATACGTTATTATTGCTTATACCAGACTCCAAAGATCGGTCTGTATCGGGTCAATGGCACGATTGCACGATTGGCTCCGCTGTAGATGCATTGATGAATCTCCCTCTCCTCCGGCTTAAAAAGAGGTGGTTTTTAATACAACACACACTGTAGAATTGATGACCTTGTGCGCCGGCTGTATTTTGACTCTGGTCTTACGGACATGACATCTGACGCAATGGCACCAAGACTGGTTGCGCCCAGAATTCGACCCTATATAGTACGCGGCACCGATGTCTTTCTGGAGGACGAAAACGTCAGATTTCATTCCTCGTTAGGAAAACTCTGTCTTTTAACACTATTGACATATTTTATATTTTTGTACTTCTTCTTTCTAATGTTTTATTTGTCTCTTTTTTCTTTTTTACCTTTCTCACTTATTCTTCTTCCTTTGCGTGTCCATCGCTTGTTTCTGCATGTTTGAATTGTGTTCAATAATTTAGCCAGATCTGGTAATGTGGTTGGTGTCGCGAGGCGGTCGGTAATTAAAATCTTATCTAACGCAAAAAATGGCCTAAAAGTATGCTATCCAAACGAGCATATTTAAAGTTTGAGTAAATTTAACTATTTGAAGTAAAGAGTGTTTTTTTTAGATGTTTAGTTTTTAAACTGGCAACACTGTTTCTACAGACTATCAATTTGACAGTTGAAAGTTGATTTGTAGTTAGTACGTTTTGCCATGAATAGCTTAATGCCAGAACAACGCGTGCAAATTGTGCAAACTTATTTTGAAAACCATGGTTCAGTTCGCCAAATTTATTGTGCGCTACATCCATCTTACAAACAGAAGAAGTTATTGTCGTTGTGGAGCGCAGTGTCACTTGAGGAATGATCCGAATGAATCGATTTGCCATCGTGCACAGCAACTGGAGCTATGCCCATCCACTTTGTGGAAGATTTTACGGAAAGATCTTGGATTAAAAGCTCATAAGATCCAGTTTGTGCAGAATTGAATGCTATACGAGAAGCATACCTACCCGTTTCGTAAAGGTTATTCTTCCTCACATTTTAAGTTGCCTTACGCATACCCGTTCCGAAAAAGACCTCTTCGTTAACTGACTTTCGAACTACATGCATCTTACCATGTTTATCGGAAGTCTTCGAGAAGGCTCTGGCTCACCAAATTGTAAACTTTATCAAGCAACACAGTCTGTTATCCCAATGGCAGTCTGGCAGTCGAGCTAAGGGGCAAATTGCTCTGGGCGCTGCATAGCTTCAAACCATACGAGTCTGTTGGTCCGGACGGTATAATACCTGCGGAGCTACAGAGGTCCTCAGATCCTATTATGCCTTCGCTACAAAATATTATGAGGAGCTGTGTAGAACTGATCCACATTCCACTATCATGGAAAGAAGTCAATGTACTTTTCATTCCCAAAGTCGGAAAATGTTCTCATGTTGTCCCAAAAGACCACAGCCCTATAAATCTGTCATCTTTCCTTCTGAAAACTCTAGAACGACTGATTGATATCCATATACGAGCTAAAATTGATCCAAGACTTCTGTCAATGGCTCAGCATGCCTACAGTAAAGGAAAGTCGGTGGAGACGGCTGATCTGCATTCACTGACCAGCCACATCGAACGATCCCTACAATATGGAGAGTACACAATGGTTGCTTTCCTTTGACATAGAGGGTGTCTTTAACAACGCCAACACATCCGCAGTCACACATCCACGAGAGTACACAATGGTTGCTTTCCTTTGACATAGAGGGTGCCTTTAACAACGCCAACACATCCGCAGTCACACATCCGCTGTCAACTCTGCAGGTAGACGACTCACTTGGGGAGTTGATCAGTCTTATTCTAAATAGCAGGATAATCAACTTCAAATTGGGTGAGGCTTCTGCTAAAAGATGTGCCAGCAGAGGTACGCCGCAAGGCGGTGTCCTCTCTCCCCTTCTCCGGAACTTAGTGGTTAATGAACTGCTGATATACCTGGAAGTGGCTGGTAGCAGTGTGATTGCCTATGCTGATGACGTTGCTATAGCCGTCTCAGGTAAACATCTTAATACCATTAAAGAGCTCCTTCAAGTAAATCTCAATAGATCGTTGGGCAGATCGCTGTGGATTGGCAATAAACTCCCATAAAACTGATCTTGTCTTCTTTTCCAGGAAATACAAAATTCCAATTAAAGACCCTCCTCCAATAAACGGTACCAGTTTAGTATTTCCCGATATAGCAAAATATCTGGATCTCATTTTTGACAGGAAACTAAACTGGAAACCTAACATTCAAGAAAGATTCATTTAAGCTACAATAGCTTTATTCTCTGGCAAAAAAGCCATTGGGGATAAATGGGATCTTCAAGCCCGCATAATCCACTGGGTATACATCTCGGTCATAAGACCGATACTCACTTACGGGGTTGTCGTGTGGTAGACGGCCTTAGACAATGCAGTGAACTGCAGAAAACTAAGCGGAACAGCATGTCTATGCATAAGTGGAGCCTCACGGTCTACTGCATTAGACATTCTGTTTCATTTGACACCCCTCGATATTTTCAGCAGGCAAGTAGCTGCAACTGCAGCTATTCACCTTAAAGCGACTACACAGTCTACAAATAATTCATTTAGCCATGCTAGCATTCTTAATACATTAGGAATCCTCACAAAGAACATCTATTACACCATACCTGAACTTTTGTTTGACAAAGACTTCCATGTAAGCTTCCCTTCTAGATAATTTTGGAGGAAGATGCTTTCAATCCATTTCTACACAGATGGATCTAAAACCGATAGCGGGGTTGGTGGCGATGTTTTATCAGATAAGCTAAATCTATGCTTCTCTTTCCGTCTTCCAGATCACTGTAGCGTATTTCAGGCGGAAATTTTGGCGACTAATGAAGCTCTGTCTTGCTGAAGAAAAACGTGTTATCTTTAAAGGATATGAACCACTCTACCTATTCTACCGGAAAACGGTAACATAGTTATTGTGCTAAAGCTGGATGCCAATAAAAGAACAAACCTTAAGTGGACTGTTGGACCAAGAACCTTCTAAATAGCGAGCAGAGCAAATCCATCATAGGTGTCATCACTGGACACTGCCTCATAGGCAAGCACACAAGACGGCTTGGCGTCTTTACAAATGATTTCTGTAGGAGCTAAATGGACGAGGAGGAAGAGGAGACAATCCTCCACCTTCTCTTTACATGTCCAGCTCTCTGCCAGAGAAGAGAACTTCACTTAGGAGCTTTCATCCATAATGACCTAAACGATCTCAAGAATATAGACGTAAACAGTCTCAAATTGGTTCCATTAGTAAGAGGATCATAGATCCACGTCTCATCACAATGGGCCAATAGGCCTAGGTGGGTTGGTATTTCACAAAATTTCAAATCTTATGAATTCATCACGTTACCCGTGCACTCAGTATTCAGTTAAATCGTTGGCACGTCAGTGAATAATCGTAGAAAATTACCAAAAGAAAGGAAAGAAAATGAAGTTTATCGACCTCTCGCAGAACACTATCGTTATCAGCACTGGAAACATTTTAAACATTGACAAAAAACCCGGACGCAAATCCACCGAGGAACTAATAGATGGTCTCAAACTAACGCTCCAAGATTCAGCTATAAAAGTCAACGCCGCTGGCGAACTCCTCCGCAATGTAAACGGATTAAAGGAGAAACTCACTGAACATGAACGGTCAAACCTCAGTATTGGAACAAAAAATTTTCCTAAACAATAATTCCGCCGAAAATCTTAATCGGGCAATGAACTCAATTCTAAGTGTTCTAAAAGCCAGTTATATCGATAACGTTGTGTTGGCATACCATACAAAGCCATCGGCGATCATAGAAGCGGACAGTTCATATGGCGTTTTAAAATGGGGCAGCAAGAACGAAAAGACCATTGTGGAACTCAAGGAGCTATGGGAACAACTAGAGCAATTCTCGGAGAATAAGAAAATCTCCAGCTTGGAGTGTCTGATTTGGATACGGACACTCTCACCGAACTGCACAAGAACTCAAAGATCCACCTAACAATTGCTCAGATTAACTTGGCTTCATGTTGTGTTGTACCACCGCCCCTACAAGAATTCTGCACTAAACACGATATTCAACTTCTGACCCACAGCGATCCAGAAATCATTCTAAACGACGAAACATAGAAGCAGTTCACCGCTGACGGCTTCATTCTGGACTGGGTTATGCGATACCAAATGCATGTCCGTTGTCGAGGTGTACTGACGGCCAAGGGCTACATTGTCGGCGCTTCAAGACCATCGAAATGAACGGAACATAATTTCGCCGCATTGCATAATTCACAGCAAATTTGGGGCGAATCTATTTTTACACAAAAAAACACACATTCAGATGCATTTTACGTCATTTGTAGGTTATTATTGGTTTTAAGAAATTAATCCGTTAATTGTTATAACGTAATTCCGTAGATTGTTTTGTATTCTTATTTTATAGTTTACGAGTACTTTGGCATCTACAAAGAGAAGAGGAAATATATGAGTTCTATGTAAACAGCCACTATTACCTACCAACCTTCCATTGAGTGATGACTATCTTTCCAGAGATGAATCTGCCCTACGATGATTTGAAATCTAGGCGTACTTTATGGGTGTATTAGGAAGCGCTGATGGTTTTTGCTCTTGGAGTTTACATTTGACATTATGAATAGCAAATTTTCTTCCTTAAAGATCTTCGATATTTAAAAGAGAATGTGGACAATACCGATTTATTAGTGGCTTCAAGATTTCTATTTTTTTTTTATTTTTGTAATCTGTTGTTTTATGCAGGAGAGGCCAGGATGTATTTCCACATGTCAAACTCCAGCTTTAAAATTGTTATTTAAAGTAAGACGGACATTACCACTACGAGGTCAGAATTAAATTCATTTAATCACGATAAGCTTGACGAAAGTTTTGTGAGAGAAATCGCAAATTGTTGTTACATTCATGTACTTACATAGAGCTACTTTATTTACTAGTAATGACCGTGAAATTTACTTTTCTAATTCAATTTCAATTTCAAGTTATACTCATCTTACATGTACAAGGCGTCCATCCGAAGTCTATGACCCTTGTGATTTTGTAAGGACCATTCATGACTATCTAGATGTCTACTTATCAACCATCTCCAAATTTCCCAGAACTCTAATCATAATTCGCCCAGCTATCTACACATCCCCTTACGCATACAAATCATGGCCTGAGACGTATTGTCAAACGAATTTGTATATAGAACCGCGCATAACAATTACTGTTTACGTCACTAGCAAAGGGGCGGCCAATTGCTCATCGGTTATTAAATTCTTGCCACGCCAGGGGACACGAGACAATATTGCCAAACCTTATTCAGAGATACAAGTCGTTTCCCGGTTTCAGTAACTTTGATTGACAAAGATTCAATGGGTGCATCGACACCGATGACTACGAGTATCAATGGATAACAATGTATCTACACCTAATATGGGTCATAAAACATTTTCCGTTAATCACCTCATCATGATAAGCTGAAGAATGAAAGCGTTCGCTAAATAGATGCACGATCATCCCTCTACGCAGAGTGAGAAGCTTCATGTTCTTTTAGTTCTCAGTCAGTCGAGATACTCGTATAGTATATCACCCCTAGCACATGCCAGCGATAGGAAACAGTCGCACCCGTATCTACAATACAAAATTCAATCTCTCAGTCAGTTGTCGTAACGAATAGAAGGTGCCAGTGCTCCGTGTTGCTGTGTAGTATTCTGTACAGAATAGTGTTCGTAGTGTTCTAGTTAGTGTGACGTGAAAATCTAAACGACAATGTGGATAGCTCTGTTCGGCTTGGTAGGAGTAGGCTTCCTCATCTATCGGCTGAATAAGGATTACTGCCTCTTAGCCTTGTGCAGAAGAATCAAACGAGTGGATGGAGGCGACCTAAATGAGCTATATCCTGTGATTCCAGGAAAAACAATTTTCGGAAACAACTTTGACATTGCATCCATGAGTCCAGGTAGGCCACTTAAACAGTTTTTATTGCCATTAATTAAACATACACCTATTTATCACATTAAGTTATCTAGAGCTTGTTTGACAAGTGACCCCCGTCTGTTGTTAGATACAGCAAGTCAAGGTCATATTTCCAGTTCTTAATATACAATACTATGCATAATCAAATAACTAACCTTTGCATGATGCTGACTTGCGCATTCAAGCATTCAAAACCGTATCATATCAGGGTCAATCTAATTGAATTGTGTCATTGGGTAGAGGCAGATACCAAAACAATGCCGCCAAAGTAGAAAAGCTTGGCAATGGGATACGAGTACTTTCGTTATCGTTTACGCGCAGACGAGAGATTCTGTTTTGCCGATTCGACTAATGTTTATACATTTTGTTTTTGTTTCGTACGAATGGAGTATAAATCTATTTTTATGCGCCGAGATACTCTTGTTTTAGCTGAGTGATTTAAAATCTGCAAATGAACATTTAAAAAGTGATTTGGTGGACGAAAATTTGGATTTCTTATCTGGCAAAATTAGACCTCTAGCTATCAGTTGGCACTTTTGTTATGGCTAAAGGCATTTGTGCCGGTACATTGGACCGATAAAGTTCAGCAATTTTGACTTAGTCGTCAAAAATTGACTCAGACTGTGGCAGACTGTAGCACATTCCACTTAGGTCGTCATTGTAAAGTGTGATGATACTCGTATTTATAAATTAAAAATGGCTACAAGGTTCAGATAGGTTCAATTTCCTGGTGGTTCAGCTGTAGATGTTGCTCTTTAAAAAAAACAAAAAAAAAAGCCATGATAAGGGTAAATATGATGATACAATTTAGGACTAACTGAATCGTTTTTATTCCAACATAGCTGTGAAGTCCCCAGAAAGAGCTTTAAAATACAGTGAGTCACCATCACTACAATTTCCCCCCTTTAGATACTTTTCCTTAACCATTTACCAAATTTATGTTTTTATTTTTCTTAGATTAGCCAGTTCGATCTTTAGCCAGCTGCCTCCAGTTTCACAAGCTAAGTTAGTTGAGGTTCCCTTCCACTTGCGTGCGCCACCTGAATCGCGGTCTTAATCTACTGCGCTGTTTCCCCGGGGCGGATTCGAAGACTTTTCGGACCGGAGCATTGATGTTCTTCCGCTCTACATGACTCAGCCATCTCAGTCATTGGATCTTCACTCACCGTCTCTGCAGACGGGACCGAAAATCACCTTAAAAATTTTCCTCTCAAAACAGCCTCATCCATTTTTGACAAAGTTCTCTACGCCATAGAGCAGGACTTGGATTATTATTGTCTTGGGTCACTTTTGTGGTTCGAGAGAGGGCTTTGCTAGTTAATTGCCTTCTTAGCCCAAAGAAGCAGCGATTGGCAAGAGTTATTCTTCGTTTGATCCCAACGCCGGTGTCATTGTCTGAATTGATGGCGGAGCCTAGGTAGACAAAGTCATCAACTACCTCAAAGTTATATATGGGTGTTCTTTCTAGTTGACAGCATATACTTGGTATTGCCCTCTTCACCGTTTCAATACTCGCGAAAGTGCCACTGACATCATGCTGCTTTCTTCTGATTATGTCAATATCATAATCGCGTTTGCGAGTGATTGGACGGACTTTTGAAAGATTGTACGTCTTGTGTTGGAGCGTGAGTTTTGCGCTATTCCTTCAATAATGATGTTAAAGAAATCGCATAACAACACATCGCCTTGTCTAAATCTTTTTTTGACATCAAAGGTCTCGCTGAGTTTTTTGCTGGGATTGATGGACCAGCGTGCATTCTTTATCGTCATCCTGCAGAATAGGACGAGTTTGGCAGGGATGCCAAAACTATGATGCTCTCATACACGGCCTTAAATGGTGGTGTGTATCGATTTGGAGCTCATGGGTTTTTTCCAAGATCTGTCGTAGTGTGAATATTTGGTCGATGAAGGACTTAATATACCTATCCTAAACCCACATTGATATGAACCAATTAGATTGTTGACGAATGACATTAGGCGTTCACACAATATGGCAGATGGGATCTTGTAGGCGATGTTAAAAAAATTGATGCCTCTGTAGTTTGCGCAGTCAAAGGGTCTCTTTTTTTAAGGATCGGACAAACAATGTTGATGTTACATTCTTCGGGCATACTTAAGGATCCGACAATACTTGACAGATGAGTTGGTGTACGTTCCTTACTCAGTCATTGCCTGCCGCTTTGAAGAGCTCGGCAGTTTTGCCGTCCGTTCCAGCAACTTCGTTGAACTTAAGCTTAGATGTGGCTATCTTCACTTCATCCAGGTCGGATGGTCCGTATCGTCCAGGTTGAAAGGCTCATTCTGCCTGACACCATATTTGGTTCGTTATCGACGTTATACGATCTACAGAAATGCTCTTTTCAGAGGATTTGCGACTGCGACTCTACTAGTATGTTTCCTTATTCGTGTGATGTTTTTTTTTTACTTTTTGGTAAAATTTCCGAATCTCATTCCTGGGGTAGGATCTCTCAATTTCCTCGACCATGCGCTTCTCAGGCTCCTTTTTTATTTTTGAAGAACTAAATACTCATGTGCGCAGTACTGCACCTAAAATGCCTGAGTACGTGTTAATTTTTTAGGAAAATGGAACAAAGAGAGAAAGAAATATTTTTAAGCTCAATGGGTAGCATCCAACATTTAATGGGAAGACTAGATTATTACATGGCTAATAAAATTGAATTAGGAATTCGACGGCGAACCTTCCCCTCCTTCCAATAGCCACCAAAATTGTTAGTGCTGCCGAGCAACATCCCTCATGTCGCGACTCCCTACTGCCCTACTGAACCGGAGACGCTCCGCACTGCCATGTGCGACGTCTCTGTCGTAGTTGAGTCGCCTGTCCCCAGCTGTCCGAGCGACGTGGAAGATTAGCGGCACCGCTAATCTGTCCTGGATCAGACCTTTCATATCGAAGTAGAGGAACGCTTCTGGAGGAATAAAGCCGTCAAAGCGAACTCTCTCGTGATACATATAATTTGGGTAGTAAGCCCCGGAGATCAGGTTGTTCGACGAGGTCATTGCTCTTGCAATGTGCCTTCGAGTCAACTTAATAATGAAATTGTCCACTCTTATTAGGTTCGCCCTATTGTATAAGACCTCATTAGGATAGAATTTTATGTACTCGGACTCTGGTGTTTTGTATAAGCGAAGACATGTCCGAAGACAAGCCCTCTCAAACACCCTAATCTTTTCCAATAAGCTTGCTCTCACGTTGAACCACACGGGACAACCAAATACAAGATAGGCCGGATAAGGACCATGTAGCAGATCACCTTCACCCTCGCATCGAGTTGGCTGTTATAAAACAGTTTCTTTGTAAGGGCAAAAGCACCTCTGGCGCTGGCCAGAGCAACATCTATATGTTTGTTAAAATACAGATATTGGTCTAGCCAGATCCCAAGGTATCTGACTACATTTCGACAAGCAAGTGGCTGCCCGTGCTGTCCCACGATCGACAACTTCCGCCAATTCTTTCTGGTATCCCTAGAGGCCCCAGACAAAGGCGTCCTAAACAAAATGGTTTCCGACTTCTGAAAGTTGATTTTCAACTTCCAGTCATCGCAATATCGTTTAATTTTATCGAAGTCACGTTGCAAGACCTCAATCTTTGGACCTGATCTGTACGCGATTAAGTCGTCTGCGTACGCTATGGCATGGTGAAGTGAACCTATCAGATCACTTGTGTAAATGTTGAATAGGATCAGCGAATTTACCGCACCTTGCTGAAGACCGTTTTTAATGTTAAATATTCCAGCAGAAGTCACATCGCCATTCTTTACGATGAACTGTCTACTGGAGAGCATATCAAAAAGAATATACAGCAGTGGTTTACTAATGCCCAACCTGTCCAGCTTGAAAAAGAGTCGTTCTAACCATACGGTATCGAAGGCCTTCTCCAAGTCAATCAGGCAGGCACCAGTGCACTGGTTCTTGCCTTTGTTCCATTGGATATCAGAAACCAGTTTGGACGCTGCATGAATGATATCATGTCCCGCCTTGAAACCGAATTGATTATCCGGAACTACGAGTATATGTTTGTCCTCAACCCACGTAGTCAGGACTCTATTGATCACCTTCTCGAAAACCTTACTAATGTTTGGAAGAAGACTGATTGAGCGGAGATTCGCCGGATTGGATGTGTCTTTACCCCTTTTGGGGATGGGATGTACGACCGCAGTTTTCCAATGCGCTGGATAATGTGCATTATTCATTGCATTATTAAACAGGGTGGTATAAATGTCCACCGCTTCTAGTGGGAGATGTCGAAGCACAATGTTCGGTATTTCATCGGTTCCCACTGATTTCTTAGTTCTAAGTGATTCGAAGATCGTTTGGAGCTCTTCCTTCGAAATGAACGGGGGTAGTACCCTATCGTCGGCGATGGCTTTTACTTGCCATATTGTCGTCACTGAACTGGGCGAAACCCGAGCTCTCGAATCGCCAGTTCACTATTTCATTTCGAAGGTAGAAATTGTGCACAAGGACTCGATTTTCCAGGTCGTGGTTGGGGCCAATGATGTCATTCGCCTTGTACACTTCCTGGAAAGTCGCTCCTATAGCCTCTACTTTCTCCTGCGGATCCTCGATCACAAAGAAGTTGTCATCATCAACGGCCTCATTTGGATCGATGCCTGCTGCTATGAGTATGTTCTTGTTGTCCGTCGTTCGGGCGATTTTAAGACACGAAAGGTCGTTTTGATCTTTTCTCCGAAATATTTTATTTATTTGCGCGAACATATTCGGGTTGCTGGTGTTTACAGCCCGAATTTTATTGTTCCAATACAAACTTACAGAATTTCTGTAATTTTCTTTTATTAATATTTGGAGGTTTTTGATCGACGACCTCAGTGTCACGATCTCCGGGTTATGTCTGTCAGTAAACTGTCTGTACAAGGTTTTTAGCCTTGTCAGCAGTCTACTTTTATGTCGGTGCAGTGCGTCAATAGTTGCGTTGCGGAATAAGTCTTCGTTGTCTGTATGTTGATACCGAGGTATTGTTTTGTCCATTGTTCGTTTGATTGTCTGGTCCATTAGTTTTAGATATTTGTCAATCTCCTCGTTTGACAGATTTCTATTGGACGGTGGGTAGAGCGAATTCGAGGAGAGTGCTCTCGTCAGTGTTCTGGAGAAGTGCGTTCAGCGCACCCTACTATAGGTGTAGGAATGCCTTTGAACAAACTCATCCAATTCCGCAATTTCGTTCGGAACGGTTATTTCGGTACTGAGACCGCAATGGTCACTGTCATACACAAATGTGCGTAGACAGTTTATGGTATGTTGGTTAGTACATGTCAGGTGTATTCGTGTGTCGAACAGCAAGAGGTCCAAATAAGAACCGTGTCTGGGAAACGACGGATTATCCGTCGCCTTTAGGCCGAGTCGATACATTATACTGTGCTGACCCCACCAATTGAATAGTAGGTTCCCTCTAGTATTTGGTGTATTATTTCCCCAATCTCTGTATCTGGCGTTGAAATCTCCGCCGATAATAAAGTAATTCTCCTCCAATTCCAGTCTTAGGAATCGAAAAAGTGTCTCGAGCTCTGATATGAATAAGGTGGATTGAGTAGCTTTAGGTGCATAAACAGACACCATGTATAACCGCTTTCCACTACGGAGAGGGATATACATGATGCATGCTTCCAGCACCTGGAACCTACGTACTACACGACTGTATATTCTTTTGAAACGCAGTCCTTTTCTAACAAAGATCGCAACACCACCTCCTTGAATGGAGTTGGGTCATATTTTATATCTTCTGTGCCTCATTTTGTGTCTTTTGGTAAGCTTAGTTTCGCTAACCAAAAGCACATCAGGGGCTTGGTCTTTAAGCAACTTAAACAGTGTGGCTCTTCGTTCGAACCTAATCAGTGAATTAACATTCACTGCAAGGACCTTCAGGGTTTGCTCCGCCATGTACGTACCCATTACGACTGGAGGTGCGTTAGGCCCGGCAGCAGCGCGTATATTTGATCTACCCGCTTAGCCTGTTCCTGTATTTGACGCTGAAGCTGAGCCATCTGCCCCTGAATAGAGAGCAAGATAGCCAGCATGTCAGGTACAGGTTCCGGTGCTCTAGTCGCTGGGGCCTGAGAAGCTACCTTTGCTTGTTGTACCGTATTTCCCCTACCTGCCGCCATTTGGGCGTAGGTAACGTGGGGAGTAACGGCTGGTGTTTGTGCCTGAACGAGTGGACGTTTAACTTCCACTTTCTGCTGCCGAGCTAGATTTACTCGCTTTATGTATTGGAATTTGGGACAACCCCGATAGTTTGCGGTGTGTCCCGTGTTCCTGCATAAAGCACAAGAGAGTTGGCTTTTTTCAGACGCTCCGTCCTTGCCTAGAGCGCACACCTCGGATTTGTGGTTCTTTCCACACTTCACACATCGAGGCTGCATTTCGCAGTTCGACGCGGCGTGCCCGAACCTTTGGCAGCGAACATATTGTAAAATGTTTTCGCTCCTCTTTAATTTTTCCCAGTGTACAACCTGGTAGTCTAGGATTTTGATACTCCTTAGACCATCCAGTATGCTGTCGGGACTTAACTGAACCGGGAAGAACGGTAGTTTCCGCTTCTCCCTGTTGGCTCTAGCCGTGACAAATGGAAGCCAATACACTAGCACTTGAGCCACGGCCGCCCAGATTCTTCTTTTTCCTCCAGAGAAGCTGGTGTTCGTCTCTCCTCTTTGTATGTACTCGGCTTTGTGGCAACGTTGCTACCGGTCTTCGATACTGCATAGGACCTCTTAAGAGATTAAAGGGGACTCGATAGCATAAGGATTTGGCGATCTCCTCCGATTGTAGCCTTCTGATGTCGAACTTCCTCACAGTATTAACTTGCTCTTGTGATGTTTAGGATATCCGTAGCCATATCTCGGCTACAACAAGGTAATGGTCCGAGTTGATGTTGGACCCTCGGAACGTTCGGACATCTACATATAATACTGCAAAAGTGCCTTGCGTCCATCGCAATGTGGTCAATCTGGTTGATTGATCAGATGTTTTCCAAGTCCCCTTGTGAATATCGAGATGTGGGAACTGCGTGCTAGCTACATCAATGTTTCGCCCCGCGGCAAAGTCGATTAGCCATAATGCGTTATCGGAAGTGGTGTCGTGGAGGCTATTTCTTCGACAGCACTACCAAGGCTGCCCTCTCTTCCTAGCTTTGCATTAAAATTGTCGAGGACAATGCTTATACGTCTTTCCTAAGAGCTCGCAGAATCCATCTTTGGTGTCGTCGTCTTTCTCCTCTGTGGGGGCGAGCGCGTACATAAGGCTAATATTGATGAATTTAGTCTTAATACGGATTTTTACGAGGCGCACCTTCACATGCCGAAAACCCAAGACTTCTTGCGTAAGTCTGCCTCTAACAACGAATCGATAACAAGAGCCGTAGTAGATACAATAGTAAAAATCTATGTTTTGCCATTCATTGTCTTTACACAATTTTCGACTTGAAGCTTTGTTGTCGGGTTACATACTGGTGTTGTTATGTGTTTAATGCCATTTGCCTTCAAACAATTTTCAAATTCGTGCGATACAGACGATGTGCCGTTGTCGGATACCAAAATTTAGAGTATAACATATCGAGAAAATATCTGTTTCAGCTTCTCGATTGTGGCTTTGCTTGTCGTATTCGTACCCAAATCCAATACCTCGCGCCTTTTACTATGATTGTCAATGATAACCAAAAACCATTTTTTTAAAAATGGCCCTAAAAAATCAACATGCACTCGTAGCCACGGTTCTTCGGGCAAATCTGAATTTATTAGCTTTACCCTAGGACGATCACTCCTAGCATCTAAACATTGCTCGTACGATTTAGACAGGATTTGAATTTTGGCCACCAGCGGTACTCTCTGGCCAGCGTTTTGAGCAATTCATCTAAGGTAGCCGATTGCAGTGAAGAGGGTATAACAATACTTGTACCCATCCATCTTTCATAAAACTTTGGACCGTCCCTAATAAACTATTTTCGCGGTCTCCCGTTCGACTTCCTCTATTGTGATGGGCATTCTATCAATTTGTTTGACAAATGTACAAAGAACCGGATTTAACGTGCTTATCACAATTTTCTGATTTTTCGCTATAATAGCCTGCCAAAGTAAGCGCTGTTCGTTAAATACGTTTGCTACCATTACCAGGATTCGCTTTTTATGGTCAAAAATGTGCATTGGTAGTTTGCTGTCCGTTACTATTTTAAATTCCCTAGCATATTCTTAGTGGCGAAATTTTCCCCTCCAGAACACACACATGTCAAGTTGTGAATACTTCATTTCTTTTAGAGGCAAACTCAATTGGTCTGTCAATGCCATTCTCACAAACGTGGGACAACACAGCGCCTAAACCTATTGAACTGGCATCCAATGTTAGTTCAACCGGTAAGGCAAAACCAAAATTGGCTAGCGCTCTGTTCGCTATAAATTATATTTTTATCTATTTCATCGCTTCCGAATGCTCCTCAGTCTACTGAAAATTAATTTTTTTAAAAAAAAAATCCGTATAATGTGGAACCGGGCGAGTTTATATTGGGTATGAACCTTCTATAGAAATTTACAACCTCTAGAAAAGATTGAACTCCTTTGACACAAGTTGGATTCTATATTTCTTGAATGAACTGAAATTTCTTGGGGTGTAACCTATATTTGTCGACGATATGACCCAAATGTGTTACAAATTTAGAGAAAAGTTCACATTTGCCCGTATTCAACTTTAACCCAACCTTAATTAAAATTGTCAAAACTTGATAGTTTTTGATGATGACGTTCTCTATTGGGGGCCGTGATTAAAATGTCATCTAGAGCCTTGATAACACCTTCTATTTCACTCAATAAACTTTCGGTTTTGTTTTGAAATAGCTCTGGTGCTGAAGATAACCCGTACATGAGACGTGTATATCGAAATAAGCCTTTTGTTGTGGTAATAGTTGTTAAGTTCCTAGACTTCTCATCCAGGACCAGCTGTTGATACGCCATTGACAAATCTATTTTCGAGAAGCTTTCTCTTCCATGTAGCTCCGCAAACACGTCCTCAAGCCGTGGCAAGGGATGCTTCTCAGTACACAAGTGCGGACTCACGGTGATTTTGGAGTCACTACAGAGCCTCACGTCTCGACATGCATTTTTCGTATGATTTAATAATAATCCCAGCTGCTGATGCTGCTCTTGTCTCCTCATTGTTTATCCCTTATAGAATTTTTGCTTTGCATGACCAATACTGTGAATGCCTGCTGACGTGGCGGGCTCTTGTTTTGGTTTTTTAAAAAATTCAGCGTATTAGCTAACTCCACAGCCTTAGCGTACGTCAATTATGACACTCTCTCCTGAAAGAGTTTATCCTTTGCCGCACTCTGCTCTAGCACCATCACAAATTTGTCCCTGAGCGCTGTATTAAGCTCACTTTTAAGGTCACAGCAAACTATCAGGGTATGCCGTTCGCTGAATCCAGAGATCGTTGGGTTAAAAGGTTTGTTAAAAGCTCCATTCTGCTGCTCATACTCGTACGTTGTCACCTGGTATTTAATGGCATAGATCAAATTGTCTACGAAATTATAAAGCGCCTTTGATAAGGCATTTAAAGAACTCTTCTTAGGATGGGAAACTTTTAAACTATTTCAAAGTTACGGCTATCCACTGTGACGTACTCGTACATACAAATACAAGGAGGCGCAAAATTTGCCACCCGATGCTCTTTGACTGTATTTTTTTTATGAATGAAGGACTTTAGTTCTGCTTTTGGATTATGTTTATTTGATATCTTAAATTGTTTTCCATTAAGTCGAAAAAATGATATTGGCTAAGTGACTGCCGCCAGAATTGATGATCAATCGCGCCCGATTTGTGGTATTTTCCATCACTCTTGCCAGAACTTCCGGCGATAGGTCATCGCATTCTTGACAGATATTCTCTTTGAGGGCTTCAAGAGTCTGAGGCCTGTTTATATAGACTCGTGACTTCAAAAAACCCTACAAAATAGAACGGTTAAATAAGGCGAACTTGCCGGCCAGTGCCAATCGCCAAACGAGAGATTAGCCGACCCGGAAATGCAGCCATCAGAATTTCGGTTGTGAGTCATGCAGTATGCGCCATTGCTCCATCCTGTTGGAACCATATGTTCTCCAGTCCTAATTCATCCAATCTAAGAAGGAGAAAATCGTTGAGCATGGCTCTGTAACGCTCGGCGTCCACAGTGATCGTTTGGCCCGCAGCGTTTTCGAAAAAATAAGGCCCGATGACGCCTCCAGCGTAAACAGCACATCATGAAGTAACTTTGAGCGGGTGTAATGCCTCTTCGTGGGTTATGCGCGAATTTTCGGTGCCCCAAAAACGATAATTTTGCTTATTCACATATCCACAGAGATGGAAATGGACCCCGTCGTTCATGATGATTTTCAATGAAAAGTTGTCTCCCTCGTGATCGAGATTCAGTATGACTTGAACGTAGTTACACGCGCTTGGCGGTCAACAGCTAACAGCTGATGCACTGTCTGCACTTTATAAGGGAACATCTTATATAATATAAGCGCCCAATTGCGTGGCACATCGTCTGGTCGATACTCCGCGGTCCTCTACGACATTTTCAACCACAACTGCGATATTCTCAGCAGAGCGGCTGCTCCGGGGCCGGCCAGACCTGGCAGTATCTCATGCTGTCCAATACCAATACTCATTTAGGCGGGCGGCTAAACGTCGTAGTATTTGCCCAGTTGATGTCGGATGACCGGGAAATCTGCGCGGAAATTCACGTTGGCACATCGACGAATTATTCCGCATAAAAATCAAAGCAATTATTCCGCGTTCTTTAGGAGTATAGCGATTGATGTCTTGTTGACGTATATTTTGTATATGTTTTCTTCACAAATGTCATGCTAGCCGCCATTTGAGAAAATTATAGCATCTTGCTATAATTGGGAGATTTCACTAACTTCTAAAGCGTTGCTTGGCTATTGCTTCAGATGCCCTTCGTTCATTATCGTCCTTAAGAATGACACCCGCGCACATTCTAAATCAGTTTCGGAGCCATCCGTGGGGATCCACCTAAAATCCTTTCCTGGCTCAGATTCTGACCGAAATCATTCCAAGATACAGGAAAAGTCGACTTCGTCCTTTCGCCGCAACAGCTGCGGTATAATTGTATCAGACCTCATGTCCCTAATATTTGAGTCAACGCGCTAGGTCATCAAAACAAGAGTTCATGGTACAACACCAAAGACGACTTTTTCAAAACGAAAGATGACTTTGAGGGTGCAGTGCATGATATGAATGTTAACGGGAGGAAGATTCATTAGAGCATATAGACAGGATCAGGTGAGACAGACCCGTTCTTTGGAGCTTGTTAAAAGCAGCGGTGAGATATTTTCGTGAAAGTTTGTTACACCAAATCGACGCATAGGATGTAATTGGTGTTATAGCCGTGGAGATCCAGAGGTTCTTTTCGGTGATAAGACCTAGGTAATCAAATATATTCACGCAGTAAACAGATCACCGTATATGAATATAGATGTAAATGCTTTATGTAATGTGACAGCTCAAAAATATCTAGAACTTATGG
This sequence comes from Volucella zonaria, assembly GCA_963966105.1. Taxonomy (NCBI): domain Eukaryota; kingdom Metazoa; phylum Arthropoda; class Insecta; order Diptera; family Syrphidae; genus Volucella; species Volucella zonaria. The sequence continues at coordinate 124,132,895 of OZ014531.1, forward strand.
CGTCTAAAGGGTTAACCAATGCCGTAATGCTATCTACTTGTATTAACATAAGTACAGGAGCGTCCGCACTAAACGAGCATTTGGTTTTTAATTGTCAAAAAAAGCACAATAAAATTGCAAAAATGTATAAAATTTTTATTTGAGTTGATAAATCAATGCTTGCCATTTACTTTTTTAGATATTATTTCATGTAAATGCTGACGATGACTACGTTTTAAGAGGTCCATACGGGGAGTCCAATTTTGAATCACTTTTTCGAGCATATTGGCTGGTATCTCTCTTATAACACGTGTAATGTTGTCTTCCAAGGCTGCAATTGACGCTGGTTTATCGCTATAGACGAGTGATTATACATATCCCCATAAAAAATAGTGTAAAGGCGTCAAATTGCTAATTAGCCAGCTAATTCACCGGTCTAAACGAGAGATAAATTGCTCGTCAAACTCATTTTTCAATTGATTCGCATTGAGTGGCAGGTAGCGCCATCTTGCTGGAATCACATGTCGACCAGGTTCATTGAACAATGACGGGCGGCACTGACGGTGACGGTGTTATCTTTGAAAAAATACCGGCCAATTATTCTGCCGGACTATAAACCGCACGAAACAGTGCATTTTGTCCTTGTCCTTGTATTGCTTGAGGTTGCTCATCGGATCAAATACGGCAGTTTTGTTTATTAACATACCCATTCAACCAGAAATGAGCTTCGTCGCGGAAGACAATTTTTCAATAAAAAACCGGATCTTCCTCCAACTTCCTCCCCGAAAATTCAACGGCAGTTCGTTCTGCTTCAGTTATTGCGTCAGCTGTATTTTGTAAGGTCTTAGAGCAAGATCCTTGCGTAAAATCTTCCACAATCTCAATAACTGCGAATGGCGACAAATGGACAAATCACGGTCTTAATTAACCCTGGCGGATACAGCAGCAATATTCTACTCTGTACGCACTCTACGCATACTGGTAGGTGGCTTGATGCCCAATAGCGTGAAATTGCTTCGAAATTTGGTCACTATGGCTTGAAGCGCTTGCTCAGTAGGTCGATTATGATGACCGTAAAATGGTCGAAGTGCGCGAAAAACATTTTTCACAGAGCACGAAATTCAATAATTTGTAAGCGTTGTTCGGGTGTAAGTCTTTCCATGATGAAATGGCAATGCTAACTGCGCATGTTTGATTTTAACACATGCACGTAAGCTGCCAAAAATAGAAGACTGAACAACTAAACAGCAAAAAAATTACCCTTTATATTGTTGGGTTCAAGATAAAGAAGATTTGCAGGAGTTTCAAGCAGGATTTAGAAAGAATATTGTACAGTGGATCATTACTTAATATTGCGGAAATATAAAGGTTTTTTTTTTAGAAGATTGGTTTTTAAACTGGCAACATTGTTTCTACAGATTGTCAATTTGACAGTCAAAAGTTGATTTGTGGTTAGTGCGTTTTGCCATTGTACGAAGGATAGATTAACGCCAGAACAACGCGTGCAAATGTGCAAACTTATTTTGAAAACCATTCGCGTAATGGACCTTGTGAACTAGCCTCCACGATCCTGTGATCTCACACCTTTAGATTACTTTCTTTCGGGGTATGTGATGTCTATGCCGATAAACCAGAGATGTTGGAAGATTTGGAAGCCAACATTCGATAAAGTTGTCGAAAATTGGACTTTACGATTGCGTTTCAATCGAGCTGGCCGTGGCGCTCATAAGTACGATATCATATTTAAGCACTAATGGCATAAAATAATCTATTAAATAAAGCTAACATTAGATTTAAGTATTTTATTTACTATTAAATTTGTTTACCACTAACAAAAACACCCTTTAAAAGCAGAAACATAAGAAACTGTACGTCTTTTTCGTCGACTTTCGGGCAGCTTTCGACGCCAAGCTTGGCTTCGATCCCCATATTTTTTATGACAAGTTTTTTTATAGACCTTGGACAGCACTATTTCTTATAAAAATTGAGAAAAACTGGACGATTTGTGGCTTCCTTCACAACTAGATGCTGTCAATTTTAACGTGGATATCCACAAAATCGATTACAAAATCGATTACAAAATCTGCATCGTTTAAAATTTTAAAGTGTCACTGCTGTTTGTATTCATAAGGTTTGGCTCTAATGAATTGTCATTTTTTTAATGATTTTAAAATACATTTTTTTACGAAAGCCCTATGTAGTATATATGACACACGAGCATGTTCACTTTCATATAAGCAAATATTAAGGGAGCAATCTAAATGAGACGTTAAGCGAAGTATTTCTGGAAAAAATGACAATCTCTCATTTCAATTAGCAACTTAATAAATAATTGACCAAGGTATTAGATTTCATCATTGTAGAAACATGATCTCTGGTTAGTCAGTCAAAATAAATAAAGCAATCAACCGATGGAACTACTTGCAAAATTTGCCCAGAGTCGTTATGAATCACTGCTGTGACAGTGATCACATGCACCAAAACACTTTTCTCTAAAATTTGAAAAAAAAAAATTCTCAGATTTATGAGTTGCATTTATGGTATCTACCTATAAACAATGCACCTCAGTTGAAGCGTGCCATAATAACCAGCATTTGACGTAAGTAAACTCATAGTGGGCAGTAGTTTCTGTTGAATTAGATTACCAGAAATCAGTAACGATACGCATAGGTGCAATGAAGGGGTTGGAATCACTTAAGTAAGCACGACACCAACGAATATGGATGTCGTCTCGGTCTTGTCTAGCAAGTGCATAAAAGATCTTGTCTACATACAGTTGTCCTATTGTGGCTTTGAAATTTTTCAGAATACCTTTTATTGGAAAAAGGTTTCCAGCATCTGTTATTATTTGAACTTTAAACTACTTTCAAATTCTGTATTTTATGTGAACCACCTAGCTAAGAACATCCTTTTGGCTGGAACATTCTCGTCCTTTCGCTCAGTATTGGCGAGTGCATGTTTTTTGCTTAATCTTTTTTCAAACCAACTGGTTTGGGTTGTTCATTTGATAATGTCGATCTCATCTGCATATCGCAACAGCTGGATGGACATTCGGAATAATTTGAAGGCTCTATCCTGGTGCGACACAACCGCTGCCTTATATAAATGCTGTTGCATAGATCTTTAAAACCTGTCGGAGATGGTGAGTATCGGCTTGGAACCCATTGGTTTTTTCAATGAAGACTCGGTCAATCATCAATTTGCCAGATCGAAAGTCGTGTTGGTATTTGCCGACGAGTGCGATACAAAATGGCTTTGGTTGCTATTAAAGCACTCGTACACAAATCACTCAGGCGAAAAACTAGTCCATTGTAGAAGGAGTTCATTTTGATGGAATTTCTCAGTCTTTTAAGGAAATGCCTATAAGGACTGAAACGAATAAAATTTGGAAACTTCAAAGTAAAAAAAAAACAATATTTTCATAATTCATGTAAATTTTTTTTATTAGCTTTAAAACTCAGTTTTTATTAAATTCATTCAAAATTATGAAATATAAAAAATATTATTTGGGTTCCCATTCTTTCCTCAACTTCTTTCGAATGTCCTTCATAAGGTTGGTGACAGTTACATCCGTGATCGTTTTGGACGCTCTTTTCCATTTAGCACTTAAATCGTTTACGTCCTTTGCACACTGCTTACTTTTCCTCAATTTAGTTTTGACCAAAGCCAATACCTTTCAATGGTGCACTGTGGAACATTGGGTGGATTCATGTCTTTTGGGATAAAGTCGACATTTTTAGCAACAAGAAAGCTCAACGTCGCATGAGCATAGTGAGCTGAAGCTAAATCTGGTCAAAATAATGTTGAACCCTTGTGTTTGTTTAAGAAAGGAATCAACCGTTTTTTTAGGCACTCGTTAATGTACACTTCTCCGTTAATTGCTCCCGATGAGCTTCTGTGTCCATATTGGCAAATGGCCTGCCAAACGAGATATTTTGACTCGAATTTTTCCATCCCAATCGATGTTGTTGATCATCTGGAAGAGTAGTAAAGTCGGCTTTGACATAAGTTTCGTCATCTAAAACCAAGCACACTTTCTTGTTGCCGATCAACTCATACAGCTTTCGGGCTCGTGTTTTTATGACTTTTTTTTGCTTTTCAGTAACTTTTGGTATTTTTTGTTTTTTTCGTGTTCTTAGACCGTTACGTTTTTTAGATCTTTGTACGATTGTTTGGTTGGTATTACATTTCCGAGCAACAACTCTGGATGACATAGTCCGGTTTTTTACGATGGTACCCACTATTTTCCTGTCCAAATTTGTATCATCCTATCCAATTTTAGCTCCACTTTTCTGTTTTCGCTTAACTGGCAACGTCTCCAAATATCGTTTAATAACACAATCCACTGTACTGCGTGCTATGTTTAAATTTTTTTCGATGAAAATCAAACTAAAATCAATAACAAACTAAAACTAGAAAATATACAGGCTAATTTGCAAAATGGGATTGCAATTTTTACGCATTGGAAGTATAGCCGGTATTAAAATTTACAGATTTTACTCGTTTCAGTCCTTAATACCAGCACCCACCACGTCAACGACGAGTACCTGCAACCTGATGTGAGCGTAAGCCGGACATTCACAGAGGTGTCGTCATTACTTTCACAGCAAGCGTCGCAGGATGTTGTACCACTTATGTCCAGCACATTTAAGTGCTAAGCAAAAGTGTAGTGCCCCGTCACGACGCCAGTAAGCAACCTGCAGCCTTTCCTGCTGAGGGACAGCAGTAAGACCGCCACGCTGATTTCTGAGAAACGTCGGGAAGCATTCGTTTGGTTTGCCTGTAACCTGGAAAGTCCAGCCATCTTCAGTTGTCCAACTGTCAATGGAAGCCATAACGGAGGACGGAGGAAGACCTATCGTAGGTTCGGGTTCTGCAAAACTCTTCTCCGGGCCTTGCCTGACGAGTGCATAGGCGATTTCATTTCCAGTGATCCTGTTGTAACCTGAGACAAAACAAAGTGATTTTAACCTTCCGACTGCGTTTAGTGAATGACTGTCGCTACAGATGCAAATGCTTCTCCCCCTCCACCGATTCTTTATAGCATAGTTCATTGCCATCAGTAAGTATTGCGTATATATCCGCTTGGAAGACAGACGCAAGTTTTTATAATGATGAGTGAAATCGCACGTTTCGTCTTTCAGCAAGACACCACCAATACTGCATCCTACATCGGTTTTGGAGCCATCCGTGAAGAGCCGACCACATTTCTTTTCCAGCTCAGATTCTGGTCGAGGTCAGTCTTGGGCACAGGGAAAGTCGATTTCGTCTCTTTTTCGCAGCAGGGGTTCTGGTGTCATAAGACAGTCGCCGCGCAAAGTCATCACAGCTCGAATGCGTGTTGCGACAAAGACCACTTCTTTTCAAGGGGAGGGAGGCTTATCAATTCTAGATAAAAGTGGAGTCAGGCGTGCTAGGGAAAACTTTCACGCAGCTGAGACAGACCGTTCTTTGGAGTCCGATAAAAGCAGCTTATTCCACCAGACAACCGACGTATAGGATATAATTGGCTTTATCATATCCGTGTAGATCCAAAGGACCCTTATCGGTGACAGGCTCTATGTCTTGCCCTTTTGCACTCCCAGATAGCCGACAGTGCCTTAAAGGCTTTCGACGTAACATGTTTAGTGCATAGAAATTTGTTATCGAGGATGACACACAAATGGGGTTGTGATGCCTTTAACCACTAGATGAGTCAGACTAGTCAGCTTCCTCCTTCTCATTGGGAGAACACTCTCAATTTTGAGAAGATTGACTGAAAGTCCATTTCAAGTGCAACAATCGTTGACCACGTCTAGAGCTGTCTGCGTTATAGAGCTATATGCATGTGTATAGACGGCAAAACTATTGAGCTCGTTGAATAACATGCCTGTTTACCCCCGCCCTCTCATATTGGCCGTAGTCAGCATCAGCAATCATTGTCCTATTTAACAGCATTGCTTTTATCCACAAAACTAATGATTCGTCTACGTCGTGTTGTTTGTCCAATTTACAAATGCTGTCAAAATTTGCGTTGTCGAAGGTACCCTGAATATCGATGCAAATGCCCATCGCGTATTCCTTCTTGTTGAGTGCGCCTTCAATTCTGCATACCAGGTTTTGAAGCGCACTCTCGCAAGATCTTCTGCATGTTGTATCGCAGACAGAGGATGCATTCACACAGCAGTTCTGCCCACATGGCTCTCGAACCATTCTCTCCATTTTCTTCAACATGAAGGAATTCAGGCTTGTATCTGAAGGTGTTGGCGACCGTGTAATCCTTTTTCGCGATTTTTGCTATAAACGATGCTCTCAGGGTTCCGGAATGTATGCCAGTTCCCGGATAGCAGTGAAAATTCTCTTCAGAGTTACTATCAGCTGGTCAATACCTTTTTGTCACCTGGGTATATGCCATCGGTGCCAGGCGACTTGAGCCCATCGAAGGAAAGAACAGCATTTTTAATGGCCTCATACGTCATTACAACCGATGACATATGGTATACCAGCAACGGCGTGTTGTGTTATACAGCTCACCAGCAGGCTCGTTAATAGGAATTGTTTGAGAACTCCTTCTGATAACGTTACCTGAGAAGTGAGCCTCAAGCATGAGCCGGAGAGTTTGTGTTTTCGACTCAGTGTAGGTGCCACCAGATTTTCTGAGTGATTCCGGCTGAATCATTCCCTTTTGAGGACTTTGACCAGTTTATAGGCTGCACTGACAGTTTCCATATTTTTGCAAAAGTCTTTATAAGAGGCACTCTTCGAAATCCGAATTAGCTTTGTATATTCTTTTTGTTTCGATCTGTGAAGCCTTTAGTTTTCCTGCAAATTAGTCTTAACTGACCTGTTTAGAAGTTTTCTGGTAGTATCCTTACGAAGTTGCTGCAGATCGCCAGTTCCTTGGTGGAACACAGATTGCTTTCAAACAGGGCAGGTTCTGAACAGCATCCTCCATATTTTGTTTTGTCCTGAGGTTAGTGGGAATACTGTTTGATTTCCTGCCTTAATCGTCTCCAGTTGGTTTTCTGCGGATTCTTCCTCTTCAATAAGGTCGAGACCTCGCTTCCGATACTGAATTCGATGTACCTATGGTCTGACTTGGACACCTCCGATAGTTCTTTCCAACCCTTAAACTCCTTGGCATACCAGATGGATAACGTTAATTTGATTACTTGCAGTCTTACCATCGTTACAAAAGTTGTTTGAGAGCCAACATTGTTGAAAACCAGGTCAGACGATAATATGAAATCTATGAGACGATTACCTTCCATTGCATTTGCTACGTTGAGTTCAGCTTCGAGTACCGTCTTCGGTGGTGGTGGTAATAACGAATCATGTGGAAAATTAGCAGACGCAACGACGGATTTGTTCCATTCTCCGCAGCTTATGTCTCTAGCAACGAAATCTTGGTTGCAAAATTATCGAAGATGAGAGTGAGCTCGGTCTTTTCGATCGCTCGTCATATTGTGGTGTGACACCTATTAAATTTGTGCATGCTCCTTACCAAGACATCGCCATCAGCTTTGAAAAGCCGTAATCATAATCTATCTGAGTCCGCGACCTTATTGTTCCTTGGGCTTTTCATATATGTGCCGAGTAAGTGTAGGAGCCACTCCATCGACGTTAATACCTTTTTCTTTATGTCCCAACATTTTTTCCTGGCAATGTAAGGAGATGCTTAAAATGCTGAATTACATCTACAATTGGTAGAAAATTACCCTCACTGTCTCGGAGAACCTAGGTTCTCGGTCTGGAGCTTGTGGTTAGACTTTAAGTTGTTATGCAAAATGCTTTCCATTTTTTGGTTCAGCTTGGATTGTCGATATCCTTGTGACCGCATATTGTTGGCTTTTGTAGCAGGCAATGGCTTATCACAGAGCTGTTTGTAGTTTGTAATCTCTGGCTATTTTGGATGTGCTCAAATGCACGACAATAAACTTCTTTTTCGTTGGTTAACGAATCGGGCTGCAACTTGATATTGGTCAGAGTTGACATTTGACTCCCTAAATGTGTGCACATACTACGAATGTATGTTTGACGAGTGTCTCTTACGTTAGCCAGCAAAACTTGACCGTTGACAGTTCAAATATCCGGGGTTAGCCAAGTTGCTCTCTAAGTTTTCTTATGACTTTCTTGTGGAATTTCATGCTACTTATCACTGAAGTGGAGTCCGCCGTTCGGGAAGGCTGTGCTTACCGCCCATACAGCCAAAAATGCCTTAGTTAATAATTTTAGCATTAAAGTCCTCAAGTACGACGCTGACATCATATTTCGTATAGGCTTTGTCCAAGACGTCATAGAAATCCTCTTAAATAAGGTTCTCAGTTCCATTAATTTAACGCTTATATTGTAGACCTTTCCTTAAATGCGGATCACAAGGAAGGAATCGCCAATCTGTTTAAAAACGATGATCTCACCCAGTTTTCCGTATCGGAACATCATGCTAACTTATTCCGTTTTGGGTGGATAGAAGTTGGCTTATACATGGATGAATATTTATGCATTATTCCAATAATCAGTTAATAGTGGCCGAATCTGGTTTTTCGCTTGGTTGAAACCAGTCAGAATCTGAATCCAGCGACTAACGTTAAGCTTGCCACATTTGGATAATATAAGTCTTCGACTGAAAAAATGCTACACATTTTATCTTGAGATCCTCACTTTACTTCGTATATACTCGTACGATTGCGGATGGAACTTGAGCTTAGATCCAATTATAATCATCATTTTTGCTTTTCCTTTTATGTAATTTAAGATTTGCTCACCTCTCCCTTTGTTAATTTGTTGGTACTACTCATGCTAAAACACCGGGAGGACTATTGTACTCCACTTTAAATGAAGCAACAATCGGGAGTAGACTTGTGACTCCTCAAACAGTTCTCTCCATTTCGAGCCCTAATCACTTTCGTTTGCGCCCACCAAATTGGCTGAAGGTCCTTTCCACTTCCATTTGTACCTTTGGTATGGATTAGAAGACATTTCGGGCCGGACTCGGGTGTTTATTCGCTTAACATCTTCTAACCATCTAACCCAATAAATTCTGTTCCTCCTTTTGCGTCATACAGTAGGACTGGCACTCTGAGGGTTTTATACAGTGCTTTACTCGTTGTTTGGAAGAGGGTTGCTCTCTTAGTTAAAAAAAAAAACAGCGATTGGCAAGAATGATTCCTTCCTTGAAATTTATAGTTATATCGTTGTATGAATATACGGCGGAGCGTAGGTATCCTTTTCTGTCTATAGCATATATATATTATGTTTTACCATCATTAAACAATAACGTCATCTTTGACGCTTTTGCTCCTATGACCGCTAACAGCTCGCTGATTTCTTCCTTTAATGTCAATGTCATTAGGGTATACCAACAGTTGTACAGACTTTTGAAATATTGGCCTGTAAGTTTTTTGGATTTCACACGTCACCTCTTCGGAATTCCTATTTGACATAATATGCCTCGGTGGTGTCATAGCTTATTTTTATGGAGCAACAAGCGTTCTCTGTATATGTGGCCTTAATATCCCTAAATAAGTACTGCGGATCGATTTGGAGTTCCCAGGATTTTCTTCAAGACCTGCTGTAAGGTGATTGTCTGGTCAGAGAGGGGAACTAACTATGCCCAGAATCTCACGCACCGGACCTATTAGATTATTGATAAAGAGTTTCAAGCATTCTGACGTTGAACGCGATGTTAAAGAGACAATTTCCTCTCTAATTGGTATGGCTTTGGGATTTACGACATACCGGGCATACTCCTACTTTCATCTGGCCATATTTTACAGATGAGTTAGTGTGTGATACTGACTAAGCCAATCTCCACTGCTTTATGTAATGTAGCAGGCATTCCTGTATCCTTATGGTCTTTAGCTTATATATCGAGAGCTAAACCTTTGTTGGGTAGAACAAAGTTGACGTAGATCATGGTCCAGATTAAATGAAATGGTTCATTCTGCTTAAGATCCGATTGTTGGTCGTATTTCGCATTACGTGTAACAGTCTGTGCAAAGGACTGGGAGCACGAATACCAAAAGCATTTGAGTATAATTTTTATTGGCAAAACAAACAAAGTTTGGAGGGCCAGGCTTAGTGACCATTAGTAGGCATACCTAGTGCGTATGCCGAATTTTTTTCACGACCACAGCACCACTCAGTCGCCGCCATGCTGTTGGAAAATGAGCACGTGTAAGTAACAGTCGTCGGATTTTATTTTGGAAGTGAATTACAGAAAAACTCGAACAACGTTATTGCACCAAATTTTGTTTATACGGGGGCGGGGCAATAAGTCCGTGACTTTTTGAATATCTGACCTCTTTACTGAAACAGCAATACTGCTCCTGTCAACAGGCATCTGTCAGTTGACTCCTGTCAAAATTTAAACTTGCTGCGTCAGTTAGTTTGTGTTTGACAGCTATTTTTATCAGACTACTCACTAATTTGAGGAGAAAATGGAAAAAAGTGAATTTCGTGTGCTTATTAAGCATTATTTCTTGCGAAAAAATACCATTACCGAGACCAAGGCTAAGCTTGATAAATACTATGGGGACTCTGCACCATCGATTTCAATGGTAAAAAAGTGGTTTACTGAATTTCGTTGTGGCCGTACAAGCACTGAAGATGCCGAACGTCCTGGACGCCCAGTTGAGGTCTCTACACCCGAAACAATCGAAAAAATTCACGATATGGTGTTGGCCGACTGAAGATTGAAAGTGCGAGAGATTGTGGAAGCCGTAGGGATCTAGCATGGCTCAGTGGTTTCAATTTTGAATGATCACTTGGGCATGAGAAAGCTTTCCGCAAGATGGGTGCCGCGTTTGCTCACAGTTGACCACAAACGCAATCGTGTAACAACTTCACAGGAAGGTTTGGCGTTGTTTAATCGCAATATGGAGGAGTTTTTGCGCCGTTTTGTAACCGTGGACGAAACATGGATCCATCACAACACACCAGAGAACAAACAACAGTCAAAACAGTGGGTTTCTAAGGGTGAATCGGCGCCAAAGAAGGCCAAGGTGGGTTTGTCAGCCAATAAAGTTATGGCGACTGTTTTTTGGGATGCACACGGGATAATCCACATTGACTACCTTCAAAAGGGAAGAACAATCAATGGGGAATATTATGCCAACTTATTGGACCGATTCAATGACGATTTGAAAAAAAAACGACCTCATGTGGCCAAGAAAAAAGTTCTTTTCCACCAAGACAATGCAAGGGTGCACACATGTGCAGTTGCCATGGCAAAAATCCATGAATTGGGCTATGAATTGCTCCCTCATCCACCCTATTCTCCAGATTTGGCTCCGAGCGACTACTTCTTGTTCCCAAACCTGAAGAAATGGCTTGGTGGAAAAAGATTTGACTCCAATGATGAAGTCATCTCGCAAACAAAGGATTATTTTGGGGACCTCGACAAATCGATAAAAAAATTGGAGAAGCGTTGGACAAAGTGTATAGAGCTCAAGGGAGACTACGTTGAAAAATAAAATTATTTTTTTATCAAAAAATCTGTGTTTTAATCACGGACTTATTGACCCGCCCTCGTAGTTAGTAGATTCTCAAGTGGTGATGAGTCTTGGGTTTGCCAGTATGACCCAGAAACAAAGTTCCAGTCATCACAATGAAAGCATACAACATTCGTGAGGCTAAAGTCATGCTGATCGTCTTTTTTTGACTCCAGCGCCGTGGTTCATCATAAGTGAACCCCACACGGCTCTACTACCACCAACGAGTGTTACCGGTTCCGCGCCACTTTCGTGTTGCTGTGAGATGCAAACGGTCGGGCTTGTGGGCAAATGGCAGTTGACAAATTCATGAAAATGACACACCCGTTTATTCCTCACACATAGCATTTAGTTCTGAGTTTTTTTTTGACAAACACAACACTCTCCTGACACCTCGCTCCTTGTGGCTTCTGGCTTTTCCTAAAGCTGTTAATGTCATTGAAAGGGAACACCTGCGCGCCATATCAGAAGAGGATTTCCAGCTTTGAATCTAATAGTTGCAGAACCGTTACGAGAAGTGTTTAGCACTAAAAAGGAGTATTTTGATGGGCATCTCAATAAATGTTGATTTTATGAATAAAAGTCTAATACTTTTCGAACACACCTCATATGAAATCGCGAAGTTTCTGCAGAAGGGCTCCGAAAATCGACAGTTTCAAATTGAGCAGTGAACCGTAGCTTATAACCTATGCTTTTAATTACCATAATTCAGGTGATATTGGGACCCAAATCATCTACTACTTGACTTTGTGGCAAGCATGAGCCGTGATACCTGAAAGCATATACAAATGTATCATAGTTTCTTTGTCGCAATGTTCATATGCCGTTAACTGATTGGCCATGTGGCGGTCAATGCAAGGTACACCTTCAGCAGTCGAATATCTCAAACTTACGAACGGCCAACATTGTCAGATCCTGAAAAAAAAAACCATTAGGTCCAAATCGATGACCATCATCTGTTGGTACAAGCTGGTATAGCTTGTGGGTCAAATTTTAGTATCCATTTCAGACTTATCCCATTGTACAAGTCAATAATGGAAAATGCTGGCTACTCTATGAAAATCGGAAACCATATACAATACATTGAGTTAGAACAAGATCTTACCAACTATTGGAAATCAAATTGAAAATAACGCTTCTTAATTTCAAGCTGAGAAGACAACAAGAAAGAAGAACCCAATTTGGAATAACAAAGGCATTGGCATACCAGTATAACCATAAATATTGTAGTATTGTGCTTAAGTACGAAATTTATCTTCAAAGGAGGAAGATATTTTCGGCCTTTAAAAACCAAAAACGAAAAACTGATAAAAACAAATTAGATGAATGTATTGTATGCGTGTCTGCTCATTTCCGCATAAAATCTGTAATTACGACAAAAATTTGTCCTGCGATCCCAAATAGCCTATATTTTGTTCAGTTGAGTCACACAATCAATTTTATTGCTGTAAAGCGATCTGCATGTAAACGCCTGTTAATTTTACTCTATGAACGTATAAAATTCGAACACGATCAAATTAGTTTTTTTTTTATTTTACATCTGAAAAAGATTAAAAGAAAAAAAAAACACCATTTTAGTCGCTTAAAATGCGAAAGAGTTGATCGAAATTCCTCTACTTTGAATTTTAAAATAGTTTGGACTATACGTATGCATAAGCGTTTTGAAAAATTGAAATCAAGTTTTTCAACGTTTTGAGTTAAAGAAAAAGGTCACGATTGGAATTCTTTCGAAGACGGAATTTACTATTTTGCAACTTTGAGCAGTTCCATTATTTAAACTTGGAATAGCACCCGAATACCCTTACTCGTAAATTTATGTGATTTTGTATTCTAATCTAAGATTTCAAAGGCCGATAGCTAACGTTGAAATATTACAATTTGTAACGACTATTAATTTATGTATATTCAATTATTGGCCCGTCGTCAGATCTGGGAGATAGCCAAATGGGGTAGTGTTTAGTTGTTACACACTCAACCCAGGGTCCTTCGCCTTCGTGACTTGATAGGGGAAAAAAAAAGTAATCTTAATGAACTATATCATTTAAAAAGACACAAAGGAACCCTCCCTACTACCTTTTCTTCATCCTTATGATCTCCGAACACAGGCAACTCTAAAGGACAGTCCGGGCAAAGAGTAGAAGAGGGTTTATCCATTCAGTAGCGGCAGGCATGCTAGCATGAGCTCCGTTCTATGCTCATCGGGTGGGGGGATTTTGCTGCTCATAATAGTCAACCGTAGTTACTTTTATTTTCATGGCTGACTCTGAATGTTTTTTGAGCTAAAAATTCAAAAATGTGGAAACCCGTATTTGCCGTTAGCGAGTTCAAACCCTCTATCTAAGTTCAAACCCCCTCGGTATACAATGCCGATGATCTGTCATTCTCAAATCCAAAAAGAAAGAGGAGGGAGCTAGATGGTATGCTCCCCTACTGCGTAAACCCACCCCTTTTACGGTGTGCTATAACACACCTTGGTAGCTACATAGTCCGTCGATATAATAATAGCTAACCCTTTTGTGAAGTAATGACCTTATAATCTTTACATCTCTCATTACCCACAGATCCTTTTACACCCCTATATTTCTAATGTAAAATTCAGCACCACATTCTAAATAGCCAATTTATCAATGCTGAGAAAAAAAATTAACGATACGGTTTCCCGTGAAGTTTTCGATCAAGTTCAACTGCAGGTGTCTGAATATATTGGGTCTACAAGTAAGTTTCCAGCGTTTTTTTTTTTCCAAAATCTGAAGTTTTATTATGAAAACATAGTTACAATGCTTTATTCAAAGTATCGTCCATCGGAAGCTACAACTTTCCCCCATCTTTCTGGCAATTTATGAATTCCGGACCAAAAAAATTTCTCGTCTTTCGAGCCCAAGAATGTATCGAGCCAATTTTTGATTTCCTCTACTGGAGTGTTCGTAAGAGTGTTCTGCATCGAACGAAGCAAGTGGTAGCCAGATGGTGCCAAGTCTGGACTGTAAGGCGGGTGAGGCAGAATTTCCCATCCACTATTTTCCAAATAGTTTTTCACCGAAACCGCAACATGTGGCCGAGCGTTGTCGTGATGAAAAATGACGGACTCATGCCTGGTCTCATATTCTGGCCGTTTTTCTTTTAATGCCCGCTTCAAACGAATTAGTTGGGTTCAATATAATGGTCCTTTGATGGTTTCACCACTCGGAAGCAGGTCGTAGTATACGACACCCTTTTGATCCCACCATATGCAGAGCATGACCTTATTCACGTGAATATTTCGTTTCGGCGTCGGTTGGGCGGGCTCGCCGGGCTTTGTGTACGATTTTCTGCGTTTATGAATGTCATAATAAATCCATTTCTCATCACCAGTGACAATACGATGCAAAAATGATTTAAATTTATACGGCTGCAGTAACATTTCGGACATGCAAAATCGCCGTTCGACGTCTCTTGGCTTCAATTCGTACGGCACCCAGTTTCCAAACTTTTGAATGAATCCCAGTGCTTTCAGGCGCAGGGAAACGGCTTGTTGCGTGACGCCCAATGATGCAGCAAGTTCTTCTTGAATCTTCCACGGATCCTCATCCAGGAAAGCGTCCAATTCCTCGTCTTCAAAACTTTTCGGCTTTCCGGGGCGATCTTTGTCTTCAACTCCAAAATCACCACTTTTGAACCGTTTGAACCATTCGCGGCACGTCGATTCACCAATACATTCCGCCCCATAAATTTCCGAAAGCAAACGATAGGCCTCAGCCGCACTTTTCTTCATATTAAAGAATAAAAGCAGCGCTTCCCGCAAATGACGTTTATTTGGCTGGAAACTTGCCATGATTTTGCTCGATAAAATGTACGACACCGATAGAACTGCTCAAATATAACGCTGCAAAGTTGTTGACAGATACAAAACCTACAAATAAAACACATGGTGTCTGACATTTCTGCCCGGGTTCCACTGGTGGCGCCATCTCTGACAAACGCTGGAAACTTATAACTATTCGCGTAAGTACAAAAATGGAAGATCATTAGAAAAGAAAAGATTTGCATTGCAGATTGAAAATTTCTGATGTTAGGGGTGGTTTTTAATAACGGCTGCTGTCCCTTTTCTTGTTGGTTCGATCGTAAGAGCTATTATCAATAAAATAAAATTTGGGAGAAGCAAAATCTGACAACAAACACTTAATTAGGTAGATTAGTCTACCACTTCCTTACGTTTTTACTGGGCCAAAATGAATAGAATGGGAGTAGGTAAGTAAGATGTATTTCAAGCTTCTTTCTCGTCCGTGTAGCGGCTCTCTTTAAATCGATGGGGTAGCTGGTATTCAGTCTCATCGACATCAAATTTCGGGTCGTACCTTCTAGTATTTGCTGCGCTCCGGCTTTCTTGCAAAGATCGTGAAAGTGTTTCGGATGGGAGATCTTCAATCCTTCTATAGTAGCAAGCAGAGAATTTTGGCAAAAGCAAAAAGTTGTCTCAACAAGTTACGATATTTCATGTAACCGTTTGACTGAAATTCGGGATTCTTATTTATTTTTTTTTATTTCAGTCACTTCTGCTATTTCCAATAGTTCTTTTTAATCACTTTTCATACTTTTTAGTATGATCACTTTTGTTGATTTCGTGTATCTTTGTTAACTTTCGGCTTGCTCTCAGAACCTTTTTCTGTCAGCAAATCTGGTAGACTGTCCTCGTGTCTTTTTCCGTTGCTAAAACGGCGACTCTCTCTTCAAAAAAAAAATAATTTTTTTTTTTATATTTTTTTTTTGCTCTTAAATACCGAATTATCTATCATCAGGCCATTCTTCTGATGAAACTTCAGGATGATCTTGTATAGTATCGAAAACATCTCCATCTACTGTGGATTTCCTATGGTTTTTTTTTTAGTATTTTGAGGGAGTTCTTCTTTATTTGACGACGTAAAATAACTGGTCAATTTTGGTGTTTTAGCTAAAGTTTCTTCGGATGGAATTTCCTCTTCTGCCTCTTCTGGGAACCACTAGCAAAAACTCGAGGAGCTTTGTGACGATCACTCATGATTCCACTATCAAAAAAAAAAATGTTAAGACTTAAGAAAAAATGCGTCTGAAAAAGCCCTTAACCAATAAGAAAATAGTCGTCGAGTTGATAGTCGAACAAAAGCAAACATTAGCAGAAATACAAAAAAGGTTTATGGTGGGTCAAGAGCAGTTTACATGGAAAAATGAAAAGAATAGAGAAGCTGCGATCTATATATGTATGTAGATGCAGAAAGTACAGCGGAGGAGTAAATGTCCGTCTCAATGGTCAACAGCATCTACGTTATGCAAATTATGCTGTTCTATTAATTATTCTCTTCAAGTAGTATTGCCGGAAACGTCAAAGCGAAAAGTTGAACGTAAAGTCCATTCTTTAAAACTAATGTACCTAATACAAATATTAGTTTTCTCTATTAAATCTTTCATTCACTTTGTAAAAATATAATGCCTAAGTAATAAATTGAAGTAACTATTTCAAAGTTCTGATCTAATTCCTTTTTTTTGAACTACATGTACGAGTGGCGTTCAACATATTCTCGATTTCGGGGTGAAGCTGTGGTTGTACTCGTATATATAAATTGACTTATTTATCAAGTAATACTATTATTTTAGTGCATTCATGTAAAATTTCATATAAATGTGATTATTAATTCGCGTTTTATCTCTAGTTAAACAGAATCATAATGGCAACTGAGACGATGATGGTGAAAATTGAGCATCGCGCTGTAATTAAATTTCTCACTAAGCAAGGAAAAAGTCCAAAAAAACTATTCATGAAGAGATGGTGGCTGTTTACCAGGGTTCCGCACCTTCATTATCAACTGTGCAAAAGTGGTCAAGTGAGTTCAAGAGAGGCAGAGAGAGCATTGAAGACGACCCCCGCTCCGGCGCCCCGGCTACTGCTTGTACGGGAGAAAGCATCAAAGAAGTCGAAAAACTTGTTCTTGATGATGCCCGAATAAAGATGAAAATGATGGCAGAGATCACCAAGCTTTCAATTGGTACCATTCACACCATTCTTCATGACCATCTTAACCTTTCAAAGGTCAGTGCAAGGTGGGTGCCACGAATGCTCACAGCGCCTCAGAAAAAAGTGAGAATCGCATGCTGTAGAGAGCTTTTGGAGATGTGTAGTGAGAACGCGGACGGTGTTATGGATCGAATTGTTACTGGGGACGAAACATGGGTCCACCACTATGACCCTGAAAGCAAACAAGAGTCCATGCAGTGGCATAAAAAAGGAACAGACCCCCCGAAGAAGTTCAAAGTCACTCCGTCTGCCGGGAAGCTCATGGCCACAGTTTTTTGGGACTCAAAGGGAATCTTGCTCATTGAGTACAAAAAAAAAAGGTGAAACCATCAACGCCACATCCTACGCTTCCACTTTGCATAATTTGCGGGAGGAAATTAAAAAGAAAAGACGGGGTAAACCCGCAGCGGGTGTGTTGCTTCTTCATGACAACGCTCCTGTTCATATGGAGCGAGTTTCCAAGGCTGCAGCGCGAGATTGTGGTTTCGAAGAAATCCAACACCCACCCTATAGTCCAGACCTTGCCCCAAGTGATTATCTCCTGTTTCCGGATTTGAAAAAATGTCTTCGTGGAAAAAGATTTTCGGATGATGAAGAACTCAAGTCGGTATTTTGCAGAGAAAGAGGAAATTTATTTTTTTGAGGGTTTAAAAAAGCTTATCTCAAGATGTAACAAATGCATTGATGTTAGGGGAGATCATATTGAAAAATAAAAACAATTTAAATTGAATTCGCATTTTCCTTCATATCGATACCGAGAATATATTGAACGCCCCTCGTAGGAAATTCGCATTTAGTAAGCTATATAATGGGTGGAATTCCGGACAACGCTACGAACAAAAGTATACTTTACCAGTCTCAAACATTAGACCATCTAAAAGAAAATTTAAAAGCCTACGCAAAAATGAAGGAAGAACAGGATGCGGAAAAGAAGAAAAGTGACAGGTCGCAACAAAGCACAAGTAATACAAAAAAACAAGACCATATTGTTCATAAATCGAAAAGATGTACAAATTGTGGAGCTATGTCACACACCCACAGTAACTGTCCCGATAAGCTGAAGGGAATGAGGTGTTTCCACTGTGATGAGTTTGGCCACATCGCTCTCAAATGTCCCAAAAAAGCAACCGTCAGTATCGTTAGGGCAGGTATATCCGATTTCTCAGTACAGGTAGCTATTGGTGGGGAGAATTATCATGGACTTATTGACACTGGAAGCGACATTTGCATTATAAAGAGGGCCCTAAAGGATAAGCTAGGCATATCAGGTTTCAAGGAACCCGGCATTTCGGTTGTCGGGTTTGCTCAAAATAGTAAGACTACTTTGGGTGCTGTACCATTGATGCAGTTATCGATTTTGAGTCCTACCATTTTTTGTGCCACGTTGTTCCAAATGATTGGTTAAATACGGATATACTTATCGGTAAGAATTTTTTTGCGAATGCTTCATTGGTAATTGAAAACGGTAAGCCGACCATTTCCAAGGTTGACGAAAAAAGGACATTTTTGGCTCAGGTCAACGTAATAAACTGCGACTCGTATCCAGACAGTTTGGACAATATAAGTGATAGCAAGTTTAAAGAACAAATTTTGTCTATGGTTGAATCTTACCGGCCACAGAAGGAGTCTGATCATAGAGAAGTCGAAATGAAAATTTCGCTGGAGGACGAAGTTCCAGTTCATCAAAGAGCTAGGAGATTGGCGCCGTTAGAAAAGGATGTGGTACAGCGGCAAATTGCTGAGTGGTTACACGAAGGAATTATACGAGAAAGTATGTCATCATATGCTAGTCCCATAGTTTTAGCTAAAAAGAAGGATGGCAGCAGTAGACTCTGCGTAGATTATAGGAAGTTGAACAGCAAAATAATAAAAGATAGGTTCCCTTTACCTTCTAGAAAATTTGCACAAAGCAAAGGTTTTTACGACGCTCGATCTTCAAAATGGATTTTTTCATGTTGGTGTAGAAGAGTCGAGTAAAAAATATACAGCTTTCGTTATACCAGACGGGAAATATGAATTCAATAAAGTTCCATTTGGGCTATGTAACTCGCCGTCGGTCTTTCAGCGCTTCATAAATTCAATTTTTCGTAAATTGATTCAACAGGGCATTCTGCTTGTTTACATGGATGATCTCATCATTCCATCTGAAAATGAAACTGAAAATATGGAATCGCTAAGAAAAGTTTTGAGTGTGGGTAGTCCGAATGGTCTTTTGATAAAATGGAATAAATGTCAGTTTTTAACAAAAGTAGTACAGTTTCTTGGGCATATAGTTCATAATGGCACTATTCGACCTTAGGATGAAAAAGTTTTAGCCGTTCGAAAATTTCCCATGCCAAAAAACCTAAGAGATGTTATGAGTTTTTTGGGTCTCACAGATTTTTTCCGAATGCAGATTTTACTTGGGGACGAAAGGAGGAAGAATCATTCCAAAGCCTAAAAAGAAAGCTACGATGTGATGAACCAGTTTTAATTCTATTCGATCCCTCTCGCCCTACGCAGTTACACACAGACGCCAGCAAGGAAGGATATGGAGCAGTCTTACTGCAGAAAAGCGACGACGATTGTTTTCACCCAGTCTTCTTTCTAAGTTTTAAAACCTCACCTGCGGAAAAAAAACTACTTAAGCTATGAATTGGAGGTTCTTGCTGTCGTGCGATCTTTAAAGAAGCTGCGTGTTTATCTGTTAGGTCTAAAGTTTGATATTTTTACTGATTGTAAGGCTTTTCAGCTAACTATGGCTAAGAAAGAGCTGAATAGTAGAGTGGCAAATTGGGCACTTCAGTTGCAAGAATATAATTGTTTAGTGCATCACAGGTCGGGGCGATCTATGCCTCATGTTGACGCCCTTAGTCGGCATCCAGTTGTTTCGGTTATAGAAGACGGCGTTACTGCGACTATAAGGAGGGCACAAGCAAAAGACGATTTTTGTAAGGCTCTTTTGCAAATTTTAAAAACATCGGAGTTTGAAGATTATGTTTTGCGAGGCGGAGCTTTATTTAAATATACAGATGGGGATTACCTTATAGTAGTGCCAAAAGGAATACAGCGACAAGTCGTTCAGAAAGTTCATGAACAAGGACATTTTAACGATTGGAAGGTAGAAGCGTTGCTCCGACGAGATTACTACATACCTATGTTATCAAAAATTGTGAAAGCCGTTTCCAGTAGTTGTATAAGCTGCATTCTCGTTTCAAAACGAATAGGGAAGAAGGAAGGTTTTCTAAGTCCAATCGATAAAATGGATATTCCCCTTCAAACCTTTCACTTGGATCATATAGGGCCATTGCCCTCTACTGCCAAGAGTTACAAGTTTCTGTTAACTGTAGTCGATGCTTTTACCAAATTTACATGGATATACCCAGTAAAAAGTACCGGGACAGAGGAGGTTTTAAAGAAATTGGAAGTTCAAGCTGATACATTTGGGAATCCAAGGCGGATAATAACGGACAAGGGAGCTGCATTTATCTCAAATCAATTTAAAGAATACTGCGAAACACGAAATATATGCCATTATTTGATAACTACGGGCGTTCTTAGAATAAATGGACAGGTGGAGCGCCTTAACAAAGTAATAATTGAGCACATTAGTCGAACCCAACGAATCCTGAACTCTACGGTCTCAAGATCGACGAAAAGAACACCATTTTTGCTGCTCACTGGGGTTCCGATGTTCACAACTGAAGACTTGCAATTGACTCAGCTTATCGAAGAAGAGATTCGCCAGGATTTTGAACAAAGCCGTCAGGAAATTTGCCATCAGGCAAATGTAGAAATTCAAAAGGTTCAAGAGGAAAACAAAAAGGGATATAACCGCGGCCGAAAGAAATCGGTTAAACACAAAATCGGGGATCTTGTGGCTATCCAGCGCACACAGTTGGGGACCGGGCTTAAGCTTTGTCCGAAATTCCTGGGCCCGTACCAAATCTCCAAGGTTAAACGCAATGATAGATATGGTGTTCGTAAAGTGGGAGAACACGAAGGTCCAAATATAACCTCGACTGCAGTTGACTATATAAAGCCATGGAAAGTATATAGGTCTGAAGATGATGATGATGACGATGATGATGATGATGACGATAAAAATGATGGCAACGACGATGAAGATATTGAAAATATTCGTTTAAATTCGCCCGAGTTGGTCGACAACCAGAATGGCCGAATGTAGATGCAGAAAGTACAGCGGAGGAGTAAATGTCCGTCTCAATGGTCAACAGCATCTCCGTTATGCAAATTATGCTGTTCTACGAGTATTAATTATTCTCTTCAAGTAGTATTGCCGGAAACGTCAAAGCGAAAAGTTGAACGTAAAGTCCATTCTTTAAAACTATTGTACCTAATACAAATATTAGTTGTCTCTATTAAATCTTTCATTCACTAAGTAATAAATTGAAGTAACTATTTGAAAGTTCTGATCTAATTCCTTTTTTTTGAACTACATGTATGTATTAAAACCTGTCCAGTTACGTGCATGCACTCAAAAAATAAGAAATACATTCGATTTACCTACATTAGGATATTGTAGATTACAAGATAAAAATGAAACTACTCACGTGCGTCCACACAAATTCGAAAGGATTTAAATTGAATTGAATTGAATTGAATTATTTAAAAACTTGCATGGAAAATGCAAAAGAAATATTTTTGTCGCTTGCAGTAAACTATACTTATACCCGTTCATTGAACGATTCGTTCGTTTCCCATTTCCGGCTCACTGAAATTAACGATTTTGCCCACCTCTACTGGCTAGCTTAATCTGCATATGTTTTTTGTGTAGGTATATCCATTCCTCTCTTTTTGTGGGGCACGTTTTCCACCGTGTTGATGACAAGTACGAGTAGATATTTGTTATTGTTCTTGTTGCTCGCTGTTGCGAGCATGATGACTTGCTCTGGGTCCAGTAATGTATTTGTTGTTGCTTAACGGTCGATCCCAAATGCAGCTGGTTGTTGATTTGAGATATATCTCTCGCGCCTCTGCAATTTACCGCTATTTGGGACCGAGAATATTGAAGTTCTAGTTCAATGATGTTGAAGATGATGTTCATCGTCGTCTCTTCTGTGTTTGATGATAATGGCGCTTTGGTTTTTATTTGTTTTTTCTTGGTTTTTTTTTTGTGGTGTTAATCGTCGGAATTTCAAATATTTTTTGTTCGAAGCTATGTATTGTGGGGGCCCCTGTTTTGTGGTGGCCCGAGGCTTTAGCCCCAGCTGCCCTCACCTAAATCGGGCACTGCGTGCGTCCAATGTTCAATGGGACGAATCCACTTTCGCACTCGTATAATAGCAAGAGTAGGTAGGTACTTCAAGATCTTAACATTCATAAATCCGCTGGCCCAGATGGTATATCTCCCCTTCTTCTGAAGAGGCGTTCTTCCACGCTCGCAAAACCACCATCAATCCTACCTTTCAGGGCTCTTTCCAAGCACATGGAAAACAGCATTCGGCCAGCTAGTCCTTTAAAAAAGCGAATCTTCTTCGTTCTCCTCCTACAGACTCTTTACACTTATGTATGTCCCTTCTTTCCAAGGTCATGGAAACGCTGATAAACCGTCAGCTCATGGAATATCTCGAAGCACGAAAATTCTAGGGATCGACAACTCTCTTCTTCAATGGATTAGAAACTACCTTTCGGAACGTTCAATTTAAGTTGTTTTGGATGGTTTCAAGTCTGATGTTCACAAAATAAATGCTGGTGCGCCCCAGGGCTCCGTTCTGTCTCCGAGACTCTTTTTAATTTTCATCAATGATCTCTTGTCTGCTACTTCTAATCCAATATATTCCTTTGCTGACGACAGTACTCTCTGCTTTTCATATTCGTTTCCGAACTCACGTCCCTGCTTTTCGGCTGTAGAACGGGAACGGCAGCGTATGTTAAGCTCATTAAATTCCAATATAAACACCATAACTAGCTAGGGAATCACCAACAGAGTGGAATTTAATGCTTCCAGAACGCAATATTCTCTGCTGTTGTTAAAGCGAAACCTCGATACCCAGACATTATCTATGAATAGTACTGGCATCGTCGAAATCAAAAAACTTTACATTCTGTGTATGTCAATTTCAACCTACGTTGGAATGACCACATATTTGATGTTGCCAAAAAGGGTGCAAAATGTCTACATTTCCTCAAGCGATATAAGAATTATTTCACCCTCTCTGATTGGGCCTCAATATACTCGTATAAGGCATTCATCCCCCCAAATTTGGAGTACAATGCCCAAATCTAGTCAGGTGTTCTTAAAACCTTGTTGCAACTGCTAGGTAGGATTCAAATCAAATCCGTGCGACAAAACTTGTAGGTGAAGCTAATATCCCACAATCAATTGACAGCTTTGAACACCGATGTAATGTCTTCTGCCTTACCTTGTTCTATCGCTATTTTCACAACTATTGCTACATTGGATTTGCCAGTAGCATTCCGCTCCTTCAAACCACCAACCATACCCCACGCCTCGCTATGAATACTCATCATTTTACTCTGGGCCCTGCGGAGCTCCTTATTTCCTAGTCATTATAACCTTCCAATCTTGGAAACCAACGTTCATTGGTACCTCTCTGTCTTTCCTCTCTAATTTTCCTTCGCTCGCGCTGTGTGCGGAAGGGTATTCGGAAGCCTTTAAGCGCGTGTAGAAAATAAAAAAAAAAAAACAAAATATACATATCGAACCCTTGGCGACACTATGAGTAGACTTTATACCGAAATTCGGCCAAGAGTTTCAGACCAATCTGTCTGACCTCCTTCATGCTGTAGAGCATGAATAGAATGGTCCAGCTTCATGTGTACAAAATTGTTTTGCGAATCCATCCTCGACTCACTGCTTAACGCTGTCAATAGTTCTAACTCAGGTATATGCAAATGATGTAGCTGTGGTCTCTGTTATATCACTCTTAAGCGCAGATAGCGCTAGAGGTAATTGACGATTGGTGCACCAAAAATCGGTTTTCAGTCAATCCCTTCAGAATTAAGATTGTTCTCTGTATGAGATTGCCTCACCGAAGAGTCTCTTTTGACTGAACACGTCTGTGATAAGGTAAATTATATCCTATGAGGCGGTTGTTTGATGGAACAAGCTTTTAGGAAAAAAACGCCAATGCTACTTTTATCAGACTTTAAAGAACGGTGCGTTTCGCCTGACCTTGTCTATATGCGCTGATGTAAATTCCTCCCATTTACACACTCAAAGTCATCTTTCATTTTTAAAAAGTCATCTTTGGTAGAACAAACACTGAACGGACATCAGGGAGGTGCCAGAACTGTGGCCGTGAAAGTACGAAATCGACTTTCCGTGTGTCTAGGAATGGTTTCGACAAGAATCTGACCCAGAAAAGGGATGTAGCCGGATCTCTCTGGATGGCTCGAAAACCGATTCAGGATGCGACACTGATTTCTTTTTCGAGAACGAAAACGTTGGATCTTATTCCTCGTAAGAAAACTTGCGTCTGTCTTTCAGACAATCCTCATCTATTTCCACTGCGACGGGCGAAATATTGACGGCGGTAGCGACAGCCAAACTTCTAAATCGTTTCACGTGTCTTATTTGGGCCCCAGGTCACAATGGGATCGCCGATGAACTTGGTAGATAATGGTCAGAGAATAATTCTTCAGGATCCCAACCAACGTTGGGATTGTCTGCGATCTTTGTTAGAGTTTTCATTAACAGCATCGCCAAGGTGCTGGCAGACCAAATGAATACTTTTCAACGTCACCCAGGGTTTAGCGTCTTTTCTGTTGTTCCATAGCAGTAAAAACCTTTTTTGGACTAGTAACGCAGTTGGATAGGAAGTCCCTATCTCGTTATGATCCCTGCCCTATTATTCGACGCAGAGACAAAGACTTTTCTAAATCGGATAAAAACTCTCTTGCCTGAGTTGAACGAACGATTCTTCTTATGATTTTTGGTGCCGTCATCGATGACTCAGTGTGGGGCAACGGAGTGCAGAAAACCTAGGTTGTGCACGCGGTTGCAAACGGATGACAATAAACAACATACTAATATCCATACAGGAGCCATAGGTGTGGAATAAACGCATCTGTGGTTGTGGTTGTGGTTGTTTCACACCACTACATGAGGAGCGATCGGAAATACTGAAACCTTGTCTCTATGTGCCGAACTCACTAGCACCATCTATACCTACTTGAGCAATCTTGCAACCAAGATCTAGTTGCTGCAAACATAAGCTATTGTGGGTACTGGCTGGACAGTACTATCGAAGGTCTCCATGTCAGACGATAGGTACATCGAATTCAGAATCCAATGCGAGCTCTCGACCTTGTTGAAGACGACGAATCGGTAGAAAACCAACTTGACACGGTCTAAGGAGGAGCTCGACAAGGCCGACAATGCTCCCCTAAGCTCAGGACAAAACAAAAGCTAGAGGAAGCTGTCCAGAACGTATACGGTACCGTTAGCGAGTGTTTTGAAATCGCATGTCCAGCTAGTAACCAGTCCTGAAGATCGCCCGTTCCTTGGTTAACGCAGATCTGCAGCGTCGTCATAAAGAAACCAGAAAACTTCTAGTCTTAGTTATTTAAGACTCATTTGGAGGAGAACTAGAGTTTTCATAGATCGAAGCAAAACGAATATAAGAAGCTACAATAATTCGGATTTCGAAGAGAGCCTCTTATAAAGACTTTTGCGAAAATATGGAAACTGTCAGTGCAGCCTATAAACTGGTCAAAGTCCTCAAAAGGGAAGGATCAACCAAGCTGGAATCACTCAGAAAATCTGGTGCTCCTACACTGAGTTGAAAGCAGAAATTCTCCGTCCCATGCTTGAGGGTCACTTATCAGGTAACGTAATCAGAACCAGCTCCTATCAACGAGCCTGCTGGTGAGCTGAATAACACAACACGCCGTTACTGGTATATCGCATCGGTTGTAATGACGGATGACGCCATTAAACATGCTGTTCCTTCCTTTGAGGGCCTCAAGTCGCCTGGCGTCGATGGCATATACCCAGTTGTATTACAAAAAGGTATAGACCAGCTGATGGTACCGGAACCCTAGCGAACAGTAAGAGCAGCCTTTATACCGAAAATCGGGGAAAAGGACTACATGCTCGCCAAGACCTTCAGATATAAGTCTGACTATATAAGAAAATGGAGAGAATGGTCGAAATTCATGTCCTCTGCGTCCTCTGTCTGGGATGCAACATGCTTACTAACGCGGGCGATCTTGCGAGAGCGCACTTCAAAATCTGGTATGCAGAATTAAAGGCGCACTTGACAATAAGGAATACGCCCTGGATATTTTCATCGACATTGAGGGTACTTTTGACAACGCAACTTTTAACGGCATGTGTAACTCGGCCAGACAACACGACGTAGACGAATCAATAGTTTTGTGGATAAAAACAATGCTGGTGAATAGGGAACTAATTGCGGATGCTGACTGTGGCAGCGGTGCTACTGCAGCCATTGCTATGATGCATACTCAACGCGCTCAACAGTTCTCCCATCTACGCACAAGCATACGCGTATGATAAAGCGCAGGCAGCCCTAGATGTCATCGATGATTATTGCACTTGAAATGGGCTTTCAGTCAATCCTCTCAAAACTGAGATTATTCTCTTTACGAGAAGGAGGAAGCTGACTGGTCTATCTCATCTAGTGCTTAGAGGCATCATCATGAAATTCTCCAAAGAAGTTAAGTGTTTGGGTGTTATCCTGGATAACAAACTTCTATGGACTAAACATATTGCATCTTGCTATCTGCAAGACATGGGGCTTATCACCGAGAAGGGTCCTCTGGACCTACACGGCTATGATCAGTTCAATTGTATCCTATGCGTCGGTTGTCTGGTCTAATAAGCTCTCACGAAAATACGTTATTGCTGCTTTTACTAGACTCCAAAGAACGGTCTGCTTCGACTGCATGTGGGCTTTCTCTAGCACGCCTTGCTTTCGTATGCACGCATTGATATTCTTATCATAGGCTGCACACTCAAGGCCATCTTCCATTTAAAAAGGAGTAGTCTTTGGTACAACATGCACTGGAGCTTTGACGACTTTGCGTTCCGACTGTCTTATGACTTTGGTCTTATGGACATGCCTTCTGATGCAATAACACCAGAACTCCTGTCCGGAAAAAATACAAAATCGACTTCCGTCATACCCAAGACTGGTTTCGGCCAAAATATGAACCAGGAAAGGAATGTAGTCGGCTCCAAAACTTATATACATAGGATGTGACGCTGGTTCTTTTTGGAGCACGACAACGTTAGATTTTACTTCTCGTAAAGGAAAACTTGCATCTATCTTCCAAGCGGAGATTGTGAAGAACCCGTGGAGGGGGCAAAGTCTTTGTATCTGTAGCGACAGCCAAGTTGCACTTAGAGCCTTGCTGGACTCTCTTACGACTTCCAAGCAGTCGGAATGCGTCTGCGTGCCAGGTCACAATGGGATTACGGAAAATGAAACCGCCGATGAACCTACCAGGCAAGGTTCAGATGAGAGTTTTTCGGTGTTGGGTCTGACTGCGTCCTCGGTAACATATCGATTACATATGAGCACAGTTGCAGATGACACGACTCCCCAGGTTAGAAGCAAACCAAAGGAATACTTCCCGACATCTCTAAGAAGTCAGCGGCCTTCTTGGTGTTGCTTACTAGCATCGTAACGGGGCACTTAATTGTGTTGGGCATAAGTAATGAAACATTCGGTGACGCTTGCTGTGAAAGTAATGACGACACCGGAGTATTACCTCTGTGAATGTCCGGCTTACACTCGCATCAGGCTGCAGGTACTCGGCGTTGAGCTTTTGGGTTTGGGTACTATAGGCACTTAATCACTGAGGCGCTTACTCATTCTTCTTCGAAAGACTGAAAGATTACGTTAAAAGGAACTGATAAAGAGTACAATGGACTAGTGCTTAACTGGAGACAGTTAGGTAGTAGCTCTAATCAGTAGTTACGTATTATACAAGGTTCAAGAACTCAAAAGTGCTTATCATGCACTGTCTCAAATGTATACCATATCTAACATATATTGTACTATATGTAGTGTATATGGTTGTAAAAATTTCGTCTAAGCACTGATAATCCTCTTGTCATAAATACCATATACGAGTATCTATGAAGTGTGTAGTAGATAGTCTCCACTTAATCTTTCTCTTAATGCTTTGTTTAGCGATTCTTTTTTTTT
Source organism: Volucella zonaria (assembly GCA_963966105.1). Lineage (NCBI taxonomy): Eukaryota > Metazoa > Arthropoda > Insecta > Diptera > Syrphidae > Volucella > Volucella zonaria. Next base: position 124,161,514 of record OZ014531.1, read on the forward strand.
TAATCCATAAAGCCCTTGACTTTCGTTGAATCGTTGTCTGCTTAACAATTAACAGCCTACTAGGTATAAGGTGTTATCTCGACTTCAGTATCGATGACCGTAAATATTGATCCCGAGTGATATTGGCAATATGGGAATATAATATCAGGTATTTGGGAAGTGCTTGAAGGAAGCTTTAAAGTGATTAATAAGGCACTCAGCTGTTAGGTTAGATTTACTTCTTTTCGGTTTGAAAAACTGTTTTATACTTGACGTCACCGCCAGTTATGTATTGTAGTAATGCTTCAAAAATGTTCATCCAAAACGCTGTCAAAAGAGGTGAGACTACGAAGTAATGGTCTCCGGCTATTAGTTTTGGCCTTTTGGTTTTTGGACTACGTGAATCATTTGTACATGCAATACACCCAATGTACGAGTGAAGGTCTTTGTCCGATGAAAAGTTGTCAAGACAAGACCAATCAATAGATCTTAAAACCCGTTCTTTGTCTGGATACCCTGTCTCAGAAACAAGTTGGTGAATGTACTCAATCAAATCACCTAAAGCTACCTTAAACAACGCCACTGGTAAGCCTGTAGTACCTATGGTCTTGTTGGGTTTGAATCTTGTTATTGCTATCTGTATAGATAGTTTTGGTGGTAACCAAAACCATTTCGATTTATTTGAAAAATTCGTTTTCAATATTTTTTAAATAATGTTATATGTATATTATATAAATTTACAATGTGAGGAAAGACATATTTTCTCGGACAAGAATCTACGACTGTACTAATCAGTTTTACCCCAGGACATCACTCGCGTGTTTCTGAAATCCCTTTGACTTTTGTAAATTTTGTTGAAAGATTTTGCGATATTTATTTTTTGAAGCTTCGGTGGTCGGATGTTGTACAATTAAGCGCTATCAACTTGGACTGAGCGACTTAATTTAAGTAATGAAAACCAAGACTTAGGGATAGATGTATATGAAATGAACAAGGCCTTGCCGTTTGGAAGATCAAAAAAAAAAAAAAATTATCCCCAAACTACATCAACTGCACAGGCTTCAATCTAGCCATCACGATACGATCCTATCCAGGGTATTGTGTGAACGCTATTATCAATGACCTGATTGCCCCCTATCAGTGCGTGCTGTAAGTGCTTTAGGCAAATTTGCACTACGGCAGATCCTAGAGAAATTCGAAGAAATCCAGATGGATACTCATCAACTCTTTATCGATTTTAAGGGGTGTCATATGGTAGCAGAGCAGGGATTGGGTATACAAAGCCATGTCTGGTTTTCGCGTCTCTGCAAAAATCTTCAGATTGAGTGGAATGACGATACGAGAACGGCAGCATATCTTCAGCTCATTGAATTCCGATATTAACTGCATAACCAATTGGGGAACTATCAACAGAGTGGAGTTTAATGCTTCCAAAAGATAATGCTGTTTGTTGTCGTTAAAGTGAAATTTAAATACCAAGCCATCATCCATGAATGGCACTTGCATCGTCGAAACCGAACAACTTTTCATATTCTATGTCGCCAAAAATGCTGCAAAATATCTAGATTTCCTCAAGCGATATAATAACTATTTAAGCCCCTCTGATCTGGTCTCAATATATTAGGCGTTCATATGCCCAAAATTGTAGTACGATGCTCACATCTGTTCAGGTGCTCCTAAAACATCTCTGTACCTGCTAGATAGGATTCAAAACCTTGCGATAAAACTCTTAAGTGCTCCGTAGAAATCGCAAGTAGCTTTCCGCCCCTTCAAACTTTTAACCGTAACACTCATCTCGCTATGAATGCTCATCAGTATAACTTAAAGCCCACTTTCGAACGTACTCTAAAATATCGTGATTCGCTCCTACACCTAAACTCGAGCAGAGCTCTCTATTTGCAAGTCGTTATAACTTGCAAGCGTTTAAGACCAATGTACATCGGTACCTCTCTTTTCTTCCTCCATATGTATGCAAACATTTTAAGGGTATTAATAACACGTTGGGCACATTTAGTTTTAACTAAAATATTGCTTTTTTGTCCATCCATATATCTGAAAATCATTAATCACCCAACTTAACTGACTGTACTGAAAAAAAACATGGTCTATGCCATTTTGGCAAGCAACTTTAAAAGATGGCGTATTTAGTCTGGATTCCAAAATGGTATGACACTTGCTAGACTAACGCTTAATTGAGGACAAAAAAAATATTTTGCTAAAGAAACCCGATCCATCGTTAATTTTTTTAATAAGTTAAAATGAGTACCAAGTGTGAGCGAGACAGACAGTGACGCGGTGATTGAGACGGATAAACACGGCATTTCAACTAGTGTGTGTGATCGTTAATCCCGTGATTTTGTAGTGTGAACGCCATCATGCCATCTCGATACACTGCTCAGGAATATGCTAACATGCATCTCATTTATGGCGAATGCAGGTGTAATGCTAGTGCTGCAGCCAGATTTTATCATGAGAGATACCCAAATGCTCAGCGTCATCTGGACCACCGAGTGTTTGTAAATGTGCACCAGTCATTCTCAGAGGGTCGATTTCCAAATCGAATGTTTAGTGAGGGAAGACCCGTCATGCCCTGCGAGGACGAATGTTGAAGAAAGCATAGGAGTGCCCAAAAGTACAGCACACCGAATTCTAAGGAATAACCAGCTGTACCCGTACCATGTATTGGGTATATAACTTAATTCGGTTTTTTTTTTTTCAAAATTTGAACGTTTATTTAAGAAAAACATGTACAATAGTATTATTCAAAGTATTGCCCATCTGAAGCTATGACTTTTTCCCATCTTTCTGGCAATTTGTGGATCCCATCCCAAAAGATCTGCGCCGGCTTGGCAGCCAAGAATGAATCAAGCCAATTTTTGATATTCTGCTCTGATGTGAACCGTATTTCAGTGAGGGCGTTCTGCATCGACCCGAACGAATGGTAGTCAGAAGGCGGGTGGGGTAAGACTTCCCATCCACTGTTTTCCAAATAGTTCTTAACCGGAATAGCAACGTGGGGTCGAGCGTTGTCATGATGGAAAATTATTGCCTCGTGTCTGGTCGCATATTCCGGGCGTTTTTCGGCCACTGCTCTATTCAAACGGATTAATTGTGTTCGGTAACGTTGTCCATTGATGGTTTCACCCGGTTTTAGCAGCTCGTAATACAGCACACCCATCTGATCCCACCAAATACAGAGCATTACCTTCGCGCCATGGATATTCGGCTTTGCCGTTGATTTGGCTGGTTGGCCGGGTTTCACATATGATTTTTTGCGCTTGGGGTTGTCGTAATGGATCCATTTTTCATTACCAGTAACAATCCGATGCAAAAATGACTTCCTTTTGTGGCGTTCCAGCAGCATTTCGGACATGCAAAACCGCCTTTCGACGTCTCTTGGCTTAAGTTCATGTGGAACCCAATTTCCTTGCTTTTGAATATATCCAGCTGCTTTTAAACGTTTTGAAATGGCTGCTTGAGTGACACCCAAAGATTCTGCGAGCTCTTCTTGTGTTTGGCAACAATCTTCATAGAGTAATGCTTCCAGTTCTTCATCTTCAAACTTTTTTGGCTGCCCAGGACGTTCATCGTCTTCCAAGCCAAAATCACCACTTTTAAATCGTGCAAACCACTTTTGGCACGTTCGCTCAGCTAGCGCATGTTCACCATAAGCTTCCACCAAAATACGATGACTTTCGGCAGCAGTTTTCTTCATATTAAAGTAATGACATATGTGAGTGAAAAAAAAATTATTGTTGTTTACGCTTCAAATGAATGACATATACTGATATGACGTACAATGACAGTAGCTTTCCAACGCATGTTCCAATGGAATAATAACAATGGAATAATACAAGTTACGCCATCTCTTAGTTATAGACCCAATACAACGAGTCCAAAGTCTGCTACCCCTGCAACTTTGTCAAACGATGTTGCAGAGGTTCAGAGAGGATCCGAGATTCTTCGAAAAAATTCTATGGTCGGGCGTATTAACTTTTAAAACGGACGGTAACATGAACCTCCCCAATCTGTACAAGCGGCACCTGGAAAATCCACATTTGATGCGGGAAGATAAATCACAGTACCGTTTTGAAGTAAACACGTGGACGAGAATTTTGAATGGTAGAATTATTGGCCCATTCGAGCTGCCGCAGAATTTGAATGCCGAGGTTTATTTAGATTTTTTGGAGAACCGCTTACCAAATTTATTTATGCATGCATGTGGTATCAACAAGATGGCTGCCCAGCGCATTATGCTCGCACAGTACGAGCGTTCCACGATCGTGAATACTCCAACAGGTGGATAGGGCGGTCTGGTACAATTTCGTGGCCAGCCCGTTTACCTGATTTAAATCCACTCGTTTTTTTTACTGGGGAGCAGTAGAAGAAAAAGTTTATTCTAAGCGGATAGAAAATTTAAACGAGCTGCGACAAGAAATTGCAGAAGCCTTTTAAGACATCAACTCCAGAAGATATGCCCGTCTTATTACCAGATCATTTGTAAGAAGATGTAGAGCTTGCATTGCCGCTGAAAGCAAACAGTTTGAACGTTTATTGTAAAATACAAGATCGGTAGATGGCGTTTAGTCGCGCAACAAACAACAGTTGTGAAAAGCGATCCTGGGAGTATGCACCAAGAGAACGTAGTGTTTCGTGTGCTCTGTGAAGGGAAACAAACGTAATGAAATGACAAGGCTGGCATCCCTATATGTATGTTTCATTCATACTAGTCGAAATGCAGTGTTTATCCGTCTCAAAGATTTGCGGTCACAGTACTTGAAAGATCGTCAAAGGGTGTCAGATTTCTCGATTTTTTTTTGAATGCCAATAATTTCAAAAGTACATGACTAAGATTTTTTTTTATAATTTTGTGATAACCAACCGACACCACTGGTTCTACCCCTAGAGGTATAACCTCTGCTCTTATTTTCGCACTTACCCAATTATGAAAAGTATATAGTTCTTGCTGCTCTTAATGTTTGATCGATGCAAACTCTAAATGTGCGTTAAAGTTTGATCTTAGTACAATCGCTCTCCCAAATCTCTTATTTATGGACAGATTGCAGTGATCGAATTGTGCAAAGTGCACTTGTTTATTTGACTTTAAAATTATAATAAAAGATAGTACATTAAAACGTGTTTTAATTGGCTGTACTAAGGACATATGTATATTTAACTACATACTTGTATATTTAAATTAACTGGCTTACATACTCGTATTAATTTGTATATCTTCCTATTTTTTATAGAAACAATTTTTAAGTACCTTGTAAACTGTGTGAAATACTCAAGAGGCAGAAGCTTCATCCTGATGTTTCTCCAGAGCGCTGTGTATAATATTTGTCGGGCTGAGGAAGCTGAAAATGTTCTCAATAGTCAAGCATTACTTACAAAAGGCGTGATGTACGATTTAATGCATACGTTCCTTGGAGAAGGCCTTTTAACTAGCACAGGTGAGTTGTTGAATACCAATACCGCTGTTCTGCAGAATATTTTCTCTTCATTTGACAGTTCACATTTCAAAATTCGAAATGTTAAATTTTATTTATGCTCTCCCTCTACATAGATAAGAAATGGCATTCCCGTCGAAAACTTCTAACACCGGCCTTTCACTTCAACGTGTTGCAAACATTTTTGGAAATTTTCAAGTAAATTAAATTACATCTACGAGAGTACATTCAAATCCTTAACACTGCCTTATTTCTTTTAGAGAAGAAAGTTTCAAGTTCCTGAAGATGTTAGACCAAAAACTTGACAAGGACTTAGCTCTGATTGAAGTAATTCCAAGGTTCACACTAAATAATGTTTGTGGTAAGTTTGGTACAGACGTTTTTGCAACTAATTGTCAAAATAACATTTGACATTTCTAGAAACCGCTATGGGAGTGAAGCTAGATAATATGACAGATGGTGATGAATATCGAACATATATTCACGAATTAGAATTGCGGTTGGTTAAGCGAACATTAAACCCATTGTTCTATTACGAATTTATTTACAACATATTTGGGGATGCTAAGGAATATAATAAGAACGTAGACAAAGTGCATAGCTTTACGACAAATGTCATCAATAAGAAACGTGAGGAATATAAAAAAAATGTTACTTTCGATGATGTGCCCAGGTAAGATCAAATCAATTTCACCAACGTTAAGTCGGATTTACGAATGTTAAGTCTCCATCAAATCACACCCTTTATGTAACCCAATTTTAGTGACAATTTTGGTAAAAAGAAGCGTTATGCCATGTTAGATACTCTACTCGACGCAGAAGCAAGAGGTCTCATTGACCACAAAGGAATCTGTGAAGAAGTGGATACTTTTATGTTCGAAGGATATGATACCACATCGACGTGCCTAATTTTTTCTCTTATGAACTTGGCCATATATGAGGACATCCAGGAGAAATGTTATGCCGAAGTTAGCAAAATGGGTAAAAGTGAAAAATGGTATCCTCAATACATTTCTTATTTTATTAATTTTTTTTGTTTTAAGATGACTTTCAAGCTCTTACAGTTTTTGACTTTAACAAACTGGAATACTTGGAATGTGTGATTAAGGAGACACTTCGCCTTTACCCATCGGTTCCATTTATAAGCCGTTTATGCGTTGATGAGACAGTACTGAATGATGTAATCTTGCCACCATATTCACAGATAAACTTACATCCCTTCCACATTCACCGAGATCCAAGACACTTTCCGGATCCGGAAAAATTCGATCCGACACGTTTTCTGCCAGAAAACTCTACAAACAGACATCCTTTTGCATTTATTCCATTTAGTGCAGGTCCTCGTAATTGCATTGGTAAGGGAATTCTTTTAATTACAATAATATACATAGTATACATAGATTTTCGATCGACCGTTTGCTTATATGTTTTTTAGGACAAAAGTTTGCAATGTTAGAGATCAAGGTCTTGCTAGCCAGCATTTTGAAGAGCTACAAGCTCCTTCCCGTGACACGGGAGCAGGACATTATCTTTGAAAACGGCCTGATATTGCGAACGAAACAAGAAGTCAAAATAAAAGTTGTTAAACGCAGATAGGTTACTTTCACTTTAATTTTGTTATATGGTATATAATAGTATACTGTTTTTTTTATTATTTTTACTTTGAATTATGTATGTGAAATAAAAATATAATAGAGCCTTGTTATTCTCTGTGATATTAAAAGACAAAACCGTAATTATAGTATATGTGTGTACCTTGTCGAATTCATTGTTTAATGCTGGAGTAAACTTATTTAACTACACTCCGGTGTGTGGACTTGAAATTCACCTAATAAACGGTCTCAGTTAGCGCGATCTTTTGCGAACTAATTACATCCACTTAGACGAAATTTTACTTACTTTTTTAGATGCCGCTATAATCCGGGATGGACCAGGGTCTCAGCTAAACTGCGCCTCTAGCTGGCGCTACCTAAGATAAGATCGTTCTCTACCGCGTTGTCCCGCTGGGTTGGTATCGAAAACTTTCCACACCAAGGCGCTGGTGTCAGTGCGTTCAATGCGACCCAGCCATCTGAGCCGGATTATCCGAGCTTTTTTGACGAGATTGGCATCTCTATATAGGCCGCATAGTCCGCTGTTGGAATGCCATCACCATTCTCCATTGATGCAAACGGGATCGACACTTTTTCGAGAAGCACTCAAGAGCAGCACTGGAATGACCAGGGTACTGTTTATAATGTTTTTGGTTGCTCAAAACAAGGCTTTACTACTCAAGTGTCTTCTAAGTTAAAAGAAGAAGCGATTTAGCGCACGCTGGTTTATTTCAGGAAAGATCAGCCCTTTTCTGACATTGATGGTTTTGACATTACAGGCGGGGTGGTGTGTATCGATTTGGAACTTCAGGATTTTTGCCTAGATCTCTCGTTATGTGGAAATTTGATCTAGGAGTATGGTGCTGATAACTTCAGATCAGACTGTTGACGTAGGGTCTTAGCTGTTGATTTATTACGGCGGACAGCATTTTACCATATATACGGTGTTGAGGAGATTTACTCCCCTATAAGGACTGAAACGAATAAAATCTGTAAATTTTAATACGGGCTATGTTTCCAATGCGTAAAAATTGCAATCCCATTTTGTACCCAAATTAGCCTGTATATTCTCTAGTTTTAGTTTGTTATTGATTTTAGTTCGGTGCGGTTTAAAATATTTATAAAATATGAGTCAAGTGGAACGCCGTAAAAACATCATCGACAAATGGCTCGAAAATACTTCGCGTCCAAACCATTTCATCGAAAAAAATTTAAACAGAGCACGCAGTACAGTGGATTCTGTTATTAAACGATATTTGGAGACGTTGACAGTTAAGCGAAAACAGAAAAGTGAAGCTAAAAGTGGAGCACATGATACAAATTTGGACAGGAAAATAGTGGGTACCATCGCAAAAAACCGGACTATGTCATCCAGAGATGTTGCTCGGAAATGTAATACCAACCAAACAATGGTACAAAGATCTAAAAAACGTAACTATCGAAAAACACAAAAAAAATATTAAAAAATACCAAGAGTTACTGAAAAGCAAAAAAAGTCATAAAAACACGAGCCCGAAAGCTATACGAGTTGATCGGCAACAAGAAAGCGTGCTTGGTTTTGGATGACGAAACTTATGTCAAAGCCGACTTTACTACTCTTCCAGGTGCGCAGTTTTACAACTCGTTTGAAGCTGAGATTCTTCCGCAATCAACAACATCGATTGGGATGAAAAAATTCGGGTCAAATATCTCGTTTGGCAGGCCATTTGCCAATGTGGACACAGAAGCTCATTGTTTATTACAACGGGAACAATTAACGGAGAAGTATACAAGTATACGAGTGCTTAAAAAAACGGTTGATTCCTTTCTTAAACAAACACAAGGGTTCAACATTATTTTGGCCAGATATAGCTTCAGCTCACTATGCTCATGCGACGTTGGCTTTCTTGTTGCTAAAAATGTCAACTTTGTCCTAAAAGACATGAATCCACCCAATGTTCCACAGTGCCGTCCCATTGAAAGGTATTGGGCTTTGGTCAAAGCTAAATTGAGAAAAAGTAAGCAGTGTGCAAAGGACGTAAAAGATTTTAGTGCTAAATGGAAAAGAGCGTCCAAAAAGATCACGGATGTAACTGTCACCAACCTTAAGAAGGACATTCGAAAGAAGTTGAGGAAAGAATGGGAACCCAAACAATTTTTTTTATTTTTTATAATTGTGAATGAATTTAATAAAAACAGAGTTTTAAAGCAAATAAAAAAAGATTTACATGAATTATGAAAAGACCTCCACTCATTAGGATCGGACAAAAAATGTGGAGATTTTGTCCAGACTTCAAGCTGATCGATTGAACAGAAATTCTATCTGTCATCGTCAACATGGAATGTTGTTCGTAATCACCCTTTAACAGTCTTCAGAAATAATCTTTCCACATTCTCAGCACCGACTTTGGTTTTAGTATAAGATTTCAATTCATACAGGTTTCTGTTCGGGCTTTGGTCAGTTTGTTTTTTTTTTAAACTTTGTGTACAATTTGCGCACTTCATTCTTCTGAGCACCTCTCAAAGGCCTCGATCGAGCTTTTCTCGTGCTCTTTTTATTTTATTTTCAGGAGTCTATGTTCTTCCTTGCTTTTGTTCTTTTAGCTCTCAAGTCCTTCTGTTCTTTTATGCAATAAATTTGCCTCTCTGCATTCATCATTGAACCAAAGATTTCTTTCTTGGTTAAAATTCAGCACATCAGAGGCGACCTCTCTGATTGGTCTTTCGGTCTACTTTTTATGCTGGCGGTATCGAGGTTTTCGAGAGATAAATTGCCCTAGCGGTCTCTTGCGATGGTAGCAGCTCGACGTTGCTTGCTTTGAGCTGTTACAGAAATCCGATCCGTATCCGATATTAGCTGGCTGCTCGAAATTTTCGGACATCGAAAACACTGAATCATGGATGATTTTCACCTAATATTCAGGGCATTACGCGTAGGTTTTGTCGAAAAATTTCTAAACGCAATCCTTGGTAAAGTTTTCCTTCCCCCCGCCGGGGCGTGGGCGTTTATGAGGCGAATTTAGCTCGTTTTACTTTAACTGTTTGACAGGTTCGTCACATTTTTATCTCTTTTGTATCGTGTTGTTAGCCCTATGTATTATGCTGCTGGTCGAGCATGCCTTTGCCATTCTAGCCTGCAGGAGTAAAAATTAACTCACGTTGCTGACACATCCTTAAAAAATCTCTCAGCGAATACATCAACACAAACTCTAGTAGATGACTGTGCCGAGATTTTCTCTCAACAGGCTTCACAAGTAATCCATTATTGTGACGAGGAAGCTCCGAATTACGTTAACACCATAGTATCCAGCAGAATATTTGTGGAAGAAGCAAGAGAATCTGGGATTACCGAAAACACCTCTATCCTTAAATTCAAATAAAAGTTGAGGTGCTAATAGCGTACGAGCTATTGATCTAAAAACTCACGCACAACCTTTCACACCTATAATAACATTAATTATAAACCTGAGTTTAAGACAAGTAGTCGTATCAAAACTGATTAAAATAGCAATAGTTCGACCAATCTATAAAAATTGTTTTAAAAAGTGATCTTGGAAACTATAGACCGATCGCGATACTACCGGTGGCGGATAAGTATCTCGAGGAAATAATAATGGGAGTTGCCCCCTGTTTATTGACCAGTATGGCTTCCAAAAGAATAAGAGTACCAATGAAGTCATGGGGAAATTTTCTAATATAATTAACAACGGTTTTCATAAAAATATCATGTTCTAATGCTTCTCATTGACTTCCGCAAACCTTTTGACACACTAAATCATTCGAAAATTACTGCAAGGCTACATAGGGTTGGAGTTGGGGTAAAATTACGAGTATTAAACTGAGCATAGAACCACTTAACCAATAGAGCGTTTAGAGTTCGTGTACAGAACACACACAGTCAGGACAGACAGATCAGGTACGGGGTACCGCAGGGTTCGAAATTAGGACCGCTTCTCTTTATGTATAGTACATACACAAACGAACTTCTCCAAACTTTGAATTGAAGCAATCCTTTTGCGTTTGCTGATGACATGGCAATTGCAGTTCGACATAAATTTTTGAGTTCAGGAACTAAAAATTTACATGCGAGCAGAGTTTAGTAAAGCAGTTATATGATGCCATGACAACAGACAACACATCAAAAACAAAAGGATTAAGAGGATTCAGCCAGCTATTCTGGGAACCATCGGCCACCAAGTACTTTTTGGGTCTTAGACATTGATAAATTATATCAAATACCTGTGGTAGTTGAATACTTGATGAACTTCGATTCCAGACTGAAATACCACACCGAATCAATACATGTAGACACATACCACGCAGCCATGCCGTTCCTTAGGACACTTAGCAAATTAACAAAAAAAAACTCTGCCTTTTCTTTGCTGCTGACATTGTTGATCATTTTTAGTTTCGCGGTGAAATTAACAAAAAGAACCTCAGAGAATCCACTATCCCGAAGCGATATGCAATGAAAAACAAAATTTCTCGAAATTTAATCAAACGATCGCTTTATTACCACTGTCCAAGTGGGTGAGAAAATTGGGAATTACCAACGTTTGTTTCCTTCAACCAGCTGTTTGCGGTTGTTTCAAATTATCTGGTCATTGAATCTAGACTACCGGCTCTTCCAATTGGAAACGCAGCTTGCTTCTTTTGCACTCATCTTCCTCCAATGCATCCGCATCGATTTCCGCTGCCTCAGTGGATGAAGCCAATTACCAAGAACATAGAATTTTTTATGAATGCAATTTTGGTACGTTGGCTTCCACGCAATGTGCTTGGTGTGCTGCTGTTTTTTCTTCAAGCTCAATTTTGCTCCGGAGTATGGGTTTTTAGATCTGTGGGATTCCCGTCGGCAAAATTGCAATTATTGTCAAATTGCTCCTTTTGTCGACGGTAGTTGCGCTGTTGTGAATTTCGCAACTCGAGCATTTTTCGACGGCGATTTGAACTTACACGTTCTTTGGGAAGATGGTCCATGTTGGTTCTCAACACATGCATAAATCTTGCTTCAAATACCATCCATCGTAAACCGCTATGAAAAGAGACAACAGCTACATGATGTGCCCTCAGTTCTATACAAACTTCCCAGAAACGTAGTTAATGCCGAAGAAGATCCTAAGGGGCGAAAAAAGTTAAACAAAAAATACTTAGTGCCTGCAACCTAAATGCAAAAAAGCAAAAAATCATTTAATAAATCGTCCTTTATTTTTGTCATTATATCTAATATTTTAAAATTTATACTTGTTGCTAAATTTAAGCGAAACAAATATGGTATGTACAATACTTACAAGTTAGACCAGAAATATGGTTTCATTTTGACGAAAACAAAGAGCGAAAAGGGCGCTCCTATTCAATATAACCTCCAATATTTTTGGGATGATTAAAACCTTCTTATGTTAAAAATTAAATCGCCGAAATTAGAACTAAATAATAATATTTGTTAAATTCTTATACAATAAGAAGCTTAAAACTCTATTGCTTAGAGGATTCTCAATTAAGCTTAATATACTCGTACGTTGCGGTTTTGGGTTCTGCAACCGAAAAACAGGGATGTAAGCCAGGAATTACATCTCAAAACCAGAGGGTGCATCAAATTTATAGAGCGAGAGGTTGAAGCCCAGGGTGTTTGCTTCATGTCAGTTGTGCCAAACTGGGTTAAGTTGTTTGCCCAGAACGTCGAAGCCACATACAATACTGTATATTGAAATCGCCTGCAATAACGATTTCAGTATGAGGATACAAGAACAGTCACAAGAAGTTGCATTTCAGATTGAAACATTGGTAAGATGGATCGCTGCACATATTACACATTGACTGCCAGGGTAATTTTCGAAATCTATACCCAAGCGCCAACCAGTTTCTATTAATCAAGAAGGTCCTTGGAAGGATTTTATCCTGGCTGTCATGTATGATAGCCATGGCCCCGTATGAGATTTAGCCTTCTATCTACTTGTCCGGGGCTATGGCTATCATATTTGATAGCCAGGAGCTTCGGTTTGTGAAAGAGTTTGTTTTTTGCTCATTATAAATTATTCTTGACTTATAAGCCGCTGTAAATTTCAAAAAACCTAGATTATAAAGCAGAGAAATTGAAATATGTTTTACAAAAGTTATGTAGCGAAAATGTAGTCTTTGACCATCAAACCTCAAACAAAGTAGCCGGTCTGTACTGAGTGTAAGTACCGTGTGTTAAGCGGAGCGTAATATACCCCTATTACACGTCGCGAAACTCTGTATCGATGCATATATAGTGTCGATAAGGTTTTATGGTCGTGTGAAAGGGAGATACAGCGACACAGTAGGTCTGTTTGGTTACTTTTTGTGGTGAAATGGGTAAAAGCTGTCAAAATGCAAAGATGGCAGAAATTTCGCTCAGAGAGAAACTTGCAAGAAAGTAAACAAACATTTGTGTATAAAACGTCAAAAGTCAAGTCAACACACCAATCACAAGAAATAACAACAAATCAAATAAATTCTTTTGCAGAATTAGCTGTTTGCTTTGACAGTTGTTACACAGCTTACCCACAGAAATTTATGAGGCAGAAAATTGCAACTATTTCAATGGAGGGGAAATGTTTATCTCTCTCATCGGCTCTCTTTGTTGCAACTTTTTGGAGTAAACAAACAGGAATTTGTAAAAAGTTGTACGAATTTGTACAAATTTGTACGATATTTCAAGTTAACAAAGAGACCTAGTATTTCGAGTAGTATTGCCTAATAGTCACTCACTATCACAGAAGCAATCACTGCAAGCTAGTGACTGAGTTTGACATCTTGATTTATAAAGCCGCCATTTTGCCCTCAATTCATTTTGTAAAAGAAGGTACAAATTTCCATTGGTTTTGTTCCAGATCTTTTTAGTTTTGTTTTACTTGCAGTTTTCAAGTCAAAAATAATTTATAATAAGCAGAAGAAGTCTTACTTACAAGCTGAAGTAGAGAATATGATGGCAGACTCTGATTCTGCCATGGATTTTAACTCCGATGATTCTGCGTTCGATCCCCCGTGGTCTCCTGAAAGCTCATCTTCTGAAGAAGAATACGTTTCAGGTTTGATTGAGAATTTGTTAGTCGAAGAAGAAAATTAAGAAATGCATAATTCGCCGGATAGTGGAAGGCATACGTTGGGAGACATAAAAGTTTCGATTTTGTTGGGCAACATGATCTACAAACCGAAATTTCAAGCCAAGCAACACCTTTGCAAATCTTCTCTCGTATTGCTGACGACGAAGTTATAGATTTTATTGTAATTGAGACTAATGATCAACCAGTGGATACCAACAAATAGTGAAGAAATGAAACAATTCCTTGGATTGCTGATTTGGATGGGATTGGTACCTCTTGGACGTATTGACAATTATTAGGGAGCGAAAGGTGTGTACGATATGACTATATCTAAATTAGTGATGTCGAGGATTCGGTTCCAGGATTTGCTTGCTATGTTGCATTTCGAAAATAATGAAACAAGTGACCAAATTAATAGCCTTCGCAAAATTGACAAACTAATTGAATTACCCCAGATTAAATTTAAAACTCTTTTTTACCCAGGTGAAGATTTCGTTACTGACGAAATTCTAGTGCCATGGAGAAGCCGTTTTATATTTAGGCAATATATTCCGAATAAAACCCATCGATATGGAGTGAAACACTTCAAACTATGTTCAACGGATGGCTATACATGGGCGCAGAGGGCTTGTACTGGAAAATCCGCTACTGGGGAAAGAGAAGTTGGACTAGCAAAAAATGTATGCACACAAGTTTCAGAGGGGCTTCGGAAATTATTAAAAATATCGAAATTCCGGCTCAGTTGTAAATACGCAGCGTTAAGGTTGGTCGTCATCATGGCTTCAATCTGCAGGCAATTTGTCGCACCGTGGAAAAGTACGAGCGTGTGCACACTCTTTAGGATCTTAAGCTACCAACCAAACAGTGCGAAATGAAGAAAACATAGCCGCCGTAGCGGCCAGGATCGAACAAGAAACAGAAATGTCGATTCAACACCGATCAGCTGAATTAGGCATCGCCAGAGAGTCAACCCGGCTTATTTTATGGTTGGATTTGAGCCTACATCTGTATAAGATTGTACTGACACAAGAATTGAAGCCGGATGACCATAGACAATGCCGTAAGTTCGCTAATTTGGCGGCTCTGTCAACAGGCAGAATTATCATTATTAAAGCGAACACAATCCACAAGTATTCGGCCAATCATGAATGCATCCACAAGGATAGATTATTTGGTGTGGTTTATGACAATGCGGCATCATCGGACCTTATTTCTTTCGAAATGCGGAAGGAGATACAAGATACCGTCAATGGTCTCAGGTATAGAGCGATGTTAACCGACTTTCTGTGGCCAGAGGTCGACAACATTGATATATCCCACACAAGCGACGCAACGCTCGAAGTTCTGAAGGAGAAATTTGGCGACTGGGTCATCTTACGGTGAGCGTTCATCAATTGGCCGCCGCGATCATGTCGATTTGATACCACTCAATTATTTTCTCCAGGCCTTAGTTTACGCTAAGAAGCCAACCATTTTGAACGAGCCCAAGGTCAACATTCGACACGCTATTCCCGGAACAATGCCGCACATATTGGACCGACCTCTTGAACCGCTGCCCGCGAAAGCGAGGCGGCTATTTGAATGATATGCTATTCCACACATAATAACATGAGCGTAGCTTCAAAATAAAGCCAGCATCAATTTTATATTTCTCACCGTTGTTGTTTTGTTTAAACTTTTTTTCCTATCGTTCTTATCTGGTCACCCTGTACATTAAGTTACCAACACATTGTACATCTCTATAACCTGTCAGAATTTGCTAGAATGAGAACAATTTACAAGTAAAGTTGCTGGAATAAGAGCCATTTGCCCGTAAAGTTCACTATGTATGTACATATGTGTAATGTGAATGTGGGTACAATTTCTGAGTAAAATGGGCGGGTTTTGTGTAAAATGGGAGAGGAATTGACATTGATAACAATTCACAAACAGGATCACACGGTAGAGGCGATCAGTGGAACCCGTTTTTTTGGATTTCCAATATCTGGAAAGTTTGACATCTATGGGTACAATACAAGTATCAAGATCGTTGGCCTAATTCCAGTTCATGCATTCTTTGACACATTGTAGCCCGAAAATCTATTCGATGTATCGATATGCATTGAACATAATTAAAGGGGATTAGTATATAACATACATATACATATATATGTTGCATGTTGTCACCAATAAAGACAGGACCACTTTGACTTTCAAGACGAGTGTTTCCTCTTATGGCTTTTTAGCCCTCTTACGAGTTAGCAGACTCTGACATACTTTATGGCAAACAGCCGGCAGGGCTGAATAGGGAAATTAGCTCTTTATAAATAGAAACATTACAACATTTGATTAGAGAACGCCGCCGTCCTTTGCAGTACATAAAATTGATTGATATTCCCATAAGGCTATCTGCTAATTTTATTTCGAGGTTCGCTTAAATTGATCAGAGAACCTGTCTAAATAAAAGATTCAGATCGTCGAACATCTGTGCGATTTTCTAGCGTAAACTGAAGAAACAGCGAACCTCCATAAGATTGAGAAATTAGTTTAAGTTTAAATAATTTTAATAGTCTTAATCATTCAGTCTATATTTTTCTTTCTCTGATTTTGGAAAAGAATATTTTCAAACTGAAAAGATAGCAATTGTCGCCAGTCTTACGTAATCAATCAACGAAATGGCTACAGCTGCCAAAATTTTTAATTTTTCACATTGATAGTACACAGCATCAGCATATTGCCCCGTCGGATCGACATTTCGCATTCTGTTAATATAGCCATGCAAATCCAATTGCTTTGGTAACTCCACTCCAAAATCTCTAGAAAAACTCTAAATTAATCCAGCTCATCGAAATGTCTTAATAGATGTACCTCTGTACTATGTTTTGAAAGACCCAGTATGATGCTAGGAAAATTGCTGCAGGATAAATTACTGGGAACAATATAATTACAATCAAACATGCTGAATGAAAGAGTTTTAGGACTGTTGGCATTGGGAACGGTGCTGACCACACGTTTATTAGATCTATGACAAATGGCTTCATGTAGTACCAAGTTTTCTGGAAAAGCGTGTACGACCTCCACTGCAAGAAAGTCGAATTGTGGCATTTGAAGTTGCAATGATTAATGTAGCGTCTTACGATTTTTCGGCGATGAGTTTGCTTGTGCCATGTTTTCCGAACCATTTTTGCATCAATTAAAAAGAATCGATCAGACTTAAATTTTGAAACCTTAATCAAAAAAATGTATCCAAAACTTCGGAATTCTCTACTCTAATCATGGCTATTACGATGATAGGGTTGACTGAAAAGTATTTCTCGAAGTTCTACTGTTCACGATTGTTCAATATCTCTCGCTCATCTGTGCAACCGGACTCATACTTGCCAAAACCAGCTTACTTATTCAAGCAACGTCAACCAAGCGCAGGAAAAATATGTATTATGGACGGAAACGATTTCAGATTTCAAAGGAGGAAATGAGTCGCTGAAGCAACTATTTTGCAGTAAGTGGTGCGCGTAAGAACAGCTTAAGTCCATAAATCACGACCATTTACTATATATCACAATGCGGATATTTTGGTAAAGGGGTTCTCAACAGAAAGTCAACAAGTCGGAGACAGACTCAGCGTTAACCGCATTTTAGGCACTGCACTTAAAAATACTCGGAGCTCCGGTTATGTGAGCATTTTTCGGCGTCTAGCCAGGATGTTGCAATAGAAATGGAGATGAAAGAGTTTCCAGCGAACGACGATATGGATCATACTCCCCTAGTGGGCTACTGGCACTATTCTCCGAAGCATAACGTTCTTCAGGTTAAGGGTTGTGACCCTCGGTCAACTGCTCAACCACTTAAGACATTATAACACACATATGTTGTAAACCAAAAAACGGCTTCCGAAAGGGAAGAATAAAACTTGCTATGGTGATTGCAACGTGCTTTTCAACGTCAGCGTAAAAGTTATTTAAAAGGGGTCTTTGAAGATGCAGTTGGATAACACCACCTTCCAAAGCAGAATAAGGCAAATCGACTCTACGGCTGAGCAAAATGTCACCACCTATTGCCAACACCTCCACTCTCCTGTCACGATCATTACTCAGCAATCGGCTGTAGGTATACCTCCAGTACTCGTATTTGGTTGAATGAACGTTCCGATAACATTGAGTCGAATCACTATCTTGTTGCAGTCAATTTAATACCAGGGCTCCAAAACTGCAAAATATTGCTAGAATCTTTCTTGATCGAGCTTCCCAAAACCTCTGGAGCGGTCCTACGACCAGGAGAAATTCACGAGATTGTCAGCAAGCCCTCAGAGGCTCCTGATGTGGAGAGCTTAACCCGATCACCACTAGAAAGTCCTGATTTTATCAACAGTGCTGACCATTTAGAAGCTCGAAGGGCTTACAAAGTAGCGATGCAAAGAAAGATGGAATACACTCGCTTAAAATCATGGAGCGATCTTATAGAAAGTAAAATGGAGATACTTCCCGAAAAAAGCTTGCAAGCATAAGAATGCAATAGTAGAAGCACAGTATGTGCTGAAAGTCTGGAAAATTATTTTTCTGAATTTTTAACAGTGATTATGATCAAACAAAAAATTTCGTTCACTTGAAGAGGGAGATCTGAACAGTCATATCTTAATTATACATATAAAGATCAATGAGATTGCTGGAGCAAACAAAATCTCTGCCGCATTATTTGAAGCGGTGGGGTAAATCTGATGGAAGTATTACTGATAAATGGAATCTTAGCATCATTTGTCCGATTCTCAAGAAGGGAGATGCTCCAAATTATGCCAACTATTGAGGAATCAGTCTACTCAACATTGCGCACTAGATCTCTGTGCGATCTATGTTACCACTCTCAGTGTGGGGTGGCTTAAATGGAGCGTAAACTTCATCGTATTTTGTGACAGAAGAATGCTTCTTACACTTAAGCGTTTTTTTTTATACGACAGCCGTTCTTCCAGCTTTAATGACGAAAATGAAAACCTTACGAATGTCAGCGGGTGTAAAAAACTTGATTTTATAAGATGTACGCGCATTTGAAGTCAACTCTGACTTTGACTGTTTTTAGGGAATTTTTTATCGTGTCTTTTTCGAATTAAGCCCATGCTCTGAACTTCACCTATGGTTTGAGCAATCAAACTTGGCAATGTGACCAGGTCATTGTGCTGTTGCCTGTGAAATTCGAAATTCAAGTAGGTAGGCGACGCTACAGTCCCGGGTGGACCTGGGCCTCAACCAATAAGCCTCTCCAATTAGCGCGGTCTTTGGCTAACTGCCTCCAGTTGCGCACTCCAAGTTGGCTGAGGTCCCCTTCCACTTGCGCGCACCACCTAAGACGAGACCTTCCTCTACCGTGTTGTCCCCCCGGATTAGACTTGAAGATTCTGCTGTCCCAGCCATCTCAAACGCCCAATGCGAAATTTTTGACCAGGTCGATGTCGCTGTACTGTTCGTAAAGTTCATCGTTGAATCGTCTCCTCCAGAACCCGTCAACGCATATGGGACCAAATACGAGGGCGGGTCATTAATTCCGTGCATTTTTGAATTTCTGACCTCTTTACTGAAACAGCAACACTGCTCCTGTCAACAGGCATTTGTCAGTTGACTCCTGTCAAAATTTAAACTTGCTACGTCAGTTAGTTTGTGTTTGACAGCTATTTTTATCAGACTACTCACTAATTTGAGGAGAAAATGGAAAAAAGTGAATTTCGTGTGCTTATTAAGCATTATTTCTTGCGAAAAAAAACCATTACCGAGACCAAGGCTAAGCTTGATAAATACTATGGGGACTCTGCACCATCGATTTCAATGGTAAAAAAGTGGTTTACTGAATTTCGTTGTGGCCGTACAAGCACTGAAGATGCCGAACGTCCTGGACGCCCAGTTGAGGTCTCTACACCCGAAACAATCGAAAAAATTCACGATATGGTGTTGGCCGACCGAAGATTGAAAGTGCGAGAGATTGTGGAAGCCGTAGGGATCTCGCATGGCTCAGTGGTTTCAATTTTGAATGATCACTTGGGCATGAGAAAGCTTTCCGCAAGATGGGTGCCGCGTTTGCTCACAGTCGACCACAAACGCAATCGTGTAACAACTTCACAGGAAGGTTTGGCGTTGTTTAATCGCAATATGGAGGAGTTTTTGCGCCGTTTTGTAACCGTGGACGAAATATGGATCCATCACAACAAACAACAGTCAAAACAGTGTTTTTCTAAGGGTGAAGCGGCGCCAAAGAAGGCCAAGGTGGGTTTGTCAGCCAATAAAGTTATGGCGACTGTTTTTTGGGATGCACGCGGGATAATCCACATTGACTACCTTCAAAAGGGAAGAACAATCAATGGGGAATATTATGCCAACTTATTGGACCGATTCAATGACGATTTGAAAAAAAAACGACCTCATTTGGCCAAGAAAAAAGTTCTTTTCCACCAAGACAATGCAAGGGTGCACACATGTGCAGTTGCCATGGCAAAAATCCATGAATTGGGCTATGAATTGCTCCCTCATCCACCCTATTCTCCAGATTTGGCTCCGAGCGACTACTTCTTGTTCCCAAACCTGAAGAAATGGCTTGGTGGAAAAAGATTTGACTCCAATGATGAAGTCATCTCGTCATTTTGAGGACCTCGACAAATCATTTTTTTTGGAAGGGATAAAAAAATTGGAGAAGCGTTGGACAAAGTGTATAGAGCTCAACTGAGACTACGTTGAAAAATAAAATTATTTTTTTATCAAAAAATCTGTTTTAATCCAAAAGTCACGGACTTATTGATCCGCCCTCGTATCTTATGAAGAATTTTTCTCTCAAGACGACCAAGGATATCTTCACCCGCTTTACAAAGGATCCATGCTTTGGAACCATAGAGCAGAAGTGGGATTACTAGGGTCTTATATAGAGTTTCCTTGGTTGTTTGGGAGAGGGCCTTGCTACACAGTTGCCTTCTTAGCCAAAAAAAATGCACCAGTGACAGCTCGCTGTGTTCTGCCAATAATATCAATATCATCGGCGTATGCAAGCAATTGAACAGACTTTTGAAAGATCGTACTTCGTGTGTTGAAAAGTCACATGACAGCGCATCGCCTTGCCAAGATCCTTTTTTGACATCAAAGGTCTCGGTTAGGTCGTTATCGACCTTGATGCAGCAGCGAGCTTTCTCCGCCGTCATCCTGCAAAAGCGGACGAGTTTGGCAGGGATGCCAAAACTAGACATGGCTCTGTATAGCTCGTCTCTGTAGATGCTGTTATATACGGCTTTAAAATCAATAGGAAGGCGGTGAGTACCGATTTGAACTTCTTGGGGTTTCCCCAGGATCTGCCGTAGTGTGAATTGTGTACTTATTGTAACTAAAACCGCACTGATATTGTCCAATCAGATAGTTGACAAATGGTTTCAGGAGCACGCACAATACGGCAGACAAGATCTTATATGCGATGTTTAGGAGACTGATACCTCTATAGTTGGCGCAGTTTAGAGGGTCTCCTTTCTCATGAACCGGGTAAACGATGCTGAGGTTCCATTCATCAGGCATACATTCATCCGACCAAATCTTGGAAATCATCTGGTGTATGCTCTCTACCAGGTCATCTTCTGCTGCCTTAAATAGCTCGGCAGATAGGCCGTCCGTCCTGGCAGCCTTGTTCGACTTCAATTTAGATATTGCTATCCACACTTCATTTTGGTCGGGTGGACGGAATTCTTGGCTTGCATCGTCAATATTGAATAGTTCGCTCTGCCTGATAGCGGAATTTGTATCGTCTTCGCCGTTTAGCAGTCTGCAGAAATGGTATTTCCATATCCCCAGCACCGACTGTGACTCTATTATAAGGTTTCCTTGTTCATCTCAACAGGTTTCCATTCGGTTCTTATTACCCTGACACGTTCTTTTTACCCTTTGGTAAAACTTCCGAACATTATTCCTAGAGTAGCACCTCTCTATTTCCTTGATCGCGCGCTTCTCATCCTTTCTTTTTTCTACGGAGAAGCCAATGTTCTTCCCTCCTCTTTTGTTCGTAAAGCTCACGAGCCGCTCTCGTCCTTTTGTGCAGCGTCGCTTTGTAGACATGTTGTTTTGCTGAATGTGCTTGCCGGGACTCTTCACTAAACCAGGGGCCTCGTGGTGGTGGGTGGATGAAACCGAGCATGTCAGTTGCGACATTTTTGATGGCTTCTCAGCATCTAACCTACTGGTCTTCATCACTAGATGCTGGCTGCAAAGAACTTCTCGAAAGGTTGATGGATACGCGATCGGCAAAGGTTCTGGCGGCTTGTTACGATTGCAACCGTTCGACGTTAAATCTCCTCATAGTCTTGTGGCGACTGAGATATCCGTAGATGCACCTTGGCTGCAACTACGTAGTGGTCCGCGTCTATGTTGCCCGCTCAGAATGGTCGGACATCTAAAATAATTTAGGAGTGCCTTACGTCGATCGCAACATGCTCAATCTGGTTGACAGTTTGCTTATCTGGTGCCTGCCATATTGTCTTGTGAATATTGAGGTGAGGAAACTCTGTGCTTGCTATAGTAACGTTACGTCCCGGAGCGAAATCGATTAGCCTAAGTCCGTTTCCAGACGTGGTGTCGTGTAGGCTATGTCTTCCGATTGTGCAATCAAAGATGTCCTCCTTTCCAATTTTGGCATTAAAGTCGCCTAGGACGATTTTAACGTCATACATCGGACATTGCTCGTAAGTTTTTTGGTAGCATCATCTGTTGGGGAGTGAACGCATATAAGGCTGATGTTAGCGAATTTATCTTTGATACTTTGATACGGATGGTTATAAGGCGTTCACTCACGTTTCGAAAGCTCAAGTCTTCTTGGTATGTAGCCATCTCAAATAAACGAATATTTGAATTACAGAAGAACAAAAATGCTGTGTTACTTGCCTATATATAAGTACACGTCTCGGGACAGCACATCCTTGTTTCTTTTTCATTTCCCGCTATCGAAGCACTCACACAAAGAGCAAGTCCATTGTATTCCTTATGCATATGCTCCTTTTACTGGGATTTGCTAGTCTTTCGTAAAAAGATGAGTATGCGTTTCATGGAGAAACTGCTTACAGTACTAGCACCCTCTATATCAGTGAGCGTAAGTAGGGCCCTCGCAAGATGTAGAGTCACTCATATCTAGCTCAGCTCAGTGCTTAGGACAGCGTAGTACCTCGCTGCGATGCCAGTCAACAGCCTATAGACTTTCACACTGGGCGATAGCAGGAAAGGCGCCGATATTTTAGAGACGTCGGGAAGTATTCATTTAGTCTGCTGGCATCTAGGGTAGTCATTCCAACTGCAGTTATGCTCAAATAAAACCCAACTGTTATCTGAGGACGCAGGTAGTCCTAACGCAGGTTCGGACTCTCCTCTGAGCCCTTCCTTGCAAGTTCATATGCGATCACATACCCTGTGATCCCATTGTGACCTGGAACCAAAACAAGATTCAGTGAAATCAGTCTTCCGTCTGCGTCCAGAGAATCATTGCATTCTCGAACTAGTGTGGAAGTGATTAGAGGACTAAGCAAAGAAGTAGTGACAGGCAACCAGAAAGGCGACAGTGTTTTGGATATTCTCAATGTGACGTGTTAAGGCCATAGAAATTCAGTTGGCTTCCTCCTTCTTGTTAAGAAAACCAATTTAGTTTTCACTGAAAGTCCATTTCTAATGAATTTATTGCGTTATTATTATATTTATTTATTATTTATTCTGTGCTTTAGTGGCTTTAGACAATCGCTGAGCATGATCAAAAGGCATATAGCTACATCATCAGCATATGCCAAAGTGTAGACATTAGAACTATTGACAGCGTTAAGTAGTGAGTTGACTAATATGCATTACAGCACCTGAAATAGGAGATCGTACTGCAAGCCACACCCAGCATCCGCAATCAGGGCTCTATTCGCTCTAATCAACAAAACTAGTGATTCGTTGTGTTGTCTGGGCAAGTGTTGTCTCAGTGTCGATGAAAATCGAGTAAGCATTCAATTCTACTCACCAGATTTTGAAGCGCAGTTTTGCAGAATCTTTCGCGATTGGAGTTACGTTGCATCTTGGACATAGAATACATTCCCAAAGCAGTTTAGCGTACATGAAACGCGACCATTCTCTCCATGCTTTTCAACACAAAAAAAAGTCAAACTGTTAAGACTGAAGCTCTTAACTTTGCAGTTATCTCTTACGATTTTCAGTATAAAGCCTACTTTTACTGTCCGTTAGGGGTTCGGTATATCACAGTTATACTATATATATATAGTATACTCGTACTTACCACTATATGTATAGCACAGCTGACTATATGGCATCGGTACTAGGCGACTTAAAACAATCGACTTAAACAATCAAGGGACCGACCCGACAGCGTATTAGTTGACAGATGTCAACTACTTGTGTGGTGTTACTCAGCTCACTTGCAGCTATAGGAGTCGGTCCTATTCTGGTTTCCTGGGAAGTGAGTCTCAAGCAAGAAGCAGAATCTCTGCTTTCGACGCAATGCATGTGCCACCTTCTGGTATAAGGTGGGCCTACAAAGGATTCGCTGGCGTTTTGAATAAGAACCTATCACAATCTTTTATTGACTTTAAAGTACATTATTTCAAAATTACTGCGACTTAACTTTTCTTAATCTACCAGCTTAAGATTGGTTTTCAAAAAACGGTATTCGATATTTTTGAAATTTTGTTGTTGTTATATAAATTCAGCCATGGCACAAACCATTTACTAAATTTCATCTAAAGATTCCGAACGTGCCCTACTTGAGTTTACAAATTGCATTGGGAACGTCATTGACAAATGTTTTGTCAAACTTACCGGTGGCGTAACGTCAACAGAGCATAAACAAACAATTTTTTAATATACATTTAACTTTCTACTTCTTCATATTTTCGTAATTTATAAAATGCCAAACGCATAAATTCAGCAAAGTATACAGAAGCCACACATAAAAAAACACACTTTGATCCCAAAATGGAGGCTCAAGTTCTGGACGCTGTGAACGAGTTCCTGGCAATACATATTACAATTCAGCTTCGCTGCTCTTGTGGCTAATATTTCTTATTTACAGAAAGTGGAAAACATCGAGGAAGCCTTTCTATGTGTGATTGTGCATAAAACCGACAGTGAAAATGAAAAGGCACAAAAATTCCAAAATACCATTGGTAAGCGTTGTTTACTTCATCGTCTTGGGTCATGTTTAATTGAATCCCTTTCCTATAGTCTCCACATTTAGTAATGTCGCCCCTGAGTCAAAGGAATCTATCATAAGACAGTACTTGCAAAGAGCAGCGACCAGTGCGAATCTAACACAATTAAAAGTACTTCTGGACACTTTGGGTAAACTAGTTACTTCCAATTTGATCACGGCCAAGTAAGTTGTTTGTGACGTTTTCTAGTATGATTGCCTCATGGATTCGTTTTCTTACACCTATATAGACTACTTTGCGACAAAGTCCTCCTCTGTGACAAGTTGGTGTATGAGAACAAAAATTTCTGGGTTGAGAGCTTCAAGCTCATTAAGAAAGTGATTACTCATGTGGACTATAAAGGAGTTCGAGAAATCATGAAAGTAATATAGTATTCCCACAAAGCCCAACTAAATGAAGTACCGACTAACTTTTTTTTTTCGCTCTTATAGATCTGTCGTGAGAAGGGCCAAACATTTCCAGTCAACATCAACGTGAGTTTTCTACCGCAATTGTTAGCATTGGAAGAGACTATTCGGTTTATTTTTGATCGGAACAACTGCTTACTGCCAGCATATTTCATTGCAAATGAGATTATGAAACCCTTTACTTTCCACTGGGTAGGAGCCTTCATAACTTTTCCGCAAAATTAATCAAAATCTTCTGGGTTTTATAGAAAATCAACAAACTAATGACAGATTTCGTCGAGGAATTCCGCTACACAGCACAAATGGTGTCGATAATTGGTCATCCGTACATGCTACCGATTGTGGAGCACTTTGGGTACGCGGATCACATGATGTACTCATGGAAATTGGATCACAACACACTTAAATTTAACTTTAAAGGATGCCTTCCTTATGAACCAGAGTTATTGGAAGAGCAACCACAGCTCCTCAGATATGTATTAGATCAGCCATATTCCAGGGAGATGGTGTCGATTATGTTGAACTTGCAAAAACAACAGAAGCAACGTTGCAATGCCCTTGAGGAGCAGTTGGTTAATTTAATTATCAAAGCAATGGAAATGACCGAGACTGATACGAATGCATCAACTAACGAAGAGACATCACCCAATGAATGGTTGTGGTTACATTTGTCATCGCAACTGATTTACTTTGTCCTCTTTCAATTTGTTAGCTTCATGCATATTGTGCTGGCCTTATACGAGAAGGTAAATTTGTCTGTAATATGCTACCATTGTCGTTTTCATCATTCTCCTTGCAGTTGTCAGAAAAAGAGTTGAGAAAGGGGCGAGATCAGTTGATGTGGATTTTGTTGCAATTTATATCGGGGAGTATTCAAAAGAATCCAGTAAGTGGCAGCGTTCTACTAAATTTCAACCTTACTTAAGTGAGACTTATCTTCCACTGTAGATTTCAAACTTTTTGCCGATGTTCAAGCTGTTTGACTTGCTTTATCCGGAACAGGAGCCCCTTAAACTTCCCGACTGTAACAAGTCGTCATCATTGAGACAGGCAAGTATTTTCGTTGAGTTATATAGAATTTTATGTTAAGGGAAATATAGAACCACAATGTCGAAAGTGAATGAGTATAAGCTCGCAAAATATTAGTGGTATAGGGCGGAAGTCGCACGGGAGATGCGGACGTCGTTCTCACAAGGAGTGTCACTAGAATTGGGCGAAAGTGTACTGCAAAACAAATGCGGCTACCTCTAGAGGCATTATCAATCGATGTCTTGTCAAGGTGTTAAATTTGTCGAGCAAAGCTAGGAAACTGGGTTACCTTCAGTGATTCTGTTGGAAAATTCAGCATGTACGACATTAGCTTCGATAACGGCTTCAGGCTTATGCACTTTACGACATAGCGAAACATTGTCATAACCAGTGTGCGTTTTCTGCGTATCAATAATCACAAGAGAAAATGGAAAACTTTTTATCAAAGCCTGTGCCGAAGCCGTAGCCAACTGAGACGAACACAATCGCATCAACAGTTTCTCCTACTCGACTTGGGCGAAGTAAAAATGGCCAAAAGTCAATACAAACAAATATTTTCTACAGCTGATGGTCTATCGGTTATGGGGCATGCACCAAATTACAAGCAAAATATTATCAGACAAAAATATGTCGGATTAATGAAACCTTAGTTTCAAGCTCAAGGGGTTTTTGTACCCTTAAAATGTTCGTACACAACGCGGGCGAAGGAAATTTGGGGAGGAAGAAAAGACAGTGCATTGTTTTTAAGTGTTTCTAATTTATAACGACCAGGAAACACAGAGATCGGCAGGGCATTCCATAAGCGAGTTGTACGGCTTAGGAAAGAATCACGATATTTTAGAGTACGTCCGAAAATGGGCTTGAGGGTATACTGATGAGCATTCATAGCGAGACGGGTGTTACGGTTGAAAGCTTGAATGGGTGGAATGCTACTGGCGATTTCAATGGAGCACTGGTTGTGGAAATAGCGATAAAACAAAGTGTGACAGGAAACATTACGTCGGTGTTCGAGGGTGTCAATTGATTGACCGATATTAGTATCACCAATGAGTTTTATCACACGGTTTTGAATCCTATCTAGCAGGTGCAGAGATGTTTGAGGAGCACCTAACCAGATGTGGGCATTGTACTCCAATTATGGGCGGATTAATACCTTATATATTGTGGCCAGATGAGAGGGGGTAAACCCTGGGGCACACCAGCATTTATTTTGTGAATATCAGACTTGAATTGAACGTTCCGAAAGGTAATTTCTAATCCATTGAAGAAGAGAGTCATCGATCCCAAAAGCACGCATTTTCGACAAAAGAGCCTGATGCCAAACTGTGTCAAATGCATTAATTGGTCGCTGATACGCTTATGATTCTATCTAAGAGTTTTGCTGTTAAGATGGTGGCAACCCTGTTTTTATTGTATGCCTCTCCATATTAATAAATTTTGTACGCTTTTGTTTGGGTGTTCAAGTAGCGAATTTTGTTTATGAGATTTCGCCACTTCGTTCCTTGGACTTTCGAGACTTTTATCCTTCATTTCTGCAACGTTTTACCTTGCCATTCGTTATCTATTACCAGAGAGTATTATCTCTATCTCTATTCGCACCTTTATGTTGAACAAAATGTTAAATACCGACGAAGTTCTATCCTGTTTCAGGGAAGCGTTTTCTGCCCAATTTATAAAAAAGGATCATTATGGTGGGATCCAATAAATTATATGGGTATTTCATTCTTAGAAGCCTATAACAAAGTTTCCACATCCTTATCGCAGTGTTGTTTATCAGGATTGGATTGATAAAAATGTACTGCTTAGGAATTGCCACAGATCATGTTTTCGTATTCAGAAACTAGCGGAACCTGTTTTTAGAAGGAGCAAAAAAATTAAGGTCACCTTCTATACTCACTACTTACTTAGATGGCGCTACAGTCCGGGATGGACTCGGGCCTCAGAAAACTTGACTTTCCAGCTAGCACGGTCTTTTGATAGCTGCCTTCACTTGCGCGTACGACGTTGGCTGAGGTCCCCTTTCGCTTGTGTCCACGACCTAAAAGAGGCCGTCCTATACTGCGTTGTCCCTGTGGGTTGGAGTCGAAAACTTTCCGGGCTGGGACACTAGTGTCCATGCGCTGAAGGTGACCTAGCCATCTATGTCGAGTTATCCGAGCTTTTCTGACGAGGACGTCATCGTTGTACAGTTCGCTGTTGAAACGTCTCCTCTATTCTCCATTTTTTTCTGCTTTCGTCAATGTCCAAGCTTCTGCGCCGTAAAGCAGGACTGGGATGATCAGTGTTTTGTATAATGTCTTTTTGATTGCTCGTAATGGGGCTTTACTACTCATTCCGTCTAAGCCCAAGGAAGCAGCGTTTAGCAAGAGTGATTCGCATGACTTCCGCCTTGATATCATTGTCAGAGTTGCTATCAGACCCGAAGTAGATAAAGATACTTACTACCTCAAAATTGTTGTTGCCTATCGTGGAGATTCATTCAATACCTAAATAATAGTACCAAGTCAAAGTGATTTGACGCTGTATCAGGAGTACGACAGTGATGCTGTTTGAGCCAGTTCTATTAAAAGAGCATTCCATCTTCCACTAATACAACAAATTACAATATGGTTGAAACTAAAACTATATCCGGAAGTTTTAAAAATTCTTGATGACCAAAAAAGTCTGTCAAAAAAGGTAGCTCTTCAAGCAATTTATACTTCAAAAACTGGCCGCAGCTGGAAAGGAAGTCTTAAGTTAACGTGCAGTTTTCCGATAGATTGGAAACTTCAAGTGTACCAATTAAGAGAAAGTGTGTAGAGCTAGATCTTCCTATGTTGAACAGGCTTGCGGATCACTCCAACAAATGATTTACGATTTATATATTTGTGACTGTCTTAGTCAGTATTTGGACGAAAGAAACTCTTTTCCGAACAAGTATCGCACACGTGAAATAGGAGAAACGACGGAATTTGAGCTGAGGAGCGATCTCTTAAAGCTAAATTACATTCCGTATAAAGACGACTTACCAGTGCTCTTTGGACTATGAAATCTACGTGAAATGGAAGATGTTATACATTGGAGGATGATTAATCTTCAAGGATATAATGAGACATATATTCAAAGCTAACGTGTTCAGAACTTGTTTTGAAATATCTCAACGATTATAATGTTATGGAGCTACGAGGGTAGTCCCAGAAGTACCCCATCTGACGTATAGATGGCGGTTGTTGTTTAACAAGTTGAAAGTACCAACCTTATAAAGCTTAAATTTGAAGTTTGACGACGCTATGCATTTGTTCGGCAGCCGTTAATAACGCTCGCAATAAATTTTTAAATGGAAAAAATTGGTCATCGTTGTGTGATATAAGGCCTCAATTCAACCAACATCAAAGCGGAACTGGAGTCTGCTCCTTCATTTACAACAATAAAATATTGGGTGACAGAGTTCAAAGGAGCCCGTATGAGTCGCCAAGACGAACATCGCAGTGGTCGACCAATTGAGGTGAGTTCACCAGAAATGTTGAAAAAAATCCACAAAATGGTATTGGATGACCGTCGATTGAAAGTGCGTGACCTAACAGATATGGTAGGCATTTCAAAAACCACTACAGAAAAATTGAACATGAGAAAGCAGTGCGCAAAATGGGTGCTGCGATTACTCACAATGGAAAAAATATATTACAGCGTCGTGAAGATGTTTCAATCGAATGTGTGGCGAAGTTTGATAGCAATAAAGCCGAGTTTTTGCGTCAATTCATAACCCTGGATGAAACATCATTTCACACCCAAGACGAAGGAACAGTCAAAACAATGGATCCAAAGGGGAGACTCGGCTCCAAAGAGGGCGAAGACAGTTCCATCTGGAGGCAATGTCATGGCATCAGTTTTTTGGGATGCGCGTGGGTTAATTTTTATTGATTATCTTCACAAAGGAAAACCAATCAACGACGTGTATTATGCGAACTTATTGCAGCGTTTGGAAAATGAAATCAAGAAAAAATGGACGCATTTGGCGAAGAAAAAAGTTTTGTTTCATCAAGACAATGCACCAGTTCACACATCCGTCATTTCGATGGTCAAAATCAATGAATTAAAGTTCGAATTGCTTCCTCGCGCACCCTATTCGCCAGATTTAGCCCCCTCGGATTGTTTTCATCTCCGAATTTGAAAAAATGGCTACGTGGCAAAATATTTGCCAACAGTAAAGAGGTGGAGTCTGTGGTTGATGGCTATTTTAAGAAGCTCGACGATTCTCACTATAAATAGGGTATTGAAGCTATTAGACA
Organism: Volucella zonaria; assembly: GCA_963966105.1. NCBI lineage: Eukaryota > Metazoa > Arthropoda > Insecta > Diptera > Syrphidae > Volucella > Volucella zonaria. Next base: position 124,192,461 of record OZ014531.1, read on the forward strand.
TCGCTGGGAAAGTGTATTGAACTAAAAGGCGACTAGGTAGAGAAATAAAGATATTTTTTCCCAAATTTGTTGTGTTGTCTTTGCTAGGCCGGGTACTTCTGGGACTGCCCTCCTCGTATATCAGTATTACGCAAAAATTTTAGCTTATCATAGCAGAATTATGAATGATTCATAATTAGCCCTTTTTTGTTTCGTAAAATTTGTACAGATCAATAGTTAGATATGTTGAAATTTCAATCTTCTTCCTTTTCCTTTGTTTCTGTGTTTTTAGACACTTGGCCATAGTTATGTTCTATTGTTCAATAGCTTCCAACCTCAGAAATCATTTTAATTTAACCTTCAAGCGATTAACAATATTTAATATGCATGTTATCTTTAATTAACACATATTCCAACGTTCAGCGAACAACATTAATCATGTATTCGTATATTTTTTATTTAGATGGCGCCAATTTGCATTTGGATTCATCTTATGAAAAAGGCTAGACTGGAAAACATGAATATCAACCGACCCATACCAATCGCATTGAAAAATCACCACGAGTAGGTTTTGTTTGTATCATTGCCTTAACTTCGTTTAATTACACCTTGCAACTACATAGATTCCTGCAGCATTTAGTTATGCCGAACACCATGATGTCGATGAGTTTGGGAAATGATTTTCGCATCATACTTATTTGCAATGCATACTCAACCAACCAAGAGTATTTCTCTCGTCCAATGAATATTCTAGTTGAAGCTTTAAATGGAAATGCTAAAGCTGTTGGTGCACCAGGACCGGCAGCAGTTTCACAAATAACTTCACCATTTTCCATGGTGGTACTTGATAGTTTAACAGTCCATAGTAAAATGTCACTAATCCACAGGTAAACATGGTTTAACATTCATTGTTACAACTTCATAACCGATTGATTTCCACTTTCATAAATTAGCTTTGTAACGCAAATGATTAAGCAATCTCAGACGAAAAGTTCAGTTCCAGCTCCAGCGTTAGTCGAAACATATTCAAGACTATTGGTCTACACTGAAATCGAATCATTGGGCATCAAGGGATTCTTAAGTATGTTCTACAATTGATTGCATGACAAAGTTACAATAACGATTTACTTATAGGTCAACTATTGCCACAAGTCTTCAAACATCATGCGTGGGGAATTCTGCATACGCTTTTGGAAATGTTCTCCTATCGTTTGCATCATATTCCCACTCATTATCGCGTACAGTTGCTGTCACACTTACATTCCTTAGCATCTGTTCCTCAGACAAACAAAATGCAATTGAATTTATGGTAAGTTGGATATTGCTGAGCTGCTTAATCCAAGCTATGCAGAATTTTAGTAAGTATCATGGCAAGGAGCTTGTGATATTTTCTATATTGTTCTGAATATTCCCCAAATGTATTCTCCTTCGATGCAGTGAAATTAGCAAGAGCAAAGAGAATGAGGAATCAACGACGACGTAATTCGTCGTCATCTATTAAGTTCAGACGTGCTTAAATTTCGTCCCGCTTATTTATATTCATTTAATTTTTTCCTGCCTAATTTGCAATAATTCGCGCAAGCTATTTCTCGGTCATCACCTATGTTGTGTTTTGCTGACTCGTTTCGTTTAACCCAATTTCTCATTCACCTCATTTCAACTGTTTAGCTGACTCGATTTGTTTATTGAGTAAAAGTGTCTAATAACCCAATTCTCATTCGCCGCCTTTTGTGTAAATTTTCAACTGACCTACCCTAACTTATTCATCGTCACCATGTCTGAATTATGTGGAAGTGCAAATTGCTCCTTAACAAATGATCCCAATGCTGTTATGGTGATCTGCAGTGGTCTTTGTTGCAAGTCGTTCCATGCTCTATGCATTGGCTTGAGTAAGAGATCCATCGCGTACTTAAGAGATTTTAAAAACAAATTCTTGTTCTATTGTGATGAGTGCAAGGACATCACTCCGTCCCATATCTTGTTTGCTATTAAGTGTCTCAGTGATTTGGTCAATAACTTTGCGGTGGAAAAGAACCATGCCTTGAAATCAATTCACCAAATATGATGACATTTTAAAATCAGTTGAAGACTTATCAATATACTTCGAGCAATCTGCAATCTATAATAAGAGTCGATTTAGAAATTTATCTATGCAGTTGGCTCAAAATAGTGATTTAATAAAACGATAAACACGAAATTAGTGAAAATTTAAAAAATTTTATATATTGGGTCTACAAGTAAGTTTCCAGCGTTTGTCAGAGATGGCGCCACCAGTGGATCCCGGGCAGAAATGTCAGACCCCATGTGTTTTATTTGTAGGTTTTGTATCTGTCAACAACTTTGCAGCGTTATATTTGAGCAGTTCTATCGGTGTCGTACATTTTATCGAGCAAAATCATGGCAAGTTTCCAGCCAAATAAACGTCATTTGCGGGAAGCGCTGCTTTTATTCTTTAATATGAAGAAAAGTGCGGCTGAGGCCTATCGTTTGCTTTCGGAAACTTATGGGGCGGAATGTATTGGTGAATCGACGTGCCGCGAGTGGTTCAAACGACTCAAAAGTGGTAATTTTGGAGGTGAAGACAAGGATCGCCCCGGAAAGCCGAAAAGTTTTGAAAACGAGGAATTGGACGCTTTACTGGATGAGGATCCGTGTCAGATTCAAGAAGAACTTGCTGCATCATTGGGCGTCACGCAACAAGCCGTTTCCCTGCTCCTAAAAGCACTGGGATTCATTCAAAAGGTTGGAAACTGGGTGCCGTACGAATTGAAGCCAAGAGACGTCGAACGGCGATTTTGCATGTCCGAAATGTTACTGCAGCGGTATAAAAATAAATCATTTTTGCATCGTATTGTCACTGGTGATGAGAAATGGATTTATTATGATAATCCTAAACGCAGAAAATCGTATACAAAGCCCGGCGAGCCCGCCCAATCGACGCCGAAACGAAATATTCACGTGAATAAGGTCATGCTCTGCATATGGTGGGATCAATAGGGTGTCGTATACTACGAACTGCTTCCGAGTGGTGAAACCATCAAAGGACCATTATATCGAACCCAACTAATTCGTTTGAAGCGGGCATTAAAAGAAAAACGGCCAGAATATAAGACTAGGCATGAGCCCGTTATTTTTCATCACAACAACGTTCGGCCACATGTTGCGGTTTCGGTGAAAAACTATTTGGAGAATAGTGGATGGGAAATTCTGCCTCACCCGCCTTACAGTCCAGACTTGGCACCATCTGACTACCACTTGTTTTGTTCGATGCAGAACGCTCTTACGGGAATACGCTCCAGCTCAGTAGAGGAAATCAAAAATTGCCTCGATACGTTCTTGGGCTCGAAAGACGAGAATTTTTTTTGGTCCGGAATTCATAAATTGCCAGAAAGATGGGGGAAAGTTGTAGCTTTCGATGGACGATACTTTGAATAAAGCATTGTAACTATGTTTTCATAATAAAACTTCAAATTTTGGAAAAAAACGCTGGAAATTTACTTGTAGACCCAATACCATAGCGTTAAATCAATAATAAAATCGTACATCCCCACAATAACAGACTCTTAAAGTTTTCTACGGTCTTCCCTCGATTTTCATTTTCAAAGTACGTCCCGAAGTAGCATTTCCTCTCCGCCAAATAATGATCAATTGCTCATAAACATCATATGCCAAATGAGTGATTTAAGCAACGAGATAACCGAATCCCGAGCGCTGTTAAAGAAATTGCTGATCATATCCGGATAAATTCCAGTAAAATCGACGATATACCGCTGCAATCCCAGGCTCTACCGACTTAGATGCTTGAATCTGCAATTATGGAGCCATCAATAACTCCTGGGTCATCTTCTCCTCCACCACAACCCGCTCCGGAAATTGATGCTACTACACCAACTCCTGAACCCACAGCTGCTCAAAATTTCACTGTGGTAAATGATGGTGCAGAGTCCCCATACACAGAGTCCAACTCATTTTTGATTTGCGTAGGCGTATTGCCTTTCAAAAACAAGAATTTAATAACAGCTCAATACTCAATTTTTTGCATTTTCACAAAAAACACTCACATCGACTCACTCAAACGACTGTCAACTAAAAACTGCATGTCCAAAATGTCTGAAACTTCGGTAGGTAACTGTCGAATGCACAACTAGCATTCACTAGCTTTTATTGACGAGTGCCACTATCTCTACGTTGCGGTCGGAAACTTTTCAGGCAGCCCTCGCATATTCGCGCAAAATAAAAAAAAATCAAGACCTTTTTAAAATTCGTATGGGGCTCTTAGTAAATAAACCAAAACTGCACGAATGTTCTTTAACAACTCAGAAATCAGTTCAAATCACAGGAATAGATTCAAATTTAAATTAAAAAAAAACTTACACGATTTTCAGAGCTTTATCGTCAGTTATAAAAATAAATGTTCAGCAGTTTAAGATTTTACTAAAAGAAACAAACGATTTATATATATGTAAGTTTGTATAATTGGTATTGCATGCCAAGTAGCGTCCATAAGATCTTGATTCATTGTTGTGATGTCATCGATTCTTTCGACTTACCTATAACTCTTCTGTCAGAAGAGGCTTTAGAGGCTCGACATAAGGAAATAAGAAAAAATCGATTAAATCACACGCGTAAGATCAGTAGGGATCAGACAAACACGGATCTTATGAACGTTTTATAGTATTACATACTTCCGATCCTTTAATTTGGACACATAGAAGTATTTCTTCAAGGAAATCAAATAGGAATATCCCAGAAATAAATATGTACGAGTACTTACAAATTGAAGATTTGTCAAATAATTCACTTATATTTTAAGTGCTTCCTCATTTGATGAAATTGATTTAACTGATACAGAGCTTGAAAATAGCGATGACAGTAGTTTAATTTCAGAATAATTATATTGTAGCTTAACTCAATTATTTTCTTGATTTTATATTTAAAGAAAAATATGTAAATTATAATATTTAAACAGAAAAAATAAAATCTGTACATATGAATTTGAATTAAGAGTTTTTGTCCAAATTTCCATACAAATGCCGCACTGTGCATCGCCATGAAACCCCTGGTTTGAGGAATAAAGCAGCAAACATGTACTAAGATAACTCCCCTCCGAACCAGGTCGGCATAGGAAGTTGAAATCCTTAAAAGGTAAAAAAATGTGTTAAACCAACAAGGTGCAAGCAAAGACCCGGAAATTTAGTAAAACAGTCACAGTTGGTGCTGAGCATATGGAATAATCACTTCTGGAGACTATTAAAGGGCAGTACGTACTGCGTTTCTGTATTGAAAAGCATTTCCTCCCTTTATGTTCCATATAAAAGCAAATCAGAATCGCGCCAAAATATTTATTTCTCTTTTCCTGATAGCTCACTGTCTGGAGGACTAGGCGCGAAAAATATTCGAAGTTCAATTATCAGTTTTATTCCCATTCGTCGGTCGCTAATTTTTGATACGCTTACGATCTTATCTACGAGCTCAACTGTCAAGATGATTGAGTACTTGTACGCTTTCGTTTGCTGGTTCGAAATAGTAATTTACGTCAGTCCATGATGCCGTACTTTCAAACGATGGTATTCTCCTTCAATCTGTGTGTCGCCGATCTGCGCGAATGCCTGAATTGATATCTCCACCCCACCCCCATAGTGCGTATTATTCGGCAAGAATATATTAAACGAACGGATACTAACCACCTCGAACCGAAGAGACTTTGATTCCAACCCGGAAGAACTATGCCGGAGGAAAAGATCATTCTTTAGGTGGCGCGCAAAAATAAAATGGTAGATTTATTAATTGATGCTCAGGTCAGCGGACGAAACCATCCTTTTTAGCTTTAGATCGCAAGATCAACCTAAGCTTACGGTGTACTTTGATATGATTTTTATATTAAATAAAACAGAATTCTCACTTCGCAGCCTTGCTTAGCATCGACGGTGTTTGTGTTTGTTTTTATTTTCTTATAATGTCTCGGGAATTTAGGGTGGACAAAGCGAACATACGCGTTCGCAATCACTTTTCTACGCACGTCCAAGTCTGTAAATTCAAGCCAGCTGTTTTGGCACTCAGTGAAATACAGGTAGATCCCCACCCACACCTCTCAGATCACTCTGATCTGAAGCTACCTGGCTACGAACTAGTGCCACTATTCTTTTCTCACCGCGGTCTCGCCGTTTACGTGCATAGTGATGTAGCTTACCAAATTCCACCACAATGTAGTCCCATGTGGTTAAAATTCTATCTCTGTAAGCAAATTATCCACTACTGCTTTATTTACACAAACCCCAACCTGGACTTTTAACGAGTTTGATGCGCTCTCTGACTCTATTCAAAGAATTGTATCCCTGTACCCTCATACTGAAATCGTTATTACGGGCGATTTCAATATACACAATTCTGGGTGGCTTCGAGATCTTCGCTGCGGAAAATAACTTAACGCAGCTTGTAAATGAACCTACGCGAATACCAGACGTTGATAGTCATACCGTCAACACCCTGGATTTATTTTTAACTTCTCACCCTGATAAGTACACCGTTGGTGTGCTCTCCCCTAGGCTCGTCGGATCATTGTGTCCTAATTTCTTGTATGCTGACTACACAGTTAGAAAAAAATTTCCTAAAAGAAGCATATGGCAATACGAGAAAGCCAATTGGAGTGGACTTAACACCTCCTTTAGGAAATTTAACTGGTCGTTATGTTTCCTCGATAACGACGTGGATGCCGCTGCTGATATGATCATAAATACCATTGTCTTTGGAATGAGATCCTTTATCCCTCATCGGATCAAACCAAAAGAAAGGGCATAGTACGAATCGAGCTGTAAAGAGGCTGTCAAGGTTAGAGAAATGTTTTTTCGGTCCTTCAAGACAAATCTGACAGAGAAAAACCGAAAAAAGTTTAAATGAGCCAGGAATGACTGCAACGTCTTTCTTAAGCGTGTGAAATTTCAATACGACCAAAAGTCGAGGCAAAAAATACTACAATGTCCCAAAGGTAGTAAAAGCTTGCGGTCGTTTGTCAAAAACATCAGAAATTCTGCCTCATCCTCCATCCCAACTCTCATTTACAATGACATTCCAGCTGTCAGCTCTTTGGGCAAGTCCAATCTGCTTGCTGTACACTTTGCGGCCAGCTCGACACTTCCAGATTGTGCTTTATCTCCGTCTACACTTGAGTGCATCGAATCTTCAATGGGACAAACCCACTTTCAGACTCGTGTAGTAGCGAGAGTACTTAAAGATCTCAACATACATAAATCCGCTGTCCCAGACGGTCTATCTCCCCTTCTTCTGAAGAGGTGTTCTTCTTCGCTGGCAAAACCACTGCGTAAGCTTTTTTATCAATCCAACTCTTTAGGATTCTTTCCGAGCAGATGGAAAACAGCATTTGTCCAGCCCGTCCCTGAAAAAGGCGAATCTTCTTCTCTCTCGTCCTACAGTCCGATGAAATATCTCAAAACACGAAAACTTCTAAATGATCACAATGATATTCACAAAATAAGTGCTGGTGTGCCCCAGGGCTCCGTTCTGTCTCTGACACTCTTTAATTTTTATGAAGGATCTCTTGTCTGCCACTTCTAATCCAACATAATCCTTTGCTGACGATAATAGTCTCTGCTTTTCACATTCGTCTCCGAACTCACGTCCCTGATCTTCGACTGTAGAACAGGAAGGGCAGTGTATGTTAATCTCATTTAATTCCGATATCGGCACCATAACCAATTGGAGAACTATCAACAGAGTGGAATTTAATGCTTCCAAAACACAATGCTGTCTGCTGTCTTTAAAGCGAAATTTAAATACCCAGCCACTATTCATGAATGGCACTTATATCGTCGAAACCGAGAAACTTACCATTCTCGGTATGTGTGTCAATGATAACTAACGTTGGAATGACTACACATTTGATGTCGCCAAAAATGCTGCCAAGTGTCTAGGATTCCTCAAAACTATGTAAGAAATACTTTTCACCTTCTGATCTGGCCTCAATATATAAAGCATTCATCCGCCCAAAATTGGAGTACAACGCTCACATCTGGTCAGGTGCGCCTAAATAATCTCTGCATCTGCTAGACCGGATTCAAAACCGTGCGATAAAACTCATAGCTCATACCAATATCACTCAGTCAATGGTGATATTGCCGAGCTCTATATTTTCTAGTCATTATAACATTCAGACATTTAAAACCAACGTACATCGGTACCTATCCTTCCTTTCTCCCTAATTTCCTTCGGCCGCGCTGTGTGCAAATATTTTAATGCTACCTTAACCCCTTGAGCGCGCGCTACTTTATAAAAAAACAAAAAGATGAAGAAAGGTAGCTGGTAACTCTAGCAGACTAGAGTTGCTATCGGGAGTTGCTATCGGGAGCGTTAATTATTTAATTTCCATTCAGATTGGCAGTGCTGGTCTAAGAATCTATACTGCTGCAGCCTAGATTATCACGTATAAGTTACTTAACAAATAATAGCGCCATATCAAGTTATATTAGAGTAAAATATTCATTCTCGCTCAAAAATCTTTTTTATATTAAAATACATTCACCCAATCCATTATAAACATTTCTTCTCCAGCTTCGAATCTACGGCATTGCGACTTATAACCGGATTGGGGTCAGCTGAAGTTCAACCACAACTTTCACGGTACTTCAACGAGAAGACACCAGGCTCCGTAGCATCAGGTGAAAGTGAGGAGCTTAATCGTGTTCTTATTCTAACGCTAGCCAGATCAATGCATATTACGGGATCAGGTCAGTGAATTTTCATAGATCGCATCCATAAACCCTAATTAAATGATTTTTAAAAAAGGTGATGACTTACAAGCCTGGTGTAAGGATCTTCTATCTAATATTATGCAAAACACTCCGCATTCATGGGCTAAGCATTCACTGGAATGCTTCCCACCAGCCCTTAACGAGTTCTTTACATTAAACAGCACACCGCTTGAAAACAAACAGCAGCTTAAAAAATCTGTTGACGAAGAATACTGCAATTGGACGTCCATGTCTAATGAAAATGACATAATAGCACACTTTATTCGCCCGAATACGAATCCACTATTCTTGTGCCTTCTTTTCAAGATGATATGGGAGACTGAAAACATCAGCCCTGTAGCATACAAGTACGATAAATATTGTCTATACCATCAAGATCAAATAACTTAGTAAGCTTGTAATTTTAGAATCCTAGAAGGCATCAGTGCAAGGGCTTTGTCAGCGCATTTGAGAAAACTATGCGACTATCTGGTGTATGAAGTCGCCAATTCGAATGGCAAAGATTTCATTCACAAATGTGTTGACACTATCAACAACATGATCTGGAAATACAATGTAGTTACCATTGATCGAGTGGTACTTTGTTTGGCTTTGCGTACCCAGGAGGGTAACGAAGCTCAGGTCTGCTTTCTTATCATTCAATTGCTTTTGCTAAAAGCATCGGAGCTGAGGAACAGAGTTCAAGAGTTCTTTAAGGATAACAATCCCGATCATTGGAAGCAGAATAATTGGTATTACATAGTATTTAGTTTTTTGGAGACAGAATATGAAATATTTCCCATTTTAGGCACGAAAAACACCTCGCATTCCATCAAAAGTATCCAGAGAAGTTCGCTCCTGATGAATCAGCCTCACACCCCCCGTTGCCAGTTTACTTTGGCAATGTTTGCCTGCGGTTTTTACCGGTCTTAGATATAGTTATTCATCGGTTCATCGAACTACCAATTCAGCATGTGCATCAGATTCTTGAGGTGATCCTTGATCATTTGGGTTGCCTGTACAAATTCCATGGTGAGTTTATTTTTTTTATTGAACAAGAACGTACCAACTTTAGCTTATTGGCCTCTCTTTACAGATCGTCCTATCACTTATCTTTATAACACCTTGCATTTCTATGAATGGATATTGAGAGAGACACCTTCGCTTAAAAAGAAACTAGTCAGCGCTGTAACAGGAGCTTTAGTAGACGTTCGGCCATCAAATTGGGCTCTAAGCGAACAATATCAAATTTATTTACAAAGCAAAGAAACTCTTTGGAATCCTGAACTTAGTTATTACATGAGTCTATTGCGACGATTGGCTGATAGTAAGTGTTTCCTAGAATCGCTGGAATGTGAAACTAAATAATTTTCTATTCTCTGAAGCAATAAGTGGCAAAAACTACTTTTATCTGGCAGACTGGCGTTTCAATGAATTTCCAAATGCGCCGAGTCATGCGCTCTACGTCACATGTGTTGAATTATTGAGTCTTCCAGTTGCTCCGCAAATTGTGGGAAATAATCTCATTGATGTTATCGTGAAGGGTTATCCATTGATTCCACAAAAGGAAATCCACTCATACATCAATGCAGTCGGCATTGTCTTGGCAGCTTTACCAGAAACATATTGGAGCACAATCTACGATCGTCTACAAGAAGTTATTAGCTCACCCAAAATGCTTAAGTGGTCATATCGATTTTCTGCATTTACACTCTTCAATTTCAAGGCAGTTCGTGAAGCGATGATTGAAAAGGTATATGCGGTTGTTCTCGCAGTGGCTCATTCGGTATTCCATCACATGGGTGGAATTAAATTAGCCACTATGACGAGGTAAGTGTAAATTGATTTTTATTACAGTTTGTTAAAAATACGTTTCTTCATAGATATTTACAAGAAAAACTCAAACCATGCGTAAAAACGTCCCATCAACTGGTGTTTTTGTGCCACATATTTGGACCATTCCTACAGCGTATAGAACAAGAGAAGCCAAATGCTGTAGCTGGTATTGCTATTCTATTGTACGAGTTGCTGGAAGTGGTCGATAAACATCATTGGGGTGAAAATCTGGAATATATGGACCAAATTTGTGATTTTTTGTAAGTCATCTTAGAAAAGTAAATACCATATGTATACGATTTAACAAAAGCATAACGTAGGTATCACATTAAATACATCCACGTTGGGAACTTAATCAAAAACGAGTCGGAAACAATTATAAAACGCTTAAGACCAGCTCTTCAAATGCGACTCAGATTCATAACCCATCTCAATGTGGAAGACATTCACTCTGAACGATGGTAAAGGATAAAAGAAGTCATTAAACACATTCAATAATTGGTGTTTTAATTTTGCAGTAACGAACCAGCAATCGCACCTCAACCCAGCATTGGTGGACAACCAAATCAAGGAGCAACTCCACAACTAAATCAAGGAATTTCAGCCCAACAGCAACAAGTCCAACCTCAAGTTGTTCCCCAGCAAGTTATGCCTCAACAACAGCAACAACCTCAGCCCCAACAGCAGCAGCAGCTACAACAGCCACAACAAGGACCACAAATGAACTCAATGGCCAATTTGCAACAACAACAACAGCTACAACAACAGATTCAAATACAACAGCATCAACAACAGCACTTGCAACAACCTCAACAAATGCAGCCGCAACAACAACAACAGCAACAACAAATGCAAATGCAACAACAGTTGCAACTTCAACAACAACAGCAATTCCAACTTCAACAACAACAACAGCATCTGCAGCAACAGCAAATGCAGCACATTCATCAACAACAACAAATGCAAATGCAACAGCAGCAACAAATGCAGCAACAGAACATGGGAATGCGTCATAACTAACTCACATACGCAACGACGTCTCCGTTTTTCTATACATTCATGCTGGAGTTTGTGTGTCGTAAAGTTAAAATAATAATAAATAAATTTGCTCTCACAAAAATTCAAATTTAAAAAAAGGTACCTTTACGGCAACAAATATACGAGGGCGGGTCAATAAGTCCGTGACTTTTGGATTAAAACAGATTTTTTGATAAAAAAAATAATTTTATTTTTCAACGTAGTCTCCCTTGAGCTCTATACACTTTGTCCAACGCTTCTCCAATTTTTTTATCCCTTCCAAAAAAAATGATTTGTCGAGGTCCTCAAAATAGGCCTTTGTTTGCGAGATGACTTCATCATTGGAGTCAAATCTTTTTCCACCAAGCCACTTCTTCAGGTTTGGGAACAAGAAGTAGTCGCTCGGAGCCAAATCTGGAGAATAGGGTGGACGAGGGAGCAATTCATAGCCCAATTCATGGATTTTTGCCATGGCAACTGCACATGTGTGCACCCTTGCATTGTCTTGGTGGAAAAGAACTTTTTTCTTGGCCAAATGAGGTCGTTTTTTTTTCAAATCGTCATTGAATCGGTCCAATAAGTTGGCATAATATTCCCCATTGATTGTTCTTCCCTTTTGAAGGTAGTCAATGTGGATTATCCCGCGCGCATCCCAAAAAACAGTCGCCATAACTTTATTGGCTGACAAACCCACCTTGGCCTTCTTTGGCGCCGATTCACCCTTAGAAACCCACTGTTTTGACTGTTGTGATGGATCCATGTTTCGTCCACGGTTACAAAACGACGCAAAAACTCCTCCATATTGCGATTAAACAACGCCAAACCTTCCTGTGAAGTTGTTACACGATTGCGTTTGTGGTCGACTGTGAGCAAACGCGGCACCCATCTTGCGGAAAGCTTTCTCATGCCCAAGTGATCATTCAAAATTGAAACCACTGAGCCATGCGAGATCCTTACGGCTTCCACAATCTCTCGCACTTTCAATCTTCGGTCGGCCAACACCATATCGTGAATTTTTTCGATTGTTTCGGGTGTAGAGACCTCAACTGGGCGTCCAGGACGTTCGGCATCTTCAGTGCTTGTACGGCCACAACGAAATTCAGTAAACCACTTTTTTACCATTGAAATCGATGGTGCAGAGTCCCCATAGTATTTATCAAGCTTAGCCTTGGTCTCGGTAATGGTTTTTTTTCGCAAGAAATAATGCTTAATAAGCACACGAAATTCACTTTTTTCCATTTTCTCCTCAAATTAGTGAGTAGTCCGATAAAAATAGCTGTCAAACACAAACTAACTGACGCAGCAAGTTTAAATTTTGACAGGAGTCAACTGACAGATGCCTGTTGACAGGAGCAGTGTTGCTGTTTCAGTAAAGAGGTCAGAAATTCAAAAACTTATTGACTTATTGACCCGCCCTCGTACGAAGATGATCGCTGAAAGAAACACCCTTGTATTTTAATTCTCTTACTCTCTCTGCGCATGTGGCCCTTGCCCAACTGTTTTGAATGGCACTATACCCGTACTCATATATCTTTTTCTTGTTGCCTTCCTTTTACTAACAAATTGTATCCATCCATTTGTAGTATTGAAGTATATGCACGATGTCTGTTGGTCAAAGATGTAACAACTTCCATACGTCGTAGCATATTCGCTTGTGTTAAAAAGTACGATGCTTCTAACAATTTCAGTCGAGGCCTGGTTGTAAAAATTGGGATAAAACAATCCAAAGCAGGATTTATGGATGTCAATTGACTATGCAATATGAGTTTCATCATAAGACTATGAATCGTGCAAATGCAGAGTGGATTTAGGAGCACCTAACCAGATGTAGGCATTAAACTTTTTTCGATCGGTCAATGAAGTGGTGAAATACTTCTTACATCGCCTGAGGAAACCTAGACATTTTACAGCATTTTTGACGACATCGAATTTGTGGTGATTTCAACGTAGGTTGTCATTGACATGCATTGCAGGAATGGAAAGTTTTTCAGTTTCGATGATGCAAGTGGAATCCCTGAATAGTGGTTGGGTGTTTAAGTTTCGCCTTAACGACAGCAAACAGAATTGTGTTTTGGAAGCATTAAAATCTACTCATTTCTCCGCTTAGTAACAAAGGTTGCTAATCAACAGACGAAGAGTAGGAACGTGACTCAGGAATGAATATACAAAGCAGAGTGTTGTCATCAGCAAATGCGCATACTGGATTAGAAGCGGTTGACAACAAATCATTAATGAAAATTGAAACGACTGTGGGAAACAGAATGGAGCCCATGGTTCCACTTTTCCATAAGTGGACCTGTTGTACGAAAATCGTAATGCCGGCCATTAAGAAGTTTTCGAGTTGCGAGATATTTCATGAAGTGACGATTAATCAGCGCTCCCATCACCATCATCTTTTAGAGACGAGCTGGAAAAATCCTGTTTCTTATCTACACGGAAAGAGTCCTAAAGAGCACGTTTGATAAAAAAATGTACGCATTAGTTTTGCCAGCTTAGAAGCACACCTCTTCAGAAGGAGGGAAGATATGTATATACATCTGAAGAGCGAATTTGTATATGTTGAGATCTTTGAGTACTCTTGTTACTACACGAGTGCGAAAGTGGAATCGTCCCATTGAAGATTCGACGCACTCAAATGTAGGCGGAGACCATGCACAAGCTGGAAGTGTTGAACTGGCTGCAAAGTGTTCAGCAAGCAGCTGGAATGTCATTGTAAATAAACGTTGGGATGGAGGATGAGGCAGAATTTCTAATGTTTTTGACGAAGGACCAAAAAGTATATTACCTTTGAGAGATTGTAATATTTTTGAACCAGTTTTTGGTCATATAGAAATTTCATGCGCTTGAGAAAGGCATTGCAGTCATTCCTGGCTCGTTTGAACTTTTTTCGATTTTTCTCTGTCGGGTTGATCTTGTAGCATAGGAAAAACATTTCTCTAGCCTGAGAGCCTCTTTACAGCTCGAGTCGTACCATGCCTTTTCTTTTGGTCTGATACTCTTAATCCGCTAAGGGATTCATTCCAAGGAGAATAGTCTCAGTGATCATATTAGCAGCGGCATCTACATCATTATCGAGGAAACATAACGCCCAGTTAGTTCCTAAAAAAGGTGTTAAGTCCGCTCCAATTCTCGTATTGCCATACTGTGTGGTCGCAAATATCTTCGGCTGATTTAGGCACCTTTAGTTTGGATGTTTCTGGGCTGTTAGTTGAATCATCTACTGACCCGGGTTTCGTCCTCTTTATTGCGGGAGATTCGTCATCATCAAAATATGAATACGTCCTCTATCATCCTGTAGATCTGCCGGTTAGTAGATAACCCTGAATTGGTGGATGGCTTGCTGATTACGATGGGGGGTTTTGCCCAGCCTAAGACGCTTTTTATCAGTAGCTGCTGGTTTATTTAAGACTGGGTATTTTCTCTTGTACTTTTTAAACTTTTCCATCGAAAAATTTCGATCAGCTTCGTAGTCATCTTCAAAATGATTGGATTCATTTAGACTTCAAGGTATTGATTGCAGAAAATTATTGGTCAATCATGACTTCAAAATGAATGCTGATTTATTTATTTTAAGTTGAAGTCATTGAATCGAAACAAATCCACGTGAATTCTTGGTATGACTTTAAGGAATGCATTCCTCAGTGGTTGCATTATTTTACAGCCCTGCCGATAGAATTCGAAACGTTGTGTTTTGACATCTTCCTCTATAAGTGGTAGGTATTTATACTGTCCTGTTTAATAATGCCCATTACCCATCGCATTGGAAAACAGCGGAGGTGCATCCAGTTACCAAAATAGATAACGCCGAATCTTCGGTCGAAAGTCTTCTTTCGATTATCGAATACAAGGTATTAGAGATGAGGCCCAGATTAAATAGGTTGGGAATAAGAACATAGTTCTGGATAATTAATTCAGTTCAAGGTGGGGCTTGATATTTCATATGCTGCTTAAACTTAAATCTGATACCCAATGGAACAAATTTATGAAGAAATGCGCTGGTTCCTTGGATACCAAATAATTACAATAATAGAACGTTTCTTTATGCTGAGCGGACTGGACATACGTAAATTAGTAAACCACTGCTGCACATTGTTTTTAATATGCTCAGTGGCACCTTATTGAAACGGTGTGCTATAAGATGCGGCTACTTCGCCGATTCTATGCAACATCTACGCGAGTGCTCCTGTGAGCTCACTTTATTGCGGCTTACGTAGGCGCCTTGAATGCGAACGGATCAGTTACAAACATCGATGTCGTTAATTTACTCTTGAAATGTGGCATCGATATGATTAAACGATATAGTGATTGGAAATTGAAGATCAACTTCCAGAAGTCAAAAACAATTCTTTTAGGACGAAAAACAATCAAAAAGAACTGGCGAAAGCTTATGATCGTGTGACAACAGAGTCACTTGCTCGTCGAAATATAATGAGATATCTTGGGATCTGGCTAGATCAATACGTATCTGCGTTTTAACAGAACATGCAGATGTTGTTCTGTTCAGCCAAAGGTGCTTTTGCATGTACAAAGAGAGTGTTTTATAGCAGCCTGCTCGATGCAAAGGTGAAGGTAATCTACTATACGACCCAAACTTATTGAAAAAATTCGTCTTCGTTTGTACATGAAATTCTATACTAAAAAGGTACTGTGCAATATGGCGAGGCTAATAAGAGTGGGCATGGCACAATGCAAGGGGGATGATCCTGAAGAACACCCTGATATGGGGATTCCATGTCCGTTTAGACTGCTTCATTCCCACAGAAGCGCATCTCTATTTACATAGTAAAGTGCCGATCTATGAAAAACTAGGGGTGTCGCTATTCTTTCACATTGCTGTGCCAAAGATTATTAGTTTCTTAAGGGGAGCTGATATATTAAAATAATAATCAGTCCTATCGAGGTATCCGTTCGGAAGAAAATTTTCTCCGATTTCGTACAAATTTCCGTTCGAGGCATCAGTTCCGAAACACTCGTCGGACACATCCTCCGATTAAATCTAACGCACATAACCGCAGTGCGATGTGGTGCGTTAAGTCAACAATTTTTAACAGCTACGCGGCAAATTTTTTCCGAAGTTCTCCGACGAAGAATTGTTGCGGAAAATTTCAGGAAAAATGGATAGGACCTCAAAATTGTAAGTAATAAAACTAAAAAAATTAATTAACATGCTATCAACCAAAGTTGATATCACACTGTAATGGAACTAAAACAGCTGTTTATGTCAAATGGACGCGCTTATATGCTTCATTTATTTTGTTACGAAACGGATACCTCGAACGCAATTTGAGTTCTGAACGGAATTTCTTCCGAACGGATACCTCGATAGGGATGATTGCCTCAGGATAGTAATTTTATTGACTAAGTTTTGAGCCGGGTTCGTCCTTTTGGCTGAAAAATGAGAAAATTTTTGTTGTGCTAAAAGGGTAGCTATCTTATTAGGCAGGATTATTACATCAAAATTTCGAATTTCAACCACACATATCTCACTCGCCGGAAAAAATGCTAGCTCCACCAAAGTACTAGTATAAAGCATTTCCTCCCTGGCAATCTTCCCATTAGTAGATCTTTCGACGAACCAATTAAATCTGCACCGATGAAAAGCATTTCCTTCTTTAGTGTTCCATTTAATAGCTCATCAAAATCGCGCCAAAGTATATATTTTTTCTGATTGCTTACTGTCCACGTTCCGTTCCCAATTAATACGTTTTATTGCCATATGTCGGTCGCTAACTTTTTATACGCTTACGATTTTATTTAATAGGTCCGCCGTTAAGACGATGGGAACTCCGTTCTTACATTGTTCTGTTCCGTAATAAAAAAAATTTTACGTTTCGATTTTGCGTTGGCGTAATACGTTTTCTGATTCAAAACTTTTCTTTTGCGCCACCGGTAATCACCCAAAGTGGAAACCCGATAATCCAGTGACTACCATGAGGTAAAATGAGCACAACTGATATGTGTTCATAATGACAGTATGGGGCATCGCCAGGTTGAAGCCCCTTGGCGCTCACCCTTATCCTACATCGTCCTGCCGTTTAACCAGCTTGTTAAGGTAAATGCAATATAACCCAAATGCATGATAAAATTTGAACATTTTTATTTAATTGTACATCAATCACTGGAGGCTCCAAAATAAAATCTCTGCTTCCCTACTTAATTTTTTCGAAGTTCTCATCGGTCTTTGGCATCCCCAAATACAACTTCACTATGTATGTTGTACCAAGCAGAACCAACGTAGTCACTTCCATAATAACAAAGTGTGATATTGACGATCCAATTTCCAACCAAGAGCCGGTATTGCGCACCAAATAGAGGAAATTCAAGCCCATGATGTCGCATATAAATAGCAAAGCAATGAATACTCTCCGTTCATTAAGCATGGCACCAACGGTTCCATAAATAATCGCCACATTTAGCAGCATGGGCAAAAACAGTTTCAAAATAACCAAGCCCATTATGATCCAAGGCGAAAAGTTTGTAATAAAGCATCGCATAACGTTCGGATCGAAAGAACTCACAGAAGCAATGTTGCCCGTACCAAAGAAACCAAAAAACGTGTACAGTAGAATCGCCAAAGCGAATTGGAACGACTGTGCCAACTCTTCGCTTTGTGAGGGGTTGATGACTTCAAACCTAGGAAGAAGGTTTTTCTGGGAGAAGGTAAGCATGACCTGCGAACCAAGAAGAACAATAAAAATTCCTTCATAGCTTGTGCAGAGCAGGACGTATGCAGTAGATAAACTAAAAAAGACAAGTTCCACTTGCAATTTTGGAGAACTGCTGCGCAGATAAAATGGCGATGAGAGACAGTGTAAAAGAAAGAGCCACGACAAAATACGGCAAGGCAGTGGAACGGCTTCCTGAGAGGTATGCTTGAATACGCAGTATGCTGCATTTGTTAGTCCTGCAAATGCTAGCAGGAAAATCCACCTCGGAAGGTTCGATTTAACTAGAAATCCTCTAATTAGGGTAAGAAGTGCTCCCAGAGCCAGAAACAGATCATTTTTATCTCCCATAGCTGCGGGAAGAAGGGGAAATACTGAAAGTAAAATACTTAGCGTAAGCCACAGATAGAACTTGACACCTTCCTCCTTCAGTCGTTTAAATTTTAGCGAAGCAAACAACAAGAACACCAGCGTGATAAATTCCCTTCTAAAGAACGAAGTAACCATCAAAACAGCTCCAAGTACGACAACAAGAAGCATTATTGAGTTCTTTGCTGTTAACAAAGACATTACCCAGTTTTTCTTGCCGTGGAAGCTCTGAAGCAACAAAAGCCACATAAGCACTGGCAAGATCATATAAAACCCAACTTCCAACGGTATTCTCTGCAAGAAAATTAAGACAACTAGAAGAAGTGCAACCGTGCCTGGCCCTATTAGAGGACTCATTGAGGTCATAGGCGTACTGCGAACAAAGAAAGTTATCAGGCAGAACATCCAGATAAGGAATGTCAGGCTAGTGCTGACGAGAAGCAATTTTTGATAGTAGGTGTGGTAGTAGTCAATTCCTTCTAGGGCAATCTGCATTATGAAGTAAGACTCATGGGTTGCTTCATTGAACTCTTTGGACTGAAGGAATCGATCAATTCTTGAACGAAACTCATCAATTAATTGCGAATTTAACGATTTGAAGGAGGGTAAGTAGCGCGAAAAGGCTCCTTTTTCAAAATCAAGCAAAAGTGATTCAAATTGAGTTATTAGTTGAAGCGCATTTGAGTATGTCGCAGCAGCTTCATATTCCGAGGAAACATTCAACACTTTCTTTGGTAGTATTCCGAAATTGTTCATTGGTGGCGGCAACCCAATTAAAGCCGACATCAATGGTGTCATCTGACCTTGTTCCATGCTGGCAAGAGGAATTGCTGTGCCATCAACTTGGATTTCGTTCTCAGCAACCGTAGACGCATCCCAATCGTTAATCCCTGCACCCCAAATGACAAATGGCGTTTCAGTTTCGAGAGGATCTCCAGCACCATGTGAGCCTAAAAGGATACATTATAAATCTGATTTAATGCGAAAGTGCTCATGCTTACCATGGTTAGTCATTCCATGATCAGAAGTTAGAACATATGCAGTTCTTCTGTCCGAAAATGTGCGCTCAAAGAGTTTGTACATGTCGTAGATTCCTTTCTCTGTACTGTGCAAGGTTTCGAGAAATAATCCTGAACCCGGTTTGTGTACATGACCAGCTATATCCAAGCCTAGAAGATGCAAAAAGAACACAATCCGTTTCTGTTGTCCTAAATCGGCTGCTTTTCGTTTTAGAAATAGTTTGACCTTCTCAAACACCCATTGGTCGACTTTGGACGATTTGTCAGTTCCCGTAAAATCATACTCATCATATGCATCAATTAAAAGTCTATCTTCTGCGGTAATCTTAGAGAAGATGTGAAGCACGTCCATAGCCCCCCATGCGTATGTGTGAGAACTTCGATTGAAAACATTGTCAAAATCTATAGGATTATCTTTCCAGCCGCGCAGTACTGCTGATGGATCTTCATATAGGCCAGCAATAAGGGCTATATGACCAGGACGTGATTCAGTGGGCACTCTGGTCTTTGAGATGCCCACAATACCTTGATGTCGAAATAGCTGGCGGATATGTGCAATGTCAGCGCATTGGTTCTTAAAAAATGACTCTGCACGAAGTCCATCGGTTACTATCAATACCAAACGGTCGGCAGGCGGATTTTCAAGCCCCTTCTGCGGCTGCAGACCAGTTATAACCGGCGAACGGAAGTAAATCACAAAAATCGAACCAAGAAACGCTAAATGCACTACAACGGCGTGTATTATCCACATTTTTATTCACTGCTTGCGACTTTGAGGATCACAACGAAAGTGACATGTGCCCAGGAAGGGAAATAACTCTTCCGCCAAGTGAATTACTCGATTTTTAATTGATAAAAACATTACGAATCATTCACCCGAAATTTTAAGCGCTTTGTGTTTACATGTATTTTTTATTATTTGAATGAAATGTCATTGGCATTCAGGCGACGAGACTAGAAAATGAACAATAAGTAGGTAGAAGTTATACGTTGCGCACTTTTTTCTTAACTTCTGATCGATTTTCAAAATTGTATAATAATAGCATTATTATTTTTTATTTTATATGTTTTTTTTTCACAAGGGTTTGAAGACGAATGCTGGGACATAACATATCGTAAAATATTAAAAAAAAAAATTGTTTCATGTCGGTAATATAGTTCTAAGCATACAATTTTCTAGTAGCGTTCTTAAGGCTCCTGAGAAATGTGGGCACCAAAAATGCAAAATGTATGTACCAGATTGCAAATAAGAAGTTCAAAAGCATTTGCGAACGGACTGTACATTCAAAACTTCTCGTCAGCGATTGCGAACATAAAAAACAGTATGCCCGTTTGGAAGATGGGAAAAATGCTTAACGGTATGCTTTTCGCTAATGACATTCAATTTGAAGCACCCATTTTAGCCGAATACTTCGGAAAGTTTCTAAATCTACGGTAAAATCTAAACTATATGTAGTGTGCGCTACCTCGCATCGAAGTAGACCTATAACTTTGCAGGATGTCATCGGAGTTATACATACATGCTGCTCAAATAAGGTCCCAGGAGAAGATCGTATTCCTTACGAATTCTTTAAAATTGCTACGGATGCCTTCCTACAGTAGCTCACGGAAACGTATGATTTTATTTTCAGTACTGACGAGAAAAAACTAACATTCCCGATATTCAAGAAAGAAACCCAAATGAACCAAACAACTACAGAAGCATATTTTTTTTTGAATGCGATTTTGCAGGAATCATCTTGGTTTCCTCAAAGATTATTTGACAACGTCTTCTGTCTAACAAGCATCGACTGGATAAGGGTAAAAAAGTGTATCCCTTCTTCATAGATTTTAAGGCGACTTTTAAATGCATTGACAGAAGAGCTTTGTTCTTTAAACTGAGCCACCTGGGAGTTTCGGTACAAAAAATGTACCAAGGTAGCAACACAGACTGGGATAGAAACATTTTGCCTAACTGGTTGTTTAGCTTAAATCTGGAGTGAAGCAAGGATGTCTGCTAAGCTCTCCATTTCTTTGTACCCTCACACGAAGTATACGTAAACAAAACAAGTTTAGGAAATGGACTACAGGAACTTTTAATCAAGATCGATCTATAAAGTTTTAAACCATAACCTTGGGGACCGAAACTATTTTCATGATCGGAATAGCTTGCGGGTAATCGCTACAGTATTCAAAGCCAACGACGAGCTACTACAATTAAATTACATCCCACACAAAACCGATGGAAGTAATGAATATACATCGTGCAACCACAGAACAAGAATACATGGCATTCGTTTGATTGGAATTTGCCCATTACTGAGCTCAATTAGAACATCCTTTTATGGAAGAAAAAACAGAAGGATTGTCTTGCATAGATCGTGACGGTCACCTTCGCAGAAGGTAACGATAATAATATCCCACAATCCCGGTTTTTAATTAAAAATTTCTCATCTGCTACTTCTCATTCGATAAGTTCCAAAATTTGTTGCAGCTAGTTGATACAATATACGTCGACGTCCCTTGCTCCGTCTTAGTATCATCAAACAGCCCTCAACCATGAAATAAGATCAGTCGGTGTCGGAAACCTCAATAAAAATGAAAACGGTTCGTAGATGTCTTCAATGGCAACCATTCTGTAGTTGGTGACACGCTATTGAAAGAAAGCAATCCTCACATAAAACTTGGTAGGTGCGTAAGCCTTAAAAAAAAATTTCAAGCAACTCATAGACGTGACAAGAGGACTTTAAAACTATCTACAAGCCATAGAAACAAGAGAACGTTCCGAATGATTGTCTTGAGCAGGACAGTAATTATAACGGTAATAAATGCACACAACAATAAAACAAAATTAACTAAAATCGAGTTTGATAACATGAGATATATTTTTTCAAAACTTAACAACACATTAGACAAGCTTAAACATTGTTATCAACGACTATGTATGTGGAAACAGATTAACAAAAAATAGTATCTACTTGGTGAACCCTTTGAAATTTATCTAAGAATAAAGCAGCCATTTCATTTCTTTCCGATAATTGGAACTTTATTCGTAATCTCTGAACTGACAGCCGATTCTGTTTCTTGTGCTTCCTTCGCCTTGGCATTTTCAAAATCACGTTGCTTCTGCAGCTGTCGAAACTCCGTTGGTGTCAACATTCCACGAAGTATCGTGTCGTAAGCAACTGTCACGCCTTTTTTTGACATTTTCTGAAAGAGCTTCCAACATTCTCGTTCCTTGATTGAGCGCACGTAATCTGGAAAATTATAGTCCACAGAATTCTCTTCCGAAGAGGTATTATTAATAAAGATATTATTTTCCTTGCCAACCGATACATTCGATGTTTCATCGCTCTTGGTGATTTTTTCCAGCTCTGACATTTTTACGGAACTGTCAAAAAAACGGTAAATTAAAATTTTATTACATTACCGGACAATACTCGTACTTACCAATTCTCGTAATCACTTAGAAATATTGAAACAGGAGGTGCTGTTGGAGGTCTATTGGATCTTAGTCTGGCTGCTAATGGTGCAATCGATCCTCTACGCAGCATATGAGGGAATTCTTTTACGGCCATCTGATAGTTGGGATGTTCATTTTCCTGAAACGAAACTGCAGCGAGATTCTAGACAAATTGTCAGATCAAATTAACTCATTCGATACTTACCAGATTTGCCAGTTCTTCTTAACGATGGTGCACGTCCTGATTGGGTTTCCTCAATCAATGCGTTTTCTTCTTTTTCAGAATCACTGCCTTCTGAGCTTATTAGCGAAACTAACGTTATAACATCTGACGCGCATGTAGATCTAGATCGGGATAGGATCTTTTTACCATTGGGTCCAGACGCAGGGGTACCAGCTGTTGGTTCAGGTTCACCTTCACAAAAAAAAGAAGAAAAACATTCAGTGATCTATGGTAAAGAAGAGCAACGGAATAATGACTTTTGTCGCAGCTTAAATTTCGCGAAATTGCCTTTCGACGTCGTAATTTACGCTTGTTATTGACAAGGATGTTCTTTGTGGTGTCATCTAGTGATCGAACCGGTGCTGACATAGCCCGAACTAATGGTGGTCTCTGCTGAATGGTTAGAGATGGAGATGCACTTAGTGGAATTGAATTTGATGGAATTGTTGGAATCGAATTTAAATTAGGGACCTGTGGACCTCGACTTGCTTGAAATTGTGCTCGGCGTTGAGCTGCAGGGGTTATACGTTTTTCTTGTTGTAATTGTGACTTTTCTTCGTTGATATTTGATACTGGACCCTTGAAAAATGGTTGGCGTGCGTCGGTTTTCTGAAACAGGATAACATTTTAGTAAAACAATTGTTAAACATAAAAACTAAAACAAAACAAAAATTTGCTATCTATGTTAGTTCATTTATGCCGTGCGTTCGTTCTGGAGCTGATGCAGCGTGGCTATCGCGTACATTGTACGTTCGGTGAATGTGAAGAACACGAGATTGTTCTTGATCCTCTTTTTCACCACAAAGTTTTGTTCAGTGAAGAAGCCTTCATTGGTTGACGTAGACAACAAGCAAAATTGCAATATTTGCAGTGAGAAAAGTCCATAAGTCATTATTGAGACGTCGCGTTGTTACATGCGATTTCTTAAATAATCGCTCATGAGGCGCACTGACCTTTCACTAAAGCTAAAATATAATTTTAGTTTCTGACACAGGACACTGTGATCCACTCTAACGAAAGCTTTGGAAAAATTAAGCAAACAGAGAACCGTCAGGTAGTCCATCCCATATTTAGAACCTATATCATCGTGAATGTTAATCATGGCGGTAGAGCAATTGTGATACGCTCTAAAGCCCGATTGGACTGCTGAAAGCAAACTATATTGATCAAAATAACTTTCAATTTGACAGTTGACAATTTGACGATCACGATTAGATTAATTCCAGAATAACGCGTGCGAATTGTGCAAACTTATTTTGTAAACCATGGTTCAGTTCCCCAAACTTATCGTGCGCTACGTCCATTTTACGGTTGCCATAATCGTCCATCTGAGCAAGTTATTCGGAACACGATGAATCGTTTTCGCACCATGTACACTCTAGTGGATAATACGCATCCCCAACGACGACAAACAGTGCGAACAGAAGAAGTTATTGCCGTTGTGGAGCGCAGAGTTGAGGAGAGCCCGAATGAGTCGATTCGCCATCGTGCACAGCAATTGCAGCTATGCCCATCCACTTTGTGAAAGATTTTACGGAAAGATTGTGCAAGAGTTGAAACCGTGTGACCATTATACGCGTCATAGGTTCGGTGAATGGGCCGAAAACATGATTTAGCTTGATCCTCATTTTCAACCCAAAATGTTGTTCTCCGATGAGGCCTATTTTTGGTTAAATGGATATGTGAATCATTGGCACATATTTCTTTAAGGACAACGCCGTCCAGAATGTTACCGTCAATGGAGAGCGCTGTAGAAACATAGTTTCTGACTTTTTCGTTCCTCAGTTGGATGGCGTTGACGTGACAGAGTTTTGGTTTCAACAAGATGGCGCAACATGCCACACGGCGCGCGACACCATCAATTCATTGCGGGAAACATTTGCTGAGCGCATAATTTCGCGCAATGGACCTGTGAGCTGGCCTCCACGATCCTGTGATCTCACACATTTTAGATTACTTTCTTTGGGGCTATGTAAAGTCAGTAGTCTATGCGGATAAACAAGAGACGTTGGACGATTTGGAAGTCAACCTTCGCCGTGTTATTGCTGATATACGGCCGCAGTTGCTCGATAAAGTTGTTGAAAACTGGACTTCACGATTGCGATTCATTCGAGCTAGCCGTGGCGCGCATATGCCCGATATCATATTTAAACACTAATGACATAAAATTATCTATTAAAGAAAAACATGATAGACATTAACCTAAGCTTCAAGTGTTTTATTTCATATTGAGATTGTATACCTCTAAAAAAAAAACACCTTTTACATTGTAAAATACTGATAGGGCGAAAGTCTGATACAACAGATGGCTGAGGTTTTTTTAGGAGCAGGAATAACTAGCCAATTTCCAGCTATCGGATGGAAAAATTTATAATGTGTGTAAGGCAGCTTATGACGTGGATCAAAATCAAAGGAAACGAAGAGACATATCCACCTCACCGACAGCATTAAATTTGAGGGAACGAATAACATTAGTCACATCAACTTCTGAGACAGCTTCAAAGTAAAAATCATACGAAAAAACCATTGATTTTCGGGACTAAAACAGGAGTTATAGCGGTCTTCGAATCTCAGCCTCGCCCGAAAGACATATTCATTTTTTCAGTTAACGAAAATCAAGTAAGATGAGTAGTAGAAATCAACATCAAGCCAACTTCCACTAAGAATTTAGTCTCCCCATTAAATGTCGGATGCCACCCATGGAGCGAAATAACCATTGAGTCCAAAATCTTTCTTTCTCTCTCCATTCCATTTTCCAAAAAACTTAACACATGCTGAGGCGTTATAAGTGTATTCATACCCACTTGAGTGTTAAATTCTTTAAAAAAAAAAACACAAAAAAAAAAAACATCTGGAATGCTATCACCATATCACCAGCAGCTGCCTTTTTTCCAACACCAATAGAGGGGAAGTTACTCCATAGCTTTAAGTTTCTCCTAAATATCCTGGATCTCGGAGGAAGATGCTTTTATGGACGACAAGTTAATCTACTTTTACACAGATTGACCTAAAACTGATAGTGGGGTTGGTGGCGGTGTTTTCTCAGATAAGCTAAATCTAAGCCTCTCCTTCCGTCTTCCAAATCAATCATCTGCAAAGGATATCCGCATCTTTTCTGATGGTCAGGCTGATATCAAGTCCCTGGACTGAGTCTCATTAAATTCTATAACCGCCCTTGAATGCCGATCATCTCTTACGGAGATGGCAGGGCAGTTTAACCTTCACATCATTTGGCTGCCGGGCCACAGAGTATTCAAGGGAATTGTAGGGCCGACGAACTCGTCAAAATTGGAACCACTTTCCCTATTCTACCGGAAAAGGGTAGCATAGGTATACCAAACGTGCAAATCAATATTAAAGCTGGATACTAATAAAAGAACAGACCTTAGGTGGACTGTTGGACCAAACAAATTTGGCCAAAGCTGGATCTGTATCGCTTGATCCTTCTGAATAGGAAGGTGTCTCATAGGCGTCATCACTGGACACTGCCATTATAGGCAAGCATACAAGAAGGCTTGGCGCCTTTACAAACGATTTCTGTATTATAGAAGCTGCATGGACGAGGAGGAAGAGGAGACAATCTCTCCCAAAGAAGAAAACTTCACTTAGGAGCTTTCTTCTACAATGACTTAAGCGATCTGAAGAATATAGAAGTTAACAGTTTGCTATGCTTCATCATAAACTCAAATTGGTTCCATGAGTAGGAGGATCACAGATCCACGTGACATCACAATGGGCCAATAGGCCTGAGTAGGTTGGTCTTTCCAACAGCCGCTTTTTTACCTACATACCTATTCCATAGCTTTTTTGATGTTAAATCAGCGTTCAGTTTGGAAAGAAAATAACTTTTTCGGGCTCTTTGTGTTATAAATGTGGAGTAATTACGAGCTCGACAGAATGATGCCCAGTTAGGAATAGTTGGACTTGGCTTGCACCGGGAATATAATTTGTTTCGAACCTTTATAGCATTACGAACTTTACTTGTGAACCAAGGGCAGTTCTTATTCCGTATTTGAACTGTCTTTAAAGGTATTTGTCTATTAAAGAGATCCAATCTCAAGGATTGAACATGATCCACCTTGTCACTTATAGATGACACATAATACCAATGACGCCAAGGGAGTAAGCTTGCATTTAGTTATAATGCATTGTTGTCTAGAGAAAGAGCACGAGCCAGCTCAACATTGTAAGTATTAAAAATCAAGTGATGGTGGGATATTTCTGCAAGGGATAGCTGATCTTGAAGTAAAACATTGGACAGATTCGACACCATAAAGATGTCCAGAAGACTTGGAGGAACAAGCGGCGGCAGCAGAATTCACCAGCTGATAGGCTTTGCTATGAGGTCAGCGTTAAAGTCACTACAAACTATTATGTGTTCATAAAGTGCAGTAAACTCGTGCAATGCTGAAAAAAAAAGAGTTCTGGCGAGTAATTTCGATTTGGATTATAAGCTATGAGGCACTTGGTGATCCCTAAGTACGAGGGGCGTTCAATATATTCTCGGTATCGATATGAAGGAAAATGCGAATTCAATTTAAATTGTTTTTATTTTTCAATATGATCTCCCCTAACATCAATGCATTTGTTACATCTTGAGATAAGCTTTTTTAAACCCTCAAAAAAATAAATTTCCTCCTCCTCCATTTATTGCCGACTTGAGTTCTTCATCATCCGAAAATCTTTTTCCACGAAGACATTTTTTCAAATCCGGAAACAGGAAATAATCACTAGGGGCAAGGTCTGGACTATAGGGTGGGTGTTGGATTTCTTCGAAACCACAATCTCGCGCAGCAGCCTTGGAAACTCGCGCCGTGTGAACAGGAGCGTTGTCATGAAGAAGCAACACACCCGCTGCGAGTTTACCCCGTCTTTTCTTTTTAATTTCCTCCCGCAAATTATGCAAAGTGGAAGCGTAGGATGTGGCGTTGATGGTTTCACCTTTTTTTTTGTACTCAATGAGCAAGATTCCCTTTGAGTCCCAAAAAACTGTGGCCATGATCTTCCCGGCAGACGGAGTGACTTTGAACTTCTTCGGGGGGTCTGTTCCTTTTTTATGCCACTGCATGGACTCTTGTTTGCTTTCAGGGTCATAGTGGTGGACCCATGTTTCGTCTCCAGTAACAATTCGATACGTAACACCGTCCGCGTTCTCACTACACATCTCCAAAAGCTCTCTACAGCATGCGATTCTCACTTTTTTCTGAGGCGCTGTGAGCATTCGTGGCACCCACCTTGCACTGACCTTTGAAACATTAAGATGGTCATGAAGAATGGTGTGAATGGTACCAATTGAAAGCTTGGTGATCTCTGCCATCATTTTCATCTTTATTCGGGCATCATCAAGAACAAGTTTTTCGACTTCTTTGATGCTTTCTCCCGTACAAGCAGTAGCCGGGACGCCGGAGCGGCGGTCGTCTTCAATGCTCTCTCTGCCTCTCTTGAACTCACTTGACCACTTTTGCACAGTTGATAATGAAGGTGCGGAACCCTGGTAAACAGCCATCATCTCTTCATGAATAGTTTTTTGACTTTTTCCTTGCTTAGTGAGAAATTTAATTACAGCGCGATGCTTAATTTTCACCAACATCGTCTCAGTTGCCATTATGATTCTGTTTAACTAGAGATAAAACGCGAGTTAATAATCAAATTTATATGAAATTTTACATGAATGCACTAAAATAATAGTATTACTTGATAAATAAGTCAATTTATATATATCCAACCACAGCTTCACCCCGATACCGAGAATATCTTGAACGCCCCTCGTAACTTCTAACAGAAGATATTCGATTCCACTTTCTTCGGATTCTCGCTGTATTTTATGCGTGACCGAGGTGCTGTAATACGCTTTTGCTTGATACGAATATAACATATACGAATTATTCTACTTATTTACTTATTTAGGCAACCCTACAGTCCGGGCTGGACCCCTCCAATTAGCGCGATATTTGGTTAACTGCCTCCAGTTGTGCACTCCAAGTTGGTAGAGGTCCCTTTCCACTGGCGCGCGCCAGCTAAGGCGAAGCCTTCCTCTACTGCGTTGTCCCTCGGATTGGAGTCGAAGATTTTGCGGGCTGGAACGTTTGTGTTCATTCGCTCTACATGTCACAACCATCTCAAACGCCCAATGCGCAGTTTTTTGACCAGGTCGGTGTCGTTGTACAACTCGTAGAGTTCATCGTTGAATTGTCTCCTCCAGAACTCGTCAAGGCATACGGGACCAAATATCTTACGAAGAAATTTTCTCTCAAAACGAGTAAAGATATTTTAATCCGCTTTAAAAAGGGTCCATGCTTCGGAACCATAGAGCAGGTCTGAAATTACAAGGGTCTTACATTGGGTTTCCTTGGTTGTTCGGGAGAGGGTTTTACTATATAGTTGCCTTCTCACCCCAAAGAAACAGCGATTGGCAAACGTTATTCTTTGTTTGATTTCTGAAGAGATGTTGTTTTCAGATGTGACAGCAGAGCCGAGATAGAAAAAGCCTCTTACTACCTCAAAGTTATAGCTGTCGATTGTGACATTCTGGCCGAATGTTGGGTGTCCTTCTTGTTGACAGCTCTGCCTGACAGCGGAGTTTGTATCGGCTTCGCCGTTTGGCAGTCTGCAGAAATGGTTTTCCCATATCCTTAGCACTGACTGTGACTCTGCTACTAGGTTACCTTGTATATCTCTACAGGTTTCCGTTCGGTTCTTATTACCCTGATACGTTCTTTTTACCTTTTGGTAAAACTTCCGAACATTATTCCTGGAGTAGCACCTCGCTATTTCCTCGATCGCACGGTTCTCATGCTCTTTTTTTTTGCTGGAGAAGCCGATGTTCTTCCTTCCTCTTTTGCTCGTAGAACTCATGAGCCGCTCTCGTCCTTTTGTGCCGCGTCGCTTTGTAGGCAAGTTGTTTTGCTGCATGTAATTGCCGAGTTATTCTATGTAAAAAAAATTAGAACTGCTACTAGGAACTCTGAAGAAAATTATCACTGCTACCCTGGCGCCCTGGCAATGTGCAATCGAACCGGCGAACAGTAAGTGTAACCTTTATGCCGAAAACTGGAAATGATGACTATACACTCTTCAAGAGCTTCAGACCAATTAGTCTCACTTCCCTCATATTAAAGGGCCTGAAAAAGTGGTTGATCAATATTGGTTATTGATCCAGCGGTTGCTGGATTTGGTCAATACATGATGGCGGAGTTGCAAGCAAGTCTCCCTTCTGCTATGTTGCATGTTAGTCGACTTACTCTCAATGATTCTAGTGCCTACGGTCAGACATATGCAGATAATGTAGCGACCGTCTGGTCTAAGGCGCAGGCAGCTCTAGACGTGATCGACGATTGGTGTACTCGAAGTGGGCTTCGAAATAATACTCCCAAAAATTATGTCTAATATTGTAGTACTTAACATAAAGGCATCACCATCCGTTGCTCCAAAGAAGCTAGCTTTTTAGATGTCATCCTGGAAAACAAACTGAATATGTCATGTCAATACCTCCAAGGCGCTGTTGGCTTCCTGGCAGTGGAAAGGAGAAGAGTCCTTTGGATCTGCACCGTTATGATAAAACCAGTTATATCCAAATAAGTAATTGCTGCTTTTACCAGACCTCAAGGAATGATATGTATTGGCTGCATGGAGCCGTTCTTAAGTACGCCTGCCTCTGCTTTAGACGCACTGAAAAATACTCCTCCCTTTGATATTCATATCATGGACTTCACTATTAAAGTCATTTTTTGGTTAGAAAGAAGTAGTATTTGGTATGAGTACAAGGCGCATTGGAGTTTTAATGTCTTTTGACTCCAATGACACCAGAACCCCTGTTGCCGTTAAAAAACGAAATCGACGTTCCCGGTGTCCAGGAATGGTTTCGGCCAGAATTTGAGCCAGAAAAGTCATGTAGTCAGGTATTCACGTTGGGGATACAATGTATCGGGAAATAAGTATGCCGATAAACTGCTACGCAAGGCTAAGAAGAGAGTTTCTTAGGACGCGTCTCGTTTAGTGTGCGCTGGTAATATATGTAGATACTTTGTTACTAAAGCGTTTACTCGTCTTTTTACGAAGGGATGAGAATTTTCATTAAAGGAACATACATACAATGGACCAGTTCTTTGTCTGAGCTTTCTGTTCGGAAAGGAAAAAAATCGACGATAGTACGCTGCGCTTAAGGTGTTTTGGGAATGAAAGATTTCCACGGTCGTACTCGAATGGTTGAATCCACTGGATTTCTGCATTAGGAGGGAAGAAGGTAGTTGGACTTTTCGTAAGCACAACTATTGGTAGCATGATTCTCCAGGATGCAGGCATACCAAAAGAATGCTGCCTAACATTATTCGGAAATATTTCTTCCCCCCAGCTGGCATTAATGTATACATTTTGCTAAACAGATTAAAGCACTGAGAATAGGTCAAAACACAATTGATTAGTTCTTTTGTTATTCTGTGTTCTGCAAAAAAAAAATAATTGAAATCGCTTCGATTAGCTTTTGTATAAAGAACACCAAAAGATGGATGTAATCCGAACTGAGAGTAATCGAAAACAAAAATTCATAACTGCGAGTGTTATAACCAGTGTTAGCATGTAAGACTCCTCAAAATCCAGTGCCTAAATATCCGTTTAACTAAACTGCCTCACAAGATGTCACCAAGGCAGCACAGTATATGCCATTGACACAAAGATTGCGATAGTCATCACAAAACTAAAAAGTACTTACAAAAGAAAGGGATCAAAATCCTTTCAAATTCCAACTGACAACACTGAATACATACATATTTATGTGTCATGCTCGCATGTATCCACTTGGTTGACGAACATTATTTTGTAGCATACATGAAATTGACTAAGGACCCTCTTGAGCTGTAATCGACGATAACAAATGCTGAATCGATATAAACACTCAACTTCTCATGGGAAACAGATTGATATATAATTTGACTCATGGCTCTACTGATGGCTTACATACTCGTAACATAAACAAATCACACTTATATTAAACAAAAAACACTTCTCTACGGCCACTTGAAGCAAATCCTCTACCCACACAAACTACAATATCAACAAAAACTAAAACAATTTCTTACCGCTATATCAACACTTTCTGATGAGCTCTCAATATCACTGTTTATAAATTCCGTCTCGGTGGCCCTTATCGTCGGGGACAATACGATGCTTAAGTTTATTTTGTTTTCGGACTTTGAAGATGCACACGATGATGACTTCTTTAGGCGATCGCCCACGAAACTTCGACTAGGAGCACTAAAAAAAAAGAAAAAAAAAAATAAACACTTCAATTCTTAGAAACTATTGTACAAGAAAATTTAACGACACCCGCGAAAATGGGGCGAAAGCATGCAATTAAAACAGAAATTGGACAAATGATTCTCGCAATTAACTGGCACGTCTAGGAATTCACGTTGTAGTGCCAACCTTGACGGAGAACTTCAAAAACTTTCATTCTCCAATAAATAAGTTTTTCTTCCTGTTTTGTTATTGTTGCTGTTGTGTGTTGTGTACTTTATGCACAAAGTTCCTCGACTTTGTCGGAGTTGTTTATGTGGAGTTTTAAACGTTTCCATTGCGTGGCAAACGACCCATATGGGAAATCCAATGAGAGTAGGACATATGTTTCAGTTTTGGATAAGCGTAGTACTCGTAGTCATAAACCTAGACGGAACAGTCACAAGGTGGCAAAAGTAGCGCTTAATTTGGCATGTTTTGCCAAAGAGTCTTCATTTTATTTTGTATAACTTTTTTCCAAAATTTTTGAATTTAATATGGAAAATTAAACCAAAGTTGGTACCCCTCACCTACTCGAAAATAAGTCAACCAAAGTAAATCAGGGGAAATAATCTTAATTCTGGTATTACCCTAGACTTCAATCACCAACCCTTTCCAACTGGTTTGGTTACGGAGCAGTCGTTTTCAGCTAGTTAAGATCTTCTTCGATTTAAGCGCGATAAGGTACTCGTACCTTCAACTTGGCACATTCTGCGGAGTCGTTAAAAATTATATGTACCGAAGAGTTCCCAGAGATTGATTCTATTTGTAGAGCCCATTTAAGCCGGTAGCAGCACTACAATCCAATTCGTAGCGTAGTGGTTACTCTTCCAGTTGTGGTCCCAGGTAACAGCATGCGTAACTTCTAACTCATATAGGCTAAAAATGCAAGTGCGTGCTCGACCATAATACTGGCAAACGCCGTCATAAGGCTCACAACCCTATACGGAAGAGATAAAAAAAAAATGTGATGATGTCACGAACCACCTGATGGCCTCGGATAATAATGGATCTACAGTTGACGAGCTGCTAAACGATTAAAGGACTACGACCTTCGCATCTGTACGTTTAATGATCAGACCCTTAATAGGCTACGTGCAGCCGAACAACTATGACTAGGTGATTTTAACGCCAGGAAAGGAGGGTATATTTGGTAGGGCAGTTGGTAAGCATAACCTACACGACACCGCGTCTGACAACTGACTTATGGTTATAGATTTTGCGGCGGGACGAAATTTCACTGTAGCACGCACGCAGCTCATCTCAATATACACAAGAGGACATGTCGGTTTCCGGATCATGAAACGCTAAACCGACTTGATCATTTGGTGATCAATTTAATGCATGACTCCAGTAATCTGGACGTCCGACATTTCTGGGCAATCAACATTGATCACCACCTAGTTGCAGCCAACATACGAATGTGGATTTCCCAAGCATCACAACAACGAAGAACTATTGTGAGAATATACTCGTATAACGTAGAAAAGCTGTAACGGCAGACGGTCAGAATTTTTGCCTTAAGGATACCCCGAAATTTCTCAACCAAAGGCATCGTGCTTTCCGAGACTCCTCAAGTGATGTACTGAGTCTAACCCGACCACCACCAAGAAATTCCTGGTGTGATGAAGAATGCAGGCAAGCACATACAGCAAAGCAAGAAGAACAAAGTGGCACTGTAACGAAGGATGGGAGCCGCTCTTAAGCTCTACGAGCAAAATAAACAGGATGAACATTGCCTTCTCCAGAAATAGAAAAAAGTACACAAGAAGTGCGCGATTGAAGATATTAAGAATTTGTACTCTAGGAACAACGTACGGAAGTTTTACCAACAGGTAAACAGAATATGACAAGACAACAGGACTCGTACAGAGATCTGTAGATATGAAGAAGGAAATCTTGTAGTAGAGTCAAAGTCGGTGTTGAGAATATGGAAAAACTTCCTCTGCAGACTGTACAACGATGGCGAAGACCAACATACACGATGATAGCCAAAACTTTCGTCCACCTGATCAGTAACGTTACCAATATCTAAGCTTAAATCCAACAAAGCTGCTGAACGTGCCGGCCGGAAATAACTATGTTGAGAGCAGACACCAACTCATTTCTCAGGGTAAGGAATCTCCGCATCATTTGTCCGATCCACAATAAAAGAGACCCCTTAACTGCGGCAGCTATAGAGGTATTAGCCTCATCAACATTGCATACAAGATTCTATCTGCCATATTATGTGAACATCTGAGACTCTTCGTCAACAACATGATTGGTCTCTATTAGTGTGGTTTCAGGTCAGGAAAGTACGCACTCCACCACACTCACACTCCGGTAGATTCTGGAGGAAGCTCAAGAAGTCCAAATCGATACGCACTACTTCTTTATTGATTTTGAGGCAGCATGTGACAGCATCTATAGAGGTGAGCTATAAAGGATCATGTCTAGTTTGGCATCCTATCAACGCGGACTCCTCAGATATTGACATAATTGACAAAACTCAGTGGGCTGTCACTGGTGCAGATTTGGGTTTAATGGTAACATAAAAGAGGACAAAACCAAGTATATGCTGTCACCAAGAAGGAACACAAAACATGCACGAAATGGACTTTGTATTTGGCTTAGCTTTGCTATCAGTTCTGCCGAAAATAACTTAGTAGAAATAAAACGAAGTATCACTCTTGCCAATCACTGTTTCTTTGTGCTTAGAAGGCAATGGAGTAGTAGGGACCTAACCCAAACAACTAAGAAGACTATATATGAGATCTCGATCATCCCAGATCTACTTAATGCCGCTGAAGCGTGGGCTCTATCGAAAGCGAATGAAGACATCCTCGGTTGTTTCGAGAGAAAAATTCTTCGTATATTCCCTCCCGTTTGCGTTGACAAGCCTTGGAGGAAAAGATTCATTGACGAGCTATACCGAGAAAACTGCGCATCAGTTGCCTGAGATGGCTAGGACACCAATACTTCAGCATGCAGAGTGTTTGAATTTAATTTGGAGGGACAACGCGGTAAAGGATGGCCTCTCTTTGGGTGGCGCGCACAAATTGAAGGAGACCTCAACCGACTTGGAGTCTGCAATTGGAGGGAGGGGACTGCTTCCCAGGTTCATCGTACTAATCAGAACTTGATGATCGTTTTGTAGACCTGGCGTGTCATATTGCAAATGAAATGGACTAGCAGATGGGTTCAATAACGTTTTGAAGTGAGCTATGAGGATATTCGAGCTTAATTTATTACTCATAACGACAGGGCCCTTTTTCTTTTTAATGTAGGTTTTATGTAGCTTTTCCTTCAAGATTTTTGTTTGAGTTGTTGTTGTGCCTCCAACACAAGTTCTGCTTTGGCATTAATGAATGACGGAGAGTGATGGCAAGGCGTACTTTTGCTCTCATGACTGTTTGGGCATTCAGTGGAATTAAGGGTTATATGTATTGTCAGTAGTTCACTTAAAACACTCGGGCCATTTGCTTATAACGATAGTCGATCTTCCGGCTTAAATATTGTATTTGCATATGATGGGCAATATATGAAAAGCATAAAGTAAAATTGGCAGGGCCGATTATAAGAATGCTACAAATATCAGAACGCTAAATAATATGTAGGTTTTGCACTCCGGAACGAAAAAGTGACATAAAACTGTTTCTTCTGAGTTCTCCAGCAATATTTTGCTTCTGGTTTTCATTTCAGAAACAACATTTCTCTTCTGGATTTTATGTCAGAATATACTAAATATAAACGTCAAATAATATTGTGTTTCAAACCGGATTTTTGTTTTTGAGCAATCGACTGTGTTTAGCTTTAAAGTCAAAAGTTTTTAGTGTAACACTGGAGTCAAAATTGCCCACGCTTCGAAAAGAAAGCAATCGAAAACGCCGTAAAAAACCCATAGTGGACAAACTTCAGACTAAGAAAAATCAGTCAAATGGCTCAAATTACAGTCGAGGTTTGAAAAATGGAAAAATAATTGGATCACGCAAATAAAGGGTGTCCCCTTAAATGTTTTATTGATTCATAAAGTATACAGTATACAGTACCTATAAGGTTATGTATGGAATATCATATCAGGTAAATGGCCTCCAAGCTTTTGTTGGCACATACGCACTCTTTTATTATCGAAACTTTCCATGACAGTTTTGCATAAATGTGGCCGAATTTCGTTAATATAGCGCTCAATTTGCTCCTTCAAGGCGTGCGTGTTCGTGAGCTTGTTGGCATAAACGTTAGACCCAAAAAAACCCCCAAAGAAAAAAGTTCAAAGGCGTTGAGTTGCATGATCTGGGCGGCCAATTCTGATCAGCAAAACAAGCAATTACACGACCAGGAAATGGTCATACAATAATTGAATTGTTTCTAGGGCTGTATGGCATGTGGCACCGTCTTGTTGAAACCACGTGTCGTCCATATCCATGCATGAAATTTAGGTACAAAAAATTATCATGTCGCGAGAGCGAGCACCATTAACTGTCGTTGCCTGACAAGTCCCATTTTCAAAGAAAAATGTTCCGATAATACCTCTAGCCCAAAATCCGCATCAAACCGTGGCACGTTGTGGATGCATTTGTTTCTCAGCAATCACTCGTGGATTTCCTAAACCACACATTCGATAAATTTGACGATAAGCAAAGCCATCAAGATGAAAATGAGTCTCATCGCTGAAGATGATCTTATTTGAAAAATCAACGAACTCTCGCTGTACGTGGTCAGTAGCCCGCGCTTAAGGGGTTGAGGTACCCCTAAAATGTTTGCAAACAGCGCGGGCGAAGGTAAATTAGGGAGGAGAGAAAGATAGGTATCGATGTACATTGGTTTTAAATGTCTGAATGTTATAATGACTAGGAAATAGAAAGCTGGACAGGGCACTCAACAACCGAGTTGTTCGGCTTCGAAACGAATTACGATATGTCAGAGTACGTCTGAAAGTAGGCTTGAGGGTATACTGATGAGCATTAATAGCGTGACGGGTGCTACGGTTGAAGGTTTGAAGGAGGCGGAATGCTACTGGCAATTTTTATGGAGCACTGATGGTGGAAATAGCGATAAAACAAAGTGATACACGAGACATTTCGTTGATGCTCGAGGGTATCCATTGACTGAGTGATATTGGTATCAGCTATGAGTTTTATCACACGGTTTAGAATCTTATCTAGCAGGTGCAGAGATGTTTTAGGTGCACCTGCCCAGATGTGACCATTGCACTCCAATTTTGGGCGGATGAATGCATTATATATTGAGGCCAGCTCAGAAGGGGAAAAGTATTTCTTACATCGTTTGAGGAAACCTAGATATTTCGCAGCATTTTTGGCGACATCGAATATGCGGTCATTCTAAGTAAGTTATCATTGACACACATACCGAGATTGGAAAGTTTTTCGGTCTTGACGATGTAAGTGCCATTCATGAATAGTGGCTGGGTATTTCAATTTCGCTTTAACGACAATAGACAGCATTGTGTTTTGGAAGCATTAAACTCCACTCTGTTGATAGTTCCCCAATTGGTTATGCTGTTGATATCGAAATTTAATGAGCTTAACATATGCTGCCGTTCCCATTCTACATCCGAAGATCGGATGAGTTCGGAAACGAATATGAAAAGCAGAGACTACTGTCGTCAGCAAAGGAATATATTGGATTAGAAGTAGCGGACAAGAGATCATTAATGAAAATTAAATAGAGTGTCGGAGACAGAACGGAACCCTGGGACACACCACCATTTATTTTGTGAATATCAGACTTGAAACCATGGAAGACAACTTGAATTGAACGTTCCGAAAGGTAATTTCTAATCCATTGAAGAAGAGAGTCATTGATCCCAAATGCACGCATTTTCCACAAAAGATCCTGATGCCAAGCTCTGCCAAATGCCTTAGAAATATCAAGTGCAACTATCTTGCTTTCGCCAAATTGATGTACGCTTTGGTTCCACTTTTCGGTGAGACATGCAATCTGATCACCAGTGGTCCTGTTGCTACGAAAACCGTATTGCAGGTCATTGAGAATTTTCGTGCTTCGAAATATTTCATGAGCTGGCGGTTTATCAGCAGTATGTAGGAGGAGAGGGAAGCAAATTCGCTTTTTTTAAAGGATTAGCTGGCCAAATGCTGTTTTCCATCTGCTCGGGAAGAGTCTTAAAGA
Source organism: Volucella zonaria (assembly GCA_963966105.1). Classification (NCBI taxonomy): domain Eukaryota; kingdom Metazoa; phylum Arthropoda; class Insecta; order Diptera; family Syrphidae; genus Volucella; species Volucella zonaria. The sequence goes on from OZ014531.1 coordinate 124,231,154, forward strand.
AAAAGCTTACGCAGTGGTTTTGCTAGCGTGGAAGAACACCTTTTCAAAAGAAGGGGAGGTATACCATCTGGACCAGCGAATCCGAAAGTGTATTCGTCCCATTGAAGATTTGATGCACTTAAATGTAGGCGGAGGCAAAGCTCAATCCGGAAGTGTTGAACTGGCCGCAAAGTGTGCAGCAAGCAGATTGGCTTTGTCTAAAGAGCTGAGAGGTGGAATCTCATTGTGGATGAGCGTTGGGATGGAGGATGAGGCAGAATTTCTGATGTTTTTGACAAACGGCCAAAAGCTTTTATTACCTTTGGGACATTGTAGTGTTTTTTGCCTCAACTTTTGGTCGTATTAAAATTTCACCCGCTTAAGAAAGACGTTGCAGTCATTCCTGGCTCGCTTAAACTTTTTTCGGTTTTCCTCTGTCGGGTTGATCTTGTAGGACCGAAAAAACCCTGACAGCCTCTTTATAGCTAGAGTCGTACCATGCCTTTTGTTTTGGTTTGATACTCTTTTTCCGATGAGGATAAGAGGATAAAGGATCTCATTCCAAGTAGAATAGTGTTTGCAGTGGCATCTACGTCGTTATCGAGGAAACGTAACGACCAGTTAAAATTCCTAAAAAAGCTGTTAATTGGCTTTCTCTTATTGCCATATGGTTCTTTTAGGAATCTTTTCTCCAACTGTGTGGTCGGCGTTCGAGAAATTAGCTGATATGACACAGTGGTCCAATGAGCCTAGAGGGGATAGCACAATGATCTTGTATTTGACAGGGTGAAAAACAAGTCCAGGGTGTTGGCGGTATGACTATCAACGTCTGGTATTCGTGTGGGCTTATTTACAAGCTGGGTTAAGGTATTTTCCGCAGCGAAGATCTCAACACACCGTCCCTCGGGTGTTGTCTGTCATGAATGTCGAAGCCACCCAGAATTGTGTATATTGAAATCGCCTGTAATAATGGTTTCAGTATGAGGATAAAGGTATACAATTCTTTGTATGGAGTCAGACAGCGCATCAAACTCGTTAAAGGTCGAATTGCTGTCCAGTTTCGGGCTTTTTTTAAATAAAGCAATAGTGGATAATTTGCTTACGGAGATGGGATTTTAACCACATGAAATTGAATTCCGGGTTGGAACAGGGACTACGTTGTAGTGGAGTTTGGTCGATTGCGCTTTGTATGCATAAAAATGCAAATGTTCCTTGAGAGCACGCTACAGAGGGCTTCTCGAAATATCCAATTCTTGACCACAATGTCGAATTGATGTTCCTGGACTCTCAGCAACACTCTCACGATGTTATGCGTTGAACGAATTGTTCAAGGACGGCCAGAGTGTCTAGAATTTGTAATTGATCCAGTTTTCTTGAATTTTTGAATTAATCTCTTCACAGTTGATGAAGCAATGTAAGGCCCTGCGACCATATTTTGTACGAAAATTGCGAACTGTAGCCGCCAAACCTTCATTATTTTTAAAATATTTCTCAACAATGAAAACGCATTATTCCTTCGTGTAGCGCTCCATTTTTAATAACCCTGAACTGTCAGCTGTCATGCTGTTTTTTTTTTTTCGTTGACAACACTTTACCGCACAAATCGCTCAAAATTTAAATCTTGTGTGAATTTTGGGGACACCCTTTACAAAAACATTCTGAAAATATTGGCCTCACTAATCATGTGAACCAAAGCAGAGCGATCTATGAAAATGAACGAAAGTTCGCAAATTTAGTTAACCCTAAAAGCAGTGAAGAAGGAATAAGATTATTGTTCCTGACTGCGGTTTGTTCATCCTTGCAGGAACTTTCCATTTATATCATCAGTTTGCCGGCTTCTGTCTGGGTTTTTAAGTCGAAGTATGGTCTCTTTACTTTTTTTAATATTTCACAATATTTTCTCTTTATTTTACTGTTCGAAATCTTCGTGTGGTAAGCTCGTTGTTTTCTGACAAGACAATGTTTTCGCATTTCTTGCTTGCTCGTAGAATACATGAGCTGTTCTCGATCTCTTTTGCAACGCACTTGCTCTTAGTTTGCTCTAATCGGATCTTTCTTCTTGGTCGTTGAAGCAAATAGCGTTAGATTGGCAATTCTGATAGAATGCTGACATCGGTATTTTGTGTTTGAGTCTAGGTAGTCTACGATCTCTTGGCAATTATGGGTATCTCCATTGGCAAGAGTGCAGCCGTTTACATATATAGGGCGACTAGATTGCAGCAGCTGTCAAAGTTACCAATGACATCCAGTTTTACGCTTGCCGAACGTGCGGAAATTATAAAAATTTCGGCTCAGTTGTAAATACGCAAAGTGAATTTCGTCGTGAGGTCGGTCGTCATCATGGCTTCAGTGTGCAGGCAATTCGTTGCATCGTAGAAAAGTTTGAGCGTGAGTGCACTCTTTTGGATCTTAAGCCAACAACCAGTTGGAGATTGGTGCGAAATGAAGAAAACATAGCTGCCGTAGCGGCCAGTATCCCAGAAGATCCAGAAATGTCGAATCGGTGCCGATCAGCTGAATTGGGCATTGCCAGAGAGTCAACCTGGCTTAATTTGCTCTTGGATTTGGGTCTACATCCGTATAAGATTGTGCTCACGTAATAATTAAAGCCGGACGATTATAGGCAATGTTCGCTGGAAATGTTGGCCAGAAATTCGGATTTTGGCCAAAAATTCATCTTCCCGTTCGAGGTCAATTTTTGTATCAGCGGCTATGTCAGCAAGCAAAATTGCCATTATTGAAGTGAACACAATCCACAAGTGTTCAGCCAAGTATCAACACATCCACAAAGATTGACTTTTTGGTGTATTATCGAACCTTATTACTTTCGAAATGAGGAAGGAGACACCGTTACCGTCAATGGTCTCAGTTATAGGGTGATGTTAACCAACTTCCTGTGGTCAGAGCTCGACAATATCGATATATCCGAGCTGTGGTTCCAACAAGACGGCGCTACATGCCATACAAGGCACGCAATGCTCGAAGTTGTGAAGGAGAAATTTGGCGACTAGGCCATCTCACGGCGAGCATTCATCAATTGGGCGCCCGCGATCATGCCATCTGACACCACTCGATTATTTTCTCTGAGGCTACGTCAAGTCCTTAGTTTACGCTAACCACTTTGGACGAGGTCGAGACCAACATTCGGCACGCTATTGCCGGAATAACGCCATGCAAATTGGACCGATCGCTTGAAGCACTGCCAGCCAAGCCGAGGTGGCCGTTTAAATGATGTGCTATTCCACACATAATGGCATGAACGTAGATTCAAAATAAAGCTAGAATCAATTTTATATCTCACACCGTTGTTTTTTTATTTAATTTTTTTTTCCTATTGTTCTTATCTGGTCATCCTTTATTACAATCATCGGCGTTCCTAGCTAAGCCGCTGGAGGGTTTAAGTGGATGTTGCACCATCGGCACGTTTAGACATCTAAAATACTGGATGAGTTTTTTATATTAATCGTAATATCATCGAATTGGCATATTCCGTGGGATTTTCTCCAGATAAGATGAAGGCTGTTCTCAAATTACAAAGAGGAGTAATATTCTGGTCTGTACATTTACATTTATACGCGTCCACTTCATCCTTATTTTTCCTCTTTTAAGAAATAGATAGTATAGCGTATAATGAAAGAGTGCACCCAAAGTTAGTTGTCATTAAATGACGTTTTCCGAGTGCATCGTGGCTGACCTTTTATACTTAACAACACATTTTTGTTATCCAAAGTTAATAAGGAAATGAGTACTCCGTAAAAGTTATATCTGAGATAGTTTTAATCAAAAGCGGTTTTCGATTAAAAGGAGGACGAAAGCCTTCATAAGATTCACGAAAACTAATGCAAACCAAAAAGAAGTTGCTGTGCGGTGAGTTTTGTGGGCTGGAGCCCTCATTGGGCCACCAGTTACGGTGAATACTGAATATTATCGGAAGATGTTAACCAAGTTTTTCTTTCCAAAATTGGATGAATTAAATATAGACGAGCTCTGGTTTCAACAGGACGACGGCGCTACGGCACATACGAGTACATCTCATCAACAGCAATCGTTTACAGGAGAAGTTGATTGGATACCGAGATCATGAGTTTTAACTCCTTTAGAATACATGTTTTTTTTTATTTATTAAAAATGTAGGTTTATGCAACAATTCAAAGTCTTAAAACACAACATTCGAACTGCGATTGAAGTCGTTGACTTGATAATTCTGCAAAAAAATGTTTGACGTTCGAATCCTGACTAGTAATCGGATGAATTATGGTCATATGGACGATGTTCTGTTCCATATATACGTAGGTTGCTACTTAAGTTTTGAGAAAAACTAGTAACAACAAATATTTATCTTCGAAAATGGCTTTATTATTTTTCAAAATACTCTCCATGAAGATCGACACTTTTTCCACTTCGAAGGAGGTTATTCCTTTTTAACCGCAACAACCGCTTCTTCAGGTGTCGAATAACGTTGACCTCACAATTAATTTTTGATGTGATGCAATAAAAGGAAGTTATTGGGTGCCAAATCAGGGCTGTACGGCAGATGACCCATCAATCCAATGTTTTGAATGCTCAAAAAATCACTTGTTTCAGCCAACCTGTGAGAGGCTCGCCTCGTCGTGGTGGAAAATGATCCGTGTTCGGCGGTTGCTTTTCCTTATTTCTCCAAAGACTTCTGGTAAACAAATGGTGGTGAATCATTTCTAATTGACCGTTCTATGGCACGGTGACGACAAATAAGATTTTTTCGAAGAAACAGGCGACCATTTATCTTGAAGCGTTTCGTGTGCGAATAACTTTTATTGGATTTGGCTCATCTTGATCTTGACTACTGACGGTTCAAAACATGGATTGGACCAGTAGCGCAACAATTAAGTTCGTAATGTAGTGCTTGCTTTTCCTCCTGGAGGTGGTCCCCGGGCCAATACGTGTATAAATCACTATACAGGTAGGCCAAAATTGCAGGTGCGAGATTGTCTAGGGTCTTATGCCTAGACTAGGTAACCTTGGCCAGCAATCCGCATTACCGAAACCAGCCTGCTACGGAAACCCACTTAATGCCTCGGATAAGGACTGATAACACGTTGACGACCTTTGGCTATCGTAGTCGCATTAAGATTGGTTTCTGGAATGTGAAGACGTTCCTTGACTCTCAGAGTGAAGAACCTCAGAACACCAGATTCCTTCAATTAGAGCAGGAGTTTATGCGATATAAGCTGGACATATTGGGAGTAAGCAAGATAAGATGGTTAGATGCGGGTGAGTACCAATCTCCAACGCGTAACACTGTATTACTCTACTCCGAAAGGCCAACCGGAAACCCCCGTGGATATGGAGTTGGACTGCTGTTAACATCTACAGCACGCAGTGACCTAATCTCCAGGCAGTCGCACGGTGATAGGATTTTAACGGCCAGATTCCGGACGAGAGTACGTCGCGTCACCATTATACAGTGTTACGCCCCCACGGATGGTTCGTCTGAGGAAGAAAAGGAGACCTTCTACAACCAGTTGGGAGCTGTTTACAATGCAATACCCAACGGCGACATTGTCATTTTGATGGGGGACCTTAATGCGACAACGAAGAGCTCAAACATGTTATTGGACGGCAGGGATTAGGCAACCGCAATGATAACGGCGAAAGATTTGTAGACTTTTGCACCGCAAATAGTCTTGTCATAGGTGGCACCATGTTTGAGCACAAGGCCTGACATAAGTTGGGTGTCAACTGACAGGCAAGCAACCTCTAATCAAATCGACCATTTTGCAATCAGTCGCCATTTTGGAAGTAGTCTTCTAAACGTCCGAAATAGACGGGGAGCGGACATGGGCTTGGTGCGAGATCACCATCTTATGATAGCTGCTGTCCAATTACGCACTGCTGCCGTTGGAAGATCTAACGACACAAGAATACCTAGGTGCAACGTAGACCGACTGAGATTTCCCACAGTGCGCCAAAAACTAAGGGACCATCTCTCACGAGGAGTGGAAACAATCAGCAACTCACTGCCCGCCGCCATCTAAGACCATTGGTGCGCTGTGAAAATTATTTTCACATCAGGTGCTGAAAGGATTGTCGGTCCAGCGCAGGGAAGCCATAGGGCGTGGCTTTCCGAGGATGCCTGGAGAAGGATCAATGAACGAAAACAACTACGAGCTCTAATTGCGGGAGCTCCAGCAGCAGGGAAGATCGAGCTAGAGTCCCTATATCGCATGAAGATGAGAGAAGTGCAGCGTAGCGTGAGAAGTGACAAGCGCAATTACATCAATGCGCTGGCCACGCAAGCAGAAGAAGCAGCAGCGAGGTGCGACAGCAGAACCGTTTACAGAATCACCAAAAAGCTTATAGGTGGCCGAAGCTCTATTCAACACCCATTGAAAGGCTTAGACGGTTCGTTGCTAATATCGGATGAGGATCAACTGAAGAGATGGAAGGAGCATTTTGCTTCGGTTCTAAACCGAGTATTCGCCAGCAATGCATCCAAGTCAGACTGAAGTGTCCGTAGAAAGAAATTCCCGAATTCGCACCACAACCCCCAGTAAGGAAGAGATTATTGCCCCGATCAAAGCAATGAAAACCAATAAGGCGGTAGGACCTGACGGCATACCACCAACGGCATCAGCTGAGCTACTGTTCCCACTTGTCGGGAGAACATGGGAAGCCGAAAGTTTTCCAGACGAGTGGAAGAAGGGAATGATCATCAAGCTCCCTAAAAAAGGGAATCTAATGCAGTGCGAAAATTGGAGACGTATCTGCGTGCTGCCTGCTGTGGGAATTTATCTGGCGTACCTTGCACAGGAGAAGCATTCCTAATAAATTAATGGCAATTATCAAGGCTACATATCCACATGTCACGTCTTATACAGAGGAAGACTGTCTGAGGAATTCAAAATCCTAAGTGGGGTTAGGCAAGGCTGCATACGTTCATCAATACTGTTTCTATTGGTGATTAGCGATGTGCTGAATGCGGCCTTGTTAACAGGAAATGAAGGAATTCCATGGACTGTTACATCTGAACTCAAACACCTTGACTATGCCGACGATGTATGCCTTCTGTCTCACAGAATAATGGGCATTCACCAAATGACAACAAATATAGAGAGGGAAGCTGACGTCGTTGGGCTGAAAATTAACTCGGCAAAAACAAAAGTCATCAGCCTAAGACCAAACTCATCAACTCATATACGAGTATGTGTTGCTGGACAGACGGTTGAGAGAGTAGAGGTTTCCAATAACTTGGGAGTATTGTCTCAACCGATGCGGGAACCGAACTGGATATAGCCAACCACATAGGCAAAACAAAATCTGCGTTTAGGATGCTCTCCACAATTTGGCGAAGTAATGCAATTAGCTTAAACACCAAGCTACGACTGTTGCGTTCCAACTTTGAATCCGTGCTACTGTATGGATGTGGTACCTGGAGGCTGACCACCACTATCACGAGGAAGCTGCAAGCGTTTGTCAATGGGTGCCTACGCTACATCTTAAGGATATTCTGGCCAAGCCGTATCTCTAACTAACAGCTTTATCAGAGAAAGGACCATGAACCTATAGGCACAACCATACGACGACGAAAGTAGCAGTAGATTGGTTACACTCTCCGAAAAGGTGACAGGTCCATAGTTAACCAAGCGATGCAATGGAACCCGCTTACCCAAGACGGCAGGATGCGCAGCGGTCCTAGGAGTACGTAGCGCAGAACAGTTGAGAAAGAAGCATGGCAACTGGAAAAAGTTGGGGAGAGCTGAGGCAGATTTCCAGAAACCGCACTCCATGGCGCGTAGGTATAGGACCCACAGATACAGAAACGAATGAGTGGATGATCTTGAAAAACCCATACAGTCGACTGCTGTTTAGTTTCGGGCTTGCTCACCTTTTACATCTAATGCTACATATAGTATTTCGTCGCTTGTGGGGATGGCAAAAATTACGGACTTAAGAACCAATCTACAGGACGCTTTATTTTGGATCACCTCGTTAGTTAGACCAAGAATTTACTGATGTTTTACTTTAGAGTGATCCAATTAATTTTCTGCCGGCCCCTTCTTCTGACCTCGGCTTGAGCTTCAGCCTCTATTTTTAAACCATATTTTGCGATGGTCTTCGTTAAACATTGCAAAGCAATCTGATTAGCTCAGCTGGAACTATTTCCACTATTGGCTTCTTAATATAAAAACTCCAACCTCTCTGCATTCGTACTTCTGCACTCACGCCCACCGCATTCAATATAAATATTTGTATGCCCCTGTTTTGGCTGCATAACAATCATCTGACATGCATTCTAATTCGGAAATAATCAATCAAAATGACGGAAAAAACTTTAAATACAGCAAAACCGAAAAAGTAGGACATTTTTATTTATCCGTGTCAGTTAGGGTTTATCGTACATAAATAGAACCGAACCGAGCCTCGATTATTATTGCTCTAGATAAAAATGTTGATTTTACTTTACTTTTTGCAATCCGATTGCATGTGAAACCGTTTCCCCACCAACTTCAAACACAAAAAAAGGCAAAAACAAATCTATAACCTCAATAGGAAAACGAAATGTTTTCCTTTATAATTGAGAGAGGTGGACGAATTCATGGTAGCGGTATGACTGGTGATGACAAACTTTCGGTGTCATATGTTGAAGATTTTAAACATTGGAAGTGTAGACAATCTTGGATATGTAAAACACATATTTAAAGGCTAATAGTTTGGGCCAAGTTCGAAAGTGTTATCAAAAAATAAATGCCAAAGCTGTAAAGCCCAAACAGAAATCTTTACGGATGGGCAAGGAAACCTTATAGTAGAACCACATTCCATGCTGAGAATCTGGAAAGGTTATATCCGCTTGTTACGCTATGATGAGGAACAACATCGCACCTCAGAGAGAACCATTAAACTTGAACGAAGACAGACAACATATTCATCCATGCCACGAAGATGAAGTCAGGACAGCCATTTCTAAGCTTAAGTCCAACAAAGCTGCTACACCAAATGGCTAAACTGCCGAGCTGATTGGATACGGGGCATACATCAACTCATCTCCAAAATCTGGGCCGAAGAAAGTACTTGTATGCCTGACGAATGAAGCCTCAGCATTGTTTGTCCGATTCTAAAAAAATCCAGATCCTTTGAACTGCGTCAACTACATGAGAATAAGCCTTCTCAATGTCGCATATAAAATCCTGTCCATCGCATTATGTGAACGCCTGAGACCGTCGGTATACAGTCTGACCGGGCTTTATTAATAGGATTTTAGGCCAGGAAAGTCTACAATATGTCAACATTTTCATATTATGACAAATCTTGGTATAAGCCAGAAGTTCCAAACCGACACACACCACTTCTTTATCGTTTTCAAAATTTCATATCACAGCATCTACAAAGACGAACTATACCAAGCCATGACTAGTTTTGGGCATAACTCTTAAGATCACTGAACTATGCACGATGACGATGGAAAATGTACGGTTTTTTCAAGACCAGTAATGACAAAACCGAGATCTTCAATGTCAAAAAATACTTAAACAAGGCGATGTGTTGTCATGTGTTGTAATGTAATCCCAACGTCGAATTGTGCGAAACTCACAAGTCAACTCCAGAGGCATCTCTTCTATACAGTTATTCGTACATTCAGACGATATTGACATATAGTATTGTAGTTGGAAGAACCCAGCGAGCGTTCAATGGAGCTTTTACGAATATTGAAGCAGAAGTGGCAAAGATGGGTCAATGCCTAGGACAAAACATCAAAATATGAAATTCCAACTTTGAGGTAGACTCCGCTCTCAACTCCGACAACGAAGTCAGCGAGGTGATCATGCGAAGAATGACTCTTACAAATCGAACACTCTCGAGCAACCAAAAAGATGTTATACCTAGTACTAGCAAATGTTTTGTTACACGGTTTTTGGCTAATGAATATTTTTCAAAACTTTTCTGTTCCATTTATTGGTTCACTCATTGGATACAAATTGTAGAACAACTTATTCGAAATGGCTTCCATTCGCCTTCGAGTAATGGCAAAGTCGGTCTGGCCATTCATCGATTGCAGTACGCGCCTCATGCATTGGAACATTTTCCATTGCTCGGACAAGGGCGTGCTTCAAAGACTTGGATGTCGAGTAGTGCAAGCGATAGTCTCCAGAACGGATCATAGTCTTATAGTCGAATGGATTAAGGTTTGGACTACCAGATGGCCAATCATCAGTGGAAATGAACTTTGGAACGTGGGTTTTAAGCCATGTTTGACGCGTTTTTGCCTTATGAGCTGAAGCGCAGTCATGACTAAAGATCCATGCTTTATTTGCGAATTATGTTTTGTTGAGTGGCTCCACAACGTTCTCTAAAACGTCCTTTTTATACCTTTCCCGCAGGATGGGTGGGTATGTTGAACTCTCGGAGCACACTCTATCGATCTGTTTGTTTTTTCTCGCCAATAAAAAGAATACTTCTGTGACCGTTCTTCGTGTACTGGCGAAGCAAGGCTTTCCGTTTTCGCTGTTCACGCTTCTGTTTCAATGTTCCTGTGAGTAAGTGGCCGGTTTGTCTCTTGCATGCGCTGCGCAACAAATCACGTTTGCTGTCATTCCTAATATCTATCTCCCGAGACATGATTTTCTGTTTGCGCAGCGGATTTCGATGAGTTCGATTCTCCACGGCTTTGATGACTGTGGCGTTTGCACATTGCGTTTTTGCACTATCCCACCAGTATCCTCAAATAAGTTCACGGTACTATACACAAAGTTTCGTGTGCATTTCAGTGGCCCCAACATCCGAAAGATTTCGCCTTTTTTGAAACACGATTTTCGAACGAACCCCATTCCATGATTGTAAACAACTGACGTCGAAACCTTTTTCCACTGGAAACGTCACTTGTCAAATGGATGTCAAGTTTGTATGGAAGCGTTCATTGGTTCTTGGGAATGAACGTATTCAATTCGTGTACCAAAATATTTGCTAGTACTAGGTACAAGACTGATTACCTCAGTGCTGCCATCCGATGCAAGAGCTGTCAAAGCGTGTTCAAGGTTCCAACTGAAGAAATCGCACGAACACCAGCGTCCCGGCTGGTGTTTTCAACTCCAACCCTGTTTCTCTGGGTTGACGGTGACCTTATCTTAGGTGGCGAACACAAGCGGAGGTGGACCCTCAATTAACTTCGTGTGCGCAACCGGCGGCAACTGGCAAAAGATCGCGCTAGCAGGAGAGACATATTAGCTGAGGTGGACCCCGGAGCACCACGGACTGGAGCACCATCTAAGAAACTATGTAAGCAAGCTTGGACCAACCGGTTAATCAATTCAAGCTTTAAGACATGCCGTTAAGGTTTTTGATGGCTTTTGGGACAAGGATCTAACTTAAGTTCATATACTCCGACTAACCGTACGGACTTTTTAAAAATATGTATTTTTAGTGAGTCCATCTATATCTATTGGCAATTTACATAATTGAAAAGATAGATGCTTCACTGATGTACTGTCAAAATTTCATGACATTTGGACGAATGTAAGCGGAGTTATTGCGTCTGAAGTGACGGTATGCCTGTGTCATCGGTACAAAAATTACTGACTATTAAAAATTGCTCAGAATTCAATATTCGAAGGACATCATCAAGGAAGCCGAAAAGAACAAAAACCTCGCTTACAACATTATGATAGGTGATGAAACGTGGTGTTTTCAATATGATTCAGAAACCAAGCGCCGAGTGGGTACTATTTTGAGTAAAATAAATCGGTGTTGCCAAAACAGCTTTTTATTTTTAATAAGACCTGTATATTTTGGAATGCACCTAGTACTAGGTAGTTTTAAAACTAGAAATAATTCTTTAAAGGCACCAAGGACGCTTAGAATTTATATGGGCGGCATATGAGAAGAGATCACCGATTTAAAGGGTCGGAGGTTAGCACGTTACTACTCAGTAACTGTTAAATGTCAAAATTGGTGCATTCTCACGGGATTATGTGTATCTTTAAGGTGTTTTTTGCACACAGCGCTGGCGAAGGAAAATCAGGGAGGAAAGGGGGAGAGATTCCGATGTCTGTCGCAGGCCACAAAGGTCAACAGGAAATTTCTTAAGAAAGTTGTACGGTTATTGATACTGGCAATTTCATAGGGGCACGGGTGGTGAAATTAGCGAAAGAACAAGGTAATCCCTCCTGAAATGACTCAGCAATGTTAGCATCACCTATGAGTTTTATGGCACGGTTTTGAATCCTATTTAACAAGTACAGAGACGTGTTAAGAACACCCGGCCAGATGTGAGCATTGGACAAATTTTGGTCAGAGTGCCTTATACATATTGAGACAAATTAGAAGGAGTGAAGTATTTCTAACATAGCTTGAGGGAACCTAGACATTTTGGAGCATTTTTTTTGATGATATCGAAATTTCCCGTTGACACATATGGTATACTGAGAATAAAAAGCTTTACGGTTTCGACAATGCTGGATAATGTCCTCTACTTCAGGTCTGCAAGGACATAGCCGCGACGTAGGTGTCAAAAAAGGATTTCGATACAGTATGATCACATTTGGTTTTGAGATTGTGTAAGACTGGTAACCTAAATGTCAACTGTCAATTATACCCTTGAGTTAGTAAAAGCCTTTTGAAAAAAAAAAACGATTAAACGAAGAATCACCTTTAAGATAGGAAAGACTACTGTCTGTTGCAGGGAAAATAATAATCCGGTTGCTACGAGAGATATTCGAATACTTTTGGATAAACGAAGTTTCTAGAAGAAGATAAAATAACACCCGATTTGAATGTTACAGAGGCATTAGTAAAAAGGTTGGATTTTATCGATTTTGGTGTCTAACAAATTTTCAGCGTTAAAGAACCGAGGCTTCGGATAGTATTTGAAAGTCGACGGCAAGATTCGCTTTAAGTGGCGAACTTAAGTCTAAAGGCACCGCAAGTAACCGAGTAACTGTTCGCAAGAAAGGCGCTTAGAAAATGATGACATAGTCTTATTGTCAAGACCACGAGAAATTTTTACACGAATTTACCATTACCAACCGAATATTCAACGATTTTTCTGTTGAGCAATTAGTAGCAAAGAATTGAGAGTTTGTAAATCAGTTCTCTTAGTCTCAATGCCAGTGTTGTAGCTGCCCCTCCTAGAATGAAAATGCATTCTAATCCAATTATATATTTTATTGATCCAACTCAATGTCTTAGTCAATCCTGCAGAACATTTGTCCCAAATTTATGAATTCATTTTGCACATCTTGGGAATGGGCATCCGGTAGCCACCCAGTTCCAATTTATTCGCATATCGTGTGCTTAGTGTCAATTTCAGTTTCATTTTCATTCAGTCTCTTATTTCAAGGCATGGAATCTGAACTTTGCTTGTTAATCCATAAGGCCCAACCAACAACAAAAAAAAAAAAAAAGGAAGCCAATCACGCAAAAAAGGATTTCTTTCTGCCGATTTTTTTTTTTGTTCCTCTACTTTTACTTTTCAGATCCTTTGCCGGCATTTTATGCAAATGCTTATACATATTAGTAGATCGCGTGCCACTCTAATAACAAAGTATTTCGATTCAAAGCAGTCCCGTCTGAAAATTGCAGAATATTCAGGTCTGGCGCTGGAGACAGAAAAATAAAAAAATATAGAAAATTGGCATTGCTAACAAGTTTTATTGTTTAGTAATTTGAATAAACAGTCGAAGAGCACAAAAGCAATTAACCGGGCCAATTAGTTTCGGTTTAGAAAAATCGAAACGAAAAAAAAAAAATCAAACATAGCCTTGCTAACATGAAAAACCAACATAAACAACGACGTAATGATTCGAATTGTTATTCAATTGATTTATCGAGTGAAGGGAAGTTAAGTTATGTAAAATTCTTTAAAGGTTCGGAGTTGCTGAATTGCTCATGAGCAATATGTGAGAAAAGTCATAATAGCCTTCAAAGCTTATGAAGTATGTTTGCATCGAAGGAGGACACTTAGACGCTCTCTTAAGTTCTTCCATCGGACTACTAAGCGCAGTTAGGAGCAGGTTTAAACTACTCTAATTTACCTAGTACAATAAAATTAGAGTTCCTTGAGAAACAACTGTATGGTCGTAGCCTACTGTCTTAGATCCAACAAGATGTTCTGGAATTGCGCCAACCCCACAGATCCCATTTCTATTATATCAGTTGAAATCTTAACCTTTGCAATAAAGGGCAAGAAACCGCCTTTGTTTCTTGTTAAAAATGTGGTGAAACGCTGCGGGGTATTCCTGACCAACTCTTTTTCTGATCATATACGAGTATACCTTTTCATTAGTCTAGAATAACTATCCTCTTATCTAGCCCTTATTTAGAAAATGTCTGGCTATATCTCCTGTAAAAAAACAACTTCTCCTACTCGCATGAAGGATCTGAGCTGGCTGGTTGAGTCGCTGAACTCAGCATGCAATAAGGCTTTCGAAAAAACAACCCCTGTCAGCACCAATTGTGGCAAGCCTAAACCACAAGGACCCTATGTACTAAGGAGCTTATCAAAAAAAACAAAACTTATATTAGAAAGATTCGAAAGAAAATTGAAGGACCTTTTCTGATCATAAATACAAGTCTTCCAAGGCGACATTTCTTAAAGATTTTGCCCTTAATTCAACCACTAAGCCGAATAGCTCCTGGACAAATTCCAGTTGAGAAGCCATTGACCCTCTAGTGATATCTTTAGTGATGTCTTGAAAACATCTCACTCAGGAAGATGCAAACTCTCTACAAGGATCCTTAGCACAAACAATGAGGGCAATTTACGATCGTGACAGCTGAATTCGAATTTATTGGTGTTAAAATTATTGTCTCCAGGCGCAGATTATAATTGTATATTCTGTTGTTACATTCACCTCCCTCCAAACCAGCACGTGGCTACCAACTTGTGACTAATGTGGTTGACTTGCTTTTTGATGCAGTTGGCCCCTGTGACGATATAATAGTTCTTGGTGAATTTAATCTCTCTCGTCTCCTATGGACTTAGTCCGACGATGAATTTTATCTCGTTGTCCTAAAAGCTATTTCTGATAAGGAAATGCTCTTTACTAAATGCCTTTCCAACTCAGGCCTTTTTCAAATAAATAATATTTCTAACAATATGGGTCGACAACTAGACCTGATCTTTACATCTGATGCAATAAATTGTGTTGTCCGTGAGTGTGAACTTCTTCTCTTCAAATTAGACCGTCCATATCCTTTCTATCTTCTCATCCTGCTTGTTCTCTTCTCATCTGACATCAATAATTCTATTACCTCCGCAGAAACTTCCTTCCACTTCAATTTCCGTAGAACAAATTACACTAAACTCAACAATCTTCTCAATATTGTTGACCTAAGTTGTATACTCGATAAAAACACCTGTGTTGATTCTGTCGTGGAAATTTTTTACGAAAAGATCTTCCTCTGTATCACATTATGCAAGCGGTCCCTTACTAACGAAAGAGAAATCCTTCATAACAACATAAAAATGGACTCAAACAGGATATTACCAACTACCGACCTATTGCTAAGTTATCCTGCATTCCCAAGAACTTTGAGAGCATTATTTATGATGTTCTTGTGTTCTTTCATTGCAGATCTACCCTTGCACCGAACAAAACATGGATTTTTTAATGTCAGATCAACCGCTACCAATCTTATTCAGTTCGTTTTTAGTACATTGTGTGCCCTAGAGCAAGGGAAAGAAATTGATGTGAGGCCCTTGATAAAATCGCCCAAAAGTTAATTCTTTTCAAACTCAATGCACTTGGTTTTCAATCTGGGCTGATTTCTTGTTTCAAATCCTACTGGGAAGGACGCCATTACCTAGTTCATTTTCGATCTCCATAGATTCTCAATATGGTCCACAAAAACTTTCCCGAGCTCAATATAAAGAAATGCCAAGTCTTCTCACACTCTCGGAAGTGTTCAACACTTCTTGACCAAATTTACTGAAGCTTAGGTCACTCCAATGCAGGACTTCGGCGTTATCTGTGATACTGAACTCAATTTTCGCACCAACATTGCTTCCATAATTAGCAAAGCTACCTCTGCGCTTGGCTTTGTTAAATTATTACAAAATTCCTTTATATAACCTTTGTTAGGCCACTTCTCGAATATTCTAGCCAGGTATCGTCCCCTTACTACGTATCGACGCTGTCCAATGCATGGGCTGATCACTACATCTCAACGCCCTATAATGACCGACTCAAATTGCTGGGTCTACTTTTCATCGCTGGAAAAACGGGTCGAATCCGCCGATATTCTCTTCATATACCAACTCTTAACTGGCACCATTGACTATCCCTCACTGTGGGATCAGATTTTTTTTAGTGCCAACCCCCGAAATTGGTTGTCCCTCTTTTTCGTCCAAATACTCGTAACCACCGAACGACATATCTTTTTAACGAACCACTGCCTCGTATACTATGTGGAGCTAATAGAGCTTCCCATGTGTTCGATTTCCATTACAGCAGAAGGACCCTCAAGAACACCCTCAATTATCGCCTCTGCTGACGCTGAAATTCCCTGCCCTTTAGTTTTAGTTTTAGTTTAAGAGCAGCTTGTACTAAACTCAATGAAGTTGTCCAGCATTGACACGGGCCTGTTACTGAAGACAGCAACACGTGAGTAAATCTTAGACGACTCTATGGAGGGAAGCCATGGGGACTGCAATCTCAAATTACTCATTGGTTCTACGCTCCGGTCGTAAGACCTATAACAATGTTAAGTGCAACAGTTTGATGGCCAGTACTAAAAACACCTATCACTTTATTTAAAAAAATAACAAATGAACTGGTGCACTAGACATACCGCCAATGGATATTTACTGTAAAGAGGAATTAGTCGCTAATTCTTCCACCAATCCAATTAAGAAAATTGGCCGCTACATCGTACAGCGTACTGCAAATTAAAACAGATAGCATTGCCATTTCAAATCCAACATTTTGCTTGTCAACAAGCATCTTTCAAATGAACGCACCCAAATTTTCAGACAGATTTGCCAAATAGTTTTCTTGTAACAGCCATTTATTGGAATTTTCGTAAAAATGGAAAAAAATTTATTTCGTGAGCTCATTAAACACTATTTTTGCGCAAAAAAAAACCATCACCCAAACCAAACCAAAGCTTATTTAAGCCCCATAAGCTATTATGGGGACTCTTTACGGTCGATTGGAATCATCCCCCATTTGTTTATTCAATTTCAGTGGAGTCTTACCAGCACAAGTGACGCCGAACGTTCTGATCTCACAATCGAGGTCATTGCTCCAGATATGGTAGATAAAATCCACGGTATGATATTGGACAATCGGCAGGTGAAGAGGTACAGGCTTATCACATAGATCAAGGAATTCAGTTTCGAAAAAATATTTGGATATGAAAAGCCATTCGCCAGATGGGTGCCTCGTTTGCTCAACATTGACAACGAACGCAATCATTTGACAACTTCAAAGGAGTGTTTGGCGATGTTCAATCACAATCCGAATGAGGTTTTGCGCTGTTTCGTAACCGTGGACGAAGCATGGATTCATCACAACACACACACAACATTAATTCGACGTCAATTGACGAGGCAAAATGTTCTCTTCCAACAGGATAACGCACCGGTGCACAAGCCCGCAGTACCAATGGCAAAATTGCATGAATTATGTTACGAATTGCCCCTTCACCCAGCATATTCTCCAGATTTAGCCCCCTGCGACTATTTCGTGTTTCCAAGCATGAACAACTGGCTAGGCGGTAAGAGATGTTGATCAAATGAGGAGGTCGTTGATGAAACAAATGCCTATGTTGAAGCCCTCTACAAATCGTATTATTTGAAGCGTCACAGCAGGTGTGCCACAAGGTTACGTAATATGCCCTCTGCTGTGGAATATTATGTATGACGGTGTCGTGTGGCTCTCAAAGCCCAAAAACGTGAAGATAATATGTGTGTGTTATGAATGATAATAAACTTAGCTTTAAGGCTCACCTAGATTACTTTGGGAAAAAGCATGCTGTCACAGATTATCACTGGCAATAAAAGGATCTAGGACAAAGATATGGCGAATATATGTATACAGGGTGAATGACTCGAACTCCAACTTTTTAAAATGCTGTAATTTTTTTTATTTTTTCATAAATTTTATTGTGCCAAAGCAAAAAATGTTGGAAAATACATCAATTTTCAAATTGTATCAGTAGTTTTCAATACGTCCACCTTTGGCGCGAATAATGGCCTTGAGACGGTCGCAGAAAGCATCGCACGCTGCACGCAAGTGGCTCTGCGGTATTTTAGCCCATTCCCGGCGAAGTGCTTGTTTGAGGTGGTCCAAACTTTGGTATTTTTTAGTGCCAACCTTCGCCTTCAAAATACCCCAGACAGAGAAATAAAACGGATTTGCATCCGGAGAATTTGCAATCCATTGTGTCGAAGAAATGAAGTGTGGAACATTGTTTTTTTATCCAATCTTGGTTGACGCGCGCTTTGTGAGATGGTGCCGAGTCTTTTTGAAATGTCCACGATTTCCGACCGAAATAATTGTTTGCCCAAGGCTTCAATACTACCTCTAAGACAGTTTCACGATATACGATCGCATTAATTTTGACGTCACGGTCCAAAAATACGAGCGGAAAGCGACCATCGGCGGTTATGGCGGCCCAACATCGCCATCGGTGCTGCCTGCTTTCTGGTGGCCGTGTGAAGGTGTAAATTTTAGAACTACCTCTCTGGCAAGTAAACTCGGTCATTTTGTTTATTGACATATTGCTCGATAACAAATGGCGTCTCATCGGAAAATACCAAATTCGGCAACTCATCACTTTCGTGCAAGCGTAGCAATTCCTTCGCTCTTTCGACTTTAACTTTTTCTGTTGCGGTGTAAGATCGTGGGCTTTTTGGAACTTCAATGGTTTGAGCCCAAGATCATATTTCAGTATGTGTTACATCCGTTCCAACGATATGTTGCGCTCACGAGCCATTTTTCTTACACTTCGACGCGGATTTCGCTCAATTCGAGCCTTCACTTTCCGAACTACTCGTATTTCTGCCGATGTTGCTGTTTTTTTTATGACCACCTCCATGGCGTTTTGCAACGCTGCCAGTATCACGGTATCGAGCTATAGTTCGAGACACAAATGATTTATTCACGTTGAGGTGCTGGTGGGCTCTAACGATAGTTACTTGTGGTTTTCCAGCCAAATATAAAGCAATCACACTATCACACGTTTGAATTCCATCGCGAATAAAAATTTTTCAACACAACTGAGACGCAAATCGTTTAAAAGGATTGTAAATAATAAAATTTTCTGTCATGTGTCAAAATTTGAGCTCACTGTCATGACGGTTTGGAAATTATAGCAGTCTGAAGTTGGTTGCAGTTCGAGTCATTCAGGGTGTAGACTAGCCGCTTTGAGAACAACCTGCTAAATTTTCAGAGGCTTATTGACCCACGCTCGTACTATGCGAGTAGTGTTTTTTCCAAGAATCTATCGTCTTTCAAACCGTTATAGCGTCTTTCTAGCCCATGAATTGGTTTTGGCGACCATAAATGTATACTTTATGATACGAGTAGTTTAAAACTATTGCCAACTTCGATTAGATCCATAGCCCATGTTTGTGTAAAATCTGTTCACTTAGACATTCGGGGAAACTACAATATATAACCGTTAAATGATATAAACTAATTCATTCTTCCAATCTCTAAAGATATATTGTAGGAACTCTGATCACTACATGTAAACTCAAGCGAATTGCTGCTTTGATTTCAGAAAGAGCCGAGTCAAAGACGTAGAGTGTCTATTATCTGTGAAATGGCTCTATAATGCCATATTAATGTGCATTACTACAAACATGCTGTTGCGCTATTTTAATGGCTTCAATCGTTTGCCATTGAAGGCACATACAAAGTTATGCTGAAAAAAAGTAAATACCAGCTCCTCGTCCTCCTTTTCAAGAGTTTGAAAAGATGGCTGAGCTGTGTCTGCGCAACACCAATTTGCCAGTTTATCCTCTACTTGATACCAACGCGGAAGATCTTATGGGACTGCGCTTCATAATCTTGTAGATGGATGCCTCTTAAAATTGAGATAGTTTCCTTCCCTTCCTGGCTTAAAAATTAAGTAGTTCTCTACTGGAGCTGATGGTGGCGTTGACTTGTACTATGTACAACCTGATCCTGTTGTATCCTTTAGCTTGAGTAATTTTTAAATGTAACCAATGCGAGTGCTATTTAAATACTCCTAAATATATTCGTTTGGAGTTTAGACGATGTGCTGTTACTGTTTAAAGTATTAGAAAATATTTTAAATATGCAATTGTTTCCATGTCTTGCTTATTTCGCATATAAGCTTAGACGAAGCGTGACTTATGCTCATTGTGGTTCGGGGAAACGTGTTATGTATATAAGTCTTCGAGCGTACAAATGAACGAAAACAGCATTTCAGCAATTTAGAATATGCGGACATGAATAAAAACAAGGAGCAAAGAAGAAACACCAGATGATGTTTGTACAGAGCCATTAGATCCAACTGGCTGACCTAAGACTAATGTATCGAGTACTTCCTAAATCTTTCAAAACCTCTGAATTCTCTAAAGCAAAGTCGTGAATAGAATATTGCAAAGGATAAAGAAAATAAAAATGGTACCAACAGATAAATTTTTCATAAACAACCGATTCAGTATAATCGAAATCCACAAATAAAAATGTCTTTTGAACTATTGAAAACTATCAACATCCCGAAAAAGACTGGTCCTACACAACTGTAATGGGTCAAGAAAATAACTATTTCTACCACCTTTCAAACTTGTTCAGGGTAAAGTTTTCACAGACAATTCGAGGGTTCTTTTCACACGTCTTGGTGTTATATAAGGATTTCTCTTAAATATTGGGTTCTGCCACATGAAATGTCCAATTTTCGCTCAGCCGGAAATAAGAAGTTCTCGAGTGAACATTTGTGCCAGAACGTTAAACTTTCTTTTTTTATAAAATAAAGTAGTACGTGTGCTTGACGTGTGTGAAGTTTAGGGTTCGTTACAAGTGCCCTTATTTTTTTTCTAAGAATTATTTATCAGTTCAAATTTAAACCCTCTTTCTTTACGAATTTAAAATGGGACATACTAATAATGCGTCACTGGCAATGAAAAACATTAATGACACATCTGACGATTTAGCGGTAAACGAACGCACTATACGACGTTGGTTTGGAAAGTTCCTTTCGGGAGATGTCAGCCTCGAAAATGAACCACGTCGTCAAATAATAGAAACGTTAGTTGACGACGATGTTTTAAGAGCAACGATGTAAGCGTACCCAACGAAATCGGTGCGGGAGACTGCACAAAGCATGAGAGTATAACTAATAACAATAAGTCGACACCATTCTCTCATACGAAAGGTAAAGAAGCTCGATATGTGGGTACCCCATGAACAGAACGATCTCAAAAACTACGGTGCCTACATTAAGAGACCAAACTGAACCGTTTTTACACCGGATAGTCACCTGTGATGAAAAGTGGATACTGTAGAATATATCGTACAGATCGTAAAAGATCTGGGCAGTGGTTGGATGCAAATGAAAAACCAAAACACACCCAAAAGCCCTATCTTCACCCTAAAAAGGTTATGGTGACAATTTGGTGGACATCGAAAGGACCAATCCACTTTTCATTTCTTCAACCAGGAGAAGCACTATCAAATGTTGTGAGCAAATCGACAAATAGCATGCCAAATTGGCTGAAAATCAACCTGCGTTGGTCAATAGGCGCGGTCCGATCTTTTTGCATGATAATGCTAGACCCCATACCTCACAAGTAACGGTGCAAAAACTGTTGCAGTTGGGATTTGAAATTCTTCCGCATCCACCTTACTCTCCTGATATTTCCGCAACGGATTGCCATCTTTCCCGCAATCTCGATTCATTTTGCCGGCAGAAGGTTTTCCGGAACTGAGCAGAGATCATAAAAGCCTTTGAAGATTTCATTGCCTCAAAAAGTCAGCTCTTCTACGAAAAAGGAATATTTAACCTTGTATCACGTTGGAAGAATGCCATAGATGCCAACGGATCCTATTTTGATTGAATAAAAATTTACGGCTTTTAAATTTTTACTATTCAGCCGCTGCTGAATAATGAATATCAAATCAAAGGCAAACGGGTAATACGCTTCAGTTCTTGAGTTCCAAGAATGCAATAAAAACCAAATCTTAGTGGCCAAGAGAGACATTGGTATTTGGAGAAAAATTAATGCGAGTCAGTTAAGTTAAAGTTAGTATGAGTGTCACCGAGTTTTTGCGTCATACCATAACTGTGGCTCCACCAAAACACACCGGACACCAAGCAGTAGTCGAAACAGTAGCTTTCTTTGGGAATCGGCGCCAAAGAAGGCCAAGATTTGTTTATTGGCCGACTTTTGGGATGCACGTGTCATAAACCACAATTTATGTTCAAAAGTGAAAAATAAAAAATAAACAACGGGGAACATTATGCCAACTAATTGGAGCAGTTCAAAGACGATTTGAAAGAAAACCACAAACAAGAGCAAGAAAAACGTACTCTAGGATTGCACACATACGTAGTTGCCATACCGAAATTGTATAGATCGGGCTACGAATTGTTTCCGCATCCACCATATTCACCGGATTTAGCTCTCAGTGACTATTTCCAGCTTCCAAACCTGAAGAAAAGCAGCAGAAGATTTGGTCCCAACGATAAAGTCATCGCTCAAACAAGTTCCTATTTTCAGGATATCGACAAATCTTACTATCTTGAAGGGACCGACAAACTGGAAGAACGTTGGACGAAGTATATTGAACAGAAAGTATGTTGAGAAAAAATAAAATATTCTTCATTTAAAAAGTCATGGACTTATTGATCCACCCCTGTAATCCATATTTGAAAAGGCACACGAAAAGCGCTTCTGTCCAAGCCGTCAATAAATAAATGGAATCATTTTTAGTCTAATAACAGACCCGTTATATGGCTTTTTTTGAGGTCTGACGTCAACAGAATAATTTTCGTAGCAACATATCTACTTGTGGTTTGATGACTGGTTTTAATTAGGGAAGGTCTCAACCCTAAAATTTATAAATCAAACGATAATCCTGCATTCTGTCCCTGACAATGGAATTTCTTATTTCCTTTTTTTTAATGAATATTTTTTATCTGATGGCAGAAGTTTCTTCTTATAACATCCCTGTTTTCTAAATGAGGATCAAAAATGGCAGGGTTTGCTCATTTTATTATAGTCTAAGAGCAATTTCTGGGCTCGAAGATATAACCAAAAGATTGGTACATACGAGTATATTATGAAGTACTCGAATTAGTAAGTTCTAATGCGGAAGCCTGGCAACACTTTGCCGCAGCTGGGATTAGTAATAGTGTGGTAAAAATGTATTTTTTGTTTCCATTATCGGGATTTCTGTTATAACCAGTTGAATTTTATATAAAACGAAAGAACAAAATGTTGTGATTACAAAAATATAGCGCAGTCAATGCTTGCCAGACGTACTAAAAACATGCGAAAAATCACTTTTTGAAATAATTAATATGACGATATGAGGGTTACATCAAAAACTGTTCTGGTCACAGATATATAGGTCCTAGGCTTTGTTCGCGCTGTCATACTCTTGACAGACTTACTAATAGAATGCTGAAAAACATATCTTGAAATACCTATAAATAAATACAAAACGGTTGCTTGAAATGTTTTTCAGCATTATATTAGTACGTTCGGCAAGGGTATGCCTGCCCGTGAAATGTCTAGGACCTATATTTGTTTGTGGTCACGACATTCTGTTCTTCCGCATTGAGAACTTACTTATTCGAGTACTTCATATAACGTGGGACCAGAGAGCAATGATAGTTTTTCCTATTGTTATGTTTTAGCAGCTGTCAAAGTTACTAGTGACATCCAACTGTCAAAATATTCAGTAATGTTTACTATTTCTTCATGCATCGTTTCACGCTTGCCGAACGTGCGGAAATTATTGAAAAATATTATCGAAATTCCGGCTTAGGTGTAAATACGCAACGTTAAATTCGTCGTGAGATCGGTCGTCATCATGGCAATTCGTCGCACCGAGGAAAAGTTTGAGCGTGAGTACACTCTTTTGGATCTTAAATCACCAACCAGACAGAGATTGGTGCGAAATGAAGAAAATATAGCCGCCGTAGCGGCCAGTATCGAAGAAGACCCAGAAATGTCGATTCGGCGCCGTTCAGCTGAATTGGTCATCGTCAGAGAGTTAACTCGGCTGATTTTGAGGTTGGATTTGGGCCTACATCCGTATAAGATTATGATGACACAATAATTGAAGCCGGATGACCATAGAGTTCGCTTATTGGGCGCTGGAAATGTTAGCCGAAGATCCGGATTTTGGCCAAAAAATCATCTTCCCGGACAAGGCTCATTTTTGGCTCAGCGGCTATGTCAACAAGCAAAATTGCCATTATTGGAGCAAACACAATCCACAAATATTCAGCCAAGCATCAATGCATCCATAAAGATTGGCTTTTTGGTGCGGTTTATGCCATGTCGGCATAGTCGGGCCTTATTCCCTTCGAAATGAGTAAGGAGATACCGTTACCGTTAATGGTCTCAGGTATAGTGCGATTTTAACCAACTTTCTGTGGTCAGAGCTCGACAACATCGATATATTCGTGCTATGAAGACGAAGTTACATGCCAAACAACAGACGCAACGCTCGAAGTTGTGAAGGAGAAATTTGGCGACTGGGTCACCTCACCGCAAGCGTTCATCAATTAGCCGCCGCGATTATGCGATTTAACACCGCAGGATTATTTTCTCTGGGGCTACGCCAAGTTCTTAGTCTACGCTAACAAGCCAACCACTTTGGATGAGCTTGAGGCCAACATTCCATGCGCTATTGCCGAAATAACGCCATGCAAATTGGACCGACCGCTTGAAGCACTGCCAGCGAACCCGAGGCTGCCATTAAAATGATGTGCAATTCTACACATAATGGCATGAACGTAGCTTCAAAATAAGGTTAGAATCAATTTTATATCTCACACCGTTGTTGTTTTATTTAATTTTTTTTTCATATCGTTCTTATCTGGTCACCCTTTATTATACGTATCAATATCAATTTTTTGGTTACATCTTTGAGCCCAAAAATTGATATGAGCTCTTGGTCTATTAGGTTTTGATGCAGTTAAGGAACCCTTAATATAATAAAACGAAATTGGGATTGTTATTCCCTATCCATGAGTACTACTTGCATCGTTAAAATCGAAAAAGACGAGAAGTTCGCAACTCCTAAATAAAAAACAAAATAAATACTCGTACGTATGAAAAAGAAAAAAAAAACATTTAACTCTTGAATGAACGGGAATAAGAAAAATTCTTTAGTT
Organism: Volucella zonaria; assembly: GCA_963966105.1. NCBI lineage: Eukaryota > Metazoa > Arthropoda > Insecta > Diptera > Syrphidae > Volucella > Volucella zonaria. Next base: position 124,256,429 of record OZ014531.1, read on the forward strand.
CACGAAGTTGAATGTTTTTTTTTTAAATTCTATTTAAACAAATTAATATCCAGGTTGATAACTTACTCTTTCTTATTGTTACCCGATAGGGATCCACTCTGATAATTTTGTCGGTTAAATTGAATTTCGTCAGCACCATCAAATGTATCATTCGTCCAGGCAACCTTAACACTTCCAATGGCAGAACCACCCTTAGCACCAATCCTTCTTGGCGCACCGCCCCTACCACCACTGCCAATTAAACTGTATCCTTTAGATTTTTGTTCACTGCGACCATGTAGTCCGGCACACACTTGATCCACAATGGAGCGTTGTTTTTGTAAATATGCAAACTTATTCCTATCCGATGGCACCCTGGCCAAAATCAATGAACCACTACGTTTTGCACTACCACGACTACTGGTACGATTACCACTATCGCTAACTTGGCACAAGATCCGGCTGCCAACTTCTGAACTCTCGATAAATGATCTTTGCTTCCGTAACTTACTCGTATGTTGGTTCGACCACGTCTGTTGCCGTCTATCCGCGGCGTACATCGAAGAGGAGGACATCCTTCCGCTCATTTTTTCTATTGTACTTAACTCCCAAGTGATATATAATCGAGTGAAATCGTTCCAAAGAGTAATATACTCGTAGTTTGCCAATTAATTGAATACTCGTCCTTTTGCAAATATCGAATATGTGCAAAAGCCAAATTCTTCGATTGGATTTAATGTCATCCGAATGTGAAACCGAAGACGAAACGCACCTCATCCACGCACAGAAATTATGCTGACTAGGAGAACGCCTAAAACACACGGACGCGCTGCGAATGGCACAAATCAACGGATAACGAATTTTAGGTATTTTCGGATTATCGGTGGGTGAATATTGTTTTTCGTAGCACAGTGTACAAAATACAAATAAAAGATACGAGAATGTATTGCTATTACCTAGCTAGCTTCTTCTTCTCCTCTTTGCTGGCGTTCGGTTGTGGTAGTGATGGCCTAAATTTGCTCGTACGTAAAAACCAATCACTATCGTAATTGATAATAAATATATCCACACAAAAAAAAAATATAAATAAATAAGCAAATAAATTCCAAAGAGACTTGTAAGTAAAAGTGAAAAAGAAACTAAAAAAAAAACAATCCTTAGAATGGAATTTTCACACACTAAGCCCAACACTCAATTGCAACACTCCCAGCCGAATATAGAATGAGGATTGCGCGCGTATTACTCCGGAGTCAAGGAAGCACGTTGAAGTTTTGTTTTAGAAAACGCGCCGAACCAACTGAAACGAAAGTATCTTAACAACAATGTTTGAAACGTTCATTGCCCTCCCTCGCGATTTGCACGAGTTTTATGTTTTTGTTTTTTTTTTTCCTTTTTTTTGGTATTCGCCTGGCGACGACGGCACGAGACAGCATTGCACTGACAATCACTGTAGTGGCGGATATTTTTTTTTTTTCTTTTTTGTAGCAAAACTGAAGTTAGGAAGTTGTCCTTATCCTTGTTTGTTCGTTTTTTTCTTTCTTTTTTTATTCTGTGTAACGACTCTCTTTTTTTGCAACTAACAGAAGTTTAATATAAAAATTCTTTTCATTCGTATGGAGGTTTTTTTTTTTTCTAATTTTGAGCCACGAGGAGTAATTAAAAAGCAACAGGTCATTTAATCTCATGCTCATCTTCACACGTGATATTTACTTTATCCAACTTCGTCTTCATTCTTGCCTACTTAATCCTTCGAACTAGGTTCCAGCAAAACCCATCATAGCTGAGTGTGACCAGAGCATGATTGAATAAATTCCATCCAGAGAAGTCCAGAATGTGGATAGTTTCATCCTTTTCCTCGGTTGTCTTAACCGCTCCTGTTGAAGTTATTAAAAAACAGAGTTATTAAACAGAGTTAGGAAGCGGCACCACAATAAATTAAGTTTTTCTTCTTCTGATGGATCCTAAGCACCATCGAATATTGTTTCTTGCAAAGTGTCGTAGCGCTTATTGATTCTTTCTTAGTTGCCGTGATTCCTTCTCGACTGTTATGCGCCATGTAACACATGGGCTCAAAAGTCCGTGCCGTTTCTAAGAGAGGGCATGACTTGAATTAAATCCATACCATTTTCAGTTAGTACCAACCTTCAAAAGATGCGTGTATAAATTTGACAGCTGTCGGACGATTAGTTCTCGAGATATACCGTTGTGAGTGAAGCAACTTTTGTTATTTTGAAAAAAAATGGATTCAAAGCAATTTCGTGTGTTGATTTATCATTGCTTTTTGAAGGGAAAAAATGCAGCCGATGCAAAGAAATGGCTTGATAAGTGTTACCCGGACTCTGCACCAGCCGAACGAACCATTCGCATGTGGATTGAAAAATTTTAAAGTGGTCATACAAGCACCGAAGACGCTGTTTCAGATGGAAACATCAAAAAAGTCCACAAAATGATTACGAATGACCGTAAAGTGAAGTTGATCGAGATAGCTGAAGCTCTGAAGATATCAAAAGAGCGTGTTGGATATATCATACACGAATATTTGGACATGCGAAAGCTCTGTTCAAAGTGGGTGCCGCGTTTGCTCACAGTCGACCAAAAACAACAACGTGTTGATGATTCAGAGGAGTGTTTAAAGCTGTTCAACCGCAATAAAGCCGAATTTTTGCGTCGGTATGTAACAATGGATGAAACTTGGCTCCATCACTTCACACCAGAGTCAATTCGGCAGTCAGCTGAGTGGCGAGTAGGCGACGAACCTCGTCCAAAACGACCAAAAACTCAACAGTCGGCTGGCAAGGTTATAGCATCCGTATTGGAATGGAATAATTTTCATCGACTATCTCCAAAAGGGGCAGACTATCAACAGCGACTATTACATTGCGTTGTTGGAGCGTTTGAAGGACGAAATCGCAGAAAAACGACCGCACTTGAAGAAAAAGAAAGTGCTGTTTCATCAAGACAATGCACCGATGAAAACGATGGCAAAACTGAATGAATTCGGCTACGAATTGCTTCCCCACCCACCCACCAGATTTGGCCCCCAGCGACTATTTCCTGTTCGCAGACTTCAAAAGAATGCTCGCCGGAAAGAGATTTAATCGCCGAAACAGAGGCCTATTTTGAGGCTAAACCGAAATCGTACTACAAAACTGGTATCGAAAGATTAAAAAATCGTTTCAATCAGTGTATCGCCCTCGAAGGCAACTATATTGATAAATAAAGTTGAATTTTGGAAAAATGTTGTGTTTTACTGTAAAACGGCACGGACTTTTCAGCCCATTTTCGGTCTTCTTCCGTTTTTGGTGAGCTAAGTCCACTATACTGCACTGCTACGACTATCAATGTCGTGTCTGGCTAATTCACTGGCAATTCCGTATGTTTGTGGCCGTAGGGAGAGGTGTTAAGTAAAAATACGGTCAAGCCCGAAAATCCATAAAATATTTCGCAGACATCCATAACCAAACATTGAAAAGCATTCATAGTAAAACGGGTGTTACGGTTGTAGATCTGAAGCGGCTACTGATCATTTCGATGGAGCACGATACAAAAGACATTACGGCGCAGAGACAAAAGCGCACATAGACAAAAGTGCTTGCATAAATAAATATTCGTTTGGATCTACAACGCAAAATTCCTAAATTCACGGGATTAACAAATCTTTTGACCACTGGTAATCGAGAAAATTATTTCATTTCAATCAATACCCGTAGATTTGTTTTAGAGCTAGTCAAAGTTGAGTAATTTTTAAGGTCACCTAGTGCAGCTAGCAACTATGCTTCTAGTGGTATATTTTTGCGAAAGTTTGTCCATTGAGTGTTCTTGCTAATTTCTAGAAACAATGGCTGTCCTTAAACCTTACAGCTCCAACGTTTGCCGGTCCTTGCATATACTGTTTTATATTTCAATTCATTTATACAATATATGTATTCCAGATAAGATATCATTGTGGTTGGCGAGCTTCACTGAATGACTGACCGCTCTGCCATCTTAACTTCATTCAAAGACAGCGGTCGCAGTTAAGTTGTGTAGACCAGAGTTTCCAAAAATGTATCATTTCTTATACTGCATGCTACATTTCCTATTCAACTGATTTAGAAACGTTCCTAATGGCTGGGATTCGAAGATTCTCTTAGCTGTAGCATTCTCGCCCATTCGCCCTATGTGGCCGAGCCAGTGTACAGTCGACGGATCTTTGCCTTTGCCGTTGGTACTCGAGAATTCTGGTTGGATAGATTTTTCTGGGTGTAGACAATCTCTTGGAGAAATTACTTTCATACACCCTCTTTCTCTTGAAATCAGGAATCAAGTCTATCTTAGCTCGTCAAATCTTTGACTCCCGCGGCAATCCCACCCTGGAAGTTGATCTCACCACTGAATTGGGACTTTTCCGCGCAGCTGTACCATCTTGAGCATTCATTGGTGTGCATGAGGCTTTGGAACTCAGTAATGAGGAGAAGAACAACTACCATGGCAAGAGTGTCAAGAAGGCGGTAGATAACATCAACAAGTCGTTAGCCCCAGAAGTCTTGAAGGCCAACTTGGAAGTTACCCAACAGAAGGAGATCGATAACTTCAGGATTAAGCTCGATAGTACCGAGAACAAGTAAAAGTTCGGAGTTAATGCTATCTTGGGTATTTCATTGCTAAGAAGGGAGTAAAATTGTGCAAGCACTTGGTCGGTTTGGCTGGCAACCAGAACTTCATTCTGTCAGTTCCAGCTTTCAATGTCGTCAACGGTGGCAGTCATGCAGGCAACAAATTGGCCATGCAAGAATTCATGATGTTGCCAACTAGTGCCAAGTCCTTCACTGAGGCCATGAAAATCGGCTCTGAAGTGTACCATCACTTGAAGAAGGCCATCAAGGATAAGTTCGGTTTGGATGCCACCGCTGTCGATGATGAGGGTGCTTTCGCTCCCAATATTCAAAACAACAAGGAAGCCTTGATTTTGATTTAGGATGCCATCGCCAAGGGTGGAATACACTGGCAAAGTCGAAGTCGGCATGAATGTTGCTGCTTCTGAATACTACATACGAGTAATTTGGACTTCAAGAACCCCATCAACCCAATTGTGTCAAGAATTCATCAAAGAATTCCCCATCACCAGTATTGAAGATCCCTGCGATCAGGATCATTGGGATGCCTGGACCAACATGACCGTCAATACATCAATCCAAATTGTCGGTGATGATTTGACTGTCACCAATCCCAAGCGTATTACCACCGCTGTCGAGAAGAAGGCCTGCAATTACCTGCTGTTGAAGGTCAACCAAATCGGTAGCGTTACCGATTCGATCAAGGCACATTTGCTTGTCAAAGGAAACGGGCAACAAATTAAGACTGGAGCTCCATGCCGTTCAAAAAGTTTGGCCAAGTACAATCAAACTCTTCGTATCGAAGAGGAGCTCGGCACTGTAAGTCTTTCCGCAAGCCACAGTAAGGGAGTAACAACACACTAATCCCACGTTATCACCAACACAACTCTCTCTTTTAAGTTTTATTTTTAATAATTAATGCGATTACATGTATGTTTTGTTTAAAAAAAAAAACAATCTATTTGAATACAGGTATTTGTATTATAATTCCATCTATTGGTGTACGCACCACAAATTCACTGTTTGAGGAGGAGAAAACAAAAGGATAAGCAGCAGTGGACATTTTCCCTCGAATTAAAATATCGTTTATTGTTGTTGCTGTTAGACTTAAGCCTTGAATCCACAAATATTAATATAAACAAAACAAAATTACATCCACATCTTTATACAGCTCGTAGAGTTCGCGGCTATAAAGGGCGAGCCAACAGCTAGTGTGGAAGTTTTTATTAAATTAAAGACACATTTATTATGAAATCGATGTAAAATTTTATTGAATAATAAAGTTCAATCTATGGCAATTATGAATAGAATACAACATCATTCATATAACTACTGCTTCTATTGCAATGACTTTTTGAAGAATAAGTGGGTCAATGGCCGCAATTTCAGTTTGGATGTAATGTTTAAGATCCTGAATTGTCGCTAGGTTATTGGCATGGACCTTACTCTTCAAATAACCTCACCGGAAGAAGTCTAAAAGTGTCAAATCCCATGACCTTGGAAGCCAATCAACTTCTCTTCTAACAGAAATAATGCGATCTTCAAAATTCGTGCACAATAAATTGATTGATTGATAGCTTGTGTGGGCGGTAGCACCATCGTGTTGAAACCAGAGATCGTCAAGACCCAATTCATTAAATTTTGGAAAAAAATTGCCGGAGGTGTCTGGCTGGTTTTGAACACTTTCGCTCACAGTGGTGATATTTTGGCGTGTACGTGCTGGCCAAGCATGCTGATGTGGAGTTTGTCCCGATACCGAACCAGTTTCTTCAAAACTTTTCACCATTGCACGAATTGTTACTTTTACAGATCGCCATTTTCGTAACAAAATTGCATAACAAAAATGCGTTGTTCCGTGGTAAGCGACTACATGCCTAAAAAATGCCAAAGATTGTATAGCATGATATCTGTCAAAAAGATCAAGCACATTGAGTTCAGTAAATAACAGTAATTGACAGCCAACATCCACATCATTTGTTGGCTCATCCTATATCCTCTTGTCCATTCGCAGACAGGACTAAATATTCGACTTAGAATTTTTCTTTTTTTTTTAAAGAACTTAACACTCAAGTGGGTATGAATACACAGATCCGAAGATCTGCTCCGCTATCTTGCTTATCGTCTAGCATTCAGCACCATAAAGCAAAACTGTCAAGATCAGGGTGTTTTAGAGCATGATTTTTGACCTTCGAGTTAGAAGTTTGGACCCTAGTTGTTTGGGCAAACCGAAGTAACAGCGGTTGCCTATGTTTATTCTTTATCGAATTTTCGGAGTTTACATATATTTGCCCCGAGGTAGATAAACTCATTCACCACCTCAAAATTATAGCTGGCGATTCTTACGTTCTGTCCTAGACGGTGTTCGACGCATGAGTTTTTCGTCGACAGCATGTACTTTGTTTTATCCTCATCCATCATGAAAGCAACTCGTTTGGATTGTCCTTCTATAGCAGTAAATGCCCCAATAATGCCATGCTGGGAACAGACCGGCAGCTGGATGAATTTGTTAAATATAGTGCCATCTGCGTTTACGCCGACCTTTGTACTATCTGCTCCAGCACAAGATTAATGAAATCACACGACAGCGCGTCTCCTTGACGGAATCCGGTGCATGTTTGGAATAATTGGGGGGTTTTATTTCCAAGCTGCACGGTGCATTGCGAGTTCTCTAGCGTGACGCAACCGGATTAGTTTTCTCGGGATCCCGAATTTGGCCATCGCATTATACAATATCATTCAATGCGATGAATGCTGTCGTATGCGGCTTTGAAGTCGATGAAGAGATGCTGAGTATCGAATTGGAACTCGTTGGTCTTTTTCAGGATTTGCCATAGTGGATTGACTGAAAGACCATTGTACGTCAATGATGAACTAACATATTGTAGATGGCAAACTCTACTAATACTTTTGCAATTTCTTGAACTCCTCACACTGTAAGTGAATTACCAACGTTTGCCCAAGTTGGCAAACTGCTATAATTTGCTAGAATGAGAGCGATTTACACGTAAAATTCACTATTTGTGTTTAATGTGGAAGTTTACAATCTACGAGTATGTTAGTTCATCTATGGTACGTGTATTTGATTTTGCCTTCATTCATAATAAACCCATCATTGTCGCTTACATTTCAATACTTGCAAACTATGTAGATTCTCATGTCAATGTCATCAGCATAAGCAGTGTCATAGCTGTGACAGATCGTTGACAACTCTATATTGTCGCGAAAATTCTTACTCTAATTCCAAATCTCCTATTCTAAATCCCATCAAGATAGAAAATGTTTAATCATAGTACCAGACAGCACTGTAGAATATTTATGGTTGCTGCTAGGGTGTGCATTTTTATTAGTATCCTTCAACATCACTAAAGTACTTCCAAAAGTTGGCTCAAGAACCTCTTATGCTCATCCAAGATAACGCATCCGGTACATATGTACGTACATATATTTACAACAACTGGGAATGAATATTGAATTGGATCTGAACAACATCAATCGATAAAGTCATCGCGAAGGGAGTGGTTGTTGTCATCTCATAGAATTATTTTGTTTCATTGGTCGGAGTTTAGTTTTTTAAAAAGTGAATTAATCTTTTGAATTGAAAAAAAAAAAAACAAGAAAATAAAGGCGAGTAACTGTTTAAGTTAAAAAATACATATAGCGAAATTCAAAAATTTTAAACAAGTACAATATAAAATGATTATTTTATTTACGTAAAAAAGCGATTTTGAACACATTCTTGTCATTTATTTAGTGATTAGTGAATAGGTTAAACGGAGCAGTCTCCTTTAAAAAAAAGTCGTAAGCGTTTTAATATTTGCACGTTCTAGAAATTCCAGACAATTAACAAAAACCGCATATCAAATTGCCTGAGCTCATTTATAACTGGTAGAGGTCTTTCTTTACTGCGTTTTTGCTCCGAAATAAATTTGAAAACTTTCTCGGTCAGATTATATCGGAACTCATATGTTCAGCTTCAATTCAAGGCGATGAATTGGAATTCTTCTCATTAGAACAATGTCACCGCATAATTTAAACGTAAAAAAGGATGTTAAAAAAGTCACACGGCAGCTTTCACGTTATTAAAACCCCTTTCTGGCTTTTAAAATCCTTGCTGGTGTCATTATAACTCTTTGTGGATCAGCAACCGTTTTCCATGTTTCCTGGGTTTTACTCCAGATTTGCTACAAGGACCTGTCAGATTATTGATGTAAGACTTTGAGGGTTCATGGAATATAATAAAAAGCATTTTGCATGCAAATTTAAGGAGACGGATCCTCCCGTGTTTAACTTAACAATTCACATCCTGTTGCTTCAAATACTCGTATACCACCTTGATCAAAACGTTCCCGGCCACACCCACCGTGTGGCGCTCCCATTGTTCCGATTTGAGTTTTGTTTTTTTTATTAAGTGTGTAAATCCCTTTAAATCTTAGCGTCATAGCTTGAAATTTGCAAAACTTACGTAGCCAAGAGTTCATCTATCTCTGTGTGTGTTGGCGATTTTTTACAATTTTAGAAATGAATTTAAATTTGCAACAACGAACTTGTATTGAATTTTGCGTAAAAAACGGATTTAATGGTGCGCGAACGTTGGAAATGTTGAAAAAGTGTTTCGGCAACGATTCTCTAAAGAAAACGGTCGTTTACCAGTGGCACGAGCGGTTCAAAAGGGGTCGTGAGTCAATCGAAGATAATGAACACAGTGGCAGACCATCGACATCGGAAACCGACGAAAACATTGATGAAGTAAAAGAAATTTTTGTCAATAACCGCAAACTAACCATCAGAGAGATAGCGGAGGACTTGAACATTACCTATGGATCTATCTAAACATTTTGGTTAATGATTCGGATTTCTGTCGTGTTGCAGCAAAGTTGGTGCCAAAAGACCTCAATTTCATCGCAAAGGAGATGATTTGCGAGGCTGAATCCGATCCCACATTCATGAAAAGGATCATTACTGGAGATGAGACGTGGGTTTATGAGTACGACACGCAATCCAGACATCAGGCAAGTAAATGGCGTTCACGAAATGAGCCGGTTTTCATGGATTACAACGGTGTAGTGCATCATGAATTTTTGCCAGAAGGCCAGATAGTAAACAAAGAGTATTATTTGGGAGGTTTTGAGACGTTTGCGTTAAGCAATTCGCCGAAAGAGACCAGAATTGTGGGCAGAAAACTCGTGGATTTTGCACTATGATAACGCACCGTCGCACAGTGTCATCATTATTCGTAATTTTTTGACGAAAAATGCAACAAATACCATCCAACAGCCATCGAATTCACCTGATCTGGCTCCCTGTGACTTCTTTCTGTCCAATCGAGTTAAAAAAAACCACTACGGTGAACGCGTTTCAGCAGCGGAGAGGAAGTAATGTTAAAATTGCAGGGAGCACTGATGAACATACCGAAAACCGAATATAAAAAATGTTTCGAGGATTGGATCAAGCACTGGCGTAAGTGTGTTGCACTGATGGGGATTACTTTGAAGAGGACAATATAGATTTAGATAAATAAACTTGTATTTTTAATTTTCTGAAAAAATGTTTGATCAAGGTGCTACTTCTTGAGTGTTTCTCACTGTTGGCAAACCTGGTCTTCGTTGAAGATCTACGTTTTCGAATTCCTCTTGAGCTGATCGGAAGTTATAAGCCAGGCGTTAAAGCATACTGTTTTCACTTCAAATTTCTGTATTTTTGGACTACTTGTTCTCGTTATTTCACTTTCCATCTCAGGGGTTTCGATCATTATAGATAGGGATTCTATGGCTTGTTGTTGGTAGCCACTAGTTGTCCTTAGCTCCAGTGAAACTTGTGCGTTAAAGCGAAATTTGGACACGCAGCCATTATCCATGGATGGCACTTGCATCGTCGGAACCAATAGAGTTTCCATTCTCGGCATGTGTATCAATGACAACTTACGTTGGAATGACCACATTTTCAGTGTCGTCAAAAATGCTGCGAAATCTCTAGGTTTCCTCAAGCGATGTAAGAAATATTTTTCCTCTTCTAATCTGGCCTCAATATATAAGGCATTTATCCGCCCGAAATTGGAGTACGATGCCCACATCTGGTCGGGCACGCCCAAAACGTCTCTGCACCTGCTAGATAGGATTCAAAACCGTGCGATAAAACTCGTAGGTGATACTAATATCACACAAACAATGAACTGCCTCGAACACCTTCGTAATGTCTAGTGTCTCACTCTGTTTTATCGCTATTTCCACCACCAGTGCTCCATAGAGATCGCCAGTAACATTCCCCCCCTTCAAACTTTTAACCGTAACACCTGCCTCTGTATGAATGCTCATCAGTATACCCTCAAGCCCACTTTCAGACGTACTCTAACATATCGTGATTCGTTCCTAAGCCATACAACTCGCTTATGGAATGCCCTGCCTAGCTTTTTATTTCCTAGTCATTATAACCTTCAAATATTTAAAACCAATGTTCACCGGTACCTCTCTTTCCATCCTCCCTGAGTTTTCTTCGCTCGCGCTGTGTGCAAACATTTTAAGGGTACTTAACCCCGCGCGCAAATTATATAAAAAAAAAAAACAAAACTACCTTTCGTATTGCTTAGCAACTTTTTATTGACTATTACCCTTCGGCGGTCAGCAATATTTTGCTCTGAGAGCCGATCAAGGTCTGGAAACGATTGCAGAAACAACTGTCTTAAAAGTGGTCTATAAACATGTAATTCGATTTCTAGGCTTGTGGCAACGAAATAGCAAGGAATTACTTCTCGATTCATTTGGGTTGTCCATTGAATTCGCTGGCTTTGTAATCCTGCCCGGGTGGTTGAGACGGGTATCGTTCTCAAAACACTTTGGGCATGGGTTGTAGATATGGTTGGGCTATTGCTGATGGTTGATCTTTCGGGTTCCCGGACCAGTGTATCATCTAACAACTAGCCACCAATAGTTCGTATGCTATTATCCACAGTGTTGGCTCCAGGTTAAGCCCCGACGACCTCGGGCAACGGTAGGTTATCTATTTTCATATTTTGTTGCATCTCCATGTTTGATACGGGTTGTTGGTTTGCAATTTACCTTCAGATATGAGAAAGGCCGCTCCTACTAGGAGAACAGACGCTCACCTACATGCTTCCTGGCTGCCAGTTTAGGATGCAGGATTTTGATTTTGTGTTGTTTGATCCGCAGGTGGTATTCTACTTCCCACCTACCCGGTATATCTACAGAGCGTTCCTCCATCCGGCACCTGAGGACGTACCCCCTCGGGATACAACACCCTCCGAGGGCTTATTATTATAATTATTATTATTATCATTGAATTATATTTTTACAACGAAGCATTAAATTAAACAAATCAATCTAGTAGAACTTTGATTTCTTGTTTATCTAAATCAGAAAGCCGTATTTTTACTTTATTCAAAAACATGGATGTAGTTCTAAGGGACCGCATATCTACAGAACGTATATTAAATAATTTACAAGATATAATTCTGCAGCAGTTTCTGAATTGAGTAGTGCGAAATGAGGAAATGTTGATCATAGAACCAGATTTTCTGCGCAAATCACGGGCTTCAGATATTGGGCCTTGCATATGGTATAGTCACTTCTAATGAAGAAAATCTTTAAAACTTTAAAATAGTAAAGAAGCATTGTTAGGAGAATATTTATATTTCTAAATAAAATTGCGATGAGCGAGCAAACCCATTGGTGCCAAATACTTTTCTCACATCAATTTTTGTACTAGATGGAGTGAAAAGTGACCTCCTTGGGAATTAAAAATTTTTTTTTTAAATGTTTTTTATATTATTCAATATAGTCCCCTTTTAGTTTGATACACTTATTCCAGCGATTTTCCAAATTCTTGATCCCGTCCGAAATGTAATTTTCCGGAAGGTATGCAAAATACTCCTCCGTAGCGTCGATTATTTTCTCGCGTGAGCTGAATTTTTTATTGATGAGCCATCTTTTGAGATTTGGGAAGAGATAATAGTCCCAGAGATCCAAATCCAGTTACCAATCGACGCCAACAGTCCGCCCGATTCCACATAAGCAAGTCCAAACACTCTTTCGAAGTGCTCTCGCCTTCATGTTTTTGATCATTCGCGGCACCCAGCGGCAGGATAACTTTTTCATATGCAGAATATTGTCCAAAATATGGCGTGTGCACTCAGTACTAATCTTTGTGGTACCTGCTAGTTGGTTCACCTTTACTTTCCGGTCTGCCAACACCATTTCATGTATTTGTTTGTCATTGTCCTCTGTAACCGCATCGGAGGGCTTGCCGCTGCGGACTTGATTGGTAGTGGAGTTATGGCCACCACGAAACTCTCGAAACCAATATTTGACGGTGTAATCTGACGGAGCATTAGCCCCATAATATTTATCCAACTTTTCTTTTGTTTCCTTCGCCGTTTTGCCTCTCAAAAAACAATGTTTTATGAGAGAATGAAAATCGTTTTTCTCCATACTCAACATGATGCCAAACACGTCAACAACAATCAGCTGTCAAAACAAAACTAAAGACAGTATTGCACTGAAATTTGGCATGTCTGCCTAAATATGAACGGACTTCAAGGCACCATAACCTTTTCTGCAGTAGCAGCGCATTCTGGTGGTCAAGGAGGTCACTTTTCACTCCATCTAGTAAAACTACAATTGGTTGCATTTTCGAGTGTTTGTTTTGTCGCATGCAGTGCGTGTTGCGCCATAAATAAGTGTGTAATAATCGACAACGACGGTGACTTGAAACGCTTTTGTTGCATTCGGTGTGTGTTGGTCGTATGGAAAGCGATGTATTTTCGACAAACAGTCATGATGTACCTACATCGAATCAAAAACATGTGTTTAGTTTCGCCTGCTTTGGTGCGTTTTGGATCATAAGGACCAATGGATTGTTGTTCGATAAGGCAAGAAAAAACGTTTTGACTGCTTCGGTGTGTTTTCAGCATTAGTGAATCCTTTCAAACTGTTAAAGCAGTTGCTATAATAACTCCTGTATTTTATCCTCTATACGTATTTCACATAGTTTGAGTTTGCTTTAAGTTGCTGGACTTTTGTCTTTTTCTGAATACTTATAAGGCTCTTATTAACAAAAGTAATTAATTTCTAATTTTATATTTTTACATTAGATTATTTATTTGCTACTTCGTTCAACTAAACAAATTGCATGATACGGTAAAACATTAAAAATTGTTATTAAACTTCGTTTGCTGGTGCAGCCTACCCCTTGGTTACAACAAAACCCAAACGTCATTGCTCACCAACGTGACGTGGATGGTGGATGATTTCGTGGCAATCCTCTTCTGACACTTGTGTGCCTGTCACTTTTTCACCCAGCGTAAACGCAGACTGAATTCTTCTTTCCCTGACATTACCGCGATTTCACCGCTACACAAACATTCGTGTTATTAAATATAAAAAGACTTCGTAAGATTAAATAAAACAAAATGTCGAAAAATCTGTGCATTGTGTTGATTGTAGCAATTTGTGCTGCAACATCATTTGCTGCTACTTGTTCCAGTCCCAAAGTGACTGTAAACTCGTTCAGTACAAAAGATGCCACAATCCTTACCCAACTAGCTCACGTTGGCGAATTTACATTGGAGTGTTCCAATGGGGAGAAGCCGCAGCTTTTTGCTGAATTTGAATGCGGCAAAGTTGTTCCAGTAGCCCGTGTTGGCGACGATAAATACCAGGTAATCTAGAAATGCATTTTTTCTTAAAAGTTTTCACATATTTGTGTGGTTCCTTTAGATAAGTTGGACTGAGGAAGTGAAAAAGGGCAGCAGTGGTAATATTGCTATTCGCCTCTTCGACGAGGATGGCTATTCCAGCATTCGTAAGGCTCAACGTGATGGTGATAAGGTTGCTTCGGTGAAATCGCTCACAGACATCACAATTTCTGTGCCGAAAGCATACAGAGGGCCATGGGTTAACTCTGAGTTGGTCGCTGCTCTCGTGGCAGCTTTTATCGCACATTTTGCTTTCACCACCAAGAGCAAATTACAGGCGTAAATCTTTGAATGAAATTCATTCGTCAACACTAGTGTAATAAATCCCATGAAGTTTTTTTTTTTATTAAATAAAAAATTGTCTAAAAAACTGTTTTTTTTTTTTGTTCTTTTTTGGTTGTTACAAATTTGAGGTAATATAGTGGTGGGGAAATTACGGTGTGCTTGCTTGTTTCAAGATCTGGCCAACAATGTCATCGATTACGGATATCATTTTGGGTCATTAAAAAGGAATCAGCCCATGTGGATGTATATAAGCATATAGAAAGCATTCGTATGCCATTTCAAAATCAACAATATTAAAATGTACTTGGGAGTTGTTTTAAAGAATTCGATCGATATCAGTTACCACGACTTGCAGTCATAAATATGTCCTGATTGTCTCTTAGTTCCTTTTATGGCTTACCAGTAGGTCGTAGACAGTTGGAACTATCATATAGCTGACAAGGAGTCTTACCAAATAATAGTGCGTAAGGTTCAGACTTAACTGCAATTCCAAAAGCTTTGCGATTTTAGAAATATCAAAACCTGCTGTGCCTCTGTACTCGATTTGCTATCAATTTAAAATACAGATTACGATTTTTAAAACTCGAACTGAACACCTTCAAATGTGCATTCATAATTTTTATTAACGTATTTCTTCTTAAACTAAGCAGAATATAGGACATCGGGTTGGGAAAGCCTATATTCGTTTTTATGCTAGCAGCAAATTCTTTAGCAGAAAGGAAGGATTTGTTTATCGTATCCTCAGCTGTGGATATGGGAATATGCAATGCGTATAGTTACATTTAATGTGACATATTTCTCCAAAGCTTGTCGGCTAAATTTGCGAAACTTAAAACAATTCTACAGACTACTCTGTTTTGGATCACCTCGATACTGAGGCCAAGAGTTTGCTGATGTTTTGCATTTAAGTAATCCAATTATTTGTATTTCATTCTTTTCTGTGAACCTCGGCTGGAACTGTCGGCCTCTGTTGCTTTTTGGACCGGAATTAACGACGACTTTCGTTGAAAATGGTAAAAGCAGCTGATTTGGTCAACCTGAACTTCTTATGCAACTTTTTGTTACACCCGCTGAAATTCGTAACATTTTCGTTTCCGTCTATATAATTTTTTCTTTATATTTTTTCATTCACCGTCCAAGTGAATGTGTGACGAACGAATGTCATACCTATATAACAAACACTTTGCGCCATTTAAGGCGCCCCACACTGAGACTTAATTTGCGACATCATGATGACCTGGGTGGTTAATAAAAGGATCCAGGAGTTGGATTTGGTGTTTCGGAAAAATGGCAATGCAGATATTCGGTCTTAGTACGACTAATTCCTAATCTGTTATCTTCTGGCGCCTTTTTACAATTATTAAGAGTTGCTTGAAGGGGTGTCACCTATTTGCCTACGATAGCGTTATCATCGGCCGAAAGAACAGAAGTTGTTACGGACTCGTTGATGTGTTGCTTCAAGCACACTGCCTTAGTGTGCTCTTACTTTAACTTTGAATTCTCTGGTTATTCCTGCTATGCATTTAACTTTCGTTTTAACAGCATCCTACATACCGCGTCTCATTTTTTTATATTTCTCGAGTAAAATTTGGGATCTTAGGACCGTTTAAATAAAATCTCTGGGACACTTTATCCAAGTCGATGAAAACGATATGTAGATGCTTTAAAATTTTCTGCGATGTTTCTCTATCATTATTCGTAAAACTAGAATCGCGTCATATGTAGAGCTCCCTCTTGACGCCATGAAGTTTAAAATATTCAGTTGCCGACTGTAGTTCGCATTATATTTTCAAAGTACCTGCGACATTAGTTTCACTGATCGGTTGTTGCTGCAATTTCCAGTGTCATCTTTGCCTTTATACAGTGGAACCAGAAAGCTCTCCCTTTATTTGTTAGGCGTTCGATCGTCTCTCATCATTGTGTTGATTGAAATGTCATGTCGGCGATTAAATCTATTGTTTTCTTCGTTTCGCCGTAGTCTTAAAAATGTCAGGTCGTTTTCCCGTACTTCAACTTTGCACTTCGTCTGTTGCTTGTCGCCTGCTTAAATATTGTGAAGGTACTTTTTCTAATTCCCGATAATACGCCTCTACTACTATCGCACGTGATCTTACTTCCGCTGTTATCTCCTCCTTTTTTGCAACCTTCATAGTCTAACTTGCCTTCTGTTCTTTACCGCTGTTTCCCTTTCAAATTTCTACCACTATATTTCTTTATTTATGCGGAGCAGGCCTATTGAAATACCGAGCAGTTACCGCACTACTCTTACATTCTTCGACGTGTTAACACATATGTACCTTATGTATTTAGTTCTCCTACGTGCCATTCTCGCAAATTCAGCGCCCAAATCTGACCTCTTTCTATGTTTAAATTATGCCAGTTTATTTTTTCTACTGATGCTGGTTTTTGTTGGTTGTTCTCAGATTTTTTGACGAAAAATTCTGCCAGCAAAAATGAATACTGATCTGCTAGTGGTTCAGTAACATTACTTTTGGATCTTTTAAATGTCGTTTAGCGTTGTTCCAGCATAGACGTTTGGCGCCGCGGATTTAGTATAGTTAGGTCGTGTCATTTCTAATTCTGCCGCTGCGTTTCTAATTCTGAAACCATTTTCTCCATGGCAGTTTTCGTATTCGTAGTCCGGTTTTCCGACGTATCCGATTAAATCTGCATCGATGAAAAGCATTTCCTCCCTTGATAATCCATTTAATTGCTCTCTAACTACTCGCAGTCAATTTTCAGTTTTATTGCCATCGGTCGCCAATTTTTATATAACTCCGTCCCAGAAGTACCCGACCTAACAAAGAAAGTACAAAAAATTTGGGAAGTTGTCTCCTTTTGTGTTTAATAGCTTTAATACCCTATTTATAGTGAGAATCGTCGAGCTCCTTAAAATAGCCATCAACGGCAGATTCCACCTCTTTACTGTTGGCAAATCTTTTACCACCGAGCCATTTTTTCAAATTTGGAAATAGAAAATAATCCGAGGGGGCTAGATACGGCGAATAGGGTGCATGAGGAAGCAATTCGAACTTTAACTCATTGATTTTGGCCATCGCGTTGACGGATGAGTGAACTGGTGCATTGTATTGATGAAACAAAACTTTTTTCTTGATCTTTCAAACGCTGCAATAAGGTCGCATAATACACGCAGTTGATTGTTTTTCTATTCTGAAGATAATCAATGAAAATTATCTCACGCGCATCCCAAAAAACTGACGCTGTTTTTGTTCCATTGTGAGTAATCGCGACACCCATCTTGCGCATGTTCAGTTTTTCAGTCAACATGCAATATTCAGCGCTTTCTGAAATGCTTACCATATTTGTTAGTTCACGCACTTTCAATCGACAGTCATCCAATACCATTTTTTGGATTTTTTTTTTTCAACATTTCTGGTGAACTCACCTCTTTTGTCCGACCACTGCGATGTTCGTTGTCACACAGAATGGAGCACAGAATGGCAAAAAACTTAACAGAATTCAGAGAACACCCAAACCAAAACCATACGGTCATACAAGGCTGACCTAATTTATATAATTATAATAATAAAATCCGAGTCTACTGTTCTTCCTTAACAATTGCGTGCTTCCCCATCTGCAGGTGAGCATTGAAATTTATCGACGACTCCAAGACGAAGTCTGGCATTGAATTATATATCTTCTCAGCTAAACCACACGTTTCAAACACTTACCGCCTCTCTGATTACACCAGTAACTTTTAAAGAGGCGTACATACCGATCAGGCCCAGCTCTACTTCCTTCAATAAAGCAAGAAGGGATGTGAATTCAAACAATTTTGTTAGCAATTGAACGGAAGTTTTTGATCGATTCCATTCTTCCTTCTCCATTTGCTTATCCTATTGTCGAAATTTAATAACCTTAACTTACGATGGCGATCCTGTTTTTTTGTGAAAGAGGAATGCCGCAAAAAGATTGATATTACTTATTTGGTATAAGTAATATCATAGTAGAAATATTACAGATTAGAAATACCGTAAAATAAATATTTGGCTGGCTGTATGCTGTAGGATTATCGTAGACACTGACTGCGGTCAATCTCCGGCTATGCCCAGTGCTCTAAATGTTACTACACATCAAATGCTTATCTTAAGTACCCATCGGGTGTTTGTTGGTGCTCCTTCGACCTACTCGACCTCCTGAACTGATAAGCTTGAGTGTTAAACAAGAGACAAGAGTAGGAGCACAATAAAAAGCACAGTGGACGAATTACCTAGACAGAGCAAACGTTGGGGTCACAGCTTCAAACAGAAATAGAAAATATACTTTATCTGGGTAACTTCGTCATTCTCGAATCTTAGGTCGATGAGTCTTTCAGGGGCCACCGGCAGCGCTCACATCCTCGAATGGGGTAATTGGCATTCTTGTAACCGGCTTCTCGTCCCCGGCCTTTCTACAATGGAATTGGCTTGCCAGGTTAGAGGTTGTGCCGGCGGGGTAACCTCATCACCACGTAAAAACGAACTAATTACGCCCCCATTTAAGACCACGGACCATGGATTGAGAACATTATTTTTTTTTATAATGGCACGCGCTCAAGGGATTTAGTGTATCCTTAAACTGTTAACACACAACGCGGTCTGCTAAAAACGACAACATCCGCCATGAAAGGGTGAACAATTGGAGTTTGCGCATTTGTCGAGAGAATTCGGTTAAAGTCAATGATTAAATAATCATTGTAAATTGACTGGCTGTTATCCGCATTCAAGATGCACTTCATAGCGTCAGCCTATTATGTTCAAACGACCCTACGGGCGAGTCTGCCAGTCTTATCTAGGAGGAATTCTATGAGCTTTTAGAGCCCATGGATCACGATGCCAAAATCGTACTTCAGATACTTCAACTACAAAATAGTGAAGAGCACAACTTCCATCAAACGGTAACAAAATCGTTAATCGAATCAATCGAGTGCACTAAATTTTCTAAATGGGCGCACTTTCAGATCAGCAAAAATAATCCAAAAAGAGACAATGTTGTACTCCTTAGTACTCCTTGAATAGCCAGGGACTCCAGAAAGGAGTTAAGCGTGAGGATCTTAGCTGTACACTTACCTTTCATTGAAGGCATCACCCAGTGGTAAGAAACAGGTAGCCAAATACACCATTGGTTATCAGCTTCCCACAAGATAGATGCGGCATGTTGATGTCTGCAAGGTCCTGAAAAGTCCTGCAGTATATGATAAGGGCAACGCTGGAAGAGTACTAAGCCAGAAAAAAATCATGCGAAAAAATAAGAATATGTTCTATGATAAAGTCCAACTAGCGGCAACTAGTTTTAAGAACAGAGAGCGCGCTTCTCAAAACAGTGAAGGAAATTTACTCAGCGAATGTTGAGAGAGAGCACAACTAACCGAAAAGCGCTATCATTTTCAATAGAAGAAGAAACCCATTTCCCACTATTGAAGAGGCTGGCGCAACCATTAAAAAGCTGGAAAGAAAACCCCTTAGACCAACGATTTTCTGGAACAGCATTCACCGTCTTGAACTCTACTGGATGATGCCCGACTTAGAATTCCATCGAAACTAGTCCAGTCATGTCTCATCACAAAAATGTCCAACTGCTGTGATACACGGCCAAAATTTTAGCTGTTCAATGCCGATGGCAAATAGGAACGCAGAGTAAATATTGAACACGTTACTTGCTTAGATGGCGCATCAGTCCGGGGTGGACATGGGCCCTAACTAATAATCCTGACTAATTGTCTCCAGTTGTACACTACAAGTTGGTTGAGGTCCGCTCACACACTTGTGCACGCCATCCATATTAAGGGACTAATGTGCACTCTTCTGACCAGGTCATTGTTACTGTACAGCTCGTAGAGTTCACCGTTAAACTTCCTCCTTCAAAATCCGTCAACGCAAACGGGGCGAAAATTTACTTAAAGAATTTTGCGTTCGGAACGGCTAAGGACGTCTTTATCCATCTTCGCTAACGTCCATGCTCCTGCACCATTGAGCAGGACTGGGTAGATGAGGGTCTTAAATAGAATCTCCTAAGTGTTTCTTGACAAGGCCTTATTACTCATTTCCCTTCTTACTTCGAAGAAACAGTCATTGGCTAGAGGAACTCTTCTCTTGATTTTCGACGCGATGTCATTATCATATTTAATAGAGGAGCCGAGATATACAAAGTAATAGCTGTCTATACTCTGCCCGATTCGTCGATGTTGTGTGATCCTTTTGGTTGACAGCATACTCGTATATCTATGTACGTTGTGTTGCCCTCATTCAAAACTCATTTTTGCCGCTTCTATTCCATTACATGCGAACGCATCAGTGACAGCGGTGAGCTCTGATGTCAATGTGCAAGCGTTGTATAGAATTTTGGAAAATTGTGGCTCTAGTGTTAACTTGAAAAAGTTATATGACAGCACATCATCTTGTTTAAATTCTTTTTTTAAATCAAAGGTCTCCAAGAGATTGTTTCCGACTTTTACAGAGCAGCGAGCTTTCTTCACTGTCATTTTGCTAAATTTTGATGAGTTTAGCAGGGATACCACGGCTAGACATGGTTCTGTGCAGCTTGTCTCCATCAACTTTGCTTAACCCTTTTTGACGTCAAAGAAGAGATTGTTTACGACCTTCATGGAGCAACAAGCGTTCTGAGTAGTCATTCTGCACAATTTGACAAGATAGGCTCTGTATAGCCTTTATAGATGCTGTTACGTGCAGACATAAAATCGATAAAGGGATTTATTTTCTAAGACCTACCGTAGTGTGAATATTATGTTGATTGTGGACTTTCTGGGCCTAAAACCGAGCGAACGGTTTCACTCCTCAGGCTTATTTTTTGCCGGCCAAATGTTAGATATGAGTTATGGACAATATAAAACCGAAGCAGGATACCTGAGCCGTCTGACTTAGAAGGCAATCATACAACTCAATGTTTTTAAGATCAAGGCATTTTAAAACATTATATCAAAGGGATATTCACCAACAGTCGTTAAGCGCTTCTGTGTTTAAATACGATACTTCAACGCTTGCTTATACTACTCTTTGGATAATACGTGCAATGGCGGTGTGGTTTGCCTTCATTAATTCTGCCGATCATTTCCAATTTACATTTATTGTACAATATGAAATTAAATACTCCAGACTACCGCCGATGCTCAATTATAAACCAAAGACTTCTCAAACAGAACTACGAAAACAAAACTTCAAGCATTTAAATTCGAAATCTGTGAAATTTGACTAAATTGTATTTACAACATTTATGCTAAAATTTAAAATAATCTCTTCTCATATCCTTTTGCACATTAGATTGGTATTAGCACGATTTTGGCTTTAACCTGAGTATCATATGGCAATGGCTTCTTATCTAATTCGTTCCATTCGTTCCCTCATCCTCGGAAGATACATCAATCATGGCTTCAACTCGAGACGGAGACATGACGTAGAGAAAATGTTCAGAGCACTCATTAACATTGCCAGACGTTTGTCCTGATGTTGTCTGTGAATTACTATCACTATTGCCATTATCGACACCGTCATTGTTCTTTGCCCCACCGTTAACATTCTGATGACCATTTTGGAATTTAGCATAAAACGCTCCAGACTCATCACAATCGAAATTTGATTCGATTTCTACGTCAGCATCACTAACTATTCGCATACAACGCATCTTGACCATAGCCTGATATCGTTTTGGCATGGTTCGTACTGTCTTTGCCAGACTTAGAAAAAATAACGAAGTGGCATCTAGCTCACGATTAGCTCTCGTAATCGATGCAACGTCGAGACTTTCGAAATTTCCATTATGGGGGATTATTTTACGGATCTTAGCTGGTGAACTTGTATTTAGATCTGCGATGGCTTGTGTGATAGTACTAGGCGCTGGAGTGGGAATCGCTCGAATTTTCGCCACCATTGGGGAGGATATTGTTTGCGTTGTTGTTGGAGTGTCCATTGGAGTAGTTGGTATTTGTGTAATGAAACCATTTGCAATATTTTTAGCCAAAATAATTGATGGTTGGATGTGAACTTTGGTCGTGAGGGGTGCTGTAAGTGTGGCTGTTGGTGGTGGAGGCGGATGGGGTGATGTAAGTTCTTCATCTTCGGGTGTGGTGACTTTTTTAAGAACTTGAAAACCAATGTCAGAATCATTTTCATCATTTTCTTCAAGCTTTTGCATTGTTCTGAAAAGAGATTCGATTTTTGATTCAAATTTCCTGTGGTGGTATTGAAATTTTCTTACCGGCCAGGTCCCTGGTGTGGTTTTAGAAAATCCATATGATCTGCATGTGCCCAGAATTGATACTTTTTTGATGTTTTGGTCCCTACTCGAAATGATCGAAGGTATTTTGTATAGCTGTCGCGAAGATTCTTCCATTTACGCTTGGCGGCATCTGAAATTTAAGATAGGTTTAATTATGCTTGCACCTTTGGATATTTGCCACTCTATTCTTTTTAGTACCTTTTTAAATTGTCAAGAAATATTCCTGTTAACATTAGCAGGCTAGAAAATATTTCTGAGTTCATTGAATTTTATGATAAGCCGAAAATAGACTTAGAGAACAAAAAAAATACGAGTACCATCAGGTGCATTTTGGATTTGACCTAACCCTGATCCTGAGAGCTGATATTTTAAGTTTCTTTTGGCTTGAGGATCGTTATCTATAAGCTCGACGTGTTCAAACAAATGAATTCGCCGTAAGCCTTTCGCACTAGACTTATCTTTCAACATTGCTCGTAAAATTTGTTGTCATATCTTCCCCTCTATATTATCTTTTTCATATATTGGCTGCTTAGCCAAGAAGATTGACAGACTTTCTAAAGGTGGTGCTCTACATATGATCAACTTTGCTATAGTAGAAAAACCATGAGGTCAAGATTAATTGAAACGCTACAAATCCACGTAGAACTAAGCTTTCATCTTTTACCTTAAAGAGTTGTTATTATTTTGTACCCATAATACCCATAAATGAAAAGAGCTCACAGTTGCTTGTTGACTTCGAACAGCTGGTGTTTAGTGACGTATAGTAAAGGTTCAGATTCGAGACTATCTCGTTCCATGTAAGAAGGGCCTGGATTTGAAGCCAAACCTGATAGCCACACCGTCTCACTTAGATTTTATTTTCGGCGGGTTCCCTTCGATTAATTTACGGGAGCCTGTGAATTCATAAGGCGGACATACTCATATATTTTCATATTTAGGCAACGATCCAAAGCTTATAAGGAATCGTTCCTCAAAAGATCTGTTTTGTTACTCTAACAACGAAATTCATTATATGTGGGAAAACGTCTTCGTGGACTGTTGAAAAATATAGTCTGTATGAAACCACCTCTGGTGACAAATTAAGAGTGTAATCGACTTTGAAGCGGAGATAATACGGGTTTTTCTTGCCTCACAAGGGGATCAATCTACGGTCAACCAAATTGACTACATCGACGCAAGGCATTCTTCCATTAAACCGGGCTCCTACTTTGGAGCCATGATACAGTTGCGAATACCCTAAACATCTCAAATACAAGAGAATACTATAAGAGGTTGACATTTGCTATTGCAACGCGAGTGATACCCAGAGCCTTTACGTATTAAGAGGTCATATCCCGTTAGCATCAGGTATGATACTAATGATCAGCATTGCCATTAACCATCTCCTAAAGATAGCAATAATACTTTTTCCAATTGTGTCGGCAGCTCTCAAAATATTTCATCATGCATCGTTTTACGCCCGCCGAACGTGCGGAAATTATTAAAAAATATTATCGGCTCAGTTGTAAATACGCAACCTCGTCGTGAGATCGGTCGTCATCATGGCTTCAGTATGCAGGCAATTCGTCGCACCATGGAAAAGTTTGAGAGTAAGTGCACTCTTCTGGATCTCACCAACCCGACTTATTTTGCGGTTGGACTTAGGCCTACAAGATTGTGTTGACGAAAGAATTGAAGCCGGACGTTGAAAGACAACGCCGTGAATTCGCTAATTGGCCGCTGGAAATGTTGGTCGGAGATCCGGATTTTAACCAAAGAATCATCTTCCCGAATGTGGCCCATTTTCTCAGCGGCTATGTCAGCAAGCAAAATTGCCATTATTGGAGTGAACACAATCCAAGTTCGGCCAAGCATCAATGCATCCACTAAAATTTACTGTTTGGTGCGGTTGGGCCCCCGCCCAATTATCAAGGCTTCGCCCATCAATGACGTTGTCTAATAAAAAGCGGGGGCAGAGCATATTACTGGTCTTATCGTAAATATCTTCCGATAACAGCCTCTGAATGGTTGCTACGATTTGACCAGTTACAAGTTGCCGGTCATAGGTCTTGTTGGCGGCTGGACCACCGGTAGTCCATGCCAGGACTTAAATCACGGTACCATGGGAGTCAGGAGCCCCCCGGATTTCGGTCCGGGAATGAGTTGTTAGAGGTAGGCCCCCTTGTGGGAGCGTCATGGTGGCTGTGGTTTAAACCCAAATCGCGGGTACGGGTTTTCCTTCTGTTTAACCCATTGTAGGGTAGCAAATAAGTACTGGGTGCTGTGACCCTAAGAACAGTAAGAGGTTTTAGGTCGGCCTCGACTCATACCAAGGGTGGAACTTGTGCCTCCAACATAGTTCCGAATTGGTATCAAAATATTTGCGGTGAGCGATGGCAAGGCGCTCCCATGGATGGATGTATGGGCATCTCATAAACATAAGGTCTTATGACAGGTGGTTTACGTTAAAAATCATGGAACGTTCTGTTTGGTGCGGTTTATGGCATGGCGGCATCATCGGACCTTATTTCTTTCGAAATGAGGAAGGGGACACCGTTACGACGACCGCGCCACATGCCATACAAGCGACGCAACGTTCGAAGTTGTGAAGGAGAAATTTGACGATTGGCTCATTTCACGGCGAGCGTTCGTCAATTGGCCGCCGCGATGTTGCGATTTGACACCACTCGATTATTTTCTCTGGGTCTACGTCAAGTCCTTAGTCTACACTAACAAGCCAAACACTTTGGACGAGCTCGAGGCCATCATACGATACGTTATTGCCAGAATAACGCCGCACATATTGGACCGAGTCATCAAAAATCGGACCGACCGCTTTAAGCACTGCCAGCGAAGCTGAGGCGGCCATTTGAATGATGTGCTACATATTCCACATAATGGTATGAACGTAGATTCAAAATAAAACCAGAATCTATTTTATATCGCACACCGTTGTTGTTTTCTTTAATATTTTCTCCTATCGATCTTATCTGGTCATCCTATTAATACCTGACAGAGTTACAAAACCAAAAAAAGGAACAAAACTACTGGAAATGTTTTTCCAACCAAAAAAAAAAATACTTTTCAAATTAAAGTTAATTAAGATAGCAATGGTACTAAAAGACAATCGTTGCATAACGGTTTGTGTTATTAATTTATGAATTAAATTTGCAAAGTGGAACTGTGTAGTTTAGATTTGATACTCTTTGATAAAAGAAAACAAACTGCAACAGATGAAAATTTTGCGCCACAGTTTGGGAGGCCTTACAAATAAATCCAACAAAGTCCACATTCCACATTCCACAGTCACCACATTCCACACAATCTTTAAGATACAATTTTTCCCCTTTCCTATTCTCACTTTTTGTCTTTGTTCTTCCATTTACATCCATAACGAACGAAAGCAAAACAAAACAACAAAAAACTCGTTCCACTTCAAAACACCACCTCTATGCACCACTAACAACAGAAACAACAATTCTCTGCCGCTATCACCGTGCCTTGTCCTTAATCGTAAATAAATTAGTATCCAATCAATTAAACGTACTGACCAACAGTCAATCCCAGTTCGTCGGCAATTTGTTCCCAGGTCTTCAGCTTTTCCAGGAAGTTTTTGTAATTTGGATTTCGAGTGTTGTAAACAATGTCGTACCTCCTGACAACCTCTATGAATTCCGTTGTATTGTCAACCATTTCAAAAACACACACTTTCGGTTCAGAATTAGAAAATTCGAATCCAGAGTCTATCTAAATAACCGTGCTCGTACGAGAGTACTTATGTAGTAACTTGGAAAGAAAAAAAAAAAAAATCAGACGCGAAACGAACTCTTTGTGGCTACTACGACTACGATGCGATTATTGCGACTGGTGCGCGTACTGACGACAACAGAATAACAACAACATAAACTTGTTTCTACCGCCAGCGGTATGAAGACCCGCTGCCGCCACTCTTCTCCAAAACTTAGTCAACACCTCCTATGATTCGCTGTGCGAAGAAAACGACAATGACACGGCAACGGCAACGGCAACGGCAACGATGTCGGCTATGACGACGACGACGACGACGACGGTGAGGCCGACAGAAATGACAACGACAACCAACGACGAGGAACTACGACGGTCGCGGTGAATCTCGTAGTCGCTTTAAATAAATCGATAAAAGAGATGGAAAGCGGCGATACAACACCACCATCAGCAGTGGCAGTAGTAGACATAGACACTACCCGACGACGACCACGACGATGGTGATGGTGATGGTGATGACGATGACGACAACGACGGCGACGACGTACCATGCACCAAAGCGAGCAGATATTCTGAAGAATAACAAACGACAACGACAACGACGACGACGACGCAGGCGGGATACCGCCGCCGCATATTCGCGTCAGCATTCCCTGTACAAAAACGAACCAACCAACCAACCAACCAACCACCATCACCAGCAAAGTGTACGACGTACGACGTACCACGAACCCCATACCACCCCTCCTCATGCCACCTTCTGTTTCTGTGTTTCTGATAGCAATACCACCACTATACCATCCCGTCCATGGACTTTCGTTCTCCAGCTTCAGCTTTGGCTACAGCTACCGTGATTCAATTTAATGCGGCGCTCAACTGAAAGTATCTACACGAGGGGGCCAGCGGCTTGCGCCGGGCGGACCTCCAGAGGAGGGAAAGGATTTTTTTTTTTTTTCTGATTTCAAACCTTCTCCCCCTATCCCCATCCCCTAAACCATCATAACTGCCGCTGCTGCTGCTGGCTGCTGCTGCTGCTGCCGCTGTTATACTGCTGTTGCTAGTATGCTTGCCGGTGATGTCGGAGTACGAGTATATATTTTTTTTTAGGCTTTTTGTCATCATTCTCATTTATATACGGACATACCTACATACGAATATGTACGTACGAATGAATTTTATATAAAAAAAAAAAATCCCCTGTTGGTGCTGTTGATACTGATGAGGTACAACACTGGACGGAACGTCAGAGGTGGAGGTTTGGACAAACAACAGCGGAGGGCGCCACACCGCGGCCGCGATAGCAGCACTGTGTTTTAGTTGTTTAATTCTTTTTCGCTTATTTTTTTTCTCTACGAAAAGATACATTTGTATCTATCTAGGCATCTATGATGTTATATACATACACCTGCAACGTTGTTAAAAAAAAAAAAAAAATACTAAAAATCAATACCAGAGGCAGTCAACGAAGAGCTCAGTAATGGTTTGGGGTATGTTGAACGGCTCAGACAGCGGGAGAACCATTTTCCACTAGTGAATGACTTTTTGTTTTTTTCTGAAATCACACTTTGCTGTGTCCTTATGCGAGTATTGCTGATTTTAACAAATTTTGGAACTCTACTAAATGTAAACAGTTAAGGATTGCTCCAATTTAATCTTCTCCAAAGCTAATTTTTATTTGAATTTCCTGAGAAAGAAAGCTCACTTTTAGCCTCAGGTCCTCGACTAGTCTATTCCACGTCTTCATGAGACGATCCGCTTTTCTAAATACCTAACTGAGTAAATGGATTTGCGTGTGTTAACATATTTTGGAGATACTCGTAGGTACCTTCGCGCCTTCACTATCTGCTGGCACTTCCGTCTCCATATGTAGACATGTTGATAAAAGTTGCAACCTTATTTCAAAAGTGAGTGCTGTGTTGCCCAAACAGTGCGTTTATTGAAATGAAGTTTTTGGCCGAACTGAAACACCCACCGAACCCCATTTGCTGTAGGTACACAAGTTTGTGTAAAAAGTCCGTGAAACTGGCTTGCTTGCCAGGAGCGTTCGACTCAATACAGAAACATAGACTCGCCATCGATCTCAACAACTCAACATTTCACGCACCAGCCTGATGAGATCTCGGATTATTCCCTTACAAAGCCCAATTGAAAGCAAACGACCATCCGCCTCGTTTCCGCTTCTTACTCGTAGTTTGGGCCTTATAGCAGCTCGAGTTGGACGTCGATTTTGGCGGAAAGATAGTTTTTTTCTGACGAGACGCATTTTCATCTCGGCGGCTATGTTAACAAACAAAATTGAAACATTTGGGACTCGGAAGACCCGCATGTGATTGTCGAGAAGCCAATGCATCAGCAGAGAGTGACAGTTTGGTGCGGATTTTGGAGTGGCGGCGTCATTGGCCCACTTTATTTCGAAAATGCTGCGAGGAAACGCCAGTTTGATCAACGATAAGCCTACAGAGCCATAATTACCGAATTTTTGTGGGCAGAAATTGGAGACATGGTCTTGGACGATATTTGATTACAGCACGATGGCGCGCCATGCCACACGGCTCATCAAACAATCGATCTTTTGCGCGCTAAGTTTGGTTATTATGTTATCAGCCATCTTGGCGATGGCAATTGAGTGCCTCGGAGCTGCGAATCCAGAAACGATTCAAGTCCTTAAAGCGAATATCTGCTGAAGATATCGCAGAGGACCCCGGAGTATCGACAAAAAAAAAAACGACGTGCCACGCAATGGGGCATCAATCGCCGGTCTTTATAGAGAGTTTTAGAGAAAAACTGTAAGATATTCCCATACAAAGTGCAGACAGTGCATCACATGTTAGCCGTTGATCGCCAAGCGCGTGTAACCTATTATTGCTTCTGGGGCATCGAAAATCCGCATAAAACATAGCCATTACGCCCCCCCTAATACATATATTTTTGAAAATGCCAAGGGCCAAACGGCTACTGTGGACGACGAGCACTACAGAGCCGTGCTTAACGACTTTCTTCTTCCTCAATTGGATGAACTGGAACTGGATGAACATGTGGCTCCAACAGGATGGAGCAATGGCGCATAGTGCACGAGCTACAACCGAAATTCTGAGGGCTGCATTTCCGATTCGCCTGATCTCTCGTGTTGACGATTTGCACTGGCCGGCAAAATCGCCTGATTTAACCGCTCCAGGCTTCTTTTTGTTGGGTTTTCTGAAGTCACGAGTCTATGTTAACAAGTCTCACACTCTTGAAGCCCTCAAAGAGAATATCCGTCAAGAATGCAAGGACGTATCACCGGAAGTTCTGGCAAGAGTGATGGAAAATGCCACAAATCGGTCCCGTCATCAATTCAGGCGGCAGCAACTTATCCGATACTATTTTCTCGACCGACTAAATGAAGAAAGTCCAAAAGCAGAACCAAAGTTTTCCGTTCACAAAAGAAATTACACAATAAGAACATCGGGTGACAACTTTTTCGCCACCTTGTATAATACATAGTTGGAACAAGAAGCATATGGCTAAACACTTATCTTCGCATCAAAATAATATCGCAGCGGTGTGATACCCCCTTCTCTATCAAAAGTTATAATTCGAGTAAAGCTTGCCGACTTTGGGAAAAAATCGGGAAAATGATCCTGTCATACAAAAAAAATGTCGGATAGTACTCTCCGTTCTTCAAGACCCGCATTGCTGGTCCAGGGACATCTGCTCCAAATTAAAGTATTCTCTCTGTTACTAGTATTTAATTTAAAACAAAAACAAACCAATATACTTGTAATATGTCACTAATGACAATTTGAATACTTTTTGGGGTAATCATCTTGAGAGGAAATCATCTCCTGCACTTTTACGGAAGTAAGATATCAAGCAATCGACTAGACGGTATTCACAGGTACGTTAAAGAGATTACCCTCTGAAAAGTATTATCGCAGGCTTCCTTGTCAGACCATAGGCAGACTTAATTGAGAATCGGATGCGAGGTCTCGGCCTTGTTGAAAAGAAGGAACCCGCAGAAATCTAACTGGAAAACGCTTAAAGGCGGAATGATTCGCTTAAACAAAAGAAGTACTCACCAAATTTTTCAAGTTGGCGTGAAAACTTGCAGTTCGCCCGTTCCGTGGTGGAGCGCAGATTTGAAGCGATAACGTAAAAGCCAATTGCGGATTGCGAAGAGTGCCTTATATAAAGACTTTTGTGAAAGGATCGAAACACTCGGTGAAACCTGCACGTTAGTTAAAGACTTCAAAAGAGGATCTGATTAAGATATACATAGCCTCGTAGCTGGCAAGAATCAGTTCGCAAGTATTGTAGCTCTTATGTATCACCGAAACTGCCAGTGAGCTGAGTAACACAGCACACAGCACACCGCAGCTAGTATCTGTTATCGGTTGTGATGATGGCTGAGGTAATCATATTCGCTACGGCTTCCTTCTATGCCTTCAAGTTGCCTGGCATCGACGCGCGCTGGGGCTGGTTATATGGAGAACATGTCCAAAATTCAAAATTGAAATTAACTGCTCTCATGAAACAATTATTTGTCTGTAAAATTTGTAATTGTGCATCATTATGTAATTTTTTGCAGTGCCGGAAATTGCTTGCGTGTTAGATAAATACGCGGTAAAATATACGGTTGTTGTGAACTGCAAGATCAACTATTTGCTTGTTTGTTACTTCAAAGTTAGAAAAAAGAAAAAAAAAATAATAAAAACGTAATGAACTGTTTGTTGAAATGTGTAAAATATTAGAAGTTGTTTTTCTGTGATTTCTGCATAATCTGCATGTTTTGTTGTGGAAAAAACCCCCTTGCCCTATTATTGCACAATAGTTAAAAAAGATCATCGAAACTTCAAGCTTTAATTGCGAGGTAAATGGATAATACACGATAGGCATAAATGATCTACGGCAAATCAATAATTTTGGTTAGGGCAAAGCTGTGTTTTTCAAAGGTTTTTCGTTGCCAAGGTATGAAGGCGTGCTTTACAATTTGACGAATGCGGTGACAATACAAAACGTAGGAAAACAGCTACCTTTCGCACTGAAGTAGATGAAAATCTTTTTTTTTTTTTTTTTAATTTGCGCGCGCTCAATGTATTTAAGTGCCCTTAAAATGATTGAACACAGCGCGAGGGAAGGAAAATCAGTGAGGATGGAAAGAGAGGTACCGGTGAACATTGGTTTTAAACCTTTGAAGGAAATAATGAGCTAGGCAGGGCCTTCCATGAGCGACTTGTACGGCTTAGAAACGAATCACAATATTTTAGAATACGTCCGAATGTGGGCTTGAGGGTATACTGATAACTGATGAACATTCATAGCGAGACGGGTGTTACGAATGCTACTGGCGATTTCTATAGAAAACATTACGTCGGTGTGCGTGGGTATCCCTTGTCTGATGATATTAGTATCTCCTATGAGTTTTATCGCACGATTTTGAATCCTATCTAGCAGGTGCAGATATATTTTAGGCGTACATGACCAGATGAGTGCATTGTACTCCAATTTTGGGCGGATGAATCTCTTATATACTAGATGGAGTGACCTCCTTGGGAATTAAAACAATTTTTTTTTTTAAATGTTTTTTTATATTATTCAATATAGTTCCCTTTTAGTTTGATACGCATATTCCAGCGATTTTCCAACTTCTTGATCCCGTCCGAAAAGTAATTCTGAATTTTTTATTGATGAGCCATCTTTTGAGTTTTGGGAAGAGATAATAGTCCGAGGGATCCAAATCCAGTTACCAATCGACGCCAACAGTCCGCCCGATTCCGCAGCAGCAAGTCCAAACACTCTTTCGAAGTGCTCTCGCGTTCGTGTTTTAGGTCAAAAGTGAGCATTCGCGGCACCCAGTGGCAGGATAACTTTTTCATATGCAGAATATTGCCCAAAATATGGCATGTGCGCTCAGTACTAATCTTTGTGGTATCTGCTAGCTGGTTCACCTTCACTTTCCGGTCTGCCAACACCATTTCATGTATTTGTTTGTCATTGTCCTCTGTAACCGCATCGGAGGGCCTGCCGCTGCGGACTTGATCGGTAGTGGAGTTGCGGCCACCCCGAAACTCTCGAAACCAATATTTGAAGGTGTAACCTGACGGAGCATTAGCCCCATAATGTTTATTTAACTTTTCTTTTGTTTCCTTCGCCGTTATGCCTCTCAAAAAATAATGTTTTATGAGAGGATGAAAATCGTTTTTCTCCATACTCAACATGATGCCAAATACGTCAACAGCAATCAGCTGTTAAAACAAAACTAAAGACAGTATCGCACTGAAATTTGGCATGTCTGCCTAAATATAAAGGGACTTAAAGGCACCATTGCAGTAGCACCGCATTCTGACGGTCAAGGAGGTCACTTTTCACTCCATCTAGTATTGAGGCCAGCTCAGAAGGGGAAAAGTATTTCTTACATCGTTTGAGGTATCCTAGACATTTCGCAGAATTTTTGGCGACATAAAATATGTGGTCATTCCAACGTAGGTTGTCATTGACACTCATACCGAGAATGGAAAGTTTTTCGGTTTCGAAGATGCAAGTGGCATTCAGGGACAATGGCTGGGTGTTTAAATTTCGCTTTAAAGACAGCAGACACATTGCGTTTTTGAAGCATTAGATTCTACTATGTTAGTGGTTCCTCAGTTAGTTATGCTTGAAGAAGAGAGTCGTCGATCCCAAAAGCACGCATTTTCGACAAAAGAGCCTGATGCCAAACTCTGTTCAATGTAGAAATATCAGGTGCAGCTATCTTGCTTTCGCCAGATTGATGTATAGTACGCTTTGGTTCCACTTTCTGGTGAGACAGGCCATCAGATCACCAGTGGACCTGTTGCTTCGAAAACTGGTCATTGAGAAGTTTTCACTTTTCGAGATATTTCATGAGCTGACGGTTTATCGGCGTTTCCATGATCTTGGCAAGAAGGGACGTAAGTGCGATGGCTCTGGAGGAGGAGAGAGAAGAAGATTCGTCTTTTTTAGGGACGGGCTGGATAAATGCTGTTTTCCATCTGCTCGGAAAGAGTCCTAAAGAGTAGGATTGATGAAAAAGATTACGCAGTGGTTTTGCCTGCGAAGAAGAACTCTTTAGAAGGAGGGGAGATATAAGGGAGGATTTGCAATGTTAACATCGTTAAGAACTCTTGCTACTACATGAGTGCGAAAGTGGATTTGTCCCAGTGAAAATTCGACGCACACAAGTGTAGACGGAGACAAAGCACAATCTGGAAGTGTTAAGCTGGTCGTAAAGTGTGCAGCAAGCAGATTGGCCTTGTACAAAGAGCTAACAGCTGGAATGAAATTGTAAACGAGCGTTGGGATGGAAGATGAGGCAGAATTTCTAATATTTTTGACGAACGACCAACAATTTTTACTACTTTATTGTAATATTTTTTGCTCCAATTTTTGGTCGTATTGAAACTCTACACGTTGCAGTCGCTCCTGGCTTCTTCGAAAACGTTTTTTGGTTTCGGTTCCTCCGTAGGTTGGGATTTTTAGGACCGGAAAAACCTTTCTCTGACCCTGACAGCCCCTTTACAGCGCGAGAGCTACCACCCCTTTCCTTCCGGTTTGATACTCTTCATCCGATGAGGGATACAGGATCTCATTCCAAAGAGAATAGTGTCTGGTGATCATATCAGTAGCGGCATCCGCGTCGTTATCGAGGAAACATAACGACCAGTTAAAATTCCTAAAGAAGCTGTTAAGTCCGCTCCAATTGGCTTCCTCGTATTGCCATATGGTTCTCTTAGGAATCTTTTCTCTAACTGTGTGGTCCATATATGAGAAATTAGCTAATATGATACAATGGCCAGACGAGCCTAGAAGGGAGAGCACATCAACGGTGTACTTATTAGGGCGAGAAGTTAAAAACAAGTATAGGATGTTGACGGTATGTCTATCAACGTCTGGTGTTCGCGTGGGCTCATTTACAAGCTCCGTTAAGCTGTTTTCTGCAGCGAAGATCTCAACACACCGTCCTTCGGGTGTTGTCTGTCCAGAATGTCGAAGCCACCCAGAATTGTGTAGGGATCCAGGGATCCAATTCTTTGTATAGAGTCAGACAGTGCTTCTGTAAATAAAGCAGTAGTGGACAATATACTTACGGAGATGGAATTTTAACCACATGAAATTGAATTCCGGATTGGAACAGGGACTACATTGTGGTGGAGTTTGGTAAGCATGACTATGCACGTGAATTGCGAGACCGCGGTGAGAGAAAAATAATGGCACTAGTACGTATCCAGATAGCTTCAGATCAGAATCATCTAAGAGGTGTGGGCAGGAATCTACCTGTGCATCACTAAGTGCCAAAACTGCTGGTCTGTATTTATTTGGGTCCTCGGAATTGTTGCCAGACTTTCGTCGCGTTGATTCCCTTTTTTTTCCATCAAATTTAAAAAAAAAAAACCGTTTATGAATTCAGTTTTAGCCTTTTTTTCCCCCGTATTTTTAGTATATTTGGAGTAAATACATACATTCATATGTATTATTAGGTTGATTCATAGTTATCCGCCTTTTTTTTAAACAATTTTTGTAAAAATTTAACAGAAACATGTGTAAATGACTATTCTGGAGCATATTCACCCTCTACTTCAATACTTGCTTCGCAGACGGTCGATTACAAGAGCAAAGAAGCCGCTTTCTTCGAGGTAATCCACGACTTGACATCGGCCACCAAGTCAGCCAAGTCCTCATAAACTTTGTTTTACTTGCTAATTGTTCAGTGAGCGATTAACGTGGTAGTCCGAAGACTTCTCTGTGGGAAAATATGGCGGGTGAGGAAGCAGCTCCCATTCCTTATTATCTTTCGTGGTGAAAGATAATTTTGTTCTTTTTTCGCGGTTTTTTCACCTGGATTGCAACGTGGCGGCGATCAAGTTGAGCCAGGTAAACGTCGCTGTTGGTGTTGAATTGCCGTTTGTCGTTTTGTATGGAATCTACCACTGTTGACGTTCATCATCTTGGTTCCACCAATAACAAACCCCATTTGAAATACTTCCTCAAAGGATGGTTCCACTTCGGTCTGACCAAACACACCACATTGTTTTCTTACTGTCTTTCAGTATTCTTTTCGGTGTTTCACCCGTCGAAACGCAAACCTTCTTTGTTTTGACGTTTTTGAAAAGAAGCCACGATTCATCCCCAGTGAAGAGATTCTTTAGGAAAAGCGGACACATTCGGCTTTGTTGTTGTCAGAGAGTTGGTGTGGGTGCCATCCAACCAATTTCCACACTTTACCAAGTTTTTCAGACGACGGACGATCGTTGATTCACACTACGGCAGATCCTGGAGAAATTCCAAGAAGTTGAGATCGGTACTCACCACCTTTTTATCGATTTTAAAGCCGCATATGACTGCATCTACAGAGACGAGCTATACAGAGCCATGTTTAGTTTTGGCATCTCTGCCAAGATCGTCCGCTTGTGCAGGATGACGATGGAGAAAACTTGGTGCTGCATCAAGGTTAATGACCTAACCGAGATCTTTGATGCCAAAAAAGGATTCAGGCAAGCGGACGCGCTATCATGCGACTTCTTCAACATCATACTTTGAAAGAAACTCACAAGCCAACACACGAGGTACGATCTTTCAAAAGTTTGTTCAATTGCTTGCATACGCCGACGATATTGATATTATAGGTAGAACACAGCGTCAGTGTTGCGTTAGCGAGTATAAATGCGTCTAGTGGTAAAAGAGAGCAAAACAAAGTATATGCTGTCAACAAGAAGGGACACACAAAATTCGGCCAGAATGTCACAATCGACAGCGACTTTGAGGTAGTAAGGGACTTTGCCTCGGCTCTGCTGTCACATCTGAAAACGACATCTCTTCAGAAATCAAACGAAAAATAACGCTTAACAATCGCTGTTTATTTGGGACGAAGATATCTTTGGTCGTTTTGAGAGAAAAATTCTTCATAAGATATTTGGTCCCTGGAGGAGACGATTCAACGATAAACTCTACGAGTTGTACAACAACATCGGCCTGGTCAAAAAACGCTTCATTGGGCGTTTGAGAGCGAATGAACACCAACGCTCTAGTCCGCAGAATCTTCGACTCTAATCCGGAGGGACAACGCAGTGGAAGAAGGCCGCGCCTTAGGTGGTGGGTGCAAGTGCCCCCTTCCACTTGCACCTCAACCGACTTGGAGTGCGCAAATGGAAGCAGTTAGCCAAAGATCGGGCTAATTGGAGAGGCTGATTGGTTAAGGCCCAGCTCCACCGCGGAATGTAGCGCCACCTAAGTAAGTAACTTGCCTTAGCCCGTATTAACACTTTAAGGGTACTAAAAACTCCTTTGTCTAAATTATAAAAAAAAGAACATATCTTCAGTTCTATACAATTGTGGCCTTTGTTCAAAATTTTGGTACGAAGAATTCCACGTTTTCGATTCCTTAGTTTAGTTTTGTTTAAGTTAATTGCTGAAAAAGCTTTTTCAATGCCTGATCCACTATGTATAAGACAAAAAGACAAATTTTTTTACATTTGGGAACCTTTCATCCATATCAGGAGGTTAAGTTTAAAAGATTTTTCCAAATTTCCTGAATGTTTTCGGAGGGTATACCTGATACATCGATGTTGAGCAGATCACTAAACTCAAATTTGGCAAATAAATGAGGAAAATGCCTGCAAAGCGGAATACGAGAAGAAACAGTTTTATTTTTTTAAAGAAATTGGATTTATAAATTTGGATTAAATATTTCCTGAGATGCAGTTATAAAAATTTTTTTTACAATGTTTTCTAAATAAACTTATTTCGGACTCACCAATTTTGGAGCGTTCGAATATCTTGTCATTTAGGAAAGAACCCCTATGCTTTAAACACCGTAACTTACGGCACCACTTCGGCCCCTTTTGTTGCTATCCGTTGCCTCAAATATCTTGGAGATAAATTTGAATATTATTGCAAACTAGGATCTCGTGTGTTACGTTCCGATTTTTACGTCGATGATATGCTCACGGGCGCATAGTATCGGCGCAAATTAAAAACGCAATCTCAGTCATATTAAAATCGCCTTTCGAACTTTCGAAATGGCATAGCAACCATCAACCTATTCTTTCGACTAAAATAAACAAGAAGCTGAAATTAAATGACTCGAATTTGACGAGTACACATTTGTCATTTACAAAACGATCTAAATATTTTGTCAACGGCCTGTTCTTTATTTGATCCGTTGGGGTTGTTGATCCTTATAATCGTTAAAGCCAAAATAATTTTACAAGGACTATGAATGGAAAAATTTGGTTGGGATGAAGCAATTCCTCAACGCATCAATGCTGAATGGCGACAGTTTATGGCAAAACTAGCTTCAATGACTTAGGCTATTTCTAGATAAAACAACTGGACATCCCATCCTTAGGGTTGGAGGACGTTTAAAGAACGCAAGAATCCCCATGGAACAAAAGCATCTCGTGGTGTGGTTTGGTTTTTTGTAGTCCAGTCGACATATGTATATTATCGAATTCGAAGCAAGGTTCCCTATAACGCATATGAACAGATTTTGTCTGCAGTCGAAAGCAGTATACCTCGAACCAGTTTCTGACCTGTCTTCTTGGACGATGCAACAGGATGTTATATGTGGAATGTGAGGATTAACCTTCTATTGGACTTCACACTATTATCTTTTACAACGTCGCTTTCACTAAACTCCAAAGAACGATGTCTTGCGCGACTACTGTCTTCTGAATTTCATCTTTCGAACATGACGACTGACGCAAGGATAACAGAATTACTGTTTCTGAGAAATCTTACAAAATCGACTTTCCCTATAGTACAGCTTAACCCAGAAAAGGAAAGTGGTCAGACTTAACGGATGGCTCTAAAAACAATTAACAAAGTGGCTCAAGCCTTTTCATGGAATGCGAATACTTCTGGTTAATAGTTTATGAAGAACACGTAATGGAAGCAAAGTATTACCACTTCCAAGCTAGTTCAAGAACGAAAAGCTCCTCTGAGCAAATTAACTGAGTCTTGTCTGCGTCCCAGATCGCTGGAAATGGATTGGCCCAATAACTTCTCAGAGGAGACACCTTGGCTGCCTGGTTGCCTCTATTTCTTGTTGTCAAACCTGTAATAGGTTTAACTCAGTGATGTCCCCGCTGTCGAATACTACACTTTTACCAAACATCTACGTATGCCAGATGCCACCTCCTGCAAAAATTGGTGAAAGCACTGCGCAGAAGTTCGTTTGTAAGTGCCCGGCTTACTATCGCATTAGGCTGCATGCACTCCTAATAGCCTCTTCTGGTATAGAGGCAAACACTTTTATCACTATAGCACTGTTAGCCCTATGTTTTTTATTTCTTGACTGTTAAGGAGTAAGGAATTGTGACAGAGAAATAAAGGTCATTTTGACTTTTAATTGATAGATCTTCCAATCGCATTTTCCACATTTTTATTAAGTGTTGTTTGACAAATCAAGCAGGAATTAAAACGGTGATACCATGAAGTCAATGAGAGACGAGAAGTCGCGGATTGCGTTCTTCAGAAATCTTGATTAATTACAGTGCTCAGTTTAGGCTCAATGGGTCTGATCTAATGACTGATGAGATCCAACTGCACCCATAAAAGTACACTGTTTGGTGCGGTCGACGTGGAGAAGCCAAATTCCGCTGTCAGAAGGAATGAACCATTCAATATGGATGGTGAAAGTTAAGAGTTCCGTCCACCCGACAAAAATGAGCTGAGGATAGTAAAATCCAAGCTTAAGAACAAGAAGGCTGCTGTAGCTAACGGCTGACCTTTAGAACTACTTAAGACAGCGGAAGATCACTTAGTAGAGAGCATGCACCAACTTATCTCCAAGGTTTGGTCGGCAAAAAGCACACCTGAAGAATGGAATCTCAATACCGTTTGCTCGATCCACAAGAAATAATAGCCTCTGAACTGCCCCGAAAACAGAGGTATTAACCTCCTTAAAATCGTATGTAAGATTTAATATGATGTATTGTATGAACGCCTAAAGCCATTTATCAGCGATCTGATTAGCACCCATCAGTATGGTTTCAGGCCCGGTAAGTCACAATCAATCAAATACTCACACAACGGTAGATCCTGGATTAAACCCAAAAAGTCTAAATTGACAAGCACCACGTTTTTGTCGATTTTAAAGCAGCTTATGACAGCATCTAAAGAGGCAAGCTATGCAGAGCCATGTCTAACCTTGGTATCCCTGACAAACGTGTCAAATTGCTCAGAATCACGAAGGGGATCGCTCGCTGCTCCGTAAAGCTTGGAAACAATGTCTTCGAGTCCATTGATGTCAGGAAAGAATTTAGTCAAGGTGATGCGCTGTCATATTACTTCTTCAACATCTTTCGCCCGCGATGTGTGCAAATATCTTAAAGCTACTCAAAATCCTTTAAGCGCGCTAGTTATAAAAAAAAATAGAAAAAAAAACCTTGAGGAAATTGTGCGAAACTTGCAAGTCAACACAAGAGGCGATATTTTCCAATAGCCTGCATAAATTCTTGCATACGCTGATGACATTGACATCATTCGCAAAGCTCAATGCGTCGTTACTGGTGTATTCTCAAGTAAAAGGTGAGCCAAAAGGTAGTGTGAAAGTTTTCATTAAATTAAACACACATTTATTGTGAAATTAATGAGGAATTTTTATTTTTTATTTTTATAATGAGCACGCGCTCAAGGGGTTTTTGTACCCTTAAAATGTTCGTACACAGCGCGGGCAAAGGAAATTTAACGACGAAGACAAGACAGGTACCGATGTACATTGTTTTTAAATGTTTGTAAGTTATAACGACCAGGAAACACAGAGATCAGCAGGGCATTCCATAAGCGAGTTGTACGGCTTAGGAAAGAATTACGATATTTTAGAGTACGTCCGAAAATAGGCTTGAGGGTATACTGATGAGCATTCATAGCGAGACGGGTGTTAC
Organism: Volucella zonaria; assembly: GCA_963966105.1. Taxonomy (NCBI): domain Eukaryota; kingdom Metazoa; phylum Arthropoda; class Insecta; order Diptera; family Syrphidae; genus Volucella; species Volucella zonaria. Next base: position 124,296,829 of record OZ014531.1, read on the forward strand.
GGTTGAAAGTTTGAATGGGTGGAATGCTACTGGCGATTTCAATGGAGCACTGGTGGTGGAAATAGCGATAAAACAAAGTGAGACAGGAGACATTACGTCAGTGTTCGAGGGTGTCAATTGATTGACCGATATTAGTATCACCAACGAATTTAATCACACGGTTTTGAATCCCATCTAGCAGGTGCAGAGATGTCTGAGGAGCACCTGACCAGATGTGGGCATTGTACTCTAATTTTCGACGATGCAAGTACCATTCATGGATAACGGCTGGGTGTTTGAATTTCGCTTTAATGACAGCAGACAGCATTGAGTTTTGGAAGCATTAAATTCCACTCGATTGATAGTTCCCAAATTGGTTATATTCTTAATATCGGAATTTAATGAGCTTAACATATGCTGCCGTTCCCGTTCTACAGCCGAAGAGCAGGGGCATGGGTCCGGGAAAGAATATGAAAAGCAGAGAGTACTGTCATCAGCAAAGGAATATATTAGATTAGAAGTAGAGACAAGAGGTCGTTGATGAAAATTTGAAAAAGTGTCGGTGACAGAACGGAGCCCTGGGGCACACCAGCATTTATTTTTTGAATATCAGAGTTGAAACCACCAAGACAATTTGAATTGAACGTTCCGAGAAATAATTTCTAATCCATTGAAAAAGAGAGTCGTTGATCCCAAAAGCACGCATTTTCGAAAAAAGAGCCTGATGGCAGACTCTGTCAAATGCCTTAGAAATATCAGGTGCAACTATCTTGCTTTCGTCAGATTGATGCACGAAGTTTTCGTGTTTCGAGATATTTCATGAGCTCACAGTTTATCAGCGTTTCCATGACCTTGGAAAGAAGGGACGTAAGTGCAATGGGTCTGTAGGAGGAGAGAGAAGAAGATTCGCCTTTTTTAGGGACGGGCTGGACAAATGCTGTTTTCCATCTGCTCGGAGAGTCCTAAAGAGTAGGATTGATGAAAAAGCTTACGCAGTGGTTTCGCCAGCGTGGAAGAACACCTCTTCAGAAGAAGGGGAGATATACCATCTGGACCAGCGGATTTGTGGATGTTAAGATCTTTAAGTATTCTTGCTACTACACGAGTGCGTAAGTGTATTCGTCCCATTGAAGATTCGACGCACTCGTGTAGGCGGGGACAAAGCACAATCTGGGAGTGTTGAGGCAGCCGCAAAGTGTGCAGCAAGCAGATTGGCCTTGTCCAAAGAGCTGACAGCTGGAATGTCATTGTAAATGAGCGTTGGGATGGAGGATGAGGCAGAATTTCTAATGTTTTTGACGAACGACCAAAAATTGTTATTGCCTCTGGGACATTGCAGTATTTTTTGCCTCAGTTTTTGGTCGTATTGGAATTTCACACGCTTGAGACGTTACAGCCATTTCTGGCCCGTTTCAACTTTTTTCGGTTTTCCTCTGTCGAGTTGGTCTTGTAGGACCGAAAAAAGAATTCTCTAACCCTGACAGCCTCTTTACAGCTCGAGTCGTACCATGCCTTTTCTTTTGGTTTGATACTCTTCATCCGATGAGGGATAAAGCATCTCATTCCAAAGAGAATAGTTTCTGTGATCATGTCAGCAGGAATTTTACTGATTAATAAAGTTCGGTCTGTGGCAATGGAACACAATCTCTTCCATTTGACCACCATGGCTTCTGTATCAAGCGACCATCCGAAGGTCAAAATTATCGATTAAATTTTGTTGAAGACTAACTGGGCCAATGGCCGCAATTTTAGTTCGGAGGTTATGTTTGAGATCCTAAATTGCCACTAGATTATTGGCATAGACCTTACTCTTCAAATAACCCCATAGAAAGAAGTCAAAAGGTGTCAAATCGCATAACCTTGAAGGCCAATCAACTTCTCCTCTAACCGAAATGATGCGATCTTCAAATTTCGTACGCAATAAATTGATTGATTGAAAAAAATTGTCGGCTAACATGTTGTAACGTTCTCTATTCACTGTAACTGTCTCTCCAGCCTCGTCTTCAAAAAAGTACGGGCCAATTATGCCGCCAACCCATAATCCGCCCCATACAGTGACTTTTTTGGGATGCATTGGTTTTTCTTAAATCTCGTATGGGTTCTCCGGTCCTCAGAAACGACAATTTTGTTTATATTTGTACGTACCCATCCATCCAAAACTGGGGTTCATAGGAAAAGATCAAATTCGATGACAAATTGCCCTAGCGATCCAACATCCAGTTAACAAATCGGCGACGTCCTGATGGTTGTGTAATTTGGATTTTATGGGCGTGCAAATGAAGATCAACTTTTAAAATTCGCCGTAAAGTGCCATAAGTGATGCCGAATTGTTGACTTCGCCTGGCTGGTTTTGAACACTTTCGCTCACAGCGATAACGTTTTGGCGTATACGTGCTGGACGAGCATGCTTTCTTGAAAACACTTCGCCATTGCATAAATTCCGGACTCACTAGGGCAATTATGTTGACCGAAAAATCCAGGAATTTTACAAAATGTTGCTTTTACAGAACGCCCATTTTCGTAATAAGATCGAAAGACAAAAATGCGTTGTTGCGTGGTAAACGACTCCATGAATAAAATTGTCAAAGATTTTATGACATCTGTCAAAAAGATCAACCACATTGAATTCAGTAAATGATAGTAATTGACAGCCAACATACACACCCTCAGCGTTTATTGGAACAGAAGCGGCAAAAACGAGTTTACTGCTGAATGAAGACACAACAATACTTAATCAACAAGAAGGGATACACAACTTCCATGAATCGGACGCAACTTCACAATAACTTTGAAGTAGTCAGGGACTTTGTATACCTGGGCTGTTTTAATAGCGAAACAGGTTATCACATCTCATCTGAAATTAAACGAAGTGTTACTCTTGCCAATCGCTGTTTCTTCGGCCTAAAAAGGCAAATGAGTAATAAGGCCTCGTCAGGAAACACTAAGAAGACTCTATATCTCAACATCCACCCTCATAATTCCGGTCCTACTTTGCGGTGAAAAACCATGGACGTTAGCGGATTTAGATTAAGCTATCCTTGGTCGTTTCGAAATTCTTTAATGCATTGACGGGGCTTGGAGAAAGAGATTTAACGATTAACGCAATCACATTGACCTGGTTAGAAAAATTCAACTAGTCGCCTAAGACGTCTAGGACACGACGTTCTAGTCCGAACCCGGGGGAACAACGTAAGTAGTAGAGGAAGACCTCACTTTTTCGACTCACCCGACTCACACAAGTAGACACAGACCTCAATTCACTCGAAGAGCGCAACTGGAGGCAGTTAGCCAGAGACCGCGCTATCTCTAGAGCCTTATTGGTTGAGGCCCAGGTCCACCCCGAACTATAACGCCATCTATATAATTAATTAAGTTTGGTGTAGTCTTCACGCTGATGGTACAATGGCGGGTCAATAAGTCCGTGACTTTTGGATTAAAACACAGAAAACAAATCTTTTTCCACCAAGCCATTTCTTCAGGTTTGGGAACAAGAAGTAGTCGCTCGGAGCCAAATCTGGAGAATAGGGTGGATGAGGGAGCAATTCATAGCCCAATTCATGGATTTTTGCCATGGCAACTGCACATGTGTGCACCCTTGCATTGTCTTGGTGGAAAAGAACTTTTTTCTTGGCCAAATGAGGTCGTTGTTTTTTCAAATCGTCATTGAATCGGTCCAATAAGTTGGCATAATATTCCCCATTGATTGTTCTTCCCTTTTGAAGGTAGTCAATGTGGATTATCCCGCGTGCATCCCAAAAAACAGTCGCCATAACTTTATTGGCTGACGAACCCACCTTGCCCTTCTTTGGCGCCGATTCACCCTTAGAAACCCACTGTTTTGACTGTTGTTTGTTCTCTGGTGTGTTGTGATGGATCCATGTTTCGTCCACGGTTACAAAACGGCGCAAAAACTCCTCCATATTGCGATTAAACAACGCCAAACCTTCCTGTGAAGTTGTTACACGATTGCGTTTGTGGTCGACTGTGAGCAAACGCGGCACCCATCTTGCGGAAAGCTTTCTCATGCCCAAGTGATCATTCAAAATTGAAACCACTGAGCCATGCGAGATCCCTACGGCTTCCACAATCTCTCGCACTTTCAATCTTCGGTCGGCCAACACCATATCGTGAATTTTTTCGATTGTTTCGGGTGTAGAGACCTCAACTGGGCGTCCAGGACGTTCGGCATCTTCAGTGCTTGTACGGCCACAACGAAATTCAGTAAACCACTTTTTTACCATTGAAATCGATGGTGCAGAGTCCCCATAGTATTTATCAAGCTTAGCCTTGGTCTCGGTAATGGTTTTTTTTCGCAAGAAATAATGCTTAATAAGCACACGAAATTTACTTTTTTCCATTTTCTCCTCAAATTAGTGAGTAGTCTGATAAAAATAGCTGTCAAACACAAACTAACTGACGCAGCAAGGAGAAGTCAACTGCCTGTTGACAGGAGCAGTGTTGCTGTTTCAGTAAAGAGGTCAGAAATTCAAAAAGTCATGGACTTATTGACCCGCCCTCGTATCATCAATCCGCACAATGATTAGCGACTACGAGAACTTCTTTGTAAATGTAAACGACACTGATCATTGAATGAAACGATTAACTAGGTTAATACTTGATCCATGACAATATTTTGTCGTGAAATAGGCTAGTGATTTGGCCACCGACATTGTGCGATTATTTCTTGTCGGGTTAATAATGTCTTTGGTGTATACTGATAATCAAATTATGCAGCCCTTCGGAGCCAATAACCAGGAGCGTTATTTTTTCAGATAAAGCTTCAATTCCTCGAAAAAGTGACCCAAAATTGGACGATAGAATACGCTTCGTTAAAAACAGCCAAGGAAATTATTTGCAGAAACTCGTGCTTAAAACATATCTAATGTTACACACTATTCGTCACATTGAATAATGGCTTTTGATTCAAGCTTAATTCGTATCGTTTTGTTAAAGAAAGGTCTTATAGCTCTTAAAAAAACACCATTTACTTCGGCTCTTATACGAGTATTACTGGAGGTTGACTGAAATACGAGTATTCGTCTGAAGCGTAATAACGTTGTATCTTTCTCTGCGCCGTCAGCCCGCCAGTTTAATCTAACAAAAACTGTAAGGACTATTTATTTCGTTATATTTTGAAGGTCAGTGTGAAGATAGACTAACTTTCGACAATTTTTTTATACACATTTCATAATAAATTTTAATACATAAACATAAAATCATTTTCCCCACATCCATTCCTACGAGTGGTAATAAAAATTTCCAACTAAAGTTTGAGAAGATTTGCTTGAAAAATTCCTACAATCCACAGTATATTCAAATACAATCCACATCCTCCTACTTTTCATTTTCTTTTGATTTTACCATCGCGGAAAAATTCGGCTTTTCCTGTCATTGCACACACTTATAAACTTACCCACAGAAAGTCCAACTTCTTCAGCAACTGCCTTCCAGGCACGACCCTTTGCTTCAAAGTTCTTGTATTCCGGTGTGGCGACATTGTAAATTGCATCGTAACGCTTGACCACGTTTATGAATTCCAAAGTGTTGTCCATTTCGGACTTTTAATTTCTTAAATTCGATTCTCAAAAACTACTAATCAAAACACTATATGTATAGATATTCGTATATCATCAAACACGCAAACACAACCACCCACAATAAATCTACAAATCCGTAGCAGGATATAAATTTTTCACTAAACTGTTTAGGTAGGTACAGAGAACAGTGGTACTGCCACTGTTGTCCATCTGACACTGAGACAACAGCTGAAACTGGTGCCGTGGTCGACGTCGTCGTCATATACCGCTGGCGGTACAATCGCGTATGATTGTGGCAGCGCAGCAAAACTAAATCGATATAAGGGATGTTGTCGAGAGCAGAACATACTTAGTTGTGGGGGCGGTGAAGAGAGGACCGATGATGACGGCGACGATGTTGCTGATGTTGAATGGGGGGGTTTTGTGGGGTTGAACGAACGACGACGCCCCGGGACTATGTTTGAAACGACAACTATGACGCTGACGTTGACGACGACGACGACGACCGACAAGCGATACAGTACCTCATGTAGGATTCAAAATATGACGCAGGCGGGATACCGCTTTTTTGCAGAGCTCTCTCGCCGTTACCGTTGTATGTGGGCAGTGAATGTACAATAGAAGGCACAATGTTCTTGCTCTGGAGGTTGGGGCGCTTTAATTTTGTTGTATCATTTATGGTGTTTCAGTTTTTTATTTTTTTTTTTTTATTTTTTTTTTTTTGTTACACAGTACAACAGGCCTACAGATTCCTGAAAGTCGGTGTAGTCGGGGTAGTCGGGGTACATGGGAATGCGAGTGTAGCTCAACGTTATTTATTTTATTTAATTTTTTTCCTTCAAATAAATATGTGTGTACTATATAATTAAATTGATCATATAACGGTCCAACGTTTTTTACTTTTTGTTTTAAATCCTCAGAAAGGATGTTTTTTTTTTGAATGTTTCCTATTGCACAACGTTCGACAGAGTGGGTTTAATTTTCATTTTTGAAGCTGGAAAAGCGATTGTTGGAAATTGTTCTTATGCAATTTGTAGAAGAGGAACTCTATGAGAATTGTATGGGTTGTATGTGAATGCTGGGTTGATAAGAGCCTAAGATGACCATGTAAATGTCTTTCAAATCTACGTTAAAATTAACGGCCTTACCAGGCTAATGCCTTGACAAGAAGGAGGAGGTATTAGAAGTTAAGGAATTCGCTGAGTGGCAACGGCTTATACATAACAGTAGAATATTGTTGCAGTCTGTTCTCCTGTTTGTCGTTAAAGACGAATAAATGGGGAAAGGCGCTTAAACATCTAAAATGAGTAAGGGGCCATATTGACAGCGGCACCGCTTGATAAGATAGAAAACGTTTCAAACATTGCCGACCGAGTAATAGCATTAAAAGTAATAATTGAACGTGAAAGTAGGCAGAGAGCAATCACAAAAAATAATATCAAGAGAAGAAATGCTTTTCATCGGTGTAGATTTAAACGGATACGTCCGGAAATTGAACTACTAATGCAAAGACTGAACGGAAACGGTTCCGGAGCTATACTAAACTCATGTAAATTACAAGAGTTGCACTTGATCATATGTTGCATTGTTGGTCAACAAACCCAGATAGAAAACCCATCTATGCTGAATTAACGCGAAATGGCGAGTACGAGGACCACTAGCATGTCAAAAACCTATAAACATCGGAAATAAATTGCCACAATTTAGACAAGGAATCAGGCCATCTGGGAAAATGGTTCCAAAATGCAATGAAAGATTTGTGAGACAACTTCGAAGAAGATCGTATTGAATAAAGCAAAGACTCTATTCGACGTTTGAAAATGCCGAATCCACATAGGTAAAGCAACGTGAGAGTGAACGATAGGACGAAAATAGAGGTAACGAACAAAAAGCAAGCCTTTTAAGCCTGGGCTAAGTACAGCAGATATAGCGGAACCGATAAAGGTCGGCTTGAGTTAGACTATGAGCGTAGAAAAAAATAGGCTACAAAAGTTGTAGCTAGATACGTGCGAAACCACTAGACGCATTACATCCTTTCCTTACTTAGCTGGCGCTACAATCCGGGGTGGAGCTGGGTCTCAAGCAATAGGACTCTCCAGTTAGCGCAGTCTCTGCTCCTGGCTATGCACACCAAGTTGGTTGAGGTGCCCTTCCAATTCTTCGTTCACCTGAGGCGAGGTGTTCCTTTACTGCGTTGTCCCACCGGGTTGGAATTGAAGACTCATCGGACTGGACGGTTGGTTCCTATTCGTTCTAAAGATTCCAGTAATCTTAGGCGACTAATATGCACTGACCAGGTCGAAGTCACTGGACAGCTCGTTAAATCTCTTCCTCTAAGCCAAGTTAACACAAACGGGATCAAAAAAACATTCGATGAATATTGCGTTCAAAATGGCCAAGGATACGATTATCATTATCTATCATATTTAACGTCCATTCTTCTGCACCATAAACCAGGAATGTATTGTAATAATGAGCGTTTTATATAGAGTCTCCTTAGTGTTTCTTGACATCTTAGGTTTTATCCAGGATCTGCCGTTGTGTGATCGATTGTGGACTTATCGGGTCTAAAACCGCACTAATATGGGCTAATCAAATGATAAATATGAGCTTCAGGTGTTAACATCAGACGACAGGCAAGCTCTGTAGTTGGCTTAGATAAGAGACTCTACTTTCGGTCGGGAAAAGGGTGGTAAGCAGGCCTTACCACCTTACCACCAATGACTTGGTGAATACTTTATACAGTCTAGCAGTCTTATTGCACTTAAGCTTGTACAAGGTTTGCCATAATTTTTGCAAATGGAGTCAAATGTCATTGTTCTTTGACCTTTACCACCTTGATCAAAATGTTCCCGGGGGACACCACCGTGTAGAATTTGCGCGAACGTTGGAAATGTTGGAAAAGTGTTTCGGCAACGATTCTCTAAAGAAAACGGTCGTTTACCAGTGGCACGAGCGGTTCAAAAGTGGTCGTGAGTCAATCGAAGATAATGAACGCAGTGGCAGGCCAACGACATCGAAAACCGACGATGAGGTAAAAGAAATGTTGGTCAATAACTGCAAATTAACCATCAGAGAGATAGCGGAGGACTTGAACATTGCCTATGGATCCGTCCAAGACATTTTGGTTAATGATTTGGGTTTACGTCGTGTAGCAGCAAAATTGGTGCCAAAAGACCTCAATTTCATGCAAAAAAGAGACCGTGTTGACGTCGCAAAAGAGATGATTTGCGAGGCTGAATCCGATCCCACATTCATCAAAAGGATCATTACTGGAGACGAGACGTGGGTTTATGAGTACGACACGCAGTCCAGACATCAGGCAAGTGAATGGCGTTCACCAAATGAGCCGAGACCAAACCACGTCGTTTTCGGTCAAAAAAGAAGGCAATGCTCACGCTTTTCATGGATTACAACGGTGTAGCGCATCATGAATTTTTTCCAGAAGGCCAGATAGTAAACAAAGAGTATTATTTGGGTGTTATGAGACGTTTGCTGAAGCAATTCGCCGAAAGAAACCAAAAAACTCGTGGATTTTGCACCATGATAACGCACCGTCGGACAGTGCCATCAGTATTCGTAATTTTTTGACGAAAAATGCAACAAATACCATCCAACAGGCACCGAATTCACCTGATTTGGCTCCCTATGACTTTTTTCTGTTCAATCGAGTTAAAAAAACCATTACGGGGAACACGTTTCAGCAGCCAAGAGGAAGTAATGGAAAAATCGCAGAAAGCACTGATAGACATACCGAAAACCGAATATAAAAAATGTTTCGAGGATTGGATCAAGCGCTGGCATAAGTGTGTTGCAGTCGATGGGGACAATATAGATTGAGATGAATAAACTTGTATTTTAAGTACTCTGAATAAATTCCGGTAACTTTTTGATCAAGGTGGTACAATGGAGCGATACACACCTGAAGAACGCGGAATTACTGTCACTGCTTATTTTACCAATTTCCGGTCTGTTGTTTTAACGCAGTGTGAATTTCGTTGTCGTCCTGTATCATGTGCGCGAAGAATTAAACATTTGGCTGAGTGTCTCGTGCAAACTGGGTCCACTAGAGATGTCGCAAGAAGTGGTCTGACCCGTATTGCTCGTTCGACCGAAAATATCACTGTTGTGGCCGAAGACGTCCGAGAGTGTTCATAAACATGGACAAGACAATAGTGCACACTTACTGAATTGGGTCTCCAGCATTGTTGGTTCCAGCAGAACGGTTTTCCAGGTTATGGTGATTTGAACTGGCCGGCCAGATCGCCAGATCTGACAGTGCTTTCTTTTAGGACTTTTTGAAATCTTGCGTTTACCACAACAAACCACAAATCGTGCAAGTCCTGTAAGCCAACGTTGAAGAAGGAATCATCAATTTGAAGCCAGTTGTTTTGCGAGCAAAAATCTAAAATGCCGTAAAAGGATCACAAATGTGCATCAATGTAGTCAATTTTACACCTTCAAATAAACTTTTCGTGAAAACAGAGCTAAATTTTTCATTTCTAACAAAATGGTAGCCAATTCACATTATGACATTATTTTTACCCCACCTTGTATATTGGTATCCTTACTTCATTTCGGTCGAGTGTACGAATTTCTTGACATTCTGCCTGACAGCGGTATTTTGGTTGCCCTATCCGTTTTACAATATGCATTGTGATGCAAAAGTGGTTTTTCCATATCCTCAATACCGACTGTAACTCTACTACTAAGTTTCATTGTTCATGTCAACAAGCCTCGGGTGAAATCCAGCACATCGGTTGTGGCGTTTCTGATGGCTTCTTTTTACTTATGCCACTGTTCTTCAGAGCTTGATGTTGGTTGTATAGGACATGCCAAGAGATATAGGGATACGGGAGCGGCAAATACTCTGGCGGTTTGTTGCGATTGCAACCGTTCAACATTTAATCTTCACACAGTATTTCTTCGTTATTGTGGTAGTGGTCAGAGATAGACTCTCGGAAAGATCGTACATCTATAATACTGGAGGAGGGTCATGTATCGATCGTATCATGATCAATTTAGTTGACAATTTCATGAGCAGGTGTTCGCCATGCTTCTGTTAAATCTGTCCATTGCCATAATATTTAGAATATCACAAATTGAACAAATCCCCTTAGTTTCCTTTGCTTTGGATTGCGCTAAGTCTAGGGTGGAGCTTCATTGTAGCTATCGAAGTTATTGTATTCCGACTGTTCTGATTAGGTTACGAGTATATGTCGCTTTATAGCCCGTACAGTTTGTCTTCTAATCTATTTCTCGTCTATGCAGATGTTGCTAAAGATCACTCGAAAATTGTTGTTCTCAAAATAACCTAGGGCGCCCATCTGTGGTCTATTCTTGACAAAATCCATACCTCTACGTCAAAGTGCAGGACTGAGATGATTGGGGTTTTATATAAAATCACTTCTTCATCAAAAGAAACAGCGATTGTTGTTAACGATTATCTTCATTTGATCTTAACGCCGATGTTGTCGTCAAAATTAATGGTGGAGTCTCCAGTTCCGTACTCCAAGGTGCGTTCCATTTCTTCGCTTGACCTAATGCGAAGTATATCTCCACGGCGTTGCCACTTCGGGTTGGAATCGAAGACTTTGCGGGCCGAAGGATTGGTGTCCATTCACTCTGGGTGTCCTAACTATCTCAGGTGACTGATTTTCAGTTTTCTGGCGTCGTTGAATCTTCTACTCCTCTACTTAAACGGGACCGAATATTGTACGATGAATTTTTCTCTCCAAATGACTGAGGATATCTTCATCCGCTTTCGACAGGGCCCATGCTTCTGCGCCATAGGGTAGGACTGGGATGATCAAAGTTTTATATAGAGTCTCCTTAGTTTTTCGGGATAGGGCCTTACTACTTAATTGCCTGATTAGACCAAAGAAACAACGATTGGCAAGAGTGATTTTTCACTTTATTTCTACTGAGGTGTTGTTGGCAGAATTGATAGCAGACCTAAAATAGATATCTAAATGATAGCTGTCGACTTTGGCGGTCTGTCCAATTCGCGGAAGTTGTATTGCCCTTCTTGTTAACAGTTGGTTTTGACCTCATTTACCGCTACAATTATTTTGTAGCTTCCGTTTCATAACTAGCGAACGCACCGGTGACAGCCCGTTGAGTCCTGTCAATTATGCCAATATCATCGGCGTGCGCTAGTAGTTGCACAAACTGTTGAAAGATTGTGCCTCCGGTATTCGCTTATCTTTTTTGCCATCAAAGTTATCGGTTAAGTCATTACCGACCTTGATGACCGTTCTTCATCATCATTCAACATTAGAAATGGGTCTATATACGAGTAGCTCGACTCTAAAAAGGTTTCATACGTGGCCTTATAATCGATGAAAAGATGATGCGTATCGATTTGAGTTTTTTCAGGATCTAACGGAGTGTGAAGATTTGGCCTATGGTGGATTTTCCTGGTCTAAAATCACACTGATAGGGGCCAAAAAGGTTGTTGACGAAGGGTTTTTGAGGGGGTCTTCCTTTTTGTGTATACTGGGATTCCATTTATCAGATCTGACAAAGTCATTTCCAGCAACTTTGAGTACTTCCGTCGGTAACGCGTCAGGCCCAGCAGCTTTGTTGGATTTAAGTTTGGATATTGTTATCCTTACTTCGTTTTGGTCAGATGGTCGCAAGTTTTGGCTACCATTACCTAAGTTGGATGGTGTATTCTGCTTAGTTTCTGACCCCAAGCTTGTCCTTCTCTGTGACTTGATATCTCTGATCGTAACGTACTTTTCCTGACTTACGATGTAAATCTATCTAAATGTGCTACAGCTGACTCTTTTACATATAAAAGCTTTAAATCTGTTGACGTTAATGCCCTTCAACTAGCTTCAATATCCGCCCCTGGTTTCAATGTAGACTGACAGCCGATTCTAATGACAAAGTTGATTCCTTCCAATCAATTTTAACCCAACGGCTTCATCAACATGTACATGTACAAAAACAGTAAGCTTCCTAAACCAAAGCTGCCCATGGTTCACTTCTTATGTGATTAACTCAATTAAGATTCGGAATAAATTACACAGTCGATGGAAGCGCAGATCAACTACGATCAATTGGGAAACATTTAAAACGGCGTGGAAGCACGCAACTCTGATAATACGCGCATCAAAAAAAAATTACTTTGCACCAAACCTTAGTACCTCCTTGCCCGCCAAAAAACTTTAAAAAAGGTCGGTGTTTCCAAAGGCCTTAATCTACAGGGTGTTCTCGATCTTGATAATCTGAATAAGTATTTCGTAGGCAACCAACTCTCTGGGAGTGATTTCGATATCAATCTAATATCGGCGAATTTGGCGAGCTCTGTTCCTAGGCTGGAAGATTTTGAAGTTGTAAGTGAAGATGAAGTTTACAAATGCATAATGGCTATTAAGTCTGACACTATCGGTGAGGATAGCCTACCTGAAATTGATTTTACACCACATTATTAACTTCTGCATTACCACATCAACTTTCCCCCAGTCTTGGAAAATTGCAAGGGTACTTTCAATCGCAAAAAGAGCGAACACCAATTCCCCCTCTGACTTCAGACCAATAAGCAGCCTACCTAGTCTATCGAAAGCCTTTGAAAAAGTCATAGAGAAAGAAATACTAAGCCATGTGATCATCAACAACTTGCTTTACCCGAAGTAATCAGGCTTTAGAGCAAATCATAATTGCTCTACGGCTAATGAAATATGGCAAGATTACGATAAGGGTTATATTAGCTTACTTCTTTTGCTTAATTTCTCGAGGGCTTTTGGCAGGGTAGACCACCACATTCTGAGGTGGAAGTTTAAAAACTTGTTTTGTCTCAGTGATAGGGCTGTAGAACTTATCGGCAGCTATTTATCAAGTAGATTCCAGAGAGTCACATCTGGTGACAAATCCTCTTCATTGACGGCATTAATTCAAGGTGTTCCACAATTAATTCTTGATCCATTACAGTTCTGCATGTTCATCAACGATCTCCCATCAGCTTGTATCCATACTTCTGTGCGTCTTTATGCAGATGACGTACAACTCCATCTAGGCAAACCCTTTAGCAAGCTTGGTGAACTGGCTCTCTTGGTTAATGATAATCTTACCCAAATCTCTGCTTGGTCCGTCGCTAATGGGTTGCTCCTAAACCCAACAGAATTCCAAGTGATACCAATATCCAAGAGAAATTTCAATCTCAATATCTTGCCAGACATATGGTTAACTAACATAATACCAAAATTACACCTGTTGAACATTGCACTAGTGTTTGTTTTATTATCGATCGTAACCTTTCAGGCTATAATCATACTAACGCAGTTATTGGTCGGAAAAACCAATTCGTTCATTTTTATAATTTGCAAAACTGTATTTTTTTTGTAAGTTGAGCAATTAAAAAAAAATTGTACCTTTTCCAAGCGAAAAAAAAAAATTAAACGTGCCGTATCACTTTGTGTGACACATCTTTTATGGCAACTCTTGCTTAGTTTTATAACATTTTCGAACGAATACTTGCTTTAATGACTCATGTTTGCATACCGGATCGTACATACATGCCAAATAGTGCATTAAAAATACACAAACGTAGTCTATGTTCGATCAAGTGGACTCAAGTTTTTTCGATAACGAGTGGAAATTATCAAGAACCGTGTTAAAATTCTAAGAATTGAGCTGATTCCAGATAGTTTTTATTTACAGTCAGACTAATATGGACTGGTACTCGTAGATTGTCTGGGTTCCAGCTGTAGAAAGATAAAATATCTTGTTGTGGGGCAAATATTAAGACAAGTGGTCTATAGTAATTGTCGGCTCAGCAATAACTCATTTAATGCAAAATGATGTCATCATTCTGAAGTGTGTTTTTTTTTTAACTTAAAATAGCCCTGACAAAAGTTGCATTTGCACCATAGTTATGTTCAGTACATTATGTTACAAATACTTCAGAGGGAGCATTGTCCCTTAGGATAGGTTAGGTTGAAAAGGACAACTCACTTAGGCCCATTGTGATACCACCTAGATCTGTGATCCTCCTACTCTTGGAACCAATTAGAGCTGATGATGAAGCGTAGGAGACTGTTAACGTCTATATTTACTCCCAGATCGCTTACGTCATTGTAGAAGAAAGCTCCTAAGTGGAGTTTCCTTCTTTGCGAGAAAGCTGACCATGTACAAAGTAGATAGAGGATTGTCTCCTCATCTTTCTGGTCCATGTAGCCCCTGCAGGGACCGTTTGTAAAGACGCTAAGTCTTTTTGATGGCGTTGAGATGTTTTTTTTTATTTTGAAAGATCAAACTCTTAGAGCGATTCATTTCCAGCTTTGGCCAGATCTGTTTGGTCGCTAAACAGTTGATCGAACAGTCCACCTAAGGTCTGTTCTTTTGTTAGCATCCAGCACACGCGGACATATTTGCACCTATTAGATCTCAAATTATTAACATGAGTCTGCATCAATCTAAGATTCCTCAAGCGCTAAAAACAGTAATTAATAACTATAGATCAACATCGATCCTACCTGTAATTGAGAAATGTCTGGAAGTGGTTATAATGAGGCGGTTGCTACCTTTTATTCAAAATCACTCACTTATTTATAACCAGCAGTATGGATTCCAAAAAAATAAAAGCATTTGTAGACTTATGGGAGAGTTCGCAAACTGTGTTAACGAAAGTCCGAATAAAAACCATCACGTGCTGGTCCTATTAATGGATTTCAGTAAACTTTCGACACACTAAACCACCAAAAACTGATGGAAGCTCTAGAACGAATTGGAGTACGAGGAATTCTAGCTGATTGGATTAAGGATTGTCTTTCCTGTAGGACTGTTCGAGTGAGAATTAAGGACGCTTACAGCTGCGAAAAAAGGATTCAATACGGAGTTCCACAGGGCTCTAAATTGGGCCCAATATTATTTGTCATGTATGCAAATGAACTGCTTCAAGTGTCCAAATACAATATCGCATTTGCCTATGCAGATGATACAGCCATAGTCGTCCGTCATAGGTCCCTGGACATGGCTACGACAATCATGCTCATGCAAAAAGAATTTAATGAAGCTGTGAAGTGGTCCCACGACAATGGACTTATTATCAACGCAACCAAAACCAAAACGATGTAAATTCGTGGACCACATATCAGAAGAACAAAGCCGATGACACAGGAGTAACCATCGACAGTCACTTTCTTTGGAATGAACATATTGATAACTTACGTTCAAATCTAAAGCGGGCACTCTTCGGGCTTAATTACTTAAAAAATTATTCTACTTCACAGGTTTACTATGCCCTGGTTGAGTAGAACAGTGTTCCGTCAATTTTCAATGAACTTCAGTAAGACTTAAAAAATACTGTAAATTTTAAAACTAGAAAAAAGCTTATCAAAGAATTTCTGTTATCCTAAGTCCATTAGCATTTTTTTTTCGTAAATTTTTTCTTAAAATCTTTTAAATATTTTCTTTGAATTTAAAAATAAAAATAATTGCTCAGTAGTATTAATTTAAAGCTAAAACATTAAACTCATATTAAAGCATTTTTTTTTTGAAATGCAACCTTCTGCAGAAAAGCCATTATGTTAAACGATGTTAAACTTTTCCGGTAGAATAGGTAGAGTGGTTCCAATTTTGCAATTTTGTCGAGTTTGTCTACTCTAAAATTCTCTGGAATGTTTTTGTGGCCCGGCACCCAACATAGATGAAAGTTGAACTGCTCTTCCACCTCCCTAAGAGGTGATAGGCATTCAGGGATCGTTCTAGAATTTAGTGAGACTGAGTCCAGAAACTTGATAAGGGTCAAACTATCCGAAGAGATAAGGGTATTCTTTGCAGATATCACGCTTTTCTTCAGCCAGGACAGAGCTTCTCTAAGTTCATTAACCACTATGTTCCAGAGAAGGGGAAAGAGGACACCGCCTTGTGGCGTACCTCTGTTGACACATCTTTTAGCAGAAGCCCCATACAGTTTGGAGTTGATTATTCTGCTATTTGGCGTAAGACCGATCAACTTCACAAGTGAGTCGTCTACCTGCAGAGCTGACAGCGCAGTCGTAATTGCGGATGTGTGGACGTTGTTAAAGACGCCCTCTATATCCAGGAAAGCGACCATTGTGTACTCTCTATATTGTAGAGATCGTTCGATGTGGCTAGTCAGTGAATACTGAGCCATTTACACCGACTTTCCCTTATAGTAGGCATGTTGAGCCGTTGAAAAAAGTCTTTGATCAATTACATGAGAAGTTTGTCTTATGTAATCAGACCATGAATTTTGGTCCCGGTTGCAGTAGGCGTGTTTGGGTTGCTACTGGCCGCGAATTGGGAGCTACCTGGAAAGTGAGTGTCCAATTGCAGGTTGAGTGCCCAGATTCATCACTTGAGATTGTCCAAGAGCCCTCGGTTTTTTTCAAACAACTGGGCATCAAAGGATTTGCAGACTCTTATAAATAACTAACTAAGACTTTAATACCACTATCACTTTTTTGTAGCTTTTAAATATAAAAACGTTGGTACTTATTTATTTTCGCGATCACATGACTTGGCCATAAGAAATCGAAAATTGTATGAATCTTAATTTTTTTTTTAATTGTTCCTTTTTACGGCGGATTTATGATAAAAATTGCTAGAATTATCTGAATTCAAAATTTGTAGTAAACGGTCTTTCATTTAGCGCTTCCTATTTTTAAATATAAATAAAACAAGGTGTGTGTGAGATATAATCGAAATTTTATATTCGTTTGAAAGGCCTATCGATGCTATTATGTATGGGGTATAACATCGCTTAAATGCCCGCCGCGTCTTCTCTGGGTAGCGCGCATCCGAAATGTCCATGACTCTGGTGAATAAATCAGGCTGAAATTGACCGATGGCGTGGCTTATGTTGACTTTGAGGACCGCTGTGGTTTGTGGGTTATACGCATAGACCTGCGACTTCAGAAAACCCCACAAGAAAAAGTCTAACGGGTTCAAATCGCACGACTTGGCCAGTTCACATCACCTCCACGTGGAGATGACCATTCCCTCGAATCGCTCGTGCAGAATTTCCAGTGTAGCGTGAGGTGTGTGATACGTAGAGCCGTTCTATTGAAACTACATGTTGTCGGTACCAATATCATCCAATTCAAGCCAAAAGAAGTTGGTAATCATCGATCTATAGCGCTCGCCGTTGACGGTGATGGCCTGGCCAACGTCGTTCCAGCACAAAATCCAAGTCACGATGCAAAATTCGGCAATTTGTGGTCTGTGAACGGCCGAGTTCTTGTGAGCGACGGGAAATCGATTGCCTCGGATTCTCTTGCACACTCCACGGACAGTGGCGATGATTTCGGCAGATCTTGCATTTCGTCGACGTACGGGTGTTGGTTTATCGTTTACTGAACCAGTGGACTCAAATTTATGCACCGTAAAATAGGCGAAGCGCGCGGAACGTTGCCCGAACAGAACACTCATTTTGATAAAACAATTCCATCGTCTGAACGTGTTGTTGAACGCTATGTCCGTCCATGGTGGTTTGGCAAAACAGACTGAATAAACGACAGCCACATTTAGCTTCAACAATATGGCCGCTATCAACTGTCAAAATTCGAAAATCCCTATTGGTAGTTCCATAGTTTTATACGAATAATCCGCTAAGAGTATGCCAACAACTGACAAAATTCAAAAAACTTATTTATTCAAGATATAAAACTATTGAAAATATTCACAACAAACTATTTATAAAATAAAAAATAAAAAATAAAAAATTTAAAGGATGACCCCAAAAGTAAATAATTACCAAAACTTTAATTAAGAGTACCTATGAGTACCATTAAAAATCGGGGACATTTTTGAGTGGAATATTTTCATAATAGTGCAATTGCAATTTATATGCACAATGTTTGTTTCTCCATCTATCCTAACACTTCCCTTTGCTTTGCAACAAACCGTGCCTAATCGCACACTATACATGTTTTCGATAAAGAAGTTACACTTTAAGCGGCAAAAATACGTTAAATGCATTGATAACATGTAGCAAGCGAACAAAATCTATCCGGGGAGTAAGAATCGAACAGAACTACAACGTGGTAAGTCTTCGATGTTGGCTACTCTGATTTTACAGTTATTCGGTGGAGTCCTGACCGAAAGTTAGTTTCAAACAAGATACTGAATAGAGTGGCAGTATATTGTGAACACGCCACTTGTTAATTCTTGTTTCTGTTTATCGTTTCGAAATTTGAATTCAGTTTTAGTGTCTACATGGTTGCGAGCAGCTGCTGTTCTTATATTCTAAAAAGAAAACTGTTGTACGTGCCTAGTTATTAATTTCCAAATTAAGTGCTTTAATTTCAATTCAATACTGGTGAGTTTTGATTTGTGATTATAGTTCTGAATATTTGAAATTTTGAAAATTGTAAATTTTATGTGTTCGTTATGTGTCAGTACGGCTATTTCAAAACTGATATTTTTATAGATACATTCGAATACATACCTATATATGTAGATTGAATTCGCTAGCAAAGATTTCGCTGGTGGTGGTGTAAATACTCGTAAAGTGTTAGATAGATCTAGTAACTCGTTCGAGAAATTTCTCGAAATTTCTCGAAATGTTTGAAATAATACGTCACTCGGGTATGTGGTTGCCATGACTCAACCTCAACGCTGCCTTGTTTAAAAATATAGTTATCAATTCGCTTTACAAAGAGCAATAATAATTGCTTTGTAATCTAAAAAGTTCCGGACGTAGACATGCAAGTCGAAATGTTTTCAGCTCATCTCTAAAAGGGTGTTTCGGATTTGCTTATTGCAAATTAGGTATGCAGCATTAAAATTGTTTTCCAGAAGCATTTGAATTTAACCGTTAGATCCTAGAAGCGGTGAAGTTTTCTTCAAAGTGAGATTGAAGTCTTGGAATCTTTCTTCTTCCTATTGATAACAGTTGAGATGACTTCAATTTGCTTAAATCATTTCCATGGGATCCTTTCAAAGCTGATGATTACTCGTATGATGGGTTAGTAATTTTATTTGTTCGGTCTGTATGTACATATAATAATACAGTCGTGTCTGGATATAGTGAACAATTCACAGTATCCAAGTTGTTCACTGTATCATTTTTTGTTCAAAAACTCGTTTTACTTGCTCAAAATACTCGTACACATTTAGGCCTGTTCGCATTGGCGCGGGCAGGGAGATTGTCCGAAAGAGAGTCAACGCTTTTTATTGAAGTCTGAAGAAGAAGGGTTACTTGCACCGAAAATCCATTTTTAAAGCGGCCTGTAAACTCTAAAACCTGGTACTAGTTAGTAAACATTTAAAACAAACGAAGTTTTAGTTGATGTTGATCGTCTGCGAGCTGGTACCGAATACCAATTTTTTGGTCTCACCAAAATCAGAATTTGGTCTCATTAAAATCAAAAGTGGTTTGATTTTTGTCCATGTTGGTGTTGCTGATACTATGTTTGAGTGGCTACGCTCTCATCTGTCAACATTTACTCGAGCAAGCCATTTTATCAGTGAATTTCGTCATGTGAACACAAAATAATCGGCAAATAATGGCGAATATTCCAAATACTGATGTTTGGAAAGAATTTTTCGAGTGTTTTCACAGTCTACCATCTACAGTTGTAGCGAACTAATTAAGAACGATACACTGGAATCATGTTTTTCTAACATTTTTATTTAAATTTTTATTCATCTTAGGTAGTTAAATTTTTTTTTGTACCATGTAGCAGTTAAAAACACAATAGCAAAAAGATAACGAAAACATAAAATTTAGTTCACAATGTTTTGGTAACAAGAAATTAGCTGGCGATCTAGTTAAGAACGATAGATGATACCACCTTGATCAAAAAGTTCCCGGGGAACACCACACCACCATGTGGCGCTCCCACTGTTCCGATTTGAGTTCTGTTTTTTTTTTTTTTTTTGTTAAGTTGGTAAATCTGTTGTTGACATCCCCTCTAAATCTTAGCGTCATAGCTTGACAGTTGCAAAAGTTACGTAGCCAAGAGTACATCTAATTATTACTGTGTGTGTTGGCGATTTTTAACAATTTTAGAAATGCGTTTAAATTTGCAACAACGAACTTACATTTAAATTTAATGGTGCGCGAACGTTAGAAATGCTGGAAAAGTGTTTCGGCAACGATTCTCTAAAGAAAACGGTCGTTTACCAGTGGTACGAGCAGTTCAAAAGTGGTCGTGAGTCAATCGAAGATGATGAACGCAGTGGCAGACCATCGATATCGAAAACCGACGAAAACATTGATGAAGTAAAAGAAATGTTGGTCAATTTCCGCAAATAAACCATCAGAGAGATAACGGAGGACGTGAACATTGCCTATGGATCCGTCCAAGACATTTTGGTTAATGATTTGGGTTTCCGTCGTGTAGCAGCAAAGTTGGTGATAAAAGACCTCAATTTCATACAAAAAAGATACGGTGTTGACGTCGCAAAAGAGATAATTTGCTAGGCTGAATCCGATCTCACATTTATCTAAAGGATCAATACTGGAGACGAAATCTGGGTTTATGAGTACGACACGCAATCCAGACATCAGGCAAGTGAATGGCGTTTACCAAATGAGCCGAGACCAAAAAAACCACGTCGTTTTCAGTCAAAAAAGGAGGCAATGCTCATGGTTTTCATGGATTACAACGGTGTAGTGCATCATGAATTTTTGCCAGAAGGCCAGACAGTAAACAAAGAGCATGTATTATTTGGGCGTTATGAGACGTTTGCGTGAAGCAATTCGCCGAAAGAGACCAGTGGGCAGAAAACTCGTGGATGATAACGCACCGTCGGACAGTGCCATCATTATTCGTAATTTTTTGACGAAAAATGCAACAAATACCATCCAACAGGCACCGAATTCACCTGATTTGGCTCCCTGTGACTTCTTTCTGTTCAATCGAGTTAAAAAAACCACTACGGGGAACGCGTTTCAGCAGCCGAGAGGAAGTAATGGAAAAATTGCAGTAAGCACTGATGGACATACCGAAAACCGAATATAAAAAATGTTTCGAGGATTGGATCAAGCGCTGGCATAAGTGTGTTGCAGTCGATGGAGATTACTTTGAAGCGATAAAATATAGATTTAAATGAATTTGTATTACCAATTTTCGGCAACTTTTTGATCAGAGTAGTATGTAGACTTTTCATGGTATTTTGGGGTTTTCCATCAATCTTTTGTTTGTATTTACAGCCATACATCTGCTTGGCATTGACAAAATTAGGTCTTGACATTCTGACTATCTTGAAATGTCTAGCGATTTCATAGAATTCATTTGTATTGCTAATTTTATGCTTTTCAACTTTTTTTTTTTTTAACTCGAACCAGGAGTTTTCGATTGGATTTAGGCCCGGACTGCATGACGGCCAGTCGATGACATCCACAAAATTATTCTGAAACCATGCTTTTGTCGAGCTCGCAGTCGGCTCGGGTCGTTGTCCTGCATAAATTACCAAGTTACTTTCAATTCTGACTCTGTACAGGGCAGCATTACATTTTAAAGTAATCCTATGTAGTTTTGAGCGTTTATTATACCTTCCACTCGTTGTAACGGTACGGTACCTTTAAAAGACATGCTACCCCATAGCATAATACTCCCCCCTCCATGTTTGGTGGTGTGATGTGTTGTACTTACGATTGAAGGCTCCATTTTTTCTAACATGTCTAACATATTGTTTACCACCGAAACTCATTCTATTGATTTTAGTCTGATCACTCCAGAGCTTTTTTTTCCATTGTAAGATGGTAAGATGTGTTCCTTTGCAAAAGCTAACCTAGCCTTTTGGGGTTTTTTTTTGCGAAAGCAATTTTTCTTTTTGGCTGATTTCCTAAAAAGGTGACTTTCATTCAATCGCTATCTAATGGAGCGTGCAGAAAGTACATTTGAGCCGTCGTCGAAAACTACTTTCCGAATACCGTTCGAGCTCAAAAAAGGATTTTTTTGCTATGCGAACTATCAACCTATCTTGAGCTTCATTCGTTTTGGGAGGTCTTTAACGTCTTTCTACGCTTTCGGTGGTTCGATGTTTCTCGACATATGTTAAGGCGTTAAAAATCATTATTTTCGAAGCTCTTTTTTTCACCATATCACGCTCAAAATATCTTTAAACTCAACAAAAACTAATAATATTCCTTTAATTTGAAATGAATTAGAATGTTTACCAACAACTTTTTCCGTGGGCAGCGAAATTCTACAAACAAACCTGTTTTAGTGAAATGTTTTTAATTATATCGCCAAGCGAATACTGGTCCAATATGCTTAAAAACCGATTTAAGCTGTGAAATAATGTGCAATAACATCGACAGTTACAGTTTAACATGAAAAGAGACATGACTGAATAGATAGCGGTACTTTTAATTTTAGTTGCCATCTGTTTTACGATCGTTCTTAATTAGGCCACCACAACTGTATGTTGGAGTGCATTCGTCTCAGCGTCTGCGGGTTTTAGTGGTACCATGTTTACTAGTACCAGTTTTAGCGTCTTCAGGGCGCTTAAAGTGATATTTTCGGGTGAAGCACATCGTTTTTTTTCCACATCGTTCCATTTCTGACATACTTTTTCATTTTAGTTTTGATCGTTGATGAGCAAGGAAGTGTTAAAAAGAGGAAGAGAGGTATGTTTCAGGCCAACTACTCCAATTTAAAAATTAAAAATTCTCCGATTCAAATGTTCCGCTTGCCAAAAAGTCTTCCATCACCACGCAAATGTGAGCACGACGTTCGTAGGGAGGACTTTCATTCCCACGCCAATGTGAACAGTCACTTTGAAGGGCTTTAGTCCATTCCAACCAGTTTTGCGAAAAATTTAATTTAAATTTTCCCAACTCCTACACGCTTCAGGTATCAGATAAAAATACTCAAAAACCATTATGTGATTGGATTATGCAGGTATTTATTGAAACGTAAAAAAGTGAAAATAAGTTTTAAAAAAAATTACATTATCATTTCGGTTTTTTTTTTTAACATTTTGTAAAATTGTTTGGCCTCTGGTTTTTCAAGGAATGTTGACAGCGCTTTCAGATCTTCAAATTTGGCATTTTTGATAGGTAATTGTTTGGTGTTGATGTTGATGTCGCCCAGATTCAGTGACTGACTTTTTTGTAGGTTAAAAAAAGTTAAAAAAGTTTTTTTTGTTTTTTTTTTACTTTTGACTTTTTTTTATTTACGTGCACGGCAGTATCTACACAGGTAGATTAGATACAGTATTTTTCATGCATTTTGTGTTGAGATTTTCGTAGTTTGGCACGGAAATATCATGAAACGGCTAATTAGAAAAAGAAAATATTTCTTCATATATACATATGTATGTATGTATACATACATTCCTGAAAATAAATTTAACTCATCAAGTCATATCGATATTTTTATAAAAAAAAATTTTAAAATGTATGTGGCATTGTTCACATTTTATCTGGTTCAGACAGTGGTGTAGGCATATCGGTTTTCTGCATTTGGCGCAGGCGTGACGTATAGGTCACTTTTTTTTATTTAGTCCTTTTGTCCTAAGCGATCACTGGAATCTCGATGGTCGGCGTCTTCTGGAATAAACGTCTCATCAGCAAAATTGAATGCACCAATCGAATGACCTAAAATATACTCCATAGCAATTCGTATAGCAAATACATCCGTTACTCTAGGATTTTTTGCTCCCTTTTTGATAAGAGGATACAAAAGTTCTCCTCTAATCTCTCCAAGAACGTACGTCTCCGACTTTGTTTCACATCTGCTGTGCCTTGTGGATTATTTGTAGAGTAAATTATGTAACTCGCAAGCGCTGCTGTATCCAACAAATTATAAAATAAAGCTCACGGCCGTCTATATGTCTTCCCTTTCATTGTGTACTGGCTCGACATTTTGTCCATGGTGTTCACTCCACCTTTAGTACGATTGTAGTAGTGGATTATATCCGGTTTCTGTTTTTATCCGGAAATGGATTTACCACGATGAAATGTTGAGGGTAAGACTACTGACTTGCCCTTCTTTGGCACGTATGAGCACAAAACAGCATTTTGGCTGAGTCCAAACTCGGGGGACAAAACCATTCGGCTTTTCAAGGGCTTGAATTTATCAGGCAAATAGCGTTTATTCCTCTTTAGGATTCCCACAACTGACATTTTTTTAACAAACTACGAGGGTTGTCTGAAAAGTTTCAGAACAGTGATACAAGCATTTTTTCTCAAAATTTTTTTTTATTTTTCTACATAATCTTGTAACTCTACACACTTCTCCCAGCGATGCTCCCATCTCTCTAACCCGTCCAAATAGTACTTGGCGTTTTTATCTGCAAAATAATTGTTCACGAAGGTGATTGTCTCCTCATTTGACGAAAATCTCTGTCCTCCGAGCGCAGTTTTTAGATGAGGGAACAAAAAGAAGTCGCTTGGTGAATAAGGCGGATGGTCAAGCTGTTCAAATCGTAATTCATGGATTTTCGCCATGGCAACCTTTGAGGTGTGAGACGGCGCGTTGCCTTGGTGAGATAGGATTTTCTTTTTCTGCAAATGTGGCCATTTTTCCGCCATTTCTGCCTTCAGTTTGGCAAGTAATGATGCGTAGTATGCTCCTGTAATGGTTTTTCCTTTTTGAAGATAATCGATTAAGATAACTCCTTTACTATCCCAAATCACCATCACTTTCCCAGCCAAAAAAAACAGTTTTTGTTTTTTTTTTTTGGAGCCGGCTCGCCCTTTACATTCCACTGTTTTGACTGAATTTTTGTTTCGGGCGTATAATGGTGTATACAAGTTTCATCTACAGTAATTAATCGGCGCCAAAACTCGGATTTATTGCGATTAAACTGCGCCAACAGAGCGTTGGAAATGTTCATTCAAACACGTTTTTGGTCTAACGTAGGCAAACGCGGTAGCCAACACACGGACAGTTTTCTCATGCCTAAAACTTGATTTAATATGTAACAAACACGTTGTTTGGACATTTTTATGACCTCTACTATCTCTCTCACTTTAATTCGGCGGTCGTCTAACACCATTTGGTGAGCTTTAGCAATGGACGTTCCGAACGTTCATCATCTCCCAAGCTCTTACGGTCACGTTTAAATTCAGCTGTCCAAAATTTCACTGTGGTAAATGATGGTGCAGAATCTCCATACACAGAGTCCAACTCATTTTTGATCTGCGTAGGCGTATTGCCTTTCAAAAACAAGAATTTAATAGCAGCTCGATACTAAATTTTTTCCATTTTCACCAAAAACATTCACATCGACTCACTCAAACGACTGTCAACTAAAAACTGCGCGTCCAAAATGACTGAAACTTCGGTAAGTAACTGTCAAAAGATGCACAATTCACTAGCTTTTATTGACGAGTGCCGCTATCTTAACCCTCGTAGTTCATTAGTCAATGAAAGGGTTGTGGAAAAATTGTCCATGGTCACATTCCGACCCGTATTTCTGTAAGGAGCAACCAGTTGTTTTACAATTCTCTTGCCTTGATTTACATCTCTCACGCCACCCACCTTCCCAGTTTATATTTGTCCATTTAGGGGGTACGATGTTGCGGAATCACAATCCCACCAAAGTTTGATCCCGTACTTGGCTGGCTTGGACGGCATATATTGAGTAAACTTTGTGTGCCCTCTATATCGGAATAATTGCTCGTCTACTCTGATTGACTCAGATGGCCTGAAATTGTGCGTTAGGTTGGCATTGATCAAGTCAAAGATATCTGCAATAGGAGCCGCTTTGTCAGTGGCGATCCGAGCTGCCCTTGTAACATCCGAATCAAAACGAATGAACCTGGATATGGCATTAAAGCGCCTAACCGACATTGTTGCTTTATAAAGCGGAAAAGCGCAAAATACCTAAATAACCCGCAAATTCTTCCTGATTCAGTAGTTCCCATTTCAGTGGGTTTTTTGTTTTTAGAGATTTTGAGAATTACGAGGGCGGGTCAATAAGTCCGTGACTTTTGGATTAAAACAGATTTTTTGATAAAAAAATAATTTTATTTTTCAACGTAGTCTCCCTTGAGCTCTATACACTTTGTCCAACGCTTCTCCAATTTTTTTTATCCCTTCCAAAAAAAATGATTTGTCGAGGTCCTCAAAATAGGCCTTTGTTTGCGAGATGACTTCATCATTGGAGTCAAATCTTTTTCCACCAAGCCATTTCTTCAGGTTTGGGAACAAGAAGTAGTCGCTCGGAGCCAAATCTGGAGAATAGGGTGGATGAGGGAGCAATTCATAGCCCAATTCATGGATTTTTGCCATGGCAACTGCACATGTGTGCACCCTTGCATTGTCTTGGTGGAAAAGAACTTTTTTCTTGGCCAAATGAGGTCGTTTTTTTTTTCAAATCGTCATTGAAGTTGGCATAATATTCCCCATTGATTGTTCTTCTCTTTTGAAGGTAGTCAATGTGGATTATCCCTCGTGCATCCCAAAAAACAGTCGCCATAACTTTATTGGCTGACAAACCCACCTTGGCCTTCTTTGGCGCCGATTCACCCTTAGAAACTGTTGTTTGTTCTCTGGTGTGTTGTGATGGATCCATGTTTCGTCCACGGTTACAAAACGGCGCAAAAACTCCTCCATATTGCGATTAAGCAACGCCAAACCTTCCTGTGAAGTTGTTACACGATTGCGTTTGTGGTCGACTGTGAGCAAACGCGGCACCCATCTTGCGGAAAGCTTTCTCATGCCCAAGTGATCATTCAAAATTGAAACCACTGAGCCATGCGAGATCCCTACGGCTTCCACAATCTCTCGCACTTTCAATCTTCGGTCGGCCAACACCATATCGTGAATTTTTTCGATTGTTTCGGGTGTAGAGACCTCAACTGGGCGTCCAGGACGTTCGGCATCTTCAGTGCTTTTACGGCCACAACGAAATTCAGTAAACCACTTTTTTACCATTGAAATGGTGCAGAGTCCCCATAGTATTTATCAAGCTTAGCCTTGGTCTCGGTAATGGTTTTTTTTCGCAAGAAATAATGCTTAATAAGCACACGAAATTCACTTTTTTCCATTTTCTCCTCAAATTAGTGAGTAGTCTGATAAAAATAGCTGTCAAACACAAACTAACTGACGCAGCAAGTTTAAATTTTGACAGGAGTCAACTGACAAATGCCTGTTGACAGGAGCAGTGTTGCTGTTTCAGTAAAGAGGTCAGAAATTCAAAAATGCACGGAATTATTGACCCGCCCTCGTACACTTGCTATATTCACATCTAGCTTTTCTGTTTGCCTGCAAATGATGTCTTGAATTGCATTACTCATGATATAAAAAAAGGTATCTACATCTGTTAGGTTTTTGGTAGCTGGATTTGGTCCCACATATAAACTGTCTCGAAAAATGTTATGTGCCGTTTCACGATGCAGATTTGGTAAAGTCTTGTACCACTTGGTTCCATCCTTCCCAATCCACAAATTACCTGAAACTTCACTAGCATCTTCTTCTTCAGGATCTTGTGCTTCGATGTTCTCACCTTTAACTTCCCCTCCCACTCTCTGTTCTTCACCCGCCTCAGAACCCGTGTCATCATTCAGCTCTATTTCCAAATATTCCTGTATCTTTCTGTTCAAATATCCTAAGATGCAACTCATACGAAATACCAATATGAGATTATTTTTTATCTACCCCGGTAGATACTGTTCGCGTAAGTAAATTAAAATTCCTGTTCATGTGAAGGTTAATGCAGGTAAATCCCTCAAAATGCAATCTATGTAGTGAAAACCTCTATTAGGTTGTTCATTTTCAAATTTCAGCATCCTTATAGGCCGGGTAGGAAAAGGACATTTTCTTGTGTAAATTAAATTATTTTGAGGTCATATGTAACTTCGCATTTCTGCACCCAGACGTTTAATCATGTAAGTATTTCGGGATGTCTTCAAATCCAATGGTGGTATGTGTAGTCCGAAATTGGTTGTGAGGCTAATTTTGTTTTTGGTTTTTAGCAATTCTATTTTTGCTGTGCCCTTAGCGTAAAGTTGTTTTAGCATTTCTAGTGAAAGGACTTCTTCTGTATTAGTTGTAAAGGCAGTGGGTTGAAGAACAGCAGTCATCAGTTGGTGGAAGATTCCTTTCCCTCGATCTGAATGGTTGCATTAATGTGGTGGATAACGTATGTGCCACTTAGTTCCAATGTTTCGTTATTAAAGACAACGGGGACCCTTATATTGATTTAGAAGGACTATCCCTGATGATATGTCTTCTACCGTAGGTACTCGTATGTGATGATTGTTGATCATCGTAGAATTGGCTTCTTGACTCTTGATTAGGAATACAAATAGACGAGTTTAAATCTACAATACTACATATATTATTTCTATTACATACGGTTAGTTTATTATAATTCTTACAATTATTCAGTATTCCATATATTTTGTTTTGACAATCTAAAGCAGATTCAAATTGATTTTTCTTATCATTTTGTTTAACAGCTTTAATTATTAACAAGTTACATGTGTTAGCTTCAGTTGTTTGCAAATCTAATATAGGTATAGACTATATTTTTATTGTTAGTTGCTATTCTAGCGCTTCATCTGAATTAAAGTATGGTATGTTTTTTTTCTTAATTATAATTTCGGTTACATTTATTCGATTGTTTAATAATGTAAATGGGTTTGTTACGTTGGCTTTAGCCCAATGAATTTCATATGCAATGTTAACAATTTCTTTTTTAATTAATTCTAATTTGTATTTTATTCTTAGTACTAAGTTGTTTTCAACATTTTCTTTTTCTTTAAATATTTTTAATACAGAAGAATTTTAGAAAGATGAACAGATATAAAACATGCTCCGTTCGTCTTTTCAAATTGTTCATCTTTTAGAGAATCAAATTTAGTTAAAAAAGAACATGTGTACTCCTTGGGAATTAAAAATTTTTTTTTTTAAATGTTTTTTTATATTATTGAATATAGTTCTCTTTTAGTTTGATACACTTATTCCAACGATTTTCCAACTTCTTGATCCCGTCCGAAAAGTAATTTCCGGAAGGTCTACAAAATACTCCTCCGTGGCGTCGATGATTTCCTCGCGTGATCTGAATTTTTTATTGATGAGCCATCTTTTGAGTTTTGGGAAGACATAATAGTCCGAGGGATCCAAATCCAGTTACCAATCGACGCCAAAAGTTCGCCCGATTCCGCACCAGCAAGTCCGAACATTCTTTCGAAGTGCTCTCGCGTTCGGTTTTGAGTCATTCGCGGCACCCAGCGGCAGGATAACTTTTTCATATGCAGAATATTGCCCAAAATATGGCGTGTGCGCTCAGTACTAATCTTTGTGGTATCTGCTAGCTCACGCACCTTCACTTTCCGGTCCGCCAACACCATTTCATGTATTTTTTTGATATTGTCCTCTGTAACCACATCGGAGTGTCTGCCGCTGGGAACTTGATCGGTAGTGGAGTTGCGGCCACCACGAAATTCTCGAAACCAATATTTGGCGGTGTATTCTGACGGAGAATTAGCCCCATAATATTTATCCAACTTTTCTCTTGTTTCCTTCGCCGTTTTGCCTCTCAAAAAATAATGTTTTATGAGAGAACGAAAATCGTTTTCGTCCATACTCAGCATGATGACGTCAACAACAATCAGCTGTCAAAACAAAACTAAAGACAGTACCGCACTGGAATTTGGCATGTCTGCCTAAATATGAACGGACTTCAAGGCACCATAACCTTTTTTGCAGTAGCAGCGCATTCTGGCGGTCAAGGAGGTTATTTTTCACTCTACCAAAAAACATTAAATATATCAAATTAATAATTCATTTTATTTTTTAAAAAAAAACAAACAAACAAACAAAAAAGAAAAGTTGTTTACAAAAGGAATAAAAACAGGCTTATTTGGATGTTTTTCTTAAAAAAAAAATGGCTCTATTGTAGACTGCCGAACGGAAGAAAGTTATCTTACAATTGCTCTTCCTCGCAAATTTCTTAAATTTAAAGGTGTAGAAACGTCAGGCACCACATTGTTTTGAAAATTTCAAACAGGTGTTGACGACTGAAATGGCCTCTGCTGATTTTATTAAATCGATAACCTCGACTATTCTTTCTTCTGAGGATCCAAGTTCGTCTTCAGCATCAGAAGGTAGGTGGACCACATCTTCATTTCGTCCTCTTACATCAAACGTACATTGAACCTTGAAATTAAATTTGAATGTTGACTACCGTTTTATTAAATTAAAATTTATTGACTTACAGTGGTGGCCAAAACTAAAGCAACTAAAATCGCAAGTCCGTGTTTTGCGATACATTTCATATAAATTTAGTCCAAAGTTAAAAAAAATTGTTGCCAATAGCTTGGAGTATTGTTGATTAATTTATAAAATCAATGAGCAGCAATTTTACAGCACTAACAAAAAATTGCAGACATCCAATTGAATTCACTTTACTTTTCAGCTGGCCAAAACAAAAGCAATTCAATTTGTTCCGTATTTTAAGGTGTTTTATTGTCCTTACATTATTTCCTTTAATCCTTAAAACGTCTCCAGACGTTTCTAATCGGATTGGCATCAGCAGACTGAGATTGACATTGACGTCATTTCTCTCTGACAGATACGACTACGATTGTTATCTTCTTGTAGGGGCCTATCCACGTCCGAATAGCATTTCAACGGATCCCAGCAATTCTTTCTCGCCCAGTTGGATCATTCTTTGAGCATTGAGATTCCCGGTAATGAGCACCGATTTTTCGAAACCCGCCGCACAGAAACAACCATAAACATGGACTTTTGCCGTATGTTTCACTGTTATTTAGAAGACAGTTTAACTGTGAGGAGTTCAAATACGTCTCAAGGGATTGTTGAAAACAAACGAAGCTCTGTTAGTGAAAATAATTTTGGTCCAGTCCACATCCTTGTAACGGCGAGCCCACTCAAATCTTTTTCGGTTAAAAAAGGCTTGGCCGATACGGGTTTGAAATTAAAATCGTTTTCTCTGAAGATGGAAACCTTGTGACATTTTTCTAAAATGACATTTATCTCGTTTTAAAAATTTTAAGCACTTTGTCTTTAACAGCTTTTGAAGTGGTTTCTGTTTTTCCCCGTTCTGGCAAATTGTCAACGTTTCCATGTTTGTTAAATCGTTGCACCCACTTCCTCACAAAACTCTCTGACTTTCTGAGATACTTTGTTTCAGCTGTAACGGATAATTTTTGTCCCTGTGGATTAGCAACAAGCATTCATTACGGAATACAAGACGTAACTTTCAAAAACGAGATGCAACAAAAGTAAAATTAGAGGAGGGTTAGGGGAGGAATAATTCTAACGGAAACCAACAATTTTTGTCGTCTGCGACTAGGGGTATAATTTTTATGAGCCACACGCTTTTGTCAAACACACTGTAAAAGTGATAATTCACAATCTGAATTATCCAAAAAGTATTATATCCCAAAATCGGTGATAAGCCGAGGTGGTAGGCTAAGAGTTACCTCATATGGGGAAGTCAAAATGATCATTAGAACGATAAAGAGTAATCCCTTTATGTCATCAAGGGAATTACAAAATGAGCTTAGTACAAAAGTTAGCGCCAAAACACTTCGTCGGAGGTGTTGATGGGATCGCAAAGAGACCATTTATTTCAGCCAAAAACAAATTAAGTGTTTCCACACAGTATCGAAGTGGAAAACGGTACTATTTTCCAAGCGGTCAGGTGGCTTTCGCCGGTCAATCAATGAACCATTGGATCCTCGATACTTACAGGGCATTGTGATGCATGGAGGAGATAACATTATGGCTTGAAAATGTTTCTCTGGACATGAAATTGGTCGGAAACATAAAATAGATGGAATTATGGGCCGACTTATTTACAAAAGTATACTTGGAAACAATATACTACCACACACTGAGGAGGAATTTCCACTGAAATGGTTATTTCAGCAGGATAATGATCCGAAGCATGCTTCAAAAATTGTTCAAGAGTGGTTTGGGGATCAGAAAATCAATGTTATTGAATGGCCAGCCCAGTGCTCCGATCTCAACCCGATAGAAGATCTACGGGAGGTTGTAAATCGGCGAATAATTCGGGAGGACTGCAGGAATAAGGACGAGCTTTGTATTTAACTCCAGGCTAGAAAAAGACATTCCAAGCTCTATAATTTCCAATCTGAACGAGAGTATGCCAAGAAGGTGTAGTGCAGTAATAAAAAACAAAGGTTTCGTCGCGATGATTATTACTAAATGTGAAAATTTACTACGTAGTTGCTTTTGTTTTGGCCAGCTTAAAATTGACATTTTTCCTTTTTTTCTGCTTATGAACAATTATTTTTGTTTCATTTGTTTTGTTCTCGAATATATTTACTTGTTTTTGTAAAGAAAAACATAATAAAATATATTGAAATTTAATCAGTTTTACCGCAGAATCTTGTGCTTATGTAAAAGTTGCTTTAGCTTTGGCCAACACTGTACATCAGGAAAAACTTCTTGAAGCGCTGTCGTTGAAACCTCGTTTATTTCCTCCGATCGTATTCTTTACTGCAATACAGCAAGAGGGACATCTTCTTCGTCACTATAAACAGAGTCAGATTCAAACAATTTATGCCAACACTTTTCGATGATTTCCGGTGTTAGTTTGTTCCAAGCTTCTTGCAGACATGTAAGGGCGTCACGCTAGGGATATTTTTTCAACATCTTAACATCTCGCCCTTTAGTGATCACACCTGACAAGAGCCTTGTTCGATAATGCAACTTTGTCGGCCGTATGGCCAATGGCCGTGGTCCATTGGTGGGATTAGGGGAGTAGCGTTTAGAGGCATGGAAATGGTGCGAATATAGCCATCATCGCTTTGAAGCCCATTTTCAGGGGTGTTACTTGGGGCATTGTCAAGAATAAGCAATGCCTTTTCTGTAAGGTTATTATCCTTCATAAACTCCCGTGACTATTAAAGAGTGGGATACATATAAGACCCAATGTTTTTTTCAAATCATAATTACCTGGGGAACAAACTCAGTATGAAACCAATTTTTAAAAATTTCTTTTGTCATCCATGCTGTCTGTGAGTTTGTATGTGTCATTGGGGGCCTGAAATCTTGGCTTTTTTTTGCCTTTCCAATGGTCAGGAGTTTTATTTTGTGTTCACCACTGCTGTTCGTGTAAACGAAAAATGTAAAACGGTCCTTAGCTATTTTTCTCCCAGGAGGAGATCTTTCGGCAGACTGCACAAATGTTTTTTTAGAACCATTTGCCAAAGATCACATTCATCTGCATTATAAACTTGGTCTCGAGTGATACCAAGGTCAGTCATAGTCTTCTTCAATTTCTCTTTGAAGGGCAAAACGGCATATTTATTAGAGCTAAGTTTCTCTCCACTGATTGCTAGGAGCCGAACTCCAAATCTAGCTTTAAACTTGTTAATCCATCCATCGCTTGCATTGAAAGAATTTTCCTCCTTGGAAATGGCGTGCAACTTTTTTGACTTAGTTTTTATCATCATTCCTGACACTGGAACGTGATGGTCACGTAGCTTCAGGAACCATCTATACAACGCAACTTCCATTTTCGGCATTTCCGATTTATGCAATGTCTTACGTTTCTCTGCTCCAGAAATTGATGCTTTATATACTCGCGAATTGATTTTTTTACCTTTTTTTTATTCCCATAATCGTGGATAAAGCAATTCCGTATTTTTTTTTGCAATGCTGCGATACGATATTCTCTTTAAGGTAGGTTTAAAATCTATAATCAAATAATTCGTTCATCTTTCTGAATGGTTCATCTTATAGAACTGTTCGTGTTTCCGAGATTCTACTGTATATGATTAGTAGCATTGGTTATCATAGTTTGCTCAATTTTAATTGGCCTAATCTCCAAAAATATCACGTCAATGTTTCATACTTGCTTATACTGAAAATGGCTTAAGGCTTGAAGAAATTTATACTCGTATTTTCAAATTTATTAGTTTTTTATGTTTCTTTTTTTTAATTGCAGCCACAAAATGGAAGAAAAGAATGCATTCGAAAAATATATCGATCGAATCGACAAGGACATTCTCGTCTTTAAAGGGGATAGGCAAACTTACTCCAACGACTTCGATATTATTCGAAATCACCTTCTTGAAAAAATGCAGGCAGTATGTCCTGTATTCAAAAAGATATACGGAGGTCCAACCTTATTTGGTAAGTGTATTGAATTGAATTTTAATTTTCGCATCGTTGAAAATGTGAAAAATAATTCTTGGTTTTATTTTTTATCACCTTTTGATGCATAAAATCACAATGTTTTTTGCAAAATTGCCATTCATCAACATAGGGTCCTCCTTATAGAGTGATACCATCATTTCAGCGCTGCTCTAACATTTCTATACCCCTCTTATAGAACGATTTGTACAACCCTTCAAAATACGGTTCAGTTTCAGCGATCGGCTCGATTGGAGCCATTTTTCTTTCTAGGGAGCATTGTTTTGAGGTTTGCGAACAGGTAGTAGGATCCATGTTTCATCCATTGTCACCACATAGCACATGAAAAAATAATTTTTATTTCACTTAAACAGCTCCAGACAGCGCTGTGAATCATCAACACGTTGTTGGTTTTGATCCAAACCACGGTACCCACTTCGAACAGAGCTTTCGCATACCCAAACACTCGTTCAAAATATTATATACTCGTACATGGTCTATGGAGGGTTGTTCAAAACGATTTTATGGATTTTTTTTAGTAAACATCAGGGTATTCGTCAAGAATCCCAATGTTCTTGCCTTTCGGTAAGCATAGGGACTTTTTGGGATTAAGTATTGTAGAAAACCATTCGAGTCGGCCTAGAGAGTTATTGCCTTAAAGAAGTCCTCATTCAATTTACTGACACAATTCCCGATTTGGAACCGCGAAGACGACGTCAGTAGGCGTATCGTAGTATGCTTACAAAGTACATTAATGTATAAAACACTGAGCAGAGATCCAACAATTGAGCCTCGTGGAAAGCCCTTATAAATTTCCAGCATGGTAGACACATCTGCGTTTAAGGAAACTTGTTGCAATCTTTCGCTGAGCTGACTCTTAATAATAATTTCTAAAACCTTTGATAGGTCAGAAAGAATGCTAATTGGACGGAAGTTGGAACTCTTTGCAATTAGTGTTATGTTCGTCAGTTTACAAGAAGTTGGAAAGCAAGATCTAATTAGGTAGCAATTATAAATATTCGTAAGCGTGTTGATCACATATGGCAGTATTAGTCTGATGAATTTCAAAGATTATCCGTCTAACCCTATAGCAAGAAATATTACGAAATTTAGCGAAAATAACGTCATTCA
Source organism: Volucella zonaria (assembly GCA_963966105.1). Classification (NCBI taxonomy): domain Eukaryota; kingdom Metazoa; phylum Arthropoda; class Insecta; order Diptera; family Syrphidae; genus Volucella; species Volucella zonaria. Next base: position 124,332,488 of record OZ014531.1, read on the forward strand.
CTATTTTGAAAACTGGAGAACTGCAACCGTTGTCATATTTGTCAAAAAGAAGAGTCTTGTCTGGTACAGATATAGCAAAGAAATTATTTAAAAAATTCCGGGCGATGTCTGTACGGTTGTTAGAAGAGGACTTCTTATTGACAACAAACTCACGAAAATTTTTCCAAAGATCGCAAGATTTATAGTTTACGTTCAGTTTGGCACTATAGTAACATTTATTAATTTCTCAAACTTCGACCAGGGTGGTGTTTCTCAACTTGACAAAACTAGTTGTATTTAAAAACATCGAATGGGTTTTCCATCGTCAATATTCCTAAAAACAGAAAATGAAAGTAATACACGTCACATACCAAAACTATTTTCAATAATTGACCTAGTCTTTTTATGAGGCCGGTTAAAACGCTGTTCCACTGGATCGTCCGGATTTGTTTTTAATATGTTATTAACCATTTACCTAAAGAAAAATGCTCTATTTCCTAAAAGTACTGCATTTTCAAGTGGTCGATAATCCTGCATCGAAATTCGCTGACAAGCGGGAATTCTTTTATACTCTTGCATCATGCACGCTAGCTGGCTAGCTTGGGGCAAAAGTAATGTCGTAATGTGAACTAGTCTGCTATTTTGTTAGAAATGAAAAAAATTGGGCTCTGTTTTTGCGAAAAGTTTATCTGATGTGTAAAATTGATGACATCAAGTTGATATCAATCAAATGACCACCTGATGCACAATTGTTGCTCGCAAAACATCTGGCTCCAAATTGCTAAATTGCGATGTCCAAGACCCAATTCAGCAATTTGCGGCAAAGGTGGTTACGGTTAAGGTGGTGCCGTCTGCGTCCTCAAAAAAATAAGGGTCAATCACTTTTTCACTGCAAATGCCGAAATAAAAATAGTTACATTGAGCAGATGCAGAATGCAATTGGCTCTTCGTCCAATTCATGTGGATTTTCCGTGCCCCAGAAACGCGAACTTTGTTTATTCACATAACCACTTTAGTGAAAATGGGCCTCGGCGCTCATTATGAATTTAGATACGAAATCATCCTCTTCTTGGACCAGGTTTAAGGAGCATGGGAGTAACTGAACCTCACTTGACGGTTAGCAGGCAGCAATTGGTGAACGGTTTACACTTTATAAATGAACATTTTCTGTTCTTCCACAAAAAATCCGACGCAACAAACGTCTGCTGGCGTCAAATTGTGTGCATCGTTGTTTCGACAATATTTGTGGACTCTCTCGGACGTCCGCGGCCACAGCAGTGATATTCGCAGTCGAACGAGCAATACAGGGCCGGCCACTTCATGCCACACCTCTAGTGGACCCAGTTTGCATGAAACGCTCAGCCAAATGCTTAATTGTTCGCGCACTTGGTGCAAGATGGCGAGGAAGACGACGACGAAATTCACGCTGCGTTAAAACGGTGTAGGGGAAATTGGTCAAATAACCAGTAACAATAATTTCACGTTCTTTAGGTGTATATCGTTCCATTGATTGTTTCCAACTAATTCTATATCTCTCTACAACGTAAATGTTAAAGCACAATGACACTTGACGCCAGTCGAAAAAATTATGGCACATTCACATGATGACATTATAGTCCGTTTCAAATCACCGTGTAATTGGAAAGCTGCGCAAAGTGAGCCTGGAAGCTACTCATCTGCTCACTGGAAAATTATATTTACGAAACGGCAGAATTTTCTCCACTTCCTTCCATATTTAACCCATTTGCATTATAAGCGAGTATATTCTGACTATGCAAAAATTGAATTTTTAATCTAGTTTTAAAAAAACCTTTGCAAGGAGTAGAAGTAAGAAAAAAGTAAATTTATATACAATGGACTGCTTTAAGTCAGGAAAGCCTTTAACACGCCAAGCAAAACTGCCTACGCTGAAAATTGACCACAAAAACTTGGATTATGAAAACAACCTTGCAAATGAAGCCCCTACGAGAGCAGCTGTAAGGAAAACAGCTGAATTTGTTGGAGTTTCGCATACTACCATATATGTACAAAATATTAAAAGAACTAACTGGAACAGTACAATCATCCAACAAGAAAATTCTTCATCGGCATTGGATTACTGGATTAGATGACTTCGACTTTGAACCCAGCAATAGGATGATCTACTCTTTCCACCAATTTGACAAGAAAGTCGTAACATTGAGCGCCCTTAGTGAACAAATCCGTCAAGAACTGGAAATTAGGATAAGCAAGACATCCTTTTGGAGGTATCTGAAAGCCAAAGGATTCATTTTTCGTAAGACGGAAGACAATAGGAAAATCATTTGTGAAAGGGCTTAAGTGAAAATTCAAAGGTTAAGATATATCCGTCAAATAAGGCACTTTCGTGAAAGAGGATATCAGATAATCTATGTAGATGAATCATATACACATAACTCCCACACAAGAGGAATGTTTTGAACTGATGGAAGTACGGAAGGACTAAAAAAGCCTATTGGAAAAGGATCTCGGCTTATAATTTCACACGCTAGTAATTCAAATGGATTTGTCAAAAACGGTCTCCTAATCTTTAAATCTGGATCGAGGTCGGGTGACTATCATGATGGAAGAACTTTGACAATTTCCCAAAATGGTTAAGAGATCAGGTACTGGACCTGCTAGAGGAACCGTCTGTTACTGTAATGGACAACGCCCCCTATCACAATAAATTTGAAAAACCCAGCTCCAACTTTATCAGCAACGAAATTGGAGTTAGTTAATTGGCTAGTAGCTCTTCAATGCTGAAGATTGAACTATATGATTTAGTTCGACAAAACAAGACATCCCCGCAGCATCAAATATACGACTTAATTAGATCAGCAGGCCATGAGGTACTCAGGCTACCACCATACCATCCGGACTCGAACCCAATTGAGAATATATGGGGTATTGTAAAATGAAGAGCGTCGGATAGAAACACCACATTTAAGCTGGATGACTTCAAGAAAATAACAGAAGAAGACTTTGCAAAAATTACTGTCGAGGAATGGAAAAAACATGCGATAAGGCCATAAAGACAAAAGAAAGTTATTAGAGCTATTAACTGAATTGGGATACCTTCACCGAAAGAATTGTTATTAGACCCGGCGACGATTCAACAATTGGAATTGAAAGCAACGGCGAGGATGATGATACCACTGATTACGATCAAGTGCATTGATGTTGAAAAAATATGTGTTGGATCACACAACACACCATAAAAAAATAAACACTTTTATAATATATATTTTAAGTCAAATTCATTTTAGCAAAACAGTATTTCTTCTTTTCAACACAATAATTGTGAAGAGAGTGCTTTCCATAAAACCGTCATTGCCAACTCCACTGAAAAAATATACAATGAACACGCCTTCCACGTCCATGCATTCTCTCTACACTCTGACTTCGCATCTGTCAATATCGGTTTCTTATCTTTTCCACAGTATAGTATCCAATACCATTCAAGCAGATAATGAGTACGCGCTGAGACTCAGTCATAGATCAACTAACCTAGTGTCAAACTCTACTAATACTTTTGCAAACCCTTAACTTACGCACAGACACACTGTAAGTGAATTCCAACACTTTTATATTCTCTATAACTTTCTTAAAATTTGATAGAATTGAGAGCTATTTACAAGTAAAATTGCTAGAATGAGAGCGATTTGCACGAGTGTGTGCAATGTGGATGAGGCTTTTTTTGATTAAAATGGGCGTGGTTTGTATAAAATTAGAGGGGAATTCCTCGTACAACCTCGCTCATTCGAACACGCGATAATTTGAACGCTCCACTAATTCGAACACCAAATTTTTTACATTACGTATCTTATAATTCGAACACTTGCCAAAATCCATACTCTGTCATTCGAATTTTCTCCATCCCTTCAGTTACTAAGTGTGAAGACATTTCTGAGAAAGACAAACGTGTCGAATCCCGTTAAGTCTGCCGCCGGTTTTTGCGATAAGGACGCTGAAGTGTGTTGCGTAGGTAGTTTTCATTTGGTGTCAACTAGCTTTGTGTTCGGTTTGTTTTTTGAAAAGTTAATTTGAAAATTACTATGCACCGCCCTCAGAAGCAACATAAATTTTTAACCATAAAAATCAACTATAACATACATACATTAAAGAAACTTCCAAGAAATATTTGGCATATTCAACTCAAACTGAGTCGGGAAATGGAAAGCGGAAAACGTTGAAAATGCCAGAAATGTCCAAAACGGAGAAGGCCCTGTTTTAATGGAGACATGTGCCGATATCCGCTCCCATACTGTCGCAAAAGGCTAAGCAGCTTAACGAAATTTACAAGGAGTGCCCAAAATTTCAACGCCAGCAGGGGATGGATCAAAAATTTCGACAGTGACATGGAGTGAGGATCTTAAAAATAGCTAGCGAAAAACTTTTTAGCGCTGCCAATCAAGCCGCACCTTTTATTCAGGAGTTTCAACAAAAAATAAATGGCATGGGCCTTACAAAAGAGCAGATCTACAATGCGGATGAAACTGGATTGTATTGACGCTTACTTCCTGACAAAACCCTAGTAACTTAATCCGAAAAAAGTGCTCTTGGAAGAAAGGTAAGTAAGGAAAGGGTAACGTTTTTAGCCTGCTGCAATGGGTCAGGGCCGTACAAGGTTCGACCATTGGTAATTGGAAAGTCAACAAACCCAAAAGAATTTAAGAAATTCAACAATCCGCTGATATACAAGTCTTCTAAAAATGTGTGGGTGACAATAGAAATCTTTGAGAATTGATTTCACCAAGTTTTTGTTCCTCAGGTTAGTTACGCTCTTCGTTATTTACCTTATCTTATGATCTCATGCAAAATCTTTTTCAAGTAAAACAATATTTGGCAAAATTATATTCTCCCCCAGAAAGCATTGTTGTTACTGGATAATGCTTCATGCCATTCAAAAGGATTGCAAAGTATGGATGGCGCTTTTGTGTGCATGTATTTTCCCCCCAATGTAATTGCACTCATCCGGTCGATGGACCAAAACGTAATTAATTTGCTTAAAATATCATACAAAAAGTCTCTACTTGAAGCCATAATACCTTCAGAAGAAACCAACATCGCAAAGTGCATCAAGTCGTTCAATTTAAGAGATGCTATACATTTGCTAGCTTCTGCGTGGCGTCAAATAGTGTCGAAGAGTATAAAAAAATGTTGGTCGGAAATATTGCCGCCAGAATCGGAATGGGATGAAGATAATGATTTACTTCTTTCAACTCTAATTCAACAGCTTCGTCAAGAGAGCGGTGACGAATTTGCATTGGCTTGTCTTCTAATCCAAATCACGGCAGGAAATTAATTTGGAAATGCAGAAATTCGAGACTGGGTAGAAGACGAAAATATGGCTGACTCTGACAGCGAAATTTAAACCATACCTGAAACCAAAACAAATACCAGCAGAAGCAGTGCTCTTCAATTTGTGAATCAGCTAGTGTATTATCTAGTAGAAAATGAATTTCCAGTATCGTTGAAAAAAAAAAATGAAACAAACTAAAATATCAATTTTTTTAACGAAACTGTAATTATATTCTGTGTTTTGCTAAACAGATTTAATTTTGAATTACATTAATTATTTTTTGTTTCTTTGTCCGAAAACTCTCTTTGAATAAACTTATTTATTTTACTGTTAAAAGCTGTTTAAAGCAAATTTTTCTTGCAAAATATTGTCTATGAAAAGGGTATCCAGTAATCCGAAAACCTCCGTGGTTCAAACTAAGGTAGATTTCTATTAGTTCGAATTACCGAGTTTGTACTGTATCTGGAAAATTTGCCATCTAGGTTAGTTCATCTACGAGCGGCGTTCAATATATTCTCGATATCGATATGAAGGAAAATGCGAATTCAATTTAAATTGTTTTTATTTTTCAATATAATCTCCCCTAACATCAATGCATTTGTTACATCTTGAGATAAGCTTTTTTAAACCCTCAAAAAAATAAATTTCCTCTTTCTCTGCAAAATGCCGACTTGAGTTCTTCATCATCCGAAAATCTTTTTCCACGAAGACATTTTTTCAAATCCGGAAACAGGAAATAATCACTAGGGGCAAGGTCTGGACTATAGGGTGGGTGTTGGATTTCTTCGAAACCACAATCTCGCGCAGCAGCCTTGGAAACTCGCGCCGTGTGAACAGGAGCGTTGTCATGAAGAAGCAACACACCCGCTGCGAGTTTACCCCGTCTTTTCTTTTTAATTTCCTCCCGCAAATTATGCAAAGTGGAAGCGTAGGATGTGGCGTTGATGGTTTCACCTTTTTTTTTGTACTCAATGAGCAAGATTCCCTTTGAGTCCCAAAAAACTGTGGCCATGAGCTTCCCGGCAGACGGAGTGACTTTGAACTTTTTCGGGGGGTCTGTTCCTTTTTTATGCCACTGCATGGACTCTTGTTTGCTTTCAGGGTCATAGTGGTGGACCCATGTTTCGTCCCCAATAACAATTCGATCCATAACACCGTTCGCGTTCTCACTACACATCTCCAAAAGCTCTCTACAGCATGCGATTCTCACTTTTTTCTGAGGCGCTGTGAGCATTCGTGGCACCCACCTTGCACTGACCTTTGAAAGGTTAAGATGGTCATGAACAATGGTGTGAATGGTACCAATTGAAAGCTTGGTGATCTCTGCCATCATTTTCACCTTTATTCGGGCATCCTCAAGAACAAGTTTTTCGACTTCTTTGATGCTTTCTCCCGTACAAGCAGTAGCCGGGGCGCCGGAGCGGGGGTCGTCTTCAATGCTCTCTCTGCTTCTCTTGAACTCACTTGACCACTTTTGCACAGTTGATAATGAAGGTGCGGAACCCTGGTAAACAGCCACCATCTCTTCATGAATAGTTTTTTGACTTTTTCCTTGCTTAGTGAGAAATTTAATTACAGCGCGATGCTCAATTTTCACCAACATCGTCTCAGTTGCCATTATGATTCTGTTTAACTAGAGATAAAACGCGAATTAATAATCAAATTTATATGAAATTTTACATGAATGCACTAAAATAATAGTGTTACTTGATAAATAAGTCAATTTATATATGCAACCACAGCTTCACCCCGATATCGAGAATATGTTGAACGCCCCTCATACCATGGACCACGGATCGTGCAAATCGCTCTCATTCTAACAATTTTACTTGTAAATTGCTCTCATTCTATCAAATTTTGAGAAAGTTATAGAGAATGTAAAAGTGTTGGAATTCACGTAACAGTGTGTCTGTGCAAAAGTTAAGGGTTTGCAAAAGAATTAGTAGAGTTTGACATCTAGGTTAGTTTATCTATGCTATGGGCTCAGTGCAATCAACATCAAAGTATGGTTATGCTCGAATTTCGTCTGAATCACTTCCAGGATTACTGGAATAGACTGGAAAAGAGAGCACATGCGCAAGAAATTGCACGGTGATTTGAAACGGACTATACCTGTTAACACCGGATCTGATGGCAGCAAAAAAAAAATTAAATATGTCTGCATTCGTATTTGCTCGGCTGTTTTTACGGGAGTGATGCTCTCTATATCTTTTAAATTCCTTATTGCGGGCTTCTTCAATGGGTAATAAAGCAGATGAAATTATCTCATTACCATATATTAAGCACTTGTGGACGGTAGTTGGCATATAGTACCAGAGATACTTGGCTGCGAAATATTTTGCAGTTTCGTGTTCAAATGCTCTAAATTTTGGAGCACCAAATCTATCTTTGTTTATGTCAGCTGAAATTTCTGCATTTTCGAAAAATCTCCTGGTCGTATTTCCGTCATTGGAATTTCCAAAACCGGGCTTCGGTTTATCAACGATCAAATCCAATTTCTTTCTTTTTTTCGGCAACGGGTTTCTTATGTTCATCTCCCCTAACTTACCATTGTTTTATTTTTAATTTGTAAAAAGGATGAAGAAGGCATTCAAAAAAAACGAATCCATCTGTGCAATACCGGTAAACCAAATTGCAAATTCTCAGTTTTAACTGGTCTTTATATTATTTCTTCAATCGAATTAAATTCTTTTGATTTGGCATCACAAATGTAACATTTTTGTGGGGAAAAGTTTTCGGTTATGGCATTACAAACCTTTCCATCAACCATGGCAAAGATCAAATTATTGTGTTGAATGAAAATAGTTTTTCCACTTACTGTTACAATGCTAGGCTGGAGGTCCTTAATTTGGCTATCTACTCTTTGTTTTTCGGTCACGGATACTTCGGAAGATTCTTTAAGAAATTCAATTTTAAGAGGTCTACAATATCTGGTTGAGGACGTTGGACGAGGATCCTGTTAGACTATTCTTGAACCGGAAGCTAAATGAAGAGGAACGAGATATGTGATAAACACAGTTGAATCATCTGCGTCCAATCCATGCAAAGCTTGGTTAAAGCCCCACTTAGAGTCTATGCATACATTTTTCTATTCTTTGGGGCTTAATCGATCACATCGTTTTGGACATAAACGTTCAACTGTCAAGTTAGCCAAACTTTGTAAATCTCCGTCTCCGAAATACTTATTTTTTCAGGTTCCGGGTAGCAATTTTTTTTTTACACTCCTGAACCATTTTGTAAGAAAGGAAGCTTTCGACCTTATGATTTCATACTGAAACCGGGACATTCAAAGTTTTTTTTTATACGTTTCGGCATGACCTGGAATGCCGGTAACTTGCAGCCCCTGACTGTCCAGAAGCTCTCAAACTCATTTCAGTCGCATATACCAACTCGGCAAGAGACGTGGATTTTCTCAGCTCTTCACTTTTTTTGTCGTTTTGTTCTGTCTGATCCATTTCAAACAAAATTTCCGGACGACCACGTTTAAAGTTTGCAGAGCATGTATAGGGAAGGGAATAGGCGTTTGAGCCAAGCACTATTATTTTTTAAGAATCGTGCTTCTACTCGACAAGTTTTACGAGTATTCCAGCGGGGTTTAAATTTTGAATTACAATCGCTAATTTTTTTTTATTATTTTCGTGTTCCACTACATTGGACCCGTTTTTCAACTACTTACCTTAAAGATTCTATTTGGCTATCCAATCCTTGGAAATTTGAACTCTTCATTATATTGTAAATCCTATTTTTTCGAGAGTGACGTCACCAACAAAAACGTATACTACACGAAATGGAGCAAATAAGAGCAAACAAAAAATATATATTCTGAAAATAGACAAGTGTTTTGTCGACATACCATATAACAATTTGCGGCAACTCACGGCTAACACAACTTAAAGCTTAAGGGTTCCAGATAAATGCAAAAATCACACATCTCTTTTTACACTTTTTCTATTTTCAACCACAAATTATGACACTCACCTGAGCTTACAGATTCCATGACAAAAAAATGTATTTTGATGCAAGTAACGGGAAAAAAATTGCACACAATTAATTAACTAAAGCAATTCAAAACACAAAAAACACGTCTGCACTCGATGCAAAAACTGAACAAACAAAAGTGAACACACTTGTGACGATCTGCTGAAGATCTCGTGACCCAAATGACTCTTCTCTCTCTCATTTCTGATTCTCTATCATATTTGAAAGAGAAATAAAACGTTAGTTTAAGACAAAGCTCAACTTCAAAATTTTATTTTCGGGCAAAATAGCCCGTAGCTAGAGGTCCATCCGATTTTGAAGCGCAACTGCGCGCGATCTTCCGCATTGGTAGGCATGCTCCATATTGGAAAGAGGATGCATTCGTAAAACAAGTTTGCGCACATTAAGCTCGACGATGTCAAGAAGAGTCATGTTCTTCAACACGGAAGAAGTTAAATTGATAGGTCTGAATCCTTTGGCGAGCGTGTAGCCTAACCATCATTTCCGAATTTCGGTTTAAAGGCTTTCCCAACGGCCACAAAAGAGAAAGCGGAAATTTGAAAAACTTACATTTTTACACTTATAAAAGGTGTTTTTTTTAGAGGTAGATAAATTTAATGAGTAATAAAACACTTGAAGCTAATGTTAATGTCTATGATATTAGATTTATTTAAAAGATAATTTTATGCCATTAGTATTTAAATATTATATTGGACATATGCACGCCACGGCTAGCTCGAATGAAGCGTAGTCGTGAAGTCCAATTTTCGAAAATTTTATCAAGTAACTGGGGCCGTATATCAGCAATAACACGGCGAATGTTGACTTCCAAATCGTCCACCGTCTCTGGTTTATCGGCATAGACTAGACCAAAGAAAGTAATCTAAAAGTGTGAGATCACAGGATCGTGGAGGCCAATTCACAGGTCCATTACGTGAAATTATGTGCCCAGCAAATGTTTCCCGCAATAAATTGATGGTGTCGCGCGGCGTGTGGCATGTTGCGCCATCTTGTTGAACATAGAGCTCTGTCACGTCAATGCCATTAAACTGAGGAACGAAGAATTCAGAAATCATGTTTCCATAGTGCTCTCCATTGACATAACATTTTGGCCGGCATCGTCCTTAATGAAATGTGGGCCGATGTTTCCACCAGCCCATAAAGCACAACAAACAGTGAGTTTTAATGGTTGTAAGGGCGTCTCGACAAAGGCTTCTGGGTTTTCTCCACTCCAAATTCGGTAATTTTGCTTGTTTATATATCCATGTAACGAAAAATCGGGGAACAATATTTTGCTTTGAAAATGATGATCAAGCTAAATCATGTTTTCGGCCCATTCACCGAACCTATTACGCTTATAATGGTCACGCGGTTTCAACTCTTGCACAAGCTGGATCTTATAAGCTGCTAAGCCAAGATCTCTCCGTAAAATTGTCCACAAAGGGGATGGGCATATCTCAAATTGCTGTGCACGATGGCGAATCGATTCATTTGGATTCTCCTCAACACTGCGCTCCATAACGGCAATAACTTCTTCTGTTCGCAATGTATGTCATCTTTGGGGATGCATATTATCCACTAGAGTGTACGTGGTGCGAAAACGATTCATCGTATTCCGAATAACTTGCTCAGGTGGGCGATTATGTCGAACGTAAAATGGACGTATCGCATGATAAGTTTGGCGAACCGAACAATGGTTTCCAAAATAAGTTTCCACAATTTGCACGCGTTATTCTGGCGTTAATCTATTCATCAAGGAAATTTCGGAGCAAGTAAAGCCGCAAGTAAGCTGCAGGTGAAATGTCAGGAATAACAAAAAACTTAAAAAACATTGAATGGTCTAGTGGGATAAAAATAAAAAGAAATACGAGTATGTATTGTAGTTTTGAAATAAAAACAAAAATTGACCATTTTACTAGAAGAGGTTTCTCCCAATATTATTTTAGTTTTCTTTTTGACATTTACTTTCTCGCAATGCAATTGTAGCGAGAATCTTTACCTTCGATGATATTTTTTAAATGACCTTGCAAGTACACGTTTGGCCACTCAAGTTACTTGCAGCTAGTAATCGAAATTTTTCGAAACTTTCGAAGATAATATGTATTTTCAACTTGCAGCTGGCTACTTGCACGTGTGGCTGCAGTGTTAGGATTCGCCAGGAGTTCGGTGTGTATGTCAGTACCAGGGAGGTAGGGAAGATTCTTTTCAGAGTTGCAAGCGACTGGATTATACCGTTTTGTAGAATAACTGCTTTGTTACATAGCTCACTTGCAGTTTCGGAGCTGTACACGCTGGAGCTGGTTCTGATCAAGTTACCTGGGAAGTCGACCTCAAGATAGAAAGTCTTTCCTTTCAGCGCAGAGTAGGTGCAATCTGGCTGATTTAATCCTTCTGAAGACTTTAACTAGGCCACTGGTTTTACCAAGTATTACGATCTTTGCGTGAAAATTTATATAAGAGAAACTCTTCGAAATCCAAATAAGCTTCTTATATTTTTTTTTAGTTCGATCTGTTAAGATTCCAATCTGCCTCCAAATAAGTCTTAAGTGACCTGTTTAGAAGTTCCTCCGGTTTCCTTGTTTTTTTTTTTTCGTGGGTAGGTGAGAAATCTTCATTGACACTATAAGCTTTCGGCTTATAGTAGTGTTGTGAGATTCTTACTCACTAAAAAAACATCTCCCTTATACAGACTACGACTGATTTTTGCTTTAATAAGATATTTTGCCGGCGATTTTCCATTGAAAATTCCTACGTACTTTAAAAATTAAGCAGTGCTGATCATGGCGCTATATCGAGAGACTTACACCTTTTCAGACGGCGCAATAAATTTGTCTCGTTAAGGATCTGTTGTATGTTCGTATGTCCTTGTAGTCGATTTTTGTGCTTTCGCGCAAACATTTTAATTTCGTTCTGAACGTTTTCGACGACTCCACGGTGCATTTACAAACCCTCGAACTTTGTTTTGGAATATGTATAAAACGTTAACGTTACTAATTTTGGTACAACCATAAAGCTGTATACCATATGCCCAGACCGGTTTTAGCACTTGCTTGTATAGCAGCAATTTGTTTTCTAAACTGAGCTTGAAATACTTTCCAAGAAGCCAGTACATATCTCTATACTTAATCTCAAGCTCTTCACGTTTTTTTCTTAACGTGTGCTCTCCATTTAAGTTTAGCGTCGAGTATCATACCAAGATATCTGGAGTCGTTCGTGAAAGGAATTTGTACTGCGTTGATAAACACAGGTAGATTGTCAGTTTTCTTGAGAGTGAAGTTCACATGGGCAGACTTGTTTTCTTGAAGCGCGATCCGCCAAGTCTTTGTCCAATTGTTAATTCGTGTAAGGCAACGTTGCAACTTAGCAGTTGCTTCTTCGACGGTTTTAGCTGTTTCCAAAATGGCAGTGTCATCAGCAAATGTGCCTAGCAAAGTATTGTCCGTTTGCGGTGTGTCGCGGATAAAAAGCAAATATAGCAGAGGGCCAAGCACACTTCCTTGCGGCATCCCCGCCTTTATTGTCTTAAAATTGGAATATTCGTTTAAGTGTCGAAGAGTCGGTCATTTAGGTATGAACTTAAAATATGAAACAATTGCTCGGGTAGGACTTGTCGAAGTTTATATTTCAGGCCCTCGTGCCATATCTTATCAAAAGCTTGCGAAATGTCAAGGAATGCGCTTGAACAGACTAACGTATACTCCATTGCTCGTTCTATTACATCGGTTATTCGATGCACTTGATCAACAGTAGAGTGTTGCCTTCTAAAGCCAAATTGATGATCGGGTAAGAGGCGATTTGTGTCAATAATCGGTTTAAGACGATCAAGTAAGATTCGCTCCAAGACCTTCGATATAGTCGCGAGGAGCGATATTGGTCTGTATGACTTGACTTCAGTCAGCGGTTTACCGGGTTTCGGATACATAATAACTTCGGCTACTTTTCACTGATGCAGTACATACTCTAATCTTATGGTGGCTTTTATAAGATAGAGCAGGTTTAGCAAACCTTTTTTCGGTAGCGCTTTAAGTATATCTCCTGTAATTAAGTCATATCCGGGGGTTTTATTGGGGTTAAGCGTGTCTACTTGTATAACTTGTCTAAGTTCCTCTAAGTGTAGCCTTTTCTATTTGGAGGTTCGTCGTCACGTCTAGCATATTGGCATCCTCTGGAAGCACTTTCCCTTCGAACGGTTTGAATGTCTCTGCAAGATGGTCGGCGAAAGCGTTAGCTTTTCCTTTATATTCTTTCACCCAGTCATCCTTCTTCTTATTGGCGATACGTGTATTTAGGGCTTTCGAAGACTTTTAACGGCTCTGCATATGGAGTAATTGGTATCTTTTGTCGCTGTGAGGCTTTCTAGGTAGTTATTAATACCTTGGTTATTGAATTCCCTGATCGATTTTTTCAACAAGTTGCAGAGCCTATCTTGTTGAGTTCGAGTTTCACGCCACTTTTTCCGCGCTCTTCGTTTCTTCCTTATCATTTCCGTGATTTCCGACGGGTATCTTATGTCGATACTGGCAACTTTGTTCGATTCGGGTGGAGTGTTAATCCAAGCCGCTTGCTGTATGATTTCAATAAACCGTTCAATCTCTTTCAAGTTGATACGGCGTTCTGAGCGGTAGTTTTAACTCAGTATTTTCGACAACCTCTATTCTGAAATCTTCCCAGTGAGTTCTTTTGTTGGGTAATCTGGGTGGTCTTTGTTCCTTAACCAAGAATTGGCACAAGGACAATTGGAGAATGATCGAATCTTTCTTCAACTTTGACGTAACTAGCGTTTACTCTTGCGTTTCCCGATGGATGATGAGCGCGGTAGACGCGGTAACCTTTTAGTTCCACGCGCGATTGTGTCGTCAGGTGAGTTTCAGAATTTAAACATACTCGTATATCAACTGCTTTTTCCTGAATAAAAATATTTAGTTCATCAAGCCTTTTCTGTAGGCCGTTGGCATTCCACGCAAGAATATTGAGCTTCTTTGTCATGATTAATTACAGAGACCTGCTTCGAGGTTGAGAAGCCGTTCGACTATTATCTTATTTGTTTTAGTCAGTTCTTCTAGTCTCTCGAGATTTACTAAAAAAACATTTGAGGCATTATCAAGTGATTCACATTTGTTCGTATTTGCTCGCGCCGCTATTTGCGCGTAAGTTTTTCCACTTTTGACGTTGGTGTTCTTAGTGATTTTAACGGCCATTATGGCGTTTGCTATCTTTGCCTTCTTTAAAGGCTTTGGGGTTGAACCGCTGTTATGATTTCTCGTACTCGCTGGCCCTGCGTTTTTAGAAGGCATCGTTTTGGAACGATCCCCTGATCGTTTTGCAACTTGTTCGCGACTTCGCAGCCTCGATAGTTAGCTGGATGTTTTCCCCTGCAGTTGATGCATATCGCTGGGGACTCTTTCGCGGCACTACACTCTCGCATCAGGTGTTTTCTGGCGCATTTCAAACAGCGAGACTCCTTCTGGCAGTAGGCCTTACTATGGCTGAATCGCTGACAACGTGTACATGGGTAATCAGCCTCGAGTTTTTTCGCGAAGGTTCAATTTTGACAAGTCCCAAAATTGAATTTATAGAATAAGTCCTTTCAACGCAATACATTTGGCAAGGGCACCGAACAGCTTCTTCTACCTACTGTTTCGTTCTCAGTGTAGGCGGATTATTGCGGATTTTTCGAATTTGTCCTTAAAGAATGTCCAGTTCGATCCTTTTTTGCATTGCAGTGATCCAATTATATTTCTTTCGCTCAATCTTATGAACCTCGACTGGAACTTAAGCCTCTATTGCTTTTTGGACCAGATTTTCCGGTGACCATTGTTGACCATGGCAAAAACCAGTTGATTTGTTCAGGGTGGAGGTTTTCCTCTATTGGTTTCCTTGCCCGCTGATATTCGCAACATTTTCATTTGCGCCACCCGTCATTTTCACTTCTCGTACAGTATATCGCCCAACAGTGCGATGCGGATATTACAACTGCGACATTTTCATGAAACTTTCTAAATAGATGTTGAGTAGTGTTTTCGAATTTGGGAAAACGGCAATGCGGATATTCGGTCTTAGTGCTACTGATTAACGTTAACCCATTACCTTCTAACGCTCTACATAGTTAAATTATAAAGACTTGCATGAATGTTTTTAATTTCGCTTCTTATAACATGGCAATCATCTATGAAAAGAACAGATTTCGTTCCGGGTTTGTTAATATAATGCTCCAATAGAAAATCCTACATGACGTTTAAAAGCAACGGACTTTGACTTTTTTTTTAAGTAATCCATAATGCGTTAAAATACTCTATCCGTCTGTTGCAAATGTTCCTGATTAACATGTGTCCCTGTTCGTCTGCACCGTAATATACATATTTCGGCGATTCCATCTTTTGCGTGTTTTTACTTCTTTCTACCGCAATCTTAAAACTAACTTGCTTGTCTGGGACTTGACGGCCTTCTACTGTCCGTCCCCTGTTCATAGGTTGTGAGGGCATCTCTTCTGATTTCCTTCTATTTCGCACGTGCTCTACCACCTACCTAGTTTTCTACAATGTTCTTAGCCCAGATAACCCTGAATTTTTGTTTTTTAGTTTGCGTGGTATTAGATATGTCAAACAAGTCAAAATAACAAATTTATGTAGTTAGAATTTTTATTTCGTATCTGGTGATCTTGGAAAAGACAAAAAAATACCAATCTTATTAATTTTTTGTATGGTAAGATATAAAACAGTCGACGTGTAATTTTACTTTACATTTTACACAAGTTGTCGTTGCCTTTTTATTGCACAGTTTGCAAATAAGCTGTTGCTTTTTTCCCGTGTGTTCTTGTATAGGGAAGCTTGAAATAAGATAGTTAACACCGTCAAATCTCGCGCATCTTGCTAGTCTAGTCCTTCAACTATGCGATACAACTCGTTGATTGGATTTCAAAATACTAAGGACTATTTACCGTCGAGAAGTTAGATGGTCTATTTGCTTTGAGATGAGCAATCAATGGGAAGCACCACCTTTTCCCTCTTATATTTACCCTATAGAGGATCTATTCCGTCCATTTTTAAATTATATGTGTGAAAAGCTTTGGGCTGTTCAATTATAACTTTTTTCTGGCTTCCCTTGAAAAGCGATTGGCGTTCTTTAGCGGTCTTACACTATCAAAATTGGTGGCAAGCGATACAATATTGTTATCGTTTCAACGGATAATAGAAATACCTGCGAATGAGAAATGTACGAATTGAGTAACAAAAGGAATAATAATACTTACAGCAAAATTAAATGATACAAGTAATAAGATACAGCAAAATACCTGTATTTTCATCTGTTGCGTATTCCCAGTACCCTCTTTTGAGAGATTTTATAATTTTAGGATCTTTTGAGGGGACAGTTTTTGGAAATCCTATTACTGCCTATAGTTCCAGAATCCAGACGCTTTCTTGCCTTTCTCCTCTCGGTCAAACAACAAATCAAACGATGTAAAGAAGTTGTCAAAGAAAATTTTGTACTCTATGTTCTTTGGGAGAAGATGTGCATATGACATAATAACTGAGTAGCCCAATCCTTTCTCATCATACTTTCCGCAAAATGTGTTTGCTTCCTGATAGGGCTCGAGCCAATTTAGATATCCCTACTTGTCCCACCGCACCAGAATTTGAACCCAAACCGAATAGGCATTCTTGAAATTAATACAAATATCCTTTTACATTTAGAAGTATGCTGATTACAGGGTGTATAAATCTTTTATTACCTTTGATGAATTGTTTGCATCCATTCGTTTCATTTTCGTTTTTAATGCATTTTTATTTAATTACTTAATTTACTCTTACATGCTAAACAAAAAAATGCTTAAAAATTAGCTTAAATAACTTAAAAAATAATCTTATACTAACTACGCTATATGGTATGTTAAACATAATACTTAAAAATTATGTCTTTCGACGTTTAGGACAGTTCTTTTTCTTATTCTTATAGTTACGACAATACAACTTAAACTAAGAAAACATTTTTAAATATTGAGTCTATAACTTAATTCGTGCGGTTTGCTAAGAGATGGCGTAACTTGTATTATTCCATTGGAACATGCGTTGGAAAGCTACTATCATTGTACGTCATTTCAGTCAGTATATGTCATTCATTTAAAGCGTAAACAACAATAATTTTTTTTCACTCAAATATGTCGAACTTTGTGCCTGAAAAAGTGTTTTTGCGGGGAGTTCTGTTTACCCTTAAAATGTTTGCACACAGCGCGGGCGAAGTAAGGTTAGGGAGGAAAGAAAGAGAAATACCGATGTACTTTAATATGAAGAAAACTGCTGCCGAAAGTCATCGTATTTTGGTGGAAGTTTATGGTGAACCTGCGCTAGTTGAGCGAACGTGCCAAAAGTGGTTTGCACGATTTAAAAGTGGTGATTTTGGCTTGGAATTACTCTATGAAGATTGTTGCCAAAGAAGAGCTCGCAGAATCTTTGGGTGTCACTCAAGCAGCCATTTCAAAACGTTTAAAAGCAGCTGGATATATTCAAAAGCAAGGAAATTGGGTTCCACATGAACACTCAAGCCGCGAGACGTCGAAAGGCGGTTGTGCATGTCCGAAATGCTGCTAGAACGCCACAAAAGGAAGTAATTTTTGTATCGAATTGTTATTGGTGATGAAAAATGGATCCATTACGACAACCCCAAGCGCAAAAAATTATATATGAAACCCGGCCAACCAGTCAAATCAACGGCAAAGCCGAATATCCATGGCGCGAAGGTAATGCTCTGTATTTAGTGGGATCAGATGGGTGTGCTGTATTATGAGCTGCTAAAACCGGGTGAAACCATCAATGGACAACGCTACCGGACACAATTAATCCGCTTGAAGAGAGCAGTGGCCGAAAAACGCCCGGAATATGCGACCAGACACGAGGCAATAATTTTCCATCATGACCAATGCTCGGCCCCACTTTGCTATTCCGGTTAAGAACTATTTGGAAAACAGTGGATGGGAAGTCTTACCCCACCCCCCTGCCCCTTCTGACTACCATTCGTTCGGGTCGATGCAGAACGCCCTCACTGAAATACGGTTCACATCAGAGCAGAATATCAAAAATTGGCTTGATTCATTCTTGGCTGTCAAGCCGGCGCAGTTATTTTGGGATGGGATCCACAAATTGCCAGAAAGATGGGAAAAAGTTATAGCTTCAGATGGGCAATACTTTGAATAATACTATTGTACATGTTTTTCTTAAATAAACGTTCAAATTTAAAAAAAAAAAACGCAATTAAGTTATATACCCAATAGATGTACTTACTCTTCGCTACGTAACTTTTGCAACTGTCAAGCTATGACGCTAAAATTTTGAGGGAATGTCAGCAACAGATTTACCAACTTAACAAAAAAAAAAAAAAAACAGAACTCAAATCGGAACAATGGGAGCGCCACACGGTTGTTATTTTGATCAAGGTGGTAAGTCTTTGTCGTCAGTATGTTGATACCGACGTATCGTTTTGTCAATTGTTCGTTTGATTGTTTCGTCCATTAGTCTTAGATACCTGTCAATCTCCTCGTTTGACAGATTTCTGTTGGACGGCGGGTAGAGCGAATTCAAGAACAGTGCTTTTGTCAGTATTCTTGAGAAGTGTGTCCAACGCACCCTACTATAATTGTAGGAATGCGTTTAAACAAAGTCTTCCAATTCCGCAGTTTCGTTGGGAACAGTTATTTCGGTGCTGAGACCGCATTGGTCACTGTCATACACGAAAGTGCGTAGACACTTTGTAGTTAGTTGGTTAGTGCACGCCAGTTGTATTCATGAGTCGGACAGAAAGAGGACCCATGTCTGGTAAAGGACGAACTATCCGTCGCCCTAAGACCGAGTCGATACGTTATACTGTGCTGACCCCACCAATTGAATAGTAGGTTCCCTCTAGTATTTGTTGTATTATTTCCCCAATCCCTACTTTTGGCGTTGAAAATGTCCGCCGATAATAAAATAGTTGTCTTCCAATTCCAGCCTCAGGAATCGAAAAAGTGTAATGAATATTTGACATGATAAGCTAGAAGCGGTCTCTAGAAATTGCGTTTGATATTAGTTCATTGTGTGCATCAAGCTTTTTGTCAGTACATGTTTTTCCTTGGAACTGCTGCATATCTATTCAGTAAAAGGATAGCGATGAAAATCAACATTTCGTTTTCAGAACAGTTCAGAACAAGATTTTGGTTTGCGGCATACTGATTTGTGCTCTTTACCAACAAATTTAGGACCTTGTCATCAAACAGCATACGGAAGTATTCAAGTGGTGATTTTCCTGGCTCTAAATTTCAGGACAAGATAGCAGGAAACTCTCCCATGGTTTGAAGTAGCTCGTTTTGTGTCCAATTGAAAGACCTTGCGGCAGTCTTTTTTGTTCCCAACTTTCTTCATTTTTTACCTTCTGGTGGTGCAGGAGATAACTGTTGTTCGAGGCCTACGTTTAAAAGCTTTACCGTTTGTTTATAACCGAATTTTTTATCTCATCTTTCCAGCACCACATTTTGTATGCGAAATCGTCGAGCTCGTGAAATGAATATTTTTATTCACAACGATAACAACATAACATTCCTCTCTTGTGGGAAGGAGGTGCCCGGTGGAGTAATGATTCATATATCTTTTCGATAAAACATCAGCGTGGAATGTAATTTGACTCACTGATTAAAATGCCCGATCTAATTAGATATCATCATCTTTGTGAAGCTTGCTGTGAAAATGATAACGACACGATGAACCACTTCCTTTGTGAAAGTTCGGCTTGTAGTCCTATTAAATGGTAGGTACTTGACGCTACGGTGCTGGTTCTGAAGGATTTTCCGTAGCTGGATTTGTAACTTAGATTTCTTTCTTAAAAAGACTGAGAAATTTCATTAAAAGGAATACAAATAGTTGAAGAAATAGCAATAATTTTAGAATCGCGAATAATTTACTACATAAACATACATCAGACATACAGCGCGGTAACAACCGATGGATGGCGGGTTATGGGTATGAATTTTGTTGTAAGGGCATAATACCTACAACAATTTGATTCGGTAAATAAATTCTGAACTTTTACTTCACAGCCAATATTCGCAATCACTTTTCTGCATACGTCTGCATCTGTAAACACAAACCAGCTATTTTGGGACAGTGGAACACAGGTAGATCCCCGCCCACACCTCTCAGATCACTCTGACCTGAAGCTACCTGGCTATGTACTAGTGCCATTATTTTCTCTCACCGTGGCCGCGCCATTTACGTGCGTAGTGATGTGCCTTACCAAACTCCACCACAATGTAACCCCTGTTCCAATCTGGAATTCAATTTAAACTGTTTAAAATTCCATCTCCGTAAGCAAATTATTCAATATTGGTTTATTTACAGAAGCCTCAAACTAGAACGAGTTTGATGCGCGATGGGACTCCGTATAAAGAATTGTATCCCTGTATCCTCATACTGAAATCATACCATATTTCTGGGTGGCTTCGGCATTCTGGACAGACAACCGAAGGACGGGTTGTTGAGATCTTCGCTGCGGAAAATAATTTGACCCAACTTGTAAATAAGCCCACCAAATACCAGACGGTGATAAACATTCCGTCAACATCCTATACTTGTTTTTAACTTCTCGCTCTGATAAATACAAGGTTGATGTGCTATCCGCTATCAGCTGATCTCTCGTACATCGACCACACAGTTAGAGAAAAGATTCCTAAAAGAACTGTATGGCAATACGAGAAAGCCAATTGGAACGGGCTTAACACTTTCTTTAGGAATTTTAACTGGTCGTTCTGATTCCTCGATAACGACGTCGATGCCGCTGGCGATAAAATTACGGACACTATTCTCAATCGAATGAGATGCGTTATCCCTCATCGGATGAAGAGTATCAAATCAAAAGAAAAGGCGTAGTACGACTCGAGCTGTAAAGAGGCTGTCAGGGTTAGAGAAACGTTTTTTCGGTCCTACTAGGCCGAACCTAAAGAGGCTGTCAGGGATAGAGAAACGTTTTTTCGTTCCTACTAGGCCGAACCTAAAGAGAGAAAACCCGAAAAAAGGTCAAATGAGTCAGAAATGGCTGTATTGTCTTTCTTCAGCGTGTAAAATTCCAATACGTCCAAAAACTGAGGCAAAAAATACTATAATGTCCCAAAGGTAGTAACATTTTTAGGTCGTTCGCCAAAAACATCAGAAATTCTGGCTCATCCTCTATCCCAACGCTCATTTACAATGACATTCCAGCTGTCAGTCCTTTGGACAAGGCCAATCAATTTGCTGCACACTTTGCGGCCAGTTCAACACTCCCAGATTGTGCTTTGTCCCCGCCTACACTTGAGTGCGTCGAATCTTCAATGAGACGAATACACTTACGCACTCGTGTAGTAGCAAGAGTACTTAAAGATCTCAACATACATAAATCCGCTGGTCCAAATGGTATATCTCCCCTTCTTCTGAAGATGTGTTCTTCCTCGCTGGCAAAACCACTGCTTAAGCTTTTTTATCAATCCTACCCTTTAGGACTCTTTCTGAGCAGATGGAAAACAGCATTTATTTGTCCAGCTTCAAAAACACAATGCTGTCTGCTTGCATCTTCGAAACCGAAAAACTTTCCATTCTCGTTTCAATGACACCCTACGTTGGAATGACCACATATGGAATTTGATATCGCCAAAAATGCTGCGAAATGTCTAAGTTTCCTGAAACGATGTAAGAAATACTTTTCCCCTTTTGAGCTGGCCTCAATATATAAGACATTCATCCGCCCAAAATTGGAGTACAGTGCACCCATCTGCGTGCACTTAAAATATATCTGCACCTGATGGATAGGATTCAAAACCGTGCGATAAAACTCATAGGAGATACTAATATCATCTGACAAAGGATACCCCCGAACACCGACGTAATGTCTCATGGTTCTCTATATTCTATCGCTATTTTTACCACCAGTTCTCCATAGAAATCACCAGTGGCATTCCGCCCCTTCAAATTTTTAATTGTAACACCCGTCTTGCATTGAGTTGCCATCAGTACACCCTCAACCACATTTTTGGACGTACTCTAAAATATCGTGGTTCGTTCCTCGCTTATGGAATGACCTGCCTAGCTCTTTATTTCCTAGTCATTATAACCTTCAAACATTTAAAACCAACGTTCATCGGTACCTCTCTTACTTTCCTCCCTGAGTTTCTCTCGCCCACGCAGTGTGCAAGTACATAGAAAAAAGAAAAACAAGTGAAAGTGACAATAACTTTGGTATGCTTCCGGATTTTAAAATGGAAACGTGTGATGCTAATCGCTGCCTGTGGCTGATAAACAAGTCTATTTGACCAATACATATATGGTGTCAATATTTTGAATTGAATACAATAATTTTCATAACCAGGAAATTCACACCCACCCACTACGTCTTGTGATTTGTGATACAGTCGAACTTCTATAAGTCGAATTTTCTTTAACTCGGTCCAATCTGAGTGGCAATAGCGTTTAGAGAGCAAAATGGAATTTTACGAGGATTTTTTTTTTAACATTTTCATTTCGCTCTCGTTTTCTTTTGAACGGGGAATCACCTACGTTTACAAGTTTTTTAAATGCTTGCCTGACAAAACTTTATGTTTTAAAAATGAAAAATGTCATGGAGGAAAACATAGCAAACAGCGAATTACATTACTATTGGCGGGGCAAATATGAATGGTACAGAGAAATTTAAAATTCTCTTAATTGGAGAAAGTACGAGGGCGGGTCAATAAGTCCGTTTTTGAATTTCTGACCTCTTTACTGAAACAGCAACACTGCTCCTGTCAACAGGCATCTGTCAGTTGACTCCTGTCATAATTTAAAATTGCTCCGTCAGTTAGTTTGTGTTTGACAGCTATTTTTATCAGACTACTCACTAATTTGAGGAGAAAATGGAAAAAAGTGAATTTCGTGTGCTTATTAAGCATTATTTCTTGCGAAAAAAAACCATTACCGAGACCAAGGCTAAGCTTGATAAATACTATGGGGACTCTGCACCATCGATTTCAATGGTAAAAAAGTGGTTTACTGAATTTCGTTGTGGCCGTACAAGCACTGAAGATGCCGAACGTCCTGGACTCCCAGTTGAGGTCTCTACACCCGAAACAATCGAAAAAATTCACGATATGGTGTTGGCCGACCGAAGATTGAAAGTGCGAGAGATTGTGGAAGCCGTAGGGATCTCGCATGGCTCTGTGGTTTCAATTTTGAATGATCACTTGGGCATGAGAAAGCTTTCCGCAAGATGGGTGCCGCGTTTGCTCACAGTCGACCACAAACGCAATCGTGTAACAACTTCACAGGAAGGTTTGGCGTTGTTTAATCGCAATATGGAGGAGTTTTTGCGCCGTTTTGTAACCGTGGACGAAACATGGATCCATCACAACACACCAGAGAACAAACAACAGTCAAAACAGTGGGTTTCTAAGGGTGAATCGGCGCCAAAGAAGGCCAAGGTGGGTTTGTCAGCCAATAAAGTTATGGCGACTGTTTTT
The DNA here is from genome assembly GCA_963966105.1 of Volucella zonaria. Taxonomy (NCBI): domain Eukaryota; kingdom Metazoa; phylum Arthropoda; class Insecta; order Diptera; family Syrphidae; genus Volucella; species Volucella zonaria. Next base: position 124,356,232 of record OZ014531.1, read on the forward strand.
TGGGATGCACGCGGGATAATCCACATGACTACCTTCAAAAGGGAAGAACAATCAATGGGGAATATTATGCCAACTTATTGGACCGATTCAATGACGATTTGAAAAAAAAACGACCTCATTTGGCCAAGAAAAAAGTTCTTTTCCACCAAGACAATGCAAGGGTGCACACATGTGCAGTTGAAATGGCAAAAATCCATGAATTGGGCTATGAATTGCTCCCTCATCCACCCTATTCTCCAGATTTGGCTCCGAGCGACTACTTCTTGTTCCCAAACCTGAAGAAATGGCTTGGTGGAAAAAGATTTGACTCCAATGATGAAGTCATCTCGCAAACAAAGGCCTATTTTGAGGACCTCGACAAATCATTTTTTTTGGAAGGGATAAACAAATTGGAGAAGCGTTGGACAAAGTGTATAGAGCTCAAGGGAGCCTACGTTGAAAAATAAAATTATTTTTTTATCAAAAAATCTGTGTTTTAATCCAAAAAAATCGCCCCCGCTGCTTTTCAACAGCATTTACCTGTTGATTATAAATCTAACTCTAAAGCGTGGATGGCCGGACAACTTTTTGTAGAGTGGATTACTAAGTTAGATCAACAATTTCTAAAAGCAGGTAGAAAAATTTTGTTATTTATTGATAATTGTCCAGCACATACAAAGGATTTGGTAAACAAATTAAAAATCCATTGAGTTGGCATTTTTTCCACCAAATACGACTTCTAAACTGCAATCACTTGATCAAGGGGTATTTCAAAGCTTGAAATGTCATTACTGAAGCAGAATCCTTAAAGAATCTGTAACGCGTCTGGAGGCTAATCTTAAGTCGGATATAACGCTAATAGATTGTGTTAATCATATTACAAAAGCATGACATGTTGACGTTATTTGTGAAACAATAGTAAATTGCTTTAAAAAAGCTGAATTTGGTCAGAATTTTATGTGGGATGAAGAAAATGATATACCCTTAATTTTTACAAAAAGTGCCATTATTGAGGAACGATGTTGTTTAATGCAAAAACGGTACGACACCTGGTTAGCATTGACTAATGCAACATCTAATGCTATTCTTGATGAGTATATTGAAGTAGATATTAGCAATGATATTATGATATTTGCACAACATATTTTCCTACCGATAACGAAATTGTTGAACATCATAACACTAAATCTTTAAATCTGTATGTTGATGATGATGACGATGATGATAATTCGGATATAGAGGTTGTAAAACAGCCTTCTAGACAAGAAGTTATAAATTGCTTAAAAATGTTAAACATGTATTTGAAAACCTGTGATAATGTAACTGACAAACACTTTGAAGCCTTATATAAGTTAGAGTCTTTAATTGAAGAAAATAAGAAGAAAGCAGATTTGCAGCCTTTAATAACAAAATATGTGTGTAACAAAACTACCGTAATTGTTTTTATATACATATAATACATACATATTTAAATAAATGGAAGATACATATACATAAAATGTTTTTTTTTTATTAAATTACAAGCTTTTTTATTTTTATTCTATAAGTCAAAGTCTCTATAAGTCGAAATGTTTTGGGTGGCAGATGGTAATTCGAGTTATAGAAGTTCGACTGTATATTATTGAAAACCAGACAGTTAAGTATACACAGTCTATTCTTTACTAAGATTTAATGTCATAATCCAGTATGGTCACACTGCTTTAATTAAACAAATCAATTTAGATAGCTGGTTTGAGTTTGAGTATTTGAAAACTTCGGAATTTGTTTTGAAGTTCGAGCTAAGAAAATATTAGCATAGCCTTGCACCAATAGGAATTGGGAATAAAATGTGGAAAGCTCTATAATAGGTTTGTGGCTTGGATAAAACTAGCCATGCGTTGCATTACATATGGCATGCCATGTGTTCCTCCAAAGTATAGCAAAGGGTGTTTCAATAGGAGGTGTAGGATTTTTGAAAGGCTTTTTCCTTTACAGCGCGTCTCCACAAGACGAATTTCTACCATATTTTTTTCTGCCTCGACTGGACAAATTATGTCAAAACATTTCATTTTGTGAGCAGTTGTTCATGCGACAACTTGCAACAAAAGCAACAGTTGGTTGATCCTTTTTACTTAGCTTTCTGAAAAAAAAAAAATACCTTTACCCTTACATCCAACAGAAAATAACTCTACACGCGAAATGTCAAACATGCTCCAAATGGTGATTTAAAAAACGAAACATAGCGGAGGGAGATATGGTGTTGATGAAGATATATCAAATGGATCCCTTATGATGGACGTCAGGAAGAATAAAAGAAGTTACAACAGATTCGGAGGGAATAGTTCGAGTTGTAAGTGTCAGAACTAAAAACGGAGAATACAACTGCGGTGTAACACAATTAGCTCTTCTTCCAGAGCAAGATAACAACTTGAGATTATCCGCTCAAGGGGGGAGTATGTTAAAAAATAAACAAGTGTAAACAACAAACAAATGTAAGCAAGCCTTAACATAGTTGTTATCATCTAAGTCTCAAACCTTTCTCTTGACTTGTCAACTGCTTTAAATTCATTCATTCCCTTATTAATTATAGGATTCATGCATTCGAAAGCACCAAATACATTTACGAACCATGCTCTGCTACCACTTTTCACACTCTTGTGTTGATGTGTACCTTTCAATAAAACTCGTGAAGTTTTTTCAGCTTGCGATGCTCTCATTAGTATATTCCTCCCACTTGGTTTCAGCATTGATATCCAGTTTTCCAAGAATGAGATTTATTATTAAGTTTTCCGCCACAGCCTCAGCAGACCCTAACGATAGTAGCGAGCGACAGTGCACTTGAGGTTTGTCGATTAGATCCCTATTAGTCTCTGGACAAGCAATCGAAACTCTCGGCGGGCAAATAATTTCATTTATATGAGATGTAAATATAAGGACTTCATGGTCATACCGCTCCTTAAGAGCTTTCCAAGCCTTTACAAAATTTAATGCCGTGACTTCCATATTAGATATGATACGTTTTGGTCCATCACTCAATGAAGATTTTAGGAAACGAAATCGATCTACATCATTAAGACTCACATCCTTAATAATCGTTGAGTCAAACTCATTTTTGAAGTCCATCCAATCATAGTATTTGCCCGAGAATCTAGGCAGTTCCAATTTTGGTAGTCTAACAGAATGTCCTTGTGGCCCTGTTGCGCCGCTTTGAAAGATGGTGGAGTTGAAATCAGCCTTACTCTCCTCCATTAAATCCATCACCTTTCTTTAGAGATCTGTATATGCTGCAATACAAACTGTTTCCTTCCTTCTTATCATATTCGCTCATTTCCAGAATGTGTTCTGTGATTGTATTGTGCCTACTATAATAATCATTTATAAGTTGCAGCATTACACTTAAGGCCGAATGAGAAACAGGCGACTTCTGTTCATTAAAGGCATTTCGCTGCTTGGTTAGAAGTCCTAATACAGAACCACGGATTCTTAAAGCCTTTTTTACGTTTTCATCAGCTAATGACGAGTCTCCAGACGGCATCGTGGACGCACCTTAAATCTGATGATTTCCTCCTAAAAATGTAGACATTCTCTATTAAGTCCGTCAATGTAATATCCGTCAAAAGAATGTTTACTCGAACGATGCAAAAGAGGGATGAAAAGATAAATTGGCGGCAGTGGTTATTCAAAAAAATATAATTTTATTGTCCCTTACCTCCTAACGGGCATGGCAATCCCTTGTAAACTATATGTACAGCACACAAATTAATATAATTGATGGTGACGCTAGCCAAGGGCACAGCAATAAAACAAATAATTTACACGACACTATGTGCCGGAACGAAAGATTTTTATTAGCCGAAGCGTTCAACTCAAGAGTACAACTAAAACTAAAAACTAATTACTAAACCCTGCTTATGGTGGCACCGCTGCATTGTCTGGCTCTCTTCAGATCCAACATCTTCTGACCTTGCGCCTTCTGCCGTTCGTTATTCGCGCTGCGGCTTGAAGGTTCCTCGACGAATTAGCCCAACTATGCGCACTCAGCTAGAATTTCCGGAGTTGTGCTACCCGTTAACTCACACACGAGGTGGTCAGCTAGGTACCTGTAACCTCAACAAAAAACTCAGAATTGCGAAGAATGTGCACAATACCATCTTGATCAAAAATTTTCCGGAATTTATTCAGAAAATTAAAAATACAAGTTTATTCATCTAAATCTATATTGTCCCCTTCAAAGTAATCACCATCGACTGCAACACACTTATGCCAGCGCTTGATCCAATCCTGAAACATTTTTTATATTCGGTTTTCGGTATGTCCATCAGTGCTTTCTGCGATTTTTCCATTACTTCCTCTCGGCTGCTGAAACGCGTTCCCCGTAGTGGTTTTTTTTAACTCGATTGAACAGAATGAAGTCACAGGGAGCCAAATCAGGTGAATTCGGTGCCTGTTGGATGGTATTTGTTGCATTTTTAGTCAAAAAATTACGAACAATGATGGCACTGTACAACGGTGCGTTATCATGGTGCAAAATCCACGAGTTTTCTGCCCACAATTCTGGTCTCTTTCGGCGAATTGCAAAAATTCATGATGCACTACACCGTTGTAATCCATGAAAACCGTGAACATTGCCTTCTTGTTTGACTGAAAGCGACCTAGTTTTTTTTGGTCTCGGCTCATTTGGTGAACGTCATTCACTTGCCTGATGTCTGGATTGCGTGTCGTACTCATAAACCCACGTCTCGTCTCCAGTAATGATCCTTTTGATGAATGTGGGATCGGTTTCAGCCTCGCAAATCATCTCTTTTGCGACGTCAACACGGTTTCTATTTTGCATGAAACCTGACCTCTACTTTTGGCACCAACTTTGCTTCTAAAAGACGGAAACCCAAATCATTAACCAAAATGTCTTGGACTGATCCATAGGCAATGTTTACTATCTCTCTGATAGTTAATTTGCGGTTATTGACCAACATTTCTTTTACGAGTACTTCATCAATGTTTTCGTCGGTTTTCGATGTCGATGATCTGCCACTGCGTTCATCATCTTCGATTGACTCACGACCACTTTTGAACCGCTCGTGCCACTGGTAAACGACCGTTTTCTTTAGAGAATCGTTGCCGAAACACTTTTCCAACATTTCCAACGTTCGCGCACCATTAAATCCGTTTTTTACGCAAAATTTAATACTCGTACAAGTTCGTTGTTGCAAATTTAAATCCATTTCTAAAATTGTGAAAAATCGCCAACACATACAAAGATAGATGTACTCTTGGCTCTGTAACTTTTGCAAATGGCAAGCTATGACACTAAGATTTAGAGGGAATATCAACAACAGATTTACCAACTTAACAAAAAAAAAAAACAGAACTCAAATCGGAATAATGGGAGCGTCACACGGCGGTGTGGTGCGGGAAATTTTTGATCAAGGTGGTATGTAGAAAGCAAAATATGATTTGGTTTGGTTTTTGGTTTTTTTTTTTCTTAAACACTGCTATATATTTGTTAACTGCGCTCTGCTACCAATTATGTAAGAGAAATAAAACGCAAACAGTTTTTTATAGATTCACTTTATAATTTTTATTTTTTCAAAAAGTATGTATTGGTCCAAGTAAAATTATTAAATTTGTTATCCTGCGAAAAGTTGTTAGGTTTTCTGACCGATATTCTTAAATCATAAAGCCGTATTATATCATCCATTCATCTACATACAAGTTTGATTTACTTACATATTTTAAATTTTGATTTTTTTTTAAAGGTAGCTATATTGGAACTCAAAAGGCGGGCAAGCTAGACGAGTTCGACGTATATTTCGTATTGAAACTTCCATATTATAAGGACATTAAAGTGGAAGCTGACTTGGCTCGTCCGGGATTTGTTAGACTATCTTTATCTACAGTTTTACCAAAAATGCTAAATGAACCTCAATGGAATGACGTTTATTCATTGTTTGAAACATTTGTAAACGAACAGAAATACCTTTGCCGTAATAAGGTTCACTATTGGTTAGAAAGCGTCATTAATCTTGCAATCAAGACATACGGTTCAAATATTCAAAATTCAACCGGTGGTGCATATAAAATAATTATGCAAGGAAAAAGAAGCACAGCTCATACAATTAGAGGCTCTTCCGAAAATAGAAAAATCTTAATAGATTTTTTCCCGGCTTTTAAATTTGACGGTGATTATTTTTGGTTGGCTGAAAGAGAGTTCCCGGATAACGTAAAGGAAAAACGTTGGCTGGCAGTTCCAAAATCAACTGTGGGACCAAAACCTGGAAGACATTTGGTTTTTAATATTTGTGCTCCACAAATTGAAAAAGAATTACTTCTAAGCCAGAACAATTTGAAACCTTCACTGAGGCTCTTCAAGAGCTTAAGGGACAAGTTGGGTGGAAGTAGAATGAAAAATCATTTTATTAAAACCCTTTATCTTTATGAATTGGAAAACCAAGACAAAGAGTTTTGGAAAAACCCAACTGGGTTCATATTGTTACACGTAATTTTGTATATTTTCTAATTTATGAATTTAATGTTTTTAAAGAAAGAAATTGTTTTCAGATGGTTCACAAGATTGTAGATTACTTAAACGAGGGCTCAATCCCATTTTACTGGAGTCCGAAGCAAAATTTGCTAGATGGTCTTGAGCCAGAGCAAGTCCGTGGCCTAAAATATGAATTTAGGAATATGAAGATAACCCTGGACTCATGGTACCAACAGCCAAATATTAGTTATCCCACTGTGAGGCGTCTGTTTGGTAAGAAATTGTTAAGATATAAATTAAAAACATAAGTAATATGTAAATATCCGGAAATCCTTATTTAAAGAGGTTTATCCATCCAAGTGTAGATATACTAGATGGAGTGAAAAGTGACCTCCTTGGGAATTACAAATTTTTTTTTTAAATGTTTTTTTTTATATTATTCCTTTTAGTTTGATACACTTATTCCAGAGATTTTCCAACTTCTTGATCCCGTCCGAAAAGTAATTTTCCGGAAGGTCTGCAAAATACTCCTCCGTGGCGTCGATGATTTCCTCGCGTGAGCTGAATTTTTAATTGATGAGCCATCTTTTGAGGTTTGGGAAGAGATAATAGTCCGAGGGATCCAAATCCAGTTACCAGAAGTGCTCTCGCGTTTGTGTTTTTGGTCATTCGCGGCACCCAGCGGCAGGATAACTTTTTCATATGCAGAATATTGCCCAAAATATGGCGTGCGCGCTCAGCACTAATCTTTGTGGTATATGCTAGCTCGAGCACCTTCACTTTGCGGTCAGCCAACACCATTTCATGTATTTTTTTGACATTATCCTCTGTAACCGCATCGGACGGCCTGCCGCTGCGGACTTGATCGGTAGTAGAGTTGCGGCCACCACGATACTCTCGAAACCAATATTTGGCGGTGTAATCTGACGGAGAATTAGCCCCATAATATTTATCCAACTTTTTTTGTTTCCTTCGCCGTTTTGCCTCTCAAAAAATAATGTTTTATGAGAGAACGAAAATCGTTTTTGTCCATACTCAACATGATGCCAAACACGTCAACTACAATCAGCTGTCAAAGCAAAACTAAAGACAGTATCGCACTGAAATTTGGCATGTCTGCCTAAATATATGAACGGACTTCAAGGCACCATAACCTTTTTTGCAGTAGCAGCGCATTCTGGCGGTCAAGGATGTCACTTTTCACTCCATCTAGTAGTAGAAGGATGGACAATAAGGACAAATCTGTAGACTTTAAATCGACGGATATCCGCGTGATAGTCTTGTCTGGTTTCAATATTCACTCAAAGCTTAGAATGTTCTTTCCTACCTTTATTAGCCGTTGAAATGTTTAACGCGTGCACTCGTAATTACATCTAATGCCAGATATAATACAAAAATTTCTCCTTGTATCATTCATACAGGTGCGGCAGAACCGTTTACAGTTGTATGACTTGGTTAGTAAGTGCTGATGCTTTTAATTTGAGTGATCCACAATTTTTATTTGGCCTTTTCGAAACTCGGCTGGAATTTGAGCCTCGTTTGATTTTTGCACCCGATTTTTACGACTTCTGTCGATTTGTTCAGCCTGAATTTGTCCAATATCGGTTTCTTCATGTGGAAACTTTTATGATTGCTTACTTTTAATTAGATCTCCCACTGACATTTGGAAGAATTTCATTTCCATCGGAGTCATATTTCCTTTATATTTCTAGTATTGGGTTGTACCACATGAAATTTTATAGTAAAAATTTAAAAGCCAATATTATTTTTATTTAATCAAAATAGAATCCGTTGGTATCTATGACATTCTTCCAACGTGATACAAGGTCAAATAATCCTTTTTCGTAGAAGTGCTGACTTTCTGAGGCAATAAAATCTTCAAAGGCTTTTATGACCTCTGCTCGGTTCCGGAAGACCTTCTGCCGGCAAAATGGATTCAGATTGCGGAAAAGATGGTAATCCGTTGGGGAAATATCAGGAGAGTACGGCGGATGCGTTACTTGTGACGTATGGGGTCTAGCATTGTCATGCAAAAAGATCGGACCGTGCCTATTGACCAACGCAGGTTGATTTTCAGCCAATTTGGCATGCAATATGTCGATTTCCTCACAACATTTGATAGCGCTTCTCCTGGTTGAAGAAATGAAAAGTGGATTGGTCCTTTCGATGTCCACCAAATTGTCACCACAACTTTTTTGGGTGAAGATCGGGCTTGGGAGTGTGTCTTGGTTTTTCATCTGCATCCAACCACCGCCCAGATCATTTACAATTATCATAGAGTATCCGCTTTTCATCGCAGGTGACTATCCGGTGCAAAAACGGTTCAGTTTGATTTCTAAACCTAGGTGATGCGCAGATTTTCTGGCGCCGTAGTGTTTGGGATTCGTTCAGTTCATGGGATACACTTATCGATTTTCTTTGCCTTTCCTGTGAGAGAAAGGTGTCGACTTATTGTTATTTGGTATACTTTCATGCTTTGTGCAATCTCCCGCATCGATTTCGTTGGGTCCGCATCCACCGTTGTTCTTAAAACATCGTCGTCAACTAACGTTTTCGGCTTCCCACGTGGTTCATTTTCGAGGCTGAAACCTCCTGAACTGACGTCGTATAGTGCGTACGTTTACCGCTACATCCTTAAATGCGTCATTAATGTTTTTCATTGCCAACGACGCATCATGTGCCATTTTAAATTCGTAAAGGAAGAGGGTTCGAATTTGAACTGCCGACAGTGTGGTAAATAACTCCTAGAAAAAAAAATAACGGTACTTATAACGAACTCTAAAATTCTCACACGGTAAGCATACGTGCCACTTTTATTTTATAAAAAAAAGAAAATTTAACATTCTGGCACAGATGTGTTCACGCTAAAACTTCTTATTTCCGACTGAGCGAAAATCGGACATTTCATGTCGTACAACCCAATGCATAACGACTGTCATCATTCATATCTGAAAATTGTTCAAGGTATTATGGGTGAGAATCGGGGGCAGGCAAATTAAAAGAACGAGCGAATGAAGAAGGGACAGGTTGGTCAAGCACCTCGGATCTAGAATCTTGATTAGTGAGGGGGGTTGGATCAGAGAGATTGGTAGATTGGTAGAAGAGGTGGTTGGGTTTAATATATGGGAAGCTAATAAAATTAGGATATTTGTCCGATATGGCAACGTCAGTTGGAACTTGGTTAGAAGACCCAGAAACAAGGTTAAATGAAACTCTGTTTTGAAACGACTTTAAAGGTTTGGTGATAGGATCGAATGGATTTGGTGTAGCGACTCTTGTGTTCTTTATAGATGGTGCAAAAGGGGGAAGGAGTGAGGAAAATCTTGGAAAGATTTCGGTCTTTGTTATGCTATTTGAAAAAGGCCTAGATAGTGGTTTTTTCTATTGCTCCTTTTCACCGGGTGCTAGGTATTCAGCATCATGTCTCCGACTTCCATCGATCAACAGATATTGGGATAGAATTTGGATAGCCTTTTTGTAAGTTATATTTCGCGACATGAAATACTTTTACTAGAAACGATTGGTTTTTATTTTTGTTTAAGGAACATATGACCGGGCAGTAGTTAGAATTGATTTGTCCTATTTATACTTCAGTTATGTGTACTCGTATTTTTTTTAAACTTAAAATGAATTTAAACTTGCTTTTTATTTTATAGGTAAATACAACGGACCCCTGAAGAGTGAACGCATTTAAGCATTTCAACAATTTTCTGCTATAACTTCTTTTCATAATAATTTTAACTTTGTAAAGGCTTTTTGAAATAAAAAGAATTCCACTGAAAATGTGTTTTTAGTTTTGTATAGGAGGATTTTAATTAAAAAAAGGTAAGTGTATCGAAAATGGCAAAGCTCGAATTTAGTGAAATACGTACTATTTTGTTGATTGTCATTTATATCGTATTAGTAAAGAGAAGTTCGGTATACCTTAAAGAGTGAAACTCCATTCTAAATAGTTAACAGCGTAATTAATCGAAGTTTCATATCAATAAATGTACATCTGTGCAAACTGCAGGCTTGATTTATCCGTTCCACCTACAGAGAGAGAATTCTGAAATGAAAATGCCAGTAGATTTTTTTAGACAAATCCAAGAAGAGGATTCTCCAGCATCCTATAGGTGTGTTTTGATTGCTTGCATCATTTGTCAGTGCTTTAATTTACATTTGAGTTTCTCTTGAACACACCTGCAAGCGGCGTTAGTCTCTAAGGAACTAAAATACTAGATTGCGCAAAAGTCAGCACCCTATCGGAAGATCCTATAACTTTTGCAAATGTCAATTCTACTTTGACATTTGTGAAGCAAACAGATCTAAAATACACGTTAATAATAATTGTTACGATTTTTTCCCGGAATAGTTCGTCGGTGGTGTTGGCGCTGCGTGAATTTCGGCGCAGATTTCCCGGTCGGACTCCAACTGGGCAAACACTACGACGCTTAGCAGCTCTGTTAGAAGAGTATGGGACAACACGAGATGCTGCCAGATCTGGTCGGCCCTGTAGCAGCTGTGGTTGAAGACACCGCAAAGGACCCCGTAGCATCGACCAATTGGGCATCAATCGGTGGTCTTTACAGAGAATTTTGGTGAAAGACTCTAAGATGTTCCCTTACAAAGTGGAGACAGTGCGTCAGCTGTTAGCTGTTGACCGCCAAGCGCGTGGTGTAACCTACGCTCAAGCCATCCTGAATCTCGACCACGAGGGAGATAACTTTCATCAGAAATCATCATGAGCGGCGAGACCCATTTCCATCTCTGTGGATATGTGAATAAGCAAAATTATCGCTTTTGGGATATAACCCACGAAAAGTCGTTACAGCCGCTAAAAGTTGCTGGATGGTGTGCTGTTTACGCTGAAGGGGTCTTCGATTACTGTGGCCGGCGAGCGCTACAGAGCCATGTTCAACTACTTTTTCCTTCCTCAATTGGATGAATTAGGACTGGAGAACATGTGGTTCCAACAGGATGGAGCAACTGCGCATACTGCACGAGCCACAACCAAATTCTGAGGGCTGCATTTCCGGGTTGCCTAATCTTGGCGATTTCCACTGGCCAACAAGATCGTCTGATGTAACCGTTCCAGATTTCCTTTTTTTGGGGATTTTTGAAGTCACGAGTCTACGTCAACAAGCCTCAGACTTTTGAAGCCTTCAAATGCGTGAAAAATGCGAGGACATATCGTCGGAAGTGCTATCAAGGGTGATGGAAAATGCCACAAATCGGGCCTGAATGGTCATCAATTCTGGCGGCGGCCACTATCATTTTCTCGGCTTAATGGAAAAAAATTTAAGATATCAAGTAAACATAATGATAAAAAAAATTACAGCCAAAGAACATCGGGTGACAACTTTGGCGCTACCTTGTATACGAGTACTTACACAAAAGATGTGTTCACTGAATGCCACGAATTCGCGGAATTTTTATTGTCCTTCAGCTCGAAAAATAGCAGGCGTCTTGCTGAGCGGTCTTAATAAACGACAGCTTCCGCGATGTTCACAACCATTTCTTCTGTGGTTTTTCGGCGTTATTGTAGTGGGCCTAATACTGTAGGCAGTACTATTTTGTCACAAAAGTTTGCTAAAATAGATTAAAATGAACATCAAAATAATATACATAATGATGTTATTTTTGTCAGAACGAAGTACTTATGTGTTTCTCTTCCAGTCTTCCAGTCTTCTACAATATAAAAAGAAAATTTTGGTGTGATAGTTTCATCTAATAAATCAGGGTCTAATGCCTACTTCTTCATCCGGGAAAAAGCGGTGCAATCGTCAAATTCACGGCAAACATAGCACGAGATGGTGTCATTTCCGCACAGCAAAAGTGCATCGTTAGGATATCTGTACATATTCTATTCTTTGCACCCAGCCAAAGAACTAGTCCCTTGCATAATAAGTTCATTTTAATAGAATACAGTACCAGCAACTATCACGGCAGCGCCAAGTATCTGCAGACTGATGCGAGAGGTAGTGCCTCGCGGCGCCAATAAGCAACCTGCAGTTTTTTCTACTGAGGGATAGCAGGAAGGCCGCTGACCTCTTAGAGACATCGGGAAGAATTCGTTTGGTCTGCCAGCAGTCTGTAGTCATGCCATCTGTAATTGCGCTCATATGAAACTCAACTAGTCCAAACGGAGGTCGCAGGCAGACTCAACGTAGGTTAGCGTCCTGAAAAATTCTCCTTTGAGCCTTGCATAGCAATTTAATCGGCGATTTAATTTCCCGCGACTCCATTGTGACCCGGGACCCAAGCAAGACTCAGTGAATTGAGCCTTCCGACTGCGTTCAATGAAGTCTCGAACTAGCGTCATCCTTTCACGTCAACTGCATTGTTGTTATCTTTTGATTGTTGTCCACAACTGTTGTCGTCGTTCTAGAAGATTCCCACGTCGCTGTTGTTGTGGTAAAGTTGACAGTATGTATGTCGTAACGTATGTTACAATAGTTTTCTTTCATGAGTATCTATTCATTACTGGACAACGCTTTATTGTTTTCTTCACATGTATTAAGTTGTTATCTTGGATACTTTGCATCCTTTAGGTTAGGTTAAAACAGGTATGTGGAAATGCCATCACACAGACACCAGACACCAAAACGGGCCCATCGCGATTTCTGTGGAACCAGTTGAATTTATCTTCAAATTGCAAGAGCCTAAACAATCTCCCTGGTGAAACATTCAAGTTTATTGCAAAAGCCAAGAAGGCATTTCAAGTTCGTGCCGTCTATGTATTTCCTCTAGGTTTTCGAAAAAGTATTTCCCTGAAAATTTTCTTCGACTACGCAATATTGCCTCGCACATAGTACTGTGTGAATGTATGTGTGTTAGGTTTTCAACGGATTGCAGATCACAGCAGAATATGCAAATATCCGTATCTGACAATTTAAGTCCCTTTGCGAGTTTCCGGAGGAGACAGTTTCCTGTCAGGATTCCTATTATTGTCCTAAGCCTGTCCTTGTTTAATTTTATTAACTCCCTAGATCTTTTTCCCTCAAAAAGTGGCTATATAGCTTTGGATACCCTTGTATCCTTCAAGACTTGACCATCTTAGTTTGGCAGTCTTTGTGATTTTTTCCTCGATAGTGCCCCTTACTATGTAAAGAGGGTGGTTTGATATTGGCAACCTCACTATTATCGAGTAGACCTCCTTTTCTTGCAAGCTGATCCGCTTGTTCATTTTCTTTTATACCGCAGTGCCATGACACCCAGCATACTTTCACCTGGTTCTGACTGCCTTCAGCACTTCAGACAGCCCCTGACTATATCGAAATTGATTCTGGTCGATTCCATTGCCTTGAGTGCGCCTTTTCTATCGATGTAGATAGCGATATCTCTTTCGGATACCGATCTCATCTGCTCAGGCGCCCTGAGGACAGCCAGAACTTCTGATTGGAAGAAAATTCTTGCGTCCGGTGGTCTTATAGACTGGGTCTTCTGAGAAGATACCAGAACCTGTTCCTTCCTCTGTTTTTGAGCCATCTGTGAAAATTGCAACTTTTTGCCAGTCCTCCCTCTCCGGATATGTTATATCATATCGAAGTCGATCAACGATGGAATTTTATTTGTTAGAATTGGAATGCATGGTAGTAGCTTCGCTAGGCCCCGCCGTATCCGAAACTATTGCTTTTTTGAAGTAACCCAGATTAGTGAGTCGTTTCGCATTATTGCCAGCAAGTTTTTTGATCTGTAAATCAGCGGTTTAGGTGCAGAAAGGTGTCCAATGCTGCCATAGGGGTGGTGCGGAGCGCACCTGTAATGGCTATGGAAGCCGTTCTGTGAACCGCCGTTAATACTAGTGCCGCCATATGTAAGTATGGCTCTTACTACCACTATATACAGCCAATACACCATAGCAGGTTTTAAGCCCCAACTTTTTTCCTACCGTCCTTTTACAGATGCCTTTTTGATTCTTTCCGCTAAGTTAAGATTCCAATTTAGTTTTTTGTCCAGAGTCACACCCAGATACTACACGCTTTCCGAAAGCTCTCACTCACTCCGTTGAATTTTGGGAGTTTGAATTGCGGTATTTTGTAAAAAGAATCAGTTCCGTTTTGGAAGGGTTGGCATTGAGATCACAGCTTTTTCCCCACGTGCAGATCGCCTTCAGGGCAACCTCCACAATGTCGCTTTAAATTTTTTCCCTGCACTATTATGACCACGTCATCTCCGTATGCCGTAGCACTCATATCCATTGCACTAAGCTTTTTAAGTTATTGATAACCAGCACCCACAGGAGTGGCGATATGAATCCTTCTTGAGAGGGTCCCCGAGGTTACGGACATTCTAATTGAGCTTTGTCCAATAGAACGGTTTATTTTCCTACTAGCAAGTATGTTGCAAACCCAGTTTGTAATGCCCTGTTCCATGTTAGCGTCTACTAGAGCATTTTTAATGGCGGTGCACTCCACTTTATTGAAGGCTCCTTCAATATCGAGGAAGGCAGCCATCGCAAATTCTCCGAAGTGTAGACTCTTCTTCATATTCCCCACCATCTCATGCAGGGTGGTTTCTACAGATTTTCCTTTCATGTATGCATGCTGTGACTCAGTCAAAAAGCCATTATTGCATCTATTCCTAATGTGAATCTCCAATAATCGCTCCAGACTTTAAGCATAAATGATGACAGACTTATTGGTCTGAAATCTTTTGCGGTTATATGGCCCTGTTTGCCAGCTTTGGGTATAAAAATCACCTCAACTTCGCTCCAAGCTATTGGTATGTACTCTATTCTTAGACTGTGTCTAAGAATTTCCATAATTTTTTGGATTGCTACCTGGTTAGCCCACCGTAATTCTTCCCCATTAGTAAGAACACCTATTTCCTCTTCGGAGAGAGAGAGAGAGAGATTAATGTTCTCAGTGTGCCGTAGCATGCCAGCAGGAAAATGGATTTGCACCAGCGTTACCAGAACCCTATGGCTATTTTTAGCTCAGGTTCCGTAATTTTTTCTGAGGTAGCAAGGAATGCTCGCTTCCATTGAAAGCATTTTCCGTAACCTAGAAGCCTCGTCTGTTACCGCCATAGATTCGCAGTACTTCTGCCATGAAGCCCTTTATGACTTTCTAACTAGGTACTTGAATTGTTTTTAACATTCGTAGTACTCTTTCCATATACTGTCGCTTCTGAAAAACCTGACCTCTTTCCTTTTTAAACCTATCTCCCTATTTCACCACTTTGGTTGAGCCCTTTTAGGTGTTCTGTTAGCCATTGTTAGTGCCTTACTAATATTTTCTACCGCCCTATCTAAGTTAACAATATTAACGCAGGTGTATATTTACCACTTCTGTATACTTGACCCAATCAGTCTTCCTAGGATTTATTTGAAAACTACTATACATACCCTGTTATGGAAGTTCACCTTGAAGCGTATCCATCGGTGACCCGACATTGACGCTTCGTAGACTACTTTCCATTCCCTTATTTATAACCCTTATGATGGACGCGTTGTTGCACAATTTCCCCGATCTGAAGTAAGTGAAATAATTTCAATTGCCGGGCTGCCGGCAAAACCAAAAAAACCAAGAAAAAAGCGAAAACCGAATACACGCTACAACAAAAAAACCGAACCACACGGTTGGTGGCTAAGATTCGTGTGACGATCTGTCACTTGGGTATCGAAGAAAAAAAATGCCCTGAAGGGAAATTTGCAATGGCAGCAAATCGTTTGCGGAACCAAGTGGCTGCTCAGCTGGGGTGGGTTCAGGGAAGAAGATATTTCCAAGAAACACTTAATGGTGCAAAGAATAATAAATGTTAGGTGCCATGCACTTTTTGCTTTAAGTGGAAGTGCAAAACCGTATGCGACAAACAAATCGCAAAGGGTTACCGCACAATATTCTATTGAAAAAAAAAATAGACTATAAACTTTTTGTCACTTTATACAATAAATGTACGCTTTATTTGCGGAGGGTTGGCAAAACAATAGATCGTGGAAGCCGGTAGGCGGCAACCACAAACTGTACTTTATACGGTGGTACTGAAGGTGCCACTAAGATTGGACCGCTAGTTGTGGACCTGATACCGAATTACAACGGACGCAAAATTATTTTTTTCCCTTTTTTTCTTTTTTTTTTTATAAAAAGGATTCGCCCGGGAAATTGTCTCGAATAAATAATGCTACTTATCTTGCTTTCTTCTAGAATTCCTGTGCTTCTGCCTGTCCTGTAAGTCCTGACTTCGGCTGTGTTTCCTCCTCACTTTCAGTATATCCTATCCTTTTGTCAAAGCCTCTCGTATTTTTTCCTTTTTTTCTCTTCCTTTTATTTTGCTTTTCTTTTGTTAAAAGTTCTTTTGTTTGTTTTTTACTTTTTGATGGTCAACCAAGAAGTGATTAACCCTATCGCACCGATATTTGCTCGAACCGTAGGTCTCACCTAGATACACATTCATACATCCGTTCAGATGAGTGCAACGGGCTAATTTTGGTCTTTGTGTGCAACGCTCCGCAAATTTGCTGAAGTGTGCCATCGTGCATTGGACCTCCGTTGTTTCCACTCTCTCATACACCCACACATTCGTGTTTCTTTCTTATTTCCCAAATCTGGGGAAATTTCCTCCAAGATTGGGATTTCCCTTTGGACCGAGCTAATATTTCCCTTTACGATCGTTCATTGGGATTGCATTCAGTCTGACACCAGTCAGAAGGAAAAAGATAATTTGCCAATAATATATCCGTTTCTGATAATGATCGGATGGGGTACAGTGAGGGCGAAACAAGGAACTAATCATGAGTCGGGTACAGGAGGGGAATTCTACATCTGGAGTGCTGCCCACTGAAAAACTAAACGAAGTCATCCCGGCGAATCCTTTTGTCAAGAATTAATTAAATGAGATACGCGCAACTAGGGATCCATTCTTTACAACGACTTTTTTTTTGTTACAAGTTTATTTTATTTTATTTTCTTTTTTTAAGGTGATGACCGTCCGTCACCGAATAGAGCATCTGTGGCAGTCCGCCTGGTTATGAGGCTTTATGTATTTATTATACGCAGAGGGTTCCAGACCGTCCATCTGGCTCTAGACGTACAGCATTGGGCTTAACGTTACCGTCCGTCACTCTACGGAGACTCCTGTCTCTTCTTCTCGTGGATCTATTGGTTGTCCCCTCCGACAAACATAAAAGCAGAAAGGCAGAGTTCAAGAACCCACCAATTTTTCCCGATAATATACTTCTCCAAGGAGACAATGGACATAAAGTGAGCGGGTGGGGTAGAAAGTGGATCGGGCAGGAGGGACCGTGATGGAGCGGATATGCCTCATAAGCCTAAGGAAACTACCCGATAGGAAAGACAACACAACACAAGGGCAAGAGCCGACGACTTTGTGAATGGCTCTTCTTCACTAAAACGTTGGACGCTGGTCTCGCGACTTCCTCCAAATAATTACTTCAACGGACCGACCATCCGACCTGCTGTGGTTGATCCTTCAAGATAATTGGAGGGTGCACCAATGGCTAATGGACCCATGGCTGCCCACCACCCTTCTAGGATTTTGAAGAACCACGGAAAAGAATGTGGATAAGTGAAGTCGAGAGGAGAGGGAAAGAGTAGGACTTGTTGTTGTAAATTTTGTCGCAACGGTGTGTTTCACAGCCCAGCACCAGCGTCTAATCTTTCTGAATCATAGGGGAAGTAGGCCTATTGTCAGAGTGAAGTCATCAAAGAATCCCTTATGAGGTATTACCTGTGATCACTTGAATCTGTCTGCTGCTTAATTGTAGTACTTAGTTGTTTTGTGGCAAACGCCTGACATAAAGTTTTTGGCTTGTCTATCTCCTTCGGTTTCTCTCCAGAAATGAAGCTTCTTTAATACTCCCTTGAATTGGGACACGGATCCTTTTTTGTCTATGTCCTGGCACCCAAATTAGATGGACTTTATTTATGTTGGCGAGTAATTGTTGGAGTTGAAGGCAATCGCAGACCAGTTTTGATCTTATTTCAAAGGCGTTAATGGCAAGTAGGGCTGCTCTGCTGTCGGAGAGAATGTAAATGTTTTTATTTGTTATATCTTTGTTTAGATTCTCTCGAATGTAAAGCTCTATTGCGTGGATCTCAGTCCGAAATACGGAGCTGCTTGTATCCATACGGGCATGTATGGATGGCTTAGTGTGAGGACCGTATACTCCGGCTCCAACTCCTCCATTTGTTTTGAATTCGTCTGTGTACCATGTATGTGAGTCCTTGACAAATGTTGGTTTTTCCTGTTCCCAGTTAAGAC
The DNA here is from genome assembly GCA_963966105.1 of Volucella zonaria. NCBI lineage: Eukaryota > Metazoa > Arthropoda > Insecta > Diptera > Syrphidae > Volucella > Volucella zonaria. Next base: position 124,374,878 of record OZ014531.1, read on the forward strand.
GGTCTGGAAGTGTAACCTTAAATTTGTGCCGAAAGTTATATCGTGGTAGACATTTGTCTATTTAGTGTATTCCAAGTAGTTAATTTTTCCTGAATTCATGAAGAATTGGATTGCAGTATGAACTGCTTTGAATTTGATTCATCTTCTGTGATGAGCATGTAGGCATTTACCATTGCTTCTTTCATGAGTTAAAGATGAAGTGGTGGGATGTTTAGGAAAACTTCAAGCGCAGCTGTTGGTGCGGTTTTCATTGCACCAGTTGCACAGACCCAGGCTAGTCTCTGTAATTTGTTGAGTTTGGCCTGTGTAGACCTCGACGTTTCCACCAAATGGTGGCTGGATACGAGGTGATAAGTCTCGTTATTGCCATATACATCCATAGTGGCATTTTGAGATTAAGTCCGCAATTTTTTCCAGCTAGACTTTTGCTGGTCCATAGTGAGGTACTGGCCTTGTCAATAGTCTTAAAAAGATAAGTGTTCCAGGTAAGTTTTTCATCCAGTGTGATACCTAGATATTTGACTTCCATTGAGAACTCTATTGTTTTACAGAAGAGAGTGGCATTTCTAAGTCTTTTTCGCCTTCTTCTCTTAGTGAATTTAACAATGGTGCTTTTTTGGGATTGGCTTTTAGGCCAACTTTGGTACACCATTCAACAACTTGATCCAAAGCCCTCTGGAGGCAATGTCGTCTGTATATCCTTGGACAAAGCAGCCATCATTGCTGAGTATAATCAGTAGTTCATTAACTACGATGGACAATAGCAGGGGTGATAGTACCCCTCCCTGAGGGCATCCTTTCATAGCAATCACACTGAGTTTATTGCTGCCTAATGAGGTTTTTATTGATTTATCCTCTGGCATACATTTTATCCATTTACATGTAGCATCGTCAACTCCCATGTTTTGAATACCTCTATACATAACATATATCTGGGAGAATTCTGTGGTGTCAAATGCTCCTTCTATATCGAGGAAACAACCGACCGATACCTCCTTATCTCTGAGAGATTTTTCAATCCTTGTGGTAGGATTTTTTAGGGCGTAAGTGGTTGATTTTCCAGGTTGATAGGCATATTGGTATTGTTGAAGGGGTTTCATTTGAAGTGCCCCGTCTGTGATATGCTTTGAGGCGAAAGGAAGTGAAGCTGATTGGTCTATATGACTTTGGTAGTTCAGGCGGTCTGCAGACCGCCTATATGACTTCTGGAACTGTCGTCGAGTTTGGGAAGCGTGTTTCGGCTAGGATCCGAAGACTCTGTAGCCTGTTTTCGGCGTATATGACATCAGGTTTTTTCATTTCATTTTCATCGATAGGATTAGTGTACTGCTTTATGAATGTGGTCACAACTTCTGGTGCCGTCAATTGTATGACAGAAGTTTGTCCATGATTCTCTCTTTGACCATCTAATTTCTTGGTTGTACATGATGAGTGTTCTTCTGTATATTTCCCATTCCCCAATTACCTTTAGCCCGGTTGAAGAGCTTTCCAGTCTCTGTTCTGAGTTTGGCTAGTTTTTTGTTCTACCAGGGGGTAAGTCGATTCCCTATTTTTAATTTTTTTTGGGTACGCTGGATGAAAGGCAGTTGTGATTGCCATATTGTGTTGCCGTTAAGTTAGCTCAATATTGTCTATATCTCTGATGCTTATGTTACACCTACCCAGGTTATCCATGAGCTGCAGGCAGTATATAGGTATCAAAGTCTGTGGATTTGGGTTGTCTGTATTTTTCAGATATAATAGCACCTTGGCGATGGTCTGACATTGAGGCTTCGGATGAGACACTTCAATTTTTTTTTTATTTTTTTTTTATAAAATAGTGTATAGAGTAAGAACTAGGACCTCTGTCCTAATGCTGTTTACAAAAGTGTGGTTGCCTTCCTAGTAGAGACTCACCCAGTTTGTTTATGTTTGAGCTGCTCCAGACCGTGTTCTGGGCGTTTGCGTCGCAGCCTACAATTAGTTGCAGATTCTTCTAAGCACGGTAGTCTACCAGTCCCTTCAGTGGCAAGAAGACCAAGTTGCTGGAGTCACCGGGTAGTTAAGTTAAGCATACAACAGCTACTGTTTTACCTGCTTTGGTATGTAACTCAGCTTTTGCAGCTACCATATCCTTATTGGTGTGTTCTAGAATTTGAAAGGGTTTTGTTTTGTTATTAGTTAAGATACATGCTCTGCGTTTTCAGGGTTAGTGGAAGCATATTATAGCTCACCTGAGAGTCATTTTACCTGTTTTTTAGGAATGTATGGTTCTAGGTGATCCTTGTTAAATCTATGGCTGAGGACTGCCGAGGCGGCCTTAGCGTGTTGTAGATTAACTTGGATGCACCTTAGTCCCATTTTAGTTATTGCTGAGTGGTACTGGCAGAGCTGCAAGTATTTGCAGACAGCTCAGGTCTTGGGATGGCATTTAGTGGTGCGGACATGTCTTCTGATGTTCCGGCATTAGAGCAATCATCTACAGACATTGAGATGTCTGTGCCACTTTTTGTTGTGGGCTGGCAATCTATTTGGGTTTTTTGTGCTCCAGATTGTTTTAATGATCTTGCATCAAGCAGTTTTGGTTGTGCATTCGTCCGAAATTAAGGGGCTGTAATCTTCGGAATGGCAGTGTATCTGTAAGAAGTTAAGGAATAGCTTGCACTTTTGCTCCATCAAGCATTTCTTGGACTTTTCGTCAATAGAGAAAGTCACTGTATCACCTCTGCTCCTTTCCTTTGAGACCCTTAAAACACGCCAACCTGTTGTGGAAATGCCAGGATTCTGCTTGGAAGGCTTGCTTAGGCATTTTATCATCGTCTAGGAGGAAGGTAATACAGGTGTACAGTTTGGGGATTTCTCTTCCCTTGTCTTTTGTCTCTGTGTCGTAGCAAGTGATACACAACCAATCATCCCTTGGTGTGCATGCAACAGATTTAAGGCGAAAGTTTGTCCATCTCGATGAGTAAGCATTTTCTTTCTTGCTGAATTTGTTGCACTGACAAGGATTCATTGGGATGCATTTCATTCACTGCAAACTTGCATTGAGTTAATGCGCCCTTATAGGACAGCCCTGATGTCGAATGTCCTGTTGTTGTGTGGCTGGGCGAGGGTTCATTTGGGTTCCAGCTCCTACTAACTTCCTCCCTGCGTTCTTTATTGGAACCTGAGCGAGGTTTAGTATGAGAGGTGTATTTCTCACCTTACCCCTGAGCGCTTGGTTTTCCGAGAAGTCCTATCGTCGTAACCGCATCTGTGCGTTTTTGTAGCTCTGGATGTGGACTGTGTTTTTGGGCTGTTGCACCCTCGGGGAGATCTTTTGATCGTGCAGAGTTTGTCGCTATCTTGAGCTTGTTTCCGTGTATTTCTAAGCATGATCTCTTACCACAATGATATTCTCCGGTGTCATGCCGTCCCTGATCCGGGCTCCAATTGGTCTTCTTTGGGCTCCGGTAAAATAGAAGAACTTCTCATAGTTTTTTACGCCTTTCCAATTTCGCATCACTTGGTATTTTGGTATGTTTTGCGCGTCCATCAATGTGGGTGTGATTAATGGTGGCTTCGCTAGAGATGAGATAGTGTCCTCAGTCTCCATCTCTGTATATGTTGCAGGAGAACGGAGTAGAGCTTCTTCATCTGACTTCGTAATTGTGTTTTTATTTTGTTTTGCTTTTACTAGGTCTTCCATATGTATCCCACGAGTAAAGCGAGAAAGGTTGGTCCGCAATCGCACGGCTCCTTTAGTACCAGAGGGCGCCTGGTCACCGTTGGTGACTGAGCTATTTCTTGGCCCTTAGCCCGGTTGATTATTGGCACGATACGGATAACACAGTAATCCAACCTATGATTGGATCTTAGTTTTCGAGTCACATTTAGTTCTACCAGAGGAGTTTCGTTCGCTTCCCTAGTCTAACCTTTTGTTCTTCTACTTAAGCCGCCCACCTCGGCAAGTAGTCCAATCTTCGGAGCGGTAGAAATTGCCTAGGAAGGTATGGCAAATATCTCATCACAAGCACTATCGTCAGGTTTTAGACCTCCCAAACGATCCAATCCTTCCAAATACATTCGGATATTCACAGAACACGCTTTTTAGTAGCCTACTATTGCTTTATTTGTATTCAATAAAATGTTTCACGAGTATATTCTTACACATAACTTGTTCCACAGAAAGTGGATTAACAGGCTAGCATAACCAGAAGATAAATAAAGTGACTCGCCACCGACCTAAAGTCACCACACCGTAAAACTTTGAAAAGATTACTTCGAAATCTTTGATTCAATCGGAAAACGACACAGCTGGTTCGCGGTTATTTAGTACTTTGGCCAGGGGATTTATCTAATCACTACTAGTGATAAACGAAAAAACAGTGATTACGATGTTCTGGTGGTCTCGCAAAGTAAAATATTTAATTTTAAGCCACTCTCTGTTGTTTGGTAGTCCACCATGAAATCGTTTAGTGCACTCGGGTCGATCTGGTTTCTTGTTGCAATTTTGAAATTGCAATCGGCCATTGCTGAAGAATACCGTCTCACAAATGATGTCTTTCCTCTGATATATAACATCACAATAACTCCATATTTTCTGCCTCAAGATGGAAATAAACGCTTCACATTATACGGCGAAACGGATATCGTAATAAATGCTCGAAAATCGGATGTACGCGAATTTGCTGTTCATGCTGATTATTTGGATTTCGAGGAAGTCAAAGTGAGGTCTGTGACCGGAAAAGAACAAGAGTTTACGACTGAATATAAAGAAGTTACTGACAAACTAATCTTTCGATTGACTGAAGCTATGCCTGCATTTGTGAATTACACATTAAGTTTCAAGTACACGGGAAGAATTTTTGATGGCTATGGGGGGTTTTATCGTATTAATTACACCGATATCGAAGACAAGGAGAGGTAAATATATGTAGCTTATCGATTTATAAATTGTTGATTATGATAAGTAAATTTTATTAAGTAGATATGCTCGTTTTCAATCGGTTTAGTGCTGAATCTGAAGCTGATAAGATTACAGTGGAACAAGCTATAGATTGCCGGTATTTTACACAAGAGTTATTTTTGATTATCTATTTCCATCTACGAGTATGATATCCACAAATGGAGTCTTAGAGGATTGTTTGTAGTTGTCACTAGGTTAGGTTATGATGGTTATCATTAACGTGCACTTATTACTATTTATTTTTATTTTTCACAGGTACGAATACAAATAAATTTGTATTGTCCGGAATATAAAGCCGGTGGACTGTGCCTATATGGCTGTTACTTAAATTTCGTACGATTTACAATTTTTACAAATATTTACAATTTTATATTTACACGGACCTTAAGATTGACTATACATACAGTACTGTGCAAAACCTAAGCAACCATCTGGAGTCAGAACTTCATAGTAAATCTTTTCAACTTACTACCTCACCAAATAAAAAGAAATGGATATGGATATGTATTATGTAATGATGTGTAATAGAGTGTATTTTGAAATTCGCAACTTTTTATAAAAGTAATAATACTTAGATTAAAAAAAAAATGCAAAAACCAACAAAGTAGCCAAATCGAGCTGTGCAAAACCTAAGCAACTTTATTAATATTTTGTGTAATATCCTTTATTTTGAATAACAGAGGCGCAACGACGAGACATAGAAGTAATTAGCTTTGAAAGTGTATCCAGAGATACACTTGCGGTCATAAAAACCGCACCATTGACAAATGATTGAAAAATTGTTAATAACTACGATAATAATTTTTATAATGAAATGAAATTTTTGTTGAGTACTCCGCAGTAGTTTATAAGTATTTCTATCTAATTTAAATCTGTTTATTGAATGTTTGAAAAAAGATATTAACAAAGAAAGAAAAACCAAAAAATTATCAATACCGAGTTGCTCCTCCTTTGGCGGTTATAACCGCTTTTATTCTAGAAGGCATCGAGTTTACTAGAAGTTCAGTAATATACCTTGAAATTTCAGTATTCTATACATGTTCCAGAACTTCATTTAGCTTTTTTTTACTCTCTGGTTTATATCAGTCACCTTACGTTTCATTACATGCCACAAGTGTTCGATTGGGTTTAAATCATCAAACGTTGTCTTGAGCTGAAAATTATTGAAAGACTCTAGTTACTTGTCTGTTTATTATTTATAAAGTAGACATCTAGAAGTTGATTTGTAACACTTTACTTACGGATTTGGCGCGGTGGCAAGATGCAGAATCATCTTGAAAAATGCACTTGTCAGTATACGAATGATTCTGTTCAATTGCTGGTACCAACAACTCCCTTCTCCATACTTTTGAGCGTTCATAGTTCCATTAACAAAGTGCAAAGGGCCCAAAACGTAAAAAGAAAAACATCCCCAAACCATCTGGCTTTGAGGAAACTTCACTGTTTTGATTATGCACTCGTCCTTGAACCTTTCACCTGCTGACCGTCGTACGTATGGCAAATTGTCGGCACATAACAAATTAAATTTACTTTCATCGGACCATATCACACATCGCCAATCATCCTACGTCCAATCTTCGCACTTTTTTGCCCACGTCAAGCGAGCTTTTTTCATTTTTGTGGTTAGGAGAGGTTTTTTCGCTGGTCGTCTTCCATATAAACCTATCTCCCGTAGCCGTCGATGTATGGTTTCGGCGTTTGGATCAACTTGATGAAATCCACTCAGCTTTGCTCTTATACGGACAGCACTTTTAAAGCGATCTTTCATGCTAATTCGTTGTAATACATTGTCCGTCTTCTGGGTTGTTTCACGTTTTCGTCCCGAGCCTTTTTTCCTTTCCAGTGGATCCAAATTTTCTTTTTTCTTCATCATTCGTACGATAGTTGAATGACAGCATCCTATTTTAACCGCAATCTCACGATAGCCAAGCCCTTTTTCGACTAAAGTCAATATTTGAACTTTTTCGTCACGAGTCAGTTGATGATATTTACCAGACATTTCGCTTTTTTTTACTTTTCACCGTCACAACTCAATTCAAACTGATTTTTTTGCACTGAATACGAGGCCGAACTCCGCTATGGGAAATACCCTTCATTAGTATAGGAAAAACCCTTACGATCTGATGTAATTAGGCATTTTTTGAGAACTCATTAGGTGGTGCGGTTTTTATGACCGCAAGTGTATTTTCCCACTCAACTTTCAAAGCATTGAATAGGTGAGACCTGTTGGAAACATGTTGTCCAGCGAAACGCTTTTTAAGGATACCAAACAAGTTTTTGGTTGGATTCAAGTCGGGTGATTGAGCCGGCCAATCAAGGACTTAAATCCCACTATCCAATAACCACTCCTTTGAAACACCCAACAAAGTGGCGTTTCCCAATCAGTTTCCCAATACCGATTCTAGAATGGATTTATATTTGAATCGGTCCATGATTCCATCTATTTCGTAGAATAGACCTACACCTCCTGCCGAAAATCAGGTCCACACCATCGCACTACCCCCACCATGCTTTACAGTTGGTGTGCAGAATCTAGGATTTAGTCGCTGCCCTTTACTACGTCTCACATAACCATATCCCGTCAAAATTAATTAAATTGAATTTTGACTCGTCGCTGAAAAGAACTGTTTTCCATTTTTCAGGAGACCTCTTGCAAAATTTGGCCTAATATGAAAAAAGATTTTAGTTTGAATTATGTTTAAAGAATCTAATTGCACTACCTGTTCCTGAAATGTCTTTTTGTGAGCATCGGTTTTTTGCACGGCCTGTAACTTCGAAGATTATTTTCAATTGCACGTCTTCGCACCGTGCTGGCATCAATGTTTAAATCAAGTAATTTTACGACTTCATTCGAACTTATGAACGGTTGTTTTTTAATTATACCACAAATGTTTCTATCCGTTCGACATGTTGTCTTACGCGGTCTACCACCGACATTTTGACTTTCAACGACTCCTGTTTTTTTTTTTTAAACATGAAATAATCGATTTATTAATATTATAACGTTTAACGAATGTTGCCTGAGTATCTACAGACTTAAATTCATCAATAATCTTTAGTTTAAGAGAAGAAGAGTAACTTTGTTGCTACATTATTAAAAAAATATCAATTATGCGACTAACTTAAAAGAAAACTGGTCAAAGACAATCACTCAAGATCAAAGACAAAAATGTAGAACATTTCATGTGTAACCCGACTGGAAAAGTACTGTTAGCTATTTTTTTTTTACAGTGGGTTACAAAGTTGCTTAGGTTTTGCACAGCTCAATTTGGCTACTTTGTTGGTTTTTGCATTTTTTTTTTAATCTAAGTATTATTACTTTTATAAAAAGTTGCGAATTTCAAAATACACTCTATTACACATCATTACATAATACATATCCATATCCATTTCTTTTTATTTGGCGAGGTAGTACATTGAAAAGATTTACTATGAAGAGCTGACTCCAAATGGTTGCTTAGGTTTTTCACACTACTGTATATGGATACTAGATTCAGATTTTAGTCAATAATTTAAATAATTTAGAATTCTGAGGCGGTAAGGAAGGATCAAGCAGCTGGGATAGGGTTGGGATGTTATCAGTAAAGTGGTGTTTAGTAAGTTGACAGGTTTGAAACACATGATGTATGGTTAAATTCTCCTGACAAACGTTGAGTATTTCTGTTGTACAAGTGGGCCTTATTAAACAGTGCATATCACAATCTCACTCTACAGAGTTTAACCGATTGTAGTCGGCTCAAGGACTCATTGTAGAATACAGGCGCTAAAGATGGCTTATGTGTTCTTACGAAGGAACTTGACAAGTCCAGCGGTTTTCTGCTTCCATTTCTTGCGCTTTTTGTAGCCATATTGCATTTGCGAAAGGTGGTATGGAATACACCAAAGGCATATTAATTGCTAGACGGGCACCCGCGTCTGCTTTTTCATTCCCTGGAATGCCTACATGTCCGGGTGTCGATATAACATGGATGCTGGGGGAGTTTAAAGCGATCAAGGAGCGTAGAAAATGAAAAACCGGCTTTTTGCTTTTATTGTTTTGGATGCCGTGTATTGCGCTGAGGAAGTCGGTGCATATTGCTGTTTTTCCATTGCGAAGTTGAACGCTTCTGCTAGTGCCATTACTTCACCAATGAAGGAGTGTTGGTTGGGTATAATAATTTGTTGCGTTATTATTGTGTCAAATTGATTGTCTAGCCTGTAGACACAAAAACCTGTAGTTCCTTCGTGACAGGAAGCGTCTGTAAATAAAATACAATCAAAATTATCCTCTGACAACAATACCAGAAAGTTTTTTTCGATAGACAACCGGCTGCGTGTGTCCTTTACGTGAAGCGCTAAGCGAGTCGTTTATTGGGTGCCGAGGAAAACGCCAAGGTGGTGTTGTTGTCTCATAACTCAGTGGTTTAGCAATAGTGACACTTGCGATTGAGTTGCAGAGTTTTTTCGATTTTTTGGCATTAAGACAGCCAATGATGCATATATTGTGGAGTGGGTGTTTCCTATCATTTAGGTTTTTTGCAATCAATTTAACTCGGGTTATGGTTTTTATGCCCACGAAGCGCATGGTGTTAGATTCTGCCAACAAAGAGTCAATAGGTGTCGATGGTAATGCTCCTAAAGCAGTACGTAGTGTTGCGTTTATTTTTGTTTGTGTTTGTTGGTCATATCTTTTTGTCCAGTTTGAAAATAAGGAGAGTCCATGCTGTGTAGCTCGTCTTATTAGCGTTTGGGCTATATTGATGGCTGTATTATGTTGAGTTCCTTTATGTTTATTCCATATTATTTTGAGCAGGTTGTGAACTTTTGCTAGTTTCTCTCTGGCGATTTTTGCGTTGGCATGAAATTTCCAAGTTTTGGTACAGATCAGACCAACCATTTTACCTCTTTCCAAGAGAGAAAACCTGACATTCTCTATGTTTATTGCTGCATTTGTACAGCTGCGTTTGCAGCAAATGTGTAAGGATTCCATTGTTTGAAGATGCAATTTTGCTTCTGAGTTTTGACACCACATTAATGATTTCGAAACCATCCGCCCTAGGGCTTCTGTCACTTCCTCTGGTTTACCAGGTGCTAAAACAAAGATGTTGTCGGCGTATGTTAAAGTAGACTTGATGAGATGGCTGCCAGCTTCTATTTCGATGAGTAACGAATTGATGTAGGTATTATACATGATGCTGAAATTGGAGATCCTTGAGGGACGACATTTTCGATTGGTGTTATTGTGACCATTGACTTGGACAATTATAGCCCTATTAGACATGAATGAGTAAATTATTCTTGGAAGGTCCCGGTTAATTTCCAATTTTCGAGTTCTCTTATTACTCCCCACATAGTAACCCTTTCAAGGCTTTCTCCAAATCTATGGAAAGGAAGACGGAATGTTTGCATAAAGTCAACTCTGTCTTCACTGCTTTTAGAGCAGAATATGTATCCCTCTGCTTGGTCTGTGGTCGTGGCCAAGTTGTCTACAATTAAGATGTTTTTCCAAGATCCATTGGGAACAGGCTTATCCCAATTATTTTGTCAAATAATTTCGACAAGACTGAAAGGAGGGAAATCAGTCGGAAGCCATTGTGTGGAAAAATGTATGTATCCAACATGCTGTTAGAAAGGCCAACTGATCGCAACATGATTTGCACTGGTAATCGTTTGATTATCTTGAAAGTAACTTTGTCTGACCCCGGCGTCGAACTTTTTGTCCGTTTAAGTGATTCCATGAACTCTGCTAAAGTAATGGGATCAAAACATTTGGTGGTAACGCTGGGAACTGGGGAATTAAAATCCATTTGAAAGGCATTCTTTTCCTGAACGATGAAAGGGGAGTAGTTTCTGTCAGAGTAGTATCCAGCGCTGTGCTATTTCAGCGGGGTCTGTCACAGCGGTGTTGTTATGTTTGATAGAAGTAATTCGGTGATGTGCTCGGTTACCATGCATCACTTCAACCTTGCTCCAAAGTGTCCTGGAATCCAAAGAGGGATTGCGTGAACCCAAGAAGTTTGACCACGCTTCGGCCTTGACTACCCGTACCGTGCGTTTTATTACGGCGGCTAAGGGGCGATAGGCAATTTCATTTATGGTATTTGGATGCCTTTTTAGGTGGAGCCATGCCTTTTCTTTTTCCTTGGTCAACTGTTTTATTTGCGAATTAAACCAAACAAGTCTTCGCAACGAAGACTTATGAGGGGGATGCGAAGAAAAAATGGATGCTGCCGCTGCTCATCTGGCCGGTTTGGGGTTCCAACTTAGCTTTTTTCTGGACATAATTGAGTCTCAGAGTCTCTTCCTGCCAGTCGGGAGGCCAGTCCGCATCCTTTAATCAAACTATGGTCTCGTAGTTTTAGTTCTTACACCAACAGAAATTTAATGATACGTCGAAGAGAACCATAAAGGCGGAAGCAATACGCGCACAGGATGAGGGTGCTTCCTATTCACCTAATGCAGTAGTGGGCCAGCTGCGCAATATGTTGCCGACAGAGAATGTTAGTGCTGTGGATATAGAAGATGCTGCTGCTATTCTGGAGGATGCTACGCATATGGGTGCTGAGGGTATTGTTACCGCTGCCATGAGTACGAAACTTGATCTTAACCTAAATAAGGACCACGATGCGCTGATCTGACATCCAGAAAAAATGAAGATTATGATTTTGCGTCAAGAATTAAAGGCTCCAGAAGATTCCGGCATATCATTGCATCGTCTCTCCATCGCCAATATTGAGTCCATTGTTCCCATGCCACCAACCTAATTCCCCCGGTTCCACCCAAGCCCCCGCGTCTCTTTCAACTTAACCCCAACCACCCATATTATCCCTTCTCAACCTTCTACGCCACCAAACCCAGCTAGCAATTCATTTCCTAACTTCGACCTTAAAACTGGAGCTGAGTACTCTAATTTTATTAGGTATCCCTACCTTAGGGTATCCCTACATCTCATCCCTCGTCTAACTCTATATCTCCAGCCCTGTTACGAAGGGGAGGCCAAAACCATCGTAATGGTTTCCTTCCAGCAGGAAGGCCTCCCTTCCGACCCTATCAGTCTCAGGAACCTTTATGTCAGTTACCACGAGGGCGGGTCAATAAGTCCTTTGGATTAAAACACAGATTTTTTGATAAAAAAATAATTCTATTTTTCAACGTAGTCTCCCTTGAGCTCTATACACTTTGTCCAACGCTTCTCCAATTTTTTTATCCCTTCCAAAAAAAATGATTTGTCGAGGTCCTCAAAATAGGCCTTTGTTTGCGAGATGACTTAATCATTGGAGTCAAATCTTTTTCCACCAAGCCATTTCTTCAGGTTTGGGAACAAGAAGTAGTCGCTCGGAGCCAAATCTGGAGAATAGGGTGGATGAGGGAGCAATTCATAGCCCAATTCATGGATTTTTGCCATGGCAACTGCACATGTGTGCACCCTTGCATTGTCTTGGTGGAAAAGAACTTTTTTCTTGGCCAAATGAGGTCGTTTTTTTTTCAAATCGTCATTGAATCGGTCCAATAAGTTGGCATAATATTCCCCATTGATTGTTCTTCCCTTTTGAAGGTAGTCAATGTGGATTATCCAACGTGCATCCCAAAAAACAGTCGCCATAACTTTATTGGCTGACAAACCCACCTTGGCCTTCTTTGGCGCCGATTCACCCTTAGAAACCCACTGTTTTGACTGTTGTTTGTTCTCTGGTGTGTTGTGATGGATCCATGTTTCGTCCACGGTTACAAAACGGCGCAAAAACTCCTCCATATTGCGATTAAACAACGCCAAACCTTCCTGTGAAGTTGTTACACGATTGCGTTTGTGGTCGACTGTGAGCAAACGCGGCACCCACCTTGCGGAAAGCTTTCTCATGCCCAAGTGATCATTCAAAATTGAAACCACAGAGCCATGCGAGATCCCTACGGCTTCCACAATCTCTCGCACTTTCAATCTTCGGTCGGCCAACACCATATCGTGAATTTTTTCGATTGTTTCGGGTGTAGAGACTTCAACTGGGCGTCCAGGACGTTCGGCATCTTCAGTGCTTGTACGGCCACAACGAAATTCAGTAAACCACTTTTTTACCATTGAAATCGATGGTGCAGAGTCCCCATAGTATTTATCAAGCTTAGCCTTGGTCTCGGTAATGGTTTTTTTTCGCAAGAAATAATGCTTAATAAGCACACGAAATTCACTTTTTTCCATTTTCTCCTCAAATTAGTGAGTAGTCTGATAAAAATAGCTGTCAAACACAAACTAACTGACGGAGCAATTTTAAATTATGACAGGAGTCAACTGACAGATGCCTGTTGACAGGAGCAGTGTTGCTGTTTCAGTAAAGAGGTCAGAAATTCAAAAAGTCACGGACTTATGTCCCCTCAGAAAGTGGCAGACAACCTCGCTGCAGTCGGCCACTACGTCCACTTTAAGCGAGTCTCACACATACAGCGGTGCCGAGCTGACCACGATAAAGTTTTTCGTCCATAACTTGCCTACTTTGCCAGCACTTAAATCATCCCGCCTAACACCTCCATGCCACAACATCTCTCTTACTTTTTACTACCAGAATGTAAGAGGTCTTCGCACTAAAACCATTGCTGTTCTACGCCAATCGCATGCTCTTCCCTATAATATTTACGTCCTGACTGAAGCCAATCTGATTCCCAATATAAAGAACAAGAAACTGTTCTTTTAATGTTTTTTGCGACAACGATCCTACCCAGCCAAATGATGATTCCCTCCGTCGAGACGTCCTACTGGCGATCCCTAACAGTCTTAACTCCTCTCCCATTACCATTTCTTCATCCTCTAAAGTCGACTTTGTCGCAATAAAAATATCACTCCCCTTCACGTTATACGTTGGTACATCCTACCGGCTCAACCTATTGAATCCAACCAACTTGCTATCTACGCGATCGACCACTTAATTGACCTGTCTTACTCTATTGACGATATCCTTATTTTTGGCGACTTTAATCTTCCTCAGCTACAGTGGACTCCATCAGATGATCAATCGTTTTTCATCTCTTCAAATGCCAACTCAGCTAAGGAATGTCTCTTCTTACATCGCTTAACAGACACAAGACTGTGCCAAGTCTGCGGTATATCCAACGACAGGGGCAGGCAATTATACCTTATTTTCACAACAGATTCGATTAACTCCTCAGTCTCATTTTGCCTCCTATCTCTCTCAACAATCAATAATTACCACCCTTCTACTACTTCTCTCATTTTTTCATAACCTTTCTATCCAGTCCAATCCACCCACAACTCTCTCATCCTACAATTTTCATAAAGCATCGTTTCACAAAATCAGTGACTATCTCAGCAAATCCCCATTTAACTTTCACAACCTAAGTATAAATGATGCCTTATCCATTTTTTATAGAAAAACATTTAATTCTTTTTCCCTTTACGTTCTGTTTTCCCACCTTAAAACATCATCTACTAGTTCTCCCTGGTATAATCGCAAGCTTCGTGCATTACGAAATCAGAAAAACAAGTTATGGGCAGATCCTTTTGCGACTATTCCAACTATCTTGGCGCTTACCTTCATTTCACAATTCCCTTTACCAGCGCTACCTTAACAATGCGCAAGTCGACCTTATAAACTACCCTAAGTCCTTTTTCGAATTTGTTAACTACAAGAGAAAGTCCGATGGCTACCCACTTTCCCTCTCTTGCCTACTGATTTTCTCCAATGACCCACTACTCTCTCACACTTTGGACCCGTCTTATGTGAATGGCAAATTCACTGCCGGATGGACTCCCTGTCATATTTCTTAAACAATGTTCTTCCCCCATTTCCGATCCACAAAAAAGGATCAAAGAACGAAATACCAAACTATCGCCCAATCGCCCAATCGCCAAACTCTCCCATATACGTCAACCAGCACAAATTTCATTGAATTCATATCCTCCGCCCTCTCTGGCCTAGAAAATGGCAACGAAGTCGATGTATTGTAGTTGCAACCGATTTTAGTAAGGCCTTCGATAAAATCTCTCATCGATTAATACTATTCAAATTGTCTGCAATCGGCTTTGATTCCATACTTCGTTTTAGGTCAGCCCACTCGGCTCCATTTTTGGCCACCTCAGGAGTTCCACAAGGCAGCCATCTCGGTCCACTTCTTTTTATATTAACCATAAATGATCTCGATTATAGGACACTCGTCTGTCTCCCTTTACGCCGGCGATACTAAATTTTTCAAAACCAATTCCTCGCCCCAAGATTCCTTCCTCCTTCATCATGACCTTGATAGTTTTTCAGTCTGGTGCCTCAAAAATTCTTTGAAACTCAATATCCCCAAATGGCAATCCTTCACCTTTGCACATAAGCGGCTCCAACCTCCTCCCCGATTATGCTTTCTCCACAACTAACCATTCTCCTCCGTTTAATCTCTTCGCGACCTCGGCATTTTGTGTGATAGGGAGCTCAACTTCCGTTTGCATATGGATGGGATAATCCTTTAAGTCAACTCTGCACTAGGTTTTGTAAAACTGTGGTCCAAAGAATTCACCAACGCATACGTGTCCAGGTCCCTTAATATTATTAATTGCGCAACTAAGTTATCGTTGTTTTCTTTTTGATGAAAATGCAACTTTATTGTGAAAAATGGTTACAAATGAATCATCCAAAGTATTACCCATTGCTAGCTACAACTTTTCCCCATCTTTCTGGCAGAATACCATTACTGTAAAAGTGTTCATCTTTTGAGGCTATCCAACAGACCATGTGCCATCGAACGGAACAAGAAAAAATCGGACGGCGAAATATCTGGGGAATATGGCGGGTAGCGCTTCTCATTTGATCGTTTTCGGGTAGGTTTTACCGGGTTTGCAAACGTGAGGCCATGACTTTTTCGTGCCTCTGCTCGTATTGTGGCCGTTTTTTACATGCAATCGGAAATGGAATGGAAATGGAAATGGCTTGGCTGGTAACTCCTAATGCTGAAGCAAATTCTTCTTGCATTTGGGACGGATCCTCATCGAGCAATGCCTCCAATTCAGCACCTTTGAAGGATTTTGACCTTCGTTTACGCGGACGGTCGTCAACATCGAAATCACTGCCTTCAAAGCGACGGAACCAATCACGGCACGTTGTTTCACTTAGAGCAGCATCTCCGTAAACTTTTTGGAGCTTCGGATGCTCTTAAGCCGCTGTTTGCTTCAAATGAAAGAAAAGAATCAACACTTCCCGCAAATGACGATTATTTGGCATAAAATCAGACCATACGTGACCAGGTTTCGCTATATTACCTTTGCTCGCCCCATCCTAGAATAGGCCAGTCAAGTGTGGTCCTCATATCATCGTGTTCGTATCTCAAGAATCGAAAGCATCCAGTACGGTTTTCTTCGATTTGCTCTTCGAGGTTTGCCCTGGGACGATTCTTTTACTCTGCCCCCCTATCAAAGCCGTCTCAACCTTATTAACTTAAACACCCTTGAGGAACGCAGAGATGCAGCCGGCTTTCTCTTCATTCATCGACTTCTTTTAGTTCACATTGAATTCTCGTCCCTTCACAACTTTATCTTCCTCAACACTAACCCTCGTAATCTACGTACCCCTCGTCCCTTCTATCTAGCAACACACCACACCTGCTATGGCGCGAACGAACCAATCTCCCGTATGCTACATAAAATCAATTCAAACCCTACCGTCTTTGACTTCCCCCGCACCACTCCCTACCACAAATCCGTTCTTCTTCATCACTCCAACCAACCTTACTTCTAAGTTTAAGTTTAAGTTTAATTTTAAGTTATAGCTTCTATTAAGCCGAAAAAATGGAGGCCTCCGCCCCCAGCAAAATTTAAATTAATTAAAAAAAATTACTGGTCTTGGCCGAGATGTTTTTCCAAAATTTTTCAAATTATAGGCGGACAAAGGCAAAACCGACATACTCTCCCTCACAGCAGCTTTAGTTTGTGTTGCATGTATACAGGGCGTCCCCTAATTCGTCGACGATAATTTAGGAAAAGATTCCTGGGCATATTCTACGAGTAAGAAAAAAATCGTTTACAGTAAGGGTCTATCTCCAATGTTGACATCATTTATCGAGGATTTAAAAAAAGGCTTACTTTGGTGGACCCTGACCCATGTTAACGGAAATTGACGTGACACATTTATTCCAAAAAAAGTTCTTCCTAGTCTAGGCATGTCTGTTGCATTCAGACTATTGAGACAGTCAACCGAAGTACACCGCCCCATCGACGTAGCTTCTACAAAGATCTGTTTTTGCCATTGGTAGCTAGTATTTGCAATTTCTACGGCTCATGGAAACCTAGGGCTTCAACCTAACATTTTCCGCTTTAAGACACTAAGTATGAGAGATCCATTTTAATTAAGAACTTGTTTCGGACTAGCTTTTGCTCTTTTATCAATTTTTTATTATCTTTCCCAGATGGATGGTAGCCACACAATTGCAACGTATTGACGCAAGAAAAGTCTTTCCATGCTTCGACGAACCCAGCTTCAAAGCTCGATTCAATATAAGCATCAGTCGTCCAAAGAACTTTAGATCCTTCAGTAATGCTGTCTTACTGGAAACCTCCATTGACAAGTAAGTAAAATTTTTGTATTTTTATAAGCTCAACGCTCTTATTTGTATTTCATTGCAGAAAAGACGCCGATCGCTATGTTGATCATTTCGACACAACACCGCGAATGTCAACCTACTTAGTAGCTATGCTTGTTGCTGAATATATGGAACATGGCCAAGATGACATATTTATAATTTCCAGACCAGAATATTACAACAAAACTGAATTCAGTTTAAACGTGACCAGAAAACTTATTGACCATTACAATCGCCTTTTCGGCATAGGATATGCTGTGCTGGGAAACCCAGTTCTTCGTAAGGCGTCCCTCTCCAAATTCACACACAATGGAATGGAAAATTGGGGACTTATGTTTTACAAGTATGAAAGAGAATATTTTCGTTTGATGCTTGACAATTTTTATATTTTTTTTTCTAACAGAGATGATGTTTTGGTTTATGAGGACAATCATTCGGATTTAACCAACGTGCAGTACACTATGACAATCATATCTCACGAGACATCACATAATTGGTTTGGCAACTCCATCACATTTGAGTGGTGGGGCTATTTCTGGCTAAATGAAGGCTTTGCCAGATATTATCAATACTTTGCAACAAATTCGGTGAGAAAAGATTCTGACAAGGAGATTGTCATTTAGAGTCGTGTCCTTACAGATTTATCCAGAATTCGAGTTAGATAAACAATTTGTTGTCGATCAGTTACATTTGATTTTGAACACGGATGCGTTAAATTCAACTCAACCACTAAGTGAGCCAGATGTGGCATCGCCTTCGGAAATTGCCAGAAAGTTTAGCAGCATAACTTATGTGAAGGGAGCTTCCATCATTCGAATGATTAGCCATGCTATGGGAGAAGAGTACTTTGAAAAGGCTATCCGAAGATACATAAGCAACAAGTAAGTGGAGTCTAGCAATTTAAAAATATCTACTAACCGTCGTGAGGGTATTGTATATTACGAATATTCTTTAAAATTTCGGTTGAAGTGATTTCTCCTATTGAAATGCAATTGCTTTTTAGATTTGTCCTCAAGCTCCTAGGCATTTTTTATCAATGAAGGGCTGGAGCAATACCATCCGATCATTGAGACCAATTCGAAGGAGTTCCACTAAAAGGTCTTTCATTAAGCGCTTCCTATTTTTAAATTTAAATAAAACAAAGTGTGTGTGAGATATCATCGATATTGTTTAATCGCTTGAAAGGCCTATCGATGCCATTATGTATGGAATATACGAGGGTTGTCTGAAAAGTTTGTGAACAATGATACAAGACATTTTTTCTCAAAATTTTTTTTTATTTTTCTACATAGTCTCCTTGTAAACCTACACACTTCTCCCAGCGATGCTCCCATCTCTCTAACCCGTCCAAATAGTACTTGGCGTTTTTCTAATTGATCACGAAGGTGATTGCCTCCTCATCTGACGAAAATTTCTGCCCTCGGAGCGCAGTTTTTAGATGAGGGAACAAAAAGAAGTTGCTTGGGGCTAGGTCAAGCAGTTCAAATCGTAATTCATGGATTTTCGCACTGCCAACCGCTGAGGTGTGAGACGGCGCGCTGTTTGGTGAAACAGGATTTTCTTTTTCTGCAAATGAGTCCGTTTTTCCGCAATTTCTGCCTTCAGCTTGGCAAGTAATGACGCGTATGCTCCTGTGATGGTTTTTCCTTTTTGAAGATAATCGATTAAGATAACTCTTTTACTATCCCAACAAAAAACAGTCGCCATCACTTTCCCAGCCGAAAAAACAGTTTTTGCTTTTTTTGGAGCCGGCTCGCCCTTTGCAGTCCACTGTTTTGACTGAATTTTTGTTTCGGGCGTATAATGGTGGTTTCATCTACAGTAATTAATCGGCGCCAAAACGCGGATTTATTGCGCCTAAACTGCGCCAACAGAGCGTTGGAAATGTTCATTCGAACACGTTTTCGGTCTAACGTAAGCAAACGCGGCACCCAACGCGCGGACAGCTTTCTCATGCCTAAATCTTGATTTAATATGTAACAAACACGTTCTTTGGGCATTTTCATAACCTCTACTATCTCTCTCACTTTAATTCGGCGGTCGTCTAACACCATTTGGTGAACGTTAGCAATGTTATCGTCAGTGGTTGCAGTTTTTGGGCGTCCCGAACGTTCATCATCTCCCAAGCTCTTGCGGCCACGTTTAAATTCAGCTGCCAAAAATTTCACTGTGGTAAATGATGGTGCAGAGTCCCCATATACAGAGTCCAACTCATTTTTGATTTGCGTACGCGTATTACCTTTCAAAAACAAGAATTTCATAACAGCTCGATACTCAATTTTTTCCATTTTCACAAAAAACGCTCACATCGACTCACTCAAACAACTGTCAAATGACTGAAACTTCGGTTAGTAACTGTCAAAAGTTGCGCAAATAGCATTCACTAGCTTTTATTGACGAGTGCCGCTATCTTTACTTTGCGGTCGGAACTTTTCAGACAACCCTAGTACCTATAACATCCTTCAAATGTCCGCTGCGGCTTCTCTGGGTAGCGCGCATCCGAAATGTCCAGTTTTCCATGACTCTGGCGCATAAATCAGGCTGAATTTCGCCGATGGCATGGGTTATGTTGGCTTTAAGGGCCTCTGTGGTTTGTGGCTCATTCGCATGGACCTGCGACTTCAGAAAACCCCACAAGAAAAAGTTTAGCAGGGTCAAATTAAACCATCTCGGTGGCCAGTTCAATTTGAAATTTTGGTGAGGGCGAAGGCCTCCATTTATTCGGCTTAATAGAAGCTGTAACTTAAAATTAAACTTAAACTTAAGCTTAAAACTAAGGTTGGTTGGAGTGGTGAAGGAGATCGGATTTGAGGCAGGGAGTGGTGCGGTGGAAGTTAAAGGCGGTAGGGTTTGAATTGATTTTATGTAGCATACGGGAGATTGGTTTGTTCGCGCCATAGCAGGTGTGGTGTGTTGGTAGATAGAAGGGTCGAGGGGTACGTAGATTTCGAGGGTTAGTGTTGAGGAAATAGAGTTGTGAAGGGATTCGCATTCAATGTGAACTAAAAGAAGTCGATGAATGAAGAGGAAGCCGGCTGCATCTCTGCGTTTCTCAAGGGTGTTTAAGTTAATAAGGTTGAGACGGCTTTGATAGGAGGGCAGAATAAAAGAATCGTTCCGGGGCATACCTCGAAGAGCAAATCGAAGAAAACGGCGCTGGATGCTTTCGATTCTCGAGATATGAACACGACGATATGAGGGCCACACTTGACTGGCCTATTCTAGGATGGGGCGAGCAATGGTAATATAGCGAAACCTGGTCACGTATGGTCTGATTTTATGCCAAATAATCGTCATTTGCGGGAAGTGTTGATTCTTTTCTTTCATTTGAAGCAAACGGCGGCTGAAGAGCATCCGAAGCTCCAAAAAGTTTACGGAGATGCTGCTCTAAGTGAAACAACGTGCCGTGATTGGTTCCGTCGCTTTGAAGGCAGTGATTTCGGTGTTGACGACCGTCCGCGTAAACGAAGGTCAAAATCCTTCAAATGTGCTGAATTGGAGGCATTGCTCGATGAGGATCCGTCCCAAATGCAAAAAGAATTTGCTTCAGCATTAGGTGTTACCAGCCAAGCCATTTCCATTTCCATTCCATTTCCGATTGCATGCAAAAAACGGCCACAATACGAGCAGAGGCACGAAAAAGTCATTCTACAGCATGACAACTCTCGGCCTCATGTTGCTAAACCCGGTAAAACCAACCTGAAAACGATCAAATGAGAAGCGCTACCCGCCATATTCCCCAGATATTGCGCCGTACGATTAGTTCTTGTTCCGTTCGATGGCACATGGTCTGGATGATCAGCAGTTCCGCTCATATAAAGTCATCAACAAATGGCGTGATTCGTGGATAGCCTTAAAAGATGAACACTTTTACCGTAACGATATTCGAGCTGTGCCAGAAAGATGGGGAAAAGTTGTAGCTAGCGATGGGTAATACTTTGGATGATTCATTTGTAACCATTTTTCACAATAAAGTTGCATTTTCATCAAAAAGAAAACAACGATAACTTAGTCGCGCACCTAATAATATAAAGGCATCTGGACACGTATGGGTTGGTGAACTCTTTGGACCACAGTTTTACAAAACCTGGTGTAGAGTTGGCTGTAAGGATTATCCCATCCATATGCAAACGGAAGTTGAGCTTCCTATCACACGAAATGCCGATGTCGCGAGCAGATTGAACGGAGAAGATAGGTTGGTTGTGGAGAAGGTATAATCGGGGAGGAGATTGGTGCCGCTTATGTGAAAAGGTGAAGGATTGCCGTAAGTTCCAAACAATTTTTGAGGCACCAGATTGAAAAACTATCAAGGTCTGCTTGAAGGAGGAAGGAGTCATGGAGCGAGGAATTGGTTATGAAAAATTTAGTATCGCCGGCGTAAAGCGGGACAGATCATTTATGGTTAATAATAAAAAGAAGTGGAACTCAAGAGGTGACCAAAAATGCTCGAGAAAGTTTTTATGACACCATATCAAGAACCTATTTAGATCATCTTGTAAATTTGTCTACAAATTTTTATATCATCGGCATAGATAGATGTGTGGGAGTGCTTTATGACGTCAACTACTACATTAATAACAATTAATGGACCAAGATGACTGCGTTGTGGAATACCAGAAGTGGCGAGATAGTAGCGCGATTTTAATGCAGCAATTAATCCAAGAGGTAAGTCTAGGTTCGAAACCAAGAGCTTTGAGTTTGAATAGAATTAACTTGTGCGAGATTTTATCAAAGGTCTTTCTGAAGTCCGTGGCGATTACATCAATTTCTTTCTCTTGTTCTAATGCGCACAGTGTACTAGAAATAAACTTAATGAGGCTGGTGATCGTTGATCTGCCTTTGAGAAAACCATGTTGGTTGATTGCAAATATAAATTTACATTGAAAATACAATATAGTGGATCACAAACAATACTTTCAAAAACCTTGTGAATGCAGAATAGTTTAACAATGAGGTGATAATGGGTGATATCGTGCTTTGGCCCTTTTTTGTGAATAGGGGTTATAAAAGCGCTTTTCCAGAGATAAGGAAAGAGCCCTTCAGACAGAGATAGTTTGAAAATACTACTGAGGGGATGAATTCAGTTTAGGTATCTTGTCTATGTAATAACAGCGCTGAAGTAATTTCAACTGACGAGGGAGATAATTGACAACAGTTGTTCAGGTAAGAAAAGTATTCAGGATCGGTGTCATCAGATTGGGCCGTAAACAATTGACTAAAGAAGTTCGCAAATAGATTAGTGATGGTTGATGAGTCATCCGAAGATAGATTAGAAGCTTTTAGAGTTGATGGATAGGAATTTTTTATGTTCTAAGATGATGGTAGATTGCATTTGGCTAAGATGTTTTTGGTAACGAGATTCAGTAACTAGGGGGAAGTGATTGTAAGCTAGGAGGCAGTTTTGTTGGTCAAAGTCAAAACCAGATTTAACAAATTGGTGCCATAACCTGTTTCTCTTATTACGAAGTGCATAAAGTTCTAAAGGCGTACAATAGTTTGCCTTATACAATGGAAGATCTTATCGTAAAAGATAACTACAGCAGAATCTACGGTTACGTTGCTGTTTTGTAGAGAACTGAAGTCAACATTTTTGAAAAGCCTCAAGGAATTATTGTTATCATATGAAGAAATAACGAGGAGAGGTGAGTGGAGACGGTCTAATTTCGAAAGAAGCTCAAGACAGTTCGTGATGTCGGATGTAAAGATCAGATCTAGTCTACCGACCCATGAAGTTAGAACTTGGGTTTATTTGAAAAAAGCCAGCATATGTGAGGCAATCTGTGAAGACGATTTCTTTGTTAGAAGTTGCATTTGTGGCAACAAGATAGGATTCTTCATCCGAGTGAGTCCATATGAGATGGGGGAGATTGAAATCGCTGAGAACAATGATATCATCACAAAAGACGTTTGGAAGAGACATGAGAGGCATATGAGGAGAGATCGTTATCGACTTCTGTTGAAGAGATATTTAAATTGTTGTAAAAATCGGCAAAAATTTGACGCAGACCTTTGGGATCAGCAGGGAGTCCTTCCTGTTGGATTGAAATCAGATTTGGACAAGTCGTACCATCGATGGAGATAGAATCGGGCTTATCATGCAAGTAAAACCCTTCTACTTACTTTTCTGTCCCGGCACAGGTGCAGTTCCCTAAAGTCATTGAAGCTGTTTGCTTCTTATTTTTTCTTAACTTCTTCGCTACTGGTTATCAGCATAGACCTTTTACAGATCTTAGTTAAAAGTGTCTCATATATTTATTGCATGTTTAGGCCATACAAATACATCGAAACACCTTTTGATTTCACTATTAAATGGAGCTTGCTAATATTTTTTTTTAACATGTCTAACTAAACAAAATTCTTAAAATCTTTTGAATTTTCTTCTTTCAGCCGCAACAAATCTGTGAAACCATCCGATTTGATTGACGTCCTCAAAATGTTCTGGCCGACTGTACCCAGTGTAGACGTTGATGATTTCTTCCATGACTGGACGGAAAAAGTCGGTTTTCCAATGCTCACAGTTACTTTAGTCAATGACAATCGTAGTGTGACAGTTAAACAAAACCGATATCTTACTAATCATCTAGACGGCAGCAACTCAAGTCTGCGTTACACAATTCCTTTGACATTTACCACCAATTTGGAACGTCATTTTAGCAAGACCTACCCCACCAAGTACTTGCAAAACGATCAAGACGAACTTGTTTTTGAATTGAATGAATCAGCGGATTGGGTGATATTCAACATACAGCAGACTGGTTACTATCGTGTTATGTATGATACTAAAATTTGGGACAGGATAAATGAAGCCCTGAAGGAAGAAAATTGGTCTGGTATTCATGAAATTAATCGGGCACAACTTATTGATGACCTTTTCGCCTTTGCAAGAGGATCAAGGCTGGAGTATGATTGGATATTCAAGTGGCTAGAGTATTTGGAGACCGAACTCTATTACTTACCATGGGAGAGTGCTTTCAAGGGCTTCTCCTTTGTAAGTGCATTTTTGACAGTCGACGAACATATTGACTTTGGCAAATATATAATGGATATGACGAAAGATGTCTTCACCAGACTAGGAGTAGCTGAGATTGCTGATGAACCGATATTAGATACATATAATCGAAAGAAAGTTGTGGATCTTAATTGCAAATATGGCAATGCTGCTTGTAAGGGACAGGTTAGGGCATACTTCGACGCGTATATATCGAGTGGTGTCGAAATACCAGTAAATATGCGCCAAACTATATACTGTAGTGCGATGCGTGATGGTTCGGAAGTCGATTTTTTGAACTTGCTTAGAAAATTCAAGTCACAGACAGTAGTTAAGGAGAAATTGAGGATAAGATATGGACTGGGTTGTGGTCGAAACAAAAAGAATATGGAAGGTTTCCTTGATTTTGTTCTTAAGGATGCTGACGTAGCCATTGGTGATAAGGAAGATGCATTGGCGCCTTTATATAAAGAAAATCCAGAAAATGTTTGGCCAGCCTACGAAATGGTTACCTCTAGATTGGATGAAGTTGCCGAATCGTAAGTTTTTATTTTTGTTGAATTAGAATTTTCGTATCTCAAACATAATATAAAAAATTACGTATTTTGAGCCCCTGCGCGGTTCAAACTTCGATTCGAATCACTTGTAGTTAAGGTATAGATGCGAATTTTCGAACGCAACATCAATCTGTAAGTACAGCAAGAAAATTCACCGCCGGATGGTAAGAATTACAAGAGAAGCTAGTATCAAATATATGCAACCAATGTGATGTTGCATTTAAACTCGTATAGCGACATTGCATAAGAGGATGGGGGTAGTTTCCACCTTTTGTCCGGAGAATCTTTCAACGAAGAGGGGCGATGCGTACTGAAACTGCTAACCGTAGTTGCAACGTGACTACAATTAATTGTGGGGTTTAACAGGTCTAACACCAGATCTGTATATTGTCTGTATATAGCAATCAAATTTTCCATTGTACACGGAATAAGCTTTATAAATCAGTTGATGTTACAGTTACATGTGATGCCTTTAACTGTGTACAGTGTATAACTACCATTTCTTCCACATCCGGGTGTTGCACTTGTGGGTCCTAAATTGTTTAGCATTAGCTTGGGATACTGCGAGAACTGATTCTAATATTCAATTTATACAAACAATTAAGCCTATGCTCTGGTCCAACTGCACTCCTTGTTCCAGGAATGGGCCCTGGACAGACCTTAATTTGATATTTTCTGCTATTTTGCACTTCTTTTTATTCTTCTGTAGTTTTGCACCTACTTATTCCCTCCAGCTCTATGATGGTACGACAGTGCGGTACTATTTTTGTGGCCTTTTCACTTGGTTCAAGATATTACTTCTCGTGTGGTATGACATACTCCTGATGGTTGGTTTCGTATTTTCCTGCTGTCATTTCATGTCGGTTTCAGCAATCAGCGGCAATGCCGCTGACCAGTTCATACAGTTAATAGTTGTATCTCCTTCTCCACTCACTGTCTATGCAGACGGGACCGAAAATCACCCGAAGAATGTTCCTCCTAAAGCACCCAAGAGCACGCTCTTCCATTTTTGATAAAATCCATGCCACTGCGATATGGGATTGGGATTATTACGGTCTTATATAGAGTCAATTTTGTTGTTCGAGAGAGTGCTTTGCTAGTCAATTGCCTTCTTAGACCAAAGAAGCATCGTCTGGCAAGAGTTATTATTCACTTGATCTGAGTGCTGGTATATGTAGATGTCTGAATTGATAGTGGAGCTTAGGTAGACAAAGTCTTTAACTATCTCAAAGTTATATCTGTCTGAGACATCGGTGTTGGGTGTCTCTTCTGGCTGACAGCATATACTTGGTCTTGCCCTCATTGACCCTTAAACCGATCTTCGCCGCTTCCGCCTCAACACTCGCGAACGCTGCTCTTTTCCGTTTATGTCAATATCATCGGCGTATGCGCGTAATGGGACAGACTTTTGAAAAATTCTGCCTCCTGTGTTGGCTCGTAAATTTTGTGCATTCTTTTAAAAATTATGTTAAAGAAATCGCATGACAGCGTGTCGCCTTGTCTAAAACCTTTTTTGATATTAGACGCCTCGGTGAGTTCTTTACCGACTTTGGTAGTTAGGGCATGGATACCAAAACTAGGCATTGCTCTGTAGAGCTCGTCTCTATATGTGATGTGTATCGATTAAGTTCTGCAGCCGGCCAATGGTGGACTTTCCAGGCCTAAAGCCGCACTGATATGGGCCATTAAGGGGGTTTACGGACGGTTTCAGGCATTCACACAATACGGCAGATAGGATCTCGGATGTTAAGAAGACTCTGTATTTGGTGCAGTTTAGAGGGTCTTCTTTGTTCAGGATCGGACAAACAATGCTGAGGTTTCATTCACCGGGCAAACTTTCATCCGATCAAATTTTACAGATAAATTGGGGTATGCTCCTTACAAAGTCTTCATTGTCATTTGCTCCAAGTGGTCACAATTTCGATTGCGTGTTCGGGAGCCTGGCAGTCGGCACCACCAACATTTAAACGAGACCATCAAGCGTCGGTCAACTCTCGAGGGCACCCCTACATTATAACGAGCTCGGCCTCTACACAAAAGCTATCAAAGTATGTAATCCTAATCTAACTTATACGTTGGAGGTGTTACGCAAGTAACGCGTATTGCTTCTCTTTCCCTTTCCTTAAGCCACAAGCTTTCGGTGTACTGCTCCTTGGCATCGATCCTGTCCCTGTCCGCAATTGCGGGGTTAAAACGAAAGAATACCTGAGCTACCTATCTGTCGTTGATTAGTGGTACAATATCGGTATACCATCACTACTTTGCACTAGCCATTTAGCGTAAACATGGAGAAATGCCTCCAGAGGGATAAAGCCTTCTTCGTGTGTACTCTAGTGGCACATTATCTTGAGGTAATATGCCCCAAAGATCAGGTTTTATCGCTCGTCATTACCCTTGCGACGAGCCTTCAAATCACCTTAATTAGGAAATTGTCATTCCAATTTAGTCTAGCTGCCTTGAAAATGAACTTTTTGTTATACTACGAGTATTTTATGTACTCAGACTCTGGTATTCTATACTATCGAAAAGAGGTTATAAAATACTGTCTCTCAAACACACGAATCATTTCCATGTAAGTTGGCACACATTAAACCACATCGGACAACAGTAAGCGATGATTGACCGGATTAGAGCTATCCAGCATACGACTTTCACCCTAAAATCAAGTTGACTGCCTTGAAAGAGTCTTCCTGTTAAAGTTAAAGCCCTCCTGGCCGCAGCCAGATAAGTATAATACTTATCAAGCCAGATACGGAGATACATAACTGCGCTTCGCACAGCTAGTGGTAGTCCATGCTGTCCAATGATGGCTACATTTTGCGAATTATTTCTGGTATTCCAAGGGGCTCTTCTCAATGGGGTTCTAAATAAGACTGTTTTTGAATTTTGGAAATTAATTTTCAATTTTTAATCATTGCAATACTCCTTAACATGAACAAAGTAACGTTGCAAAAGAGTGTTAATGACTTCCTACATTGGTACTTGCATTTGTTCCACTATATACCGGAGATTAGTTTTGACGCCGCATGAATAGTGTCCATTAACCACCTTCTCGAATACTTTGCTAATATTCGGAATTAAACTAATTGACCAACGATTATCAGGTTTCCACCGCTTCCAGGTTCTATCCTGTGGTACATTAATGCCAAGTCCGAAAAGGAATGGTCTGATAGGAAAGTTTGGATATCCGGCATACAACTCGAGTTGGTACTCAATCCTAAGTAAACCCCACCAGTTAAACAACTGGTTGCTCTTGGTATTTGGTGGATTATTTAACCATGTCGCATGTCGAGCGTTAAGATCTCCTGCTAAAAAGTAATAATTTTCTTCCGACTGCAGCTGAAGGTAACTAACAATTTTTTTGAGTTCCACTACAAATTGAGTGGAAAGAAGTGCGTCAGCAGCCCATAGCGACACCATATATGTATCGTACAACAGTTTTTCACTACGAAGACGAATCGTATGAAATATCGTGCCTCGCCTTGAAACCGAATTGATTATCCGGAACTTTGTTTCTGTCCTCAACCCACTTAGGCAGGACTCTATTGATCATCGTTTCAAATACCTTGCTGATATAGGGAAGAAGACTTATCTATTACAATAACATTTCACCTTTGTTAACATTCGGAAAATTTAGCAGCACTGGTATTTTATTTGTTCAAGAAGTGGAATATGTTTTGCGTTCCCTATCATAAGTCCACAAGAATTTTTGCTATCCGCGTTATCTTGCGTTAGGATAGCGCTTCTTGATCTTCTGACACGAGAGCTAAATTCGCTGACATAAGCCTAATATGCCTCTATACCCCTACGGAAGACGAGGACGTCGCCGCCAACGATATATGAGCAATCTCCGAAATATGACATTAAAATCGTATTAGGAGATTTTAACGCCAGGATAGGAAAGGAGGACATCTGGTGGGGCAGCTAGTAAGCATAGTATACACGACACCGCTTCTGTGAATGGAATTTGGCTTATTGGCTTTATGACGGGACAAAATATTGCTATAGCAAGTAGAAGGTTTCCTCATCTCAGGTGAATTGTGCATTCAACGTAAGGCATACTTCCAGTATTCTGAACATCCGAATATTCCGGACAGCTAACATTGTGGGTGGCCGTGGCTCAAGTGGAAGTGGACTGGCTTCCAAACCGCAAGTTTCGGTATTCGAATCCTAACCTCGCCCGAAAGACATTCATTTTTTCAGTTAACACAAATCAAATAAGATGAGTAGTTGACTAGGAATCAACAACAAGCCAACTTACACTAAGATTTTAGTCTCCCCATTAAATGTTGGATGTCACCCAGGGAGCGAAATAACCACTGAGCCCAGACATCTTTCTTTTTCTCTCTATCCCATTTTCCAAAAGATTTAACACATGCTGAAGCATTATAAGTGTATTCATACCCACTTGAGTGTTAAGTTAAGTTCTAAATTGGCTAGGATCACCATCTTGTTGCAGCCAAGGTTCGAATGCGGATTTCCCAAGCGTCACAACAATGAAGAACTACTGTGAGTAGATATAACGTAGAAAAGCTGCAATCGCAAGAGATCGTCAAAATTTTCGCCGAACGCTTATCCCGAAATCTCTCAACAACTCCTATGCCGCCACCATCAAATTCCGAAGACAAGTGGAAACGCCGCCAATATGTCACCAAAGACGCCGAAACTGATGTGCAGGGTTTCACGCGATCACCACCAAGAAATCCCTGGTTTGGTGAAGAATGCCGGCAAACACACGCAGCTAAACCAGAAGCGTACAAAGCGGCGCTGCAACGAAGGATGAGAGCTGGGCGTGGGCGCTACGATCAGAAGAAACGGGAGTGATATTGGCTTCTCAAAAAGTAAAAAAAAGTGTACAAAAAGCGAGTGATCGAAGATATTGAGAGGATATACTTCAGAAACAACGTACGGAAGTCTTACCAACAGTAAAAAAAACGTGTCAAGGCAAGAAGACTATAGGGATGCTGAGAATATGGAAACACTTTTTCTGCAGACTGTATAATGGGGAAGATGCCCATCATCCCGCCATAAGGCATTTTCTATTCAATTTAAACAACGATTTCCAAAATTTCCTTCCACCTGACCAAAATATAGAAAGTATAGCAATATCTAAGCTGAAAAAACAGGCTGAACCTGACAGCTTATTGGGCGAGGTATTCAAAGCTGCTAGCGACAACTTTGCTCATTTCTCAGATCTGGTCAGAAGAGTATACTCGTATCTCAGATGAATGGAATCTCAGCACCGTATGCCCGACCCAAAAAAAAGGAGACACGTTCAACTGCGCATAAAATCTGCTCTAAAACCGTTCGCCAACAACCTGATTGGATCATATCAGTGCGGTTTCGGATCAGGAAATTCCACAATCGATCAAATCTTAACACTCCGGCTGATCCTGGACAACACTCAAGAAGTCCAAATCAATACCCACTATCTTTTCATCGATATGAAAATGTCTAGCTTTGGCTGGGATGCTACCATCAAAGTTGGTAGCGACTCAAACGAGACCTTTGATATCAAAAAGGTTTTAGACAAGGTGACGCGCTGTGATGTGCCTTCTTTAACATCATACTTGAAAGAATTGTGTGGAACTCACAAATGGACACTGGAGGTACAACAGCGAACATGCAGGGCTGTCGTTAGCGCTGCCCAAAATGGGTTTAGCGGCAAATGAGAGCAGAACCAGGTATATGCTATCAACAAGAGGGGACGCACAATATTGACGAACCCGACAAACCGTTAAAATCGACAGCAATAATTTCGAGACAGTAAAGGATTTTGTCTTGGCTCTGCTTTAAATTCTGCTAAGAACACCTCAGAATAAATAAGACGAAGAATCACCCTTGCCAAACGCAGTTTCTTTGGCCTAATAAGGCATTTGCATTGTAAAGCCCTATCCCGAATCACTAAGGAGTCTCTATAGAAGGCCCTGATCACTCCAGTTATATTTTATGCTATAGAAGCATGGGCTCTATCGAAGGCGGATGAAGATATCCTTAGTCGTTTCTTTCTGTACAAGATTTTTAGTCTCAACAGTAGTCTACTTTTGTGTTGGTACAGTGGGTCAATAGTTGCGCTGCTGAACGTGTCTACGAGTACATTATTAGCGTGCTGATACCGAGGTATCATACTGTGCATCGTTCGTTTTACGATCTCGTCCATTTGTTGAAGTACCTGTCAATCATACGGTGGGTGGAGCGAGTTTGAGAAGAGTGCTTTCGTCAATGTTCTGGAAAAGTATGTCCAGCGTATACTACAATAATTGTAGAAATACCTTTGAACAAAACCCTCCAATTCCGCAATTCCGTTGCGAACCGTAATTTCGGTGCTGCGACAACAATGTTGACTGTCATACACGAAAGTGCATAGACAATTTATAGTTTGTTAGTTCGTGCCTGTCAGTCGTATCCGTATCCCGAGTTCGGGTACATAACGCTATGCTGACCCCACCAATTGAGTAGTAGGTTCCCTCTGGTATTTGGTGTATTATTTCTCTGTGCTTGGAGTTAAAATCTCTTTCAATTAGGAAATAATTGCCTTCCGACTCAAATCCTAGGTATCAAGAGAGCATCTTGAGTTCTGAGATAAGTCCATGTACATTCGCTTTACGCTTCGGAGATGGATGTATACGATGCATGTCTCTAGCACCTGGAACCTACGCACTATATGGCTGTACACTTTTTTAACACGCAAGATTTTTCTTATAAAGATCGCAACAGCACCTAGTTGTATGGAGTTGGGTCGGTCTCTTCATACTATTTTATTGGTCTTTGAGGAACTTGAACAGTGTAGCTCTTTGCTCGATCCTTATCTTTGAATTTACATTCAACGCAAGGACTTTAGGGTTCGCTCCGCCATGTTCGAACCCATTAGGACTGCAGGGCCGATAGGCCCACCAGCAGCGTGTAGATTTAGTGCACGCGTGTAGCCTGTTCTTGAATCCAACATTATAGCTAAGCCATTTGACCCTAGCTAGCGTATCAAATGAAGCTTCCGATGCTATATGCGCCGTCGCCGGAGAAGCAATCTTCGCTTTGTGTACCGTGCTTCCATACATGACGCCATTTGAACGTAACTAATTTGGGGAGTGATGGCTGGTGTTTGACTGAGGGCTGGTGGTCGTTTAACATCCAACTTTTGCTGCCGAGCCAGATTTTCTTTCCTTCTGAGCTAGAAGTTAGGACAACCCCTATGTCGTGTTTTCTTCCATAAGGCACACGAAGATCGCTTTTGGCAGACGGTCCTTCCCCATCCAGAACGCATTCGGTTGATGGCTCTTTCCACACATAACTCATCGAGATTTCATTTCGAAATTTGACGATACGGCGTAAAATGTTTTTGCTCTTTAATTTCTCGCAGTGTATGACCTCACAGTTTAGGACTTTAACACTTCTTAGACCATCCACTTTGCTGCTGAGAATTAGCTGGACCAGGAAAAGAAGTAGTTTCCGATTCTACCTTTTTGCTTTAACCGTGGCTTAGCTCCTACGGAAGTGAGTTCATCGCACTCTTTCTCGTTGAGCAGTGCGAACATTGTACAATTGCCTTGCATTGTCACTAGAGCATCATTGCGGCAGAAGTATGTACATATGTATCCACCATAGGCAGGAGGTGCCGCGTATTTTGCAACACAATAGTTGCGCCAGGTTGTTTTACTACTCGTAGATAAATAAGTTATTTTCATTATAAGTAGTATCCTCGAACCAGCAATGTATTTCTCCCAAAAAAATGAGTGAGGTTGCGCTTTCTGTATTGAGTTAGTCAGGATGCCATCAAACACCATTTTTTGGGATATTTCTGTCTGATTAGTTTGTTGGATCTGCAACCAATCTATTAGTAACAGACATAAGTTTAATTTTAAATAAGTGTATATTTATTTTTTAAAGTATTATAATGTATATATTCTTGTAAATTCCTACTTGTGTATTACAATGGGCTGGAGTTTTGATAAGAACATTTAAATAAGATAATTCTTGTAATTTTTGTAATTCCCTTAGTCCTAACCTATTCTCTTTTTTACAGTTTGGATAGCTGGTCAAGCACTGCTAGTTTAATCAGCAGCATTGCCACCCGTTTGACTACAGAGGAGCAACGAGATGTTTTCGATGAGTTTATTGAAGAAAATCGAAGTAAATTTGACGTTTCTGCCGCTACTCTTGATAGTGCTTTGCGGACATTGGAAGGCAACCTCGAATGGGCTGAGTATCGTCTATCCAAGTTACACACTTATTTGAAAGGCCGCAATGGTGCTGGATCAACTACTATTCTAAGTTTACTTGTATTTTTGTTACCTACTCTATTAAAAGTGTTATTTTAGATAACAGCAGCGAAGAGTGTTCCAAAAAAATTTATAGTTAATCTTTTAAACAGGAAAGGACTTACAAATTAAAGCCTACGTTTGTTCCTCAACTAATCACGGATCTTTAATAAATGGTTAACTTCAACTTCTGAAAGTTGATTTTCAACTTCCAGTCATCGCAAAATCGTCTTATCTTATCGAAGTCACGCTGCAAGAGAGTATTAACGACCTCGATTTTTGGACCTGTTCTGTACGCTATCAAATCGTCTGCGTACGCAATAGTATGGGGAAGTGAACCTATTAAGTCGCTTGTATAAATGTTGAATAGGATCGGCGAATTGATCGCGCCTTGCTGAAGACCATTTTTAATTTGAAATATTCCAACAGAGGTCACATCACCATTTTTCACGATGAACTGTCTGTTGGTTAGCATATTATAACGAATGTACAAGAGTGGTTTAGTGATCCCCAGCCTAGTCAGCTTATAGAAAAGACCCTCTAACCATACGGTGTCGAAGGCCTTCTCCAAGTCAACAAGGCAGGCACCAGTACATTGGTTTTTGCCTTTATTCCATTGGATATCGGACACCAGTTTAGACGCGGCATGTGAGATATCATGTCCCGCCTTAAAACCGAATTGATTATCCGGAACTATGTGTTTGTCCTCAACCCACCTAGACAGAGCTCTATTGATTACTTTTTCAATCACCTTACTGATATTCGGAAGGAGACTTATCGACCGGCGATTCGCCGGATTGAATATATTCTTTCCCTTTTTGGGGATAGGTTGAACCACCACTGTTTTCCAATGCGCTGGATAATGTGCATTCATTGCATTATTAAACAGGGTGGTGTAAATGTCCACCGCTTCTAGAGGAAGATGTCGAAGCACGAATACGGGGTAGGTCACCCTCTCTGGTAATGACATTATTTGCCATATTTTCTTCGCTGAACCAGGTGAAACCAGAGCCCTCGGATCGCCAGTTCTCTACTTCATTTCGAATGTAGAAGTCGTGTACCAAGACGCGATTGTCCAGGTCATAATTAGGGCCAATGGTATCAGTGGCCTTGTATATTTCCTGGAAAGTCGCGCCTATGGCCTCAACTTTCTCCTGTGGATCCTCGATCACAAAAAAGTCGTCATCATCAGCGGCCTCATTTGGATCAATACCTACTATTGTCAGTAACCGTTCGTTGTCTGTTGTCCGGGCTATTTTAAGACACTGGAGGTCGTTTTGATTTTTCCTCCGAAATAGTTTATTTATTTGAGGGAACATATTCGGGTTGCTGGTGTTTACAGCCCGAACCCTGTTATTCCAATACAAACTTACAGAAATTCTGTAATTCTCTTTTATTAAAGTTTGAATATTTTTAAACGACGCCTTCAGTGTCCTCATCTCCGGGTCTTGTCTGTCAGTTAACTGTCTGTACAAGTTTTTGAGTCTTGACAGAAGTCTACTTTTCTGTCGGTGCAGTGCGTCAATAGTAGGATTGCGGAAAAGGTCTTCGTTACCGCGGTATTGTAGCGTCCATAGTTTGTTTAATTGTCTCGTCCATTTGTTTTAGGTAATTGTCGATCTCCTCGTTTGACAAATTCCTATTGGACGGTGCGTGGAGCGTATTCGAGGAGAGCGCACTTGTCATGGTTGTGGAGAAGCGTGTCCATCGAGTCTTACTGTAGTTGTAAGAATATCTTTGGACAAACTCCTCCAATTCCGCTATGTCGTTGGGAACTGTAATTTCGGTGCTAAAACCGCAATGGTCAGTATCATACACGAATGTGCGCAGACAGTTTAGCGTTTGTAAATTCATACCTGTCAGTCGTATACGTTCGTCATACAGCAGTAGATCCAAATAAGACCCGCCTCTGGGAAACGACGGGTTATCCGTCGCTTTAAGACCGAGTCTGTACATGACATCGGGCTGACCCCACCAATCGAGTAGTAGGTTCCCTCTAGTATTATTTCCTCAATCTCTGTGTTTAGCGTTGAAATCCCCACCAATTATAAAATAATTCTCCTCCGATTCCAGCCTCAGAAGTCGAAAAAGCGTGTCAAGCTCTGTAATGAATAAAGTAGATTGTGATGTCTCAGGTGCATAAACAGAGGCCAAGTACAGCCGCTTTCCACTACGGAGCGGGATGTAAATGACGACTGCCTCCAACACCCGGAACCTACGCAACACTCCCTTGTACACTCTGTGAAATTTTATACCTTGTTTAATGAAGATCGCGACACCGCCTCCACGTTTGGATCGGGGCCGGTTTCTTCTTCTAACAATATAATTATTGTGCTCCAGTTTGTGCTTATCGGTTAGCTTGGTTTCGCTAGCGAAAAGCACATCAGGAGTTTGGTCTTGTAGCAATTTAAACATCGCGGCTCTTCGTTCGATCCTAATCAGTGAATTAACATTCACCGCAAGGACCTTCAAAGATTGCTCCACCATGTGCGTACCCATTACGACATGTGTTGCGTTAAGCCCGGCAGCAGCGCGTAGATCTGGTCCACCCGCTTGGCTTGTTCTTGCATCTGCTTTTGCAGCTGAGCCATCTGCCCTTGAATTGCGAGATGGCCAGCATGTTAGGTGCAGCTTCCGTTGTTCTCGGCATTGGCGCCGGAGAAGCAACAGTCGCTTGCTGTACCGTAGCCCCCCTACCTGCCGCCTTTTGGGCGTAGGAAATTTGGGGCGTGACGACTGGTGTTTGAGACCTAGCAGGTGAACGTTTGACCTCCACCTTCTGCTGCTGAGCCAGTTTTGCTTTCTTAATATCAACGAACTTAGGACAACCCCGATAGTTTGCGGTGTGTCCCACGTTCCCACATAATACGCACGAGAGCTGTGTCCTATCGGATGCTCCGTCCCTGTCCAGAGCACACTCCTCGGAACTGTGGTTCTTTGCGCACTTCACGCATAGAGGCTGCATTTGGCAGTTCGACGCGGCGTGCCCGAACCTCTGGCAGCGAACGCATTGTATAACGCCTTCGCTCCTTTTTAATTTTTCCCAGTGAACCACCTGGTAGTCTAGGACATTGATACTCCTTAGACTATCCAGACGGCTTTCGGGACTGAGCTGCACCAGGAAGAATGGCAGACTCCGTTTCTCCCGCCTGGCTCTAGCTGTGGTAAATGGCTTTACCCCCACGAACTTGAGTCCTTCGCACTCCTTTTCTTTGAGCAGTGCCAGGATCTCCTCAGGATCAGAAGACGGTTCCAACCCCTTCAGCAGCATCGATTGCCGCTTTTCACACTTCGGTGTGAATGATTAGTGCTCCATCGTCGTTTCCTTTAGAAGCTCTTTCACTTTCGCGTAGCCCTCCACTGTATTACAGTGGATGGCATGGCGATCGTTCCCCAATCTCTTAATATTAAAATTATTACCAATGACCAACTTACACAGGTCCTTGGTAGCATTTACCTCCAATTTATAGGTATTGATAGGAGGCACCTTCTCCTTCTTCTGCTGCTGCTGCTGCTGCTGCTGTTGTTATTGTTGTTGTTGTTGTTGCTGCTGCTGCTGCTGTTGTTGCTGCTGCTGCCGTTGTTGTTGTTGCTGCTGCTGCTGCCGTTGTTGTTGTTGCTGTTGCTGCTGCTGTTTTTGCAGTTGCCGTTTTTGTGGCTGCTGCTGTTTTAGCTGTTGCCGGTGTTGTGACTGCTCCTGTGACTGCTCTTGTTGTTTCTGGTGTTTCTTAATCTTTTGTTGTTGTAGCACTTGTGCTACTTTATTTGTTTGATGTTGTTGTTGTTTCTGCTTTTGAGCAAGTTGCTGTTGTTGGGATTGCTCTAGCTCTTCCCTCTTCTTTCTTACCATTTGCTTTTCTTTTATGGCCAGCACTCTTTGTTTTAGCATTTTTATGCTGCTACTTATGGCCTCCATTTCTTCCTCTTCATCGTCGGATTCGCTTGCGGCCAATGAAGCGAAGTTGTTCCCTTCCCTCACTCCGCCAAGCAGCTTTACAGAGGTCGTTGGTAGCTTCCTCCTTCTCTTTGTCTTTGGCGTTTGGCTTGAACCACTCGAAGCCTCACCTGACATTTCAGCAGATCCCGCTATAGGCATAGCGGACCGCTCCCCACAATCCATCACGTGATGTTAATCCAATACCACACTTTAAATTTATACTTATTTTTATTTAAAAAATAAAAAAATTGTCTGCCGACTACTTGGAGTCGAACCCACGACCTTTGCAGACTCAAGCGAACACACTGTCTCTGCGCTAATTGGAGCCTAAATCCAATTTGTTTAATATCTTAGTTAAGCGTCACTTCTCACTTACAAGTCGAAACACGTTTAATCCCCGCGGAGGTCTATGAACGACTGAGATTTTCAGTTTTCTTGAGAGTGAAGTTCACATGGACAGACTTGTTTTCATTAAGCGCGATTCGCCAAGTCTTTGTCCAATTGTTAATCCCTGTAAGGCAACGTTGCAACTTAGCAGTTGCTTCTCGACGGTTTTAGCTGTTTCCAAAATGGCAGTGTCATCAGCAAATGTGCCTAGCAAAGTATTGTCCGTTTGCGGTGTGTCGCGGATAAAAAGCAAATATAGCAGAGGGCCAAGCACACTTCCTTGCGGCACCCCTACCTTTATTGTCTTAAAATTGGAATATTCGTTTAAGTGTCAGACGCGGAAGAGTCGGTCATCTAGGTATGAACTTAAAATATGAAACAATTGCTCGGGTAGGACTTGTCGAAGTTTATATTTCAGGCCCTCGTGCCATACCTTATCAAAAGCTTGCGAAATGTCAAGGAATGCGCTTGAACAGACTAACTTACACTCCATTGCTCGTTCTATTACATCGGTTATTCGATGCACTTGATCAACAGTAGAGTGTTGTCTTCTAAAGCCAAATTGATGATCGGGTAAGAGGCGATTTGTGTCAATAATCGGTTTAAGACGATCAAGTAAGATTCGCTCCAAGACCTTCGATATAGTCGCGAGGAGCGATATTGGTCTGTATGACTTGACTTCAGTCAGCGGTTTACCGGGTTTCGGATCCATAGTAACTTCAGCAACTTTCCACTGATGCGGTACATGGTGACTTTTATAAGATAGAGCAGGTTTAGCAAACCTTTTTTCTGTAGCGCTTTAAGTATCTCACTTGTAATTAAGTCATATCCGGGGGTTTTATTGGGGTTAAGCGAGTCTACTTGTATTGACATGCCCTGGAAGCACTTCCCCTTCGAATGTCATCCTGGTTTCTTCTTATTGGCGACACGTGTATTTGAGACTTTCGAAGACTTTCAACGGCTCTCCATATGGAGTAATTGGTATCTTTTGTCGCTGTGAGGTTTTCTAAGTAGTTATTAATACCTTTGTTATAGAATTGCTTGATCGATTTTTTCAACAAGTTGCAGAGCCTATTAAAGGATATTTAATCTTGTTGAGCCGAAATTTCATGACACTTTTTCCGCGCTCTTCGTTTCTTCCTTATCATTTCCCTGGTTTCCAGCGGGAGTCTTATACCGATACTGGCAACTTTGTTCGATTCGTGTGGAGTGTTATTCCAGGCCACTTGCTGTATGACTTCCACAAAGTGTTCAACCTCTTTTTCAAATTGATATGGCATTCTGAGCTGTACTTTTAGCTCAGTATTTTCGACAACCTCTATTCGGAAATCTGCCCAGTGAGTTTTTTTGTTGGATAATCTGGGTGGTCTTTGTTTCTTAACCAAGAATTGGCACAAGGACAATTGGAGACTGATCAAAGCTTTCTTGAACTTTGGCGCAACTAGCGTTTACCCCTTTTCCGATAAAGATGTCTATCAAATCGAGTGTTTTGGCGACATCCGAGAGCCAGTACGTCGGTCTGCCTGTTGAGTAAAATTGGCAACCACATTGCATACCAGCTCTGTAGAGAGTTTTACCTTTTTGTGAGATGCATCTTGAGCCCCAAAAGGTGTGCTTCGCGTTAAGGTCGCCACCAGTAATAAAGATTGGTCCAAGAGAGTTAAATAGGCAGTGCGGTTGGCAATAGATTGAGGATGTATACCTGTTAGTTGGCATTCCACGCAAGAATATTGAGCTTCTTTGTCATGATTAATTACACAGATCTGCTTCGAGGTTGAGAAGCCGTTCGACTATTATCTTATTTGTTTTAGTCAGTTCTTCTAGTCTCTCGAGAATTACTAAGAAAACATTTGAGGTATGATCAGGTGATTCACAGTTGGTCGTATTTGCTCGCGCCGGTATTAGCGCGTAAGTTTTTCCACTTTTGACTTGCGCATTGTTATTTTTGACGTTGTTGTTATTGGTGATTTTAGCGGCCATCACGGCGTTTGCTATCTTTGCCTTCTTTAAAGGCTTTGGGGTTGAACCGCTGTTATGATTTCTCGTAGTCGCTGGTTCTACGTTTTTAGAAGGCATCGTTTTGGATGCCGTCGTTTTTGCAACTCCTTCGCCACTTCGCAGCCTCGATGGTTAGCTGGATGTTTTCCCCTGCAGTTGATGCATATCGCTAGGAACTCTTTCGCGGCACTACACTCTTGCGTCAGGTGTTTTACGGCGCATTTCACACAGTGAGGCTGCTTCTGGCAGTAGGCCTGAGTATGGCTGAGTCCCTGACAACGTATACATTGGGGAATCAAACTCGGGGTTTTTCGCGGAGGTTCAATTTTGACAACAAGTCTCAAAATTGAATTTATAGAATAAGTCATTTTTAGGCTTTCGATTTTGTCGAAAGTAACCCTAAAAAGGGGGAACCTTCACCACTGCGCTGTTTTTGCGCAAGTGTATTAACTGCGTCGATTATTTTTAAGGCAAAATAAAAAGCTTTCTTTAGGGCAAGAGGCATGCAAGCCTCTAGCTACCACGCGTATGGGTCTTTCCTCTTTATTTTCGTACGTAGGCCATTGAATCTTCTCGGCATTCAATTTTTGCGAAAGCGAACGGTAATTGTTTGGATTAAGGACATAAACAGTCCATGTATCGTTATTGCGGGATCTTACTCTGTAATCGATTGGACACAGTGATTTCCAGATTTTGTGAAACTTGTTATAGTCCGAGATTCCAAAGACGTTTATTGGCGGCGGCGGTCTTTGTTTGGGTTGCTTTTTTTTTTTATTGGCCTCAACAGTGTTAGAGCTGGCTGCCGTCTCTTTTCGTACAATTTCAGGCGAGGAATCAGCTTTGCGTTTCTTACCTGGTCTTTTTTTAAGTAATCAGTCTGTTTCGCGGGCTAGCCCTTTTTCGTCCGTGTGAAAACTCGAGTTTTCCGGGCGATCAAGTCGTGAATCTGACTCGGTTTTAGATTGCGATCCACGTGTTGGAGATCTCGTAACCCTTGAGTTTTTTTTTTTGAAGGGGTCCTGGTTTGTATTTGTATTTGTATTGTGTTGTATTGTATTTTTAGGACTCATTTTAGTTTCCACGAGTAGCTGAGCAAGGGTAGTCCGTTGCCGACCGTCCACGTGAAGAAAGGTCAAAATCCTTCGAAGAAACTGAATTGGAGTCATTGTCGATGAAGATCTGTGCCAAACGCAAGAAGAGCTTGCTTCAGCATTAGGAGTTACCCGCCAAACCATTTCCAAGCGATTGCATGCGTTGGGAATGATTCAAAATTAGGAACTTGGGTTCCTTATGATTTAAAGCCAAGAGCTCTTGAGCGTAGTTTTTTCGCCTGTGAACAACTGCTCCAGCAGCAAAAAAGGAAGCGTTTTCTTCATCGGATCGTGACGGGTGATGAAAAATGGATTAATTACAGCAACTCAAAGAGAAGAAAGTCATGGGAACTGCCATACGTCGTCGGCTCGGCCGAATATTCACGCTGTAAAGGCTATGTTTTGTATTCGGTGGGACCAGGTCAGTGTTATTTATTATGAACTGTTGAAACCCATCGAAACCATCACTGGAGAACGGTATCGACTTCAATTGATGCGATTGAAGCGAGCATTGCGTTCAGAACGGCCACAATACCAGCAAAGGCACGAAAAAGTCATTCTACAGCATGACGTCGGCCTCACGTTGCCAAACCCATTAAAGCCTACCTGGAAACGGTCAAATGGGAAGTCCTACCCCACCCGCCATATTCCTCAGATATTACGCCGTCCGATTATTACCTGTTCCGTTTGATGGCACATGGCCTGGCTGACCAGCAGTTCGGCTCATATGAAGACATCAAAAACAGGCTTGTTTCGTGGATAGCCTCAAAAGAAGAACACTTTTGCCGTAACGATATTCGAGCTATGCCAGAAAGGTGGTAATGAGTTGTAGCTAGCGATGGGCTAGCATTACTTTGAATGATTCATTTGTAACCATTTTTTCACAATAAAGTTGCATTTATGTACATATATAAAACAAAACAGCGATAACCTAATTGCGCACCTAATAACATAGTGGGACCTGGGCACGTACGGGCTGGTGAATTCTTTGGACCACCGTTTCACAAAACCTAGTGCAGAGTTGGCTTTAAGGATCATTCCATCCATATGCAAATGGAAGTTGAACTCCCTATCACACAAAATGCCAAGGTTGCGAAGAGATTAAACGGAGGAGATTGGTTGGTTGTGGAGAAGGTATAGTCGGGGAAGCGATTGGTGCCGCTTATGTGAAAAGGTAAAGGATTGCCATAAGTTCCAAACAAAATTTGAGGCACCTGATTGAAAAACTATCAAGGTCTGCTTGAAGGAGGAAGAAGTCATGGGGAGAGGAAATGGTTTTGAAAAATTTGGTATCGCCGGCGTAAAGGGAGACAGACGAGTGTTTGATGATCCTATCGAGATCGTTTATGGTTAATATAAAAAAAGGGGACCGAGACGGCTGCCTTGTGGAACTCCAGAGGTGGCCAAAAATGGAGCCGAGTGGGCTGACCTAAAACGAAGTATGGAATCAAAGCCGATTGCAGACAATTTGAATAGTATTAATCGATGAGAGATTTTATCGAAAGCCTTACTAAAATCGGTTGCAACTACAATACATCGACTTCGTTGCCATTTTCTAGGCCAGAGAGGGCGGAGGATATGAATTCAATGAGATTTGTGCTGGTTGACGTATATGGGAGAGTTTGGCGATTGGGCGATTGGGCGATAGTTTAGTATTTCGTTCTTTGATCCTTTTTTGTGGATCGGAAATGGGGGAAGAACATTGTTTAAGAAATATGACAGGGAGTCCATCCGGCAGTGAATTTGCCATTCACATAAGACGGGTCCAAAGTGTGAGAGAGTAGTGGGTCATTGGAGAAAATCAGTAGGCAAGAGAGGGAAAGTGGGTAGCCATCGGACTTTCTCTTGTAGTTAACAAATTCGAAAAAGGACTTAGGGTAGTTTATAAGGTCGACTTGCGCATTGTTAAGGTAGCGCTGGTAAAGGGAATTGTGAAATGAAGGTAAGCGCCAAGATAGTTGGAATAGTCCCAAAAGGATCTGCCCATAACTTGTTTTTCTGATTTCGTAATGCACGAAGCTTGCGATTATACCAGGGAGAACTAGTAGATGATGTTTTAAGGGGGGAAAACGGAACGTAAAGGGAAAAAGAATTAAATGTTTTTCTAAGAAAAATGGATAAGGCATCATTTATACTTAGGTTGTGAAAGGTAAATGGGGATTTGCCGAGATAGTCACTGATTTTGTGAAACGTTGCTTTATGAAAATTGTAGGATGAGAGAGTTGTGGGTGGAGTGGACTGGGTAGAAAGGTTAAGAAAAAATGAGAGAAGATTGGGAGGGTAGTAATTATTGTTTGTTGAGAGAGATAGGAGGCAAAATGAGACAGAGGAGTTAATCGAATCTGTTGTGAAAATAAGGTATAATTGCCTGCCCCTGTAGTTGGATATACCGCAGACTTGTGTCTGTTAAGCGATGTAAGAAGAGACATTCCTTAGTTGAGTTAGCATTTGAAGCGATGAAAAACGATTCATCATCTGATGGAGTTCACTGTAGCTGAGGAAGTTTAAAGTCGCCGAATATAAGGATATCGTCAATAGAGTCAGACAGAACAATTAAATGGTCGATCGCATCGATAGCAAGTTGGTAGGATTCGATAGGTTGAGCTGGTAGGATGTAGCAACATACAACGTAAAGGGACTTGAAAGGGAGTGATATTTTTATTGCGACAAAGTCGACTTTAGAGGATGAAGAAATGGTATTGGGAGAAAAGTTAAGGCTGTTGTGGATCGCCAGTAGATCGACGGGGGGAATTTTTATTTGGGCTGGTAGGACCGCCGTCGCGAAAAACATTAAAAGTAGGGGGGAACAATTCCTGATTCCTTATGTCGGGAATCGGATTGGTTTTAGTCAGGGCGTAAATTTCAAAGGGAAGATGTGGGGTGGAGGTGAGAGGCGTGTCGTATAAGTGCTGGCAAAGGAGGCAAGTCATCGATAAAAAAATTATCGTGGTCGGCTCGGCTTCGCTGTTGGTTTGAGACTCGCCTAGAGTGAACTTTGTGGCCGAATGTAGCGAGGCCGTCTGCCACTTTCTGAGGGGACATGCTAAAAATCTCGTGGTACATGACATAAAGGTTCATGAGACTGATAGGGTCGGTAGGGAGGCCATCTTGCTGGATGGAAACCGTGACGCTGGTTTTGGTCTTCCATTCGTAACAGACCGAGTCGGATTTGTCATGTAGATAGGCAAGAAAGAGACTGGTATATCTTTCTTTCTCTAAGCCTAGAGAGTTTATAGCGACTTTCTGTAGTGCCATTTGTTTGCTGTGTCAGTTTAAAAGGGGGGGGGGGGGATCCAGAGTAGGGTCAGTGGGGGAGGCGGATGGAGACAAATGGTTGGATATGGAGTTGGATGAGTAATGGATTACCTAGGTTTGTAGCCAGTTGTTTATGTAGCTTTTGATGGGGGTAATTGACAACACGCAGAATCGGCGTGGCAACATAAATGTTGAAGCTGAACTTTTTCTGTTCAATTCTTCTGCTCTTTTATTACCATCATGGTCGCTGTGACCTGGAAGCCAGATTAAATGGACTCTATTCGTGCTGGCTAGCATTAGGAGTAGTTTAATGCAATCCCAGACAATTTTTGAATTATTCCAGATAGCAAGTAGGGCCGCTTTGCTCTCAGCGAATTTAAACGTTTTTATCAGTTACAGATCTTGTTAAGTTCTGTCTAATACCCCGTGTATCCCTGTTCCAACTCCTTCATCTATTTTGGATCCGTCAGTATACACACAAGTGAGTCTTTTGTAAACGAGGGATTATTCTGTTTCCAGTTCTATTGATCCTGAGTTCCAATGAAAGCTCTGCCTCTTTGGCGTTAGCCAGACTTCTTTATGTATGTGGAGATGAAGGAGTGGGAGTTTTAGCAGAACTTCTAATGCTGCGATGGGTACTGTTTTCATAGCATCCTTAGTACACATAGTCTTCGAAGTTTACTTAGTCTAGCTTGTGTGGAAT
The DNA here is from genome assembly GCA_963966105.1 of Volucella zonaria. NCBI lineage: Eukaryota > Metazoa > Arthropoda > Insecta > Diptera > Syrphidae > Volucella > Volucella zonaria. The sequence continues at coordinate 124,419,516 of OZ014531.1, forward strand.
TTCGTTTAGTTTTATGCCATCAAATTAGAAATGCATAAGTGGCTATAGGTCTGGCAATTGCTGTGTTCATCCGCAATACCATTTCCGGGTTAAGGCCCCAGTTTTTACGCAGTGGACTTTTGCTGGTCGATAGCAAGATAGGGCAACCCCTAAGAATTTCACTTCTCTCGAAAACTTTATGGTTGTACCAAAAAGTGTTGGATTTCTTAGTTTGTCCATCATGTTTTAGGGTTGAAATTGAATTAAAACTTTTTGCACTAGTTTGCTATGGGAGGCGATCAGAGATTGTTTTATCATATTTACTTCTTACTAGCATTGCAATGCCATCAGCATATCCTTGAATATAAAAGCCGTCGTTTGCTAAATATAATCAGGAGTTCATTGATTGCGATTGACATTAATAGGTGGAAAAACCGCCCGTTGTGGTTTTTATCCTTCTGATATCAGTTTTTTATCCCCTTACATGTAGTACCATCGACTCCTTTGTTTTGTGGATACATTTTGATTTGTGTTGCCGAACGCTCCTTCGACAGCAACCAACCGCATTTTCCTTGTCTTTGAGTGATTTCTCAATCCTGGAGGTTAAACTCTGAAGAGCGTGGGTGATTGATTTTCCTGCCAGGTAGGTAATTGATTGATATGAAGAAGACTTTACTTAAGTGCCCCGTCTCTTATGTGTCTGTCTACGACTTTTACCATTGTTTTGAGGAAAAATGAAGACAGACTCATCGATCGATAGGATTTTGGTAGTTCAATAGGTTACATGGGTATGGTGAGGTGGGTATGCATCTCACGTAATCTCTTTGGAATGTATCCCCAATCATAAATTGTTTTGAAGCTGATTATCAGAAAGAATGTTACTATTTGGGTCCCTTTTTGAAGCATAGCCGGTGGGAAGACTCCCCTTGTTCACTTGCCTTCAACCAATCCTCTCTGGAAGGTTTTATGATCCTTTTCTGGAGAGGATTTCCTGGGGAAAGCGGAATAATAGAGGAGGACGGGAAGCACGTTTCGGCTAAGACCGTTTTTCGTAAAGTGTTATCTGTCTTTTTCAACAGCCCAATTTTATTAGTGTGCTATTTGGAGAGGATTTTGTGGATGCGTGAGCTACTGCGAGTTTCGCAAAAAGTTTTTAAAGGATTCACTTTTAGCTCTTCTAATCTTAAAATTGTATCTGGTGAGGCTATCCCTATATCCATCCCATTCTCCATTTCTGTTCAATCTGTTGAAAAGTTATCTAGTCTTAGTCCTAAACTTTACAAGTTTTTGTTTAGACCACCAAGGGGCGATTCCATTGACCGCTTTAGTTTTTTTTCGGCCAAGATTGGTGATAGGCACTTGTAATTGCAGTGGCTAGGTTGTCACAAGCAAGTTAGAGGCTATCAATGCCTCTAACTACCTTATTGTAGCTAGTCATGTTTTCTATGAATTTTAGGTGTGTGAATCTGATTTTGTATGCTTCTGGAAGTGTAGTTCCCAGATTGACATTGGATAGGATGTGGCAATGATTAGATATTAAAGTTTCTGTTGATACATGCTAATTTTCAATTAAGTTTTTTATAAATTGGGTGCACAGGGAGAGATCTAGGCTATTCCCTTAATTATTAATTTCTGAATTGTTAAAATTCATAAATTCCAAGAGCGACACATCTCTGATGTTTATGTTGGAGCTCCTCCACATTCTGTGTTGAGAAGTCTCATCACATCCAATGATAATTTGAAGGTTCCTGTTGCCACAGTAGTCCAAGAGTCTCTTCACTGGCAGAATCGAAGTGGGTTTAGAGTGCTAGTAGATAAATTTGGATGCAGCTTAAGCCCATGAATATTGAGTTAAGGCGGTGCTGGCAAAGTTACCACCATTTTCAGCCGAAGTGCTGTCTTGCGGCGTGAAGCACGATGAGGATGAATCTTCTGTTGTTTTTGATGTGTGTGCATCGGCTGTATTATCAGGCTGCTTACATGAGCCAGAGGGTGCTTGGGTCTGGGCACCACGGGCATCAATAAACATTGTTGGATTGAACACATGCTGGTTTATGTTGCTGTTCAAGTTCTCGCTCTAAAGTATCGCGTTGGTTTCACAAAGCCTAAAATTTCCTTCAAGATCAATACTCGTAGCCTTTGATCCATAATCCTAGTTAATTTCAATTTTCTTTGCGCTAATAGCGAGCCTAAACATGTCGTGAATGTTATCCAATAATTACGGCACATTTGATCACCACAGTGATCGACACAGGTCGACACTCTTTTCTTATAAAAATCTTATAGGTCTGCTTTGTAACCCAGGAGTGAGGAATATCCAGTCGTTGAATATGGCACAGTATATTGTGATTATATTTGTGAGTTTGAAGATAACAGCTCTCCACTTGTCTCCTACTTGTTCCGATGAATCCACACATAGCTAGTTTTAGAGAGAACTTGGGGTTAGGATATTGGTTACCTACTACTTATACAATCAGTGTTTCATTTTCTTGAGAAGTCTAGAACAAAATTATTACAAACTCCGTTGTTTGGACATACCTTCGGTTGTTCCGTGTGGCTTGGATGCCTCAGTACCTGCGACCATATTTTAATATCCGTCGAAGGTATTGGCATCAGATTGAGCCAAGCAAAGATTTCAGCTTGAAAAAAGGCAAATATAGGCTGAAAGATGCTATTTTAGAGCCATCTCCGAAAATGGAGACAGTCTTATTGAAAATGACTTAGCGTTGTATTTATTCTTTCTTTCCAGGAATTAGGAGCTGAATCTTATGCTGTATCCTGAAGTTAGTTTCAGTAAGTTCAAGATCTGTTGATCGCAGGAAGTTCCGCTATAGCATATACTCGTATGCTCCACATTTAATTCTTTCCACTGCTGAATATTTTCCAGATACTACTTTAAGTTGCACTCTAGACCCCATTACAGTTTCTTGGACAAGTAGAAAGCAACTTGGCAGCAAAATTGTCCTTTCATCTCAGTTTGCACTCTGTGACTAGAATAGGTCTTCGGTATCAGGAACTCAGGGGGATACCATTTTGATTGATTTTTCTTGTACGATTTTGCATCATTGGAAAAAGAAATTCGATTTCCTTCGACTAATTCCGTTTTATAGTCGAGGCTTCTTAGAGAAGGAGAGAAAATACTATTAAGATAAACGCGGTAGACCCTGTCGTTTAAGAATTTATCTGTTACAAATTCAAATGCACTCATATCCGATTCTACTGGCTTAAATTACAAGGATGTAGTCATACTATCCCCCGACTGCGAATGAATGCTGCACACACTGATGTACTCTGTAGATAACCAGGTGAAAATAGGCAGTTGAGAAAGTTAAAAAAGTCTTTTATTATTTTCTATAACAGTAACTCTGACGAATAAGGGGTACCAATAATGAAACTTCAGGAATCAAAAGTAAGCAACATCATTATTAATTTAAGGACAGCAGAACCTTTGACTAAAAAGAAACAACTGCAGCAGATGTAGAAAATGCTAATTGCTCCTAAAGCTGAGAGAAAAGACCGAGTTATGGATCCTTTTATCATTTTAACGGCAATAAACCCGGCCAGAAATATTTGCAGTTTTATTTTTACGAAATCCAGTTTATACAGACTGAAATGAAGTTGCACGAAGCTAATAGATAATTTAAAAGGCGCTACTGCATAGGATATTTCGAATTCATAAATTAGTCAGAAAAGTGGGGAGACTGGACAAATCGTATGTGGCATCCAATTGAAGCCGAACAGTAATCCTTAAATACCAACGCCAGAAGAGTACAGATGAAAGTAAAACAGCAACTATTTCTGACGAAATGGTGCAGCTATGTCAAGAACAACTCAAAGGGTAAAATTACCAAAATTCCGTTCGACCGCGACATAAGACATCGGTGACTCACAAAGCATCAAGTGGCCTATCTTCCTAATAACCATTATTATCTATTACTGCTTTATTTACAGAAGTCCCAAACTGGACAGCAATTCGACTTTTAACGAGTTTGATGCGCTGCCTGAATCTATTCAAAGAATTGTATGCCGGTACCCTGATACTGAAATCGTTATTGTGGGCGATTTCAATATACACAATTCTGGTTGGTTTCGACATTTTGGATAGACAAAACCCGAAGGACGGTGTGTTGAGATCTTCGATGCGGAAAATAATTTGACCCAGCTTGTAAATGAGCCCACACAAATACCAGACGTTGATAGTCATATCGCCAACACCCTGGACTTGTTTTTAACTTCTCATCCTGACAAGTACTGCGTTGATGTGCTCTCCCCTCTAGGCTCGTCGGACTATTGTGTCATATCAGCTAGTTTCTCATACACCCACCACACCGTTAGAGAAAAGATTCCTAAAAGACTAGTACGGCAATACTACTTTATTTAACAACTTCTTTAGGTCATAACGACCAGCTACGTTATGTTTCCTCAATAACGACGTGGATGCTGCTGCTGACATGATCACAGAAACTATTCTCTCTGGAATGAGATGCTTTATCCCTCATCGGATGAAGCGTGTCAAAACAAATGAAAAGGCATGGTATGACTCGAGCTGTAAAGAGGCTGTCAGGGTTAGAGAAATGTTTTTTTGGTCCTACAAGACCCACTTGGCAGAGGAAAATCGAAAAAAGTTTAAAAGAGCCAAAAATGACTGCAACGTCTTTCTCAAGCGTGTTAAATTCCACTACGACCAAAAACTGAGGCAAAAAATACTGCAATGTCCCAAAGGCAGTAAAAATTGTTGGCCGTTCGTCAAAAACATTAGAAATTCTGCGTCATCCTCAATCCCAACGTTCATTTACAATGACATTCCAGCTGTCTGCTCTTTGGACAAGGCCAATCTGATTGCTGCACACTTTACGGCCAGCTCAGCACTCCCTGATTGTGCTTTGTCCCCGCCTACACTTGAGTACGTCACATCTTCAGTGGGACGAATCCACTTTCACACTCGTGTAGAGCAAGAGTACTTAAAGATCTTAATATACATAAATGGTACCGATGGTATATCTCCTCTTCCTCTGAAGAGGTGTTGTTCTGGTAAAAATACTGCGAAAGCTTTTTCATCAATCCTACTCTTTAGGACTCTTTCCGAGTTTGGCATCAGGCTCTTTTGTCGAAAATTCGTGCTTTTGGGATTGACGACTCTCTACTTCAATGGATTAGAAATTACCTTTCGGAACGTTCAATTCAAGTTGTCTTGGACGGTTTCAAGTCTGATGTTCACAAAATAAATGCTGGTGTGCCCCAGGGCTCCGGTCTGTCTCCGACACTCTTTTTAATTTTCATTAATGATCTGTTGTCTGCTATTTCTATTCCTTTGCTGATGGCAGTACTCTTTGCTTTTCATATTCGTTTCCGGACTCACGACCCTGCTCTTCGGCTGTAGAACGGGTACTGCAGTATATTCTAAGCTCATTAAATTCCGATATTAACAGCATAACCAATTGGGGAACTATCAACCGAATGGAAATTAATGCTTCCAAAACTCAATGCTGTCTGCTGTCGTTAAAGCGAAATTTAAACACTTACAACCGAAAAACTTTCCATTCTCGGTTTGTGTGTCAGTGACAACTTACGTTGGAATGACCACATATTCGATGTCGCCAAAAATGTTGCGAAATGTCTAGGTTTCCTCAAGGTATGCAAGAAATATTTTACCTACTCTGATCTGGCCTCAATATATAAGGCATTCATCCGCTCAAAATTAGAGTGCAATGCCCACATCAAGTCAGGCGTTCCTAAAACATCTCTGCACCTGCTAGATAGGACCCAAAACTGTGCGATAAAACTCATAGGTGATACTAATATTAGTCAATCAAATGACACCCTCGAACACCGACATAATGTCTCCTGTCTCACTTTGTTTTATCACTATTTCCACCACCAGTGCCCCATCAAAATCGCCAGCAGCATTCCTCCCATTCAAACCTTCAACCGCAATACTCGTCTCGCTATGAATGCTCATCAGTATATCCTCAAGCCCATTTTCGGACGTACTCTAAAATATCGTGATTCGTTCCTAAGCTGTACAATTCGCTTATGCAATGCCCTGCCGATCTCTGTAGTTCCTGGTCGTTATAACTTACAAACATTTAAAAACAATGTACATCGGTACCTGTCCACCATTTTGCCTCCCGAAATTTCCTTCGCCCGCGCTGTGTACAAACATTTTAAGGGTACAAAAACTCTTTGACTGCGCGTCCATTATACAAAAAAAAAAACAAACTAGCTAATGTTCATGGGTAATTTACGCAAGTTGGAGCCACTTTATACGGCGGTCAGTATAGGGTGTTTAAAGCAGTTCTAAGCTACGACCAGGTGGTGAAAGATATTCCTAATGCGGCAGCAGAGGTATAATGGTGGTAAAAGCTTTTGCGATAGGGACTTTTTCTAAGTGTGGAGTAAGACGACGATGCCCACGGTGACACCCATGACGAACGCGATGGTCAAAGGTTGTTTTAAATAAAAAAATCGTTTTAATAATACTCACGTCTGCGAAAGTTTCTTCCTCCTGCATTTATAAAATAAACTCTAGTATGTGAGAATTATTGTAGCTATTAAATACTTAGACACGAATATATTCATTTCGTCGCTGTCGGGATCATGTAGATCCTATCCATTGTAACCATAGTACTATAGATAATAACTTCAGGTTCTCTGTTTAATCTAATCTGGATTTAATAAAAAAAAATCAATAAAACCTGAGAATATTTCATCCTCTATTCCTTGCCTCCAACAATTTATTTCCTTATAATTGTTTATAAATTTAATTTAGTTTAGAGAAGTTTAATTAATACTTCAGGTCGTTAGGCTTCTTTTGCGTTAGTCTTTCCTTGTAATCGGTCTTTGATCGAACCTTCTTGCAGTTTCAGTTGGATCCACACGATAACATAGTTTGTGATACTTTCAAAGAACTTAAAAATAAAAAGAAATACTTTAGTATACTAGAAAAATATAAAAACAAATATAATTTTTGACTTACGGAGTAGGCAAAACCAAAATTTGACTCTAAGACTTTACCCACTGTAAAATATAAGCCGTTATGCTTTTTCCACAAAAGGAATGATTCAATGCATTCCTTGACATCTTTGACCGGGTATATGTAGTCATATGTGGCAATAAGTTGACAGCAAGTTTTACTCTGAAATACAAAATAGAAATTTATGGGACTGCTTCAAGGAATCGTTTTTTTTTAAATAGGAAAAAGCTCTAGATATGTTATGTATTTCCTTACAGCCAACATCTGTAAACAGGACTTTCCACTTATAATTACTTTGCAACCGATTTAAGGAGTTTGTTTCTTAGGATCTGCTAGTGGAACATTAGGATCCACAATCTGCCACATTAATCCAAATAACTTAAACTTGTGCATAGCGGTAGCCATCCCGGAATAGTAAATTAAAATTTGCGACATCAATTGTGTTAGCCACCGGGTGTTGGCCTTGTTCAACTGGACATGAATTGTCAAAGTTATGAGCTTGAGTATTAAGAAAAATATTAACATCAAAACCTTCTGTCAAAAAGTTGGCGTCAATTAATCAATATTGTCGTCAATATTCAGCATAGTCCATTTCTCACATGAGATATTTCAACTTATTTGGAGCAGAACCCAGGTACTAAAAGAGATATGGATGGGGATAACCACTAAATGTGTCAACGGCAGCTTTCATATCACCGAAGCGGGTTACTGGCTCTGGTATATCGAGTTTTTTTTTTACTCAAGGAGTACTTGGCTTGCTTTGTCCTTCAAATTACGACTTACAGCCACCAGAAAATCCTTATATTGCAAAGCAACAAAATGTCTCCGAGAATAAAGGGTTCACTATTGACCACCCTGTATAACAAAAAAATCTTAAAACGGCGTTTGACAAAGGTCTTAAGTTGCTTTGCTAAAGAGATATTAGGCCAATCTGAGTTTCACAGGATTTTTCACGTTGGTATGCATGTTGTATCTTACACAGGAATTGCCTTTTCCGGGCAGTTTTGGGCAAATGAAGAGCAGCCTCTATCTCTTAAGCAGGACGAACTGACAGCATAAAACCAACCCTTCTGAGTACTTCGGCTTGGTTACCCGTGAATATTCTCTTCAGAGTTGACAGCATCAGCAGCATCCCTACGTTTTTCATCGCTAATAGAAATATACTATCGGTGCCAGGCTATTAAGATCATTAACTGATGCAACAGCATATTTTAACGAGCTCATTCACGACCACAAATCAATGCTAGATACTGGATACGACGGTTTGTACTAGGTGGCGCAAAAATCATCACCCTATCGGAAGATTTTATAATTTTTGCAAATGGCGGCAAATGTCAATTCAACTTTGACATTTGTGAAATAAACAGATATAAAATACACGCTAACAAGGCCCGAATCGCCATACTCCTAAAGAAGGCGGAATAATTGTTACGATTTTTCTTGTGGAATAATTCGTCGGTGGTGTTGGCGTAGCGTAAATTTCGGCGCAGATTTCCTTGTCGTCCGACACCAACTGGGCAAATACTACGACGTTTAGCCGCTAGTCTAGAAGAGTATGGGACAACACTGAGCTGAGAATATCGCAGCTGTAGTTGAAGATGTCGCAGAGAATCCCGGAGTATCGACCATACGACGTGTCATTGGCATCAATCGGCGATCTTTACAGAGAATTTTGATGAACGACTGTAAGATGTTCCCTTGCAAAGTGCAGACAATGCACAGCTGTTAGCTTTGACCGCCAAGCGCGTGTAACCTACGCTGAAGCCATCCTGAATCTCGACCACGAGGGAGACAACTTTTCATCGAAAATATCATGAGCGACGAGGCCCATTTCCATCTCTGTGGATATGTGAATAAGCAAATGTATTGCTTTTGGGGCACCAAAAATCCGCGCATAACCCACGAGGAGCCATTACATCCGATCAAAGTTACTGCATGGTGTGCTGTTTACGCTGGAGGCCTCATCCGGCCTTATTTTTTCGAAAACGCCTCAGAACAAACGACTACTGTGGACGGTATGCGCTACAGAGCCATGCTCAACGACTTTCTTCTTCCTCAATTGGATGAGTACTGCACGAGCCACAGCCGAAATTCTGAGGGCTGCATTTCCGGGTAGCCTAATCTCTCGTTTTGGCGATTTGCACTAGCCGGCAAGATCGTCTGTTTGAACTGTTCCAGACTTGTTTTTGTTTTTTGAAGTCACGAGTCTATGTCAACAAGCCTCAGACTCCTGAACTCTCAAAGAGAAAACACGCCAAAAATGCGAGGACCTATCGCCGGAGGTTCTGGCAAGAGTGATGGAAAATGCCAGAGTTTTAGTTTTAGTTTTAAATGCATTTTATTTTCTAAATCATTAATTCTTACATACTAACAAAAAATGCTTAAATGCTAGCTTAAAATTACTTAACAATCTTACACTAACTTACTGGCCCCACACAGGCACTCTAAGCTACTCTAAACTCTTACATCTATGTCTTTCGACTTTGTTTACATTTGATACTTATATATACTTATTTTCTGTGCTTAAGGCTAAGAAAAGAATTTAACAAAAAACTTAGCATATGGACATAATTTTGTATTTTTTCATAAAAACTTAATATCTAACTTAAAATAAACCTTAGTCTACCTAACCTACCTATACAATACGCACATACACACACATAGACATTATACACAATTACATACATATACTAGTATATACCTTTATATATACTAATATATATATATATATTTCTTAAGTGCTAACCTAAACCTATGCAAGCTGGCCATCGCTATTTACAGAGCAAATAGACTGGTCAGCTCTGCCTCATTAGTGAGGCTGGTCCGTAATTGACGGAAACGACGACGAAACATCTTCTCCATCATTCAACCACCAGAAATGCTGGTGCTGCTGAACGACATCCCTCTTATCGCGATTCCCCACCGCCCTACTGAACCTGAGACGATCCACACTGCCGTGTGCGACGTCCCTGTTGTAGTTGAGTCGCCTGTCCCCAGCTTTCCGAGCGACATGGAAGATTAACGTGACCGCCGATCTATCCTGGATCAACCCTATCTGACCTAGGTAGGGGAATGCTTCCGGTGGAACGAATCCATCATAGCGCACACTCTCGTGGTAAAGGTAATTGGGGTAATAAGTCCCAGATATCAGGTTATTCGTCGAGTTCATTGCTTTTCCAATGTGTCTTCGAGTCAGCTTAATTACGAAGTTGTCCACTCGTATTAGGTTCGCCCTGTTGTAAAGGACCTCATTACGATAAAATTTTTTGTACTCCGACTCTGGTGTTCTGTACAAGCGAAGGCAAGCCCTAAGGCAAGCCCTCTCAAACACCCGAATCTTTTCCATTAAGCTTGCTCGCACATTGAACCACACGGGACAACCAAATACCAGCATGGGCCTGATAAGGGCCATGTAGCAGATTACCTTTACCCCCGCATCGAGTTGGCTGCTATAAAACAGTCTCTTTGTAAGGGCAAAAGCACCTTTAGCTCTGGCCAGAGCAGCATCTACATTTTTGTCAAAATACAGAAACTGATCTAGCCAGATCCCAAGGTATCTGACTACATTTCGACAGGCAAGAGGCTGTCCGTGTTGTCCAATGATCGAGAACATTCGCCAATTTTTTCTGGTATCCCTAGAGGCTCCAGACAACGGCGTCCTAAAGAGAATGGTTTCCGACTTCTGAAAGTTGATTTTCAACTTCCAGTCATCGCAAAATCGTCTTATCTTATCGAAGTCACGCTGCAAGAGAGTATTAATGACTTCGATTCTTGGACCTGTTCTGTACGCTATCAAATCGTCTGCGTACGCAATAGTATGGGGAAGTGAACCTATCAAGTCGCTTGTATAAATGTTGAATAGGATCGGCGAATTGACCGCGCCTTGCTGAAGACCATTTTTAATTTGAAATATTCCAACAGAAGTCACATCGCCATTTTTCACGATGAACTGTCTGTTGGTTAGCATATTATAAAGAATGTACAAGAGTGGTTTAGTGATCCCCAGCCTAGTCAGCTTATAGAAAAGACCCTCTAACCATACGGTGTCGAAGGCCTTCTCCAAGTCAACAAGGCAGGCAACAGTACATTGGTTTTTGCCTTTATTCCATTGGATATCGGACACCAGTTTAGACGCGGCATGTGAGATATCATTTCCCGCCTTAAAACCGAATTGATTATCTGGAACTATGTGTTTGTCCTCAACCCACCTAGACAGAGCTCTATTGATTACTTTTTCAAATACCTTACTGATATTCGGAAGGAGACTTATCGACCGGAGATTCGCCGGATTGAATATATTCTTTCCCTTTTTGGGGATAGGTTGAACCACCGCCGTTTTCCAATGCGCTGGGAAAATGCCAGAAATCGGGCCCGAATGGCCATCAATTGTGGTGGTGGCCACTTAGCCGATATCATTTTCTCGACTTAATGAAAAAAAGTTAGACATCAAGTAAACATAATCCAAAAGTAAAACAAAGTTTTTCATTCACAGGAAATTACAGGCAAAGAACATCGGGTGGCAACTTTTGCGCACCAGTTTCAGTTTTTCAGTTTATATGCATTTTTATTGTATTACTTAATTTACTCTTACTTGCTAGACAAAAAATGCTTAAAAATTAGCTTAATTAACTTAAAATTATCTTATTCTAGCTTACTGACCCCATGCGGGCACTCTAAGTTAAACCTAACACTTAAATTATGTCTTTCGACGTACCTTACTACTATACTATACTATTTCTATTCCTTATAATTAAAACTAAGAAAACATTTTTTTCAAAAAAAAAAAAAAAAACTTAGTAACATGACTTTTTTTATATTTTATTATAAAACTTAAAACTAAAATCCTAAAAACTACCTAAAAATAAGTCTTAATCTACTTAAACTACTTACATCTAGTACATACATATATATATATATACATACTATATATATACTTAATATATAAATATATGTATATATATATAGATGTATGTTCTTTTTTTTTTAATTTTTTATTTTTATTAATGTTTTTTTTTTTTTTGGTTTTTATATATTTTTTTTTCTTAAATCTAACTTACTCCTACTTAAAACTACTTAAAACTATGTGAGCCGGCCATGGCTAAAAAAAAACTTAGGCGACCCACTTTGCTTCACATGAAGCTACCAATCATTGGAGGAATTCGACGACGAACTCTCCCTTCCTTCAACTAGCCACCAAAATTGTTGGTACTGCCGAGCAACATCCCTTATGTCGCAACTCCCTACCGCTCTACTGAACCGAAGACGCTCCGCACTGCGATGTGCGACGTCTCTGTCGTAGTTGAGTCGCCTGTCCGCAGCTGTTCGAGCAACGTGGAAGATTAGCGGCACAGCCAATCTGTCCTGGATCAGACCTTTGCTATCAAGGTAGAGGAACGCTTCTGGAGGAACATAGCCGTCAAAGCGAACTCTCTCATGATACATATAATTAGGGTAGTAAGCCCCGGAGATCAGGTTGTTCGACGATGTCATTGCTCTTGCAATGTGCCTTCGGGTCAGCTTAATAACAAAATTGTCCACTCTTATTAGGTTCGCCCTATTGTACAAGACCTCATTGCGATAGAATTTTATGTACTCAGACTCTGGTGTTCTATATAACCGAAGACAAGCCCTTAGGCAAGCCCTCTCAAACACCCGAATCTTTTCCAACAAACTTGCTCTCACGTTGAACCACACGGGACATCCATACACAAGCATAGGCCGGATAAGGGCCATGTAGCAGATCACCTTCACCCTCGCATCGAGTTGGCTGTTATAAAACAGTCTCCTTGTAAGGGCAAAAGCACCTCTGGATCTGGCCAGAGCAACATTTATATGTTTGTTAAAATACAGATATTGATCTAGCCAGATCCCAAGGTATCTGACTAAATTTCGACAAGCAAGTGGCTGTTCATGTTGTCCGACGATAGAGAACTTTCGCCAATTCTTTCTGGTATCCCTAAAGGCCCCAGACAAAGGCGTCCTAAACAGAATGGTTTCCGACTTCTGAAAGTTGATTTTCAACTTCCAGTCATCGCAATATTGTTTAATTTTGTCGAAGTCACGTTGCAAACGTGTATTAATAACCTCAATCTTTGGACCTGATCTGTACGTAATTAAGTCGTCTGCGTACGCTATGGCATGGTGAAGTGAACCTATCAGATCACTTGTGTAAATGTTGAATAGGATCGGCGAATTTACCGCACCTTGTTGCAGACCGTTTTTAATGTTAAATATTCCAGCGGAAGTCACATCGCCATTCTTCACGATGAACTGTCTACTGGAGAGCATATCAAAAAGAATATACAGAAGTGGTTTACTAATGCCCAACCTGTCCAGCTTGAAAAAGAGTCCCTCTAACCATACGGTATCGAAGGCTTTTTCCAAGTCAATCAGGCAGGCACCAGTGCACTGTTTCTTGCTTTTGTTCCATTGGATATCAGAAACCAGTTTAGACGCAGCATGAATGATATCATGCCCCGCCTTGAAACCGAATTGATTATCCGGAACGATATGTTTGTCCTCAACACACTTAGTCAGGACTCTATTGATCACCTTCTCGAAAACCTTACTGATGTTTGGAAGAAGACTGATCGAGCGGAGATTCGCCGGATTGGAAGTATCTTTATTCCTTTTGGGAATGGGATGTACCACCGCAGTTTTCCAATGCGCTGGATAATGTGCATTATTCATTGCATTATTAAACAGGGTGGTATAAATGTCCACCGCTTCTAGTGGGAGATGTCGAAGCACAATGTTCGGTATTTCATCGGTTCCCACTGATTTCTTACTTCTAAGCGATTCGAAGATCGTTTGGAGCTCTTCCTTCGAAATGAACGGTGGTAATACCCTTTCGTTGGTGATGACATTATTTGCCATATTCTCGTCACTGAACTGGGTGAAACCCGAGTTCTCGAATCGCCAATTCGCAATTTCATTTCGAAGGCAGGAATTGTGCACAAGGACTCGACTTTCCAGGTCGTGGTTCGGGCCAATGATGTCATTCGCCTTGTACACTTCCTGGAAAGTCGCTCCTATAGCCTCTACCTTCTCCTGCGGATCCTCGATCACAAAGAAATTGTCATCATCAACTGCCTCATTTGGATCAATATCTGCTGCTACAAGTATTTGTTCGTTGTTCGTCGTTCGGGCGATTTTGAGACATGGAAGGTCGTTTTGATTATTTCTCCGAAATATTTTATTTATTTGCGGGAACATATTCGGGATGCTGGTGTTTACAGCCCGAATTTTGTTGTTCCAATACAAACTTACAGAATTTCTGTAATTTTCCTTTATTAATGTTTGGAGGTTTTTAATCGACGATTTCAATGTCATGATCTCCGGGTTACGTCTGTCAGTGAACTGTCTGTACAAGGTTTTTAGTCTCGACAGCAGTCTACTTTTATGTCGGTGCAGTGCGTCAATGGTTGCATTGCGGAATAAGTCTTCGTTGTCAGTGTGTTGATACCGTGGTATCGTTTTGTCCATAGTTCGTTTGATTGTCTCGTCCATTAGTCTTAGATATCTGTCAATCTCATCGTTTGACAGATTTCTATTGGACGGTGGGTAGAGCGAATTCGAGGAGAGTGCTCTCGTCAGTATTCTTGAGAAGTGTGTCCAACGCACTCTACTATAATTGTAGGAATACCTTTGAACAAACTCTTCCAATTCCGCAGTTTCGTTGGGAACAGTTATTTCGGTGCTGAGACCGCAATGGTCACTGTCATACACGAAAGTGCGTAGACAGTTTGTAGTTTGTTGGTTAGTGCACGTCAGTTGTATTCGTGAGTCGAACAGCAGGAGATCCAAATAGGACCCGTGTCTGGGAAACGACGGACTATCCGTCGCTTTGAGGCCGAGTCGATACATCACACTGTGCTGACCCCACCAATTGAATAGTAGGTTCCCTCTAGTATTTGGTATATTATTTCCCCAATCACTATGTTTGGCGTTGAAATCTCCGCCGATAATAAAATAGTTGTCTTCCAATTCAAGCCTCAGAAATCGAAAAAGTGTCTCGAGCTCTGAGATGAATTGAGATGATTGAGTAGCCTTAGGTGCATAGACAGACACCATGTACAACCGCTTTCCACTACGGAGAGGGATGTACATGACGCATGCTTCCAGCACCCGAAACCTACGTACCACACGACTGTATATTCTTTTGAAACGCAGTCCCTTTCTTACAAAGATTGCAACACCTCCTCCTTGAATGGAATTGGGTCGGTTTCTTCGTAATATTTCATATCTTCTGTGCCTCATTTTGTGTCTTTTGGTAAGCTTAGTTTCGCTAACCAAAAGTACATCAGGGGCTTGGTCTTTAAGCAACTTAAATAGTGCGGCTCGTCGTTCGAACCTGATCAGTGAATTCACATTCACTGCAAGGACCTTCAGGGTTTGCTCCGCCATGTACGTACCCATTACGACTGGAGGTGCGTTAGGCCCGGCAGCAGCGCGTATATTTGATCTACCCGCGTAGCCTGTTCCTGTATTTGACGCTGAAGCTGAGCCATCTGCCCCTGAATAGAGAGCAAGATAGCCAGCATGTCAGGTACAGGTTCAGGTGCTCTAGGCGCTGGGGCCTGAGAAGCTACCTTTGCTTGTTGTACCGTAGTTCCCCTACCTGCCGCCATTTGGGCGTAGGTAACTTGGGGAGTAACGGCTGGTGTTTGTGTTTGCACGGGTGGACGTTTAACTTCCACCTTCTGCTGCCGAGCCAGATTTACTCTTTTTATGTATTGGAATTTAGGACAACCCCGATAATTTGCGGTATGCCCCGTGTTCCTACATAAGGCACAAGAGAGTTGGCTTTTTTCCGACGCTCCGTCCTTACCTAGAGCGCATTCCTCTGACTTGCGGTCCTTTCCACACTTCACGCATCGAGGCTGCATTTCGCAGTTCGACGCAGCGTGCCCGAACCTCTGGCAGCGAACACATTGTAAAATGTTTTCGCTCCTCTTTAATTTTTCTCAGTGTACAACCTGGTAGTCTAGGACTTTGATGCTCCGTAGACCATCCAGTTTGCTGTTGGGACTTAGCTGAACCAGGAAGAACGGTAGTTTCCGCTTCTCCCTTTTAGCTCTAGCCGTGACAAACGGCTTAACCCCCACGAATTTGAGCCCTTCGCACTCCTTCTCTTTCAGCAGTGCAAGGAGCTCCTCCGGATCAGTTGACGGCTCTAATCCCCTCAGCAGCATTGTTTGCAGCTTTTCACCCTTAGGGGTGTAGGAGAAGAACTCAGTCGTCGAATCCTTCAATAAACTTTTGATTTTGTGGTAGCGCTCCACTGTGTTACAGTGGATCGCATGCCTATCTACACTTAGTCTTTTAATAAAAAAATTACAGCCTATGGCCGACTTACATAGTTCGATAGTGTCCTTTAACTCCATTTTAAAGGTGTTAATTGGTGGCACTTTTTGTTTGGTGGCTTTCTGCTCTTGCTGTTGTCTCTGCTGCTGTTGCTTTTGCTTATGTTGTTGTTGATGCTGTTGCTGTTGTTGTTGTTGCTGTTGATGTTGCTGCTGTTGTTGTTGCAGCATATTCTTTTGTACTTTTTGTTGTTTAAGTTTTTGCATTGGTTGTTTCTGTTGTTGTTGTTGTTGTTGTTGTTGTGGGAGCTCCACATTTATGTTTGGTTGTCCCATCTCCCTCCTTGCCACTTGTTTTGCTTTTATAGCTAGCACTTTTTGTTGTAGCTGCTTGATGCTACTGTACAGTGCCTCGACCTCCTCCTCTTCGTCATCTGACTCAGATGCAGCGAGGGATGCAAAGCTGTTGTCTGCTGTGCTTGCTGCTATCCTAGCAGCCCTCCCCCGCACTCTTCCATGCAGCATTTCCAGCGAAGCTGAATGCGGGCGAGTAATGATATTCGGAGTCGGCTCTAACTTCCTCCTCCTCTTTGTGCCAGTGTCTGTTATTGTTGTTGTTGTTGTTGTCTTTAAGTGGACTGGCTTAGCGGCTTGATCATCAGACGACATCGTGCCATCTGCTGACCCCGCTATTGGGATAGCGGACCGCTTAGTTCCACTCATCACACTATCGATCTCACTTTCTGTTTATCGAAATTGTCTATTCAATTAAACTTTATAAAAAAATAAAAATTCGTTGGAAATTTTTCGCGGAATCGAACCCACGAACGTTGCTTTGTCGGCCGACACCACTACCGCTGGGCCACCGATGCACTTGGGCAAAATTTTTGTAATACACTTTATATCGATTTTTTTTTTTATTTGCTTTTTTCACTTTGAAAGCCTAAACACGTCTATTCCTCACGGAGGTCTATGAACGACTGAACTTTTGCGCACCTTGTATAACTCAATTCGCTTGAAGTTCCAGTGATCGGTGCGAGTTGTGAGCGGTTAAGAACTGATTATCTCGAAACTTAGTTTCGGGAATAAACCTGAGAGTCTTATTTTTCGACTCAGTATATGTAAATGTCATCCAATTTTTTCTGTGACTCCAAGTTTGGCTTATTTGCAGCTTTTAACACCATGTGTTTCGATTTTTTCGTAGAATTTGTTTTGGAATGCACTCCGAATGAACTTGCGTTCTGAAGAGGATCTATTATAGTTCTTTCTGGTAGAACACGTCAGTTTAAGACACGTTTACGTTGTTTACTCAAGAAACACGACCCTCTACGGTACCAATTATGGGAATATCAGTCTTCCAAAATTCTCTATTTGTAATAATACATTTGTAAAACCTTATCAGTTCCAAAAGTTCTAAATCAACAAGACCTTTGTATCGATTCTATAGGCTTCCATGATAGCATAAATAGAGGCGACTTGTATGGCATCCCAGCAATATTTGTCTGCCTGTGCAATGACATCAACTGCAACCAGACAGCCTTTTGTTGTTGGAAAAAAAGAAAGACAAGGCGATTTTTGTTATGATGTCTATTTGATTTCTTAAGCCTTGCTCAGAGATTGTAAGTAATATACAAGTCAATACCAGCGACATAATCTTTCCCAAATCAGTATAGCTACTTGCGTCCACAATAAATGAGGACAAGATTTACAACATCTTGCCTACAAGAAAACAAATACAAAATCGACGTCTTGTCGATGTACCATCAATGACTGTTACGACTTTGAATTTGTACAAGCATTTATTTACTCAGGTTCCGCATATAATTCTGAGAACAACATCAGTATGGAAATCCAACGAGAATTGCTCTTTTTAATTTCTGCTTCCTTGAGCATAGGATGAAAGTCTCCTTGACTGCTTTGAAAAAAAGTTCTTTCTGTGATATATGGTCGGATTTGTTTTAATGGATAAAATAAAAGGATTTAATAAAGAGATATACGGACTATGCAGTGTCGACAAAAAACAGCGTAACCTAAATCTAGGGTAGTAGGACATAAATATGAAGCTCATACTCGTAGACATCGACACCTCGACTTGCACAGTATTTGTTTGTTTCTCTAACCCAAAAAGACGATTTATGTACATTTGGAAGTTGACCTTAATTGATACGTCATGTAGCACTCAGGCAGCTGGCATGTTGGAGTTTAAATGAATGAACTATACATAGAAACTGCGGCAAAGGAATAGTGTTAGTTAAACAGCTATTAGAACACTGGACGCTAATTTTGACAAATTAATACTTGTATGGCTTCTGATGCTCCTTCCTTCTGAGAAGTCGGTATTCGTCTGTCGTCTTCTGCTCGTAGAGCTCGTGATTAGTTCTAGTCCTCTATGCAGCACCGCTTTATATGTATCTTTTTTAGCTGCATGTGCTTGCATAAAAAACTAGTATTTACTGTTTCGAAGCATCACAAACGTTAGCTTAGTTGCATTTCTTGTGTCAAGTTCATCAGTGCGTGCTTAGGTGATAAACAAGTTTAGCCCCAAAATTTATTTTATAATTTTTCTCATATATTCTAAGCTCTCAAGGTAAATAATTTTTTTTGGGTGAACTTAATTAATTACAGTACTCCTAATTTTGTATCCACGTGTATCCGCCTTAAATTCATGCTTGAAACCTCTGTTTGTGTCAATCAGAATCAATTAAAATTTTTTTTTTTTAATGGGGTTATATAAAAAATGAAGCAACAAGAAATATTTCATGTTTGGAAAACTTCTAAGAAAGAGGAGCGCAATGTGAAAATATCGGCATATGGTATATTATGCGAGTCTTCGCTCTCATAGACACTGACAATGTCTCGCGAGCTCAATAAATTGCAAAATCTCTGGTAGATAGACTCGAAGTGGCCGAAGTATTGAAATGTTCGAAAAAGCCAATGAAACATGGTTAAATGAGGAAACTCAACTTCCAAAAGACTTTTTAGAACTTGTTCCGTCTACAAGTTCCAAGATTAATCGTGAGCGACTACCAAAAACATTTGACGACTGCGCTCAAAATGTTCAAAGATGAAAAATTAAAGAACTGGTAAACACAAAAACACCAAGCGAAATTGCACTTGCGGCTGAAATAACCTTACGTTCATCGGGTAAAAGAAGTGCAGCAAATATTGTAAAAGAGCTTGCAAGTAGTTTTCCTGGAACAGTTACCAATATCAAAAAAGCTAGGCTGATCCAAGAAAAGGGAGACAAAAGCACTTTTACTCATGGCGAACTCAAAATTAAGTACTTTGTACCGTACAGAAAGACTGCTACCCTGGAAAAGAAGCCTTTAGTGTGACTGATGCGTCTGCTCAAATAAAATTACAAGCTTTGCTTGACATAACAATAAAACATATCATAAAAGCGCATAATGACCTATCTGAGCACTTTAAATCTTTGGGTACGTTAATTTTATCTTTGCAACTTACTACCTTGATCAAAAAGTTCCCGGACTGTATTCAGAAAATTGGAACTACAAGTTTATTCATCTAAATCTATACTGCCTCCTTCAGAGTAATACCCATCGACTGCAACACACTTATGCCAGCTCTTGATCCAATCCTGAAACATTTTTTATATTCGGTTTTCGGTATGTCCATCAGTGCTTTCTGCGATTTTTCCATTACTTCCTCTCGGCTGCTGAAACGCGTTCCCCGTAGTTGTTTTTTAACAGAAAGAAGTCACAGGGAGCCAATCAGGTGAATTCGGTGGCTGTTGGATGGTATTTGTTCTATTTTTCGACAAGAAATTACGAATAATGATGGCACTGTGCGACGGTGCGTTATCATGGTGCAAAATCCACGAGTTTTTTGGTCTCTTTCGGCGAATTGCTTCACGCAAACGTCTCATAATGCCCAAATAATACCCTTTGTTTACTGTCGGGCCTTCTGGCAAAAATTCATGCCTTCTTTTTTGACTGAAAACGACGTGTTTTTTTTGGTCTCGGCTCATTTGGTGAACGCCATTCACTTGCGTGATATCTAGATTGCGTGTCGTACTCATAAACACACGTCTCGTCTCCAGTAATGATCCTTTTGATGAATGTGGGATCGGATAGGGGATTCAGCCTCGCAAATCATCTCTTTTGCGACTTCAACACCGTCTCTTTTTTGCATGAAATTGAGGTCTTTTGTCACAAACTTTGCTGCTACACGACGGAAACCCAAATCATTAACCAAAATGTCTTGGACGGATCCGTAGGCAATGTTCAAGTCCTCCGCTATCTCTCTGATGGTTAATTTGCGGTTATTGACCAACATTTCTTTTACTCGTACTTCATGAATGTTTTCGTCGGTTTCCGATGTCGATGGTCTGCCACTGCGTTCATCATCTTCGATTGATTCACGACCACTTTTGAACCGCTCTTGCCACTGGTAAACGATCGTTTTCTTTAGAGAAATTTTCCAACATTTCCAACGTTCGCGCACCATTAAATCCGTTTTTTACGTAAAATTTAATACTCGTACAAGTTCGTTGTTGCAAATTTAAATCCATTTCTAAAATTGTGAAAAATCGCCAACACATACAAAGATAGATGTACTCTTGGCTACGTAACTTTTGCAAATGTTAAGCTATGACGCAAAGATTTAGAAGGAATGTCAACAACAGATTTACCAACTTACCAAAAAAAAAAAACAGAACTCAAATCGGAACAATGGGAGCGCCACACAGTGGTGTCCACCGGGAACTGTTTGATCAAGGTGGTATATCTAAATGGGGTTGTGATGGCAGCTCTGCACAAAGTAGATACAAAATAAGTATGGATGATGCAGAATTAAGTAACGAAAATTAGCCAAATTCAACTAGATACTGCAGACTCGTAAAATTTGTTTTTAAAGAAGAAAATTCAGATCTCATTAATGCTCAACAACAAGAAATGCAAAATGAAATAAATAAGCTGAAGCCAACAAACTTAATTTTAAATGGAATCCAAATGCATTGCAGACACGAATTACTCTTTACAATGGTGGATGGCAAAGTTTGCAGTTCCTTGTCACCATATATGTAGTTCTTCTCAAATGAACAACGACAAAAATGCTTTAAAAAACCCCCGATGAAAAAATGTTCAACTTTGGCATTTTTCCTCTGTACTCTTGGATTCGAGCTTTTGGCAGCCTTATACACATTTCTTACGCTACATATTATCAAATGGCAAGCAAGATCGCCAGAAGAAAAGCAGTCAGTTGCAAGTAGAATCAACTTTTTACAATCCCATTTTTGGCAACGAATGGGGATTTTACTTGACATGCCAAAGCAAATTGCTGGGAGCACCAATGATGGCAACACGGCAAGGAAGTTTTTTAGAAACCCTGAAATAACTGGTTTGAATGTTGAGCTGATTAAGCATTTTCGAATTTTGCTTGAAGTAATATCGAGTGATTATGCGAGCGTATGCAAGTGAAACGAAGGATATTTATCTTCGATATTGTGCCTGGTACTATGTATATGTCCACAAGTGTAAATAAGTTGCTCACACACTAAAAAGAAATAATCAAAGCTTGAAATGAATGTACCACTTGGACAGCTATCCGAAGAGGCCCAGGAAGCAAGTAACAAGGAATGTAAGCACTTTCGAGGACATTTCAGCCGAAAAACTTCGTGACAAAACACGAATCGTGATGTCTTAAGCGGATTTTTACTGCACTTACATCCATATTTCTCTAGCCGAAATACAACCCTTATTATATTTTCTCGAAAAAGATCAATGATTTGAGTTCAGTTCAGATGCAGAAGATCACTTTAATAAACAACATACTTTGAAATTATACAAGAAAAAAATATCCCATTTCCAATAAATCAAAATTTGTGAAAATAAAAAATGTGTAGGTTTTATGTTATTTAGTTTCAAAAATATCTGCAACAATAAAAAAAAAAAAGGAAAAACATATTCTATAATTATCTTTGGAAACTTTCGATGAAAACATTGAAAAAAAAAACTTTGAATACAGATTTTGTAGTCATAGAAACTGTCAAATGAGCATTTTTTTTATTTTTACGTATTATATGTATATGTTCTATAAATGTAATTAAACATATAATTCGGTTTATATAAGTCTCATAGAATATACCAACTTGAATAACCACCGTGTGGCGCTCCCATTGTTCCGATTTTAGTTCTGTTTTCTTTTGTTAAGTTGGTAAATCTGTTGTTGACATTCCCTCTAAATCTTAGCGTCATAGCTTGACATTTGCAAAAGTTACGTAGCCAAGAGTACAACTATCTCTGTGTGTGTTGGCGATTTTTTACAATTTTGGAAATGGGCTTAAATTTGCAACAAGGAACTTGCATTAAATTTTGCGTAAAAAACGGATTTAATGGTGCGCGAACGTTGGAAATGTTGGAAAAGTGTTTCGGCAACGATTCTCTAAAGATAACGGTTGTTTACCAGTGGCACGAGCGGTTCAAAAGTGGTCGTGAGTCAATCGAAGATGATGAACGCAGTGGCAGACCATCGACATCGAAAACCGACGAAAACATCGATGTTGGTGGTCAATAATCGCAAATTAACCATCAGAGAAATAGCGGAGGACTTGAACATTGTCTATGGATCCGTCCAAGGCATTTTGGTTAATGATTTGGGTTTCCGTCGTGCAGCAGCAAAGTTAGTGCCAAAAGACTTCAACTTCATGCAAAAAAGAGACCGTGTTGACGTCGCAAAAGAGATGATTTGCGAGGCTGGATTCGATCCCACATTCATCAAAAGGATCATTACTGGAGACGAGACGTGGGTTTATGAGTACGACATGCAATCCAGACATCAGGCAAGTGAATGGCGTTCACCAAATGAGCCGATACCAAAAAAACCACGTCGTTTTCAGTCAAAAAAGAAGGTAATGGTCACAATTTTCATGCATTAAACGGTGTAGTGCATCATGAATTTTTGCCAGAAGGGCAGACAGTAGACAAATAGTATTAGTTGGGCGTTATGAGACGTTTGCTGAAGCAATTCGCGGAAAGAGACCAGAAAACTCGTGGATTTTGCACCATGATAACGCACCGTCGCACAGTGCCATCATCATTCGTAATTTTTTGACGAAAAATGCAACAAATACCATCCAACATCCACCGAATTCACCTAATTTGGCTCCCTGTGATTTCTTTCTATTCAATCGAGTTAAAAACCACTACGGGGAACGCGTTTCAGCAGCGGAGAGGAAGTAATGGAAAAATCGCAGAAAGCACTGATGGACATACCGAAAACCGAATATACATAAAAAATGTTTCAAGGATTGGATCAAGCGCTGGCATAAGTGCGATGCAGTCGATGGGGATTATTTTGATGGGGACAATATAGATTTAGATGAATAAACTTGTATTCAAAAGTTTTTGAATAAATTTCCGGAACTCTTCGGAGCTGTGTTTCACACATTCTATGAATAGACCTATTCTGTCCATTCGTTACTATTCTTTTACTTCATTAATTTTAGGTCCACTATATCTATTGCGATACTACTGGTCGAAACCAGAGCAACAGATTCCTAATTTGATCTACTTATTGCTCTTGGAAACATCTTTCGCAGGGTAAACTAACTTAAAAAGTCAGAATACTTTTTGAAGCACCGACGCAAATATTTCCTGCGTGCTAAGCAGATACCGGGACACTTATATTAGAGTAATCTAAGTTTACCAGTGTTTTACATAATGCTTTAAAAGACTACTGACGCTTAGAGGTGTTCACGCATATACGTACACCCTGAATGACTCGAACTGCAACCAATTTCAGACTGCTATAATTTCCAAACCGTTCATGAGAGTGAGCTCAAATTTTGACACATTACAGATAATTTTATTGTTTACAAGCCTTTTAAAGATTTGCGTCTCAGTTGTGTTGAAAAATTTTTATCCGTGACGGAATTCCAACGTGATAGTGTGATTGCTTTATATTTGGCTGGAAAACCACAAGTAGCTATCGTTAGAGCCCTCCAGCACCTCAACGTGAATAAATAATTCGTGTCTCGAACCATAGCTCGTTACCGTGATACTGGCTGCGTTGCAAAATGCCATGGAGATGGTCATAAGAAAAAAGCAACATCGGCAGAAATGGTTCGGAAACTGAAGGCTCGAGTTGAGCGAAATCCGCGTCGAAGTAGAAGAAAAATGGCTCGTGAGCTCAACATATCGTTGGAACGGATGCAATACATACTAAAAAATGAGCTTGGGCTCAAGCCATTGAAGTTCCAAAAAGCCCACGATCTTACACCGCAGCAGAAAAAAGTTAAAGTCGAAAGAGCGAAAGAGCGAAAGAGTTGCTACGCTTGCCCGAAAGTGGTGAGTTGCCGAATTTGGTTTTCCCCGATAAGTTGCAATATGTCAACAAACAAAATGACCGAGTTTACTTGCCAGAGAGGTCCGGCCATCAGAAAGCAGGCAGCACCGATGGTGATGGCTTGGGCCGCCATAACCGCCGATGGTCGCTCTCCGCTCGTATTTTTGGACCGTGGCGTCAAAATTAATGCGATCATATACCGTGAAACTGAGTTAGAGGCAGTATTGAAGCCTTGGGCAAACAATCATTTCGGTCGGAGACCGTACACATTTCAACAAGACTCGGCACCGTCTCACAAAGCGCGAATTAATATAACGTTCCTCCGGAGTTTCAAAAAAACAACTTTATTCCATTCTTTACAACCAACAAATGACAATGAATCTTTGATTTTATTCGCAATTTATAATAAGTCAACAAAGTATGAAAAACTGTGGGAACGGAAGCTTGAATTTGGTTCTCACACGGTTTTTCTTATGGTTTGATTTTACAAGTTGTGAAAAGCAAGCATGTTATCAAGAAAAGGTTTAGTGTTACAATAAATGAATTTTGAAAAGCAAGCACTTTAATTATTTTACAAAAAAGTATTAAGAGTAACATATGTATGTATAACATAACTTTGACAAAAGAGTATTATTAGTATGTATGTAACATATAACTTATTGATGTACACAATTTGATGTACATAACTCCTCCCGCTTAAGATGAAGCGATGGCCATGAAAGGCTGTTACTTGAAGACTTATCATGAGCTGGAGCTTCTAAATTTATATCATCTGTTTGTTGACTGGAGGCTGCATGATTCTGGCGACATTTCTTTGTATAGTTGATCAGGTACAAAATTAGCAGGATCATAGTTACTACAACACACATTGAAAGTGAATGATTTTGTTGTTGTTTAGTGGTTTCTGCCAGGGTAATAACTTCTGTGTTAGTAAAGTTGTCCGGGGTTAGTCTACTGGTGTTTAATCGATCTATAGGATAATATGAACTTATATTAGTGAATATTGAGGATATAATTTGTATTCTATCCCAAAATAAGTTTGTGTTGCCCTTATATACCACGTTGTTTAGGGTTACATCACATTCTTCGTAGTGCAGTAAAAGTGTTCCTGATATTAACTTGGTTTCGATTCCACACGTGGAGGACATTTCTATATTGGGAGAGTTTACTAAAAGTATATAATTTTCTTCTGGTTGCATGATGTTGGCTTGGTTCAGGTCTTCCGTTAAGAAACAGGTGGCTCTTTTGTTTTTGATTATGTTTGAAATGCACTTCTCCGTTGTGATATTCTTTAGGTTTCCTTTTGTGCAGTAGAAAACTTGTTCAATCATTAAACATGGTTCGTCAATCAATTGGATATAACGGTCGTTTATTAGGACATAGGGTTTGGTTATATTAATTGTAAGGGTTTTGTTTATAGGTAATTTGATTAAATGGTACAAGGTGAAGGATTCTTCGAACAGGATTGGTAATTTAATATTAAATATGATATTTGTATGGTTATAGTAGGCCTGTAGACTCAAGAATTCGTATATTTGTTCATCCGAAGAGAACTTTATTTTCTGATTTGCGATATGTTTATGTATAAATTCTAATTCATTCGGATTTAAAATTTGTTTAGGGACTATATTAAGTTTTGCAAGAGTTATAGATTCAGCGATTTCTTGTAAATGGTTCGTTAGTATTTCAATGTTGTAGTTAGTTTGATAAACATATTGCATATATTGAAAGTTTTCTTGATCGGTACGAATTCTCTGGGACAATGCTAATTGGTACTTTGTTAAATAATCTTCCAAATCCTTCTGTTGTGAATTTATATGTTCGGTTATGTTACTAAACCTTTCTATCATTTTGTTATTAATCTGGACCTGTTTTGTCATTTCTTTGTTCATGTCCTGTTGATTAGATTGTAATAGTTTAATGTCATTATTTATTTGTACAGCGTCATTGTCGTCCATGTTCCCTGTGATACTCTTAATTAGCGATCCTATTCCGTTGATAAACCCTCTTTTATTTCGATATCGAGGAAGAAGTGTTAGAAATTTATTTTCTAATTCCCTAAATTTCATATTTGTGACTTCTTTCATTGGACCAATGTTTTTATTTTTATTAATAAGTTCTACAGATCTTTTGATATTGCTAACATTTTCTTCATAAGCTGTCAAATTTATAATGTGTATGAATTTTGTATGTGTATCAATTAACCGTACCGGGCCTAATTTCATGGGAAGAAGACCTTGACTCTTCGAGAGGTCTTGAATTTCGATTCGTTGACTCATGGCCTGTGCTAACCTGAAATTTGCGTTTTTTTAGTAATTTATTTTTATGAGCTTTCCTATTATTTTTAGTTAGTACAGTGACTTTATTGTTAGTGACTACCTGTAACTTCTTTGCTTTAGGAGCTATTTTATTTCTTCTATTATTATATTCATATACTATATCATCTATACTAAAGTTGGGTGGTTCTTCACGATTCCTATTTAGTCTATCAATGATTGATCTATTATGCTTTTCAAGCTTGGTTGTTATTTCGCTATATAGTTTGTCTTGATAAGATCTTAATTTATTTATATAATCGTGCTCAGAGACATGCTGTATTGATTTCCTAAATTTATATGTTCTTCCTGTTATGAGTTCGAAAGGTGTCAAATTTGTAACCGAATGTATTGAATTGTTATATGTAGTCAATGCTTCGTTCAGTATGTCTGCCGGTATTTGTCTATTATTTTTGTCGTAAATTATTCTATAAATTTCAGTCAATGTTGAATGAAATCTCTCGACAGGAGAATTGCCTGTAGAGTTTTGAGGAGAGGTTATATGTAACTGAATCTGGTATTGATCACAAAACTCTTTAAATAAGTTTGAAGTGAATTCAGCGGCTGAATCGCATACAATTTTTTTGGGTGTACCGTGTTGGGAAAAGAATTGCCTTAAAGAACTGATTATATTGATACTATTACGGGCAGTTAAGATAAAAGCAGAAGCGAACTTTGAAAATTTGTCGATTATTGTAAGTATTTGTATATTGTGAATACTGTAAACATCTATGTGCAGAATATCGAGAGGCTTATTTGGAATTTCAGAAAGTTCATATTTTATTTTCGGGGGATGTCTATCGTACTTATATAATTTGCATTTCTCACAGTTGTTAATGACTTTAGTTATTTTCTCTTTCATTTTCGGGAAATAAGATGTTCTGCGGAGGTGATTACAGGTTTCATTAATGCCGCGGTGGTTGCTATCTATGTGATACTTATTTATAAGGGCGTCCTGTTGATCTGTATTAGTAATATCGTTTAGTTTTTCCATACATCGTATTAATTTAAACACTTTACTATTGGCGAAGTATTTGGAGTATACTTCTTGAACTATTCTGAAAGTATCATCGTCTGTGTAAATGGCTGTTAATTTATGGGGGTTTAGATATTCTTTGAGGATTGATACAATTATTTTTTCGTTATGGAGATCAGGTTGCCTAAATAT
Source organism: Volucella zonaria (assembly GCA_963966105.1). Taxonomy (NCBI): domain Eukaryota; kingdom Metazoa; phylum Arthropoda; class Insecta; order Diptera; family Syrphidae; genus Volucella; species Volucella zonaria. Next base: position 124,447,560 of record OZ014531.1, read on the forward strand.
ACGTCTACGTTTTGTTTCGAAAAGGATATTATAAATCATGGAAGGCTTAACAATGCAGTTTGTTTTAATCAAAACCAACTGTTCCGTAAACTCGTTGAGGGGTCTTTCTGAAATATATATTCCGTCGTCGAGATTTTCATGTGCAGAGTGAATGGTAGACAAGCTTAAACTGTTTTCTAAATCATTAGCGTTATTGTGTAAGGATATATTGGAATTTGCAAGAGAATTTGTATCAGTAGATGATTCATTAAGATTAAGTTCGATACGACTGAGTGCGTCGGCATTTGTATTGGCCGTGCCCTTTTTATATACTATTTCATAATCGAATTCCTCTAACCTTAACCGCCATCTGACTAATTTTGAATTCGGTTCTTTTAGTGAAAATAACCAGTTGAGGGGTTTATGGTCAGTTATAATCTTAAATTTTCGACCAAACAGATACGGGCGGAAATATTTAGTAGACCAAATTATGGCCAAAAGTTCCTTTTCTATTGTGCTGTAATTCTGTTCTGTTTGAGATAAAGTTCTTGAGGCGTAGCAAATTGGCTTGTCAGATCCTATTGGGCCTTGACTAAGAACAGCACCAATTGCAACGTTACTAGCATCGGTCGTCAAATTAAAACTCTTACTAAAATCAGGGTATTGTAATAGTGGATCGTTACTTAATATATCCTTACAATGTTCAAAACATTTAACATAACGGTCGTTGAGGGTTATGCTTCTTCCTTTCTTTAAGCATTCAGTCAATGGTTTTGTTATATTTGAAAAATCTTTAATAAATTTTCTGTAGTAACCTAGCAAGCCAAGGAAGGACTTAATCTCCTTTTGAGTAGTGGGTATCGGATAATTTTTTATTGCATGAATTTTACTGGGATTGGGCTTAACACCATCTGGTGTAACTACATGACCAAGAAACTCTACTTCTTTACGTAAAAATTCTGACTTATCTAATTGAATTTTTAGATTGGCTGCACGTAATTTTGAGAAGACCTTTGCCAAATTTTCGATATGCTCTTGCAGCGAGGTTGAGAAAACTATAATATCGTCCATGTATACTAGGCAAATTTTGCCTTGTAAATCACGTAAGATATTGTCCATTATTCTCTGGAAGGTTGATGGGGCATTTTTGAGTCCAAACGGCATTCGAATGTACTCATAGTGTCCATGATCAACCGAGAATGCGGTTTTTTGAATGTCTCTGGGATCTACCTCGATCTGGTGAAAGCCGGAGGCCAGATCTAACGTAGTGAAATACATGCATTTCCCTAATTTATCGAGAATCTCCGTTATATTAGGTAAAGGATATCGATCGTCTATCGTTTTTTCGTTAACCTTACGATAGTCGACAACAAGTCTCCATTTCTGAATACCTGATGCGTCTCGCTTTTTGGGTACGATCCATATGGGACTACTCCATGGGGAATAGCTAGGCCTTATTATACCTTGCTGCAATAGGTTTTGAATTTGAGACTGTACCTCTGTTTTATGTATCTCTGGATATCGATAGGACTTCGTATATATTGGAACGTCGTCTTTTGTTTGTATACGATGTTTAATTACGTTGGAAAATGATAACTTCTGCCCTTCTATGAAGAAAATATCATCAAAATTTTTGCACAGTCTAAGAATCAATTTCTTTTCTTCATTATTAAGGTGATCGACCCGAAGTAATTTAGTTATGTCGGTTCCAGATAGAAGCTCAATTTGATTGTCAGTTTGACAAATATTTATATTATTAAATTCTTCGAAATTTTTAAATTTTTCTACCTTTATCGGTTGTTCTACAAATAATTTTTGTTCCATATTAGAGTTGTTTATTACCTCCAATTGACTGTACCATTCTTCAGATGTATATATTCCTTCAGGTATTTCTAGAAAATCATTTATTTTTGTTGGCTTGATGTATATTTCGCCATTTTGGATATCGACCGGTAATGTAACCAACATTTTGGATCTTGCTGGTATCATATAGATTTTTGACATTAAATTGGGTTTAAGCAATAAGGGAATAGCTGCACTTTGAGTTTTTAATAGTTTATTCTTAAGATCTATTGAAGCATTTAATTTCGCTAATGTTTCTAATCCTATCAGGCCGTCAAAATAATTGTGAAATTTAAATAAAAGAAATGTAAACTGTTCGTTAGAATTGAATTCAGAGAATGCCGGAAATGTGATTTGTTTATTGAGTTCATGTGTACTCAAAACAGTGGTGATTTTAACAGTGTTAATATTTTCATGATATTGGGGATTAGTAAGTTCGGGGTCAATAAAATTAGCAGAGGCTCCTGTATCTATGAGAAACTTTAGTTGTCGACCAAAAGGTGAAGTCACATTTATGTAAGGGAGAAGATTGCTACCGTGTTGATTAATTTCTAGGAACCCGTATTGTTTTCCGAGGCATTGGAACGAAAATTTTTGTCATCAATTTCATTCTCATGTATTGTTTCATTTCCAGTGACCTGTGGAACTTCATCATTTTGAATTTCTTCAATTGTATAATGGTCCAAATTAGGTTGGTGGTCGTAGTATCCATCAGGTAACACATATGTGGGATATTCTTCCCCATAATTTTCCTGATTTTGTGAAAAACTATGTACTTCTCTTATAATGTATCTGGGATTTTGCATTAAATTGTTTCTTTGATAGGGTTGTTGGGATTGTACTGGTTTCGGAAGAGTTTTAGCATTACCGCTAGATATTTCCATTGGAATTGGACGTTGCTGTTGGTAATTGAAATGTGGTTTGGATGCAGAAATGTTTACTATAGGGTTATTGAATCTCTTTTCTTGCTGATTGGGAGACTGAAGATGGGGTATTTGCTGTAAGGGCCTTATTTGGGGTTGATAAGGTTGAGATGGTTTAAACTGAGGTAAGTATTGAGGAAAGGAACTATATGGCTGTGTAACTGGTTGGTATGGTTGGAGCCGTTGATTTTGTGGGGGTCGTTGTGTCAGTTTGGGGAATGGTAGTGGGTTTGGTAAAACAGGAGGTTTCGGGTTTGTATTTTTTAAATAGTATGCGTTTTGTTCCTTGATACAATAATTTAATGCCTCCACCAAGGTTTCAGGTCTCATGGCTCTGATTGTTGAGCCCAATGGTTCTTTTAATCCTATAAGAAATGTATTTAAACACATTTCTGAATACAGCGACTTTTTTGCATCTATTACAGCTATATGTTTTTCATGTATACGGATATGGTTTGTCATTGTTGACAACAACTCAATGATCTTTGAGTAAAATCTCTCAACAGTATCATTGTCTTGTCTCAATCCATGCAAATCTCGAATCAAAGATGATTCATTCCGCTTATCTGAATAGTGCAAAATTAAATTAGCTCGTATTTGCTCCCATTCCGTCGGAGTCCCGTACATATTTAACACTTCATTGGCCTGGCCAATGATTTTGTTTCTAATAGCTCGTAATATAATGATAGCATATGATGTGCCGTCTAACTGAGGTATAAGCTTCAAAATTTCCTCTACGTTATTTATAAAATCATACAGAGAACGGGGGTTACCGTCGAAATGTGGCAGATCTTTAACGGCATCTGGTATACGTAAGCCATTAAATATATTGTTAATATCTAAACTACTTAATTGACTACTACTTGTGTTCCTATTACCAACGTTTGTAACAACGTTAGCGTTTACGCTTGAGCTTGAACTATCTAAATTCATTTCGGAAAGATTTGGAAAACTGGTTTTTACTATTGCACTAAGTTTTGAAAGATTATTTGTCTCTAGGAACTCGCACCGATTCGATTCTAAAGTTGTAAAATTGTTTTGAAATTCGTCAAATCTATCTAAGGATGAACAATAAGGTTCTTGAATCTTATTTCTACTTATTCTATTTTTGGGCATAAGGATTATAAAGGATGAAGAAAGGAACGAATGTTAACCAATTAACAGACTTACATGCAAATGATTATAGTCATTATCATTCTCTAGCCGTAGGTTCCAGGAATTAAAGATTTGAAAACCACCAGGAGTCAGGATCTGCACACTTCTTGGACACGATAAACCTTCGTTATAATAACACTTGCATTAACGAGAATCACTTTCTCAAATAACGATTGCCGTCGTTACAAATGCACTTGCAATCACCAAGAGTCTTTGTACAGTCTTTAAATGTCCACACACTAACCGCAAGAATAACGATAAACCGTCGTTATTGGTATTGAATGTTCATTTAATATATCGCACTCCCGTATTCCGATTAATTTTAAAATGGATACACTTGTATCCTACCGACTGCGCCAATTAATATAACGTTCCTCCGGAGTTTCAAAAAAACAACTTTATTCCATTCTTTACAACCAACAAATGACAATGAATCTTTGATTTTATTCGCAATTTATAATAAGTCAACAAAGTATGAAAAACTGTGGGAACGGAAGCTTGAATTTGGTTCTCACACGGTTTTTCTTATGGTTTGATTTTACAAGTTGTGAAAAGCAAGCATGTTATCAAGAAAAGGTTTAGTGTTACAATAAATGAATTTTGAAAAGCAAGCACTTTAATTATTTTACAAAAAAGTATTAAGAGTAACATATGTATGTATAACATAACTTTGACAAAAGAGTATTATTAGTATGTATGTAACATATAACTTATTGATGTACACAATTTGATGTACATAACTCGCGCGTCAACCAAGATTGGTTAAAAAACAATGTTCCACACTTCATTTCTTCGACATAATGGATTGCAAATTCTCCGGATACAAATCCGTCGGATTTCTCTATTTTGAAGTCGAAGATTGGCTTAAAAAAATGCCAAAGTTTGGGCCACCTCAAACAAGCACTTCGCCGGAAATGGGCCAAAATACCGTAGAGCCACTTGCGTGCAGCGTGCGATGCTCCAAAGGTAGACATATTGAAAACTACTGACACAATTTGCAAATTGATGTATTTTCCAACATTTTTTGCGTTGGCACAATAAAATTTATCAAAAATAAAAAAAATTATAGCATTTTAAAAAGTTATAGTTCGAGTAAGTCACCCTGTACAATAATAACTTATTCAGATTGCAAATACTTGGTAGTCGAATGTTTGTCTCAGAAATCTGCATCAGTTTTTCTGAGTATCTGATGCATTCGTCTTGTAGTAGGTAGTGGAGCAACGTGTTTGAAATCCATTCCAGCATAGCAAAATCTTTTAAAGTCTTAAAAAAAAGATAAAGTATTAGAACTAATTCAAAACGCAGTGTGACAACCAAGTAAACAAATTTATTACAACGATATCCTGCATAGAATTGAACTCCCTTAAACTAAAATAAAATCTGTACAATTTACAAAAATAGAAGACTTACCTCTTTCACAGTAAAGTATGAATAAAATGAAGTGTTAATAATTTTCACTATCCTTGGCAATACAAATAATGACAAATAAATGTACTCCTTAACTGGAGCCTTCGATTCCAGTGCCTTATGGCACAACACAAACACCATACTCGAGACGTGTATAAAATCATGGAAATAATTTGCAAAAGCTATGTCTCCATAGACATTGTTTACTCCTTGTATTAGTTCTGCGTACTTCTGAAAGTGATTTACCAAGGCAATTATACTTTGACGTTGCAGCCTCTCCACCTTTGGATCCAAGGCAAGATATATTTTGAACAGTTTTTGGAACAGCCTAAACCGTATTCGTAAGTAATCCATTGCACATATATGCATATAACCGGTTACAGCTGGTCCGAAAACACTTGCAAAATAACCGAATCCAAATAAAACCATTTTCCAGCCTGAATCTAAATTCAACATATACATAAAGTAAGACATTGCAGCATAGAGTGCCACGATTGCTATGGTGATTCTATTCTTCCGGATTGCCTTGGGATAGTTAAAGTCAACACCAAACTCCTTAACCATTTTGTTGTCCAACTTAAATGCTTGTTCATAGTAATCGATGTGTATGTACTTTTTAATATCCAGAATAACCGAAACCTCGATATACGTCGTTGTTGTTACGACAATTTCCATGAACAATAAAAATTGGACCAGCGGTGATAAATTACGTAGACGCTCAGAAAATTCTTGATGGTAAAATTTGATAGACCACGCAGTAATTAAACACCCAGGAAATAGTACGCGCACTACATTCGTGTACAGTCTGGTAAAAATGGAAACTTTAAGTTTTTGCTCCGAGTTTAGACGAAACGAAAGGCACCCAGTGAAAAAAAGTGGAAAAAACACCGGTTGGAAACACTGAAAGAACTGTTTTCTGTTTGCTTCCATTTTTTCGAAAGAGAGGATATCCAATGGAGACTTAGGAATGCTCGTATATAAAATCGCATTTGTTATGTTTAATTGTGTTTTAATTGAATTTGTGCGATCACACTAGGTGATAGGAGCAATTAGGTGTAATGATGAAGAGATGGCATCAGGACATCAAGTGAATTAAATGAAATTTATAGGCAGTCTATAAAGTCAATTATCAGATGATTCAGATATACATAAGGTCATATACAGGGTGTCCCAGTTTAGCAGTATAATCGTTTAAGGGCATATTTCCGAAGTTCCGCCCAACAAGAAATTGTATGGAAGGGGGATGGGGGGGTCTAATCTCACTCTATTTCAAGTTACAGCCCATCAAAGTGGGTGACCTCTAATTTGGAGGTGTAACCACTTTAAACGCTATAATTTCTAAACTAGTACAGGTACGAAAATAGTTTTGGACATTTTGGAAAGATAATTTAATAATGCATGCAAGTCTTAAATGCTTTGGGTACATCTGTGCAGCAACAAAAAAGCTATGGCTCGTTAAACTCAAAATTATGGAAATTTGCTGCTCCAGTTTTTTACTTAAAATACATTTTTCTTAAAATTTTTACTTGATAAATTTTCTGAACTTATACGAAATTTTTATCCTTGCAAAATTTCCTAAAAATTATGTTTAGAAACTTTTTTACGTACGATCAACAGATTTTGTAGTAAAAGCCATATTCGTCAATGAAAAATGATCAAACAAAATTAAGTGAGAATAATAGACTAACGTACCTATGAGCAATGCAGTTAAAAGTTAATTGTCGAATAGGAAAAAAAAAATCGTAACAAAGAATAATTATTTGTTAATCTTTTTTTTATAGTTTGACATTGTTTCAATTGATCTACAATCGACCTTTTGCTCTGTAAGTGAACAGCCGATTGATAAATTGATCTCCACAAAATGTATTCAAAACATGAATTCGCGGAAATGGTGTTTGTATACGGGTTCTGCAATGGAAACGCTTCGTTGGCAAGATTGGAGTACCAACGACGGTATACCCAAATCGTAGAACACCGTGGATCCGGCTATTCGCTGATACGTATCAGCGCCTCGTTGATACCGGGTCAACTGCACCAAAAAAAAGAGAAGGAGATTCAGACGCAGCGGTGGCAGAAATTGGGGATGGGATTTTGCGTGCTGTGGAAGTTCAGCCTTCAGTCAGCGTCCGTAGACTAGCTGTACAGTTGGAACTTCCCAGAACCAGAATTCACAAGACTCTACAGAGAAATAAATTACACCCTTCCCATTTGACACCGGTACAGCATTTACTAGGTGATGCGCAATTGGCAATGGAATTTTGCCAATGTCTACTGCGCAAACATGCAGAAGACAGGCAATTCCTCAAGAACATTCTGTGGACTGACGTAGCGTAGTTCACAAGAGATGGGGTTACAAACCAACATAATTTGCACCATTGGTCAGACTCCAATCCCCATTTAATACACACAATATCCTTTCAAATGTAAGAATTTAATTATTGTAAACAGCTTCTTCAAAATGTGTTGTTTATTTTAATAGGAAACACTTTAGTAGGCCTGCACGTTCTTCCACAAACAGTTAATTCCAATTACTACCTCAAATTTCTTTGAAAATGATTGCCGGAGCTACTTGAAGATCTTCCTCTTGTTCAGAGAAGGGCGATGTTCTTTTAACAAGATGGAGCACCTTGTCACAGTAGCACCGGGGTAACTCAACCATACTTTTAACGAACGGAGGAATGGTCGATTCGGCCCCAACCCTTGGCCACCCAGATCGCCTGACCTGACACACATATATTTTTTCTTCTGAGGTGCTATGAAAGAAAAGGTTTATTTTAGAGAAATGTCCTGTCTGGCAGAGCTCCAAGAAGAGATGAAAAAAATTTTGATGGCCGTTAATCTGCCATCCGAAATGGTTAAGTGCGTCCGAAAGTGTATTCAAATGGAAGGAAGGCATTTCGAACAATTGCTATAAACATTCCATAAACTGTTCCAAAAAGTTCCTTCTCAGGACTACAGGGTGACTTACATGAACTATAACTTTTTAAAATGCTATAATTTTTTTATTGTGCCAAAGCAAAAAATGTTTGAAAATACATCAATTTTGAAATTGTATTAGTAGTTTTCAATATGTCTACCTTTGACGCGAATAATGGGCCTTGAGACGGCCGAAGAAAGCATCGCACGCTGCACGCAAGTGGCTCTACGGTTTTTTGGCCCATTCCCGGCGAAGTGCTTGTTTGAAGTGGCCCAAACTTTGGCATTTTTTTGAGCCAATCTTCGACTTCAAAATAGAGAAATCCAACGGATTTGTATCCGGAGAATTTGCAATCCATTGTGTCGAAGAAATGAAGTGTGGAACATTGTTTTTTAACCAATCTTGGTTGACGCGCGCTTTGTGAGACGGTGCCGAGTCTTGTTGAAATGTGTACGGTCTCCGACCGAAATGATTGTTTGCCCAAGGCTTTAATACTGCCTCTAACTCAGTTTCACGGTATATGATCGCATTAATTTTGACGCCACGGTCCAAAAATACGAGCGGAGAGCGACCATCGGCGGTTATGGCGGCCCAAACTATCACCATCGGTGCTGACTGCTTTCTGGTGGCCGTCCGAAGGTGTAAATTTTCGAAGGACCTCTCTGGAAAGTAAATTCGGTCATTTTGTTTGTTGACATATTGCTCGATAACAAATGGCGACTCATCGGAAAAAAACCAAATTCGGCAACTCACCACTTTCTTGCAAGCGTAGCAACTCCTTCGCTCTTTCGACTCTAAATTTTTTTCTGCTACGGGGTAACATCGTGTGCTTTTTGGAACTTTAATGGATTGAGCCCAAGCTCATTTTTCAAAATGCGTTGCATCCGTTCCAACGATATGTTGAGCTCATGAGGCATTTTTCTTCAACTTCGATGCGGATTTCGCTCAATTTGAGGATTCACTTTCCGAACCATTTCTGCCGATGTTGCTGGTTTTTTATGACATGGCGTTTTGCAACGCTGCCAGTATCATGGTAACGAGCTATGGTTCGAGACACAAATGATTTATTCACGTCAAAATTTGAGCTCACTGTCTGAAGTTGGTTGCAGTTCGAGTCATTCGGGGTTTACATAAAAATATCCAAGCGATTTTATGAGTAAATCAATAGGTAACTTCTTTTTTGTTATTTTTGTTTGAAGAAAAATGGCTTTTACTACAAAATCTGTTGATCGTACGTAAAAAAGTTGCTAACCATAATTTTTAGGAAATTTTGCAAGGATAAAAATTTCGTAAAAGTTCAGAAAATTTATTAAGTAAAAATTTTAAGAAAAATGTATTTTAAGTAAAAAACTGGAGCAGCAAATTTCCATAATTTTGAGTTTAACGAGCCATAGCTTTATTGTTGCTGCACAGATGTACCCAAAGCATTTAAGACTTGCATGCATTATTAAATTATCTTTCCAAAATGTCCAAAACTATTTTCGTACCTGTACTAGTTTAGAAATTATAGCGTTGAAAGTGGTTACACCTCCAAATTAGAGGTCACCCACTTTGATGGGCTGTAACTTGAAATAGAGTGAGAATATGCCCCCCATGCCGTACAATTTCTTGTTCGACGGAACTTCGGGAATATGCCCTTAAAGGATTATACTGCTAAATTCGGACATCCTGTATAGGGGGCTGTGGGGGTCATACCACGTAGCAGAAAAAAATAAAATAAAATATAAAGCAACCAGTTCAAGCTTCCACACTTAAATGGCTGCAGTTTCTAGACTAGGAGCCTGTGGGCGTCATATTAATCACCAACAAATAAAAACTGTGAACTACTGTCAGAGAATACAACGTAGAAAAGCAGCAATCACAAGAAACCGCAAGTATATTCGCCTAACGCGTGTCTTGAAATCTCTCAACCACTTTAATGCCCCCAGCATCTAATACCAAAGACCAGTTGCAGCGCTGACAACGTTCCATCACAGACTGGGCAACTGGTGTGCTGAATGAATGATTAATGATCGGACCATCAATTCAAGGAAACTTATTCTCAGTTTGTTTGAGATTTCGCAAATACAATTTTATTTGTAAAGCGGATATTATAAAAATGTTCCGTCATATATGGATTTCCGAAAGGGACAGGGATTTTCTTCGAATAGTTTGGCGAAAATGGCCAAATGATCCTATAGAGCATTTAAGCAATAGGTGCTTAAATTACTGATTCATTGAAAGACGCGATATTTAAGAAGACATCGTTAATAGAACTTCTTTCAAAGGGAGGATTTGAACTCAGCAAATGGCAAAGTAACTGCAAGGAACTTTTGCAAACCCCTCATGCGGAGCAAAACAAGTATGTGTTTTTATAAAACAACGTTATTAGGACTACATTGGAATTCCTTCCTACATTCAGTTTTCGGTTGAACTTGGAAACTCTAGAAACTCTAGAAAACGGACATTGCGAGCATTTTTGACCCTATCGGTTTTCTTGGACCCTCCGTTATTCCGTTCAAGATTATCGCTCTGACACAAGAAATTGGATTGGGATGATGAAGTTCAACATTTAAATCCAACTCAGTGGCTAAAATATCGATAAGAGCTCTCGGTGCTAACTGAACTCGGAATCCCTCGTTACATGGATTGTCAAATAATTCACTTCAACTGCATGGTTTTACGGACGCTTCAATTGCAGCATATGCGGCTGTAATTTATTCTCGTTAACAACTACCAAATGGCCAGTTCGAGACACAGATTGTAGCATCTAAGACACGTGTGTCGCATCTTAAACAACTTAGCATTCCTCGCCTTGAGTTATGTACAGCACTTCTACTCGCTCGATTTCTTGAAGCAGTGTAAAAGTCCCTAATGGTTAAATTTGGTAATATATATGCTTCGACTGACTCAACAGTCATATTGTCTTGGTTGTCTTCTCCATGTCGTCGTTGGAATACCTTTGTGGGCAATCGTACAGTAGAGGTTTTGAATCGCTGGTAACACGTTAGGTCGATATCCAACTCTGCTGACTGCGCATCCCATGGAGTACCCTCATGAACGCTGATGGAACACCCTATCTAGTAGTCTGGTCCAAATTGGTTAAAAGAAACCAAAGACAACTGGCCTGTAGTAATTGAAGTCCTTAAAGGAAGAAAATTCGAAAATCAAACAATCTCTTCTGGTCGTGACATCTGATCGTCGTTTTGGAACACCTGCAACTTCCTGTTCGTCCTGGAACAAACTCATTAAGAACGTCGCATTCGTTTTAAGATTCATTTTAAATAACCGTCATCAAACCGAGACGCTGCTCGTTATTCTCTTATTTGGTCTATGTAAATCTTTCAAAAACAAGTTTTCTATGATTTCCAATTGTTATAAATTCTGTGTTTTGATTTCGCTTTAGCGGATACAAAGGATGCAGAGAAATTCTTCAGCATTCCACTGCAGCGAATTGATTAATCCTCCTCTATCTCAGCAGCGCCGTTGCCACCTTGGTTTTTCTTCATATTCTTTCTCTTCACGCGACCTGGACGGCCACCACCGAAGGGCGATTTCAGTGAGAAATCAATGTGTTTCTGCGACCCCAGACGCAGAACAAAAGACGGAATCTTCACCACTTGCTTGCGAACACGAATAAGTCTTTGACGGATCAACACACGTTCATGATGGATAGACTTGACTAATCCCAATTTGAAAACCTGGGTCTGGAGACGACGCTCCAAGAAATCATCGATTTTCAAACCCAACCGTAATCGTAATCGTAATCGAGCTTCATGCGTTACCTTGGTTAACAGATGATTAAATGGTGAATTATATGGTGAAACAGAAGCGTTCATGGTAGCGATAGAAGACTGAGTGATTCCACTAAGAACTACAAGAAACATGTTATGAAAGACCCAAAGATGCAAGAATTTGTTTGCCGTAGGTACGGGACTCAACCAGAGACGATTGACCACATCATATCAGCCTGTACATGCCTAGCTCAAACAGAGTATACAACGTGGTCAAAACCCTTCATAAAAAACTTCTTGAAAAATATAAAATCATAGTCGAAAACACACTCGGTAGTACAATAGAAAATGACAATACCAAAATCTACTATGATCGCACGGTACACTCTGAACACACAAGGCTTCATAATCGTCCAGATCTTATAATTATTGACAAAAAAGAGCACAGATGGAAAACAGCATTTGTCCAGCCCGTCCCTAAAAAATGCGAATCTTCTGCTCTCTCCTCCTATAGACTCACTGCACTTACGTTCCTTCTTTCAATGGTCATGCAAACGCTGATAAACCGTCAGCTCATGAAATATCTTGAAACACGAAAATTTCTTAATGACCGGCAGTATGGTTTTCGTCGCAACAGGTCCACAGGTGATTTGATGGCATGTCTCACCGATAAGTGGATGCAAAGTCTTCACCAATCTGGCGAAAGCTAGATATTGTAGTTACACTTGATATTTCTAAGGCATTTGACAGAGTTTGGCATCAGGCTCTTTTGTCGAAAATGCGTGCTTTTGGGATTATTCACAAAATAATTGCTGGTGTGTCTCAGGGCTCCGTTTTGTCGCCGACACTCTTTTTAATTTTCATTAATGATCTCTTGTCTGCTAATTCTAATCCAATATATTGCTTTGCTGACGACAGTACTCTCTGCTTTCTATATTCGTTCCCTAACTCACGTTTTTTTTTTTTTGTTTTTTATAATTTACGCGTGCCTAAGGGGGTTATGATACCCTTTTACTGTTGCCCAGTCGCGGGCGGAAAGATAGAAGGAGGAGAAAGGAAAGCATTGTTGTGATGTAGTGGTTTGAAACTCAGGTGTGTTTGGGTTCGATATTGACTCTCCAGGGATGGGAATCCGAATAGGACGGAGAAATTTTTCTTCTCTCGGAATGATTCAATTTGTGAATTTTAACGGTTGTTTTGTGCTTGAAAACCCTACAACAGCCAAATCTACATGTCAGTGTTATGCCTTCACACGCAGATTTTTCTGACTGAGTTCCAGTTACACAAATGAAAACTTTGTGGTGGCTAGGATTCGAACCTTGACCCTCCGAGTGAGAAGCGATTGCTCATTCATTTTTCATTTTTTTTCATTTTAAATGCATTTTTATTTTCATTATTTCATTTACACTTACAAGCTAGACAAAAAAATGCTTAAAAATTAGCTTAAATAACTTACAGATAATCTTATTCTAACTTACTGGCCCCATGCGGGCACTCTAGGTTAAACATAATACTTAAACTATGTCTTTCGACGTTTCGAACATTTATTATTATTTATATTTATATATTTAATTTAAAGTAAAACTAAGAAAAATTTTTATTACACAAAGGAAAAACTTAGTACATGGACTTTTTGTAAAAAAAAAAAAAATTAAATAAAATAAAACTAACACTAAAACTTATAAACTAACTACCTAAAAAAAATAAACAAAAATAGAAAATAAATCTAAATCTTAACCTACTTATACTACCTTATTTTAACATAATATACTACAATACAACAATTTTTTTTTTCCTGTATGGATTACCCCTTTTTTAGAAAAAAAGTTGCCACCCATATCTTTTGTTCTTCTATTTTTTTTTTTTTTTTTTTATTTAATTTTTTTTTTTGTGATTTTTATAATTTTGATTTTTTTTTTCTTACATCTAACTTAATACTACCTAAATCTATGTAAGCCGGCCATGGCTAATGAAATTAACAGACGACCGACTTTGCTTCACATGAAGCTACCTATTACTTAAGGGATTAGACGACGAACCCTCCCCTCCTTCAACTAGCCACCAAAATTGTTGGTGCTGCCGAGCAACATCCCTTATGTCGCGACTCCCTACCGCCCTACTGAACCGGAGACGCTCCGCACTGCCGTGTGCGACGCAGCTGTCCGAGCGACGTGGAAGATTAGCGGCACCGCTAATCTGTCCTGGATCAGACCTTTCATATCTAGGTAGAGGAACGCTTCTGGAGGAATAAAGCCGTCAAAGCGAACTCTCTCGTGATACATATAATTAGGGTAGTAAGCCCCAGAGATCAGGTTGTTCGACGATGTCATTGCTCTTGCAATGTGCCTTCGAGTCAACTTAATAACAAAATTGTCCACTCTTATTAGGTTCGCCCTATTGTATAAGACCTCATTAGGGTAGAATTTTATGTACTCGGACTCTGGTGTTCTGTATAAGCGAAGACAAGCCCGAAGACAAGCCCTCTCAAACACCCGAATCTTTTCCAATAAGCTTGCTCTCACGTTGAACCACACGGGACAACCAAATACAAGCATAGGCCGGATAAGGGCCATGTAGCAGATCACCTTCACCCTCGCATCGAGTTGGCTGTTATAGAACAGTCTCCTTGTAAGGGCAAAAGCACCTCTGGCTCTGGCCAGAGCAACATCTATATGTTTGTTAAAATACAGATATTGATCTAGCCAGATCCCAAGGTATCTGACTACATTTCGACAAGCAAGTGGCTGTCCATGTTGTCCGACGATAGAGAACTTTCGCCAATTCTTTCTGGTGTCCCTAGAGGCCCCAGACAAAGGCGTCCTAACCAGAATGGTTTCCGACTTCTGAAAGTTGATTTTGAACTTCCAATCATCGCAATATTGTTTAATTTTGTCGAAGTCACGTTGCAAAAGTGTATTAATAACCTCAATCTTTGGACCTGATCTGTACGTAATTAAGTCGTCTGCGTACGCTATGGCATGGTGAAGTGAACCTATCAGATCACTTGTGTAAATGTTGAATAGGATCGGCGAATTTACCGCACCTTGTTGCAGACCGTTTTTAATGTTAAATATTCCAGCGGAAGTCACATCGCCATTCTTCACGATGAACTGTCTACTGGAGAGCATATCAAAAAGAATATACAGAAGTGGTTTACTAATGCCCAACCTGTCCAGCTTGAAAAAGAGTCCCTCTAACCATACGGTATCGAAGGCTTTTTCCAAGTCAATCAGGCAGGCACCAGTGCACTGTTTCTTACTTTTGTTCCATTGGATATCAGAAACCAGTTTAGACGCAGCATGAATGATATCATGCCCCGCCTTGAAACCGAATTGATTATCCGGAACGATATGTTTGTCCTCAACCCACTTAGTCAGGACTCTATTGATCACCCTCTCGAAAACCTTACTGATGTTTGGAAGAAGACTGATCGAGCGGAGATTCGCCGGATTGGAAGTATCTTTATTCCTTTTGGGAATGGGATGTACACCGCAGTTTTCCAATGCGCTGGATAATGTGCATTATTCATTGCATTATTAAACAGGATGGTATAAATGTCCACCGCTTCTAGTGGGAGATGTCGAAGCACAATGTTCGGTATTTCATCGGTTCCCACTGATTTCTTACTTCTAAGCGATTCGAAGATCGTTTGGAGCTCTTCCTTCGAAATGAACGGTGGTAATACCCTTTCGTTGGTGATGACATTATTTGCCATATTTTCGTCGCTGAACCGGTTGAAACCAGAGTCATCGGATCGCCAGTTCTCTACTTCATTTCGAATGTAGAAGTCGTGTACCAAGACGCGATTGTTCAGGTCATAATTAGGGCCAATGGTATCAGTGGCCTTGTATATTTCCTGGAAAGTCGCGCCTATGGCCTCAACTTTCTCCTGTGGATCCTCGATCACAAAAAAGTCGTCATCATCAGCGGCCTCATTTGGATCAATACCTGCTATTGTCAGTAACCGTTCGTTGTCTGTTGTCCGGGCTATTTTAAGACACTGGAGG
Organism: Volucella zonaria; assembly: GCA_963966105.1. Lineage (NCBI taxonomy): Eukaryota > Metazoa > Arthropoda > Insecta > Diptera > Syrphidae > Volucella > Volucella zonaria. The sequence continues at coordinate 124,463,503 of OZ014531.1, forward strand.
TCGTTTTGATTTTTTCTCCGAAATATTTTATTTATTTGCGGGAACATATTCGGGTTGCTGGTGTTTACAGCCCGAATTTTATTGTTCCAGTACAAACTTACAGATTTTTTGTAATTTTCTTTTATTAATATCTGTATGTTTTTAATCGACGACTTCAATGTCATGATCTCCGGGTTATGTCTGTCAGTGAACTGTCTGTACAAGGTTTTTAGTCTTGACAGCAGTCTACTTTTGTGTCTGTGCAGTGCGTCAATAGTTGCGTTGCGGAATAAGTCTTCGTTGTCAGTATATTGATACCGAGGTATCGTTTTGTCCATTGTTCGTTTGATTGTTTCGTCCATTACTCTTAGATACCTGTCAATCTCCTCGTTTGACAGATTTCTGTTGGACGGTGAGTTGAGCGAATTCGAGGAGACTGCTTTTGTCAGTGTTCTGGTGAAGTGTGTCCAACGCACCCTACTATAATTGTAGGAATGCGTTTGCACAAACTCATCCAATTCCGCAATTTCGTTGGGAACAGTTATTTCGGTGCTGAGACCGCTATGGTCACTGTCATACACAAACGTGCGTAGACAGTTTATGGTATGTTGGTTAGTACATGTCAGGTGTATTCGTGTGCCGAACAGCAAGAGGTCCAAATAGGAACCGTGTCTGGGAAACGACGGACTATCCGTCGCCTTGAGGCCGAGTCGATACATTATACTGTGCTGACCCCACCAATTGAAAAGTAGGTTCCCTCTAGTATTTGGTGTATTATTTCCCCAATCTCTATGTTTGGCGTTGAAATCTCCGCCGATAATAAAGTAGTTCTCCTCCAATTCCAGTCTTAGGAATCGGAAAAGTGTCTCGAGCTCTGAGATGAATTGAGATGATTGAGTAGCCTTAGGTGCATAGACAGACACCATGTATAACCGCTTTCCACTGCGGAGAGGGATGTACATGATGCATGCTTCCAGCACCTGAAACCTACGTACTACACGACTGTATATTCTTTTGAAACGCAGTCCTTTTCTAACAAAGATCGCAACACCACCTCCTTGAATGGAGTTGGGTCGGTTTCTCCGTAATATTTTATATCTTCTGTGCCTCATTTTGTGTCTTTTAGTAAGCTTAGTTTCGCTAACCAAAAGCACATCAGGGGCTTGGTCTTTAAGCAACTTAAACAGTGTGGCTCTTCGTTCGAACCTAATCAGTGAATTAACATTCACTGCAAGGACCTTCAGGGTTTGCTCCGCCATGTACGTACCCATTACGACTGGAGGTGCGTTAGGCCCGGCAGCAGCGCGTATATTTGATCTACCCGCGTAGCCTGTTCCTGTATTTGACGCTGAAGCTGAGCCATCTGCCCCTGAATAGAGAGCAAGATAGCCAGCATGTCAGGTACAGGTTCAGGTGCTCTAGGCGCTGGGGCCTGAGAAGCTACCTTTGCTTGTTGTACCGTATTTCCCCTACCTGCCGCCATTTGGGCGTAGGTAACGTGGGGAGTAACGGCTGGTGTTTGTGCCTGCACAAGTGGACGTTTAACTTCCACTTTCTGCTGCCGGGCCAGATTTACTCGTTTTATATATTGGAATTTGGGACAACCCCGATAGTTTGCGGTGTGTCCCGTGTTCCTGCATAAAGCACAAGAGAGTTGGCTTTTTTCAGACGCTCCGTCCTTACCTAGAGCGCATTCCTCGGATTTGTGGTTCTTTCCGCACTTCACACATCGAGGCTGCATTTCGCAGTTCGACGCGGCGTGCCCGAACCTTTGGCAGCGAACACATTGTAAAATGTTTTCGCTCCTCTTTAATTTTTCCCAGTGTACAACCTGGTAGTCTAGGACTTTTATACTCCTTAGACCATCCAGTTTGCTGTCGGGACTTAGCTGGACCAGGAAGAACGGTAGTTTCCGCTTCTCCCTTTTGGCTCTAGCTGTGACAAATGGCTTAACCCCCACGAATTTGAGCCCTTCGCACTCCTTCTCTTTCAGCAGTGCAAGGAGCTCCTCCGGGTCAGTCGACGGTTCTAACCCCCTCAGCAGCATTGTTTGCAGCTTGTCCCCTTTCGGGGTGTAGGAGAAGAACTCCGTCGTCGTATCCCTCAATAAGTTTTTTATTTTATAATAGCGCTCCACTGTGTTACAGTGGATCGCGTGCCTATCTACGCTAAGTCTTTTGATATAAAAATGATTGCCTATGGCCGACTTACATAATTCAATCGTGTCTTTCAACTCCATCTTATATGTGTTGATTGGAGGTACACGTAGTTTGGTTGATTTCTGCTGTTGCTGTTGTTGTTGCTGCTGCTGATGTTGTTTCTGCTGTTGCTGTTGTTGTTGCTGCTGTTGTTGCTGCTGATGCTGTTGTTGTTGCTGCGTTTGCTGTTGTTTTTGTGGCTTATGCTGCGGTTGATTTTGTTGCTGCTGCGGTTGATCTTGTTGCAGCTGCGGTTGCGCTTTTTGTTGTTGTTTTTGTTGTATCTGTGCCGGTTTTTTCGTTGGCACTGTTTTTTCTTTCTGTTTAGCCTCGCTAGTTGTGGGCTGTTGCTGAGAGCTCAGGAGTTGTTGTTGTTGCTCCATTTGTCTCCTCGCCATTTGTTTGGCTTTAATAGCCAGTACTTTTTTCTCTAGCTGCTTAATGGTGCTATTTAGTGCCTGCACCTCTTCTTCTTCATCCTCTGACTCTGTGGCCGCCAGAGGTTGGAAGGTATTCTCACCACCCATATAGTGACCTTCCCCGCCATCAGACACGTATGGGTATTCGTTGAGGTCTGACTCAGCTGCCGCCTTTGTTGATGTTGTTGGCGCCTCTTCCCTTACTCTACCCGGCAGCTTTTCGGTAGAAGCTGAAAGGGAGGGGCGCTTTACAAGATTCGGAGTTGGCTTCAACCTCCTCCTTCTCTTCTTCGAGCTGATGTCAGATGACATCGTACCATCTGATGGTCCCGCTATTGGAATAGCGGACCTTTCGACGTCACTCATCGCTGATCACACTTACACTTTCTTTTTTTTTTATTTTATTTATTTTCAAAAATAAAAAGTCAGTGAAACTTTTTTGGGAATCGAACCCACGACCCTTGCTTTGTCGGTCGGACACCACTACCACTGGGCCACCGAAGCACTTGGCCAAAATGTTTCTGATTTTGCTTTTGTAAAGTTCACTTATAACACTTTTTCACTTTATTAGAAGCCGAAACACGTTTATTCCTCACGGAGGTCTATGAACGACTGAGAAGCGATTGCTAGTACCACTACACTACGGCCAACCCAGTCCCAATTCTCTTGCATGCACTTATGAGGTGGTTTCCACCTTAGGAAATGGTCTTCGAACTCTGCGCTTGTCTTCACCTCTATCCCTGCTGAAGATCGTCAAATAAAGCGAACTTGTGATCTTTCTGGTACTGAGAGCGTCAAAGCATTAGGACTTCAGTGACAACCAGCGAAAACCAGAGTGGCTCCATTAAACCAATTTCATGCCTAGACTGGAGTTGTGCGCCAGTGTCCTGATGATTCATGTAAGGAAGGTATTTGATCCACCAGGTCCCAAGGTATACGGCTGCACAGATTCAACAGTGGCGATAGCCTCGATCCGTCAGCCCCGCAGCCAGTGTTTCGCATTTGTTGCCAACCGCGTGACGCAGATGCAGGAAGCTATACCCCCAGCCAACTGGTTTCATGTCCCATCAGCACAAAACCCAGCTGGTTGAGCTTCAAGGCGAATACCACCACAAGATCTCAGAGACTTCGCGCTTTGGTGGGATGGCCCACACTAGTTGAGTCAAGATGAAATGTTTTGGCCACCGTAACAACTTTTATCACCAGAAGCTCAATCCAGTCACCGTCAACATAGCAACCCGGCCGACGCTATTTGAAGCCTGGGATCTCACCAACTCTTATTCTTCCACATTTAAACTTAAATACGTAACTGCATTTGTCTTCAGTTTTATCAACAACGTACGGTGCTCTATCGTGGCACGTAAAGGTGGAAAATTAACATCGTTTTGCTCAACTAAACACCCTATTCGCAATGAAGTCCAGGAAGCACTTAACTTTTGGATTAAGCTCACGCAAAAGTGTTTTTTCGGTGACGATATCAATCGACTGCAATCTAAGTTATCCCTTGCCCGTCAAAGTACGAGCAATCTATTACGATTAAGTCGGTTCTTGGATGAGGAAAGATTGCTCAGGGTGGGCGGTAGATTGCGAAATGCATAGCTACATCCAGATAGAAGGCATCCAATACTACTTCCCGCTGTTGCAAAACTCACCTTGCTAATCTGTGAGGATATACGAGTACATCGTATTTTTCTACACGCAGGCCCTCAAGCAATGTTCGCTATACTACAAGGACATTTCTGGGTAGTCAACGGACGAAGGCTTTTGCGGAAAATCTTTAAATCTTGCATGAAGTGCCGGAGGTATGTAATACAGGAACAGCTTATGAGCGATTTGCCCAAGCCAAGAGTGGAGTCTTGTCGCCCCTTTCTTCGAAGCGGTGTGGATTTTGCGGGACCATTTCTTCTTCGGTTTTCAAAAGCCTATGGTTCTAAAATTGTCAAAGGATACATTTCGATCTTCATATGTATGTCGAGTGGTGTTATGCGTTTAGAGCTTGCTGGAGACCAATCATCCTCCACCTTTATCGCTGTTTTTAAGCGGTTTGTATCTCGCCGAGGCCATTGCAGAGAATTGTTCAGCCATAATGGGAGTAATTTCATAGGCGCTGAAAGGGAGCTTAAGAATTTCTTAAGTAAGGCAACGCAAGATGAAAAGTTGGCAAAACTTCTAATCGACGATGGCACCAAGTGGCATTTCAATCCACCACCAGCCCCTCACATGGGAGGATACTGGGAAGCAGCTGTAAAGCGTGTTTAATTTCATTTACCACGGACATTGGGTGAAAATCTCCTGACATTCGAGGAATTCTTCACGCCGAGACATTTCCTGATAGGCGCGCCTCTTAAAATCGTACCAGAAACCGATGTCACCGACGTTAAAGTCAGCTTGAAGAGCCGATGGAGCTTAATTATGCAGCTCCGCCAGCATTTTTGGAGAAGGTGGAATAAGGAGTACTTAGTCCAATTGCAACAGTGTTCCAAGTGGACGAAATCATCCCCTAATTTTACCGTTGGAGACCTTGTCGTAATACTAGAAGACAACATCCCTCGTAGCAAATGGAGGATGGGAAAAGTAGCTGCAGCGTATACATGGAGAGATGGTCGAGTTTGAGTCGTCACACTCAAAACCGCCGATGGTATGCTGAAACGCCCCATCGTCAATATATCTCCACTTCTGATCTTCAAGGACAATCCAGCTGAAGATGAAGAGTTGAACTAAGTACATTACCAATTACTTCAAGGTGGGCGGAATGTTGGCGCCAAAAGTAAGTAATACCTAAAATGAAAATCATCTCCATACATTCATGCAGTCGTAAACTAACTCTCGTCCCGAGCACAACGCACTTCTCTTAGTATTTAATATCAGTCGTTCATTGAGCTCCGCAGAGTATTGACGTGTTTCGGCTTTCGGTTGTGTAGTCATACCAATAGAAACGAATTAGACAGAATTCATATAGGGCTCCAATTAGCCCAGAGGTAGTGTGCCCGGTTACCAGGTTAAAGGTTGCGGGTTCGACTCCGGGTCGAATAGACTTCTTTTTTTGTTTTTTTTTTGTTTTTTGTTCAATTAAAAAAAAAAAACAAAATAAATTGATAGTGAGTGTTAAGAATCATCACGCGATGGATTGTGAAGAGCGGTCCGTTATGCCAGTAACGGACAAATCAGGCGAGGCGTCAAGCGGTTCAAGCCAAACAGAACCGAAGACGAAGAGAAGGAGGGCGCTAAGACCAACTTCCACCTTAGCACAACGTCCCTCCCTACCAACTTCCACTGTAAAGGGAAGGGGCGCACTCAACGTCATCAACTGCAGCAAATAATTGTCCCGGGAAAGTTACTGACAGTAACCCATTTTTCTCAGATCTTCACCACCACCTGAGAGAGAACAGCTTCGCTTCCTTGGTGCCAACCGAATCGGAAGATGAAGAAGAAGAAATGGCGTCTATAAGTAGTAGCATAAAAATGCTGCAACAAAGGGTACTGACCATAAAAGAAAAACAAATGGTAAGAAGGAAAAGGGAAGACCAACAGCAATCCCAGCAGCAACAGCAGACGCAGCTAGCTCAAAATCAGAGCCAACAACACCAAGCATACACGATAGCACAGGTGCTACACAAATAACAACAAAAGCTTAAAAACCATCAGCAAAAACAACAAGAGCAACCACAACAACGGCAACAGCAAAAACAGCAGCAGAAACAACAACAGCAGCAGCAAAAATAACAGCAGCAGCAACAACAACAACAGCAGAAACAACAAATTTCAAAACAAAGGGTTCCACCTATAAATACATTTAAGATGGAACTAAAGGAAACAATAGAACTATGTAAGTCGGCCATAGGAAATAATTTTTATATTAAAAGACTTAGCTTAGATAGGCACGCGATCCACTGTAATACAGTGGAGCGCTACCATAAAATTAAAAGTTTATTGAAGGATTCGACGACGGAGTTCTTCTCCTACACCCCCAAGGGGGAGAAGCTGCAGACAATGCTGCTGAGGGGGTTAGAACCGTCGACTGATCCGGAGGAGCTTCTTGCACTGCTGAAAGAGAAGGAGTGCTAAGGGCTCAAATTCGTGGGGGTCAAGCCATTTGTCACGGCTAGAGCCAAAAGGGAGAACCGGAAACTGCCGTTCTTCCTTGTCCAGCTAAGTCCCAACAGCAAACTGGATGGTCTAAGGAGTATAAAAGTCCTAGACTACCAGGTTGTTCACTGGGAAAAATTAAAGAGGAGCGAAAACATTTTACAATGTGTTCGCTGCCAAAGGTTCGGGCACGCCGCGTCGAACTGCGAAATGCAGCCTCGATGCGTGAAGTGTGGAAAGAACCACAAGTCAGAGGAATGTGCTCTAGGTAAGGACGGAGCGTCTGAAAAAAGCCAACTCTCTTGTGCTTTATGTAGGAACACGGGACACACCGCAAATTATCGGGGTTGTCCTAAATTCCAATACATAAAAAGAGTAAATCTGGCTCGGCAGCAGAAAGTGGAAGTTAAACGTCCACTCGTGCAGGCACAAACACCAGCCGTTACTCCCCAAGTTACCTACGCCCAAATGGCGGCAGGTAGGGGAAGTACGGTACAACAAGTAAAGGTAGCTTCTCAGGCCCCAGCGCCTAGAGCACCGGAACCTGTACCTGACATGCTGGCTATCTTGCTCTCAATTCAGGGGCAGATGGCTCAGCCTCAGCGTCAAATACAGGAACAGGCTAAGCGGGTGGATCAAATATACGCGCTGCTGCCGGGCCTAGCGCACCTCCAGTCGTAATGGGAACGTACATGGCGGAGCAAACCCTGAAGGTCCTTGCAGTGAATGTTAATTCACTGATTAGGTTCGAACGAAGAGCCACACTGTTTAAGTTGCCTAAAGACCAAGCCCCTGATGTGCTTTTGGTTAGCGAAACTAAGCTTACCAAAAGGCACAAAATGAGACACAGAAGATATGAAATATTACGAAGAAACCGACCCAATTCTATTCAAGGAGGTAGTGTTGCGATATTTGTAAGAAAGGGACTGCGTTTCAAAAGAGTATACAGTCGTGTAGTACGTGGGTTTCAGGTGCTGGAAGCATGCATCATGTACATCCCTCTCCGTAGTGGAAAGCGGTTATACATGGTGTCTGTTTATGCATCTAAAGCTACTCAATCCACCTTATTCATCTCAGAGCTCGAGACACTGTTTTGATTCCTGAGGCTGGAATTGGAGGAGAATTACTTTATTATCGGCGGAGATTTCAACGCCAAACATAGTGATTGGGGAAATAATACACCAAATACTAGAGGGAACCTACTATTCAATTGGTGGGGTCAGCACAGTGTGATGTATCGACTCGACCTCAAAGCGACGGATAGTCCGTCGTTTCCCAGACACGGGTCCTATCCGGATCTCCTGCTGTTCGATTCACGAATACAACTGACGTGCACTAACCAACAAACTACAAACTGTCTACGCACTTTCGTGTATGACAGTGACCATTGCGGTCTCAGCTCCCAAATAACTGTTCCCAACGAAATTGCGGAATTGGATGAGTTTGTGCAAACGCATTCCTACAATTATAGTAGGGTGCGTTGGACACACTTCACCAGAACACTGACAAAAGCAGTCTCCTCGAATTCGCTCAACTCACCGTCCAACAGAAATCTGTCAAACGAGGAGATTGACAGGTATCTAAGAGTAATGGACGAAACAATCAAACGAACAATGGACAAAACGATACCTCGGTATCAATATACTGACAACGAAGACTTATTCCGCAACGCAACTATTGACGCACTGCACAGACACAAAAGTAGACTGCTGTCAAGACTAAAAACCTTGTACAGACAGTTCACTGACAGACATAACCCGGAGATCATGACATTGAAGTAGTCGATTAAAAACCTCCAAACATTAATAAAGGAAAATTACAGAAACTCTGTAAGTTTGTATTGGAACAACAAAATTCGGGCTGTAAACACCAGCAACCCGAATATGTTCCCGCAAATAAATAAAATATTTCGGAGAAAAAATCAAAACGACCTCCAGTGTCTTAAAATAGCCCGGACAACAGACAACGAACGGTTACTGACAATAGCAGGTATTGATCCAAATGAGGCCGCTGATGATGACGACTTTTTTGTGATCGAGGATCCACAGGAGAAAGTTGAGGCCATAGGCGCGACTTTCCAGGAAATATACAAGGCCACTGATACCATTGGCCCTAATTATGACCTGAACAATCGCGTCTTGGTACACGACTTCTACATTCGAAATGAAGTAGAGAACTGGCGATCCGATGACTCTGGTTTCAACCGGTTCAGCGACGAAAATATGGCAAATAATGTCATCACCAACGAAAGGGTATTACCACCGTTCATTTCGAAGGAAGAGCTCCAAACGATCTTCGAATCGCTTAGAAGTAAGAAATCAGTGGGAACCGATGAAATACCGAACATTGTGCTTCGACATCTCCCACTAGAAGCGGTGGACATTTATACCATCCTGTTTAATAATGCAATGAATAATGCACATTATCCAGCGCATTGGAAAACTGCGGTGTACATCCCATTCCCAAAAGGAATAAAGATACTTCCAATCCGGCGAATCTCCGCTCAATCAGTCTTCTTCCAAACATCAGTAAGGTTTTCGAGAGGGTGATCAATAGAGTTCTGACTAAGTGGGTTGAGGACAAACATATCGTTCCGGATAATCAATTCGGTTTCAAGGCGGGGCATGATATCATTCATGCTGCGTCTAAACTGGTTTCTGATATCCAATGGAACAAAAGTAAGAAACAGTGCACTGGTGCCTGCCTGATTGACTTGGAAAAAGCCTTCGATACCGTATGGTTAGAGGGACTCTTTTTCAAGCTGGACAGGATGGGCATTAGTAAACCACTGCTGTATATTCTTTTTGATATGCTCTCCAGTAGACAGTTCATCGTGAAGAATGGCGATGTGACTTCCGCTGGAATATTTAACATTAAAAACGGTCTGCAACAAGGTGCGGTAAATTCGCCGATCCTATTCAACATTTACACAAGTGATCTGATAGGTTCACTTCACCATGCCATAGCCTACGCAGACGACTTAATTACGTACAGATCAGGTCCAAAGATTGAGGTTATTAATACACTTTTGCAACGTGACTTCGACAAAATTAAACAATATTGCGATGACTGGAAGTTGAAAATCAACTTTCAGAAGTCGGAAACCATTCTGTTTAGGACGCCTTTGTCTGGGGCCTTTAGGGATACCAGAAAGAATTGGCGAAAGTTCTCTATCGTCGGACAACATGAACAGCCACTTGCTTGTCGAAATTTAGTCAGATACCTTGGGATCTGGCTAGATCAATATCTGTATTTTAACAAACATATAGATGTTGCTCTGGCCAGAGCCAGAGGTGCTTTTGCCCTTACAAGGAGACTGTTTTACAACAGCCAACTCGATGCGAGGGTGAAGGTGATCTGCTACATGGCCCTTATCCGGGATATGCTTGTATTTGGATGTCCCGTGTGGTTCAACGTGAGAGCAAGTTTATTGGAAAAGATTCGGGTGCTTGAGAGGGCTTGCCTAAGGGCTTGTCTTGACATAATTTAAGTGTTAGGTTTAACTTAGAGTGCCCGCATGGGGCCAGTAAGTTAGAATAAGATAATTTAAGTTAATTAAGCTAACTTTTAAGCATTTTTTTGTCTAGCAAGTACGAGTAAATTAAGTGAAATAATAAAAATGCATATGAACTGAAAAACTGAAAACTGAACTTAGTATTTAATAATCAAATAAATGTATTATTATTGTTCAGTTTGGATCAGCGCATTTTTTTCTTTCTTTTCTTTTGTGCTATTTGTAATTTTAACGAACACTATCCTCCCTGATTTTGCTTCGCCCGCGGTGTGTGCAAGCATTTTAAGAATACTTAAATCCCTTGAGCGCGCGCGAATTATATAAACAAAACAAGGGTATCTTCCAACTAACATGGCCGAAAAGCGAAGTAGATATGCCGAGTTGGCTGTAGAAATAAAATGAGCCTGGAACCTGAAATAAGTTAGAACTACACCAATCACCATCTATGCTGAAGGAATAATCGACAAGCACTAAGAGAAGATAGAAAAGGACTAGGATTGAAACAACACACAATAGATGTTACGCAGAAAGCTGTAATACTCGATGCCTGTCACCGAACCAGACACTTAATGAACATAACTTAAACAGAAAAACAATAGTAAAAACACATTTTGTCATAGGCTAAGGCCTCCAAAACATGTTGAAAACAACTCAATATGGGGAACGATTGATTTATGATCATTAGTTTCTGTACAGGTTTTGATGGCGTATATAACTTTATTTTTACACAAGCGACGCGTATAAAAAGACAATTTTCCAGTACAAACTACCTTTATTCTTGCTTAAGCAAGCGTTTTTTTTTTTTCCTGTCACCCGTTCTTTTCATTTCATGCGATCAGTGGCCATAATCACCCGACACCTTGTGTCAGACGTAGTATGTAGTTTCACTGTCTTTTGCAAAATCTCCTCTCAGTCAAGTAAAATCTTCACAATTCTTTCCCGTCACATGTATCATTTTTGTAATGGAACGCGGTTAGACTGGGTTAGTTAGCTGAAAAATCCAAATTGTTAAGAAATGTTAGTGTAAAGTGGAACTTACTCGTAAGATACACGCACACAGAAATAAAAAGAACCAAACAATTGTGCCATTCACTTTCAACATTGGCACCAGCACTTTTCGTTTTAGTGCACAGGAAACCGCAAGATTACAAGTTGCCAATAAAACTGGTATATACGCCACATGCATCGCCCCAGATACGTCAAGCACTATATGTTGCAATTTGTGGATTAGTAAAAGCTTTTGGCAAAACCTTGGTCTAAACGTGAAAACTTGCCACAGCTTATACGAATGTTACCTATGCAGTTTACTGATGACAATTTTATGGAAGGGAATTGTTTCAATCAATGCAAACATAATTCGGTTTTTTTTTTTATCTTCTTTGTAACATTCGTTAGGTGTAGGTTGGAATATCTTGCTATCTACGTTTAAGGCACCCTGCAATGTACGCTATTGGCTTACTGAAATATTAAATGAAAAATGCCAAATGAGTTGCACCGAAAAACTATTAGTTAATGCCCAAAGTTGTATTATAATTATCATTGATTGTACTTATACTAGTGTATATGTACGAGTATTATGTAAGCATGAAAGTTTTATAATTATCCGCACCATCAAAAGTTATCTTCAGAGGAATAAAATTCCGTGAAACAAATAAAGGTTAAATCTCCACTGAAATGCGCAAGGTCGTAAAGTAGAAAAGGTTCATTTGGAAAATGCTTTCTGTCCACAGTCCATTGCTTTAGATGACATTGAAATCTGAAGTGAACTTGTATCTTGCAAAACTAGTTTTCCACTTGCAGGCCCTAGTTCCATTCAGTGCATGATAAATGAGTTAAGGTCGTAATATGAAAACAATTATTGCAGTGTTGTTTCTTCAGATGACTATTGCATTTAAAAAGAATTTTAGCATTATGAAATCGAATTGATAACTACGAGTAAGTCATTGAGTAACAAAATTTCATTGGCAAGCACAGCTTAAGCCGCCTTGTTAAGGCCTAGACTGCTGTGGCACTTCTTAAGATACAAGTGTCTCTACCCTTGCTAATTAAGAAGAAGAAGAGTGGCGAAATATCCTGTTGTGATATACTCAGAAAGTTGAAGACCAACTCGGAGTTATATGGACTAGGTTCTGATGTAACTCGCATAAGGAAGATGGCTAATGGAGAATTATTCCTTGACCTCAAGAAAGCATCGGATGAGAGAACCTCAGAGCACCGAATAAAAATTGGACAAGTTCTTGGGGAAGTTTCCGAAGTGATGTGCCTAACGCACGATGTGCTTATTGAATTCAAAGATCCAGATGGCGTCACTACATAAGAAGAGATCTGCCAAGCCCTGTCCGAGCAGTGTGAGGAACTGCGAAGTACTCAGGCCTCAGCCAATAAATCCTTGAGGACAGGGACGAAAACAGCAGTCATCAGCCTCCCGATTAACGCTGCCAAAAATATTCTGCAGGTAAGAAGAATAAAAATCGGATGGACGGTATGCCGGATATGGGAAAAAGTAGTACCACTACGATGCCTTAGATGCCTTAATTTTGGGCATCTTGCAAAGGTGTGTAAAAGTACGGGCAGAAAGGTCATGCGTCGTTTGTGAAGAAAGAAGAAGTAGCAATACCAAACACGCGGCAGGAATTTCAGTATGCCCTGCATACCAAGAAGCTGCAAAGGCCACCAGAAGAATATGAAAGTGCTGTAACTTAACCTCAATCACTGCGAAGCAGCACAGGACCTTATGACACAAGCTGTTCGAGAGTTGAAGATTGATGTGGTCGTAGCAAGCGAGCAGTATAGGAACCTCGATGCTATTTGGACCTGCGGAGACTACGCATTTGAAGAAAGAATGATGACACGAACCCTAGTCTAAGCGAAGGTCAATGGGGTATATATATATATACAGTTGTTACGCATCTCCAAATGGAACGCTGGAAGAATTCCAGAGAATGCTAGATAGGCTCGTGGATGATGCTACAGGTCGTACTCCGTTAATCATAGCTGGCGACTTCAACGCATGGGCCCCTGATTGGGGCAGCATACGGACCAATAAGAGAGGAGAGGCTCTGCTAGCAGCAGTATCGTCACTTGACGCAGTACTGTTTAATACGGGCAACGAGCACACATTCACCAGAAACGGCGTAGGCTCCAGAGTTGGTGTAACTTTTGTAATAAGTTCCCCAGTGAGAGGATCAAGATAGAAAGTCAGTAAGGACTACATCCACAGTGACCACCAGGCCATCCTATTTGAAGTACAAACAAGGGGAGCAATCCAGAAGCGCCATATAAAGAAGGTGCAACGAATGGGGTGGAAAACAAGCACACTGGCGATTTTTGGAGAATCCATAATAAACCCAGGAGCAGCAAACACGATGACTGCGGAGGTTACTAAAACAATATCTAGGGCTTGCGACGCATCTATGGTACGGAAAACGTCAACAAACCGCCAGCCATCAGTATACTGGGGGAACCAAGAGATAGCAGAGCTATGCAGCAAGTGCCATAGAGCTAGAAGACTATGCCAGCGATCCAGAGGTCAGCCCTCCCACCAGGATTTACAGGTGTAATACAAAGACGTAGGGACTTTAAATTAGCTATTCAGAGAAGTAAAAACAACGGTTTTAAAGAACTCTACGAAGAAGCAGATATTAATCCCTGGGGTACTGCCTACAGGACGGTCATGGCAAAACTAAATGGCTCTAGGGCACCCCCGCCCTCATGCCCTTCGCTGATGAAAAAAAATAGTGTCGGGATAATTTCCACCCCCAGAACCAACAGCGCATATAGAACCACACAGCAAGTAGGTGAGATCCCTCCATTTACGCAAGCGGAACTTCTGGATGTATGCAAACGATTTAGCAATAATAAATCACCTGGATTGCACGGCATACCAAATAAGGTCCTTAAGCTAGCCGTCAAAATAAACACAGAGGCATTCGTGGAAATGTAGAGCAAGTGCATAACAGAAATGGTTTTTCCTGATCAATGGAAAAAACAACGTCTTGTGCTGCTGACCAAAGGGAATAAACCACCAGATGAGCAATCATCATACCGTCCCATATGCTTACTAAACACGATGGGTAAAATACTGGAGCGAATAATATGCAACCGACTGGAGGACTCTCAAACGAGCAGTATGGATTTAGAAAGGCTCGCTCTACAATAGATGCTATTCGGAAGGTAACTACGACCTTAGAAGAAGCCATTAAGGGCAGAAGATGGAGAGGAGGTAACAAAAAATATGGCACCGTATTAACGTTGGACGTCAAAAATGCGTTCAACTCTGCAAACTGTGGGCTTATAGTACAATCTCTTAGGTCAATGATGGTGCCATGGTTTTGAATAAAAATTATGCTAAGTTACTTCGACAATCGGTTCCTATTCTACCATACCGACGATGGAGTAAGGCAGTACCACATAACTGGTGGCGTTCCACAGGGATCGTACTAGGACCTCATTTATGCAACATTATGTACGACAAGGTTCTAAGACTTGGAATCCCGATTGAGGCTAAAATCATAGGCTTTGCAGATGATATTGCAATCGTTGTGGCAGCGAAACACCTGAAAGAAATAAAAGACATTGTCAATGAATGTATTCGAAAAGTTAGACGGTGGATGGCAACAGTTGGGTTAGAGCTGGCAGAATATAAAACGGAAGCAGTTCTGGTAACCAGTTGCAAGGAAAGAGAAACAATCACCATCAGGGTGGGCGATCACGATATTACATCAAAACCGGCTATCAGATACCTAGGTATGATGATCGATGCCAGGCTCACTTACAAGGAATACCTTGAAAGAACGTGCGACAAAGCCGCAAAGGTGAGCGCTGCCTTATCCACTATAATGACAAACATAGGAGGACCCAGACAACAAATGAGACTAGTTCTGTCAAGGGTGGTGCAGTCTGCTAACTCTGTCAACAGACTATGTGCTCTGAGAGTTTGCTGTGCATATCGGATAGTGTCAAATGATGCTATATATGTCATTGCGGGAATGTTACCAGCAGATATACTGGCTACTGAGCTACAAAGGACCTACGATGCCAAAATTCGGAAACCCGGAGTTTCAGTCAAAGATATCAAGTTGGGAGAACAGCAGCGCAGCACAAGTTCGTTTCAAGAGAGCTGGAACCAGCCTACAAAGGGGAAATGGACCTATCGACTTATACCGATATTCATAAATGGGCAGAATGTAATTACGGAAAAGTAGATTTTTACTTAAGTCAGCTCCTAACTGGACATGACTGCTTTCAATCATATCTGTACAGTTTTGGTCTGAAAGAATCTCCCTTCTGCTTAAACTGCGGAGCGGCCGGGGAAGATGCACATCACGTATTTTTCCAGTGCCCATACTTCAGAACAGAGCGCAGAGAACTAGAGGAGAAAATTGGAGAGCTACCAACTCCTGAAAACTTCGTAAACTACATATATGCTAACATCAAGTACGAGTATAATATGGGATGCGGTGAAACAGGCTGCGGCAAAAATAATCAAGGAACTTCGGCGGTTGGAATGAGTCAGAGAGAGCACTAATCAAAATCAAACCCAGACGGCATCTCTAATACAACAAAGAACAGTAAATACTGTACTCAATGTCGAACCAACAAACGGAGAAAGAAGGGCATAAAGTGCTTACCAGCCCCGCGAAGCTTACCGGCAGTTCCGCGGTGAGAGTGGTAGAGGAGTGCAGGATGTGGGGTAGTACGTAGGCGCACATCCGAAATCAAGTACTTGGGGTTTGCGAATCGTGCATGCTGATATCCCGGGCTATTAGTATCTTCCGAAGATTGCCACATCCTTGGATGCCACCAAAAAAAAAAAAAAAGTGTCTCTACGCTGAGCATCGAATTTGTCGAGTGGTAGATGCTGAATAAGGGCAATATATCTCGAAAAGTTTTCCACACGTGTCTTAAAACTAAAGGATGCCCCCCCTTTCTCTCCCCCACCAATCAAACCGCTACTTTTTCCCCAGGGATGGATCAAGGTGTCATACAATCTGTGGCGAGAATCAATGCCTCCAAAAATAGCTCAGTCGCAAAAGGAGTTTCCGGATACCTGCGAACTACGCATTAGCTAGTCTTTTCTGTATAGAGCAGATCTCTGTACAGATGCACCATCCTTTCTCCGCTACTCGTCGGATCTATTAATGGATAAAATCTGAAAAAAAACAACAAAACCCGAGGCCGGTACTCCTTCAATACCGGGCAGTAGAACCGTGAATGCACCGGCTACCGGCAAGGCTCCTGCATTGTCGAGCGGAGGTGAAACTCTGGCAGGCCATGGTGCACCATCCTCTAAAGGTAAACGCATTGAGCCTAAAACTAAATATTCAAGGAGTGATAAGACTGTGGGAAGCAATGGTCCTATCACTTTCTCCACCCCTAGCAGCAGTGGACTTGTCGCTTCTTCCGCAAAGGTGGAATCAGGGGCTCAGCCGCATCGTTCTTTAAGTAACAGCATGGTAGTGTAGGGAGTTCAGATATGGTAACCAACGAGCAGGAGCTTGTAAGTTCGTAACACGTTTGTTAAGAGTTTTGAGTCTTTTCTAGCTTTTTAATTCAACCTGACGGAATGTCGGGGCGCCTCATCAGCACATCACTTAAACAAGGTTAATTCGACAACTGGTTCCTCTGAGATTTTGGAACCAGCAATCATTGCGTCGCTAAAATATGGATTTGGTGTGTTCCCCGGTTGATTTGAAAAGGGGGCAAATTCTCTCAGATTTATAATTGCAAAGACGCTATGATCGCAACACACAAACTAACGCTACTTGAAGTCGCGAGTTTATGCCAACAAGCCTCAGAAAATCGCAGCCCCTAAGGAGAATATGCGAATAGTTGTCACCGGAAATCTTGCGGAAAGTCATGCAAAATGCGATAAAACGGGCACAAATATGTATCAACACTGCCGGCACCCACTTGGCGGATATCATCTTTTCCAAAAAAAGATTTCCGTCACTCAGAATCATTTCTTTTTATTTATGTAGTAAAAAAGTAATTCAAAAACAAAATTGGATGATTAATTTTGCGCCACCTTGTATATGCGAAATGTAAGGCATAATTACAGATCCTGTGAAGGGAATGGAGATTCTAGATTGTTTACAAACAAGTATAATCGCGACCAAAGAAATGCAGTGGGAGTTTACAAGTATAGAAAAACAATTATTTTATTGTTCATCTTGTACATGTAAAAAGAGTTATCTTCGGTTCTTTCCTGGCTCTAAGTGGCGAAAAGGTGAGAGACTTTTCAGAGCCAGAAGTTTAAACATTTGGAGGCTTACAATTGTTGTCAAAAAGTCGCTGAAGTCTGTAGGATTTTTTTTCATTTTTCTGCTAACGACGTAGCAATATCTTTGGCATAGAAATCGACGAGCTAAACAACTGGGCAACATTTATATCTGAAAAATTTAACATCATCTTGAAGCACATACAGATAACTAAAGCAACTGTTGCTCAAAAACAAGGTGAAATATATAGTATGACATATATTATGTACTAGGGCGATTGATACAGAGAAATCAGATAGCGTCTATTTGCGTTCGGATTTGTTGTAAGCGTCAGACTTAGGCTTAACGACATCACGGACTTTTTTTTGGTATCTTTTGGTAGTGGCGCTACAGTTCAGGATGAATATGGGTGTCAAACATCAACCTCACCAGTTAGGTATTTTGGTAACTGTTGCGCGCTCCATCGGTTGAGTCCCCTCTCTGTGTTGTCCCACCGAGGTACATAGAATCGAAAATTATGCGAGCCGGCCCGCCGTCGTGAATGGGACAAAATGTTTTTCTAAGGATTTTTCTCTTGAAGTAACCGAGGATATCTTCATCCGCCTTCGATAAGGTCCATGATTTTGCGATATAAAGAAGATCTCTTTAGTTTTTCAGCACAGGGCTTTCCTACTCTATTCCCTCCTTCCTAGCCAGAGAAACAACGATTGGCAAGAGTGATTCTTCGTTTTACTTATTTCTGCTGAGGTGCTGTTGGCAGAATTCATAGCAAATACCAAGGTAGACCAAGTCCTTTATTATCTCGAAATTGTGACGTTCTGTCCAATTTGTCGATGTTGACAGCATACTAGTATGTTATACTTGGCTTCGCCCTCATTTATAGCTAAATCAATTTTGACAGTTTTCGCTTCAATACTAGCGAGCGCACAAATTACAGTCCACTGAATTCTCCCAATTATGTCGATGTCATCGGCGTACGCTAGTAGTTACGCAGAATTTTGAAAGATTGCGCCTCCAGTATGCACGAGTTCTTCGAGTAAGATGTTAAAGGAGTCACACGACAGCGCATCACATTTATGAAAATATTTTTTGAAATCAAAGGTCTCGGCTAAGTCGCTACCGACTTTGCCGGAACAGCAAGCGTTCTCCATCATCATTCTGCATAGTCGGACAAATTTGGCAGGGATGCTAGAACTATGTACATTATGTTGCAAATAAGGATGGCTATATATAAATATTGTCATGTGCGGCGTTAAAATCGAGGAAAAGATGGTGAGTATCCATTTGGATTTCGGTCAATCAGGTTGTTGGCGAATGGTTTCAAATGTCCATACAATGTGACAGATCGGATCTTGTACGCAATGTTGAGGAGACTTATACATTATATAGCTGAAGGGTCTCCTTTTTTGTGGAACGGACACACGATTCTATTTAACAGGCATACACTCTTCTGACCAGATCTGCGAAATGAGTTGTTGTATGCTCTGCACAAAGTAAAAAAATATCTCGACGGGTAAGCCGCCAGGGCCAGCTGCTTTGTTGGATTTCGGCTTAGATTCTTACTTCCTTTTGGTCTGGCGAAAAGAAGTTTTGGCTATCATTATCAAAGTTGAATGTTGGTGCCATATTTGGCTCGTTCGCCGTTATACAGTCGGCAGGAGCAGTTTTTTCGTATTCTCAGTAGCGTCGCACTACAAGGTTTCGATCTTCATCTATATAAGTTTCTGTACTGGTCTTCTTACCTGTTGTTAAAACTTCCCACCATTAGTACTGGAGTAGAAGATTGCAGCTTTTCTATGTTACATTTTCGTACAGTAGTTGTTCTTCGTTCTGGCGCTAATTTTAGAGGCATGCCGTACGTCTATCAAAATGTGATCAGTTTGATTTCGCGTCTCAAGTTCCGGAAACCGCCATGTCCCCTTGAGAATGTTGAGATGAGGAAACCGTGTGCTTGCTATATTGATATTTTGTCCGGCCGCAAAGTCAATAAGTCTAAGTACGTTGCCAGACGTAGTGTCGTAGTCTCCTACCAAAATAGTCCTCCTTTCCTATCCTGGCATTAAAATTTATAGTACACCCTGAATGACTCGAACTGCATCCAATTTCAGACTGCTATAATTTCCAAACTGTTCATGACAGTGAGCTCAAATTCTGACACATGACAGATCATTTTATTATTTACAAGCCTTTTAAACGATTTGCGTCTCAGTTGTGTTGGAAAATTTTTATCCGCGATGGAATTCAAACGTGATAGTGTGATTGCTTTATAAGGACTGAAACGATTAAATTTTGGAAACTTCAAAGTAAAAAAAAAAAATATTTTCATAAATCGTGTAAATTTTTTCTATTTGCTTTAAACCTCTGTTTTTATTAAATTCATTCACAATTACAAAAAATAAAAAAAAAATATTTGGGTTCCCATTCTTTCCTCTAATTCTTTCGAATGTCCTTCATAAGCTTGGTGACAGTTACATCCGTTATCTTTTTGGACGCTCTTTTCCATTTAGCACTGAAATCTTTTACGTCATTTGCACACTGCTCACTTTTCCTCAATTTAGCTTTGACCAAAGACCAATACCTTTCAATTGGATGGCACTGTGGAACATTGGGTAGATTCATGTCTTTTGGGACAAAGTCGACATTTTTAGCAACAAGAAAGCTCAACGTAGCATGAGCATAGTGAGCTGAAGCTAAATCTGGCCAAAATAATGTTGAACCCTCGTGTTTGTTTAAGAAAGGAATCAACCGTTTTTTTAGGCACTCGTTAATGTACACTTCTCCGATAATTTTTTCCGTTGTAATAAACGATGAGCTTCTGTGTCCACATTGGTAAATGGCCTGCCAAACGAGATATTTTGACCCGAATTTTTCCATCCCAATCGATGTTGTTGATTGCGGAAGAATCTCAGCTTCAAACGAGTTGTAAAACTGCACACCTGGAAGAGTAGTAAAGTCGGCTTTGACACAAGTTTCGTCATCCAAAACCAAGCACGCTTTCTTGTTGCCGACCAGCTCGTATAGCTTTCGGGCTCGTGTTTTTTATGACTGTTTTTTGCTTTTCAGTAACATTTGGTATTTTTTGTTTTTTTCGTGTTTTTAAACCGTTACGTTTTTGAGATCTTTGTACCATTGTTTGGTTGGTATTACATTTCCGAGCAACATCTCTGGATGACATAGTCCGGTTTTTTACGATGGTAACCCCTATTTTCCTCTACAAATTTGTATCATGTGCTCCACTTTTAGCTCCACTTTTCTGTTTTCGCTTAACTATCAACGTCTCCAAATATCGTTTAATAACAGAATCCACTGTACTGCGTGCTATGTTTAAATTTTTTGCGATGGAATGGTTTGGACGCGAAGTATTTTCGAGCCATTTGTCGATGATCTTTTTACGGCGTTCCTCTTGACTCATATTTTATAAATATTTTAAACCGCACCGAGCTAAAATCAATAAAAAACTGAAACTAGAGAATATACAGGCTAATTTGGCTACAAAATGGGATTGCAATTTTTACGTATTGGAAGCATAGCCCGTATTAAAATTTACAGATTTTATTCGTTTCAGTCCTTATTTGGTTGGAAAACCGTAAGTAGCTATCGTTAGAGCCCTCCAGCACCTCAACGTGAATGAATCATTCGTATCTCGAAGCATAGCTCGTTACTGTGATACTGGCAGCGTTGCAGAACGCCATGGAGGTGGTCATAAAAAAAAAGCAACATCGACAGAAATGGTTCGGAAAGTGAAGCCTCAAATTGAGCGAAATCCGCGTCGAAGTGGAAGAAAAATGGCTCGTAAGCTCAACATATCGTTGGAACGGATGCAACACATACTGAAAAATGAGCTTGGGCTCAAGCCATTGAAGTTTCAAAAAGCACACGATCTTACACTGCAACAGAAAAAAGTTAGAGTCGAAAGAGTGAAGGAGTTGCTATCCTTGCACGAAAGTGGTGAGTTGCCGAATTTGGTTTTTTCCGATGAGTCCTCATTTGTTATTAAGCAATATGTCAACAAACAAATTGACAGAGTTTACTTGCCAGAGAGGTCCTGCGAAAATTTACACCTTCGGACGGCCACCAGAAAGCAGGCAGCACCGGTTATGATGGTTTGGGTCGCCATAATCGCCGATGGTCGCTCTCCGCTCGTATTTTTGGACCGTGGCATCAAAATTAATGCGATCGTATATCGTGAAACTGTCTTAGAGGCAGTATTGAAGTTTTGGGCAAACAATCATTTCGGTCGGAGGCCGTGGACATTTCAACAAGACTCGGCACCGTCTCACAAAGCGCGCGTCAACCAAGATTGGTTAAAAAACAATGTTCCACACTTCACTTCTTCGACACAATGGATTGCAAATTCTCCGGATGCAAATCAGTTGGATTTCTCTGTCTGTGGTATTTTGAAGGCGAAGGTTGGCACTAAAAAATACCAAAGCTTGGACCACCTCAAACAAGCACTTCGCCGGGAATGGGCCAAAATACCGCAGAGCCACTTGCGTGCAGCGTGCGATGCTTTCTTCGGCCGTCTCAAGGCCATTATTCGCGCCAAAGGTGGACATGTTGAAAACTACTGATACAATTTGAAAATTGATGTATTGTATTTTCCCACATTTTTTGCTTTGGCACAATAAAATTTATCAAAAAATAAAAAAAAATTATAGCATTTTAAAAAGTTGGAGTTCGAGTCATTCACCCTGTAAATACTATTTTAACGTAGAAACATTCTTTGGTAGTGTCCTCCTTGTCTCCGTACGGCATGGGCGCATGTTAGACGTATGTTAGCGAATTAAGCCCTGATGCGTAATTTAACAAGACTCTTCCTCACATGTCGGAAGTTCAAGACTTCCGCCTAAGTGTGTCGAATATGGCAAATCCATATCCGTATAAGCGCTGTTTCTTTTCCCTATAGCATTCACTATAATATATGTGACAGTTTTTCATCCTCCTTATGTCCGGCCCATTCCATCGCACTCTCTGAATGGCGGTGATACTCATATTTGCGTAATAGCGTCAAGGCTTTCTGTTAATTGTTCAACTGCATGTGACCTGTTAAGGGCCGTTTCACATCCAGATCCGAAGGTCATTTCCAAGGGTCGGTAACAGTGAAACCATTTTTAACCAATGAGTAATAAGAAACACTAAGAAGAGTTTATAGATCATGCCAGTACCGCTGTATGGTGCAGATGCGTTTTTCGAATCGTTTTAGTCAGAAAAGTGTACATAAGTCACCTAACATGACTAGGACACGGAATCTGCAACTGAACATATTTATCCAGAGACCGCGCTAATTGGACGGGCCTACTGATTGAGCCCCGGATCCACCCCAGACTGTACCTCTATCATAGTGAGTAAGTAAGTTGGCTGGTAGAAATATGGTATTGTCTGTCCCTTACCTCTTTTTCTCTGACAACTCGTTGTGAAAAGATTTTCAAGAACTGGTCATCCACAGTTGTTCTTTGTTGAAGTAGAGATAGTAACGGAATTGTTTGCGCGTGCCTCGATAATATGTCGGTCGCATGTTAATTTCGATTCTGTTCAAAGCTATTTAAGTGGAAACTTGTTCAACATAATATTGTTTTTGCGTTAGCATGTAACACTATATGATGGTGGTTTATCTTATTGGCTTGTTACAATTGAGTGAGACTCACTAGTATCCCGTCACCCTTTTACACCGAGCACACAAACATCCGTGAGTAATTGCTACTAGACGTAGTTCTAGTCATTCCCATCTAGAAACGTTGGCTCGTAACAAAGTTAGAAGGGACACTGTAGCAGACGTTCGCTGGTTTGAATAAATAACACTGTTTTCTGAATCTGAATAAAATAGGAAAATCTAGACATAGTTGGGGTAAAGCTTTAGTCAGACAAGGTGTATCTATTCAATCTAGAATACACATAAAGCGGTACAGAAAATATCGGTCTGTGCTGCCTTACTGAAGAGCGAATCTTTACAATAATGGTACGAGTATCATTTCAACCAAGAGGAAGAAGATGTGAACAA
Organism: Volucella zonaria; assembly: GCA_963966105.1. Classification (NCBI taxonomy): domain Eukaryota; kingdom Metazoa; phylum Arthropoda; class Insecta; order Diptera; family Syrphidae; genus Volucella; species Volucella zonaria. The sequence continues at coordinate 124,486,917 of OZ014531.1, forward strand.
CATTTTTGCAGTTTGATAAGAATGCCCTTTAAGGTACTGTTAGACGAACAACTGAAAAGATTGTATGGATTTGAAATCCCTTCATTACCACTTACAACTCTGATTCTGTGTGCCAAGGAATCAAGGGTGGCATAAGTGTTGATGCATGAAAACCATCCATATATTTTCTGTTATTACTTTTTTACTTCTGATGTAAATCATGAATTTCTATCAATAAAAACAACAACAAAAAAATGTAAAATCCGTACGAATGAATTTGATGGAAAAATTAAGTCAGTTGAGCATAAAGTTAATCCATAAGTTTATTACTCATTCAATGCGAGACAGGTGCAGGTGCAGACTTTGAGTATCCTCCAGCATAAGTTCAATTTATTTATTTTATTATTCCATATACCGTAACCTTTGTGTATTCATGAATTAATTAAAAAAAAAATGATATATCCAATCAGATTTAATTAAATCTACCATCGGCTTCAGCATGCATTTGATGGCGTTTTATACTCATATTCGTGGGCATGTGCCACGTAAAATTAAACCCACTCAAATAAGCAGTGCCAATTGACTATCGATCTGAATAAAAATTTATTTTTTTGCCATCTACATATTATCAAAGACTATTATTTTGAAAATAGCTTTTGTCCTGAAGTGCATACATATACGCATCAATGCATTAAAAACTTCATACTCGTACATAAAAAGGATTTCAATTAAAAAGTCACCATATATCTGATGTACATGCCTATGTGTTATATATGTATATGATGCCAAAATTATAAAAGGACAATAGAATGAGTGCGAGAATTGAGATCCAATAACTACCAAATCACCATACCATCGGTTAGGATGATGAAGCTCTACTAATCTGGCAGGATAGTGGTTTGAGTGGGTGATTTTTATTTCCAAACATATAATTGCGAATGTGGAGAGCTCAACGGCAATACTTCAATTGGTGGTTACCTATTCGGATATAAAAACGACGAAGAAAGTCGAAATAATCTTGGGACATAAGTAATTTTTGTTGGGCGCTAATAACAAACGGATTGACTTTTCTTTAAATGTTTTCGATTACTTTGATTATTACTTCAACAACGTGTGGACCCTCTCCCTGGTGATAATCTAGAAAAGGTGATACTGGAGGCTGGAAGCCAAAAAACTGGCCTCATCGTCGTATGCGACGCTAAGGCTCATCACACGGTATGAGTCACTTTTTGACTATATTATAAGTACTAACCTCTTTATTTGTAACAATGGAAATGAGCCCACTTTTATAACTAGAAACCGATAGGAAGTGCTAGATGTAACTCTTATCTCCGACAGCATCACTCAAATGCTAATGAACTGGATGGTATCGCCTGAACACTCTTTTTCAGACCACAAATACATCCAATTCAGCCACAATGATGCTTCTCCCATTCAACCATCATTCCGAAACTACCGGAAAACTGATTGGCCAAAATACAGAGGAATACTGTCAGAAACGCTATCCCCTGAACTATCAAGTCCCCCGCGTGACACCAATGAGCTTGACATGAAAGTCTGGGAATTCACTCTGGCTCTCAATCAGGCTATGGCGGCTTCCTGCCCTCTTATTCAATCTAGAGGCAAGAAAAAGCCACATTGGTGATCATCAGCACTGGAACTGCTCAGGAACACTTGCAGAAACCTATTCAACTTACCAGAAAGCACAAGAAAAGTGACTGACTGGGACGCATATAAATAATCCCTCAAATTATGCAAAAAAGAACTGAGGAAGGGAAAGCGACAACCCTGTAGGTCCTTCTGTGACAAAATCACGGAAACCTCTGAGGCATCACGACTTAGAAAAATCCTGTCTACAAATCCTATGATGCCTTGCTATTTGATTAAAACCGATGGCTCTGGGACAACCTCAACTCAACCTGCTACTGGACACCCACTATCCAGGTAGCTCTCAATTCGCGGCCAGTAGCAATCCAAACAGGCCTACTGCAACCGGGAACAAGATTCATGGTCTGATCACAAGACACAAACTGCTCTGGGCGCTGGATAGCTCCAAACCATACAAGTCTGCTGGTCCGGACGATATAAAACCTGCCGAGCTACAGAGGTCCTCAGATACGAGTATTATTCTGCCAGCGCTAGAAAATATTATGAGGAGCTGTGAAGAACTTATCCACATTCCACTGTCATGGAGAGAAGTCACTGTAGTTTTCATTTCCAAAGCCGGAAAATGTTCTCATGTCGTCCGAAAGGACCTCAGACCTATAAGTCTATCATCTTCCCTTCTGAAAACTCTAAAAAGACTGATAGATATACGAGCTAAAATTGATCCAAGACTTCTGTCAACAATTCAACATGCCTACTGTAAAGGAAAGTCGGTGGAAACGGCTCTGCATTCATTGACTAGCCACATCGAACGATCCTTACAATATAAAGAGTACACAATGGTTGCTTTCCTGGACATAAAGGATGCCATTAACAATGCCAATACATCTGCAATCATGACTGCGCTGTCAACTCTGCAGGTAGACGACTCACTTGTGGAGCTGATCAGTTTTTTGCTAAAAAGCAGGATAATCAACTCAAAACTGAGTGAGACACCGGCGCAAGGTGGAACTTAGTAGCAAATGAATTGCTGATATACCTGGAAGCGTGTGGTAGCAGCGTGGCTGCCTATACGGATGACGTTGCTATAGCCGTCTCAGCTAAGCATCTTAATACCACTAAAGAACCCCTTCAAGTACATCTTAAGAGATTAGCCCGTTGGGCAGATCGCTGTGGATTGGGAATAAACCCCCATAAAACTGATCTTGCCCTCTTTTCCAGGAAATACAAAATTCCGACTATAGACCCTCCTTCAATAAACGGTATCAGTTTAGTGTTTTCCAATACAGCAAAATATCTGGGTCTCATTTTTGAGAGTAAACTAAACAGGAAACCTAACATTCAAGAAAGAGTCAATAAAGCTACAATAGCTTTATTCTCTTGCAAAAAAGCCATTGGAAATAAATGGGCCTTTCAACTTCGCATTACCCACTGGCTGTACATCTCGGTCATAAGACCGATACTTACTTACGGGGTGATAGTCTGGTGGACGGCCTTAAAAAGTGCAGTTAACTGCATTAAACTAATCAGAGTCCAAAGAACAGCATGTTTATGCATAAGGGGAGCATTGCGGTCTACACGCACTGCGGCATTAGACATTCTGTTTCATTTAATACCCCTCGATATTTTCAGCAGGCAAGTAGCTGCGACTGCAACTATTCGCTTTAAAGCGACTAAACAGTGGACAAATAATCCATTTGGCCACGCCAGTATTCTTATTAAGAATCCTCACAGAGAACTTCTATTACACCGCACCTGAACTTTGGTTTGACAAAAACTTCCATTGAAGTTCTCAGATACGCTAAATATAAGCCTCTCTTTCCGTCTTCCAAATCACTGTAGCGTGTTCCAGGCGGAAATTTTAGCGATTAAACAAGCTCTGTCCTGGCTGAAGAAAAACGTGATATCTGTAAAGGATATCCGCATCTTTTCGGATAGTCAGGCCGCTATCAAGTCCCTGGACTCAGGCTCACTAAATTCTAAAACCGCCCTTGAACGCCGATCATCTCTTATGGAGATGGCAGAGCAGTTCGACCTTCACCTTTGTTGGATGCCGGGCAACAGAGACATTCCAGGGAACTGTAGAGCCGATGAACTCACCAAAATTAGAACCACTCTACCTATTCTACCGGAAAAGGGTAACATAAGTATACCAATCGCTGCGTGCAAACTAATATTAAAGGTATTGTATTGGATATATAACATAATTCGTGAGGTTTTTTTCAAAATTTGAACGTTTATTTAAGAAAAACATGTACAAAAGTATTATTCAAAGTATTGTCCAAAAGAACTGGGTCGGCTTGGCAGCCAAGAATGAATCAAGAAAATTTTTGATATTCTGCTCTGATGTGAACCGTATTTCAGTGAGGGCGTTCTGCATCGACCGGAACAAATGGTAGTCAGAAGGGGCAAGGTCTGGGCTACAAGGCGGGTCGGGTAAGACTTCCCATCCACTGTTTTCCAAATAGTTCTTAACCGGAATAGCAACGTGGGGCCGAGCGTTGTCATAATGGAAAATTATTGTCTCGTGTCTGGTCGCATATTCCGGGCGTTTTTCGGCCACTGCTCTCTTTAAACGGATTAATTGTGTTCGATAGCGTTGCCCATTGATGGTTTCACCCGGTTTTAGCAGCTCATAATACAGCACACCCGTCTGATCCCACCAAATACAGAGCATTACCTTCGCGCCATGGATATTCGGCTTTGCCGTTGATTTGGCAGGTTGGCCGGGTTTCATATATAATTTTTTGCGCTTGGGGTTGTCGTAATGGACCCATTTTTCATCACCAGTAACAATCCGATGCAAAAATGACTTCCTTTTGTGGTGTTCCAGCAGCATTTCGGACATGCAAAACCGCCTTTCGACGTCTCTCGGCTTGAGTTCATGTGGAACCTAATTTCCTTGCTTTTGAATATATCCAGCTACTTTTAAACGTTTTGAAATGGCTGCTTGAGTGACACCCAAAGATTCTGCGAGCTCTTCTTGTGTTTGGCAACAATCTTCATAGAGTAATGCTTCCAGTTCTTCATCTTCAAACTTTTTTGGCTGCCCAGGACGTTCATCGTCTTCTAAGCCAAAATCACCACTTTTAAATCGTGCAAACCACTTTTGGCACTTTCGCTGAGCTAGCGCATGTTCACCATAAACTTCCACCAAAATACGATGACTTTCGGCAGCAGTTTTCTTCATATTAAAGTAATGAAGAAGAACTCCCCGCAAAAACGCTTTTTCGGGCACAAAGTTCGACATATTTAAGTAAAAAAAATTATTGTTGTTTAAGCTTCAAATGAATGACATATACTGAAATGACGTACAATGACAGTAGCATTCCAACGCATGTTTCAATGGAATAATACAAGTTACACCATCTCTTAGCAAACCGCACGAATTAAGTTATAGACCCAAACCTTAGGTGTTGTTGGTCCAACAACATGTCTAGCGATCAAACAGATCTGGCCAAAACTGGATCCGAAGCGCTCTAAGTGTCTGATCCTTCTAAATAAGGAACATCTCAGCGCCATCATAGATGTCATCACTGGACACTGCCTCATAGGCAAGCATACAAGAAGGCGTCTTTACAAATGATTCCTGCAGAAGCTGCATGGACGAGGAAGAGGAGGAGGCAAATGTTTCACCTACTCTGTACATGTCCAGCTCTCTCCCAAAGAAGAAGACTTCACTTAGGAGCTTTCTTCAATAACGACCTAAACGATCTAAAAAATATAGACGTAAACAGTTTCCTGCTCAAACTGGTTCCATCAGTAGATCCACGTGGGATAACAATGGGCCAATAGGCCTAAATACCTATCTACCTACCTACTTCAGCAACGCAATTATGCTCCTAGACACTCCGCTAATAATGCATGATCATCATCTCTTGACCATATGCTCGAAGTTATCTTCGATAAAGTGTACGATGTCGGTGATGCGACTCGATCCCTTGTATGTGATATTGAACATCACATCGCAACAATAAACTTCCCGTGGCCTTACCAGAATGTCCACTATAATACATCGTTCATAGCTGAATTAATGGAACCTGAAGTGAATTCACGCTCATCTCTACATATAAGTCATCTGCGGACGGTCCAACCTACTGATTCTTCTAAATTTTCTTAAAACTTGAAAACAGAGAACACATCTATGTCAACTCCTCTAGTCGCCGCCCAACGGAAGCTTATCAACCACTTTAACTCTACTTGGACACCTTCCAAATGGGAACGTAGACTTCACAAGCTTACTTCGAAAAGCACCCCCCTCAAACGCTGATGTTGATTGGATTCCGAATTTCTTCGAAAAGAAATAAGGCATCACCATTAGCCACTGCAATTTGCTTCCAACATCTCACCATAGAAGCAAGCATAGCTTCAAACTCAGTCTTCCGTCTAAATATGAATTGTTATTCTACACTCCAGCCAGCAATAATTTCAATTCTGGAAAGATGCGTGTCTGTAAATGGTTGGAAAATACGACTAAGAAGCAGGATAAAGTCAAACAGTTCATCATGCCACAACCAGCTAATATGTTAACAAGTTAATCCGTTAATCCAAATTGCCAAGACCCACCTCCTTTTAAAACTATAACTTTTTCTAATTTCAAGCCTCCTACCAATACTCCAACTTCCTCTATTCTACCCCAAACCAAGCCCCAACGTCAATCCCTATAAATCAAACTACCACCACTTAACCCCTAACACACACGCCTTTCCCTAATTTTGACCTCAGAACTGGAGCTAAGCATTGCAACTTCATCTGTTCTGTTGCGCCATCAAAGCCATCTTCATCAATCACCCCTTTTTCTATTGACCCTCTTTCGCCGGCCACTGTTAAATTAATGCAGCAAACTGGCAATACCACCGAATGCCGCTATGCGCTCTCTGGGCTCAGGGATAAACAGATATATGAGAATATACGTTTATATCTCGCCTATCTGCACGATAAATACGACTCGGTGTGCTACGAGGGAAAAACAAAAACAAGCGTCATGGTTTCCATCCAGCTGGAAGGCCTCCTTACCTATGTTATCAGTCTTAGCAAACTTTATATAAAGTATCACGAGATTTTCAATACGCCCCCCCCCCCCAAAAAGTTGCAGGCGATCTTGCCCTTCTTCGCCACTATGTGCAGTCTAGAAGAGTCTCACACCTCCAACGCAGTCGACTTGACCATAAAAAGTTATGCAAAAACCTTTCTCTCACATTCTATTACCAGATTGCGTTCGAAAGCCCACGCCGTTTTGCGTCAATCTTATGCTTTCCCATTTGATATCTACGCTCTGAGGGAAGCGTAACTTATCCCTAACATAAAAAACCAGGAGTTATTCCGTCTTTATTTCAATGTTTTTCGGGAAGATGACCGCACCGCCCCCTTGATTGACTCTCCTTGTTGAGGTGTCCTACTGGCCATTCACAACAGCTTTATCTCCTCTGTCGTTGCAACTTCGTCTTCTTCTAAGCTCGACTTTGTGTCAATTAAAATAACACTTATTCGTGGGTGCTTGTAAGTTATGAGTTGCTACATTCTTCCGGCCCAACCTATTGAATCCTACCAACTTGCTATTGCTGTAATTGATAATTTGATCGACTTATCAGATTTGCTTGATGATATCATTATCATCGGCGATTTTAATCTGCCTCATCTGAAATATACTCCATCTGTAGACCTATCGTTTTCATCGGTTCTTATCCCGAAGAAGAGGAATGCCTCTTCTTAAATTGGTTAACAGACTCTAGTCTGTCAAGTTAGTGGCGTTTCAAACTAGATGGAAAGGCAATTAGACCACAACTGATCCCATAATTTCCTTAGCATCGTGTTGTCTTCTATATCTTTCACCTATCGATAACGTTCATCCTCTACTTCTTCTTTTCCACAACTCTCCCCTCCAGCCGCTTCCCGGCGCAATTCTCTCTTCTTACAATTTTCACAAAGCTAATTTCCGTAAAATCAATATCACCTAAGCGGGGCTGTTTTCGAGTTTACTAATGTATCTCTGGCCGCTGCCTTCTCCATTTTTTACAGAGAATTATTCAAACCGTCTTCCTTCATGTTCCAAGTTATGGGCGGTATTCCTTCGCACCTACTATTAAAATTATCTATCAACGCTACCTGAATCTGAATAGTGCGCAAACCAATCTCATAAATGACCCCAAGTCCATTTTACAATTTGTCAATTGCAAAAGTAAGACTGATGGTTATCTCCCCCTCCCCCACTTTCGAAACCAAATCTTCAAGTGATCCTCCTACCATTGCCAACATTTTTGCTTCATTTTTCAAACAATCATTTGCCAACAACTGCTTCGTAGCAGATTCCTCTTACTTCAAAGACCTACCAAATCTCTTCGTTGGTCCTTTTCTCACTCAAAATTTCGATCCTGCAGTTGTTGAAGAAAAGTGACTCTATCCCTTTTCTATCTTTTTCATCTATCCCTTACACAAGGACAATTTCCCCAGATTTGGAAGATCTCTTTCATAATCCCGATACAAAAAAAAAGTGATCTAAGTATTAAGTTACCAATTATCGCCCCATGCATTCCTAAACACTCTCTTGTACCCAAACTCTTTGAAAGCATTTTATACGAAGCCCAAAGCTTTAAATGCAAGCCTTTTATGTCACCCCGACAACATGGTTTTCTAAAAGGCGGATCAACTACTACAAACCTAGTTGAATTCGTGCCTTTTGCTCACGCAGCTTTAGAAAATGGCAAAGAACTCGATGTTATCCCAACTGACAAGATATCTCATCAATTAATCCTCTTCAAATTATCTGCCCTCGGCTTTGAGACTCTTTTATTAAAATGGATTTCTTCTTACCTGATAAACCGTTATTATAGTGTTCGGTTTAGATCCGCCCTTTATATTCCATTTCTGACCTAATCTGGAGTTCCACAATGCAGCCATCTTGGCCCTCTTCTCTTTACTCTTACTACTAACGATCTTGAGAGGGTCATTAAACACTCCTCTCTCTGCCTTTATGCTGACGACACAAAATTTTTTAAAACTATTTCTTCTCCCCATTTTTTACAAGAAGACCTTGATCAGTTTTCAATCTAGTGACTCAAAAACTGCCTAGAACTCAATATAGCCAAGTGTGATTCTATAGCCTATTCACGTATATGCAACCCGTCTTCTCCCCGACTTTATTTTCTCTATGGTCAACCAATCCCCATGTTTCAGTCTTTTCAAAACCTTGGCATATTATTCGACTGTGAGCTTAATTTCCGTTCGCATATCGATAAGACGATCCTCAAAGCCAAAATCATCACTTGGCTTTATTAAACGGTGGTCCAAGGAATTCTACAACCCGTATGTAACCAGTTTGCCCCCTGCTTGAGTATACCAGTCAAGCTTGGTCCCCCTTTCACCGGGTTCATGTTTCCCGAATCGAGGATATTCAACGTCGATTCCTCCGATTCGCTCTCCGTGGTCTGTCGTGGAACGACCCTGTAATCTTACCTCCCTATCAGGACCGCCACAAGCTTCTAATATGAACGTATTGCTGACATTCTTTTCATTCGTCGACTACTCTCAGGATCCATCGACTGCGCATGCATTTTCAACTCTATTTCCTTCAACACCAATCCACGTAATCTACGTTGTCCTCGTCTCTTTTATCTACCGGTCCACCGCACCTCTGGTGGTACGTATGGCAACGTGTAATTGGATTTTTTTCTTTTTGATGTCGTGAAAACCCAATTGGAGTATTGCTACCAACTACCAACACTAAGCTAAAAGGTCAGAAACATTAAAAAAACTTTTCTCAGCAACCAAGAGCGGCACTTAATGCAAACGGGACCGAAAGTTATGCGAAGGACTTTTGTGTCGAAGTGCCTGAGAGCATTTCATCTGCATTTCAAGGCTTTTTCACCGTAAAGCACGACTGGGATGATCAGTGTATATTGTATTTTTGGTAGCTCCAAAGGGGGTTTACTACTCAATTGCCTTCTAACCCCAAAGAAAGAACCATTGTCTTTGTTGGTGTTGAAGTCGAAGTAGATAAAGCGCCTTAATACCTCAAAGTTGTAGCTGCCTATCGTAACATTTTATCGTAAGCGTCGATGTTGTGTGTCCTTTTTTGTTGCTTCATTGACCGCATATCTACCTCTTTTGCTTTAATAGTCTTAAACACTAAACTGACAGCTCGCTGTATTTTTCTGCGTATGCATATGCAGTCTGCACGTAACAACTGAACAAACTTTTGAAAGAGGTTGCCTCTGGCGTTGACATCCAGGTTTCGTAGAATTCGTTTGAGAACGATGTTGAATAAGTCACATGACAACGCATCAGTTAGTTCAAGTCCAAATTGGTCGGCTTATTTTCCGTTTGATTCATCATTACCGCCACCACCGATGGCGGTAGCCGAACTTATTGAACACTGTGATTCCAAGAAGATGGGATTTCTCATATGGCATGATGCTAATGCGCTAATGGTGCACTATCCAAATGCATCAGCTGGATTTCATGCTACCGTCTTGTTTTAAATAGCATGTCCAGCTAGAAAGCAATCCTGCAGATCGCCCGTTCCTTGGTGAAACGCAAAACTGCAGCGTCTTAGTAAAGAAACCCGTGCCTCTTAGAAAGACTTTTGTGAAAAGATCGAAACTGTAGGTGAATCCAGTAGGCTGGTCAAAGTCCTCAAAAGGGAAGAACAGCCAGGCTGGAATCACACAAAAAATCTGATGGCACCTAGAATGACTCGAAAGTAGAGACTCTCCATCTCTTGCTTGAGGCTCACAAAGAGCTCACTATCAGCTCCCATAACGAAGCTGCTAGTGAGCTGAATAAGACAACAGCTGTAGATGGTACTCATCTGTTGCATCTTTTGATGGTTTCAAGTCGCCTGGCAATGATGTTATATACTAAGTTACAGTGCTACAAAAAGATGTAGGCAGCTGGTAATTCTGAAGATTACCTTCACTGCTTGCTTGGCACTGGCATGCAGATCGAAACCCTTGCAGAGAGAGTAGCCTTTATCATATACAAAAAATCGGAAAGGAGGAGTACACGCTCGCCAAGCGCTTCAGACCTGTAAGTTTGGCTTCCTTCATGTTGAAGAGTATGGAAAAATTGGCCGATTTCCATGTGCGCAAAACTGCTTTGAAAATGCATCCTCTGTCTGCTACATACAATCTCACCAACGCTGAGTATCTCGCGAGAGTGCGCATCAAAACCTGGCAGGCAGAATTGGAGACACACTCGACAAGAAGGCATACGGCTTGGGCATTTTCATCAACATTGAGGGTGCTTTCGACAACACAACTTTTGGCGGCATAGGTAACTCGGTCAGACAACACGTCGTGGACGACGTGAACGATAAGAACAAAGCCTGTGAACAGGACACTGATTGCAGATGCTGACTATGACCAATATATGATGGCAAGGGTAAACAGAGTTTGCCCGCAAGTTGGCGTTCTGTCTCAATTGGTATGGTGCGTGTTGGTCGACTCACTGCTCAACGCTCTCAATATTTCTGCTCAAGCATATGCAAATGATGTAGCTGTACTGTCTATCGGGTCTTGCCTAGTTATTGTCTACTCTAAAGCGGATGCACCCCTAGACGTGATCGACGACTGGTGCACTAGAAATGAGATTGTTCTCTTTATAAGAAGGAGGTAGCTGACTGGTTTGACTCATATAGCGCTTAAATGCATTACCATTCAATTATCAAAAGAAGCTAAGTATAATATTTGGGTGTCATCCTCTAAGGCGCTATTCGCCTTCTCGCAGCGCAAAGGTGCTGTTGGGAAGAGATGGGGCCGGCCACCGAAAAGGGTTCTCTGCATCTATACGGCTATGATTAGGCCAATTATATACTATGCATCGGTTGTCTGGTCGAATAACCTCTTGTGAAAATACATCATTTCTTCTTATACTCCAAGTCTCGGCTGCATAGGGCTTTCTCTAGCACACCATTGATGAATCTGCCTCCCTTTAATATTCAAAGCCATAATCCGTTTAAAAAAATTTTGTCTTTGGTATATCACGCTCTGGAGCTTTGACGACCTTGCGCGCCGGCTGTCTTTTGACTCCGGTCTTATTGATGCAATGACACCTAAACTTCTGCTGCAGTAAAAATATTTTTCCTGTGCTCAAGACTGGTTTCGGAAAAAAATCTGAGCCAGGAAAGGAATGTAATTGGGTCTTCACAGAGATTTCTGGAGGACGACAACATTAGATTTCACTCCACGTTTGGAAAATTTGCTTTTGTCTTCCACGCAATCCTGGTGGCAACGAATGGGAGAAGCATTTGCATCTATAACAAGAGCCAAGCTGAACTTACTCGTAGATACTTGCTGAATACTTTTACCAAGTTAGTTCGACAAAGCAAAATATCACTGAATGCAGTCGGAAAGATTAATTCATTGAAAGATCACGGGAAATGAAATCGTCGGTGAGCTTGTCAGGCAAAGTCTCAGAGGAGAATTTTTCAGGACACGAACCTACTTTGGGTCTGCCTGCATCCTCGATTAAGTTTTCCATTGAGAGTTGGATTTCATATGAGTACTGCTGCCTGACTCGCCAAGGTGCAGGCAGACCAATCGAATGCTTCTTGTCATGTCTAAGAGGTCAGCGACCTTCCTGCTGTCCCTCAGCAGAAATACTCCAGGTTGCTTACTGACGTCGTGACGGGCATCACCTGCTTCGCTTGCTGTTAAAGTGATGACAAAACCGCGGTGCACTACCTCTGTGAGTGCTCCGACAGAAAAAAAAAAAAAGTTCTATGCTGGTGGCATCGGGTTTCTCAAGAGGTTGAGGGAAACTCGAGCGGAAAAGACCCTGGCGGTCTCTTGCGATTGTAGCCGTTTGCCGTTGGATTTCCTAGCTGTGGGCTGTTACGGGTATCGGCACCCGCACCTTGACTATAACGAGATATTGGTCCGAGCCAATGTTAGCTGCTCGCGACGTTCGAACATCCAAGACACTGGAGGAATGCCTTGCGTCGATCGCAGCTTGAATTTGGTTAATATGTAGTTTGTTGATCAGGAGACAGCCAGGTTTCCTTCTAAATATTAAGATATGGAAACCGTGTCCTGAATATAGTTATATTACGTCCCGCCGCAAAATCAATAAGCCAGTGTCCGTTTCCGGAGGTAATGACGTGGAGTCTGTGCTTCCTCACTGTATTACCAAGGATGCCCTTGTTGCTTAAATTGGCATTAAATCGCCAAGTTCGATTTTCACGTCACACTTAGGACATTGCGCGTAGGGTTTGTCGAGGAGCGCGTGGAAGTAACCTTTGGTAAGGTCGTCCTTCTCCCCTTTCAGTGAGTGATCGCTTATGATCGCCTATGTTTGTAAATTTATACTGTACCGTCATGCGTTCACTTACATGCCTGAACCTCAAGAATTATTCAGTAAGTCTTTCGCTTATGGTGAATCCGCGCCAAAAATAACACTGCGACTATTGTCCTTGTAGCGTAGGTTGTCTGTAACATTCTCCATAGTATATATCGCAATTTTTCATGCTCTTTTCATCCGGTTTCCTCACATGGCGGCGGTTCTGGTTTGTAGCAGCCGAGAGTCCGCACTAGTTGTTTGGCTGCATGCAGTCTGTTAAAAATAAAAACATTCCACATGCAGATTTGAACATTGTTCTCCTTTAATCGTTTGCTTGGGTCATCAAGACTAAATCCATATTATGCGAGGCTATTAGCTGGTTGATCACATTTGTTTTATCTCATCCGTATCGGGTTGTGAGCTATACGACGGTGTCATGCTACTGGCCGAGGACGCCCTTTTTTCCTCTGCATGAGTAACGATTTGCTTACGTTGACGGGGTGCCACGTGATTTCTTAAACTGGAATCAATTCTGCGAAACTCACATGCCAATGCCAGAGTTACATTAAAACTCATAGCATATGTGCATGATATAAACAAATGGTGCGGAATGCACCCACCCGCAATATCAGAGGAATATAAGTCATGTCAGTTGTACATGTCAATTACAATACTCGTACTCGTATATTTATATATAAAAATCAATTCCAGAACAAATTATTCGATTTTATAATGTACGAGGAAGCTGTATTTATTCTTTATTCAAGTTTACAGAAAGATTTTTCCTTGAAAAGACCTAGTGAAAGCTGACGCGATTAGTTCAAGGTTGAACATTTTGGTCCTCGAATTGGATTTTAAGTAAATACTTTATTTTATTTTATTTTCAAAGGAACGATACAAATTAATTGGTAAAGTCCGGGATTTTACACCGCGGTACTGTATGTGGCGTTTTTTGTCAACAGCACGCGGTATACCCAGTTCCTATGTGGTCACTCATCTAGGTACTTACCGCGCCCAACACCTCTTGATTTCGGTGATCTGGTGGGAACCGATACAGTCAGTTCAGTTTTTCAGTTGAAATACATTTTTTTTGACTTCATAAATTAACTCTTACACGCCAGAAAAAAATTTCGCATAAAAATTAGCTGAAATAACTAAAAAATAATCTTATTATAACTTACTGGCCCTATGCGGGCACTCTAAGTTAAACATAATGCTTAATCTACGTCTTTCGACGTTTCTTACAGTCTGGTTTTTTTTTTGTACATTTATTAAAACTAAAACTAAGAAAATAAATTTTAAGTATAAAAACTTGGTATATGGACACTTGGATATAATATAAAACTTAAAAGTTGGTGCGGTACATTTACCCGCAACAAGTTTGGTTCTCTTTGCCTTGTAAGTCCCTTCGGTCCCTCTTTTCATTTAGTGGGAACACCAAGCTCTGGCGGAGGTGGAAGGCAGCCATGGTGCCATCAGCCAGTGGCCCACTAACCCCAGAACTCGGAAAATAACCCACATAGGTTCACGGGCGGTTGGCCCGGCAGAGGAGAACAAGGAGGTTCCATCGGTGAAGCCCTAAGGACTGTAAGGAGACTCACGACAAACCAGGGTGCGACAGGAGGTCCACCAGGAACACCGATGTCGGAGCCCATAGATAGACGGGCTGCATCAGACAGGACGTCTGAAAATCACTGACGGGTGGGGACGGACGGTCTTTCAATCCAGACACCCCAACACGATGATGATGGGTGGGGGAAGATGGTCCCTGGAACATACACCCCAACAAAAGCCAAGGAACAGGAGGCTTAAATAACACCCCATCCTGATACCGATGTGGGTGCGGACACCGGCATCACATCTCACAACTGATGTGGATGCAGCTAGCAAGAGCTAATACCGAGCCAATTGATCAAGGGGTGGAGGGACGACGATCTCTTTTATAGCAACACCCCAATGAGGGAGCAACAAAGGAGCAACAGTGGTATGCAGGCGGACGCCCAGCATAATCAGGCAGGGCGAAGGGATGACGACCACTTTTAAGGCAGCACCCCACCGATGGAGCACCGAAGGAGCAGTAGAGGCGTGTAGGCGGACGGCCAAGTAATAAGACAGCCTCCACCGAGGGAACAGACAAACAACATAAACATGCAGACAAGGAACTCAAAAATAAAACCAAACAAACAACAACATCCAGCAACAATCAACAACGATATGTGCCAACAACAAAGAGCGAACAATACAATGAAACAACCGCATCAACAAAATTAAAAATCTGCCCGTGGGCAGAGAGCCCAGAGGGCAGAAGGGCCCAATCACAAAAAAATAAATAAATAAATAATTGTAAGGAGTGACACGCTATTGGTCAGCCCCCCCCCCCCCGCAAATCTGAACGCCGATCCACCGGAGTAGTTAGGGATCTGCGGATACAAATATAAAAATTTAAATTTGCACAGGCCCTAGACTTAGCTTTTATTAGGGGCAGCGATCCAACGGATAGTTTAATCGAGATACAATCTTTTCTCGATTGTATCTCTACACTTTTTTCCTTTCGTCCCAACACTCCAGCTACCATTCCATCTGATTTTTGCATCATTCCAAATGTAAGTGTAATCCGATGGGGGGAAAATGCCCGGGTAGCAGAAAAGAAAGAAACTCTGCTTTTCGCAATTTAGTTGTATGTAGAAGGTAATGGTAAGGGAAATAGTTAGGCCTAGTTAGGATCCACAGCTTCCATAAACTCTCTCAGTGGAGTTCCCAGTTATGACCGGAAGTGAGTGTGTAAAGATTGGTATGAATAAGAGGCCTAGTGGGACACCTTTGCTAGTGTGGTAGCTACAAATCAAGCCGTGGGGTCCGCTAGAGCCAAACGAATGTGTGAGAGAGCGGGTGTGCGAATGTGTGTGTGAGTCTGGCGGGAGCTGTATAGCAAAAAAAAAAAGATTGGGAAACCACTTCGATGACAACCAACCATTAGCGAATTTGTTTTACTATATATATACTACTTATATTGCGAAAAGCAATTTTTTTTCCTTCTGTTTTGGAGAGTAACCAAAAATTTCTACAGCAGAGTAGTTTTGTTAAATTCTAAATAAAAGAAAACGGGAAGAGGAAAAGGAGAGAAGGGATAAGAAGAAGGATAGCGTAGCAGGAGTAGCGGGACGCTAGCTTGTGCCAGAAAGTGGCACATCACCGACAGGAGCGAAGATAAGTATAGTGCTGTCTAGTATAGTATATATATAAAATAAAAAGGAAATCCAATTTAGGAACGCGCTTTTTTTCTATTTTGTGAAGTGAGACTCCGGTAGGCCGCGCGAGTTACAATTCGGGTTGTGGTCAAATACATAAATAAAAAAAAACTTTATTTTCTTTATTTTTATTTCTGGTCACCCTTAGACCTTACAATTCATTACAATTGTATTACTGGACGACGATCGATGACTCTGCTTGGCATTATATACGAGTAGTACGAGATATTTTGAGCCGAATTTTTCCATCCCAATCGATGTTGTTGATTGCGGAAGAATCTCAGCTTCAAACGAGTTGTAAAACTGCGCACCTGGAAGAGTAGTAAAGTCGGCTTTGACACAAGTTTCGTCATCCAAAACCAAGCACGCTTTCTTGTTGCCGATCAGCTCGTATAGCTTTCGGGCTCGTGTTTTTTATGACTGTTTTTTGCTTTTCAGTAACATTTGGAATTTTTTTGTTTTTTTCGTGTTTTTAGACTGTTACATTTTTTAGATATTTGTACCATTGTTTGGTTGGTATTACATTTCCGAGCAACATCTCTGGCTGACATAGCCCGGTTTTTTCCGATGGTACCCACTATTTTTCTGTCCAAATTTGTATCATGTGCTCCACTTTTAGCTCCACTTTTCTGTTTTTGCTTAACTGTTAACGTCTCCAAATATCGTTTAATAACAGAATCCACTGTACTGAGTGCTAAGTTTAAATTTTTTACGATGAAATGGTTTGGACGCGAAGTATTTTCGAGCCATTTGTCGATGATCTTTTTACGGTGTTCCTCTTGACTCATATTTTATATATATTTTAAACCGCACCGCAGCTAATTTGAGTGCAAAATGGGATTGCAATTTTTACGCATTGGAAGTATAGCCCGTACTAAAATTTACCGACTTTATTAGTTTCAGTCCTTATTAGATATACTCGTTTTTCTTGTTATTTTCTTATATACGAGTTGTTATTCTTTTGGAAAATACAGTACATATTATATTTCTTTTTCTTCATTACAAAAATCTAAATTAAATTTTTTTTAAAAAGTTACTTAGGAAAAAATTATTTCCATTTATACGTTCGAACTAAATTTGTTGCTTTTGTTTTGCACAATATTAGTTTTCCCCTTTTAAAATTAATGTCGAGTGTATATTATTATTGGAGTGCATTTGAAACATTGACTGGCGGAGAATCCTTACGACAAAACCTCGCGATTAAAATCATTCAAAAAGAGTCATCAAGTTGGAGTGCACCCACCCACTATATCAGCGAAATTTTCTAATAATATCTGCATAATCAAGAAATTTCAATTGTATAAATCAATTATAATGTTTATTCGTATAGATAAACATATTCAAAAAAAAAAAGAAAACAATTCCAAAATAAATTATTCTCTTTTTTAACGTACAAAGTAGCGGTGTTTATTCTTTATTTAAATTTATAGAAAGATTTTTTTTTTTAACAAGAACCGGTGAAGTCGCGACCAGTTCAAAGTCGAACAGCATACGACATCATATAAAACTGAACTTGGTAAAAATTCGGTAATTATGCCGCTGAACTCCCGCAGCACCGATGACGACCTTGAAATTGTTGTATGCTGTGGAGGTGAACTACATGATATATAACATTATTTGTTTACGTTTGTCTAATATTAGATACGAGTAGTCTTCCAATGTTCTTTGTGCGCTGTGGGAGGTGTTAAAAATGTTTACGAGTTTTTTCACATCCACCCACCTTCCCCGACTTCTCATAGTTAATTATTTTAATTTTCAAAGCAAAAAACCCATGTGAAATTTTGATTTCCGCGTCCAACATCTGTACATATATATTCTTGTTCAGGATGACGAATACTACAACATACTCACATTTGATGGAAATCGGAGTTGTGGGCATTCATTGACACAATTATGGTATAATACGATACAACAATGTACAGTATAATGTGTCAATGACTTTAAGTGGGTATTCCTTAATATATTTTGAGAAAAAAGAGTATGGAAACGCATCCTTTCCGAGATACAGAGGTTTCAAGCATGCCCTTACGTCGCTCTGTTTCGACACCAATTGAAAATAGCATCTTTCAATTTTATGCATGGATGGTTAAACTCAAAAATATGAGTAGTTTAATTGTTTGAAAGTAAACGTAGCCCTAAACTTAATGCGTCATCTTATTGATGATCAAAATGGATTTTTTTTAAAAAAAAGAAGAAAAAACTTAATTTTTTCACTTTGAATGGCACGAAGACTCCGTGGTATATTTCGAAAAAGAAATTCAGCAGAAACTTAAAGGTTTGTTATACATACAATATCAGCAGGAACTAGGCGGGATCCCCACGACGATTGATTGGGAAACTGCTAAATGTCCTGAAACTCGGATTTGGCTAGAAGCGCAACAATCAAGTTCGCAGCGCAGTGCTTGCCTTATCTCCCAGTGGTGGTCTCCAGAAACTAAATGATGAAACCCTTACTTAAGCAGGGTAAAATGGCAACGGCATGCACGGCCAGCAGCCTGATACTCGGATAAAAAACGGTTTCGCGGTTACGATCCTTGCAAACGTTTAAAAGACAACGACCTACGGAACTGCATATGGAATGTGCGTTTCATTAACAGGTAACTTGTAGCCGAACAATTAGCAGAAGCCCTTGACTGCTATCACCCAGATATCATCGCCATCCACGGAGTGCTATGGGATGGACACGACAAAAAGAGGATGAAAAACTGTGATATATACGAGGGTTTTCTGAAAAGTTTCCGACCGCAACGTAAAGATAGCGGCACTCGTCAATAAAGCTAGTGAATGCTAGTTGTGCATCTTTTGACAGTTATTCACCGAAGTTTCAGTCATTTTGGACTCGCAGTTTTTAGTTGACAGTCGTTTGAGTGAGTCGATGTGAGCGTTCTTTGTGAAAATGGGAAAAATCGAGTATCGAGCTGTATTTAAATTCTTGTTTTTGAAAGGCAATACGCCTACGCAAATCAAAAATGAGTTGGACTCTGTGTATGGGGACTCTGCACCATCATTTACCACAGTGAAATTCTGGGCAGCTGAATTTAAACGTGACCGTAAGAGCTTGGGAGATGATGAACCACTGACGATCACATTGCTAAAGTTCACCAAATGATGTTAGACGACCGCCAAATTAAAGTGAGAGAGATAGTAGAGGTTATGAAAATGCCCAAAGAACGTGTTTGTTACATATTAAATCAAGATTTAGGCATGAGAAAGCTGTCCGCGCGTTGGGTGCCGCGTTTGCTTACGTTAGACCGAAAACGTGTTCGAATGAACATTTCCAACGTTCTGTTGGCGCAGTTTAGGCGCAATAAATCCGCGTCTTGGCGCCGATTAATTACTGTAGATGAAACTTGGATACACCATTATACGCCCGAAACAAAAATTCAGTCAAAACAGTGGACTGCAAAGGGCGAACCGGCTCCAAAAAAAGCAAAAACAGATTTTTCGGCTGGGAAAGTGATGGCGACTGTTTTTTGGGATAGTAAAGGAGTTATCTTAATCGATTATCTTTAGAAAGGAAAAACCATCACAGGAGCATACTACGCATCATTACTTGCCAAGCTGAAGGCAGAAATTGCGGAAAAACGGACTCATTTGCAGAAAAAGAGAATCCTGTTTCACCAAACAGCGCGCCATCTCACACCTCAGCGGTTGGCAGTGCGAAAATCCATGAATTACGATTTGAACTGCTTGACCTAGCCCCAAGCGACTTCTTTTTGTTCCCTCATCTAAAAACTGTCCTCCGAGGGCAGAAATTTTCGTCAGATGAAGAGGCAATCACCTTCGTGAACAATTAGAAAAACGCCAAGTACTATTTGGACGGGTTAGAGAGATGGGAGCATCGCTGGGAGAAGTGTGTAGGTTTACAAGGAGACTATGTAGAAAAGTAAAAAAAAATTTTGAGAAAAAATGTCTTGTATCATTGTTCGGTCGAAAACTTTTCAGACAACCCTCGTATTTATAGTACATGTACTATAGAGAATGTTACAGATAACCGAAGCGACAAGGACACCAGTTGCAGCGTTTATTCGAATCCGTACTCGCCTTATAAATAAGAATTAGGGAAAAACTCTTTAGCTTGAGGCGTTAGAGAATGCCAGAGCACGATCCACATAAAGGGTAGTTTTGTAAAATAAGCATCATAACTGCGCACGCCCCGACAGACAAGACTGCTTTTACGAGCTCCTTGACAAACCCTTGTCCTAAGCATGACGTGAAAATCGTCCATGGCGATTTTAATGTCAAGTTGGGCAAGGAGGGCATCTTTGATAACACAGCCTCCACGACATTATCTAAGGTAAGGGACATTATCTAGGGTAAGGCTTATCGATTTTGCTACGTGACGTAATGTAAGTATAGCTAGCACAGGGTTTCCATACCTTGTTATTCATAAAGGAACCTAGCTGACTCCTGATCAATAAAACACCAACCAAGTTCATTTCGCGATCGACGCAGAATACTTCTCCAGTGTCTTGGATGTCCGAACAATCCGGGCAGCTAACATTGACTCTGACTCCTACTCCATTGTAGCCAAGGTACGGATGCTGTTATTCGTAACACCCCAAAACCACCGGCATCACTACCAAAGTGCAATCGTCGAGATAGCCTCTTACGCATTAGGTTTCAACTCCCTCCAACAAATAAACTCCTGGTTCGATGACGAATGTAGACATGCAAGCCTGGAAAAACAGCGGATGTACAGATCGGCCCTGCAAAAACGAACGAGAGCTCTACATGCAGAAGAGAAGGTAGGAACATAAGCTCCACAGAAGAACCGCAAGCGCTCGATCGAGGTCTTAGGGAGGTGCTACAGGAGGAATGAAGTTTGGAAGATTGGCTAAAAACAGAAATCTGAAAGGAAGCATCATAGTAGAACCACCGTCCCTGCTGAGAATTTGGTGAGAATATTTCTGCAGACTGCTAAACGGTGATCACGAACAACATCTCACCATTAGGCAGAATGAACCATTCAATCTGGAGAAAGGCAGACAACAACCAGGAAGGTCCATCATAGATCAAATTTTCTCATTAGGTCTAAGAAAAAATCCAGGAGTTTCCCATCGATACACACCACCTCTTTGCGGGTGATGATGACGAATATGCGCTGCTCCGGTAAAGTTGGTAATGACAAATCCAATACCTTCAAGGTCACAAAAGGACTTAAACAAAGCTACGCGCTGTCTTGTGATTCTTTCAACATCATTCTTGAAACAATTGTGGGAAATTCACAAGTCGGCTACCTAACTGTGGAGCGTTTGCGACTATTGAAGGCGAAGCGGCAAAGATGTGGGTTTAGCGTTTAACGAAGAAAAAGCGAAGTATATGGTGTCGACGGACACACAACACACCTATTACAAAATCTCACTACAGGCAGCTACAGCTTTGAGATATTGTAGTAAGGGACTGTATCTACCTCGGCTCCGCTAGTGACTCCGACAACGACACCAGTGCAGAAATTATGCCAAGAGTGACTCTTCCTAATGGTTGTTTCTTTGGGCTTAGAAGGCTATTAGGTTGTAAAGCACAATCCTATACCTCTTATTGTAACAAAACACTGGTCATCCCAGTTTTGCTTACGGCGCAGAAACGTGGACACTGATGAAAGCGGATGAAAATGCTCTTGGACACTTCGAGAAAAAAGTTTTTCTCGTAATTTCCGGTCCCGTTTGCATCGATGTAGAACGGAAGCGAATTGTATGGACTGTATAAATGTGCTGCCCTCATCAGAAAAGCTCGGATAACCCCCTTGGATGGCTAGGTCATCTTGAGCGCATGGACCCCAACGTCTCAATTTTTGACTCCATCCCAGAGGGACAAAGCAATAGAAAACGACCTTATCTTAGAGGGCGCATACAGGTGGAAGCGGACCTCAGCCAACTTCGTATGTGCAACTGAAGGCAACTGGAAAAAGATCGCTGGAGAACAATGTTAGCTTGGGTCCTGGTCCACCTCGGACAGTTGCGCAATCTAAGTAGATGAGCAACCGGAATCAAGTTCGAACCAAAAGCCATTATTCATTATTAAAATAGCTTAATTGAAAATATAAGTAGCGTCGGTGACCGACTCACTGGTTTATGCCGCGGTATAATGTTGTCGTTCAATTGAGTCCTCAGTATGTTAAGTCAATGGTTTCTTGGTGAGTATGGTATCTGCAGGATTCACATATCGTCCGGATCCTTGATTGCTTCGGTCTTATTTTTAGAAAAAAGAGAAACGATTATTTTGGAATTGAATAATTCCAGAAACGGCAATTTTGCTTGTGAGCCTCGCCAGTAAACAACTTAAGGGGTGAACTTCTGGCATTAAAACCCGCATTTTAATTGTGGCCATGGATTACTTCGCAAAGATTTCCACATAGTGGACAGACAAAGGTCGAACCCTTGCGATCGTACCTGAATTAAGAGGTTAGGCCACTCTAGAGGCCTTAAAAATAGGTTTTTTGAGATTTTTTTTTTCAGGAAAAATATAAAATAAATCGAGTTGACAAAGGTAGAAGTTTATTGTACATATAATTGACAGTATAACATGGTTTTTATAGAAAAATTTATTTAAAAATGGAGACTGTGCAGCGCTTCTCAGATGACCTCTCTTTTTTTGGTCTTTGGTCTTTTTTTATGCGGTCATTGTCAATGTCCAAGCACATTTCGTACCTGTTCGGGCCCCTTTTGAAATATATCCCTTGCATTATGTGCAATATTGAAGCAAAGGCGTCATTGTACACGCAAACAAATGCCTACACAGTCGAATTAAAACTTTAATTACAATTTTGAGTATTACCGCAGATACGAAGGTTGTCTGAAAAGTAACTCTACACACTTCTCCCAGCGATGCTCCCATCTCTCTAACCCGTCCAAATAGTACTTGGTGTTTTTCTGCAAAATAATTGTTCCCGAAAGTGATTGCCACCTCATTTGACGAAAATCTCAGTCCTCCGAGCGCAGTTTTTAGATGAGGCAACAAAAAGAAGTCGCTTGGGGCTAGATCTGGTGAATAAGGCGGATGGTCAAGCAGTTCAAACCGTAATTCATGGATTTTCGCCATGGCAACCGCTGAAGTGTGAGACGGCGCGTTGTCTTGGTGAAACAGGATTTTCTTTTTCAGCAAATGTGGCCATTTTTCCGCAATTTCTGCCTTCAGCTTGGCAAGTAATGATGCGTGTTATGCTCCTGTGATGGTTTTTCCTTTTTGAAGATAATCGATTAAGATAACTCCTTTACTATCCCAAAAAACAGTTTTTGTTTTTTTTTTGGAGCCGGCTCGCCCTTTGCAGTCCACTGCTTTGACTGAATTTTTGTTTCGGGCGTATAATGGTGTATCCAAGTTTCATCTACAGTAATCGGCGCCAAAACTCGGATTTATTGCGCCTAAACTGCGCCAACAGAGCATTGGAAATGTTCATTCGAACACGTTTTTGGTCTAACGTAAGCAAAAGCGGCACCCAACGCGCGGCAGCTTTCTCATGCCTAAATCTTGATTTAATATGTAACAAACACGTTCTTTGGACATTTTCATAACCTCTACTATCTCTCTCACTTTAATTTGGCGGTCGTCTAACATCATTTGGTGAACTTTAGCAATGTGATCGTCAGTGGTTCATCATCTCCCAAGCTCTTACGGTCACGTTTAAATTCAGCTGCCCAGAATTTCACTGTGGTAAATGATGGTGCAGAGTCCCCATACACAGAGTCCAACTCATTTTTGATTTGCGTAGGCGTATTGCCTTTCAAAAACAAGAATTTAAATACAGCTCGATACTCGATTTTTCCCATTTTCACAAAGAACACTCACATCGACTCACTCAAACGACTGTCAACTAAAAACTGCGAGTCCAAAATGACTGAAACTTCGGTGAATAACTGTCAAAAGATGCACAACTAGCATTCACTAGCTTTATTGACCAGTGCCGCGATCTTTACGTTGCGGTCGGAAACTTTTCAGATAACCCTCGTACATCGAGTAAGAAGATGGACTCTGTTCAATTCTACGTAGACTGGCTTGATAGCTTCATACACTTCAATTGGAAGAGCTGGCTTATGTTTGTACCCAGCCAAACTATTTGAAGCTTTAGCATTTTGCCATGGGAACAATAAATCCTCCCGGATTGGGCATTTCTGATCGAGTGTAACCGATATGTTTTCAACTTAATCACAGTTTCTATGAATGGCTAATCTATAATAAACTGAGAATTTGTCTTTTAGTTTTCCCGTCAATTTGGCCTTCCACAGAGACCTTTTGTATTATTTTTCAAATTGCGTAGGCGGGTATTCATTCGCTTTTGAACGTGATCTATATACTCTTTCTTGAGTATTATGACATTCTCATGGGGCTTAGCATCAGTAATGTCTTTAAAAGTCTTCGAGTCACCGTCACCAATATAATGGGGGCATTTTATCTAGTGCAAAGCTACGGATCGCTGAAACATAGCTGAAATAGCTGAAAAAACTGCAACTTATCCTACGATAACCAAAACCTGTGTGCACTTCCATTTCGTACATGTCTTCCGATTGCTTACATTTTTTTGCGGATGTACTACAATAGCATTCATTTCACTTGGTGCCTCTAACTCGTGTCGATTCTGTGATCTTCTTCCAGATATTTTCCGTCTCATGCTATATGTACGTGTTTCTTTCGCACCTTTTTGGCCACAATACACTTTGTCATAAAAACGAACCAATAGAACTCACAAAACAAAAAAAAACCTACCACAATTATAAAAAACAAAATACTCATGTTCCTTAAATAGCGTCCTTCTCGAATGTTTCAATTTATGAAAATGACTGAAACCGACGTTTCTAAAGACGAAACAAGCAATAGTCTGAGCATGGGGCAAATAGCTTCAAAAACATCTGCCGTATATCTACTCCAGTCCCCTAAAATACCGTCCCTCGTTTCGGTCTTTTACGATACTCGTACTTTGAAAACTAAGTACTTCGAGATATTTCCCGGCCATAATTTTTTGGGATATAATTTTTGAGGTCCTCAGGGACCATTGAAGGTAATAAAAAAAAATCGGATTTTTGAAAATCCTAGAGTGGCTTAACCCCCCGCCTTAACAATTCCGTATCCTTTACCAGACTTTCACTTCGAGAAGCTATAGTTTTTCCTGTGCGAACATAATATTGGTGCCTTATTGGCTTTGCGTCATGTAGAGAGTAAGTGGTATGAAATTTACCCATAACACTAGGATTTATATACGTTTAGGGCATTCATTTTCAAAATAAGTTTCAATGGCGCAGAAGTATTCAGCCAAATTCTTAAAAACGTTCGGTCAGAAACTTATCCAAGAATATAAGATCTAATAGGGAAAAGAACACCCTCTATGTATGGAGCTTTCGGCCCACGCCTTGCAGTGTTAACCGTTGTTCATGCCAACACTGAGAGTTGCATTGTAGGTAAGTGAGCCCTTAGATTGCGGTTGCAAAATGGCGAATTTTGTCCACTTCTCGAGATGAGGCCTAGGTCATATTTCATAACCTCTATTTGCCAAAATTACAAACTTGAAATTACTTTCTCTATGGTCTAAGCGATCTTTTCATCGCCTGAATATATCCCATTTTTATAAAAGAGCACGAAGAGCTGCGCGCTTCAAATTCAGACGCATATGTTTTCAGAGTTGCGAAGCTCCAATTGGGAATGTTTTCGAAATTGCGTTACTACAATAGTTGGCATTCGATCAAATTATTTTTAAAAAAATGTTTATATCCATTCATTGCAATACCGGGTGCTGTCAAACATCACCAGAAATTTCTGATTCTTTTTTCACAACACTTTGCTTTTTGACACATTTTCATTTAAACTCGTTCTACGTGCATGCACATTTGAGAATGCCAACAGCCGACATTCTCGCCTCGTGTTGCTGACAAATTCTTCATTCAAGCGGAATGCCCACGCAAAGTATAAGTGTACCCCATTCACTTTCAGTGAACTTCAAATGGATGTTGCATTGCAGTATGGTGAAGTGGTAATGTTTCAAAGACCGGTTTCGTTTTAACCGGTTAGACTGTACAAGTACAATTTTGCAGAAAACGCGGTATAGCTCGAATTATGTTGCATTGCAGCATAACTACGATCAACTAAGCCACATTAACTTAGTTGATTTATGTGGTCAACATGTTGGCACAATTCGCTTTATGAAGATTTGCAATCTTTCGGTTATTGATTTACTGGTAATTGCGATGTTGCATGACAGTAATCGGTTAGTTATTTCATCTTGTATCTTCATTTCTTAATGACAGTGGTTTTTTGACAACAAATGAATTTTGTTGTGGTTGAATAATGAATACACAGCGATACCTACTCGTAAACTATTTACATGGTCGTATCATCCAGTTGTCCACAGACATAGCGATAGATATGGAATTAGGTATCATTAAGAATGCTGCAATTTTTGGCTTACAAAAGCGTAATAAATGTTTGTACATACCGCAGCTCAGATGACATAGTTCCACATCAAATTAAAATGCCAAGCCCTGGTCCGGTCTGGTCAAACACTACAACGACTTACGTCAATCTAAAAAAGAATTTAGTGGGGGTTAGACTTATCTTGGGTATAACTGTCACACTATCACCAATGATGAGGGCCCCTCTCCCACAATTCCCTCCCCACTTTTTTCATAACCCACTTTCCTGAAATGAATTTAGGTGTCCAAATACCCATGCCGATTATCAAGCTGGGTGAGGTGCCAGTTAAATATCTCAGTCGCAATCAGAGTGTTAGGATACTAGAAGCCCCAGGGTTATATAGCCTTAACTGTATATACCAGATCTCTGTGTAAATGGACCACTGGATAAATAATTCAGGGGATTTTCTAAAATATCACGAAGGGTATTGCCTATTGCCCGTGGCAGTTCCTAAGGGTTTTCGACACCAAACTTGGACCAAACAGTACAGACCAAGGGGGGTTGCAAGAGCCCTCGTTCTTTAACCCGAGGGATGGTACTGCCAGTAAAGTCTCGAGTTCGTGGAAAGTCGCATTGTCTAAAACAAATTGTAAAGAAAAACGCATTGCACTACGCCTACTAGTTCAGTTATAATGGATACCATATAACGGGTGACCAGATAAGAACGATAGAAAAAAACAATTAAAGAAAACAAAAACGGTGTGAGGTATAAAATTGATTCTGGCTTTATTTTCAAGCTACGTTCATGCCATTATGTGCGGAATAGCATACCATTGAAATGACCGCCTCGGCCTCGCTGGCAGTGCTTCAAGCGGTCGGTCCAATATTTGATGACTCGGTCCAATATGTGCGACGATATTCCGCCAATAGCGTGTCGAATATTGACCTAAGCGTAGACTAAGGACTTGACGTAGCCCCAGAGAAAATAATCGAGTGGTGTCAAATCGCATAATCGCGGCGGCCAATTGATGAACGCTCGCCATGAGATGATCCGGTCGCTAAATTTCTCCTTCACAACTTCGAGCGTTGCGCCGCTTTTATGGCATTTAGCGGCGTCTGATTGGAACCAAAGCTCGGATCTATCGAAACTAATAAGGGTTCCACATGCCTTTAAAAGTAATAACCAATACAAAACCCTGCAAAACCGACATCTCTTGCTTAGGCTAGTTATCTGTACCGAAATTACTCTAATAGAATATCAGGATTAAAGATCAAAGAAAGGAAGGTCGACAGATTTTCATTATTGCTAAAGCCCTCAGAGAAGCTTCCATATGAGGGTTCCCATAAGAACCTGCTCAATAAATTCGAAAAAAAGTTGAAAAAGTTCGAAAAGTTCCTCAGAAACGCCGAGGCTTTTTTAAAATCTCGCATTCTATCCAACTATTTCAAGCTATCAAACTATTGCTATATAAAATATACCGAATGCCTCCTTATTTTAGTAAAATCTGTTTTTTCGGGTATTCTTCAGGACTTTTCTCTGGCTTTCTCTGTCTGCCTTTTTCTCAATCGATGTTTGCGGGTTGAAGACCAATCAAGACAAGCCGCCGAACATTCTAACATCATAAAGGTTAGGGAAGCGAATTGCGAAGGGAAGTGGTGTGCTCGAAACGTCGACAGCAATGTGCATGATGCCCGTATACCTGCGGAGGTAACTTCGTTAACTCTTCAGGTGTATGGGAGCTGTAACATCGATTGACATTAATGATGACGAACCAACGAAGATCTGCTTACGAGAAGCCGATGGACTAATCGACGATAAATGAAATGGTGGAATCGTCAGCTGACTCTTAAGCGGAGGGCAGTGCGAAAACTGAGGAAAAAATTTCAAATTGCTCGTGCTGCCAGTGCTGGAAGCTTGACTCAGCAGGGCTCTGCCTATCGACGGTACCTCGCTGAGTATAAGGTCAGTGCAAAAGAATCCGAATGGAGGAATTTCGTTTCAGACAATAGGGACGGCTGGCGGCCCCCGGTATAAATTGTATAAAATTTGCAGGAATACTAGAAGGATCGCTGATATTTAGGGCGTTCGTTGGAATGGCACTTTGCTGTCCAGATATAGGGGGCCCCCGCCCAATTATCAAGGCTTCGCCCATCAATGACGTTGTCTAATAAAAAGCGGGGGTAGATTATTCTATAACTGGTCTTATCGAAAACATCCAGATATTTTGCATGAATGGATGATACGATTTGACCAGTTACAAGTTGCCGGTCATAGGTCTTGTTGGCGGCAAGACCACCGGTAGTCCCTACCAGGACTTAAATCACGGTACCATGGGAGTCAGGAGCCCCCCGGATTTCGGTCCGGGCCTGACTTGTTAGAGGTAGGCCCCCTTGTGGGAGCGGCATGATGGCTGTGGTTTAAACCCAAATCGCGGGTACGGGTTTCCTTTTTGGTTTAGCCCATTGTAGAGTTGCAAATGAAGTACTGGGTGCTGCGACCCTAAGAGCAGCAAGAGGTTTTGGGTAGGCCTCGACTCATACCAAGGGTGGAACTTGTGCCTCCAACACAGTTCCGAATTGGTATAATTCAAAAGCGAACTATTAAATAATACAAGCGAGTGATTAGCGATGGCAAGGCGTATCCTTGCTCCCTATGGGTGTATGGGCACCTCGTAAACATTAAGTCTACATGACAGGAGGTTTACGTTAAAAATCCAGGTACGTTCTGTCTAGATATAGGAGGCCACCGCCCAATTATCAAGGCTTCGTCCATCAATAACGTTGTCTAATAAAAAGGGGGGGCAGTGCATATTACTGGTCTTATCGTAAACATCTTCAGATGACGCCTCAAATTGCCGGTCATAGGTCTTGTTGGCGGCAAGACCACCGGTAGTCCCTACCAGGACTTAAATCACGGTACCATGGGTGTCAGGAGACCCTCTGATCTCGGTCCGGGCCTGACTTGTTGAGGTAGGCCCTTTTGTGGGAGCGTCGTGGTGGCTGTAGTTTAAACCCAAAGTCCTGGTGGTTGACCCAATGAAGAGTTGCAATAAGTACTGGGTGCTGTGACCCTAAGAGCAGTAAGAGGTTTTATATCGGCCTCAACCCATACCAAGGGTGGAACTTGTGCCTCCAACATAAGTTCTGCTTTGGTATCTAAGGAAGGCGGCAGAGCGATGGCAAGGCATATCTTTGCTCCCGTAAACTTAAGTCTACATGACAGGTGTTTACGTTAAAAACCTAGGGACTATGTCCAGATACAGGGATTGCCTGAGTGCCTTACTTGGTGATTTCTTTCCCATAGAAACGTGTTGAGGCTTCCTCTTTTGATGAGCCTCCGGGTCCTCCTGAGCTAAGCGTTGACGAAGTTGAGTACGAGGTCTCACTGCTTCTCCTTCTGGAACGTTAGTCTCATGCTGAAATAGAAGGAATAGGAGAAAGAGTCGCCGGATGGGGGCGAAAGCGTTGGTGTCAGTGTATCTCGGGAGACGACTGTGACAATGTTGCTTCGTGGCGTAATTTACTCGCGCTCAAGGGACTTGAGTACCCTTAAAATTAATGTACACACGCGGTCGAAGGAAAATCAGGAAAGAAAGACAGGTACCGATGAACGTTGGTTTTAAATGTTATATGACTAGGAAATAAAGAGCTAGGCAGGGCATTCCATAAGTGAGTTGTATGGCTTAGGAACGAATCACGATGTTTTAGAGTAAGTCCGAAAATGCAGTCTGTCGGACTCCCTCAATACCCCTAAGTGGCGTGAACCTTATATATGCGGCTAAGGTAAAAAATATTGGCATAACGATAGGTGAGAACTCTCACTCGGCTAAGAGAACGGCTGCTGAGTATTCTAGGCGGCCCAGGTAAGGCGCATTCTACGGACTGACTGGGGAATCACCAGACGTGCCATTCGTACTGTGTATGGTGGCCTTTTTGTTGCCTGCACAACATTTGGGGCATCGGTTTGGTACGAGAGGGTAATGTTCAACAGTGGTTGTCAGTGGACCTTGGCTTGCCAGACCTTGACCTTGCCTTGCTGTTTACCGATTTGTAGGACCCTATGTACAGATGCATTATAGGTGCTGCTTGTGGTGCCTCCCCTTGACTTGGAGGTGATACGTCAAGGTATCGCCAACAAGATTATGAACGGGCTCTTGCTGACAAATGTTGATTAGGTCTCCACGACGGAGGTGGAAGTTCTGTCTCGTAAGAGGTGTAAGCTCATTTTTTTTTTGTTTAAAACTTAAGTGGGTATGAATACACTTATAATGCCTCAGCATGTGTTAAGTTTTTTGGAAAATGGAATAGAGAGAGAAAGAAAGATGTTTGGGCTAAGTGATTATTTCACTCCATGGGTGGCATCCAACATTTAATGGGCAGAATAAATTCTTAGTGGAAGTTGGTTTGTTGTTGATTTCTAATCACCTTGTTTGATTTTTGTTAACTGAAAAAAATTAATGTCTTTCCGGTGAGGCTGGGAAGCCAGTCCACTACCACTTGAGTCACGGCCACCCATTCCTGTAATCTAGATGGGACATGAGCGATAAAGGCAGGGTTACTCCTAACTTCCTTCAGAATGTGTCGACCATGAGCGAGCTACAAGAACTGAGTTTCAACCACAGTCCGGACTTCCTGCTAACCGGCCATGGCTCCTTGAATGTGTTTCTGCATAAGAGAAACATAGTGAAGTGGCAGGTTGCTTATACGGAGCTCCTCTTGAGAATTGGGTGCATGTTCTGTGTGTGTGTTAAGCCTACTCAGATGTTACGGACTTGCAAGCTATGGGCATCACCTATGGTGGTGTGGCTTGCGATGTCAATGGTGTTCTCGTTGACAGAGCGAAATTCAATAGAATTAATGCTTCGCGAATGCGATTTTACGTTGTAGACGGCATAGGTAGTTAGCTGGTGGCTAGCGGCATCCGGCACATCGTTAAGGCTATTCCATTGATGACGTAGTTTAATAATAGAAGGGGGGTAGAGCAATATTGGACTAATTGTATACGGTTTTTGATTGATGCCACAGAGGGTGGTCACGATTTGACTAGTTACAAGCGGCCGGTCATAAGGTTCTGCTGGGTGACAGGACTACCGGTAGTCCCCACCAGTACTTTAAACTCGGTACCATGGGAATCTGAACCTCTCGGACTTCGGTCCGCGCCTGACATGAAAGAGGTAGACCTCTTAGATGGCGCGTTCATGGTGGCTGCGGTTTAAACCTAAAGTCGCAGGAAGAGTTTTCCGCTAAGTTGGTTGACCAGATTTAGAATTACAATAATTACTGGGTGTCGTGACCCTAAGATCGGCAAGAGTTTTTCGGTCGCCGTCGACTGAAACCAAGGGTGGAACCTTTTGTCCTCAACACAGATTCCGACTTGATATTATTGAAACACGTGAACGCTGGCGTATATATCCTGGCCCCCACCAATGTATGGGCATCCCGGAAAATTAAGTCATTCTATGACAGGTGCTCACAAAAAAACAGTCGAGACGTTCTGCCACACTGTTGGTAATTTTGAGGCTAAAAACAATGAACAATGAACAATGAATTACAACACAATCTCGATGTGCAACGATGTACAATAGAAAACAACCCTAGGGCTTAAATGGGTTTAGCTGGTATATTGGAGAATGCGCGAATGTTCTCGGATGTACTTTAAGCAAAGAAAATTGATGTTTTGCGTTCCCTGCAGACATCTGACAAATCGCAATACGCTACTCGTACTTTAGTTTAGTGAACCCCGATACGGCCACATATTTCACCTCGTTTCCTTAAAATTTTTTACGCCAACGTGTTATTGTTTAGTTTTTCAGATGAACTCTTTAACCTCTGCTTTTAAATGCTGTTTTTAATATAACACCGAAACGAAAATAACTGAAGATCTGTACTGCAACAAGGTCATAAAAAAATATTTTTTTATATAACACACGGGCTGAAAAGTCCGTGCCGTTTCTAAGAGAGGGCACCACTTGAATTGAAGTACCAACCTTCAAAAGATACGTGTATAAATTTGACAGCTATCGAATGATTAATTCTCGAGATATACCGTTGTGAGTGAAGCAACTTTTGTTATTGTGAAAAAAATGGATTCAAAGCAATTTCGTGTGTTGATTTATCATTGCTTTTTGATGGGAAAAAATGCAGTCGATGCAAAGAAATGGCTTGATAAGTGTTACCCGGACTCTGCACCAGCCGAACGAACCATTCGCAAGTGGATTGAAAAATTTAAAAGTTTTCATACAAGCACCGAAGATGATGCACGCAGTGGACGTCCAAAAGAGGCTGTTTCAGATGAAAACATCAAAAAAGTCCACAAAATGATTACGAATGACCGTAAGGTGAAGTTGATCGAGATAGCTGCGGCTCTGAAGATATCAAAAGAGCGTGTTGGATATATCATACACGAATATTTGGACATGCGAAAGCTCTGTTCAAAGTGGGTGCCGCGTTTGCTCACAGTCGACCAAAAACAACAACGTGTTGATGATTCAGAGGAGTGTTTAAAGCTGTTCAACTGCAATAAAGTCGAATTTTTGCATCGGTATGTGACAATGGATGAAACTTGGCTCCATCACTTCACACCAGAGTCAAGTCGGCAGTCAGCTGAGTGGCGAGTAGGCGGCGAACCTCGTCCAAAACGATCAAAAACTCAACAGTCGGCTGGCAAGGTTATGACATCCGTATTTTGGGATGCACATGGAATAATTTTCATCGACTATCTCCAAAAGGGGCAGACTATCAACAGCGACTATTACATTGCGTTGTAGGAGCGTTTGAAGGACGAAATCGCAGAAAAACGGCCGCACTTGAAGAAAAAGAAAGTGCTGTTTCATCAAGATAATGCACCGATGAAAACGATGGCAAAATTGAATGAATTCAGCTACGAATTGCTTCCCCACCCACCGTATTCTCCAGATTTGGCCCCCAGCGACTATTTCCTGTTCGCAGACCTCAAAAGAATGCTCGCCGGAAAGAGATTTAAGACCGATGAAGAAGTAATCGCCGAAACAGAGGCCTATTTTGAGGCTAAACCGAAATCGTACTACAAAACTGGTATCGAAAGATTGAAAAATCGTTTCAATCAGTTGCAGTGTATCGCCCTCAAAGGCAACTATATTGATAAATAAAGTTGAATTTTGCAAAAATTTTGTGTTTTACTATAAAACGGACTTTTCAGCCCATGTGTTACTATACTAACTATTTGAAAAGCTATGTCACGGGTCGACTTTTTTTATGAAATGGATGAAAAAACTGAAAACTCCTTTTGGTACGAGTATTTATGTTGGCATCCCAATTCACAAACTAATAGTATCCGGTCCTCAAGTTTCCAGATAAACGCTGTTGGCATCTGCGTTCATTGATTATAAAGGCGAATAATTTGCTTCCATATGAGTATATCGGTTAATTTATGTTAATTTCATATGACGGTATTGTGGTTTGTTAATTATAACTTACTTAATATCCGTCCGCGTAGAGGTTAAGATCAGGGTCATATACACTGCAAGTTGCTGAATAAATGTATATACTTAAATTGACAAGATATAATAGAAAGCAACAATATTTGAGATCGAATAGCATTTGCCTTGTAAATTTATTTTCTTTAGAAATTGTAAAGCTCAGACCTAAGTCAGATAATCAGATAAGTACTCGTAGCAAACAGATTATTGTACTTACAATAGAATCTAATGCTGAGTAATTATAGACCAAAGGTTAACATAATATTTGCGCTAACAACATCAAGAACGTGTTTGGAATACCTGTATAGAGTTTGTAAAAATTTAGAATTTTTAATTACAGTTCAGGGCAACAATCATGATAGATTTGTGTATTCAGAATCTAATATAAGATACCTACAGTGGCCGAAATAAGTGTAAAGGCATTCATTCTGTCTTCATTTGAGTTGAAGCTTGAAGACCTAAACTTATGCTAACGTTATGTACAGCAGAAATCTTTAGTAAGTGAATTCTCTCTCATATAAAAAAAAGGTGGGAGTGATTTGGCATTCCCAATAAAAAAAGCAGTGACAAAGTTGCGACATAAGTATAAAGACAATACGTTCATTTAAAAATATTCCAATTTTGTTGCGGTTTTGTTTTTTATTAAAATGGTGTAAAAATATTTCACCAATATTTTAAGAGGTAAATTCCACTTACTGGCACTCAAAATGATGCTAAAAAATTATTTATTTAGCCATGCCTCGCGGAACTCGTTTGAAATCAGAAGAAAGGGCAATTATTGCAACACACAAGGAGCACGGCTTATCAAACCGATCAATATCCACGAAGATTGGGCGGTCTGTTTCCGTTGTTTGCAATTTTTTTAAATTTAGGCGAAAATTATGGCACTACAAGAAGATCTGGTCTCCTAAGCCTTTTGACACCTCGCAACAAAAATGCAATTTATCACAAAGCGAGGCGAAATAAACTGAATGCTGGTCAGATAAAGAGAAAGTTGGATCTCCCAGTTACAGTAACAAGAGTGGGGCAAGTGTTGTAGGCAAATCCTAACCTTTTTGATACACAAGAATGGTACATATGCATTTGTAGCATGGCGTAGCACGCACATGGCGTGGACCAGGGAGTGGGAATCTGTTATTTTTGGTAATGCCCATACTCGTACATCTGGATAGTCCCGACGGTTTCAGCTTTTCTTGGCGTGATTTGAGAGATGAAAAAGCGATCGAAATGAGTCGGCACTCTGGAGCCGGAAGTGTGATAGTTTGGGGCGCCTTTGGTTTCTTTGGAAAAATCCCTTCGATGTTGGTACAATCCCAAATGAATGGCGAAAAATACAGCGAGATGCTGGAATATACCCTGGATGAATTTGGAGACATTCCAACTGGTGAACACTTTATTTTTCAGCAAGGTAATGCTCCCATTCACAATGCGAGAACTGTCCGTGAATGCTTTGAGGTCAGGGAAACACGGTCATGGTAAACAGCCTTCGTATAGTTCTGACCTGAGCCCAATTTAGAATTTGTGGGGGATCATGATCAGAATGCTTTACTCAAATGGAAGCAGTACAGGAGTGTGAACGAACTTAAAAGGCAAATAAACCAGGAATGGGAGGAGATCAACGAGGAAGTTCTGCAGAATTTGATAATTTCAATGCGGAATCGATTTTTTCAAGCTATTGAGAATCAAGGAGGTTGTACAAAGTAGTAAGTTACAGTTTGATAAGTAAAACCCAATGCTTATAATATTGACTGTCTTTATACTTATTTCGCAGGAAAATTTATTGTTTTTAGAGTTCATTAACGGGAATTCGAAGAAACTAGCTTTTGTGATAAGGAATATTTATTATTATTGTTTTGTTATTTACGGGAATAAGTAAACTTGTTTCGCCCTTAAAAATAAACTCTTTAATTCTTATAATTTTGTGATGAAACTCACTTGAGCATTTACATTGCGTGCGTCTTTATACTTATTTCGGCCACTGGTATTTTTACAGGGGGTATTTTTTATGGGGCAACTGTAATCTCTATGATGAGCTTTAAATCACAAGCGAGACTTAAGATAGGTTTTTCAGCCCCGAAGGTCCAGTTTCTGTCTAAATGTCATTATTTTTCCATATTCTATGGTAAACCGATATTTATTAAAGTAAAAACATTTTAGCTACATGAAAAAAATCCGTCTCTGTTTTAGTATCTTTCTTCATTGTGCTCGTACTTCAGAATGTTTTACATTTGAAAGCGGCAGAAATTTTATCGGGTCCTTAAACGGTGAGGTTTTGGCCTCACAGCGAAAAATCGAGCTGAGAAAATCAGAATAGGTTACAAGTACGCACTACTCGATTTGAGCATTATGATTATTTATTATTGATGACCTACGACCTGCAGCGTACTGGCTGAAATAGTGTTCGCTTCCTACAGACAGCTGATAATAAAGTACTATCTCTTCAGGAGCAGATTCGATTTCTTTTTGATAAAAACGTTGCTGTGAAGTCTAGATCATCGCCACCTTGGTTAAACAGTAGTATCATACAACTGATTCAAGAGCGAGATAGATCTTTTAATCTTTGGAGGTGACACAAGTCAGAGATAAGATCTGCGCAAATGATCTACTATGAAAATAGATTGAGTCAAAATAGGTCAACGAAAAATACATGGAAAACCTTAAAAGAGCTAAAAATTGGAAAAAAGAACCCTTAAGTGCCTTAATCAAAAATTTGTCACAATGCCTACATCTCTCGCAACCGAACACGGGCAAAACACCTTTGAGCCATCAGAAATTGATGTTCATAATGATTGTCTTGGCTTCATATACGTAAGTGACGCAGACGCTGTTGAAGCTGCATTGTCAATAAAGTCTAATGCAGCAGGTATCGACGGAATTGATCCCAGGTTCATAAAACTACTGCTTCCATATATTCCGCCGTCCGTGACCCATGTGTTTAATCACATCATTACCACCTCTGAATATCTGCGTGAACGGAAAAAGGCAAAAATTATTCCAATCCCTAAACAGTCCGATTGCAGTTCTGCCTTTTTTGAGTAAGGTTTTTGAAAAAGTAATTCTAAAACAAATTCAAGCGTATTTGACATTGAAAAAACTTAGCAGTTGTCAGTCGGGATTTCGTCCTAAACGAAGCTGCACAACTGCCCTGTTGTCCGTAGTTGACGACATAAGGAAGTCGCTGTATAAAAAATTTGTAGTGTTTTCGATACTTTTAGATTTCTCCAAAGCTTTCGATACGGTGAATCACGTTCTGCTATGTCGAAAATTTCGGAGCATGTACAATAATGTACTCATACTTAGAAAATTGATTGCAATGTGTTGTGTCTTCCAGCTTCCTTAAAGTTTCGTGCGGCATTCCACAACGATCAATACTTGGGCCTATTTTGTTTTCAATGTACATTAACGATTTTTCTCTTATTTTTCGACGTTCCCTGATCCGTATGTATGCCGATGATGTCCAATTGTCTTTGAGTGGTCCAGTTGATATTTTGGATGAAATCGTTGCACAAATTAACGAAGAGTTGAATGAGATCTTGCTTTGGGCCCAACGTAACTTCCTGAGCTGAAACCCCACAAAATCTAAAGTCCTAGCCATAAATAGGAAGGCACTAGACGTTTCACCTTTGCCGCCTATCAAACTTGGTCAAGAAATTGTCCCATATGTCAGAACTGCTAAAGGCCTTGGACTTATCTTTAATGACACCCTTAACTCGGATGACCATATTAATGCTGTTATCGGAAAGGTTTGGGGAGGTCTTCGATTGCTCTGGTCAATGAAATTGTTTACACCAGCTACTGCCAATTTTACTATATGGATGTGAGTTTTATGGTAAGATTGATTGTGGAAGTAGACATTACTCTGTATATCTCTTCTTTATAGATAATGTCATACGCGGCATTAAAATTGATGAATAGGCGGTGTACGAGTATATCGAGTTGAAGCTCACGGGTGCGAATATTTTGTCGATAGCGGACTTTCCTGGCCTGAGGCCACACTGATTTGGACCAATCAGGTTGCGGACGAACAGCTTCAGTCGTTCACACAATACGACTTTGTAGGACCTTGTAGGCAATGTTAAGAGGATTGATGCCTCTGAATTTGGCGCAGTCCAGACGGTCTTCTTTCTTAAGGATCAGACAAAGAATGCTGGGGTTCCATTCATACGGCATCCTATCGTCCGACCATAATTTGCAGATGAGTTGGTGTTGGTATGCTCCTCACCAAGTCATCGCCTGCCGCTTTGAAGAGTTCGGGAGTCAGGCCGTCCACTCTAGGAATTAAGTTTAGATATAGCTGTCTTCTTTTCATCCAGGTCGGGTGGACGGAATTGTTGACCTACGTCGTCCAGGTTGAAAGGTTCATTCAGGTATTTGATTTGTTATCGCCGTTATACAGTCTACAGAAATGGTTTTTCCAAATCCACAGCATCTAATGCTTCTTCTTTTTCCTCCTGAGGAGCCGATGTTTGTCTTTCCTCTTCTGCTCGTAGAGCTTGTGAGCAACTCTCATTCTTCTATGCAACACTGTTTTGTATCGTATACATCGTGCTTAGCTGCAGGTGCTTACTGGCACTCGTCGTCAAATCAGGGGTTTCGTTGTGGTGATCGAATGAAACGCAGCACATCAGAAGCTTTTTGGTAATGTTACCACTGGTCTTTGATATATTATGCTGGCGGCATAAGACCTCTTAAGGGAGACTCGTGGGTAGCCGTGGTTCAAGTGGTATTGGACTGGCATCCAAATCGGAAGGTTCGGTGTTCGAATCCCAGCCTCGCCCGAAAGACATTCATTTTTTCAGTTAACAAAAATCAAGTAAGATGAGTAGTTAACTCGAAATCAACACCAAACCAACTTCCCATAGAGCGAAATAACCACCGAGCCCAAACATCTTTCTTTCTCTCTCTATCCCATTTTCCAAAAAAAAACAACACATGCTGAGGCATTATAAGTGTACACATTCATACCCCCTTGAGTGTTAGGTTCTTTATAAAAAAAAAAAGATTCGACCGGAAAGGAATTCAGCATTAGCTTGCCTTTGCGATGTGCGGGATATCCGTAACCGTACCTTGGCTACAACAAGGTAATGGTCCGAGTCGATGTTGGTCCCTCGGAACGTTCAGACATCCACAATACTGGAGAAGTGCCTTGTATCAATCGTAATGTGACCAATCTGGTTGACGGTTGATTGATCAGGAGTTCTCCAAGGCCCCTTGTGAATATCGAGATGTGAGAACCTCGTTGATAGTCAAACATTTTTAACCGTATGTAGTAGCTTAACTGCCTCTTGGATCTTGGATCTCGTCAAGTGGCTATCTGTTCTAAAGAATATGCACCCTTTAACACAAATGACAAGTGGTGCACTAGAAATGGGCTTTCAGTCAATCTTCTCAAAAGTGAGAAGTAGGAAGATGGTTGGGCTGACTCGTCTAGTGCTTATCACATCCAATTCTCCAAAGGAGAAAAGTGTTTGGGTATCATTATGGATAATGAACTTCTCTGGATGAAACATTTTACGTCGACAGCCTCTAATGCAGTAATAGTGCGGTATTTCAATCCAATAAAGATGGTCCATAATCCGTTCCCAATGCGCCGAATTAAACGCGTTCTTCACCGTCAGGGTTGTAATGGTGCAGTATTCCTTGATGTATCCTTTACAGTGCTTGCCTTATATGGCGTCTTGAGTTCTAGTTACTACTGCGTCAATTGCGTCCACCACGAGTTACGAAAACTGCAATGGTGTTCTAATAGATCTTCTGCTGTTTCAATTGTTGGCAACAGTTTGTTGTAAATGACACTGTCAAGGTTTCTTCCTGTCGTCTCAAGCAACGACAAGAAGAGGTGTCGCTTAGATTCCCTTTTCTCATTGGCAGTAGCAAAAACCGTTGACACTTCTAAGGGTCAGGAAAAGTGTTGAATCATATGATAAAGCTCTATAACCCTAAGCGAGGTGGTAGATGTCATCGGCATACTCTCAATGCATGCTGTATAGGACATGATCACTTGCACCCTTTAATAAGAACTATATTTTTATTTTTGTTAGGGATATATGTATGTTAAGTACCGACTGACACTTTTCGATATAACAAAAAACACAGGTAGAGCAGGTAAATATTTTAGTTCGACATCGACAGTTTTTTAAACTTTGTCGCTACTTTTTTGCCCACAGCTGAAAGAACATATGAACGCCGCTGTTTTTAACAATTTTTAGGATTACCCTTTCTTCAAAACTAACTGATCATCAATTTATTCCACTCTACTGAGAAACGGGATCTCCCCCCAATTATCAAGGTTACGCCCATCAATGATGTATAATAGTTGAATAATAAACGGGGGTAGAGTAATACAGGTCCTTTCGTAATGGTTTTTAAATTAACTTAATTGAAGGTTGCTACGATTTGACCAGTTACATTATGAGTGGCCGGTCATAGAGTCGTCTTGGATAGCAGGACTACCGGTAGTTCCACCAGAATTTAAAGGTCGGTACAAAGGAGTTAGGGATTTCGGCCCGGCCCTGACTTGATAGAGGTAGGCTCCCTAGTGGGAGCATCATAGTGGCTGTGGTTTAAAATTAGAGCCGCAGGAAAAGTATTCCACAAGTTGTTTGACCTGCTCTGGTATAGCAAATAAGTGCTGGGTGTTGTGATCCTAAGATCGGCAAGAGGTATTGCATAGATCGGCCTCGACTCAAACTAAGACTGGCGCCTAGGTCCCTCAGCACAGGTTACGACTTTGGTATGACTGAAACATAATAGGCCCTAGTCAGGCGTTATATCCTGGCCCGTATGGATGAAAGAGCATCCCGTGAACTTAAGTCTCCGCGACAGGTGTTGACATTAAACTCAAAAGATGTTCTACGGAACAACTGTTAGTTTTATAGGTGCTTGAGTTTCAATAGCTCTGCTTTTGATCCTTCCGTAGCTGCAAAAATAATCGCAGAGATGCCATTGCATCTATCTGAATGAGCCGAGCCGAGTTACCATTCGAATACTTTCAGATATCAGCGTAAAACCATGCAGACTTTCGAAGATTATATGTAGTTTGGAGGTGATTTTCATTGTAGGGTTCCTGGTAATATTGTAGAATAGAAGACTTTGGTGTATTTAAGTTTGTCTCTACGCTTTCCTGTATTTCGGTTCAGTTCACAAAGCACGAAACTTCACCTTCAAATCATTTTAATTTCTTCGATTCTTATCTTTTAGCCATGAGCTGTGGATTCGCTAACCCTTCCAAATCTACTTCTGACCACCAGACCCCAAAATATATTTTTTTAAAGATCTCCTTTAAATCCTTTCATCGACGTCAAAGCCCAGCTTATTTTGTGGCAATAAATTGCAGAATTTGACAAACTGGTTGATTTTGCCATTTTGATCTGCGAAGCATACGGATCACGTATCTGGCATGGTGTTGTTGCGTCGTATCTTGGGGTTAAAATCTCCATAACGATATTAGTGTTACTGCCAGGTATTAGGCTCCAGGCAACTCCTAGTACACTTTTGAGATTGGAGTTATCATCTTCAATCGGGACTTCCATCGGTGCGTAATATAATCGTAGTTTTTCTTACTCTGGAGAATTTACAGTCAATGTCTGATCAATGTATGAAGGCTACAAGTGTATGTTGGACTTGCGTATGCTTCTGTCTGGTTTGTTGGGGAAGAGTAGAAACGTGAAGAT
The DNA here is from genome assembly GCA_963966105.1 of Volucella zonaria. Taxonomy (NCBI): domain Eukaryota; kingdom Metazoa; phylum Arthropoda; class Insecta; order Diptera; family Syrphidae; genus Volucella; species Volucella zonaria. Next base: position 124,528,494 of record OZ014531.1, read on the forward strand.
GTAAAAAGAAATGAACAAGTGGATGAGCTTGCAAGAATAGGGGGACTACTCGATAATAGTGAGGTTGCCAAAATCTAACCACCACCCCTTTGCATAGTAAGGGACATTATCGCGGAAAAAATAACAAAGAGTGCTAACTTAAGGTATTCAAGTCTTGAAGGACACAGGGTATCCAAGGCTCTCTGGCCACTTTTTGACAGCAATTCACTAGCTTTTAATAGTTGCTCACCGAAGTTTCAGTCATTTTGGACACGCAGTTTTTAGTTGACAGCCGTTTGAGTGAGTCGATGTGGGTGTTTTTTGTGAAAATGGAAAAAAATTAGTATCGAGCTGTATTTAAATTCTTGTTTTTGAAAGGCAATACGCCTACGCAAATCAAAAATTAGTTGGACTCTGTGTATGGGGACTCTGCACCATCATTTACCACAGTGAAATTTTTGGGCAGCTGAATTTAAACGTGGCCCTAAGAGCTTGGGAGATTATGAACGTTCGGGACGTCTAAAAACTGCAACCACTGACGATAACATTGCTAAAGCTCACCAAATAGTGTTAGTCGACTGCCGAATTAATGTGAGAGAGATAATAGAGGTTATAAAAATATCCAAAGAACGTGTTTGTTACATATTGGATCAAGATTTAGTCATGAGAAAGCTGTCCGCGTGTTGGGTGCCGCGTTTGCTTACGTTAGACCAAAAACGTGTTCGAATGAACATTTCCATTTCCGGCTCCAAAAAAAGCAAAAACTGTTTTTTCGGCTGGGAAAGTGATGGCGACTGTTTTTTGGGATAGAAAAGGAGTTATCTTAATCGATTAACTTCAAAAAGGAAAAGCCATTACAGGAGCATACTACGCATCATTACTTGCCAAGCTGAAGGCAGAAATTGCGGAAAACGGCCACATTTGCTGAAAAAGAAAATCCTGTTTCGCCAAGACAACGCGCCGTCTCACACCTCAGCGGTTGCCATGGCGAAAATCTATGAATTACGGTTTGAACGGTTTGACCATCCGCCTTATTCACTACATCTAGCCCCAAGCGTCATCATCGCTTCAGGGTGCAGGGTGCACCGTTGAAAGGTTTGGGCGTGAGTGCACTCTTTTGGATCTTAACCCACCAACCAGACAGAGAATGGTGGGAAATGAAGAAAACATAGCTGCGTAGCGGCCAGTATCCAAGAAGACCCAGAAATATCGACTCGGCTCCGATCAGCTGAATTAGGCATCGCCCGATAGTCAACCCGGCTTATTTTGGGCTTCGATTTTGGCCTACATCCGTATAGGATTGTGTTGACGTAAGCGTTGAAGCCATACGACTATAGACAACAACGTGAGTTCGCTAATTGGGCGTTGGTAATATTGGCCGGAGATCCGAATTTGGCTAAAAAATCATCTTCTCGGACGAGGGCCGTTTTTAGCTCAGAAGCTCTGTCAAAGCAAAGTTGCTAGTATTGGGGCGAACACAATTCACAAGTGTTCGGCCGATATGAACACATTAACAAAGATTGACTGAGTGGTGCGGTTTATGGTTTATGGCATGGCGTCATCATCGGACCGTATTTCTTTCGAAATGCGAAAGGAGACACGGTTACCTTCAATGGTATCAGGTATAGAGCGATGTTAACTGACTTTCTATGGTCGGAGTTTGACAACATCGATATATCCGAGCTGTGGTTCCAACAAGACGGCGCTACATGCTATACAAGCGACGAAACGCTCGAAGTTGTGAAGGAGACAATTGGCTACTGGGTGATCTCTCGGCGAGGGATCATCAATTGCCTTCCGTGATCATACGATTTGACACCATCCAATTATTTTCTCTGGGGCTGCGAAGTCCTTAATCTACGCTAGCAAGCCCATCACTTTGGATGAGCTCGAAGGCCAACATGCAACACGCTATTGCCGGAATAACGCCGCACATATTGGACCGAGCCATCAAAAATTAGATCGACCGCTTGAAGTATTACCAGCTAAGCAGAGGCAGCCATTTGAATGATGTGCTATTTTACACATAATGGCATGAACGTAGCTTCAAAATAAAGCTAGAATCAATTTTTCTTCCTATCGTTTTTATCTGGTCACCATTAATATAATTTAACCTTTAATAATTTAGGTGGCATGAGATCTGCAGTTGAACTATAAGGTGCTCACTCACCACCAGTTCTTATCGATTCATTAAGCTTGAAACATACTTGCAATTTGCCTATGAGTCTGGGGCATTGGGCCTTTTAAACCATCTGAATATTCGTCAATAATCTTGAAAATGCCTCAATTAAATTTCAGTAGAGCTGGCGTCAATAAACCGCAGATATTGTCAGGGAAAACTAGAAATAACCGGATAAAAAATAAAACCTCGATGTCAGTAATATATTGCCTGGAACTGCCAACACAGAATGGATAAACTTGTCTGCAATGACGAATAATGCCAAAGTTTATTTGGGTTCAAATCTCGAACAACTTCTGCAGCATTTTAAAAAAAGATTTGCTTTCAACACTAGTCAGTATAGATACAGTGTGTGAATAGAAAGCCATATGAAACAAATCACGAAATGAATTGGCAGTGTAAAAACTCTGGCCAGACAAGCCATTAATGGCACTAATGCTACAAAATCATACGCCAGCTTAATTACCTTGTATCGAGCATTTGTATCTTACGAGCGTTTTAGTAATTTATCTTTTCCTATCTTATGCAGAAGGTTCTCTGATATATGTATGCTTGTATTTTGCTGTTTGTTTCCTTTCCAATAGCACCATATTACCTCATCCAATGCTTGCAACTCTATCATATGGCAATACATGGAACCTTGTTTGAACGATTTGTATGCCTAGATTGGTAATTAAAATTTTTTTGATTAATTTTATTTCTATTTCCGACATTCCGTTTAATCATTTTCAATCAAAAGGAATCTTTGACATGCAAATTGATTTGCTAATGAGCGTACAAACTAAGTACAGCGCCATTGAAGCAAGTGCACGTCGCTCATTCTTACCAACCTTCAGATGTACTTAAAGCGTTTTTTTTTTTCTATTCCATTGAACTCAACGCTGGGTAAAGATGAAAAATATTCAATGAACCCATTAGCAGATACTTATGCATACGGCATCGTTATACGCCGGACTACCGTATGTTTGGCGAAATCCTTGATGGGGTTTTTAACCCTTCAGCACAAATGAGTAATGATACTTACGGGCATTTCAATGAGGTGCAATACACGTAAATGCAACCGATGCATTTGGTATTCGTGATTCATATTTCAATCGTTAACCGAATTTTAATGATTTTTTTTCCCAATTTCCTTTTACGAATATTTGATCTACGTCATACGAGCGCTTTTAGAGTTGGTGTAGGTTTACGTAAGCTACATAAACAGACAAGTTAATCATAGCCTAACAAACAAATCTCATTTATTATTCAAAAATTTTATTTGATTTTGTTTGTTGTCTCATTAAGCGATGGACATTGGTCAGCACTACGGTTGCCAAAAATTTTTTTTGCTGTCTCGCTGGTGGTCATATTACTCGTATACCTACCTAGTCTAGTAATAAATACTGAAACACCTTGTATTATTGGGTTTGGAGTGCAAGTACCGTTATTTATTTTACAGCAATTAAGAAAGTAGCTCTAATTGTAAAAATAATTAAGTTTAAGCTAAATTTTTAAAGTGTCAATATGGAGTGAGGAGATCAAGAGCATAGAATTGCGGTAATTGCATTGCACAAATGTGGACTGGACGCGAGGTCAATTTTAAAAGCCTTGCTGCCGTAATAAATCAGCCGGATTTTTGTTTATCGAACTATTAAAAGTTTCACAGAATTCTGGGGAATTAATGACCGCCAAAAATCGAGGCGACTGCGTTTAGTTCGAACAACGAATGTTGTCAAAGCTGTGCGTGCTCAAATTCGCCCGAAACTCCTTCGGAAGTAAAAAGTGTTGTCCCGTGAGATGGGTATTGCTTCTAGAAAGATCTCGAGGATCATTAGCTTGGAGCCCACCGCAGATCTACAGGACATCTGCTTACAGTGGCATTAGAAAAAATCGAGAGCGGAAACCAAAAAAACTGGTATCACGTAACCCGAAGAAAAACCATCGAAAAAATTTGTTTGCTGACGAAAACATTTTTGCTGTTGAGGAGAAATTTAACAAACAAAATGAGTTCAGAGGGATTACCATCCGGGGTACATAACGGTTTAGTGGTGTATCTTTTATGATGGGGTTACTGAACTTCATTTTTGGCAAAAATGAATAAAAACTTCCGCTAAAATGCACCAGAATACTGTTTTAGAGACCGTGGTCAAACCATTAAACCATTAAACCATTCCCTTTTCCGAAATAAGTCGTGGTCATATCAGCCCTGGTCACAAGGCCAAGACTACTCAAAAATGTTTAGAAGAAAATGTCCCGGACTTTATTGGTGGAAGATTGGCCCTCATCTAGCCCAGATTTGAATCCTTTGGATCCTAAATTGTGATCCACTCCGGACGCTATAGCCTACCGTACAGCACATACCATCATTGAGTCGTTGAAGGCATCCCTTGTGAAATACGAGGGGCGTTCAATATATTCTTGGTATCGATATGAAGGAAAATGCGAATTCAATTTATATTGTTTTTATTTTTCAATATGATCTCCCCTAACATCAATGCATTTGTTACATCTTGAGATAAGCTTTTTTAAACCCTCAAAATAATAAATTTCCTCTTTCTCTGCAAAATACCGACTTGAGTTCTTCATCATCCGAAAATCTTTTTCCACGAAGACATTTTTTCAAATCCGGAAACAGGAAATAATCACTAGGGGCAAGGTCTGGACTATAGGGTGGGTGTTGGATTTCTTCGAAACCACAATCTCGCGCAGCAGCCTTGGAAACTCGCGCCGTGTGAACATGAGCGTTGTCATGAAGAAGCAACACACCCGCTGCGAGTTTACCCCGTCTTTTCTTTTTAATTTCCTCCCGCAAATTAAGCAAAGTGGAAGCGTAGGATGTGGCGTTGATGGTTTCACCTTTTTTTTTGTACTCAATGAGCAAGATTCCCTTTGAGTCCCAAAAAACTGTGTGTGAGTGACTTTGAACTTCTTCGGGGGGTCTGTTCCCTTTTTATGCCACTGCATGGACTCTTGTTTGCTTTCAGGGTCATAGTGGTGGACCCATGTTTCGTCATCAGTAACAATTCGATCCATAACACCGTCCGCGTTCTCACTACACATCTCCAAAAGCTCTCTACAGCATGCGATTCTCACTTTTTATCTGAGGCGCTGTGAGCATTCGTGGCACCCACCTTGCACTGACCTTTGAAAGGTTAAGATGGTCATGAAGAATGGTGTGAATGGTACCAATTGAAAGCTTGGTGATCTCTGCCATCATTTTCACCTTTATTCGGGCATCCTCAAGAACAAGTTTTTCGACTTCTTTGATGCTTTCTCCCGTACAAGCAGTAGCCGGGGCGCCGGAGCGGGGGTCGTCCTCAATGCTCTCTCTGCCTCTCTTGAATTCACTTGACCACTTTTGCACAGTTGATAATGAAGGTGCGGAACCCTGGTAAACAGCCACCATCTCTTCATGAATAGTTTTTTGACTTTTTCCTTGCTTAGTGAGAAATTTAATTACAGCGCGATGCTCAATTTTCACCATCATCGCCTCAGTTGCCATTATGATTCTGTTTAACTAGAGATAAAACGCGAATTAATAATCACATTTATATGAAATTTTACATGAATGCACTAAAATAATAGTGTTACTTGATAAATAAGTCAATTTATATATACAACCACAGCTTCACCCCGATACCGAGAATATCTTGAACGCCCCTCGTAGCATAGAATAGAAAGGATTCATGCCGCTGACTAAGGGCCTGCTTTTATTTGCTTAAAGTCTGGAGCGATTATTGGAGATTCACATTAGGAATAGATGTAATAATGGCTTTTTGACTGAGTCACAGCATGCATACATGAAAGGAAAATCTGTAGAAACCGCCCTGCACGAGGTGGTGGGAAAATGGAGAAGAGTCTACACTTCACATTCTTGCAAGCAGGAAAATAAACTGTTCCATTGTGCAAAGCTCGGTTAAAATGCCTGTAATCAGAGGAACCCCTCAAGGGGTAGTCATATCACCACTCCTGAGGGAGCTGGTTATCAATGACATCCTTGAAAAGCTTAGTATAATGAGTATAAGTGTCACGGTAATATTTTAAGCGACATTATGGAAGTTGTCTTGAAGATGACCAGCACTTGGGCAAAAAGCTGTGGTCTTAAGGCCAACCCTTCCAAAGCGGAACTGGTTCTATTTACCAGAAAGTACAAGATACCGCAATTCAAGCTCCCAAAACTCAACGGAGTGGAACTGTCCAATTCGGACAGCGCGAAGTATCTGGGTGTGATTCTGGACAAAAAACTGAATTGGAATCTTAATGTAGCGGAAAGTACCAATATAATGCATATAATGCTCTTTTTATCTGCAAAAGAATGGTAGGAAAAATTTTCGGCTTAAAACCTGCTATGGTGGTGGTAAGACCCATAGTTATACTCGTATATAGCGCTCTATAATGGTGGATAGTAACAAACAAGAAAACGGTTTACGGAAAATTGGCGGCTGTTCAAAGAACAGCTTCCATAGGCATTACAGGTACGCATTGGACACCTTTTTGTACCTAACGCCGCTGATTCATAGATCAAAAAACTTGCTGGCAACAGTGCGATACGACTCACTAATCTGGGTTACTTCAAGAGCAGTATTTTCAGACATGGCACGGTCTTAACGGAGCTGCTGTCATGCAATCCAATTCTAAGGGATGAAATTCCTTCCCTGGTCGACTTCGACATCCCGTATGATATACATAATATATCCGGAGAGGTTGAACTTGGAAAAAATTGCAATTTTCACAGACGACTTGAAAACAGAGGAAGAAACAGGTTCTGGTATCTTCTCGGAAGACCCAGCATTAAGAGTGTTTATAAGACTATCGGACGCAAGCAGTGTCTCCAAATCAGAGGTTCTTGCTGTCCTTAGGGCGGCTGAGCTAATCCAGATGAGATCAGTATCAGAAAGAGGTATCGCTATCTATATCGATAGCCAGGCCGCACTCAAGGCAATGTAATCAACCAACTTCAACTCTGATACAATCAGAGGCGGTCGCACAGTGATCAAGGCACTATGCAGTCAGAATCGGGTAAGACTGTGCTGGGTGCTAAGACACTGCGGTATTAAAAGAAATGAACAAGCGGATGTGCTTGCAAGAAAAAAGAGAGTTACTCGACAGTAGTGAGGTTGCCAATATCAAATCACCCCTTTGCATAGTGAAGGGCGCTATCGAGGAAAAAATCACAAAGACTGCTAACCTAAGGTGGTCAAGTCTCTAAGGCAGTCTAGCCGTTTTTTGAGAGCAAAAGATCCAGGAAGTTAATACAATTAAACGAGGATAAGACTAGGACAGTAATAGGAATCCTGACAGGACACTGTCTCCTGTAGAAACACACAAAGGGACTCAAATTGTCAGATACGGATATATGCAGATTCTGCGGTGATCTGCAATCTATTGAGGATATAAAATACATACTGTGTGAATGCGAGGCAATATCGCGTAGCCGAAGAAAATTTGTTGAGAAATACTTTTTCGAAAACTTAGAGGAAATAGTCGGCACGCACTTCAAAAACCTTCTTGGCTTTTGCAGGGAAATTGGGTGCTTCTCCAGGGAGATTCTTTAGGCTTTTGCCATTTGAAGACAAATTATACTAGTTCCACAGGGATCATATTAATGCTTTCAAATTAATTTAATTTAAGCATCTCGTTCAGTATTTTTGTAATATTTTCCAATCGTGTTTTTAATATTAAATTATTTTGTACACGGTGGCGCAAAATTAATCATCCAATTTTGTTTTTGAAATACTTTTTTACTAAATAAAAAAAAATGATTTTGAGTGATCAAAATCTTCATTTGGACTTTTACAATTGTTTCTATTAAGTGAAAAAGATGACATCCGCCAAGTGGCTGCCGCCAGTTTGATACACATTTGTGCCCGTTTTATCACATTTTCCATGACTTTCCGCAAGATTTCCTGTCGAATATTCTCCTTAGGGGTTCCAATTGGCAGAGGCTTGTTGGCATAAACTCGCGACTTCAAGTAGCTCCAAAGAAAGAAGTCTGGGATGGTTAAATCGGGCGATCTTGCTGGCCAAAACGGGACATTACGCGACCAGGAAACGCTTCCTTCACAATATCCATTATGGCTCGTGCTGTGTGTGCAGTTGCACCGTCTTGTTGAAATCATATATTCACCAAGCCATGCTCATCCAGTAGTAAAAAGTCGTTTATCACGACTGACGGTCAGGAGGCATTAACTGATGCACTGTTTGCACTTTGTACGGGAACATTTGTAAGTGTTTCACAAAAATTCGCTGTAGGGTCCGTCGTCTGGTTGCTTCTTCTTCATTCTCAGCGACATTGGCAGCCACAGACGCCATATTCTCGGCCGAACGAGCAGTCCGGTGGTGGCCACGACCTGCATGGTTTCTTGTGGTTCCACTCTGTTCGAGTCGAGTAGCTAAGCGTCGGAATGTTTGCCCAATTGGCGCTACACGATTAGGAAATCGACGTCGAAATTCACACTGCGCTAACACCACTGACCGATTATTGGTCTAAAAACATCGACACAATTATTCCACGCTCCTGCAGAGTATAGCACTCCAGTGCATATTTGTTTGTATACTGTAGCTGTCTAGTTCATAAATGTCAAATATGATTGACGTACGACGCCACTTGCAAAAATTATACCATCTTCCGATAGGGTGATTAGTTTTGCCCCACCTAGTATATTTGAAGAAACTTTTAGCAAATTTTATCAGCTCAGGGTTATTTTTCAAACACACGTGTAAAACTCCGAACATGTAAAATTGACGTTCAAAGTTGTAAGTAATTCGGGTTTAATTAAATCCTGTGAGCATTTATTCCTGAAATTACTCCATTTCAAAACCATTTGAGAAAATACCCTTTCCGCAAAACAATTCGAGTTTGGCATGCTAAACACAAAGGAAACAATCAATATATATGCGAAAGTAACTCTGTCTGTCTATGACGATTTCACGGCTAAGCCGCTGAACCGATTTCGATTAAATTTGATATGGACATAGCTTGAATTCCCAGAAAAGGCATGCTACTTAAAAAAAAATAATCAATTATCATAGTATATCATACTTTAATGACAAGACACAGCACGACATTTTTTTTTTAAATATGATTCACGAAGGCTAACTTAAAAAAAAAACTAATAATAATGATAAAGATATACGTGTACATATGATAGGTTAGGTTAGGTAAGAGTGCCTGTTGGAGAAATCAACCCACTTCGGTCTATTGGTCCATTGTGATGCTATGTGTTTCTGTGATCCTCCTACTCTGGGAATCATTTTCAGCTTCTGATGAAGCGTAGGAGACTCTTAACGTCTACATTTTTTAAATCGCTCTAGTCATTGTCGAAGAAAGCTCCTAAGTGGAGTTTCCTTCTTTGGGATAGAGTTCGACATGTACAGAGTAGGTCGAGGATTGTCTCCTCCTCCTTCCCGTCCCTGCAGCTTCTGCAGAAATCATTACTACGGATGGCAAGCCATTCTGCATGCCTGCCTATTACTCAGTGTTCAGTGATGACACCTATGATATCACTGAGATGTTTCATATTTTGAAAGATCAAACTTTTAGAGCGATTCAGATCTATTGTAGCTTTGGCCAGATTTCTTTTGTCGCTACACATGTTGATCCAACAGTCCATCTAAGGTTTGTTCTTCTATTAGTTTTCAGCTTTAGTTAGGCAATACTGCGATTGGTATACGGATGCTACCTTTTTCCAGTAGGATAGGTAGAGTGGTTCCAATCGTGTCGATTTCGTCGGCCCTAAAATTCCCTGGAATGTTTCTGTGCCGCGGTACCCAACATATGTGCACGTTGAACTGCTATATCATCTACCTAAGAGATGATCGGTACTGTTTTAGAATTTTGTGAGACTGAGTCCCAAGATTTAATTGTGGCCCGACTATCCTAAGAGATGTGGATATCCCTTGGACAGGACCAAAAGGCACGCTATAGTGATATGGAAGGCAGAACGAGAGTCTTAGACTAAGCTTGTCTTTGAAAACACCGTCATCATCTCCGCTATTAGTCTTGGATCCATCCGTGCAGAAGTGGACTGATTTGTCTTCCAATAAAGCATCTTCTTTCTAGAAGGATCTAGAGGGGATGCTTACATGAAAGTCTTTATCAAACCAATATATGGGCATGGTGTAATCGGGGTTCTCTGGAAGGATTCCTAGCGTATCAAGAATTTTAGCTCGGCCAAATAATTTATTTGTCCACTGTGTAGTTGCTTTAAGGTGAATCGCGGTATTAGCAGCTACTAGGCATCATAGGATTGTCTTTTCTTGCCTCTGACAACATCACTCAAATAATAATGAACTGGATGATATGTCTGAACACTTTTTTTCAGATTACAAATATATCCAATTCAGTCTGAATGATTCTCCTTCTCGTCAACTACCTTACGGAGGAATACTGGAAGGAACACTATAATCTGAACTATTAAGTCCCCCGCGTAACAAAAACCAACGAGTTTGACATGAAAGTCAAGGATTTTCCCCTGGCTGTCAATCAGGCAATGGCGCTTCCTCTACTCTGATCCAACCTACCGTCAAGAAAAAGCCGCACTGATTGACATCAGAACTGTCATCGTTTAGGAACGTCTGTTGGAAACTTTTCAACCTAGCAAAAAGCACAAGAAAAGTGAAAGACTGGGACTCATACAAGGAATCCCTAAAAATATTTATTATTTATATTTAAGGACAACTGAGAAAGACAAAGCGACAATTGCGGCTAAGAAAAATCCTTTCTACAAATCCTATGATGCTTAGTTCTTTGTAAAAAAATGATGGCTCTTGGATGGCCTCAAGTGACGAAACACCCAACCTGCTACTGCACATCTACTTTCCAGGTAGATATCTATTCACGGCCGGTAACAACAGGACTACTGTAGCAGCGACAAAAATTCACGATTCGTCGTTGTTTTCAAGAAAATAAAGATGGCGATTCTCAACACCAGAATCATAGAAATATCGAATGCAAATGGGAAACACTTTTCCATTGCTTGTATCGGTAGCGATGTATGATTAATAACATACGTCACATTGAATAACATGAAAGACATCGAGAAACATCATCAACTTGCAGAAAACGTTCGAAAGAGTTCCAGGAGATACCATTTGGGCAGCGCTTAGATCAAAAAATATTCCCGAGACGGACGAGTATATAAGAATAATACGCGAAACTAGTATATGTAACGACGTTCAAAAGGGTTTTTGAGTACGCTTAAAATGCGTTTTCATTATAGACGAAATGTCAGCCCTTCAGGCAAATCAACTCTAAATAACTGACAAATAAAAAACCCTATAGAACCCTATAGGTCCTGAATCAATCATACTGAGACCAAACATCAGCATTGTTTTGCACCGACCAACTGACTTATAACAAATATAAGCTATGCAGTAAGAAGTAGGCGCACTCGCTGAAGTCTCCGTATCAAGTAATCGACAGTAAACTAACTTCAGTCGTAAAATCCGGTCCAAAAAGCAGTAAGGACTCCAGCTCTAGTCGAGGTTCGAAGCAGAGAATGAAAGGAAAATAGTTGGATTACGTGTAAACATGAATGAGGAATAACTAGCTGCCTCTTGGCTTCAGTAGCGAAGAGATCCAAAATAGCGTGTCCTGTGCAATGGAACTAAGTTCCGCAAATTTATCCAACCTTAGAAATGGCGCGTAAGCAGTGCAGATACGTTGGAGAAGTATAGAGCATTAAATGGATATAAGCGCTGCATATTTCAACGGTTATTAAAACAGGATTCTACGGGAGTTGAGGTCAACAACATGCGATCATTCACAAAATTCGCTAACAGTCAAATTTATCAATTACAGCTGAATTGAATTTGCATTCATTAAGATTCTTCGTCGTCAACCCCATGAATTCAAATGAGTCAGTGATTTAAAACCTTTCTCAGTACTGCCCCGTACGAGGAACTACGTTATTGTATTTTCCCGCCAATGGTCCCAGTCAGAGGCTTGGACCGCAAAAAATTCGATTGAAGAAACAGAGGTATCTTACACATCAATTTTAATTAATTGAATTTAATTCAATTCAATTTATTATTAGCGCATTTCAAGCGTACATTAAGCTAATTTTCTTTTATAGTACTCAGTACATATCTAAGCATAGAAACATTACTCGTAGCATAGAATTCAGCAATTAGAAATATAATACACAGTGTTGGCCAAAACTAAACCAACTAAAATCGCGCCAGTTTGTGTTTTTCGATACATTTCATATCAAAATCAAGAAACAGTAATTTTACGGTATTAAAAAAAAAATATAAACATCCAATTGAATTCGCTTTACTTTTCAGCTGGCCAAAACAAAAGCAACTCAATTTGTTTCGTAATTTTTTGTTACGGTAGAAATAGAAAAATCGTCACTTTTACTACACCTACTGATATCTGATTTGTCAATATTAAAAAGTACTCCAACGAGATTGAAGAAAAAAATATTGGCGAATATAAAAGTGGTACATACTATATCGATCAAAAAGTTCCCGGAATGTTTTCAGAAAATTGGAAAGTTTATTCGTCTAAATCCAAATATATTGTCCCCTTCAGAGTAATCCCTAATCCCCATCGACTGCAATACACTTATACCAGCGCTTGATCCAATCCTCGAAACATTTTTTATATTCGGTTTTCGGCATATCCATCAGTGCTTCCTGCGATTTTTCCATTATTTCCTCTCGGCTGCTGAAACGCGTTCGCCGTAGTGGTTTTTTAACTCAATTGAACAGAAAGAAGTCACAGGGAGCCAAATAAGGTGAATTCGGTGGCTGTTGGATGGTATTTATTGCATTTTTCGTCAAAAAATTACGAATAATGATGCCACGAGTTTTCTATCCACAATTCTGGTCTCTTTCGTTGAATTGCTTCACGCAAACGTCTCATAATGCCCAAATACTCGTAATACTCTTTGTTTACTGTCTGACCTTCTGGCAAAAATCCATGATGCACTACACCGTTGTAATCCATGAAAACTGTGAGCAGTACCTTCTTTTTTGACTGAAAACGACGTGGTTTTTTTGGTCTCGGCTCATTTGGTGAACGCCATTCACTTGCCTGATGTCTGGATTGCGTGTCGTACTCATAAACCCACGTCTCGTCTCCAGTAATGATCCTTTTGATGAATATGAGATCAGATTCAGCCTCGCAAATCATCTCTTTTGCGACGTCAACACCGTCTCTTTTTTGCATGAAATTGAGATTTGTCACAAACTTTGCTGCTACACGACGGAAACCCAAATCATTAACCAAAATGTCTTGGATGGATCCATTGGCAATGTTCAAGTCCTCCGCTATCTCTTTGATGGTTAATTTGCGGTTATTGACCAACATTTCGTTTACATCATCAATGTTTTCTTCGGTTTTCGATGTCGATAGTCTGCCACTGCGTTCATCATCTTCGATGGACTCACAACCACCTTTAAACCGCTCGTGCCACTGATAAACGACCGTTTTCTTAGGGAATCATTGCCGAGACACTTTTCCAACTTTTCCAACGTTCGCGCAGAATTAAATCCATTTTTTACGCAAAATTTAATACAAGTTCGTTGTTGCAAATTTAAATCCATTTCTAAAATTGTAAAAAATCTCCAACGCACACAAGGGTAGTGGTACTCTTGGATACGTAACTTTTGCAAATGTCAAGCTATGATGCAAAGATTTAGAGGGAATGTTAACAACAGATTTACCAACTTAACAAAAACAAACAGAACTCAAATCGGAACAATGGGAACTTTTTGATCAAGGTGGTACTTCACAATCCTAACTACCCAAAAAGTATTCAATCCTGAAATCGTTGATAAGCCGTTCTATAAAATTTTACAACTCCGTCAAGGCTATTCACCTAAGTGGCAGGCCAAGGGTTACCACATACCCGGAAGACAAAGTGATCATTAGAACGATAAAGAGTAATGCCTTTATGTCATCTAGGGAATTACAAAACGAGCTTAATATTGCAGCTGGCATCAGGACATTTCGTCGAAGAGCTGTTAAGGATGGCCTTTCATCATTCAGGATCGCTAAGAAACCATTTATTTGACCTAAAGAGAGAAGAGCAAGACTGGAAGTAGCAAGTGACCATATTAAGTATTTCGAAGTGGAAGGCACTACTATTTTCCGACAAATCTAAGTTCAATTTGAACGGATGTTTTTCGCCGTTTCCGAGAGCTCGGTACTTAAAGGGCACTGTGAAGCATGGAGGAGGAAACATTATGGTTTGGAGATGTTTCTCTGGATATGGAATTGTTCCCATACATAAAATGTAATTATGGACCGATTTCTTTACAAAAGTATACTTGAAAACAATATGCAGCCACATGCTGAGGAGGAAGTGCCTCTGAAATAGATATTTCAGCAGGATAATGATCCGAAGCATGCTTCAAAAATTGTTCAAGAGTGGTTTGGGGATCAGAAAATCAATGTTATGGAATGGCCAGCCCAGTGCTCCGATCTCAACTCGATAGAAGATATACGGGAGGTTGTACATAGATCGGCGAATAGTTAAGGAGCAGCGCAAGAATAGGGATGGGCTTTATATTCAAGTCCAGGGGGCTTTAAAAAAAACATCCCAAGCCTTGTAATTCCAATCTGGTCGAGAGTATGCAAAGAAGATGTAGTGCAGTAATCAAAAAAAAATGTTCCGCCACAAAATATTGAGATCAAGTCGCGGTGAATATTATTAAATGTGAATTTACTATCAAGTTGCTTTAGTTTTGGCCCGTTTAAAATCGACATGGTTACAGTATTTTATTTTTTGTACTTATGAACAATTACTTTTGTTTGTTTTAATTTATTTTCGGATACATTCACTTGTATCCGAATACATAATAATACATAATACATAATAAAATATTTTGAAATTTAATGAGTTTTACCGTAGAGCCTTGTGTTTACGTAAAAGTTGCTTTAGTTTTGGCCCACACTGTGAATTGTTAATAAAACATTAAAAAAAATAAAAACGAAGAGTTCTGTTCTGACAAAAGACATGTCAACACTTATTACTGAAAGAATTTCGGCTGGTTAATTGGTGTAAACTTAAAACTTCGCTCTTTTAAACTTTTTCCATTTATGTGTTTACTCTCTGTCGTAAGTGAAACTCCTTTTTCAAACCTATACCAATAATAAAACACGTACACAACCAACTTGAAAAACGATGGACGGGGGGAAGATCCGCCTCGAAAAAACTGGTTCGAAGCCTTATCGCCAGACGTAAGCCTTAATGAGAACCAAACCAAAAAAACTAAAAGCAAGCTACCTGTCATTAATAGTGACAATAACACCCCACCATACATAGTTGTGACGGGAATGGGAAAAGTAGGCGAAAATGTGCGTTCATTCCCAATTCAAATCAACCGAGGCCTTGAATTCATCTCTAACTATTGTATATCGCACAAGTAAAAGCCATCACGAGCTTTACTTCTGAAAGTGCTGAACGTGGAAATAGCTAACAAATTCTTAAAACCTAAACTCATTGATTCAAGGTATCTAGGTATCAAATCATCTAAGCCTATACAAGAAAAAATGTTCTCAAAGCACAATATTGAAATCACGGAAGAAGAACTTTTACGAAAATTTAAAAAAAATCAAAGTTATTGATTTGAAAAAAAATTAAGAAAAAGGAAAATAATTTTTTGGTGCCCACAGGTGCGGCTATATTGAGTTTGGATTTAATTCGACGACCAAACGAGGCTAAAATTGGATGGGTAAACCGTAAGATGGTCGAGTACATATCAAACCCCAGGCGGTGTATATCTTACCAGAAACTTGGGTCTATAAAAATTCGATGCACTGGTACTCTTCTGTACAAAAAATCTTATAGGTAACTGGTATAGGGTTCCTTATGAGGAACAACATTCCAATAGCCTCACACATTACGTCCTCTTCATATTAGCTTCATCATACGATCCAAATCTCAGCTCCAATACCCATGAAAGTAACTAACTTTTACAGAGATGTACAAATTATCATAGTTCAGATATCTTAGATAGAATCCCTGCAAGTAACGATAGGTGTCATCTCTTTATATTGGGGGATCGAATTTTCCAAAAGTCAATAATTTTTCCAATCTTTAAAAAAGGAAACTTTGAAGAAGGTTCAAATTACAGGGGAATCTCTTTCCTTAATACTAATGCCAAAATATTCGCTGGAGTTTACGAAAACAGGCTGTCTAAGTGTGATCGTAGACAAACCATTTTGTCAGAGTTTCAGGCTGGTTTCAGGAGAATTGAGTAATTTCTGGATTATATATTCTCACTATATAATATAGCAGATCATTATATGTATACAGAAAAAGAAAAAAACTATACGTGTTCTTTGTTGACTTCCGCGCAGCTTTCGATTCCATGGTACGTGAATTGGTCTGTCAAACAAAATGATAAACATCATAAGAGCATTATAAACAAATAATACAGCATATGTCTGGAATAGAATGTCTATCTCCGATGAATAATGCAGCATACTCGCATGTCTGGGATAGAATGTCTATCTCCGACGAATTTGAAACAGAAGTGAGGCTTAAACAAGGGTGTATCCTGAGCGCTTTGTTTTTTGTCTTATTCATAAACGATACAACAGAGTTCGTGGGAGGTGGTATCACATTTGGAGGAACTACGATACCAGCCCTTATGTATGCAGACGATATAGGTTTGTGCTCGGAAACAGTTGACGGTATGCAGCTTATGATGAACAGGCTATGGGATTATTGTCAGCGGTGGAACTTTGAAGCCAATCTAACAAAATCGAAGGTTATGATATTCAAAGGGGGTGGTGGCAGGCATGCGAGGAACGAAATGTGGACATTCGGCAGATGGGCAGTTGAAGTAGTTCGGGAGTATAAATGTCTCGATGTGCTATTTACGTCTAACCTTCGCATGGAAAAACATCTCGAAGCAAGGTTGAAGGAATCTAAGAGAGCAATCTCGGCTGTATGGAAGCGCTGCTTCAAAAGCGAACACATTGAACACAGTGCGAAATATAAACTTTTCCGAGCTACAGCATCATCTATCTTTCTGTATGGTGCACAGTTTTGGGGATACAATTCTTTCGAACCAGTTGGAAAATGTCTTAGATATTTCATCAAAAGAATCTTTTGTCTCCCGTGGACCACTCCAAATTATATGCCGTACCTTGAGACAGGCGTCCCACCATTGATTATGGAAACACTAAATATGCATTTCAATTATATTGTCAAGATCTTCAAAATAAAAGATGAAAGATTGCCAAAAATAATTTTGAAAAAAGTAATACAATCCTCGGGAGATACAGCGAATGAATGGAGAAACCAGTCTGCCATTTGTAGTTTGGATCTAAATGTACCACAAAACGAAGAATCTTCCCTGATGAAGAGAAAAGTCATGTTGACTTTTAAAAAATTTTGGAAAGGTACACATCTGAAGCACGTGCTTTCGATCTCGTTGATAAAACATATCTCCTCAATTCGAATCAGATAAATAAAATTAATATTATTTTCAAAACACGAGGTGAATTGCTACCCTTGAATTTTATACCACATCGCGCAGATCTAGCGTAAATTTTTTTTTGTAATTCCATAAACGACTTGTTATAATTTGAATGAAATAAAAAAGTCAAAAACTATAAAAAAAAAAAAAAACTATTGGGTGATCTAAATGCCTCTAATCCTTTATGGATTTCAGATGCGATGAATAATACAGGGATATTATTTGAAGTTTTGCTAATGACAGCAATCGATGTTACTATGGCAACCCAAAATTTAGACCTCGCCGACTGGAATTTATTTGAAAAGACTACTAAAATTTTATCACTGGGTACAGCCACATGGAATAACATAAATCAGAAAGCATCGAAGGCCAAAAAAATAATAAAAGCCGCCCCAGGGAAGTCGATTCCCGTTACCAAGCAAAATACCTTAAAAAAAACTCAGACAAAAACACCACCTGGAAAAAAGCTTGCAGGTTTCCAACAACAGAAAACTGCGTGGCCTGTAGAAGAACTTGTGCAAAACTTAAGAGAGAATCAATTCAGTCCAAAGATCTGATTGGGAAAACTTTGTCAACACAATTCACCCATCCTTAGATACGAAAACATTATGGAATAGAATACGATTACTCCAATCATTCAGGTCACACCAAGATTTGTCCAAACATGCACCTGACTAATAGAATCGAGAATGATCCTGAAGTTGTAGGTAATTCATTTGGCTGCAAATGGAAAACATATATCGAAGACACCATCTATCCTGAATTCAAAATCAATATAAATTTCAAATTAAAGACATCTAACGAGTGGAACTTGACATGACTCTCAGCATGGCAAAAGGCACAACCCCAGGTGAAGATAAGATAACAGGATAACAATGTTCTGATACTCTCAAATGACTGGCATTTTTCCATATGACTGGAAGAGGACACAGCTCAAACCGATACATAAAAAATCTCTTAATTGCCACAATTTCGAGGATTATCGCCCAATCTCACTGCTTCCTATTCACTCAAAAATTATATACGAAAAAAAGGTAAGCTCAAGCCAACACGCTTTTGGACAGAGCAGACGCGTTGATACACTTTTACATCTGCTTGAAGATAGACCTACAAAAAATTTGTCAAAAACGAAGCACTGTATATTTTGTCATGTCATCCGATTTAGAGAAAGCATTTGACCGCGTGACAATGGTTTCAGTTCTCAAACATATCCAAACATACCTAAAGCTCATTACATCTTTCATGACTGGAAGAAAATTTTGAATTAATATTGCCGGGTATAACTTTTTATTGTTCACACTCGATAGTGGAACACCACAGGTATCTTTACCCTCGGTGGTGATCTACAACTAATACATAGATTCACTAATAGTTAAAATTAATCAGCCTGCACTTAATCTCTGTATATTTCGTTGGAGTATATGGCGATATACTTGGGAACTAACAAAGGTGAAATTTCTATTTTAGAAACGGTGAATAGAGCTATCTATACAGGGTCTCAGGAGACAGGTGACATTATTCCCCCCTTCAAAGTAGATTTACTTCATCTTTGCAGGAAAAGAAATTGTAATCCTTCGCCTTTGAACCTTTGGGGTACAACAGTCACGCCTTTAAAATAATTCTAGGCACTACCTTCAATGGGAATATGAAATGGAATATCCAGGTTAAAAATGTGGTTAATCAGTTACAATAAAACATCGGAATAACGCAATTAAAATGATTTGTTCTAAGAAAAAAGGACCACATATTGAAACAGTGCTGAGTATAGCAAAAACTCTAGATGAAAGTACTTTGCAACATGGTGTTCCATCTATATGTGGACCATAGTTAAAAATAACAACGATATTGATGTTTTCGAACAGCTTCAGGGACACTCAAATCAACAAGAATTGACTAAAAACTGGATATTAATCGTTTTAAAATTCTGGGAAAGGGAAAGCCGTGAATCTGATTAGCAAGTCTTTAGCCGTCACAACACATCCCGTCTACCACGCTGCCTTTGTACATACATATCTATTTTTTCACAAAACAAACAAAGGACTCTATATCTTCACTAAATAGAATTGTAGCTCTTGTATCCTCGCAAAAAACCATTACCTCGGATCTAGTCTCAACAGCATACAGTCCTGCTCCTTGAAAAAGAAACTTGTTGCAGATTAACATAATTCTGGCCAAATTCAGAAATGAGAATATATCTGATCCAATGTTTCAAATTTTAAACAAGGAAATGATACATAAAAGCGACGCTGGTAGGTTTTTTTTTTTACACCGATGGGTCCCATAAAGATAGCGGCTCGTCAGATTCATCAACGCTCTGGAAAGGAATTCTTCCACGCCCTTCTGCCATGAAAATTAGTGACACACTTGTCAAAACACTTGCTAGACTTCAGGGTAACTAAATACAACAGAACATCAAAGACCTTTGATTTTAGTAATGGGATAAATTGGTTTCGATGAGAACTCGCGAAATTATTTTTAGGATTGCAATAACTCCATTGTGATCGAGTACGGGTTAAGATATACCGGAATGTGTGCAGCTAATATTTGAAGTTGGTTACGCCAGAGGACTTATATGTCCACCGAAAAGTACTTAGAGATGCTTGTCCGACGATTTAACCAAAATGTTAAGTGAGATTTCGGAGTATTTGTATCAAGCGCTTATTAGTTATACTCACAGTTCCAGGATTAGAGGTCTACTTAAAGTAAATGGTACATTAACAAAAATGCTATGTAGTATTACAATATTACACGACTCTGGACAGAAGGTACGTGCACTCGCGAACCTCGTAAAGGCATCCAAAAATACAGTCGTTGAAAGGTTATCGACCTTATAAGCCTTTAAACATTTACAGTCAGGTGGGACCGCTGTGTCACCACGGAACGATTGAATTGACAGCTCTATCTGTCAATAAAAAAAAATGTCTACGACGCGTTTAACCTTTGCATCGGCAAAAAGGTAATTTGTTAATTAAATGTTTGACTGCAATGTCGTCGGCAGATAATATCCATTTCTATATACACACAAAATACTTCCTTCAAAATTCGGTTTGCAAGACCCTGAAAATAATCAAAAAAGAATCGCGCGATTTTACTTTTATTATTTTCAGGGTCTTGCAAACTGAATTTAAAAAAAAAATTTAGCTTTTAGAAATACTTCTCTAAAAGGGGGGGTAACTAACTGTTGTTCTTCGGCCCAATTCGAATGTACAGTTGGAAGTTAAGTTTCTCTTCCTATTTTTGAATGTGTTGTGTTCACCATAATGAAATAAGGAAATGAATTTCCAGTATTGCATAGCAACTAAGTACACCGAGTGTGTACTAAACCCCAGAGTGAACTTAATTCACGGGGACTTATTTCCCTGCACCGACGTAGCCCAGAAATGATTTCAGCAGAGAAAATTTTTAGATTGAGTTAAGATCTATCGCACACTTTACGAAATGTACTGAGGTCGTCGAACGCATTGTTATGTTCCATGCGAATGACCGCCGACATGGGTATGTCGTATCGGTTTTCTAAGATTGTGCTCAATACGCCACAGCAGTATATATGGCACTGTATGTAATAGCGAGCTGCATCGATCAGTGAATATTATTAGGTCACTATCCACTTGTTGTGTAAAGCTTTAACTGTACTAAAGAAAGCTTCGTCGCCGCTCATGCAATTAACCAGGTCTTACGTCGGCTAAAAATAATACCACTGACCCACGTATAAAAAATCCTTGAGGAGGCGAAAATATTGTAGAAGATTCTCGGCATCAATACTTGCAACAAGCGAAAATTTGTTTGCAACTCCCATACAATTCACTTAAAAACAGAACAATAGTTTCTGAACTAGTCACCCTTTCTGCCATTCATGGTGTTCTCCGTAAGTGAACCCCTCTGTCTATGAGTCCAAAATCTTCTGGCCGTTCAGAGTCAGTACAAAACCACAAGGCTCATCTTCTGTGAGTGAGTGAAGACGAAAGTGATCGCAAAATGAATCATTTTGTTTTTCGTTTATAGCGCATTTTGAATAGTCGAACCCAGCGTTGTGTTTAACATTTGCGAAACTTGTACATATAAGCATCGGATGGATTAATATATTCCGTGTGACTATGGCGCCTCACCCATCATCGTAGGTGATCGTAACGCATTTATAAGAGTGGTGGTCATAATTAGTAGCATCATACCACCTCTGACAATGGACTCAAACTAATTGATTTCTGTTCGCAAAGTCATCATAGAAAGCACACGGTTCCCCCATTTCGACAATCATAAGAGGACTTAGGGACCTCATGATCGATCTACAACCAACCAGATTGATTATCCAGGGTTTCTGCCGATCAAATGTGCCTCGCACAATGTTCTGCACTGCCAGCATCTTAATCTGAAAATCCGAAATCTTTATACTCGTATATAACCTAGGTAAACTCTTTCTTAAGTCTGCCCTTGATTCTTCCTCCTTGGTCCAAAACACCCATCCCATAGCACTTGATAAAATTGTTAATTTTTACTAGATGGAGTGAAAAGTGACCTCCTTGACTGCCAGAATGCGCTGCTACTGCAAAACAGGTTATGGAGCCTTGAAGTCCGTTTATATTTAGGCAGACGTGCCAAATTTCAGTGCGATACTGTCTTTAGTTTTGTTTTGATAGCTGATTGTTGTTGGCGTGTTTGGCATCATGTTGAGTATGGACAAAAACGATTTTCGTTCTCTCATAAAACATTATTTTTTGAGAGGGAAAACGGCGAAGGAAACAAAAGAAAAGTTGGATCAATATTATGGGGCTAATGCTCCGTCAGATTACACCGTCAAATATTGGTTTCAAGAGTTTCGTGGTGGCCGCAACTCCACTACCGGTCAAGTCCGCAGCGACAGGCCCTCCGATGCAGTTACAG
Source organism: Volucella zonaria (assembly GCA_963966105.1). Classification (NCBI taxonomy): domain Eukaryota; kingdom Metazoa; phylum Arthropoda; class Insecta; order Diptera; family Syrphidae; genus Volucella; species Volucella zonaria. The sequence goes on from OZ014531.1 coordinate 124,550,953, forward strand.
AGGACAATGTCAAAAAAATACATGAAATGATGTTGGCTGACCGGAAGTACTGAGCGCACACGCCATATTTTGGGCAATATTCTGATACGAAAAAGTTGTCCTGCCGCTGGATGCCGCGCATGAATAAAAACACGAACGCGAGAGCACTTCGAAAGAGTGTTTGCACTTGCTGGTGCGGAATCGGATGGACTTTTGGCGTCGACTGGTAACTGGATTTGGATCCCTCGGACTATTATCTCTTCCCAAACCTGAAAAGATGGCTCATCAATAAAAAATTCAGCTCACGCGAGAAAATCATCGACGCCACGGAGGAGTATTTTGCAGACCTTCCGGAAAATTACATTTCGGACGGGATCAAGAAGTTGGAAAATCGCTGGAATACTCGTAAGTGTATCAAACTAAAAGAGGACTATATTGAACAATATAAAAAAAACATTTAAAAAAAAAAAAAATTTAATTCCCAAGGAGGTCACTTTTCACTCCATCTAGTAAGCTTAGCATTAAGCATTACAAAACTGTCCATGGTTGACCCTCAATCATATAGGCAAGACTGCCAACAAGCCAACAGAGATGACATCGCTGATTTGATGATGAACGCCGTCTGGCACATACAGAGAAGCAAAAAGTATAAAGATCGGGACTGGAAAGGAGGTGCAATGCGGCTCGTGAGTACAATAAAAAAGAAGGAAGACCACCGACTTCTCAAAATATAGAAAAATATTATTTAAGTTTAAAGATAGGAAGCGCTTAATGAAAGACCCTTTTCATTCCGCCATAGAGAAAGGACACACATTATCGACGACTTGGACAAAACAATACAACTTCGATGTCTATCACAGTTAATACGAGGGCTATTCCAAAATCCACCTCCGAAGTGAAAAATATTTTTTAAAAAAACAAAAAACATTAATTTTTTTGCACAAAATAGTTTTATTAACATCTAAATTATTTTTCTACATAGTCTCCGTTTAAATCTACATATACATTTTTGGTAACGTGGGACGAGCTTTTGTATACCCTCCTTAAAAAATGGCACCGCCAGTACGTTGAGGCATTCATTCACACCGTTCATAAGTTCCTGATTACTTCCAAAATGTTGGGATACAATGGATGATTTCAATTTTGGGAAAAGGTGATAATCACTTGGTGCCAAATCAGGACTGTAGGGAGGGTGATCAAAAATATCCCAATTGAACTCCTCCACTAAAGTTTTTGTGCGTGCAGCAGTGTGTAGTCGTGCGTTGTCATGCAGAAGCACCACACCTTTGGTAAACATTCCTCGTCTTTTGTTCTGGATTGCTCTTCTCAACTTAAGTAGAGTAAACCGCTGCATTTATTGTGTGTCCAGGTTCCATATACAATATGCCTTTACTGTCCCAAAAAACGGAGGCCATCATTTTTCGATAGGAATAAGTTTGTTTGAATTTTTTTGGCTTGTTTGGGGAATGAGTGTGCATCTATTGCTTTGACTGTTCTTTGCTTTCTAAATTTACATACTTGGCCCAAGTCTCATCTCCAGTCACAATTTGCTGTAAAAATTCTTCACCTTCCATTTCTAAGCGTTCGAGAAATGCTTTTCTCGGGTTGGGTCTTGTGGAGCTGTTTTGGGACCCAACGGGCACAGAACTTGTGGTAACCCAAGTTTTCAGACACGATTATGTATAGAGTAGTTCGAGAAATTTCGTAAAATCTTGTCGCAGGATCTGAAAACGTAAAACGCCTGTTTTCTCGAACAAGAACCACGTCTTGATTCATGATCGATTTGCGTCCTTGGCCTCCTTCATTATGCACATCTGTGCGTCCGTTTTTAAATTGTCTACACCAATCACGTACCGAACCATCACTCATCACTGTATTGCCGTAAACAGCACATAACCGACGATGAATTTGAGCTGCGCCATTTCCTTCGGTTTGCTAAAAACGAATTACACTTGGTACCTGACAGGCGGCGGGAGATAAAATTGTATTCTCCATGTTAAAACGGCAACTATTGGAAAATTACGAAACGAAAACAGTCGAAACTTGTCATATTATTAGACAATAATGTACTAGTTGCAACATGCAGAAACACGTCACCGAAGTGCACGTATGTAATACGGGGGCGGGTCAATAAGTCCGTGACTTTTGGATTAAAACACAGATTTTTTGATAAAAAAATAATTTTATTTTTCAACGTAGTCTCCCTTGAGCTCTATACACTTTGTCCAACGGTTCTCCAATTTTTTTATCCCTTCCAAAAAAAATGATTTGTCGAGGTCCTCAAAATAGGCCTTTGTTTGCGAGATGACTTCATCATTGGAGTCAAATCTTTTTCCACTAAGCAATTTCTTCAGGTTTGGGAACAAGAAGTAGTCGCTCGGAGCCAAATCTGGAGAATAGGGTGGATGAGGGAGCAATTCATAGCCCAATTCATGGATTTTTGCCATGGTAACTGCACATGTGTGCACCTTTGCATTGTCTTGGTGGAAAAGAACTTTTTTCTTGGCCAAATGAGGTCGTTTTTTTTCAAATCGTCATTGAATCGGTCCAATAAGTTGGCATAATATTCCCCATTGATTGTTCTTCCCTTTTGAAGGTAGTCAATGTGGATTATCCCGCGTGCTTCCCAAAAAACAGTCGCCATAACTTTATTGGCTGACAAACCCACCTTGGCCTTCTTTGGCGCCGATTCACCCTTAGAAACCCACTGTTTTGACTGTTGTTTGTTCTCTGGTGTGTTGTGATGGATCCATGTTTCGTCCACGGTTACAAAACGGCGCAAAAACTCCTCCATATTGCGATTAAACAACGCCAAACCTTCCTGTGAAGTTGTTACACGATTGCGTTTGTGGTCGACTGTGAGCAAACGCGGCACCCATCTTGCGGAAAGCTTTCTCATGCCCAAGTGATCATTCAAAATTGAAACCACTGAGCCATGCGAGATCCTTACGGCTTCCACAATCTCTCGCACTTTCAATCTTCGGTCGGCCAACACCATATCGTGAATTTTTTCGATTGTTTCGGGTGTAGAGACCTCAACTGGGCGTCCAGGACGTTCGGCATCTTCAGTGCTTGTACGGCCACAACGAAATTCAGTAAACCACTTTTTTACCATTGAAATCGATGGTGCAGAGTCCCCATAGTATTTATCAAGCTTAGCCTTGGTCTCGGTAATGGTTTTTTTTCGCAAGAAATAATGCTTAATAAGCACACGAAATTCACTTTTTTCCATTTTCTCCTCAAATTAGTGAGTAGTCTGATAAAAATAGCTGTCAAACACAAACTAACTGACGCAGCAAGTTTAAATTTTGACAGGAGTCAACTGACAGATGCCTGTTGACAGGAGCAGTGTTGCTGTTTCAGTAAAGAGGTCACAAATTCAAATTCACGGACTTATTGACCCGCCCTCGTAAATTCTAACACATCGGGGGTTGATTTTGGAATAGCCCTCATATAAACAATGACACCACAGTTCAAATCATTTGAAAAGTAACTCTTTTCAATCGTCAAAAGGTTTATCGTCCTTGTCCTCGTCTGATTTAGGAGAATGGCTGAGAAGGATAGACTTTCGAGTGAATAGTGCTTCAAGTGACACTTAGGGAAACCACAGCAGACTAAGATCCCCTACCTCAGGTGGCGCTACCTAGTTGGCGTGCGAAACCGTAAACAGCTGGACAATAGCAAGACTAGTTGGATAGGCACATTATGTAGTTGAGAGGTTCACTCCAGACAATAGCTTTTCCTAAGTACGAGTAAGTAAGCAAGCTCTCGATTGAAGCGCATAGAACTCTAGAGACAGTACCCATTCATGCGATGCGGCGTTGAAAGATTACAATTTTCGTAGATGCTTTGGATATGAATCTTCACGTTTTGAAGCAACGTAATAGATGAATGATATTTGCACGAGGTACCGATATCTTTGTGGTCAAGAAAATTCAATTGCGTTCATCAGGTCTCACATTTTATTCAAGTACGACTCTCAATTTTCTGAAGTTGAGTACCAGGTAAACGTCAAGTCCGCATTTATCTGAGTGACAATGAAAGCGGTGGTTCGGCTCCAAGTTAAAGATGATGGACCCCATACAAACCAACCAACGTGAAATCGCTTGAATAGGTCAGACGCTGATAGCTATTATTACATCAATGACCGAAGACCTATTGTCTGCATAGTCCTAAAAATACAATTCTCTTTGTTTCCACTTTCGATTGTCAGTGATACTCGTAGATAGTTTAAAAATTCAAAAATAGATCTCTTTCGCAACATTCAATTAGTGACTCATTGGAATATGCTAAAAGAAACATCACGTCTTCGATATTTTAATTTAAATTAGTCACATACTCCCGTCGGACACCGGAACCTTAACCTATTTTGATTTATTGCTTTTCAATTTATTTAGTTCGCAAATGCGTATTCATCGTTTGATTAATCATCGTCACAGTTAAGTGAGAGAAGTTTTCCCATAAAGCCTTGTCAGGGTCACACTGTCAAGTCTCCTAACAGAGTGCTTTCGACGAACACTTCAAATTCAAACGCAAACATTTCCCACTTAACTCTGCCTTAGGCATATTGTAGTTTTTTTTTTTCCTTTTCTGTAGTTAAAATTACCAGTTGAGCAAAGAATTTAAAAAGACCGCTTCCACCCGGAATCTATAGGTATTGACAAATTTTCAATGTCAAGCCTTGTTTTTTTTTTTTTTTGTTTAATGATGACTTGAGTTAAATAATTGGCAAGTGATTGTGGTTTCCTTCTTTCTAGATTGCTTAACCTTCTATTAGTTATAATTATCGACGCTTGTTAGCCTCATTGCTAAGCTCTTAAGAAGACTCTTATAAACCTACAATACCTGTATGGTAAGTTGGAGATACATGTGAACATGTGAACATTTGAACGATCAATAAAATCTATCTATTGCATTAAAGCAGCTTGTTGGATTTTTTTTAAAGCGAATTTAAGGTTGCGTAGGAGTGAAGAGCTATATTATATATGTACTTGTACATATGTATATATATAAATAGAAAAAAAAGCTCAAACATGATCGTAAAATAAGAGTTAACGCAATAGGGTGTGAATAATTTACAATTCTTTTAACTGGTTTACAAAATTAGGCGCGACATATATATAAACAAGAAAAAGTGGGCGAAGCTGATCGAAATAATAAATTTCTTTGACCTTTCTTTATAAATATAAAATGTGTAACTCTCGCTTACTTACGTAATATTGATGCAAGCATGTGGAGCTAAATATAGTCAAAATAAAATTATCGTGGAGTGAGGAATCGACCTCAAGACCTACATATTATGTAGACGATGATCTTGCTGCTCGTTCAATAAGTCTTACTCCCAACTTGTTTTCGGCATTATCAAGGATCTTTTGCTGACTACGCGATTGATGTTTGGCACATGACGACATTTGTTCGGCACAGAGATCAGGTCTAGTGTCGATTTATATTCCAAAACAAAAATAAGTTTTTCGGACCAATATCATGTCGACGACTTTTTACTTTAAATCAAGGATATAATGTAAAGACCTTCCTCGGATGAATAGAAAATGGTCAGGTTTCTTTAATTTGAGTAGAGAGATGCCCATTTTGGTGCTTTGTGAAACAAGGTATTTGCAATTGAGGGAGTATTAATTTCTCTCATACTAAAAGTACAATATTGCTGCTTTTGAAAACATCTATTTGAGGCACGTTCGAGTACGGTGTATCAGTCATAAGCATATTTACTGCAACTATAGGCGGATGCCTCATAATTTGGGAGCCGGTTTAGCATTAACTTATTGGTGACTAATCTTCAGAGTAAAGCTAAGAAAATTACTATATTCGATTTTCAAAATAAATCAGATTCTTCAACCGAAAGTAATAGTATGCTTGGAGGTTTCTCGATTGGCACAAATATTTCTTCAAAGAAGCAAGATCATTCAGCGGATTGGTGATTATTACTACATAGAAGGCTTCTTTTCACCCAATTATTTTTCTTTCCTCCTCTTCTTCAAGCCTCGATTCTAAATTGAGTCTCTATTATTTTTTGGACCAAATTTTTTTAGACCTGTTTTCCTCACCTGGCGTTTGCCCACCATTTGTTACTTGTTGTGGTGACCTCCGCGAATGTGCGTACTTGTTTATAGATTATGTTATATTGAACTCACCGAAATTTGTAACATTTTCATTTCCGTAGCGGTCACTTTCCTTTGAATTTAAGCGGCATTTTTCTGTGAAAAAATAATGCGCAGTGACTCTATAAGCAACATCATCATCGAAATTTCTTTGCTGGCTAACGCTAGAATCTAAATATTTCAAATTTTCGCACTCTGACATGATGACATCTTCTAAACAAATACCAGGTGTAGGTTTTGTGGATTTGGATTTTAATGTGGCAACACTGATAAGTAATCTGACAGAATGCACTATCTTTTTATTCTATTGTTTGGAGCAACGCGTACAAATTGCGGAAATTTATTTCCAAGATCAGTGTAAATCAGTAAAAAATGTTTAAGGAGGACTACCCCAATTTTACGGTCAACATGGTCCACCAAGTGAGTCGTTTTGTCTTTTGGCCACTAACAAGAATTAGCAGAATGTGCATAGGTGAAAATATAGGGTGACCACATAAGAATGGCAAGACAAAATTTTTAAATAAAACAACAACGCTGTGAGATATAAAATTGATTCTGACTTTATTTTGAAGCTACGTTCATGCCATTATGTGTGAAATAGCACATCATTCAAATGGTCTCCTTGGCTTCGCTGGCAGTGCTTCAAACAGTCGCTTCAATTTTTGATGACTCGGTCCAATATGTGCGACGTTATTCCAGCAATACCGTGGCAAATGTTGGCCTTGAGCTCGCCCAAAGTGGTTGGTTTGTTAGCGCAGTCTAAAGACTTGACATAACCGCAGACGAAATAATCGAGTGGTGTCAAATCGCATGATCGCGGCGGCCAATTGATGAACGCATGTCATGAAATGACCCAGTCTCCAAATTTCTCCTTCACAACTTTGGGCGTTGCGTCACTTTTACGGCATGTAGCCCCGTCTTGTTGAAACCACAGCTCGGATATATCGATGGTGTCGAGCTCTAATCACTGAAAGTCGGTTAACATCGCCCTTCTTTAATTCGCAACAAATAATGTCAATTTTATTTGTTGACATAGCCGCTGATCCAAAAATGGGACTCGTACGAGAAGATGATTTTCGAGCAATTAGCGAACTCACGGCGTTGTCTATGATTGCGCGGTTTCATTTCTTACATCAGCGCAAACATATACGGATGTAGGCCCAAATCCAACCGCAAAATAAGCCGGGTTAACTCTCTGGTAATGCCCAATTAGTCAGATCGGCGCCGAATTGACATTTCTGAGTCTTCTTAGATACAGGCCGTTACGGCGGCTATGTTTTCTTCATTTTGCATAAATCATTGTCTAGTTGGTGGCTTAAGATCCAAAAGAGTGTACTTGGGGTAAAATTTTTCCACGTTGCGACGAATTACCAGCACACTGAAGCCATGATGACGACCGACCTCACAACGAAATTCACGCTACATAATTACAACTGAGCCGGGATTTCGATATCTAATATTTTTTAATAATTTCCGCACGTTCGGCAGGCGTAAAACGATGCATGATGAAATGGGAAACCTTACTGAATATTTTGACAGCTGGATGTCATTAGTAACTTTGACAACTGCTGAAACTTAACCATTGGAGAAACTATAGCAATGATCTATCTGGTTGTCATTAATCGCCACCATTGAAGCCAGTGTTGAGGAAAATCCAGGGGTTAACCATTTGTATCGGTCCACGTTTTTACCGCCAAATTTTATACAGTAATTAGTCTTACTTCTGCGGCAGTGGTTTTGTTAATAAGTAAAATTGCCAAATTCGATTCCAGGAAAGTCTAAAGGTGATTCATCAGCTACTACTGCATAACGAAAGATATAATGTTAGGTGCGGTTTATGGGTTGCCGGCATCATTTAGCTGTAGTTCTTCAAAAATAGCAAAAATCGAAATCTCATCGTCAACGGCGGAGAGCACAGAGCATGATCAACGCACTTTTAGCATGAATATGGTTCGCAGCATATTTGGTTTCAGCTGGATGGTGCCACATGCCATATTTTATTGCTATTATCACCACCAGTGCTCCATTTAAATCGCCAATAGCATTCCGCCGAATGCTCTGGGGTATGCCCTCGAGCCGGCTTTCGGACGTACTCTAAAATATCGTGACTCGTTTCTTAGCAGTACAACTCGCTTATGGAATGCCCTGCTTAGCTCTTCATTTCCTAGTCATTATAACCTTCAAACATTTAAAACCAACGTTCGGCACCTTTCTTTTTTTCACCCCTGATATTCCTTCCCCCGCGCTGTGTACAAACGTTTTAAGGGTACTTAAATTCCTGGAATGCTTGCTTATTATAAAAAAAAAATATTGCCGACACTTCCTTGTTGTCAAAATGATGGACCTATGGATGATCTTGGAGATCATGTGATTTGACGCCGCTTGACTATTTTTTGTGAAGGTATTTGAATTTGTCGGTCTATGAGGATAACCTAAAAATGATTTCAGCATTTGTAGTCAATATCAAGCAAACTATTCGTGAGATACGGCCTCAGGTGCTCGATAAAGTGGTTGAAAATTGGAGTTCCAGGGTGAAGTTCCTGAAACGCTCCCGTGGTGACAATACGCTTGAAATCATTTTTCATCATGAATGCCATAAAATTATCTGTCAAGTTGTTGAATATAACAGTGGCATTACCGACGAAAAGAAGGGTAGTCATTCCGAACTCGTCGAAGTAATGTTTCAACAGAATTAACTTCGTACACCGTCTTGGTGTTCTATAAATGTTATTTAGAATTCCCTGCTTAACATATTCCCGCTGTGCAATTAACTTCCGTTTTGATGTCATTATATTGGGTTGGCCAATAAGATCCCCCTGTCCTTTTAGTTGTACGAACACTTACATATTGAATTTTATTATCAAAATTCCTGCTTTGTGAAAAAATGTTTTTTGCGCACTTCGACCATTTTACGGTGATCATAGTTCAAGTCATCGTTAGCAAAATTTCGCACCAATTTCACGCTATTGGACACCAAGCCTCAGAGCCAAGCGCACAGAGGAAAATATTGCTACTGTATCGGACATTGTTAATGAAGACCGTCACTTGTCCATTCGACGCTGTTTGCAGCAATTGGGATCGTGTTACTCGACTACGTGGAAGATTTCATGGAGGGATTTTAGTTTAAGACCTTGCAAAATACAGCTAGTACGAGAACTGAAGCCGCAGCTCATTTCTGGTTGAACGGGTATGTTAATAAACAAAAGTGCTGTATTTAATCCGATGAGTAACCTCAGGCAATACAAGAGCTGCCAATGTACCAGGAAAAATGCACTGTTTGGTGCGGTTTATGGTCCGGAGGAATCATTGGCCGTATTTTTTCAAAGATGATGGTGAGAACAACGTTACCGTCAATGGCGCCCGCTATCGTTTAATGATTTCGAACTTTTTTTTGCCCCAAATGCACGAGCTGAACCTGGTCGACATGTGCTTTTAGCAAGACGGCGCTATGTACCGATGGACCAATTGAGAAATGAGTGCGGTGAGCAATTTATTTCTCGTTTTGGACTGCTGAATTGGCTGGATAGATAGTGTGATTTGACGCCTTTGGACTATTTTTTATGGAGACACGTAAAATCGCTCGTCTATGTCGATAAGCCAGCATAGACGAGACAACATTACACGTGTTATTAGCCAGATACCAGCCAATATGCTGGAAAAGCTGATTCAAAATTGGACTCTCCATATGGACAACTTAAAACATAGTTTTGGTCAACGTTAACATGTAATGTAATAATGTAATTTAAAAAATAAATGGCATGCATTAGATAAAATTTTTATACACTTTTCAATTTTCCTGTATTTTTTTGGACAATTAAAAATAAAACGTTTAAAAAAACACCCATTATATGCACCATGATTTGTTACCATATTCTGCCACCTTTCGGGCAACTTCATAATGGCCCTTTCGTAAAAGTTTGATTTTTCTGGGCGAAAAATTGCTGCAAGTGAATTTTACAAGCACCCAGTAAGACAAAATTTTTTTCATTAAGTGGGTTCTGCACAAACCAGAATAAATGGTAATCGGAAGGTGCAAGATCTGGTGGATACGGCGGATGAGGCAAAACATCCCATCCAAACTGCACCAACTTCTGTCTAGTCTGCAAAGGGACATGTTTTGATAGAATACCGGGCGTTTTTCGCTGATTGCAACCTTCAGTCTATCCAATTGAGAGCAGTACTGATCGGAATAAGTGACTGTGTTATGCAGAAGGAGCTCATACTAGTATTTAATATAAAGGGTGTTTTTTTTAGAAATTTAGTTTTTAAATTGGCAATACTGTTTCTACAGACTGCCAATTTGACAGTTGAAAGTTTATTTCAGGTTATTACATTTCGCCATTTTATGATGAATAGACTAACGCCAGAACAATGGGTGCAAATTGAAAATCATGGTTCGGTTCGCTAAACTCATTGTGCGCTACGTTCATTTTACGGTCGACATAATCGTCCATCTGAGCAAATTATTCGAAACACGATGAATAGTTTTCGAACCACGTACATTCTAGTGGATAATACGCATCCCCAAAGACGACAAACAGTGCGAACAGAAGAAGTTATTGCTGTTGGGGAGCGCAGTGTCGAGGAGTATCCGAATGAGTCGAGTGCCTATCGTGCACAGCAATTGGAGTTATACCCATCCACTTTGTGGGAAATTTTACGGAAAGATCGTGGCTTAAAGACTTATAAGATCCAGCAAGAGTTGAAACCGCGTGACCATTATACGCGTCGTAGGTTCGGTGAATGGGCCGCTGATTCAGCTTGATCCTCATTTTCAACGTAAAATTTTGTTCTCCGATAAGGGACATTTTTGGTTAAATGGATATGACAAGCAAAATTGCCGAATGTGGAGTGGAGAGAAAACCCACAAGCCTTTGTCGAGATGCCCTTACAACCATTAAAACTCACGGTTTGGTGTGCTTTATAGGCTGGTGGAATCATCGCCCTATATTTCTTTAAGGACGATGTCGGAAGGAGTGTTACCGTCAATGGAGAGCGCTATAGTAACATGATTTCTGACTTCTTCGTTCCTCAGTTGAATGGCATTGACGAGACAGAACTTTGGTTTCAACAAAGTGGCGCAACATGCCGCACAGCGCGCGACATCATTAATTTATTGCTGTCAACATTTGCTGAGCGCATAATTTTGCATAATGGACTTAAGAACTAGCCTCCACGATCCATAAGTTGGATCTCTGGCATAAAATTATCTATTGTATACCTCTAAAAAAAAACACTCTTTACAATTGCCTTCCAATCCCCCCAAATACAAAGCATAATATTCTTCGGGTGAAGACCAGCTTTTAATTCATGACCTTTTCCGTGACTCGTTATTGTAAGGAATTCACTTTTCATCGCCCGTCACCGTCCGTTTTAAAAATGGTTCACTTCATGATTGCGTTACTGCAGGGAATCAATGACGGTGACATGATCGAATAAATTTTTTACACTCAAATTGTGCGACAGCCAAATATCATATCATTTTGTGGTTTGCGTAACTGGTTTTCTGTGCTTGATTTCTATATGGCCAAAATTCTGCTATGTGCCTTGCTTTAGTTTGATCCGCATCAATCTCAACTCATCATCCAGAACGAGGTAAGTCAGAGCATGTGAAATCACCATCAAGAAAACGCCGGCAAAACTCACGAAGAGTCCAGGCCCTGACAAAGTTGTCCCCGTGTGCAATGTAATGTGAAGCGTTTTTCAATTTAAATATTTATTTAAACAAAAAAAAAATTATCTCGTATAGCATACGAGTACTCCAATGAAATATACGTGGATTGCAAAATAAAATTTTATATTATATGATGAGAATGTGCAAGTGTAAATTCGTAAATCCAAGTGATATTTTTATACTACCACAAACACACATATCAATGTTAAGTGGTGATAAAATTAGTCACGTTGAGAACTATTTTCAAAGCTTTACAACATGCTGGTAACCAGTGATAGGAATCAGCAACTATGGAAGAGCTCTAGGTGGATGTATGTATGGAGTAAAGAAAAATCTTAAAGGGGCGGGAATAAAGAATGACTTTGACAGCACAGAGAAGACTGATTCTATTAAAATATGGACATAGAATGAGGTACTATATAAAATATATAAATAGAGAACGCGGATCTAGCTGCTGACATTTCAATAGAAAAAGTAAACAAGATACTGGCAAAGGCAAAATGAAATAAAGCCCCTGGACAAGACAGAATTACTTGAAAACGCTCCTAGTGTGTTTTTAGTTGAATTGACATGGACATATACACGAGTATACCAAAGGGGCAGACTGGCTGAAACGTTTATTCAAGAGAGGAAATTGTAATATATGATGTACGAGTAATCGTAGAATGATATCTTTTATGAATTGCATTGCGAAAGGATGATAAATGTTCGAATGAACGGCTATCGATTTAGGCCGTGGAATATCATGATGGCTTCAGGTATAAATACTCTGCAGTGGACAACATTTGCAACCTAGCCTATTGTGCATTTAAAGTTTTCGGAAATACAAATGGTTTACGCATACTTTGTTGTAGATTTTAAAGCAACGTTCGATAAAATAACAAATTTTAAATCATATACAAACTTCACACACTTGGCGTATCAACCTAAAGGGGGCCGGTGGTCCAATGCCCGTAAATTTAAGGCATTTTTTGATTTTTTGCGAAATTAATGAACAACGATAATTAAACTTTGTAGGTTTATTATAATACTTAATATACATACAAAAACATATTAATATAAAACTAAAAAAATTAAAGTTATTAAAAAAATTGCGCACCTTAAAAAAAAATGGACCTGGGTGGCGGTAGTGGTTTTGGTTCATTCACTTATCTGAAAAAAAAGTACATATATTAATCTATATAAGAAAAAAAAAAACAAATGTGACAAAATAACGGGCTCTGAAATTTGAATACCAAAAACAGACTTTTTTACGAAAAAACAAAAAGTTATTAGAATAAATTTTTTTTTGTCGTCTCGACGATATTCACTAATATACTGTATAACATATTAAAATTTGAGATTAATCGGATGAATAAATGTTTTTTTGCTTCCCGCCGTCGGTCGTGCAGAAACAAAGTAGTTTTGAGATAAATGAGCTTAAAGCATATTTTCGAAAAAAGATTTATATAACCATGTACTCACAATTAATCTCTGATGCCAGCACTATACATTATCCCTTCACTTCCCTCATATTCCACTGCTTCTTCTGCTTTACCTACTCGCCGCGCGTCATATTCTCGGACGAGTTGTTCTGCTTGTGGACCGATAGTAATGCCCATTACTTCCATTATTTTCAAGATAGCTGGAAAACCTTCATTGAATGTACAAGCTGCACAATATGTAGCGACGTCGACGACTGTTTTACCGGAAAACCGAGAGATCTTTCTAATAAATTGTCTGCAGTCAATTCGTTGTAAACCGGCTTTAATAGATCTTGCGCGTCATCGTCTAGAGCAATTGGATGGTCAAAGGTATTCAAGGTACCTTTAGCTTCGCTTTTTCGCTATTTACACCAAGACTCGGGGCCTATCGGACGGTATCCGACAATGACCACCTCTTGACTTGATGCGTGTTATTGTTCGCAAAACATCTGGCTCCAAATTGGTAACTTCTTTTTCAATATTGGCTTTCAAGACTTGCAAGGCTTGTGGTTTGTGGAAAACGCGATATTTCAAAAAGCGCCAAAGGAATAAGTCTAAGCGCCGTCAGATTTGGCGATGACGAGAGATTACATGGCCTGAAAATTGGTGATCCAAAATCTCCATTGTTGCCGGAGCAGTGTGAGCTATTGCACTGTCCTGTTGGAACCAACAATGCTCGAGATCCAATTCAGCAACTTGCGGTAAAAAAAACTCGTTTAACATCTATCTGCAGCGCTCACCAGTTATGGTTACGGTGGTACCGTCGGCGTCCTGAAAAAAATAAGGGGATTCTCCGTGCCCCAGAAACGCAAGTTTTGATTATTCACGTAACCACTTTGTATAAGAAACCATTCTCTATGTACTTGCATCAGGTTTAACAGAGCATGGGAGTAAGTCAACCTCACTTGACGGTCAGCAGGCAGCAATTGGTGAACGTTTGGCACTTTATAAGCAAACGTTTTCAGGTATTTCACCAAAACTCGACGCAACGAACGTCTGCTGATTCGAAATTATGTGCATCGTTGTCTAGTCGATGTTTGTGGACTCTCTCGGACGTCCTTGGCCACAACAGTGATATTCTCAGTCGAACGAGCAATATAGGGCCGGTCATTTCTGACGATATTTCTAATGCACCCAGTTTGCCTGAGACGCTCAGTTAAATGGTTAATTGTTCACACACATGTTTCAGGACGACGACTAAAACGACGAGGAAAACGACGAGGAAAACGACGAGGAAAACGACGAGGAAAACGACGACGGAATTCCCGCTGCGGACCGGAAATTTTTCAAGTAAGCAGTAAAAATAATTCCACGTTCTTCAAGTGTGTATCGCTCCATTGCTTATTGTCAACTAATTATCTATTTTATCTGTCTACAACACTTGACGCGATTTGCTAAAATTATGGCACATTCACATTATGATATTACTTTTGCCCCACTTTGTATATACAGTATTGGCAGAAACATATGCAACCGAACTGCAATCCTAAGTGAATAGCGTACCACAAATAAATTCCACCCATGATTATATAATTTTGTATGTCAAATGTTTGTATTTTGGCTGTGTTATTCGAAAATATATGAAATTTGTGTGCTTCATTTAAAAAAAAATAGCCAATAAACACCCTGAAATGAAGACTTACTAGAAAACCCCTGGCTGAAACCTATGCAACTTCACATTAAAAGAAACAACAACTTTTTCAAAACCCTTGTTTTCTTTGTTAAATTTTTCAGTATTTCGTTGCAAAATCTTTATTTGCGATTACTGCTCTACAACGTCTTGGCATTGACGTAATTCAATTTTGTATAAGAGTAGGTGGAATAGCATTTCAAGCTCTTTGAATTTGCTCGAAGATATCATTTTTGTTCCGGATACAATTTCGATTGATACGTTGCTTAATAAGCTCCCACAAGTTCTCAATCGGGTTCAGGTCAGGAGATTGAGGCGGCCACTCCATTACCCTGACTTTGTTGTCTCTGAACTATTGCTTTGCTATATTCGAAGTGTTTTGGGTCATTGTCTTGTTGGAAAGTCCAATTTTACGGCATTTCCCACCCAGTATACGGCAGCATGATGTTTACTAAAATAGTTCTATATACTGTACTATCCATAGTAACATCTACCTATGCGGTGATTAGGCCCGACTCCGCTATGTAAGAAACACCCGCAGACCATAATATTGTCTCCTCCAAATTTTACAGATTTCTTGCAATAGGGGCTACTAAGTCTTTTGCCAGGGGGTCTTCTCACTGTTCCCATTCCATCAGATCCAAAAAAATTAAATTTCGACTCATCACTAAATAAAACTGTTTTCCACTTATCTACACTCCAGTTTAAATGCTCTTTAACGAACTTATGTCATTTAAGGTGGTTTATTTTTGATATTAATGTTTTTTTAGCGGGACGTCGGACCCTGAATCCAGCTTCTACTGCTCTCTGCCTCATTGTACGAGATGTTATTGGTAGCTCGAGCTTTCCAACAAGCTGCTTCGAAGACAGAAAAGGTTCCTTTTTTATGGTTCTTAGAAGTAATGTATCCTGTCTTGCTGTCGTTTTAGGTTTTCTTCCACCTTTGTGAACTACTGCAACACATCTACTTGAATTTCAACACAAAAGTCGGCAATAATTCGATCCCTTAACGCAGCACCAAACTTATCTTGAGCCATTATTGCAATTTATTCAGTTTTGTTAAATTTTAGAAAGAACTACGATTTTTTGTTTTGCAAATACTCAAACTGTCAATACCATAACGGTTTCTTGATATTTCAAGCCATTAGAAACCATGAAGTGCTGACAATCGTGTGCAAAAAGCACATCCCGTGTAAAGTTGTATATGTTTCAGCCAGGGGTGTTACGGTGGGTTTGCATTTAAGAGTGTCAGTTGGCCTTTATTTTTTAAATAATTTTATATAATTTTTACATATTTTAGAAGAAGACATCCATTACAAATGTTTGACATACAGAATTATATAATCATGGGTGGAATTTATTTGTGGTAGTCTATTGACTAGGATTTCAGTTTGGCTGCATATGTTTCTGCCAATACTGTATGTATATGAGTACGGATGAGGTACAGTGTTTTCAACAGAAACGTGTCTCTAAAAAACCAGTGAAAAATGCCAGAATTTTGTTAAATCATATTTTTTTAATAAAGTATATATCAAAACGAATCACGCAATTATATAAGTAGGGACTTGATTCCCATCATTATTATTTATAATTGATTGGCATCGTCTAGTCCAACTTCCGCCTAATTCTTGCGCATATTCTAAACTTAGACATCTCCAAATTTGCTTCAAGACACGCGCAAGTTGTTTTATAGTGGCTATTTTTTCGCCGTAGGCCGCTGCTTCATTAAAGACCACACAGTTTCTGTTGTATTCGCATTAGACCTTTAAAATGACTATTTGAACGTCTCTGTTTAGAAATCATTAAATTATCATTACCATAATAAAACACTCAATAATATTTCATTCCTTCAAGTTCATCAATATTGCACATTTCTATCATTACTCACATTTTTTATCATTTGTTCTTATCACTGAATTTAAGTTAGTTAAATCGTCAACGAAATCGGTTGACCAAAAAAAAAAAAACATTATTTCTTGATCCATGTGTTCTATTTAGCAAATTAATAAAGTAAATTTGTAATGAGTATAAAATTGTGAATTGAATCGTATGAGCATCACACTGCACATAAACACCAGCCAAATACCAAGCTTTTACCATCATATCACAGCACCTGAAGGCTTTGGATACGTATAAAATCATTCATTCCAACATACTCGTACACACACGAAGTAAAATTTCAACCATAAAACAAATTATACTCTCGTTCACAAACATCTTTTTGGTCCTTCAGGAAACTGGATAATAAAATTTTACGAGCTGGTTCTGAATCCATGAATGTAAATAGATAAAATATTTTTGTAATGCACATAATATTAATTTTATAACTGTGTGTGGAAAAGTGGAGAAATACACACACATATATATTATGTAACTAGAAACTTATATTAAATACTTATACATATTAAAATATCAAAGTTTAGTGTATATTTTATATCTAAATACTTATTTAAGAACTGTCCATGAATATTGATTTCTTTCCTTGAACTCGTACATACCATATATCGTCGTATGAAAATCGATCACGTTGAAGCCACGAGGTATATTTTTTCTATTGGGTCTATAACTTTGTGCGGTTTGCTAAGAGATGGCGTAACTTGTATTATTCCATTGGAACCTGCGTTGGAAAGCTAATGTCATTGTACGTCATTTCAGTATATGTCATTCATTTGAAGCGTAAACAACAATAATTTTTTTTCACTCAAATATGTCGAACTGTCGCAAGTGTTTTTGCGGGGAGTTCTTCCTCATTACTTTAATATGAAGAAAACTGCTGCCGAAAGTCATCGTTTTTTTGGTGGAAGTTTATGGTGAACATGCGCTAGCTGATCGAACGTGCCAAAAGTGGTTTGCACGATTTAAAAATGGTGACGATGAACGTCCTGGGCAGCCAAAAAAGTTTGAAGATGAAGAACTGGAAGCATTACTCTATGAAGATTGTTGCCAAACACAAGAAGAGCTCGCAGAATCTTTGGGTGTCACTCAAGCAGCCATTTCAAAACGTTTAAAAGCAGCTGGATATATTCAAAAGATGAACTCAAGCCGAGAGACGTCGAAAGGCGGTTTTGCATGTCCGAAATGCTGCTGGAACACCACAAAAGGAAGTCATCTTTGCATCGGATTGTTACTGGTGATGAAAAATGGATCCATTACGACAACCCCAAGCGCAAAAAATCATATGTGAAACCCGGCCAACCAGCCAAATCAACGGCAAAGTCGAATATACATGGCGCGAAGGTAATGCTCTGTATTTGATGGGATCAGATGGGTGTGCTGTATTATGAGCTGCTAGAATCGGGTGAAACCATCAATGGACAACGCTACCGAACACAATTAATCCGTTTGAAGAGAGCACTGGCCGAAAAACGCCCGGAATATGCGACCAGATACGAGGCAATAATTTTCCATCATGACAACGCTCGGCCCCACGTTGCTATTCCGGTTAAGAACTATTTGGAAAACAGTGGATGGGAAGTCTTACCCCACCCGCCTTATAGCCCAGACCTTGCCCCTTCTGACTACCATTTGTTCCGGTCGATGCAGAACGCCTTCCCTGAAATACGGTTCACATCAGAGCAGAATATCAAAAATTGGCTTGATTCATTCTTGGCTGCCAAGCCGGCGCAGTTCCTTTGGGATGGGATCCACAAATTGCCAGAAAGATGGGAAAAAGTCATAGCTTCAGATGGGAAATACTTTGAATAATACTATTGTACATGTCTTTCTTAAATAAACGTTCAAATTTTGAAAAAAAACGCACGATCAGATACACATTTACATAATACGAATACATATATAGAGGTCCGAAATTCTATAGTGCAATTAAATCACACATTTTATATTCAAACGGGACAATCATTTTCTAACCTATTAATGGGTCATCATAACTATATCCGTATATGTAGTTTCGAACACTTGAAGACTGGGTTGAATTTTTCGAGTTGAAAAATGCCCTTTTTGAATTTACAGGCAAACCCGATTGCGTAGATAAGAAGCCTGGGTTTGCCAAATACGAAACGAAGTATTGTATTTCGATGTACACCCCGCAATTTCGAACGCAATTCTTCGTTTAAAAGAAAGTTGAAAGTAAGATTAAGATAAGATAGATAGATAGATAAGATAATTTTATTTCATATAGTATTCAGAGTATAATTCAAATACAATTCATTCAAAAATATTATAACTAGTTTAACGCACAAAACTTATTTATATGAAATGTTGAGACATTCTGTATTTTACTAATAAAAGTAGTGGAATAGTTTTGAATGCCACTTTAATCAGTTATTTACATTAATATTAAAGTTTATGATGGGGTGGCCATAAACAACAAAGGTAATTCATAGTAAAATCAATTAACAGAAGAAGCAGGATGACGAAAAAAATCAATTAAATACATAAATTAAGAAAGATTAAGGAAGGCAAATGAATTAAATTAAAGTTAAATCAGAACGTTAAAAGTAATAGATTCTAAGCTAGCATAGTTGTGGTTCAGAAGCCAGTTTTTTAGACATTTTAAAAACATTCCAGGTATTGCTATTGCCCTGATAGACTGTGGAAGTTTATTAAAGAGGCGGAATGAAAAAACGGAATAGAAATTACGGTAGGCAGTGGTACGAGCAAATTGTACAGGTAACAAGATTACCTCGTAAGTTGTAATTAGAAATTAATCTAAAATTTCGATTACCTGATTTCATAAAGAATGACTTCAATACTTTAAAACAATACAGATGACGAACAGGAAGGATTTTAAGATCACAGAACAAAGAAAAACTAGGGTATCTAACATGTTTGTGACATAACTTTCTTAGTATATGCTTCTGTAAAACTAATATAGGTTGTATTTTGTTATGATAAGTACCTCCCCAACAGGAAATTCCATATTGCAGCTTTGAATGAAAGATCCCATAGTTGATTTTCTTTAGAAGAATTGACATTTCCGACTCTTCCAAAAATATATCTCCTTCACCCACATCTAGGCCATTCATTTACCGCAAATTACCATTCCAATATAAGGAGCTGACTACAAGGACGGGCCAGCATTTCGTGGCATGCTCATGAGAACAATCGACTCAAATGCATTAATCACATGCTCTTAAAAGTTGCGTTATTTGAATTTGAAATTGTTTCTACGAGGAGATGACGTGAATTAGATGAAACACATTTCGTGCTCATAGCAAAATTACGTTGAAGCCTGGAATACTTTGGAAAGACGGTTTAATCGGAAGGATATGATCGTATAATCATATAGCGTTAGTGTTTACATGCATCGAAAAGTCGCTGATGGAGCAGATGAAGCCATTCGAGGACTTAAAGGTTGAGATCCAAGATTATTCCACCTCCTCAAGCAAAAATTGGATTATGAATTCAAACAGGCTTGCGCTGAAGAAGTCATCACCAGGGATGATTGCAAAATCGACGATTTCTTGGAATTGCTGAAAACACGCTACGATTGTCTTGAATCATGCATTTCATTTTCTCGGGCAAGACAAAAAATAAAAGTTCATACATACCCACCTAACTGGTTCTCCTAGAATTGTCCCAAATGCAAGGAAAACCATATATTTTGCAACTGTCCAGAATTCAAGGCCTTTAATGTTAACACTGTGTTTCAACTGCTTGGCATTGGCATGCATCTAATAAATGTCGATCGAAATTCCGCTGTAGATCTCGACATCATACATTAGTTCATCCTTCCCATTCCATCTATCACACGGCATGCAATTCGAACACATCGGTTTCATTAAATGTTATTATTTGGAATCCTTCTTCCGAACACACTTTCATCGCAAATTAAGCTCGCCATCATGTCACAATACTACCAACTGCCTTAGCTCGGACTATGGACAGGAGTTTACCATACCTTTCGTATACTTACTTGTCGTTTCGGAGTCTCAGGTCTCGTATGTAGCCGAGCAAATGGGTCAATGCTTGGGACTTCAACGAAAACGAGCTTGAATTCCAATAATAGACATTGCATCAACATCAGCTGGCTCACAAACGAGGTAGTTAATCTTAAAATATATTCCCACTTCAGCTCGGAATCCATCGAAACTAATTATTATGTCCTCTCGAAAATCTCCTCAACTCTACCATCCCTTGTTTTAACTCACTTATGCATGTTACCTAACGAAATTTTACTATCTGACTTAGCTGACTCCCGCTTCTACTTGCCCGGTTCAATTGATATGTTGCTGGGTGCTGATAAGTTTTCACATGTAATAACAGGAGCATCCAAGGCACTTAGTAAAAATGGTACCAGCGCGATTCCTACTATCTTTGGCGTTAGGAACAGAGTTGATAACATACTGTACGCATTTGGATCAAGAAGTCAGTTTCAAATTAGAACGCTTATGGAACAACTATCTAGAGAAAAACCTTCTACAACAGTATCACTTAAATTCGGAAGCACGTTAGATACGTTTTTAACTCTTTTCCACTCTCTCGAACGCAGATTTAATTCCAAGGATACACTTAAAATTTACTGTCATTCACGTCATTCATGTGTGAGTACGAGGGTTCTGAAAAGTTTCCGACCACAAGATAAAGATAGTGGCACTCGTCAATAAAAGCTAGTGAATGTTACTTGTGCACCTTTTGACAGTTATTTACCGAAGTTTCAGTCATTTTGGACGCGCAGCTTTTAGTTGACAGTCGCTTGAGTGAGTCGATGTGAGTGTTTTTTTGTGAAAATGGAAAAAAGTGAGTATCGAGCTGTTATTAAATTCTTGTTTTTGCAAGGCAATACGCCTACGCAAATCAAAAATGAGTTGGACTTTGTATATGGGGACTCTGCACCATCATTTACCACAGTGAAATTCTGGGCAGCTGAATGTAAACGTGGCCGTAAGAGCTTGGGAGATGATGAGCGTTCGGGACGTCCAAAAACTGCAGTCACTGACGATTACATTGCTAAATAGGCGACCGCCGAATTAAAGTGAGAGAGATGGTAGAGGTTATGAAAATGTCCAAAGAACGTGTTTGTTATATATTGAATCAAGATTTAGGCATGGGAAAGCTGTCCGCGCGTTGGGTGCCGCATTTGCTTACGTTAGACCAAAAACGTGTTCGAATGAACATTTCCAACACAGCTTAGGCGCAATAAATCCGAGTTTTGGCGCCGATTAATTACTATTGATGAAACTTGGATGAACCATTATACGCTCGAAATAAAAATTCGGTCAAAACAGTGGACTACAAAGGGCGAGCCTGCTCCAAAAAAAGCAAAAACTGTTTTTTCGGCTGGGAAAGTGATAGCGACTGTTTTTTGGGATAGTAAAGGAGTTAAGTATCTTAATCGATTATCTTCAAAAAGGAAAAACCATTACAGGAGCAGACTACGCATCATTACTTGCCAAGCTGAAGGCCACATTTGCAGAAAAAGAAAATCCTGTTTCACCAAGACAACGCGCCGTTTCACACCTCAGCGGTTGCCATGGCGAAAATCCATGAATTACGATTTGAACTGCTTGACCATCCGCCTTATTCATCAGATCTAGCCCCAAGCGACTCTTTTTGTTCCCTCATCTAGAAACTGCGCTTGGAGGACAGAGATTTTCGCCAAATTATTTTGCAGAGAAAAACGCCAAGTACTATGTGGACGGGTTAGAGAGATGGGAGCATCGCTGGGAGAAGTGTGTAGAGTATGTAGAAAAATAAAAAAAAATTTTGAGAAAAAAATGTCTTGTATCATTATTCGGTCGGAAACTTTTCAGCCTCATACATCAAGCTTGGTTATATGGAGGAAGTTCCGGAGCGTTAGATATCTCGATCTTCAGTGCAACATCTTTACTATCTGCCTCACTATCCAGTGTTCAAGGGCGAAAACTCAACGACCAAGATTACAGTAATATGTGATACATCCGCGAAATCTACTAATTCAAACCAAGCCATACATATTTTCAAAGAATTGCATGGCGCACAGTGGTGCGAAACCATAATTTTCGAGAAAAAAATAATTTTAACTGCGGATCCCTTGCAAGATAGTAATCGTTCCGCTTTTTATGGTATTGAGGAAGTGTATATACATACTGCATTGTTCTTTTTCGTAACGAATCAGGAATACGAGCACATTTCTCAACATTTCCTTACAAAGAGTATGCATACTTACGAATCTGCCTAAGAAAGGATTTAAGGTATACCTTACCTGTATAAGATTTTGTACAAAAATAAAATTTCTAGTCATGAGCTCAACCATTCAAAAAAAAAATTAAATTCAGGTTAAACCTATATTTTATAAGGACAGTATGTATGGTATACTATTTAATACGCTTTAGTTTGAAACTTTTTTATAAATTTTACAAGTAACAAAGTAAGAGCTTTTTGACATTTCGTGAAAATCTAATTTGTTTTGCGTTCTTTGCGAAACTTTTGTATATTACTAGTAGCATGTGGCCGACATCTTCGTTCGTCGCAATTCGACTACACTTTCTCGAAAAACACTGTCGATACAATCTGTAGTCCTTATTCGGGTAGCATCGCAGCTGAAATAATGGTGGCTCCATGCCATAGAATCTTGTGCACTGTATTAGGCATGTTATACCAACTATACAAGCTTACGTATAATGTCTAAGTTTTTTAACAGTGCTCCCCAAATTTAACTAGATCTACAGCAGCACCACTTTTTATAGTGTCGAGGATAATTCGGAGGAGGCGAACCAGCTCTTCATTTACACCTGTTATACTTGCGGTAGTTTTTGTATCTTGAATTGAAGAATTGACGCGATGTGTTTCTATCGTTTGTGGTGCCCATTTCTTGTTCGACCACATCAACTTTCAAGCCCTTTATTATTCTGAATTTGTTTTGAATATCTTTCTTTGTGACCTCCATAAGCGGCTTAGTTTCCTTTGTTGCTTTCCCTTGCTTAAACGACAACCTATACGCAATTTGCAACACAAACTCCATAAATTTGATACGCGCATGAAGAGGGGACAAACCAAGTTGAAGTGCTTCGTCAGATTCGGGGAGTTTTCGTAAAACTTCATATCATTTATTTGTGAAGGTTTTTCCTAGCATGTGAGACAAACTACCATGGATGGTGTATTAGTTACTGCCTGAGCAACAATTCCGTCGATCATTAATAGAATCAATTCATGATGAATCCTGAAAGTTTTATCATGAAGAACAACAATTGTTTCAGTCAATTGCGAAATCTCTTGCTTCAGTCGTTCAACTTCTTCCCGAATGGTTACAGCCGTTTCCTTTATGAATTGGAATTTCAAAGGTCTGCATAATCTTGTTAACGCTAGCCTTAGATTTTTCCAGTAAGTTAGATCAGAGTTATTTTTGTTAGTAACTGCCAAAGGTACTACACATATGAGGAACATACTTGCGTCCATTATAGGTTGATCTAAAAATGTTTGCTTGTACTCACTGTGTACTGAGGAGCCATCGCAGCCCCATTTAGAAGCTAAGGTAAGCTTATATGTAGCTGAAAGAATGTAATTGAATTTCAGTTTTAGTCATCAAAATCCTCTTCGTGGTATGGCCAAGCAATGATTGTAAGGGCATTTTCACCAAACTTTCAGAGACTTCCAAATTTTCAGGATAATACAGTAGTTTAGCTTCTAAGAGTTTTTGGTACGAAGCAAAAATGTTAAACCCCTCTTCTTTTGTCGACTTCCTCAAAATTTCGTACTGGCGCTTTGACAGAGAGGCATCCGCAATTAGTGCCAAAACTTTCTCTACGCTGAATCCTAAAGGTCTGTCCTCGAGGAGTTGAATTGGCATGGCAGCTGATTTAATTAGTTGCTCAGGAACGTTTTATTTTAGATTTTTATTTTTCATTTGTCGGCTTCTTAAGCCACACTCTTCTAAAGGCGTTGATGGGCGACCCTTTTCGTTAATAGTATCAATATTATTTATAGAGCACGTGTTTGTCCGCCAAACCTCTTTTTTTTAAGGAAAAAGTGCCAAAACTTTCTCTACGCTGAATCCTAAAGGTCTGTCCTCGAGGAGTTGAATTGGCATGGCAGCTGATTTAATTAGTTGCTCAGGAACGTTTTATTTTAGATTTTTATTTTTCTTTTGTCGGCTTCTTAAGCCACACTCTTCTAAAGGCGTTGATGGGCGACCCTTTTCGTTAATAGTATCAATATTATTTATAGAGCACATGTTTGTCCGCCAAACCTCTTTTTTTTAAGGAAACGCTCTTTGATTCGATTTGCTGCTTTCCATATTAAAGTGAGGAATAAATACCTTGCGTAAATAATTTTGTATTTCCTCAAGATGATCTGATGTTAGATAAGGAAATTAGTCATAGCTTAAAATTATTTCTACTATTTCGCGATAGGTCAACTAGAAAATTTCCATAGTGAGTTATATGTATATTAATACACGTACTAGTTCGAACAAACAATAGCGATCAACGGTATTATTGAATTGACAAGCGGGGAGGCAGGTTGATGCAGTTGAAAATGCTACCGTTGTTTAGGTAAGACTCTAAGGAATATTTTAAAAAAAGAAAAATAAAGGAGGGGTGTGGAGCACGTTTTTTCTGGTCTATTGAACTTTCGCAAATATTGATTTTTAGACCATTTACTTTAAAAAATTCATAGCTGCTTGAAAAATAGAAAATTAAAATAACGATAACGTGAACGTTTTCTTTAGACATGCGTAAAACGTATTAAAAACTTGAAAATTATTATCAACTTGTCGCAGAACAGATATTGACAAGAATACAAGGCCCTTCGCTGTATGCACTAAAAATGGTTGCCTAATGGAACGACTGTTGTAATAAGTGTAAATTTTTCTCCATTCAATTTAAATTTAAAATTTTGTATTATTTTCGACTCTCAAATCACTGTGTGGCGTGAGAATGCCGAATAACCTCTAAAGCATTATAGATTCCGACCGTTACATATGGAACTTCATCAGCTCCATTTTTAGATGTTAGTGTTGTAAAATAACTCGCCAGTGACTCCTCCACCAACCATTCACGTTCGTTCCCGCTGTTTTTAATGTTTTTTACGTCGGTGATGTAATTACAGGTGCAGATATAGTTATATAGGATGTTAAATTCTACCGGCTTCAATCTGCGTAAATGAATAACAAATTGTTGGCCACTTCTTATCAGAAGATCAACGGGAACTTTCTTCAATAGACTGTGAGGAGTCAATCTCAATTAAAATGCTTGGTTTACAGTGGTGTCCTTCGCGAAACTGCTTCTTGTACAAAGTTAAGATAAGCTCTATAGATGTTTGCATGAAACGGCGTATCTTGTCCGAGGCATCAAAGATATTCGATTTTCTAGGCTTCCTCTCTCCTGTTGTAGTCGTCATTAAAATCTTATTTCAAGAACTGTGAAGAAAATAGTTGAAAAGGGACGAAGAAGTATCAACAAATATATCGGAACAATGGAACACTATAAGGTACCAATTTCGTCTTGTCGAATAGATTCCCATTCCTAGATTAAAGATACATATTGGGTATATAACTTAATTCATGGGTTTTTTTTTTCAAAATTTGAACGTTTATTTAAGAAAAACATGTACAATAGTATTATTGAAAGTATTGCCCATCTAAAGCTATGACATTTTCCCATCTTTCTGGCAATTTGTGGATCCCATCCCAAAAGAACTGCGCCGGCTTGGCAGCCAAGAATGAATCAAGCCAATTTTTGATATTCTGCTCTGATGTGAATCGTATTTCAGTGAAGGCGTTCTGCATCGACCGGAAGAAATGGTAGTCAGAAGGGGCAAGGTCTTGGCTGTAAGGCGGGTGGGGTAAGACTTCCCATCCACTGTTTTCCAAATAGTTCTTAACCGGAATAGCAACGTGGGGCCGAGCGTTGTCATGATGGAAAATTATTGCCTCGTGTCTGGTCGCATATTCCGGGCGTTTTTCGGCCACTGCTCTCTTCAAATGGATTAATTGTGTTCGGTAGTGTTGTCCATTGATGGTTTCACCCCTTTTTAGCAGCTCATAATACAGCACACCCATCTGATCCCACCAAATACGGAGCATTACCTTCGGCCATGGATATTCGACTTTGCCGTTGATTTGGGTGGTTGGCCGGGTTTCACATATGATTTTTTGCGCTTGGGGTTGTCGTAATGGATCCATTTTTCATCACCAGTAACAATCCGATGCAAAAATGACTTCCTTTTGTGGCGTTCCAGCAGAATTTCGGACATGCAAAACCGCCTTTCGACGTCTCTCGGCTTGAGTTCATGGTGAACCCAATTTCCTTGCTTTTGAATATATCCACCTGCTTTTACACATTTTGAAATGGCTGCTTGAGTGACACCCTTGTGTTTGGCAACAATCTTCATAGAGTAATGCTTCCAGTTCTTCATCTTCAAACTTTTTTGGCTGCCCAGGACGTTCATCGTCACCACTTTTAAATCGTGCAAATCGCTTTCGGCACGTTCGATCAGCTAGCGCATGTTCACCATAAACTTCCACCAAAATACGATGACTTTCGGCAGCAGTTTTCTTCATATTAAAGTAATGAAGAAGAACTCCCCACAAAAGCACTTTTTCAGGCACAAAGTTCGACATATTTGAGTGAAAAAAAATTATTGTTGTTTACACTTCAAATGAATGACATATACTGAAATGACGTACAATGACAGTAGCTTTCCAATGCATGTTCCAATGGAATAATAACAATGGAATAATACAAGTTACGCATCTCTTAGCAAACCGCACCGCACCGCACTGAAACCGAATTAAGTTATAGATAAACCAAACTGGGAATTTCACGGTTTTTGTGATGTTTCACTCGATGTGTATTCCGCGGTTGTTTACCGTAGTAGCTTTCTGGAAGCCAACTCCATATCTTTTAGGCCTGTTGCAGCTAAAACGAGGGTTCCTCCGCTTAAGATACTGCCCATACCTAGACTAGAACTTTGTGGAGCCGTGCTTTAACTCGATTCTTGAATAAAATATAATCAGCGCTTGAAGAACCAAACATCAAAATATTTACTTGGACAGATTCCACTATTGTGCTTCCAGTTTTGGCCAAAAAAATGGTCTGTTTTTATTTGAAATAGGACATCAGAAATTCTTAGCTAAACCCATGCCAGCAATTGGAATCATGTTCGCTTGGCATGAAATCCTGCGAATGCAGTTACCCGTGGAATGCTCCCATCTACAAGTACACTAGCGGATACGAGTATTTGGTTGAAAGGGAAGAAACAGGGAAACCTTCATCATATGTATAAAAAGGAATTTGATTCTATCTAATTACGAGTAGAAGAAAGAATGACATTAAATTCTAATGCATTTATTTCAAATATTATGCAACTGCATTTAATACATTTGAAACTCTTTTACTCAAATATTGAAATTGGTTAAATTTGTTCGTGTTCGAACTTATGTAATACGCTTTATTAAAAACTGTCGTATTGCCCTAAGTAATCGAAATTTAAATAGCCTATCCCTCGAACAGTTATCACTCGCTAAAACCCATTTATTCAACATTTCTCAATTGGCAGTACTTCACAATGAAATCATGACTTTAAGAAATAAAAAGGAATTGCCACCAAAAAATAGACTTTTAAACCTAACCCCATTTATAGATTCGTATGGTGTTCTGCATGTCGGCGGTCGTTTATACAACTCGGATTTGTCCTTTACAGAAAAATACTCGTATCCTATTTTGTTGTGTAAAACTCACCCTATTGTAAAACCTATAGTAGAATATACCCAGAAAAAAAAACCTTCATGCTCGTTAGTAAGACAGAACTATTTTATCCAGGCAGATATCTTGCGAGGTAGGCGGTACACAATTTTATTTTTTCGCTAACCTCGAATTACATCAAGACAGCTAACGGGAAGCCTACCAGCTGAACGGGTTCGATATTCACGTCCATTTAGTAGAGTCGGGTGAGACTATGCAGATCCTATTATGATACGCGTCAACAGAGGAAGTAACCCAAGATTTGTGAACTATAGATAGCATTTTTTGTGTGCTTTGTGACAAAGACCATACACATGAAGCTCATCGGAGATCTGTCATCTAATGCTTTCCTACTAGCCCTTGATCGATTCGTTTCGCGTCACGGTCAACCTCAAGAAATTTAGAGCGACAACGGCACGAATTTCCATGGAGCTAAGCGAGTTCTTGGCAAACTTCAAAGTATCATTTGCAACCAACTGCATAATAGTATGATCATCGACCATTTGTCCAAGGATAGATTGCTTCTTTATGCAGATGGTATTGCCATTTTGGTTGACAGTGTTCAAGAACTGCCCAGAATGATCAATAATTTAGAAGAGTGCTGCCGTAGGTGGAATATGAAAATAAATCTAAGTAAATCTCAAATATTGATATTTAAAAATATCAGCCAATAAAGGAATTCAATTCAATTAAATTTTTATTATAGTAGATACTCTAATACAATTACAATTTAAGAATTTGCAACTATTGTAGTTTTTTTTAGTGATTTGGGACAACAATTCCTTTACAACTATAATCTTAAAACTATACATATGTATAATGATAATAGTACAATTTTAATAAATATTAAATCATGAAAGGAAAACTATAAGAAAAAAACCCAATTACCAAAAAATTTACGATTCATTTTGTCAATAAGGAATTCTAGCGATTTAACGTTGGGATTTTCATGAAGTTCATGTGTGATGTTGATTTTGTTAGTTGTGGTAGCAATGTGTTTTTGAAAGATAAGTTTTTTGCCTAGAATAACCAAAATATCTACAGTCTTCCGATCAATCAATATCAACAGAACACATACGAGTATATACTGAGTTTAGTGTCATTAGATAGGTAGCAGAATTTCCTACATCTTGAAAGCCAGACAGCTTGTGTTATATTAGAATTTATTTTTATTTACCGTTTAGTGAAATACGTATACTAATAGTTTATCAAGAGATGCTTGCAGAAAAAAAGTTATTAAATAAAGCACCCGAAGAAAAAATATTTTTTCAAAGGTGAAGATATACAAATCTCGGTATATTTGCATTAGAACTTCAAATTATTGACGTAATAAGCAACTCAAACTCCTCGATAGAATTATGGAAAGCGGCAACATATTTAAACAACTATAAAAATGTAATCGCCTCATCGTTTAAGGCACCATTACCCATGGATCATTTTAGCCACCTACTCAATAATATATGTAAAGTAGTTCCGGTTCAATACGCGGCCCCATTTTTCTACGACGAGTCTTTGGATGCACATTTTGCACCTAAAGCTCCCGGGACCGAATTCCTGTGGAATTCTATAAAAATTGCACAACGGAGTTTTTATACGCACTAACCATGGAGTTCAACTGCATTTTTGAAGGCGTAGCAGTTCCTGAAAGATTCAAAAAGGCAATAATTTTTCGCTTCACAAAAAGGCTGACTGTAGCGACCCAACGAATTACAGAGGAATATTCTTCCTAAATACTTCGGCCAAACTGTTCGCCTTTTTGATCTTCAGGAGACTTGCAAAGTGGGTTAGAAATCATAAAATATTATTGGAGTTTCAAGCAGGATTTAGGGAAAACTACTCTACTATTGACCAAATTTTTTCTTTGATTAATATCGCCGAAATTTACAAAAAGACCAAAAAAAAAATTGTATGCCTTCTTTGTGGATTTCCGTCCGGCTTTCGATTCAATTGATCGTGGCTAACTCTTCTATAAGCCAACAGCACGCGCGCGGAGTACTGAGTTCCCATGTGGTCACCCACCTACGTACTTACCGCGCCCAACACTGCTTGGATGTTCCCACATGGGAACTCAGTACTCCGCGTGCTGTTGACAAAACGCGCCACATGGGCATAGTACCCCGGCAATAAATCCCGAACCCTACAAATTAATTTGTATCGTTCCCTTGATAATAATAATAATAATAATAATATATCAGATGGGAATCTCAAGTCTCAAGATCTCAAGTAAAATCGTTAACATATTGCGAATACTGTATGATAATAATGTTGCATACGTATGGGATGGGGATACAGTATCCGAAGAATTTCTGACAACAATGAGTGTGGATCAAGGTTGTATCTAAGTACTTTGCTGTTCATAGGAGGTGGCATCGATATTGAAAGCACTAGAATACCCGCTCTGCTATATGCAGATGAAATTGTTTTCTTCTCAGAGTCGATAAACGGCATGCAGCTATGATGAACAGACTAGACTCATATTGCAAACGTTGGAACTTAAATGTTAACTTGGAGAAGTCAAAAATTATGCTTTTTAGAGGAGGTGGAGGCAGATATGAAGAGTGGATGTATCAAGGAGAAACTGTTGAAATAGTTTGTGAATATAAATACCTCGGAGTCCTGATATCGGCCAACCTAAACATGAGAAAGCATCTTAAAGATAAATTACCTGAAGCGAAGCGAGCAATTTCATGTGTGTGGGGACGCTGTTTCAACCATAAACACATAGCTCAGAGCGCCAAGCAAAAATTATTTTGCTCAACCGCTACCTCAATTCTTTTGTATGGTGCTCAAGTGTGGGGACACCGCTTGTTCGATGAAGTGGAGAAGTTTCTTCGTTACTTTCTTAAGCGCACTTTTCGGTTGCCAATAAGCACACCCTAAACATGCTGCACCTCGAAACCGAGACGACGCTACTCGTTTTAGAAACTTTGAACATGCATTTCGACTATGTCGTTAAAGTGATGGCGATGGACGAAGAAAGGTTGCCCAGGATAGTACTTATATATATCCTTATATTGTAACATGCGGAAACCTCATTCAAGAATGGAGGCACCTAGCGTCTAACTGCGGACATGAACTTATCATTCATACCGGTAGAGGAGCCCATATCATTAAGAAGACAGTTTGACACTTTATTGGAGAAAATTAGTGTAGTCACTTACGAAAAATATGCTACTGGAGCTCGAGCTTCTCAATATCGGTTGTACTTACTATAGTCGACTGAGCTGCAATCTTCAGGATAAATCTTATTTCTTGAACCAAAATTCAAGTTTCACATTTAAATTGAGAGGGGAAGTTTTGAATTTAAATTTCATCCCACATCAACCCGAACTTCCAATTTTGTGCAGTCTCTATAATCAGAGAGCGAGAGAGGACGTCTTACATTTCCTAGGAGAATGCCTAATTTTAAAGGAGTTTCGCAAAATATATTTCAGATCCGAGGTCCTGTCTGCTGGTGAAATAATTAATATTTTGAATGGACAACAAGGCAGGGATGTTTCATACTGCTATGCTGTAAATGCCTGCCGCTACAGAAGGCGTACCATCGATTAAGATTTTTAAGCTTTATTTCCATTTTCCACTTACCTTACAATAAAACACGAACAGCTGTTAATCTGGTAGACGGCGTTGTGTCAACCCAATCAAGACTATACCTTGTCCAACAAAACATCTCAGTACAGGGCTTATGGGAAAGCTTTTTTTCTAACAATGGTGCCTGTAGGTGGACTCAATGGCATATTACCACTGAAACACAAACAAAGCCACTGAACTTTGCGTACAATTGTTGTTGTAATTGTTTTCAGATTTAACTGCAACCATCCTATAACTTGCTTGCCCGATAGCCGTAGGCAGAATGATCATAAAATCACCATTCGCCATTACTGCTGGCTGTGTGCATTGAAAATACGCTCATCAAAGCAGCGTTGCCATTCTCAAATGTTAGCACATCGTTACTGATTTTTCAGTTCTATTGTTACAGAGCTTATGGGATTTGAAGCTTTTGAGAACACAAAAATGAATTTGTGTGTAATAATAACTTGCGTTTTTTTCTCCTCTTTTTGAGAAATCGTTAAAATGTAGTCAAACCATTTTTTTCGACTTTGTATTTTAAAAAGAAATTTTATTCGCGCGCTATTTTAATGCATTGCAACAAAGCAGTGCAATAAGTGATCATATTATTGTTGGACTATGTGCGTTTTAGTGATATTGTGTTAAATAATATATAATAAACTTTTGATTTTCATTATAAATGGTTGTTCTAGACTTTCTTTCAATGTGTTTATTGCCACACTCGTAATAAAAAAAAAAATTGCTTTATTGCGTTTTCAATTCAATTGAGGGGTTTTTTTCTAAATGGGACAGTAAATCAATTAAGCGGGATTCTTGTAATTGCGTATCCCTGTTAAATGCGTCTTAAATCGTGCATTTAAGGTGACGCAATTAACCGGGGATTACTGTAGTGGTTCAAATTACTGTGTTGTGTCGGTGTCAATGTTGTGTTTAAGATAAAAGGATTATTTTCGCGATGTTTTGAAACCAGAATTCATTGACTGTGCAATTAGTGATCATATTTAATAGCATAAGTATTGGTAGTGATATTGTGTCAAATAAATAGTGATTAATTAGTTTTTAGCAACTGTGTTTTGGCTACAAAGTCTTCAAAGGAATTAAGTGCAGAAAAGAAACAACACATTTTTAATGCAACTAACAAATTTAATGGCATTCTTAAAAATAAAACGGAATCCGCGAGAAAAGCAGCTGATGTCTTTTCTGTTACGGAACGAACTGTATATAGGCTTTTAAAGGAAAATGAAATTAAAGGCCACAATTCGCCTTCAAAGAAGAAAAATAATTCTGGTCGCAAAAGCAGCGTCGATGATTTTGACAAATGTGCCATTAGGCACATAGTCCATCAGTTTTTCATGGATAATGATTTACCAACGCTCGATAAGATATTGCATGAAGCCCAACAAAATGCAAATACGAGTATTACAAAAATAAGCAGATCAACTTTACATACAATCTTAAAAGAAGATCTTCAATTTAAATTCGTCAAACGTCAGCGTAAAAACTTGTAGTTGGAAAGAAGTGATATAATTTCATGGAGACGAAGGTATTTACGCGAAATAAAAAAATTTCGAGAAGAGAAAAGAAAAATATATTTTACTGATGAGACCTGGCTTAACGAGGGATATACTCGGGAGAAAGTATGGGTGGATCCATCCATTACAACACCACGTCAAGCTTTTAATGAAGGGTTGTCAACTGGACTGCGATCACCATCTGGAAAAGGAAAGGTTTCGTAGATGAAGGGCTGCTATGCTTTATTTCAGGAAAAACTGAAGACTACCACGAAGACATGAATGCCGAAGTGTACGAGAAATGGTTCAAAGATATTTTAACGCGCCTGGAACCCAACTCCGTAATAGTTTTTGACAATGCTTCCTACCATTCGAGAAAGAAAAATAAAGCACCAACCACTTCTACTAGAAAAGATGACATAAAAAAGTGGCTGATATCTAATGCTATAAGTTTTGAGGATGATATGGTTAAAACAGAGTTGCTTGAAAACGTTAAACGTTTCAAAGCCAAGTATGAAACCTATGTCGTGGATGAAATGGCTCAAGCTGCAGGACATAAAGTGCTTCGCTTGCCGCCTTATCACTGCGATCTGAATCAAATAGAATTGGTTTTGGCTCAAGTAAAAGGATTTGTAGCAAGCCAAAACAAGTCATTTAAAATGACAGAAATTAAATTATTATTAACAACAGCACTTGTAAGAGTTGACAGTGAGAAATGGCACCAATGTGTGCAACACGTTGAACAGGTTGTTGAGCCAAAGATGTGGGATATGGACGTTTTCGCCGAGGAAGCAGTCGAAGGATTAGTAATAAATATAAATGACGATAGTAGCAGCACTAACTTTTCATCAGACTAATAGATCTTAATATTATAAATTAATGAAGTTATTTTTACTCTAAATTAAAGAAATTTTATATTTTTACATTATACTTTACTATATTTATTATGAATTATAATTTGTTTACTACAATATATTTATCATGAATAAATGAAAATACATATATTTTGTAGTTCTTTTTTTCTGTTTTCAGAAACAATTTTTTTTTTTAAACAAAAAGGGATTAGGCCTACTGGGGACACCCTTAAAAAAACGCGCCACCGCTTGGTGGTGAGGAAAAAGATAAATGAAATTTATATCGTTCAGCAATATTTTTATTTGTTTATTTTAAACGAACTGTTCTTTCTCTTTGTGGTGATTCATCATATACACCATGGTAATCCTATGAGAGCTTTAAAGAGGGACACATTTATGCAAGTTATTGCAACCAGACTAAGAGGCAAATGTCCTATCTTCCCTGTACTGACATTTATTCTTGGATGAAGGAAACTTATTCTTTATGTTAACCTTTTAAGTGAAATAAAAGTCTTTTATAAATCTAATCAATAAATCTCGGTATATTATTGTTACCTACGGATGACACCGACAATGATTTTAACAAAGCATATTGAGAAAGGGCACTATGCGACAGAAAACAGCATAAATGCTACTTTGAGCGACTTCCCTTATAGACAAAAATTGTAGCGTCGTACTATTAACGTTAAAAACTTCATCCATCTATTTATGGCGTTCGTTTACTGTAGCAAGTTTAATAAATTGACGCCTTGTCTTAAATATAAGTACCTTTCCCCTTCCAGTCTATTAATTACACTTACTAACTTCTCGTTCCCTACTGATATCAAAACCTGTTGCTATTAAACGTCCTTCTACTATATATTCGAATTTCTTCATTTCACTTTCTTCGTAGGCTCCCTCTCACCCTGTGCTCTTGGTTCTATGGTTAATATGTCTGCTTTGTCGTTGGGAGAGTTGAGGTAGAAAACATTGCTAATGAGTTAGATCATGTGGAAGTTAGTTTAAATATGAATATGTGTATGTATTGTATATATGATTATCAAGATCACAATACGAGTATTTCTATGTTTATTTAATTATTTTATTGTTAGCTAGGTATTTATGGATGTATATTGTGACCGAATACAAATTCGATGAATCTTTGAGGATGATATAGAAATTAGAAAACGAGTACAATTAAGGCTTCAACCTTTTGTTGAGAGAGAGAAAGTGTTGAAAATGAGTAATATGGATGTGAAATAAATAAGGGAGGCGACAGAGAACGGGCCAAATAAAGCAGATGAAAGAAATGGGATAAGAACAAAGGTAAACAACAGAACAAAAGAATTAGGTCAATAGCATTTAGCACAAAAGATAGACAGCTGATCCCAGGGAATTCGAATCAACCGGTGAATAATTAATGGCCCGGTGCGCGAATAGGTTTTTTTTCGGAACAGTGTAGGTGAAAAGAAAAAAGTCTTTTTCCGCCTTGAGTATACTCACACATATTGTATACTCGTATACCAATGCATATACAGTACTGCGCAAAACCTAAGCAACCATCTGGCCATTATCAAGTTTTGCACAGTTGAATTTGGCTACTTTGTTGGTTTTTCCGTTTTTTTTTTTAATCTGAAGTATTATTACTTTTATAAAAATTTATGAATTTCAAAATACACCCTATTACACATCATTACATATCCATTTCTTTTTATTTGGTGGAGTAGAAAGTTGAAAAGACTTACTGTGAAGTGCTGACTCCAGATGGTTGCTTAGGTTTTGACTTCGGATTTCTGCGACGATGAAATCCCACGTGAACTTCCTGCGTAAACCGAGATCGAGTTTGAGCTGCTGAGTTCCAAAAGTTTTGATTTCACTTCCATTTGCTGCGTACAACTTTGTCGTGTGTGGAGATTTAAAGATATGAAAGCGTTGTGGCGGTATCACGGATACATCTGCGCCAGAGTCAACCAAAAATTGTTTTGCTGATTTTTTGTCGTTAATAAACAGACGTGCAATTTGTAAGCCACTGCTGTCCGATTCGTCTGACATTTCGAACAACTGGCTTAATGGTTTTTTGACACGAAGCTACAGGGAGAGCGTCATTTACGGGCATCTTCTCCAAACTTATGGTGATACCAGCAAAGATCGGTGATGTTCGCTGCAGGGGTTCGGTCAGGATTACGGTTTCTGCTCGGGGATTGGTGAGTTGAGCGGCCATGGCGATCTCTTCGGAGGAGTTGTTGCAATTGCCGATCAATCTGTTCGATACGGCGCTCGATTGCTGACGTTGGAACCGAGACCGTGGTACATGTAGCCATATCAACTTGATAATGGCCACTTACCTCCAAAATTTTATCAGCAAGACCTGCCTTCCCCCTTAAGTCCGCCGTTGATGCTTGTATGATGGCACGTGTATTTGCGGGTAGACGATTAAGCCAAAGTGTCTACATAAAACCATCTGTCAAGTGACCTCTCCCGAGCTGCGTCATCTCCTGTAATAACTGCGAAGGCTTTTTGTCACCTAATTCGATGGGGGAAATTAAACGACGAATATTTTCTTGTTCGGACGCAGCAAAACGTTCAAGTAACACCTTCTTGGAATATGCGTATTTTCCGTCTGGCTGTGGATTGAGAATTGCGTCCGATACTTGTGCCAAAATTCTGGTTTCAATAGCTGCAACCACGGTGTTGAATTTAGAAACGCCTGATTGCACTCCTGAGTTCGCAAATTGTGCTTCCACTGGTGCAAACCAAATTTTGGGATTCTCGTCCCAGCACGGTGGTACTTTTACGGACACTCGATTCACAGTTCTTGCACTTGTTTCACTGTTCGCAGGTTTTGGTTCTTCACTGGTGTCGGAGGTCATGTTCTGCATATTTTACTATATATTTTCGTAAAAAGAATCTGGTGTTGCAAAAGAACGGTTATGAGAAACAGTAAAATCTGGCGATCTTTCGTTATTCCGTTTTCTCTAGCGCGTGCGCGGTAGTCCGAACAAACAAAAAAAAATTTTTTTATGGTTTTTTACATTGGTTGTTTACAGCTTTTCAGCCAAATTATAAAAACTTCAATAAAAATAAACAAAATTCAATTACTGTTAAAAATATTAAGAAAAATAAAAATGCGATTAAATTGTAGACGAATATTAGATGCTACTCGACGACCGACGGCTGGCAGTGAACAAACAACAACTGGCGGCAGAAGAATGAAAATTCGTTGCCAAAATGATTGAGCGTGACCAGGTCAATGTTTTTGTCAAAATGATGGAGTGTGATCCGGTTAATGTTGCCAAAAGCTCCTCCTTTCTTAGATCATGGAAATAAAAGTTGTAACCATCAGGGCTGTCAAGGTAATTTTTTTTCTATCCGAAAAGACAACGCGTTTCCATTCACTGCTCCAAGCGACATGTTCTTCTGCAAAATTAATTCGATGCTCCTTGTGTTCTTGCCTCAAAACAGGTTTTTTTTTAAGTTTTTTTCTCTGTATAGTACCACTTTTTTATACTGTCTTTCGGACCGTTACTATGCTGACTGATACTCCGCTGTTGGCCCTTATTTTAGTATGTTAGCTGGTAGAGTAGAATTTGAGCCACGCCGTAGAATTTAACTGTTTTTCTCACAATGTTGTTACTTCTGCCGTGCGTCCTTCTTGATTTTTCCCGTAGTTTTGTGGATCCGCAAGATAACTGTTTACAACAGTCTTACTTTTTTCAAGCCTCCTTGCAATTTCTCGGCCTTAGAGTCCTAACTCATTGAAAGCATCTATTTTTTTTCTTTCTGTCGCTGTCAAAGTCTTTCCGGAAACCATTTTTTTTTTAAACTAAAAAAAAACAGTTCTTTTCAACGCTTTTTTAAATATTCTTAACAAAACTTTGAAAAAAAATTGCTGTTGCAACGAAACACATAGTATTCGCAATGGTCTCATCCTAGTGGCGCATTTTTTTATACGCTTTTCAAGTAGTTCATTGTTTGATCTTGGGAAATTCCAACGGTCGTTTTTTATTTACCCTTTAATTTTATGACTTCCTGTTGAGAAAATATGTACCTGTTCACAGGTATTAAAAGTTTGCCGGTACAAAACAAACAGGTCTAAAGAGTGGAAATCGATTTGAAAATGAATGGTCTCTTCCTAGTGATCGCCACTGTATATATTTGAATTTATACGAAATAAAATTATAATATTTAAAAACCAAATAAAAATAATTTTTATGATAAACTTGCATAATCGGGCTCTGTTTCCTGCAATTCGTCATCACTTCTGAAATATAATGACTAATTTTTGAACTTGCACTCTCCCCCAGGAAGACTTTGAAAGGAGAGGCAAATCACTTATATAGGTACAACTTGAAGACGTCGAAGGCGATCAGCCTAGGATTTTTCATATATTTTGGGCTTCATACATTGTTTCAAAATACAAGTCTCACGACTCGCTCTGGATAATTAATTTTTATATACTTTTTTAATTACATTGGTTATGTTAATTAAAACTTCATGCTGGATCACTTAATGCTTAGATCAACGCTGTTAGCACCTTTTGGTGACTATCAACTTAAATATGGCAATAAGTGGCTACTTAGTGTAATCATCTCATAATTATCAGTTAAAAAGTGTTGACCTTTGCCGCTTTTAATTAGCATATCGTAAGGGTCAGGCACTGTTGAGTGCTGTTAAAACTATAATTGTGACATAATTAGGTTTAAAAGAAAATTTACTACTGTTCATCTTCGACCCGAAAGGTTGCCAACGACTGCTCTGAACTTCTTAACTACCAATCGAAGTTGCTTGACCCCATCGCCACAAATGCCAAAAAAACACTGACGAATATTTGCAGCAGCATAAATGATCATCAAAACTATATGCACTGTATGTACTGTACATATCTACGTATGTAGCAGTAACTGTGGCTGCGGCTTGGCCCAAGTCCGATAGGCTCTTTAAGCGTTTCAAAACTCTCAATCTCTCAATCGTTGCCTCATTGATCATTGAAATAAATTAAAACAAGTTACCATTTACCTAACACTCCCGACTGAAGGTTTCGTTTTGTTTTTTGTTTTTTTAATTAACTAACAAAGCCAACCATCGTCGTCGCCGTCGTGCTTCCCCCAGACAGACAGTAGCTATTCAGAAAAAAAAAAAAAAAAAAAATTTAATTCATCTCGCAGGCAGCGGACGACTTTGCGAACCCACCACTGTATACCGCAGACAGACAACTCCAGTGTTTGGAGCAAAGTTGTATGGAGGTAGCTTCTGAGTTTGCAACCAAAACCTTGGCTATACACATACATAACACTCGGCGGAGCAGTCGCGTTTTAGTCTTTGATTGAGTTTTGTTTTTGTTGGTTCGTTTTTTGGTCTTTTGCATCTTTCGTTCTGATCGCGGATAGTAAAAGTGAATTTAAATTTTTGCCAAAATTCCAAAACAAAAAAAAAAAAGAAAATAATAATACATAGTAATAAATAAATTCAAAAAAGGACTTTTCTTTCTGAGTCGAAATTTTGGCGAAAAATGTCGCAACAATCTAATGGAAATGCTGTGCAAGCAAATGGAGGAGTCCAATCACAGCTACCTAGTGCTCCCAGTCTAACGGCATGGAATTCATTTGTGGACTTTATTTGGTTTATTGTGGCGTCAATAGGTTATATTCTGCAAGATACTTACTACTTGACTTTTGGATATCCAGAGAAGGATCTTAGTGGAGATATAGCATTGATCACCGGCGGAGGCAGTGGACTAGGAAGACTCCTCGCCCAGATTCTCGGCAAGATGGGCACAAAAATCGTCATTTGGGACATCAATGAGGAAGGTATCAATGAAACCGTTGGTATTGTCAAAGCTCTCGGTGGCGACTGCAAAGGCTATGTAGTGGACATTTCGAAGAAGGAACAAGTGTATAAAGCTGCCGATGTTGTGCGACAGGATGTGGGTGATGTTACATTGTTGATCAATAATGCTGGTGTTGTATCAGGTCATTTGCTTCTTGACACTCCCGATTACCTCATTGAGCGTTCGTTTAATGTCAATGTTATGGCACACTTTTGGACAGCAAAAGCATTCCTACCAAAAATGATTGAAAATGATCGTGGTCATATTGTGACAATTGCTTCATTGGCTGGCCATGTTGGAATCACTAAACTGGTGGATTACTGTGCCAGTAAGTTTGCTGTTGTTGGTTTTGATGAAGCTTTACGACTTGAATTGGATGTACTGGGCCACAAAAATATCGACACGACTTGCATTTGTCCGTTCTTTATTCAGGCGACCGGAATGTTTGATGATGTTAATGCACGTTGGGTGCCAACTTTAAATCCAAATGATGTTGCTGACAGGGTAATCAAAGCAATCAAAACCAAACAAAAGGTGGCCGTAATACCTGGATACATAAAGATCCTGTTGTCATTCAAATGGACTTTCCCATGGGGCTGCAATGCTGGACTTCTCAGGCGTCTTGTTCCTGATGCTGCTCCTCATGGGTCTTGTGCCGCACCCAAGCCCACCGTTATTAACTCCAAAGTAGAGTCTAATGACCTAAAAACGAATACTTTTACCGATTTATCTGGCAAAATGGCTAATACTGCATCCATAATTATACACAGAACTCCATCGTTAGGTGAGAGAGTTCTCTGAACAGTCCATTGTCCCTTTTATGTGTGATCTTTAGCTAGTAGATATACTCGTAGTAGCCTTCGATTTAAGTGGTGATTAGTGTTATTATTTGTATACAGTAACCTCCGGATAAATGGTTTGTTAGAAGGTGTGTATATTCTTTGTAATCTATGTGCATCGTATGAGTCCGGATAAGAGCATGAATGGATAAGGATAACCAGATGCTTTTATTCGAACTTTTAGAATTTTATATCTGAGGGTGGGGACTTAGTACCGTGTATTTGAACATATTGGTGGTTACTTATCCGTCGTTTTATCCTTAGAATCAACCAAGGTTTAGTGTTGCATAACAGAAAGATTAAGATGCTACATCAACGTTCATATTGAACTTAAAAATCCGTTGTAACAAACAAATTTCCAATCCAATTATCATAACCACAAAAAAAAAAAAAAAAGAAAAAAAAAGTGGAAGTGTGTGTATTGACAGACAGGAAACTGAGTGGAAAACGAAACAAAATAACGTAATGCCTTTCATACATGCAATTATTATGATCGTCGACCAAATAATTGAGACCCGGCATGGTGGCTTAATACCGATACAAAACATATCCATTGTCTTGACGGCAATCATTAAAAGTGTCATCACGTGCTTAGTCGGGTTTGAAAAGTCGGTTTGCTGCTGCTATAATTTTGCTTCGAATGAAAGTACTTTGTATTCCTATTGCGTGTGATGAAACATAAGAGTCATTTTTACGCAACTTCAGAGTGGTCTATTACTATGTACTCGTATATACACTTATTTACTCTGGGAGAACAAAATACGACAAAAAAAAAAACTGTTTCGTGCAATTACCATAATTACTTGTGACCTGTTAAAATGACACCTTGCATCAAAAAGAGAAAAAAACAAAAACCAACACCTGTAAATGTAATGTCAATCAACGCCATTAACCAAGATTCAGTAATACAGACGTCAACCCGAATACAGGCTGCCAGGAGATGTAATTGAATGGAGTCCAACTTTAGTAATTGCTCTGAAAGACCAAATCAAATCAAAGTAAGTACCATGTAGTTGTAAGCTTTTATCTATGAGTTTGAGACCCCTATAACACACATATATTTAGTATATTATGAGTAGGCTTGACTGATTCAGAGAAAATACCAAGAAAAAAATTATTCATACATAAGATATTATTCAAACTCCCACCACAATGCGGACTCCTATCCAAATCTAGACGTAAGCCCGCTTTGTATGGCTTTTGAATAACATTTTCAACTGCCATTTGATTTGAAGTGATTTTTGTATCTGTTTGCTATGATCTTTTCATTTTTGTTTTCATTCGATAACCTTTACACTTGTGATCTTTGATCAGATAGATACAAGTTTACGAGTATCTCTTTCATATCTGGAGTTTCAATTGTTATTGTATTTTAAGCATGCTTATCAGTTCCGCCTAAACAAGTATCACATAATAAATTTTTTATTGTTTTTTTTTTTTTTTCAAGAGAAAACAAAACTTGCTGAGCCGTTCTGAATATGTTAGATCTTATTTAAATAAATGTCAAAAATAGTGGCTTAACATCTACCAGGAAAAAGATTTCAGGGCCTTTTAAAATTGTTGAATGATTTAAAATTAATGTCGAGAAGTTTTGCCTGATAACCAATAGGAAGTTTTAAGCCTAAAGACTTGACGAAATAAAACCGAGCAAATAATCGTTTCTTCTTTTGTTTGAAAATTTGCGGTGTTTTTTCAATATATTTCACCTTAAATTCACGAAGGATTTTCTAATATATTTAATATATATTCCGCTGTTGGTTTGTAACTGTCGACAGGAATACGAATATAATTGCATTTTATAATAACTATGGAATAGAATCGATTCTTCTGTCCTCTCTGCAAGTTTCTTTCATTAATCAATTGATACTTACTTAGCTTAAACCACAAATACGATAGGAAAAAAAACGTAAATATAACAATAACGATGCAAGGTATAAAATTGATTCTGGCCTTATTTTGAACCTACGTTCATGCCATTATGTGTAGAATAGCGCCTCATTCAAATGGGCGTCTCGGCTTCGCTAGAAGTGCTTCAAGCGGTCCGTCCAATTTTTGATGACTCGGCCCAATATATGCGGCATTATTCAGGCAAAAGCATATAGAATAGTATCCTCGAGCTCATCCAATGTGGTAGGCTTTTTAGCGTAGACTAAGAATTTGACATAGCCGCAGAGAATATAATCGAGTGAGATGACCTAGCCGAATTTCTCCTTCACAATTTTGAACGTTGCGTCACTTGTATTACATGTAGTGTTTCTTGTTGAAACACCATAGCTCGGATATATCGATGTTGTCGAGTTCTGACCATAGACAGTCGGTTAACATCGCTCTACACCATAGACCATTGACGGTAACAGCGTCTCCTTACTGATTTCGGAAGAAATACGTTCCGATGATGCTGCCATGCCATAAACCGTACGAAAGAGTCAATGTTTGTGGATGTGGATGCATTGACACTTGACCAAACTTTTGTGGATTACGTGCTCCAATAATGGCAATTTTGCTTGTTGACATAGCCACTGAGCCTCGACCGAGATGATGATTTTTTGGCTAAAATCCGGATCTCCGGCCAACATTTCCAACGCTTAATTTGCGAACTCACGGCGTTGTCTACGGTCGTTCGGCTTCAATTATACCGTCAGCACCATCTTATACGGAAGTAGGCCCAAATCCAACCGCAAAATAAGCCGGGTTGGCTCTCTGGCAATGCCCAATTCAGCTGATCGGGGGCGAATTGACATTTCTGGGTCTTCTTCGATACTGGTCGCTGCGGCGCCTAAGTTTTCTTTATCTTGAATCTCTACCTGGTTGGTGGCTTTAGATCCAAAAGAGTGTACTCATTCTCAAACTTTTCCACGATGCTACGAATTGCCTGCACACTGAGACCATGATAACGACCGAGTTCACGTTGCGTATTTACAACTGAGCCGGAATTTCGATAATATTTTTTTAAGAATGTCCTCACGTTCGGCAAGCCTAAAACGGTACATGATGAAATGGCAAACCTTACTGAATATATTGACAGCTGGATGTCATTGGTAAGTTTGGTAGCTGCTGAAAGATAACTCGTTGTTGTGTTTCCTCGCTAACGACGTGGATGCCGCTGCTGATAAGATCGCAGACATAATTCTCTTTGGATTGAGAAACTTTTTCCCTCATCGGATAAAGCGTATCAAACCAAAAGAAAAGGCATGGTACGACTCGTGCTGTAAAGGGGCTGTCAGGGTTAGAGAAATGTTTTTTCGGTCCTTCAAGACCAACTCAACAGGGGAAAACCGAAAAAAACGAGCCAGGAATGACTGCAACGTCTTTCTTAAGAGTGTAAAATTCCAATACGACTAAAAACTGAGGAAAAAAATACTACAATACAATATCCCAAAGGTAGTAAAGATTTTTGGGCGTTCGTCAAAAATATTAGAATTTCTGCCTCATCATCCATACCAACGCTCATTTATAGCAACATTCCAGCTGTCAGCTCTTTGGATAAGGCCAATCTACTTGTTGCATAGCTTGAGGCCAGCTTAATACTCCCAGATTGTGTTTTGTCTCCGCCTACACTTGAGTGCGTCAAGTCTTCAATGGGAAAAATCCGCTCTCGACACGAGTGCAAGAGTTCTTACAGATCTTAACTTTCACAGATCTGGTGGTCCAGATGTTACAGCTCTTCTCCTTCTGAAGAGGTGTTCTTTCTCGCTGGCAAAACCACTGCGTAAGCTTTTTCATCGATTCTGCTCTCTAGGGCTCTTTCCGAGAAGATGGAAAACAGCATTTGTCCAGCCCGTCCCTAAAAACTGTGCATCTTTCTCACTTTTCTCCTACAGACCCATTGCACTTACGTGCCTTCTTTCCTAAGTCATGGAAAC
Source organism: Volucella zonaria (assembly GCA_963966105.1). Classification (NCBI taxonomy): domain Eukaryota; kingdom Metazoa; phylum Arthropoda; class Insecta; order Diptera; family Syrphidae; genus Volucella; species Volucella zonaria. Next base: position 124,595,880 of record OZ014531.1, read on the forward strand.
GCTGATAAACCGTCAGCTCATGGAATGTCTCAAAACACGAAAACTTCTTAATAACCGGCTGTATGGTTTTCATAGCAACAGGTCCACTGGTAATCTGATGGCATGTCTCACCGAAAAGTGGACCCAATCTGGCGAAAGCAAGGTAGTTGCACTTGATTTTCTTAGGCATTTGACAGAGTTTGGCATCAGGCTCTTTTGTCGAAAATGCGTGCTTTTAGGATCGATGACTCTCTTCCTCAATGGATCAGAAATTACCTTTCCAACGTTCAATTCAAGTTGCCTTGAATGGTTTCAAGTCTGATATTCACAAAATAAATGCTAGTGTGCCCCAGGGCTTCGTTCTGTCTCCAACACTCTTTTTAGTTTTCATCAATGATCTCTTATCTGCTACTTCTAATCCAATATATCGGGAACGGCAGCGTATGTTATGCTTATTAGATTCCGATATTAACAGCATAACCAATGGGGGAACTATCAACAGAATGAATTTAATGCTTCCAAAACTCAATGCTGTGTGCTGTTATTATAGCGAAATCTAAATACCCAGCCATTATCCATGAATGGCACTTACATCGTCGAAAACGAAAAATTTTCAATTCTCGGCATGTGGATGACAACTTACATTGGAATGACCAAAAAATGTCGTCAAAAATGCTGCGAAATGTCTAGGTTTCCTCAAGCGATGTAAGAAATACTTCACACCCACTGATCTGGCCACAATATATGTATAAGCCGTTTATCCGCCCGAAATAGGAGTACAATGGCCGCATCTGGTCAGGTGCTCCTAAAACATATCTGCACCTGCTAGATAAGATTCAAAACCGTGCGATAAAACTCATAGGTGATACTAATATCACTCAAACAATGGACACCCTCGAACACCGACGTAATGTCTCGTGTCTCACTCTGTTTTATCGCTATTTCCGCCACCAGTGCTCCATTGAAATCGCCAGTAGCATTCCGCCCATTTAAACTTTTAACACCTCTCTCGATATGAATGCGAGTATACCCTCAAGCCCACTTTCGGACGTACTCTAAAATATCGTGATTCGTTCCTAAGCCGCACAACTCGCTTATGGAATGCTCTGCCTTGCTCTTTATTTCCTAGTCATTATAACCAATTTTTCCAGCTAGACTTTGCTGGTCCATAGTGAGGTCCTGGCTTTGTCAATAGCCTAAGAAAGATGAGTGTTCCCGGAAATTGATGGTTGAGAAAGCATGATTTCATCTTTGTCATAGCAAATGTTCGGTAGCTACGGAATTGGGTGAAGATTGCTGTGCGACAGAGGGGGAGTAGCTAATGGTATTTTTGAATACACTTTCTTTTTTTTAGAAGTAACCTTGCCTTTTCCAAATACGTATGTGAGTTTTCAGGCAGAAATAGTAATCCGTGTTGCGTGATTTGTTGACACTGCGAAACGAAATTATGGTTTTTTGCACTCAGCCAATTTCTCAAACTTGTAGAACACGGACTGTAGCAGAAATGTGGAACCCAGCTTTTATCTTGGTATTTTATGACTTCTACTTATCAACACGCATTCAGCATGTATAGAAGAGAAGAAGAAGCGTACATATCAGAGAGGTAAAAATTGTGCTCTAAATAATTGAATTATTATCTTTTATGAGTTTGGCAGTAGTTGGATACTCAAGCGAGCTAGTTAGTCTTCCTCCTCCGGCACAGAATTACTTCCTGCAATACTCAGAACGGCCTAAAAGAAAAGTCGCCTTGATGAGCTAATGCTTAATTGAGAGAACAGCGATCACAATGAGGTTATATCCTTACAAGAGGTAGTCAGTCTAGGTAGACATCATCTTTATCTACATTAAAGTTCTAGCAGTCAATTGAACTACTCGTAAGTAATATATGTGCGTCCCTTCTTGTTGACAGCATATATTGGGTCTACAAGTAAGTTTCCAGCGTTTGCCAGAGATGGCGCCACCAGTGGATCGGTGTCGTACATTTTATCGAGCAAAATCATAGCAAGTTTCCAGCCAAATAAACGACATTTGCGGGAAGCGCTGCTTTTATTCTTTAATATGAAGAAAAGTGCGGCTGAGGCCTATCGTTTGCTTTCGGAAACTTATGGGGCGGAATGTATTGTTGAATCGACGTGCCGCGAGTGGTTCAAACGGTTCAAAAGTGGTGATTTTGGAGTTGAAGACCAAGGTCGCCTCGGAAAGCCGAAAAGTTTTGAAGACGAGGAATTGGATGCTTTACTGGATGGGGATCCGTATCAGATTCAAGAAAAACTTGCTGCATCATTAAGCGTCACGAAACAAGCCGTTTCCCTGCGCCTAAAAGCACTGGGATTCATTCAAAAGGTTGGAAACTGGGCGCCGTACGAATTGAAGCCAAGAGACGTCAAACGGCGATTTTGCATGTCCGAAATGTTACTGCAGCGGTATAAAAATAAATCATTTTTGCATCGTATTGTCACTGGTGATGGGAAATGGATTTATTATGGTAATCCTAAACGCAGAAAATCGTATACAAAGCCCGACGAGCCCGCCCAATCGACGCCGAAACGAAATATTCACCTGAATAAGGTCATGCTCTGCATATAGTGGGATCAAAAGGGTGTCGTATACTACGAACTGCTTCCGAGTGGTGAAACCATCAAAGGACCATTATATCGAACCCAACTAATTCGTTTGAAGCTGGCATTAAAAGAAAAACGGCCAGAATATGAGACCAGCCATGAGTCCGTCATTTTTCATCACGACAACGCTCGGCCACATGTTGCGGTTTCGGTGAAAAACTATTTGGAAAATATTGGATGGGAAATTCTGCCTCACCCGCCTTACAGTCCAGACTTGGCACCATCTGACTACCACTTGTTTCATTCGATGCAGAACGCTCTTACGGGAATACGCTTCAGCTCAGTAGAGGAAATCAAAAATTGGCTCGATACGTTCTTGGGCTCGAAAGACGAGAAATTTTTTTGGTCCGGAATTCATAAATTGCCAGAAAGATGGGGAAAAGTTGTAGCTTCCGATGGACGATACTTTGAATAAAGCATTGTAACTATGTTTTCATAATAAAACTTCAAATTTTGGAAAAAAAAACGCTGGAAACTTACTTGTAGACCCAATACTAAGTCTCGTCCTCTGTGCAGTGACAGCTAGGTGCATTCTATCAACAATGTCAATGTCGCCACTGTATGCTATGAGTTTGGAAAATTGATCTTGAGAGTTTTACAAAAATTTCTCAAACATAATGTTTAGAAAATCACATGGCAGCGCGACCTAGTTTTCTATATCAAAGGCCAAACAGGCCTAGAACCACGCTAATAGGGATCAGCCAGATCGCTGACTGGTAGTTTCAAACAGCCAAAGCTTGTAAGCGATTTTAAAAATATGGATGCCTCTATACTTATAGGGTCTAACCGTCGTTTCTTGTAGATCGAGCAAGCAATGCTGGCTTCCATTTATCAGACGTACTTCCTTCCAACCATATCTTTAAAATGGGTTTTCTTAAAAAACTCGCCGGCTAGACCTGACATATGGATGGTGGTTGTTGTTTAAAAGAATGACTATTTTAGAAAGTACCAAACTTATAAAGCTTAAATTTGAAGTTTGACGACACTATGTTGTTTAGTATTTGCTCGGCAGCCATCAATAGTGAACGCTTTCATTGAATTTGTAAATATCGCCTCAATCCAACCAACATCGCAGTGGTCGACCAAATGAGATGAGTTCACCAGAAATGTTGAAAAAATTCACAAAACCGTATTGGATGACCGTCGATCGAAAGTGCCTGAACTAGCAGATATGATGGGCATTTCGGAAAGCGTTGTACATCGCATGTACAAAATTGCAAAATTGCCGAGTTTTTACGTCGATTCATAACCATCGATGAAACATGGGTACATCAGTTCACAGCCGAGACGAAGGAACAGTCAAAACAATGCACTCAAAGGGAGGAATCGGCTCCAAAGAAGGCGAAGGCAGTTACATCTGCAGGTCATAGCGTCAGTTATCTGGGATGCGCGTGGGATAATTTTCATTGATTTGGCGTTTGAAAGATGAAATCAAGAAAAAACGGCCGCATTTGGCGAAGAAAGAAATTTTGTGTGATCAAGACAAGCACCAGGTCACTCATCCGTCATCGCGATGGCCAAAATCTATAAGTTAAAGTTCGAATTGTTTCCTCACAAACCCTATTTGACAGATTTAGCCCCTTCGGATAATTTTCTATTTTATAACTTGAAAAAATGGCTCGAGGGTTAAAGATTTGCCAACAGTAAAGAGGTGGACCCTGCGGTTGATGGCTATTTGAAGGAACTCGACAATTCTCACTCTAAATAGGGTATCGACGTTATTGAACATCGCTGGGGAAAGTGTATTGAACTAAAATGAGACTACGTAGAGAGATAAAGATATTTTTCCCAATTTTTTTGTGTTTTCTTTGTTGGATTGGGTACTTCTGGGATTACCCTCGTACTTAACTTTATGTATTCCTATCTCAACTCCCTTTTGGTTGGGTGGATTAAGATATTGGCTTTCACCATCCAAGTAAAATGGTAAGTCCCCGTCATTTAGGAGTATACAGAAGTGGTTTTAGCACGTAGCCATTTTCAATATCGCGCTCTTCTTGTGCTCTATCTATTTCTTCCAGGGAGGCCGACGTTAGTCCCATATTTTTCTTCATAGAACGCACGACTCATTATCATTCTTTTATCGAGAAACACTTCTTTGGTGAAATGATTTGTAGGGGTTTGGTAAGGTAGTCGAGCGAAACCCAGCACATCAGTTCTGGGATTTCTGACGAGCCCTTTCCATTAATAAAACTGATCTTTAAGACTTGATGCAGATTTTATAGGATTTGACGATAGGTTGAGAGATATGTGATCAGCAAAGGTTCTTTCTATTTGTTGCGATTGCAGCCGTTCAACGAAAAAGCTCCTAACAGCATATTCCGTCGTTGTAACGTCTGAGATATTTGTAGACGTACTTTGGCAAGTAGGCAACCGCCTAGAATATTCTAACAATATTCAATGAAGAATGTTTCATGCGCCGATAAGAATCTGATCAATTTGGTTGACGGTTTTATCAGGTGACCACCATGTACCTTTGGGAATATTGAGGTGAGAAACCCAGATGCCATAACTAGCTCAATTAGCCAATTCAAGATTCGTATCGAGTTATTACCCTTTTTTGACATTTAAACTACCATATGTGTAAATTGTCTGTTTTGTCCAGGAGCTTGTTGCAATATTCTTGAGCATCATGGTTCAGGAGACTGTGAGAAATGTGTGCATATCAGGCTGATTCTGGTGAATTTAGAGTTACTGTGATTGCTAAAGTTCACTAACGTAGAAACATAGACTTGTTGCCTAATGCTTCTACTTAGAACAGAGCCACATTCAAATTGATATTATCCATCTTTTGCCGTTTTCCAGTCCATCCTACTTCCCACGTATGGCTTCTACAAACAGTTTATAAAATGTGTAAGCATTCTGCCACTTATAGAATGAATAATTGTTCGGGTGTGCTTGTACGGCGGAAAGAGCCACAAAAGACATATGCCACCGTGTTCGGAAAAGTCACCTCTATTACAATTCATAAAAATGGGTAATCTTTCACTTCGCCGCATTTTCTTATCGTGGACTAAACTTATAACACAGGCGTATGTCTCGGAGTATACATATGAATTTACTGGACCTATGCAGGAGACTTTTCTGACGATTCAACCGTCCAAGAATTTTTTTTCTGTAAATGTGGTTGGAGCAGCTTTTCCAAAGAGTGAAAATGTCCTATGAAAATGCGCAGAGATATCCGAAGTTATGGCTTATAGAGTAGATGCAAGCACTAGATCCATTGTTTTTGGATACAGCACTAATGTATATGTATTCTGCATTACCTAGCGATTTTAGTTGCTATAAGAACAGCCTACTGACCAGATATACATAAAGGGTGTTTTTTTCAAGGTATATAAATTTAATATGAAATAAAATACTTGATTAATGTCTATAATATTAGCTTTATTTAATAGCTAATTTCATGCCATTTGTGCTTAAGTGTGATAACGGGCATATGCGCGTCATGACTTGCTCGAATGAAGCGCAATCGTGAAGGCCAATTCTCGACAACTTTATCGAAATTGGGGCAGCAATAACACGACGAATGTTGACTTCCAAATCGTCCAACGTCTCTGGTTTATCGGCATAGACTAGTGACTTCACATACCTCCAAAGAAAGTAATCACACATTTGTGAGGCCAGTTCACACATCAATTACGCGAAATTATGCGATCAGCAAATGTTTCCCGCAATAGATTGATGATGACACGCGCATTATGGCATGTTGCGCCATCTTGTTAAAACTAAAGCTCTGCCACATCAATGCCATCCAACTGAGGAACAAAAAAGTCGGAAACCATGTTTCTAGCGCTCTCCATTGACGGTAACATTCTGGCCGGCATCGTCGTTAAAGAAATATGGGCCGATGACTCCACCAGCCCATAAAGCACACCAAACAGAAAGTTTTAATGGTTGTAAGGGCGTCTCGACAAAGGCTTCTGGGTTTTCTCCACTCATCAGAGAACAAAATTTTGCGTTGAAAATGAATCATGTTTTCGGCCCATTCACTGAACCTACGACGCGTATAACGGTCACGCAGTTTCAACTCTTGCACACGCTGGATCTTATATGATTTTAAGCCAAGATATTTCCGCAAAATCTTCCACAAAGTGGATGGGCATAGCTCCAATGCATGATGGCGAATCGACTCATTCGGATTCTCCTCAACTCTGAGCTCCACAACGACAATAACTTCTTCTGTTCGCACTGTTTGTCATCTCTGGGGATGCGTATTATCCACTAGAGTGCTTGTGGTGCGAAAACGATTCATCGTGTTTGGAATAATTTGCTCAAATGGGCGATATATCGACCGTAAAATGGATGTAGCGCACGATAAGTTTGGCGAACCGAACCATGGTTCTCAAAATAAGTTTGCTCAATTTGCACGCATTGTTCTGGCGTTAATACATTTATCCTAAAATGGCAAAACGTTCTAACCAGAAATCAACTTTCAACTGTCAAATTCACAACAGTGTTGCCAGTTTAAAAACCAAACTTCTAAAAAAATAACCTTTACATCGTTGTACAGTCGATCGATTGAAATGAAACCGATAGTCATGCGAAGAATCCAAGTTGAAGGTGTAGAAGGTGAAGGTTACCTATATGGTTAATAATACAGGGTTTTCCAATAGGGCTCTTACGAACTTTGACAGTTGATAGCGGTCAGATTAACGAAGCCACATCTGTCAAATTGGCTGTATTTTATTTAGTCTGTTCTGCCAAATCACCATGGACATAGCGTTAACAACATGTGCAAATGATAAAATTGTTTTATCAAAATGGGTGTTCTGTTCGGGCAACGTTTCGCGCGTTTCGCTCATTTTACGGTCGCCATAATCGTCCTACCGGGAGCACGATAAACCAACACCCTTACGTCGACGAAACGCAAGATCTGCAGAAATCGTCGCCGCTGTCTGTGAGAGTGTGCAAGAGAATCCGAGGCAGTCGATTTCGAGTCGCTCACAAGAACTCGGCCTCTTGCAGACCACAAATTGGTGAATTTTTCGTAGTGACTTGGGGCCGCACCCGTACAAAATTCAACTGACCATAGACAATGACGTGTGTTCGCTAAATGGGCTCTGGAGCAGTTTGAAACTGACCCTAATTTTCATCGAAAAATCATCTTCAGCCATAAAGCCCATTTCTGGATGAATGGCTACGTCGACAAACAAAATTGTCGAATTTGAGACGATGCGAATCTACATGAGATCCAAGAGCGTCAAATGCATCCTGAAAAAGTCACTGCTTGGTGTGGATTTTGGGCTGGCGGCGTCATCGGTTCATATTTCTTTGAGAACGACGTTGGCCAGGCCATCACCGTCAACGGAGAGCGCTATAGGTCGATGATTACCAACTTCTTTTGGCCTGAATTGGATGATATGGACACCAACGACATGTGGTTTCAACAGGACGGCGCTACATGCCACACAGCTCACGCTACATTGGAGATTCTGCTCGAGCGATTCGAGGGCATAGTCATCTGACATGGAGGTGATGTGAGCTGGCCACTTAGATCGTTCGATTTGACCCAGTTAGACTTTTTCTTGTGGGGTGTTCTGAAGTCTGAAGCGAATAAGCCACAAACTACAGCAACTCTCAAAGCCAAGATAACTCATACCATCGGTCAAATTCAGCCTGATTTATGCGTCAGAGTCTGGAAAATTGAACATTTCGGATGCGTGCCAGCCAGTGAAGCCGCGGCGGACATTTGAACGATGATATATTCCGTACAAAATGGCATCGATAGGCCTTTCAAACGAATAAAAAATTTCGATGATATCTCACACATACTCTGTTTTATTTAAATTTAAACATAGGAAGCGCTTAATGAAAGACTCTTTAGTAACCCGCCAGGGTAAGATAAGGTGGAAGAGTTCCCTCTTGAAAGCAGTGGTTGGCATGCTTGCGAATGCACGGCAGGTAGTTCGTTGGAGAGGGGGTACTTGTTGCTTATTTGCTGGCCTACAAAAAAAAACCTGCCGAGAAGTGTATATAGGGAAAGATAGAAAGAGGACTTACTCGTAGTTCCATGCATACCAAAGGATATCGCACGTTTTAGATGTGCGTAATAAGGCTATTGCCGAATAGGGTTTAAAACTTGGGTTGAATGAAAATGCTAACGAGATATGTTGACTGTGAGTAGTTTGTAGTAATTATGTCCTCTTTGTATGTGACATGAGGATAAATCTTTCCTATAGACTAGGTCTGATAGAACGAGCTGTCATTTTCAACATGGGATCTCGCAAGATATACTCAAGAGATTCTCCTTCTTCTTCAGCACTAATCATATCGCACATTTCAACAAAAAAAGGAACAGTTAACGCATCATTACCCGAATACGACAATATAAGTATTGTATTTCAAATTGTATAATTCACATGAGATTTCAGATCAGCTTGGTAGGACTACATACGAGTACTATTCACTTAATTTGATAAGTTTAATTGTACATATATCAGATAGAGTAATACGCTAGTTAGTATACATTGTAGGTAATATTCTAGGTACTCGTATATACATAAGTCGAATATAGTTACAAGTCATCATTTTTTTGAAAGCCAAAGAGTGCATTTTTGTAAACCAAATTGCTACTCTCGGTTTTTGATCTGGATGGTAATTGCAGCGTTGAGATTTGTGCACAAATCCCTGCTTTCTGCTTTTATTGAATTGATTGAATAATTGGTTACTTAAAATTTAAATCTATTCTTGGGCCTTAAGATTCAGCAGAATAGGGTCATTTTTACGTTAAACAATTTTATAGGTCTTTCCTATGTTTTAGTTTTGCTAATATTTCATTCCTGGTTTAATTTTAGTTAAGTCAAAGTAAGTAGAAGTAGATAAGTTTAATAATGAATGTAGGATAGTATGTAGGTTTTTAAGGCAAGTTAGGTGAGATTAATTTAGGTTAAGCTTAAACATGACGCATGAATAGATAGGTGATGATGAAAATGTTATACAACTTGAAAAATTAAATTTGTGTAGCTGACAGTGAATCGTAATCAATTGAATCGTAATCATTGATAAAATGAAACAAGATACTTAGCACTATGGACGCACACTATGGATAAGCATGTATGTATGTATTGACTTCATTGGAGTGTTTTTTTTTCAGCTGGACTGGATTCCTCTATTTTCTGATATGCCGTTTGAATATTGAGTAGCATGATGCTTCAGTAACGATGTGTTTAACTCAGTTTAGATATTTGATACTTTGGATGTGATGTGTTAGGTTAGGTACACTAGGTCACTGAAAGTCTGCGGATGCCTTGATAATGTTTGGACTATCTGTTCCTTTATTAAGGGCCACTAGGTAACTGAATCCTGATGTGACACACACATACCCTATGAATATCTTTACCATAGCTATGAGCGGTTGTCTATAGAAATAAAGAAATCTTATTAATTTTGTGATTAATGAAGGTGATTCACATTTTTACCTAATTGAGTTCTTCGCCACAGATATTTATTTTTTTATTTCAAGCACTTTCCATATGTGATACGACAATACATACTTCTAAAAAAAATATGTTTTAGAAAAAGAAAAATTGAGAAGCACTCTCAATCCAATACTCACGATCTTGTTCCGTGGTGATAAGACTTGCACTGAATTTGGGAAGAGAGCAAATACACAGGTCTTGGCTTCAATACTCCATATTCTGTACTAAAATTCTAGCTTGATTGGTATAAATGAAGACTGTGTTTACATGTCAACGCTTTTGCTTATTCTGAGCAACATGTTGCTAGAAGAGTGACGTACTGAGTTCTTACCACAAAGGTAATAGGGTTTTGTCATATGTCGCGTTTTGATATTGTTATCCTCACTCAGTTTCTGCTGTATCTGGCTGGAGAGCACGGAGAGCGGTATCTTTGTCTTTATTGCCATGAAACATTCTGTAGAAGTTCTCCGTATCGACTGCGTAGTAAATATACTATGTTACCTTGACCGACCTTGTTTGAAACTTTTGATCGATTTGAGATTGTGTTTTTCAAATACTGTCTCCGATTTGGAGAAGTTTATTTCGGTACGTGTCTTTATCTCGTCTAACGTCCTCGTCTAGAGCGTCACATGTATGCCATTCCTTTGACTACAAGTATACGCAATGGCTAGCAAGTACAATAGTTCATCAGAGGTGGCTCTACCATTAGTCTTCTTTACTTGAAGCTGAAAATGCAGAATTTTGAGGGAGGTTAAGGAAAAAGGGGTTGGAAATCTCTTGTGATTGTGTGGATGTTTTTGGTTTCTTTATTTGAAGACCATCATGTAATCCCCGTAGATCTTAAAATAATTAACGACATATTATGACGAGATATTTGATCTTAAGCAGGAACTTGGACAGTTGTGTACGCTAATATAGTTGAGAAAAGCATTGGATTTAGTTGTTAATGTGGGCAAACCCAAAGCATATATTTCTTACAAAAAGGAATGCACAGCACCGGTGAATCGGACAGAAAATCACAATTGGAATTTCGTGCACTTCGGCTCAATTACTGGATTTGATAGTTAGTTACATCTCATCAGTAATCTAAGGCCTGGTGGCCTAAGTAGGCAAATGTTATTGCTTATGGTCTTTCCAAGTAAATCTATGGTGAATCTACAAGAGATCATCAAAGTCTTGCTCTATGATTTTAGAAGTTTTGGCGTTAGCGAAAACGGGTAGATCTATCCTTGATTGTTTTGAATGATACATTTTTCGAGAGATTTTCGACCCCGCTTGAGTTGAAGGGCGTTATAGAAGCTAGTCAAAAATGTGAGTACCAGTCGTCTGAAATGGTAAGGGCATGCAGATCGAATTGATATTAACTTTCCACTCTGTAAAGTCTCTTAGTGCCCTTAACCAACTTCGTATCTGCAACTAGAAGCAATTGATTAAAATCTGCTCCATCTGCAGAGGGTTTTTGATTAATGTTCAGCCTGAATGCCCGATTATAGCGTCATACATGTAAATTTTAGTAAATAAGTTACATCTTACGGGCTGTCAAATGAAATTGCTCATTAAAATCTGCCAACATACATAGTTTTGCATGACTTATACGACTGATGCAGTTGATTTAATGATAATAAATTCAAAGTTTATTGTTTCCATTGGTAACTGGTTTTACAGTAACGCCCCAAAGATACACAAAGCCAGGTGTAATATTTCCATCGTTTTAGATTCAATATTTTGATTAAATCTTCTGATTAAGGGCTAATCATATCATAACCAGTTTATATCATATATTTGTGGGAATACTAAAAATAAATTAGTATGCACATACATTTGTATATGTTTTACAAATTAATTCGAATTCCATTCAAAAAATTTACCAGCTCGCTTTGTTACATCATTGTTACTAAAGTTAAATGATTGCAACTGTGTATCATGTGAAAAAGAGGATAATAGTACAAGTTGATTCATATATTTAACATATTCAAGACAAGGCAAGACTGCAACTAATCGATTCCGCGCTGTTCTCAAAAGCTGGATACCTCTCGAACGTCCCTCTGGCGTATTTTGGGAAGAGACTTGATTAAATGTCCGTTTATGACCATATAGATCCAAGTTATCCTTATTGGGCTTAATTAAAGATGAGAGAAGATTCGGATTTTCAGTGAATTTGTTAATTAGTCGCATGTATACGAGAAAATGTACTGTTTGCCGGGGTTTTGATGCCGGAGGCGTCATTGGGCCGAGATGTGCTGGCGAATCGGTAACAGTTAATGGAGACGGCTGTCGATCCATCTTAGCCAGTTTTTTTTATGATAAATTGCAACTGGAAGTCTTGGAGGATATGTGGTTTCAAAAGAACGGTGCCACTTTCTATACAGGGCGTGACACAATCGACTTAGTAAAGACGAGATACGGTGCTCGTCTTCCTCTCATGCGATTTAACATCTTTTTTCCTTGGTGCTTCATTAGATGACTTAGAGACTAGCATTCGACATGATATTGCAGGAATATCGGCCGAGTTACGCTAAAACGTCATGGAAAATTGGTTCTAGCGCATGCACTCATAAAAGCGGTTCACTGGAGAACATACGCATTTTCCAATTTGACAACGAAATGACACGAAATAATTTTTTTTAATTGAATACCGCAAAATTGTCCAATTGGAGATACGCCTTTTAGCACAGTACGACAGTATGAATAGGTTTCTTCGTAGAGCCAATCTCCATATTTTGGCAAAAAATCACTCCTTCTTCCAGAAAACCAATAGCGACTTGATAGTTTTCGACTCGGGGTTGTGTTGTTCGAAGAAATCTACTACCAAGGATAATAGGTAGATACAAGCACTTGGCTTTTTCGGAAAAATGGAGTGCTACATTTCTTAGCACTAGCTAAGTTAGATAAGTCAGTATTTTCTTAATAACAACAACCTTAGTCTAGCCTAATTGGCACTGTATTCTTGCATAAGGTGGCGCAACAATCAGCTGTGGATCTAGGCCTCAGCGAACAAGAGTCTTAAATCCATCTTTGTCACTTCCACCTCAATACTCGCGAAAGCGCCACTCATATCACTCTGTTTTCTTCCGATTATGTTAATATCATCGGCCTATGCGAGTAATTGGACTGACTTCTGAAAGATTGCGCCTCTTCTGTTTGCTCGTGAGTTTTGCACTATTTTTTCAAGAATGATGTTGCAGAAATGGCATGACAGCGCATCGCCTTGTCTAAATTCATTTTTGACATCCAAGATCTCGGTGAGTTCTTTACCGACCTTGATGGAGGAGCATGTATTCTCCATCGCCATCCTGTACAAATGGAAAACTTTGACAGTGATGCCAAAACTAGACATTGCTCTGCATAGCTCGTCTCTATAGATGCTGTTATACGCGGCCTAAAAATCGATGGATAGGTGGCGTGTTTCGATTTGGATCTAATGGGTTGTTTTCTAAGATCTGCCGTAGTGTGAATATTGGGTTTTTTTGCTTTTTTATAATGAGCGCGCGCTTAAGTGGTTTGTGTACCCTTAAAATATTTGTACGCAGCGCGGGCGAAGGAAATTTTGGGAGGAAGAAAGGACAGGTACCGATGTACACTGTTTTTTAAGTGTTTGTAAGTTATGACGACCAGGAAATACAGAGATCGGCAGCGTATTCCATAAGCGAGTTGTACGGCTTAGGATCGAATCACGATATTTTAGATTACGTCCCAAAATGGGCTTGAGGGTATACTGATGAGCATTCATATCGAGACGGGTGTTATGGTTGAAAGTTTGAATGGGCGGAATGCTACTGGCTATTGGCCTGAAGTCACACTGATACCGACCAATCAGCTTATTGACAGCTTCAGGCGATCACACAATATGGCAGATAGGATCTTGTAGGCGATGTTAAGAAGAATGATCCTCTGTAGTTGGCGTAGTTCAGAGGGTATTCCTCTTGAGGATCGGACAAATAATGCTGAGGTTCCATTCATCGGTTTTGCTTTCATCCGCCCATATTTTACAGATGAGTTGGGCATTAGGCAGTCCACTCCAGCAGCTTTGATGGATTTAAGCTAATATATGGCTACCTTCACTGTGCTTATCTCGCTCCTTCTTTTTCCTCCTTCTTGAAAAGACGGTCACCTTCTTCTTCCCTCTTCTGCTCGTAGAGCTCGTGAGTAGCTCTAGTTTTTCTATTCAGCGCCGCTTGGTATGTATCTTTCTTAGCTGCATGTGTTTGCCGGCACTCGTCGAACCAGAGGTTTCATTGTGGTGGCCGAGTGAAACCAAATACATAAAACGCGGCATCTCTGATGGCGATTTGGCAGTGTTGCCACTGGTTTTCGATACTTGATGCTGGCGGCATAGGATCTCTTAAGAGATTAAGGGAGACTTGAAAAGGATCTGGCGATCTTTTGCGATTGTAACCGTCCGACGTCGAACTTCCGAACCGTCGCAAAGTCGATTAGCCTGAATCCGTAATCGGAGGTGCTCTCGTGCAGACTCTCCTTGCCGATAGTATTACCAAAGATGCCCTTAACACTCAAGTGGGTATGAAGACACTTATAATGCCTCAGCATGTGTCAAGTTTTTTGGAAAATGGGATAGAGAGAGAAAGAAAGATGTTTGGGCTCAGTGGTTATTTCGCTCCATGGGTGGCATCCAATATTTAATGGGGAGACTAAATTCTTAGTGGAAGTTGGCTTGGTGTTCATTTCTAGTCAGCTCCTCGTCTTACTTGATTTTCGTTAACTGAAAAAATGAATATGTCTTTCGGGCGAGGCTGGGATTCGAACGCCGAACCTTTCGATGTTGAAGCCAGTCCACTACCACTTGAGCCACGGCCACGACTTTGCGTTAAAGTCGCCGGGTGGAGTTTTAATGTCATATCTCGTAAGGCTTAACCAAGAGTTCGTGGAAGCCATCTTTCAAGTTATCTTTCTCCTCTGTGAGGGCATGAGCGCATATAAAGCAAATGTTGGAAAATTTAGCCGTAATTAGGATTGTTACGAAGCGCTCGTTAGTATGCCGGAAAATCAAGAGTTCCAGCCTAAATCTGCCTCTAACAACGAATCCACATTCAAATTGGCTTTGCCTTTGCCGTCGATAACAATCGCCGTAGTAGGTGTAGCAGTTTCTCATCCTTTTTTGACCCGGGATGGACCCATCGCATTTCTTGGATGGCGGTAAAATCAGCTTTGCAGGAGTCCAGGGCCTTCGTGTCCCATTAAGGGACCTAACATTCCACATGAATACTGTATTCTTAGTGAACCAATTATCGATTACAGCTAGAGCTTGGGGCTTAGATCAAACGTACTCCATTATTGTCTCTGTTCGCTTAAGCGAGAAAGTTGTATCAATCAAATCGCATGCTAGTTATTGTCCATAGCCACGTCAAAAGATGACGTTTATTTACGACAGCCTTAGCTAGTTATGTTTTTACACATCACGTTGTCAAAAACGTCCTTAGCATTGACAAAAATGCCCATAGCAAACTTTTAATTGTCCGATGCGTATACAGCTCTTCCACTAGTTGTGTCTTTCCAAACAAATTTAGGCTATAAAAGTCTTAACTAGGATATTCATTTATGTTAGTAAGGTTAGCTCCAGACCTACAGTGAGTCAGTGAAAATCTTGATCGATTTTCGTTATTAGAGCAGAGCAGAGCAGAGCAGGTATGCCAGAGCTACACCTCGTTTCAGCATAGCTAGATGTATGCCATCGGTACCAAAAGACTTGCAGCTGACTAGGGATGCCATGGTTTATTAAATGATCTAATCCATAATAACAACTGATGACAAATACCAGCTACGGCTGTTAATTTGCAAGCCTAATTAACGTTTCCTAGTAATTGATCTGCCAAAACCTTTATTATGTAGATATAAAAAGTAATCGTGCGGAACCAACATACAAATTCTTCTTAGCTTTTTTCATGGTAACTTGGTAACCCAAAAAATTAATAACAATTTAATCTCTAAAATAATAAGTTTAGGCTTCGTTAAGTCTAAGTCTACCACTTCAATAAAAGAAAACATCGTATGCTTGCTCGTAAGCTCATTCAATCATCTGTGTAGTAGAATTTTATTGTTACTCGTATTTGTTTTGTAATTATTTTCCTACTGACTATTTGACCATTTGAACACTCATTCGGTTGTTTGAATAAATTCGTGTAACCTTGTCTTAAGATGTTTTGATGAATAGTCACCTACTCATACAAGTCATCAGATTTGTTTTGTTATATTATTATTGTACCAATACACCAAGCACAGATAATATTGCTAGTACCTACTGATGAGAAGTAAAATTAATTATCAGAAATAGGGAGGCAATCTTCAAATGTGTTTTTACTCATTAGCAGTTTCAATGTCAATTGAGTAAAATCCGGGCGCAATCGTTTAAAGTAGGTAAACATACGTAACTACCCAACTAATGCCATTAAGGTTAAATTCACAAGAGTAAAATCTCAAATCACGGGGATATCTTATTTAAGATTTCAATTAGGACCAACACAAAAAAAAAGCGCAATTACACTAAATGACAAGATTGTGAATCGTAATGAAAACTAGTTATAACAATTGCGGTTTTTATCTTAATTGGTGTGGAGTTTTTTTTTCGGTGTGGAAGTCGTTGTTAAAACCAATTGTAATTAGTTAGAGTTAGTGTGAAAAAAATTATACAAACTGACGACGGTGATACCCATAGTTTATTTCAGCACGATTTTGCACAAGCAATTAACCTTAAGATGTAATAGTTCCTAAAAGGTTCTAGCCTTCGTAGCAGATATGAATAACGAGGCTGTTGATACTTTGACACTTTGAATCTAAGCAGTAATAGACATGCGAAAAACTTTCAACAATGATCAACGGTCGTTAGTTAATTTGTTTAAAGTTCAATGAATACTTTGATTACTGTGATTGCCTTGGTGACTTACATTTTGTTTTTGCTCTCGCTAACCTGGAAATCTTGCTTCCTGTTCAGCTGTCCCGTGCCAAGTTTTCTAAGGGACAATGGCTTCCACTGCATAACATCTTTTTTCGTGCATTCATGTGACTTATCCAATGTCACTTTCTTCGCCTTATTTTAATGTCAATCGGTTTTTGGCAGCTCTCATTAAAAGCAGGTTCTTCGAAAAGATGATGCGTAGATGTCTATTTACAAATATTTGGACGTTATGAATGACATTGACAGTCTACTGTCCCCAAATAACAGGTAGTTGGAAGAGTCCGAAAGTAGAGTAGTCCTAGCTTTATGTTTAACCCAATAACATTGATCTTCTAGATTTTGGAGAACAAATTCCAGAGAAATATTTGGTTCCCAAATTTGTCCATATTGTAGTGCTTCGTTGGGGTGCTGGAATGCTTCCTAAATAAAGGAAGCAATTCATTTTCTAGATCTCCTGACCAGAAATATTTGATTGAGAATTTTTTCGCTAGACTAAAAAATAAATAAGCTTGGGCGTATTAATTCGCAGCCCACTCTGCTTGCCTCTAACCTGTGGTCCATTTTATGCAAGTCCATAATTACTCTGTCAGAATATTCTCACGGGTAATTTATTTAGACTTGTTTTATTTTAATAGCCTTTTTTTACAGATCACGCGTAACTGGCCTTATGGCGTCGTGTTATTCTTATTCAGTATTGTTTGACAAATCATCATGGAAAGGCTCACACCACAACAACGTCTCCAAATTATTCAGCTGTATTATGAAAATCAGCGTTCTGTGAAAAATCGTGCGCTTCGAGCAACATATGGTGTGCATCATCGACCTTCCGAGTCCGTTATTGCCTTTACCATCCGCAAATTCGAGTCTCAGTGTACGTTATTGGATAATACGCGATCAAATAGACCACATCTAGGCCGTAGTGAGGAGAACATTGCGGCTGTGGCGACGAGTGTGGCTGAAGACCGTGAGTTTATGGGCTTATCGTATTCGACAACTTGGCGAATTTTAAAAGAGGATCTTCGTTTAAAGGCTTACAATTTCCAACTCGTTCAAGAATTGAAGCCGTACAGACTTGAATTTACGCTTAAATTTCAGTCAATGGGCTCTGTGACAGTTCAATGAAGATACGCGGTTTTCGCATCGAATTTTGTTCAGTGATGGGGCCCATTTCTGGCTCATGTAAATAAACAAAATTGCAGCATTTGTGCAGACGAACATCCTGAAGAGTATGTCGAACTACCGCTACATCCACAAAAATGCACTGTTGTAGTTTATGGGTAGGTGGAATCATCGATCCGTATTTCTTTAAAAATAAGGTCGGAAGGAATATATAATAGTCAATGGCGAGCGCTACCGCACCATGCCATTTTTGCTGCCAGAAATTAAAGCCCGTGATGTCGGCAACATTTGGTTCCAACAAGGCGGGGTAACGGCACACGCAGCGCGCGAAAGAATGACTTTATTGATAAACAACTTTGGCGGACAGCTAATTTCGCGTTTCGGACCTGTAAACTGGCAACCTAGATTGTGTGATACCACATCATCAGACTTTTTTCTTTGGGGTTATGTAAAGTCAAAAGTCTTCGCCGATAACCTAGCTACGATCCAGGATTTGGGAGCCACCATTATTCGCGTAATTTAGAAAATATCGGTCGCAACGTTATAAGCAGTGATCCAAAATTGGACCTTCAGAATGGACCATGTACGGCGTAGTCACGGGCAACATTTACACGAAATTACGAGTATATTTAAAAAGAAAATGGCAGACACTGTTCTTTCGGGCCACAATAATTTTTTTACCTTTAAAATTCACTTTATGTGTTTTATTTAAAATTAAAAAAAAAGAATGAATCACCCTTTATATGCTTTAATTTTGATGTCATGTCTGTGTTGCGCATCGCCTTTCTCTCGTCGGACTTGCCAGTAACATTTATTAGCAATAAAATTAGCAAAAATGCTATCTACTGCACACCTCTCTCTGAAATTTTATTTCTGCCTAGGTTGCGATATTTTGCACTCTTATAAGAAGTCTTGAGGACTGCTATGAATTTCTTGAAGGTACATTTCTTGCGCAACACATCAGAGTAAAAAATTCTTATCAACCATATTGAATATGTATCGATTTGAGCTACTACTCGTATTAAGTCCAGAATGTCAATTTTCTAACGAATGAACTTAGAAATGGAAGAATCTAGCATTTTGGGAACCGTCTTCCATCTGGGAGGTTTCAGAATTTTATTGTTGTCTTCGCTCCATAGCCAGAGGTTGTCATTAATGATTCTGTCTGTATCTAAGCCAGCGGAATCAAACTGGCAGCAATTTTGATCCGCAACCCAATCGAGTCTTTTTCTGTTTACAGTATTTTTTGCTTTTTAACGAAACATCGCTTGCTGGAAGATATTGCTTCTGTGAGGCCATTCACAGAATTTTTTTTTTTTTTAAACAGAACATTAGGTCTTGTTTTCGTGGCTAAGTATTCATTTTTTATTTTTGTTTTGTGGGTAGGTGAGAAATCTTCATAGATACTATAAGCCCGGTGCTTATAGTAGTGTGAGATTTTTGCTCACTAAAAAACATCTTCCTTATACAGACTACGACTGAGTTTACACTCAACAAGCAGTTCTAAGATATTTTGTAGGCGATTTTCCATTCAAAATTCCCACGTACTTTAAAAATTAAGCGCTGCTTATCACCGCGCTAGATCGAGAGGCTTAGTCCTTTTCAGGTGGCGCAATAAATTTGTCTCGTCAAGGATCTGTTGATTCTGTTCAACAGAATGTCCTTCTAGTCGATTTTTCTGTTTTCGCGCAAACATTTTAACTTCGTTCTGAACGTTTTCGACTCCAAGGTCTCTGTCGATATCATTGTTTCTAATGTACCATAGTGCATTAACAAACCCTCAAAGAACTTTGTTTTGGAATGTCTGTAAGACGTTAACGTTATTAATTTTGGTACACCCCCAAAGCTGTATACTATATGTCCAGACCGGTTATTGTTTTCTATGTGTTTTCTAAACTGAGCTTGGAATACTTTCCAAGAAGCCAGTATATGTCTCTATACTTAATTTCAAGCTCTTCACGTTTTTTCTTAACGTGTGCTTTCCATTTAAGTTTAGCGTCGAGTGTCATACCAAGATATTTGGACTAGTTCGTGAAACGAATTTGTACTGCGTTGATAAACACAGGTAGATTGTCAGTTTTCTTGAAAGTGAAGCTCATATGGACAGACTTATTTTCATTAAGTGCGATTCACCAAGTCTTTGTCCAATTGTTAATCCGTTTATGGGCACGTTACAACATAGCAGTTGCTTCTTCGGCGGTTTTAGCTGTTGCCAAAATAGCAGTGTCATCAAATGTGGCTAGCTCAGTATCGTCCGTTAACGGCATGTCGCGGGTAAAAATCAAATTAGCAGAGGGCCAAGTACACTTCCTTGCGGCACCCAAGCCTTTATGGTCTTAAAATTTTAATATTCGTTTCCGTGCCAAACACAGAAGAGTCGGTCATCTAGGTATGAACTTAAAATATGAGACAATTGCTCGGGTAGGACTTGTCGAAGTTTATATTTCAGGCCCTCGTGCCATACCTTATCAAAAGCTTGCGAATCGACAAGGAATGCCCTTGAACACACTAGCTTACACTCGATTGTTCGTTCAATTACATCGGCTATTCAATGCACTTGCTCAACAGTAGAGTGTTGGCTTCTAAAGCCAAATTGATGATCGGGCAAGAGGCGATTTGTGTCAATAATCGGTTTAAGAGGATTAATTAAGATTCGCTCGAAGACCTTCGGTATAATCGGGAGGAGCGATATTGGTCTGTATTGCTTGACTTCAGTTAGCGGTTTACCGGATTAGGGAACCATAACAACTTCGGCAACTTTTCACTGATGCGATACATGCTCAATCTTATGGTGGCATTTATAAGCCACCTTGTCGGTAGCACTTTAAGTATCTCTTTTGTAATTAAGCCTAAGTGTTCATTTGAGATATTTTATTTTATTTTTTGTTTTTAAATTTTCTGACTCGCCAGGTGCTTTGACCTAAAAGATCTTCTTTACCAGTTAGTTAGAACTGTATTTAGGCTAATAGATTTCCTACTTTCCGAATGAATTTCATAACACTACTAGCTGAGGAATTCATTATTTCGTTGGAGCCGAATTATTCCCTAAAGAAAATCTTCCGTGTAACTCCGTTGAGGGCTGGACATTCACATAAGATGTGTTCAGCTGTTTCGTTTTCTTCAAGCCAAAATCGGCACTCCGGAGTGCCGACTAGATTCATTTTGTTGCGGTGATGTCTTTCCGACTTAGATTTGGTCATTTATTGACATTTTTGTTGAAGAGCAGGTTGGCTTGCTTGGCCTGTCTTAGACCTGAGCTATTCTCTCAATATGAATGCATCTTGACTGCTGCCAGCTATTAATAGCTAAATTAATTTTTGATTTAGGAGAGCAGTAGATTCAGGTCCATTAAAGGGAGTTTTTGAGCACTTTCTAGCCAGTCCGTTAGCCTTTTCATTTCCATCAATGTCCCCATGGTCAGGAACCCACCACAGTTTGGTTTGTTCCTAGAGCTTAGTTTTTGGAGGGCTCTGAAGTAGTACATGATGTAGTTTAAAAGTGCTACCCCCGTCTTAGATGGAGTTTTTTTATGACATTAACGCAGCCCAGAAATTGTGAGGAGGTGTTTCTTCCCACAGATAGCTCTTTTTTTGTGAATTTTTTTTTTTAAGTGATGTTCATCCAAACTTACAAGTATCTCCCTAAGCGGGAGAATTTAATGTCTTAGGTATTGTGTTATATTTTATATATTTATTATAAAATTCAGTCTACAAGTAAGATATAAGCTTATATTACATTACAAAGTTTTATAGATAAATAATATATAAATAAAATATCCTAGATGAAAGTTAAATTAAAAAGGAAAACGGATAAAGCCAAGAGATAGAGAAAAGTTGGAAAGGAAAAGGAGGTCGATTTGAGTATAGATGAGAGTACATAGGTATAACATATTCTATTAGTACGAAGGTTGTCTGAAAAGTTTCCGAACAATGATACAAGACATTTATTCTCAAATTTTTTTTTATTTTTCTACATAGTCTCCTTGTAACTCTACACTCCTCTCCCAGCGATGCTTCCATCTTTCTAACCCGTCCAAATAGTACTTGGCGTTTTTCTCTGCAAAATAATTGTTCACGAAGGTGATTGTCTCCTTATTTGACGAAAATCTCTGTCCTCCGAGCGCAGTTTTTAGATGAGGGAACAAAAAGAAGTCGCTTGGGGCTAGATCTGGTGAATAAGGCGGATGGTCAAGCAATTCAAACTGTAATTCATGCATTTTCACCATGGCAACCGCTGAGGTATGAGACGGCGCGTTATCTTGGTCAAATGTGGCCGTTTTTCCGCAATTTCTGCCTTCAGCTTGGCAAGTGATGATGCGTAGTATGCTCCTATAATGGTTTTTTCTTTTTGAAGATAACCGATTAAGATAATTCCTTTACTATCCCAAAAAACATTCGCCATCACTTTCCCAGCTGAAAAAACAGTTTTTGCTTTTTTTGGAGCCGGCTCGCCCTTTGCAGTCCACTGTTTTGACTGAATTTTTGTTTCGGGCGTATAATGGTGTTTCAACTAGAGTAATTAATCGGCGCCAAGACTCGTATTTATTGCGCCTAAACTGCGCCAACAGAGCGTTGGAAATGTTCATTCGAACATAAGTAACAAACACGTTCTTTGGAGATTTTCATAACCTCTACTATCTCTCTAACTTTAATTCGGCGGTCGTCTAACACCATTTGGTGAACTTTAGCAAAGTTATCGTCAGTGGTTGCAGTTCTTTGGCGTCCCGAACGTTCATAATCTCCCAAGCTCTTACGGCCACGTTTAAATTCAGCTGCCCAAAATTTCACTGTAGTAAATGATGGTGCAGAGTCCCCATATACAGAGTCCAAAGGCGTATTGCCTTTCAAAAACAAGAATTGAATAACAGCTCGATGCTCAATTTTTTTCATTTTCACAAAAAAACACTCATACTCACCACGACTCACGGTCACTTAAAAACTGCGCGTCCAAAATGACTGAAACTTCGGTAAGTAACTGTCAAAAGATGCACAACTAGCATTCACTAGCTTTTATTGACGAGCGTCGCTAAACTTTTCAGACAACCCTCGTAAATCTGTGCATAGCATTTGAAAGCTTCTCTAGTGAAAGAAATTGTGTTATTTGTCCTTTTAATATGTAAGGATAGCTCATTCCAAAGATGAATCGCATGGATATACAAATTTCGGCTTGTAATTAAATACTTCTCTTTTTGACATTTTGATCTGTCAAAGGACCTCTGAGAAGAAACGTTAGTTGAAATAGATAATAAATACAAAATTGTTGCACTAAGGAACTTTACTCACGGATCAATTGTAAAACTCGTGTAAGTCCTAGCAATTACGACGCATATTTCCAATTTTCTAAATTCACCAACAGCATAACCTCACTAAATGAACAAAAGGGGGCTCCAAGGAACTAGAACAGCTAAATAGTGGAAAAAATGCGTCTTAGGGAACCCCAAAGCCATACACCAATGGAAAATAAAACTGACATCACAATTGAACAGCTGAAAGCAATTTTAGATGAGAAGTATAGGGAACTAATTAAGGTCCGGTTTTCAGTTAGTCTATTCAGAGCTGGCAGGGTTAAAGGAAAAGCAAAACTAGATTTCTGCAAAGTCGATCATCTAGAACTAGAATATCGAAATAAATCATTAAAAGCGCAATTAGATAAACTCATGCAGAAAAGTGTGGAAGCAAACGCCATGAGTGACCAACATAGACCAAATTGAAAAGGCGAAGTCTGTATGTGTAGGGCTTGAAACAACAACATCGAGTCAGCTTATAGAATTATAGGCCGAGACCTTCCCACTGGTACCTAATAGTTAATATGAAATCCTGAAGCTCCGCCACGGACGTGCTAAAGAACGCAAAGAAATTAAAATGCACAAAAATTAGCATCCACAAAGGCATTTAGCGTAACGTACGACAGAGAAAGGCCAAGTTACTTCTTCTAATGAAATTTCTTCGCGTGAAAAGACCGGACATGAAAATTGTTCTGAACGACGACAAACTGTACGTTGCAGGTAAGCTATTCACGTGAGACTTATCAAAAGAGCTAAAATGTGGCATCGGGGATGGAAGAAATATTTGGAGAAATTCCCGTGCATTTAAAAAACTTCATTAGTAATTTTCAGAAACAAAACATAAATAATTTGTACGAACTGTTAATGTCATCTGAATGTGTCAACCCCTGAAATCAGAAGCGCGCTAAAGGTGCAATCACAAGGAAAGTTGTAAGCGATTCGAAGGAACACAAAATTGAGGTGACCACGTCTATCAGATCAACGTTGAATCAAAAACAATAAAAACGTTAAGTTATAACATAGCTGGCTTAAAAAACCAATTAACATTTATGAATTTTTTATAATTATATTAATAAATTTGATATATGTACATATGTATTTGTAGTATTAGAAACATATATAAAAGATTATGAAGAAGATATTGTAGATATTAGATATTTTTTAAGAACTACGAACTGAATTGCGAACCTGTTTGGAAGAGCAAGTGGAGAAGAACGTTTAGGGTATCGTAAGCAACTGGAAAATGCAGACGTCGAATTCAAGAGTATAGAAGAAGCGCAGGTTTTTAAAATGAAAATGGATGGTGCCGCTTTCCACATCGTGCCGATATATCTCAACGGTAGCCAATGTATGCGGAATTTAAGCAGGATTAGTGTTCCAGTGAATAATGTAAGATCAGGAGATCTAATGCTAATTGGGGATTTTAATGGAGGAATAAGTTTGTCTCAAAATAACTTCGCAAGTGGTTACTCAGAATCTATGTATATATCCAAATCCTAAGTCAAAGGACGAAATCGAAGACATAAAAGGTGCTAAAATCTTAGAACAGTGCTTTGGTGAAGGAAACTATAGAGGGCACAGCATGCTCGGTAATAGACTACTGCCTTATATTTGGAAATATCGCACCATATGCCTTTAGAGGTCCCCTTTAAAGTTTCCGCCACCCTCAATGCAGCAAGTACATCCCAACTAAAATTTCTGCCGAAGTTGGCATGGAAAGACAGTTTTCGGAATCATAAGAAGCAAACCTTAATAGAGAGCTCGTTAAATTGGAATTAATATTTCACGGGATATCGATATCCTACCAAAAAAGCCGCCTCTCAAAAAACGCCAGAAGGTTACAAGAGGAAAATTAGAAAACAAGAATGGTTTGGGAATGAATACATGCTAGCTTGAGTGCATTTCTCTAGCTACTAAGAAAAAGCGGTAGTAGCACGTTTAAAATCCTTTACGCGGCTTCAAATAAACATTTTAAAGTTCTTTGCAATTCGAAAAAGGATAGAATTTGAGCAACAAAATATCGCTCTAATAAATGTATCAAGATCTTCCGCCGAATTTTGGAAAGCCCTCAAAATTATTAATAGAAAATCAAATGTCATACCTGAAGCTATGACAACTACAAACAGAACCGTTAAAAGACCATTTCGCAACACTTTTCAACGCAGAGCTGAAATCGCCTCCCTTTATATATGCACACCCCATGAATGTCTACGAATTCGTTGATGCACCGATTACAGAAGCCGAAGTGAAAGTTGTCATCGACAACCCCAAAAAGAACAAAGCTTCAGGAAATGATCGTATCCCATTTGAATACTATAACAACTACACATTGGAGTTCCTATCTGCTTTTATAAGATAATTTAATCGAATATTTGAAACTGCAGTAGCGGTAGAATGTTCCCAGAAGGCGATAATATTTCTATAGCATAAGAGGGGTATTTTTACGGGTATTTCGTTTCTGAATATACCCACCAAGCTGGTTGCAGGAGTAATCTACAATCAAATAACAAGAATATGCTCGGATTTTAAGCTGGTTTTAGAAGAAGTTATTCGACTATTGATCAAATATTCTCACTTTTTAACGTTGCAGAGTTGTATAAGAAGGAACACAAGAAACCACATGCCTTCTTTGCAGATTTTCAAGCGCCTTTTGACTGTGTATCGCGAGAAGTAGTTTTCTACAAGCTCCACGGTTATGGAATGTCATACAAAGTCATTAGAGTTATTCAGATCTATGTATAAAAAAAATGTGGCATGTATGTGAGATGACAACTACATATCGGAAGGAATAGCACATTGCTATTCATATTATACATAAACGACTTAACAAACCATGTTAAGGGGGAATAGAGCTGAGCCAAACCAAAATTCAAGCTCTAATGTTATCAGACGATATTGTCTTCCTAGCAGATTCAGGGCATAATATGCAGGCTCGAGAGCTACTGCAAAATCTGGAACCTGACTGTAAACTTATCGAAGTCAAAGATAACGATATTCAGTAATGGCGGTGGCAGCTAGGCTGCCAGAAAAGTGGAAGCTTCTAGGTGAACACATCGAAATTGTGCCACAGTATAAGTATCTTGGAGTTTTGTTAACATCTAAATTAAATGTGAAAAAGCATCTACAAATGAAGCTGGATGAACCTAAGCGGCCGATATGTGCAGATATCAATAATAAATGTACCACCAAAAAGTTCCCGGAATTTATTCAGAAAATTAGAAATACAAGTTTATTCATATAAATCTATATTGTCCCCTTCAAAGTAATCCCCATCGACTACAACACGCTTATGCTAGCGCTTGATCCAATCCTTGAAACATATTTTATATTCGATTTTCGGTATGTCCATCATTGATTCCTGCGATTTTTCCATTATTTCCTCTCGGCTGCTGAAACACGTTCCCCGTTGTGGGTTTTCAACTGAACAAAAAAGGGTCACAGGGAGCAAAATCAGGTGAATTCGGTGGCTGTTGGATGGTATTTGTTGCATTTTTCGTCAAAAAATTACGAATAATGATGGCACTGTGCGACGGTGCGTTATCACGGTGCAAAATCCACGAGTTGTCTGCCTACAATTCTGGTCTCTTTCGGCGAATTGCTTCACACAAACGTCTCAAATAATAATTCTTGTTTACTGTCTGGCCTTCTGGCAAAAATTCATGATGGACTACACCGTTGTAATCCATGAAAATCGTGAGCATTGCCTTCTTTTTTGACTGAAAACGACGTGGTTTTTTTGATCTCGGCTCATTTGGTGAACGCCATTCACTTGCCTGATGTCTGGATTGCGTGTCGTACTCATAAACCCACGTCTCGTGTCCAGTAATGATCCTTTTGATGGATGAATTTCTGCATGAAATTGAGGTCTTTTGGCACCAACTTTGCAGCTACACGACGCAAACCCAAATCATTAACCAAAATGTCTTGGACAGATCCATAGGCAATGTTCAAGTCCTCCGCTTTCTCTCTGATGGTTAATTTGCTGTTATTGACCAACATTTCTTTTACTTCATCCATGCTTTCGTCGGTTTTCGATGTCGATGATCTGCCACTGCGTTCATCATCTTCGATTGACTCACGACCACTGATAAACAACCGTTTTCTTTAGAGAATCGTTGCCGAAACACTTTTCCAACATTTCCAACGTTCGCGCACCATTAAACCCGTTTTTTACGCAAAATTTAATACAAGTTCGTTGTTGCAAATTTAAGTCCATTTCTAAAATTGTAAAAAATCGCCAATACACACAGAGATAGATGTACTCTTGGCTACGTAACTTTTGCAAATGTCAAGCTCTGATGCTAAGATTTAGAGGGAATGTCAACAACAGATTAACCAACTTAACAAAAAAAAATAAAAATAGAACTCAAATTGGAACAATGGGGGCGCCACACGGTGGTTATTCCGGCAATAACTTTTTGATCAAGGTGGTATATCGCTTATCTTGAAACTAAATATAAAATATCCGTTTTTAGGCTACGCAAGTATGGAAATCGTGGAAAATTTTCTACTTCATAAAACGAGTTTTTAAACTTCCGAGCAATACACGCAGCTACGCATGAAGACACGAGTTGCGCCTCTGTTCCTGGATAGTTTCAAACTCCACCTTGATTATGTGGTGAGAGTCATGACAATGATTCAAAAAATGATACCCAAGATAGTGGCTTCGCAAATTACAATCCATGGTGATAAATGTGTACAACAATGGAATAACTTAGCATCGGATTGCGATTTTAGACTGTAGTTACACCAAATGAAACAAAAATTCAACATCTTGCTTCTTAAAACTGGTCAAAGTCTGTACCAAAAATTTACAAATGAAGCCCAGTCACTGCAATTCCGACTATATCACAGAAAAATGAACCATAATTTGGACAATAAAACGTATTTTTGGCTAGAAACTTAACGCATATGTTAAGCACCATCTTCAAAATTAGAGGAGAACTAACTAATTTGAACTGTCGCGGAGCTGAACCCAGAATTGTTAATTCTACGTAGCCTTTGTAACCTCATGTGCTCCACTTCGTCGCGATATGTCCCATTCTAAAGGAATTCCTGCCTAAATTGCCTTGGATAGCAGATACTTGAACCAGAGGAGGCGTTAAGCATACTAAACGGATACCGAGGCTGGAATATATTGTAATTGCACTGCACTACACAAATCGCATTATCGAAGGAAACTTCCAAAGAATGAAAGCGAAATTTCATTTTAGTTAATTAAAAAGAAGAACTATAATTTTAGTATCTGGTTGACGGCCTTCAGGGAAACCATAAAGACTAAAAAATTAAGATAATTTACGAAATAAATATTCACTTACTACTACTACTATTACTACTAAATGCTTGTATCTAGGTGGAGTTAGTTCCATTGTTCTTGACTTAGTCACGAATAGAATAATCCGGTTCCTTTGTTATTATAATATAACAAGTTTGAAGTAGTTGAATGGTTATGTAGATGATTAGATCTATTAGTAAACAGCTTGTTATAGTTTTGGTAAATTCAGAAATGTGATCAGAACTGCTTATATTAAAAATATATCTCGCAGAACTATTGTATGCCACGATGAGTAATTCATAAATCCATATTAAAATAGTAGTAAATTGAAAGCTTAAGCTAAACAGAGGATATCTTGTCGTTGGGTTTAGACCCCATAGAGCACGATCAACTTTCAACACAACGTTGTTTATGTGAATATTCTAATTCTAGTAATTACTGAAGTATGTCCCAAGGTTCTTTATGTTATGAACGTATTCAGCAGTTGTATCATTAAGAATTGTCGGACGGATCATTCACTTTTTCTGCTTCTGTTAACGATCATAGCTTTAGTTTTTGCTGGATTGAGACTAAGTCAACTATTTAAGGACCAGGTGTGAATTTATTCCTGTGTTCGACTAATATTATTAACCCTTGGTTTTTAAGTGATTTTCGGAACAACGAATATATTTTGACATCATCAACATACTCGTATATATGATGTTCGCAGGTCGTAAAACATTTAGGTATGTCATTGATGAAA
Organism: Volucella zonaria; assembly: GCA_963966105.1. Taxonomy (NCBI): domain Eukaryota; kingdom Metazoa; phylum Arthropoda; class Insecta; order Diptera; family Syrphidae; genus Volucella; species Volucella zonaria. Next base: position 124,625,228 of record OZ014531.1, read on the forward strand.
CATAAGAATGGTAAAGGACCCTGTACAGGACCTTATGGGAAGAACATTTATTACCGACAAATTATTTACTAAATATGAAGGCATTAAATTGTAGAGGGAGGTTTCCGAGAAAAATTACCTCTCCAACTTTTTTAGTATGATAACAATGAATGATTAACACTATCAAGCACCTTAGAAAAGTCGAGAAACACTATGAGACCCAACATATCGCTCTCTAAGCCGGCAGATAAATCTTCGCATACTTTGAGTACGGCTGTAGTACAGTTATATTTGGCGCGAAAACCATACTGAAATTTTGTGATAAGATTTCTTATATTTAAAAATAATTTAATGTGACTACTAATAATAATTTCCAATACTTTGCTTAATAAAGGAAAAATTGCTATTGGGCAGCATTCGGTATTAAAGCGTGACCAAATGAGAACGATAGGAAGAAAAATTAAAAATTTTGAAGCAACGTCTATGCCATTATGTGTGGAGTAGCACATTATTCAAGTGGCCGCCTCGGCTTCGCTTGCAGTGATTCAAGCGGTCGGTCTAATTCTTTATGGCTCGCTCCAATATGTGTGGCCGGATAGCGTGTTGAATGTAGGCCTCGAGCTCGTCCAAAGTGGTTGGCTTGTTAGCATAGACTGAGAACTTGACGTAGCCCCAGAGAAAATAATCTAGTGGTGTCAAATCGCATGGTCGCCACGGCCAATTGGTGAACGCTTGCTGTGAGATGACCCTGCCGCTAAAATTTATCCTTCACAACTTCAAGCGTTGCGTCGCTTGTATTGCATGTAGCGACCATCTTGTTGGAAGCACAGCTCGGATATATCGATGGTGTCGAGCCCTGATCACAGAAAGTCATTTAAGATCACTCTATACCTGAGACCATTGACGGTAACGGTGTCTCCTTCCTCATTTCGAAAGAAATAAGGTCCGATGATGCTACCATACAATAAACCGCACCAAACCGTCTATCTTTGTGGATGCATTAATGCTGGGTCGAACGCTTGTGGATTGTGTTTGCTCGAATAACGACAATTTTGCTTGTTGACATGCCCGCTGAGCCAAAAATGAGCCTCGTCCGAGAATATGAGTTTTTGGCCAAAATCCGGATCTCCAGCGAAGATTTCCAGCGGAAAATTAGCGAACTCATGGCGTTGTCTAATGATCGTCGGGCTACAATTCTTGCGTCAGCACAATCTTATATGAATGCAGTCCCAAATCTAACCGCAAAATAAGCCGGGCTAACTCTCTGGCGGCGCTCAATTTAGCTGATCGGCGCCGAAGCGACATTTCTGGGTCTTCTTCGATACAGGCCGCTACGGCGGCTATGTTTTCTTCATTTCGGACTAATCTCTGTCTGGTAGGCGGCTTAAGATTTAAAATAGTGTACATTCACATTCAAACTTTTCCACGGTGCCATGAATTGCGTGCATATTGAAGTCATGATGACGACCGACCTCACGACGAAATTCACGTTGCGTATTTACAACTGAGCTGGAATTTCGATAATATTTCTCAATATTTTTTTTAGTGTAAAACGATCCATGATGAAATGGCAAATCTTACTGAATATTTTGGATGTCATTGGTAGCTTTGCTATCTGGTCACGCGTTATTAGATGTTCATAGTTTTATCAGTGTAAGAATTTTAGCTATATGGTATTCCACCTGTCGGGAAAAACTGGCGTAGTTATTGTCAAGTTAAATATTTATGTAGGTTATGTGACGTAGTAAGATAGGTAGAAGAATTTTAATAAAAACTGGGAAGACATCACGCGAGCCAACAGCTTTCGATTTGATGTTTAAAATTATTTGACCAACACTTAACTCATCACCAACTTCTTGGCGGTGGGCAGGAATGGTTGTAGGAATGATCTGAAAATTAATTGCGTTGGAGTTGCTTTAAATAAACTTTGTAATAAGCTCATCTCTGCTGAGAAACGTGATTGCCTCTACTCTAGAAGCTCCATTACTTAAAGATCACTATTGACTCAAATACAAATCTCACCTTCCTTCCAGTATGCAGCACCGTTCTTTTTCACTGATTACCGGGATTCGCCGTTTTCTCTACATGAAGTGAAAAATGTCATTAAAAATGCAAAAACTAGAAAAGCGCCAGGCGATGATGGTATATCTTTGGAACATTTTAAAAACTATACGAATCTTTGATGACGCAGATGTTCCGGAAAGTTTCAAAAGAGCAATCTGCCGACTGAAGCAAAAAGAGATTACGATAATCCGTCGAACTACAGAGGTATACCCTTTTTAATACTTCGGCTAAACTGCTTGGTGCATTAATTTACAACAGGCTAATACAATTGGCCAGAGACAATAAACAATTATTATGAAATCAATGAATTTTATTGGTTAATAAATTTCGATCTATGAGTGGAACACAACATCGTTCATATGACCATCACGGCTTCTGTTGCAAGCGACCATACCAAGGTCAAAATTATCAATGATTTTTTGAAGAATAAGTGGGTCAATGGCCAATTTCTGTTTGGATGTTATGTTTGAGATCCTAAATTGTCGCTGTGTTATGAGGAAGTCCAAAGGTGTCGAATCTCATGACCTGGGAGGCCAATTGACTTCTTCTCTAACCGATATAATGCGATCTTCAAATTTCGTATGCAATAAATGGAGGGGGGGGGAGGACCATCCTGTTGAAACCAAAGATCATCCAGACGCGATTCTTTAAATTTTGAAAAAATATACGCTGGTCAACATGTAACGGTAACGTTCTCCATTCATTGTAACTATCTCTACAGCCTAATCTTCGAAAATCCGCACCATACAGTGACCTTTTTGGAATGCATTGGTTTTTCGTGAGTCCTGTATGGGTTTTTCGGTCCCCAGAAACGACAATTTTGTGTATTTACGTACTCATCTATCCAAAAATAGGCTTCATCGGAAAAGATCAAATTCAATGACAAATTGTCCTGGTGATCCACCATCCAGTTAATAAATCGACGACGTCGTAGACGGTCCAAAGGCTTCAATTGTTGTGCAATTTGGATTTTATAGGCGTGCAAATGAAGAGTAACTTTTAAATTAGGAACAATTGTTGACTTCGGTGACGAATTGAGGTGCCTGGCTGGTTTTGAACACTTTCGCTCACAGTGGTGATGTTTTGGCGTGTACGTGTTGGCATCTACACCATCTGTTGGCTCACTATTTAGCTGAGTCTTATAAAAAGAACCACAAGGAGTTATATGCCTTTTCTGTGAACTTCCGAGCAGCATTCGATTCCATTGTCTGTAAAGCGCTTTTCTATAAATTGTATAGGATAGGAGTATCTAGTAAAATTATTAACATACTGAGTGCAATGTATCATAAAAACGTGGCATATGTTTTTGATGGGCAAATGTCTCGTGTCTCTCTTTGTTTTATTGCTCTTTCCACCATCATTACTCCATAGAAATCGCCAGTAGCATACCGCTCCTTCAAACCTTCAACCATAGCACCCATCTCGCTATGAATGCTCAAGAGTATTCCCTCAAGCCCACTTTCGGACATACTCTGAAATATCTTCATTCGTTCTAAAGCCGAACAACTCGCTTGTGGAATGCCCTGCCGAGCTCTCTATTTCCTAGTCATTATAACATTCGGACGTTTAAAACAAATGTACATCGGTACCTATCTTTCTTTCCACCTTAATTTTCCTTCGCCCGCGCTATGTCAAAACATTTTAAAGGTACCTTAACCCCTTGAGCGCGAAAATGTGGAGATTTTGTACCCACTGGTAGTAAAGCAAGGATGCGTCCTAAGTGCACTACTATTCATTTTATTCATCAACGACATTACAGATGTAGTAGGCGGAGCAATAGAGTTCAACCGTAAGAAGATTCCTGCGTTTATGTTTGCGGATGACATCGTCACAATATATACAATGCACTTGATGATCAATAGACTGGAAGAGTACTGCAGGACATGGAAATTGTCTGTCAACTTGCAGAAGTCAAAGATGGTCATATTCAGAAGCGGGAGTGGAAGATTGTCCCGAAACGAAAAGTGGACTTTCTAAGGCGATCAAATTGAAGTAGTAAGAGAGTACAAAGATCTAAGGATCTGGATTTCATCTAATTTGAATATGGGCAAATACCTTACGGCCAAATTGCCTAAGGAAAAATGTGCTCTTTCATCAATCTGGGGTCGCTGCATTAAAAACAAATATGTAACGCATAGCTCCAAGCAAAAAATATTTCAGACAAGTTGTTGAAAAATGCCTCCGTGATATCCTCAAATGGATCTTTCAATTGCCGTGTAGTACCCCCAATTGTACGCTGTTTCTGGAGACAGGATATCCACCTCTATACTTGAATATGCTAAAGCTTCACTTTGACTACATAGTAAAGGTAATGACATTGGTAAAGGTAAGACTACCAAAGCTAGTACTTCTGCATGCCCTATCGTCAAGAGGGAGCCTTGTCCAGGAATGGGAGGAATTGGCATCAAACAGCGGCCTAAACTTCTCATTTACATCTAATGAGTATCCAGCTTGTTTCTGGAAGCAATAAGGCGTACTACGTTTGAAAAATTTAGATACACTCACAGCAGACTGAATCACAATCTAGGAGCGGCCACATAATTTTTAAATCACTACTCACCTGATATGATTAGCTCCATATTTAAAATACGAGGGGAATTAACCAATCTGAATTTTATATCATATCGTCCAGGCCTACCAATTTTGTGTGATCTTTGTAATCTCAGAGAGAGAGAGAGAGAGGATGTAATACATTTTATCGCGATTTGTCGAATTCTTAAAGAATTCCGAAAAAAAATTGTTGGTTCGTGCCAATTAGAGATAAATGAAGTAATCAGCATCCTGAATGGAGAACAAGGTTGGGATGTAGTAGTTTAAAAATACGCATTAAGCGAATTACATTACAGAAAACGTGTTACCCAGGCTGATTTCTAAAGTACACATTTATACAATAAATATGTAAATATCTGATATTTCTTATGAATTAAATGTCTTATCTTATGCAAATTTAAATATATTTTATGCAAATAATACTGTCACTATGGTAGACGGCTATAAGCCAGACCAATCAGACTTTTTGACTATATATGTATAATAAAACAAAATTTGAAAAACTGAAAAGCTAAAAAAACTAATTAATAAGGCTTAAAACTTCTTTTGTAAGAGAGGTAATGTTGATCATTTTAGAAAATTTTCTTCTTGTTTGCTAAATAAGTACATAATGAATAAAATTGTGTAAATGCTAGTGTTGATTGTTAGCATTGCCTGCTCAACTCAAACTCATGCCTTTAAATAGATGGGACGGTAATGTTAATTCGGCGAAGAAGAGGCTCATTTTTAAGAATTTTTTTAGACGCTATAGGTGATAAAAATTTATTTAATTGATTGCGAAATTATAGTACAACATATGAACAATACTTCCTTAATTTTTGAAAGCAAAATATTAATAATTAAGCCGATAGCAGCAAATCTTCGGAGGCCCCTCAAAAAAAGCTGTCCGCCGATGAACGATGTAACTCACCACTGCATCATCTGAAATCAAAAAACTAAAATGTTAGATAAAGCTATTTTTTCGATTTTTTAATTTTTCGTGACACTTAGAAGTGAAAACACCGCTTTTCGTCTAAAAAAATGGACCAATTTTTTATTGTAAAATTAATAATTATGAAAGTTAAAAAAAAAAACTCCCACGGATACCTGGTCATTTATGTAAGGAAGTGATTTACTATATTTCGAAAGAATCGGTCAAGCAGATTTTGATTTAAACCGTTCACCGGTTTGAAAAACGACATGTGTCAGGAAATCGCTTTAAAATTTTGTATACCAGAAAATCCAATATCAAACATGAAAAATTTGTTCATACCTAAACAGAGTCATCGATTCCTGGTCCATAAAGTGCAGAAATGTCAGCATCCATACCTAGAGCATTTTGTTGCTCCGTTCTACTGATCTGATTAACGTTCTCTGTTCGCGCCCATTCATGTGAGCTTGGTCCCGTTGTGATTTTCCTATCTCGCATAAAGGTCAGCAAAGCAAAACAACCTTCTTTGACGCTCGTATATGCTGCTACATAAGCTGCAATTTCAACAAAAATTGAAGTACCACTCACTGATTTCGGACTGATTTTCCAGAAAAGTTGATTCAGGCTCTCAATATTAACTTGAGTAAAGGCTTCAAGACATCTATGTAAAAATAGGTCTTTGCTCAAGTCCTCATAAATCGGTTTGATAGTTTCAGCAACATCATTTGGAAATGGACCTTAACTGTGTTTGAATGAGTTTAGCGACTTTGAAGCTGTAGCCATTCACACCACGAATCATCGTCACTTGGGCATTTATCGTGCTGCGGTTTTTCATCGGTCGAGCAGCAGTGAAAATAAGTTGACCATATGGCATCCTTCATTTTCTTAACAGAATCGTGATTACGTCGAATGGCATTGCCATAATAAACTGTTGATTTATCAATCATTTTAGCTGTGAGCTTGTGAGCTTTCCTTTACCACCGAGACGTTTCCTTCTTATTTTTTTTTCAGATTTCGTTTCTACATCAACCACGGTGTTTTTAACTAATTCGCGCAAACGAGTGCCCATCCGCTAATGCATTCTTTTTTGTTTATCGTAAAATCGTCACCAAAAGGTTTAGAATCTACAACACCACCATACATCTTCGAGTATCCGTCACCTAAGTAGTTGCGGAACTTCACCCCGAAATTTTCTCACGAACGTTGAAATATCTGGACAATTCAATCAACTTCCGTGTTGCCAGCTGGTTCAATATGATTAGCTCTGTATTGTCAGCGATCTACTCTTCAAACTCGGTAGAATCTAATCTGCTCTCCCAAGTTCAATCGTGGTAGTATGAGCTTTTCACGGAAATATCGACGACTTTAAGAATCAAGGAAGAAACCCCATAGAGAGAAGAAAATCCTAGTTTTTTCCACGTTCCATCACCTGATGAAGTCAATTCTGATGATTCGTTTATTTTATTCGTTTTGCACGTTCCTTCTTTACGTTTCTTACGTTTCTGTGGAGGTATCATTTTTTTCGGTCGACTTAAATTAGCGCCAGTTTTCTACCGTTCTTCTCTACTTACTTTTGTCGGCATTTGACTGAAAAAGTTAAACGAAACTTTGAACAAACACGCACAGCGAAATTTCAGCGTCGTCTACGCCTGTCTCAACGCAAAGTGTACCTCCAAACTGATTTATACACACTATAAACCGGAACATTAGTATACATCAGTATACCTACAAAGACCCATCGACGAACAAAAGAATTTAGGGATTCCAAGAGCTGCCATGTAAGTTTGCCGCGTAGCTGCTGTGCAGGCATACAAAGCCATATCGGAGCCATGAACGCTTAAAGTTCTATTTCTTAGTTAGGTTTGCTCTGATTTGTTTCAAATTTTGACGCAACAATCTTAAGATGTTGTACAATCATATGGAACAATAAGAAAAGCTTAAAAACGTTACCCCCCCTTGTCAAAACTCTTATATAAATGGAGTTTGTTATGTTTGGTGCCATGTACAAGGTAGCGTCAAAGTTGTCACCCGATGTTCTTTGGCTGTAATTGTTTTTATGAATGAAAAACATTGGTTCTGAATTTGAATTATGTTTATTTGATGTCTTCAATTTTTTTTCCATTAAGTCGAGAAAACAATATCGGCTACGTGGCCGCCGTCAGAATTGATGACCATTCGGGCCCGATTTGTGGCATTTTCCATCACTCTTGCCAGAACTTTCGACGATAGGTCCTCGCATTTTTCACGGATATTCTCTTTGAAGGCTCCAAGAGTCTGAGGCTTGTTGACTTCAAAAACCCAAAAAAAAAGAAAATCTGGAACGGTTACATCAGGCGATCTTGTTGGCCAGTGGAAATCGCCAAAACGAAAGATTAGGCAACCCGGAAATTCAACCCTCAGAATTTGGTTGTGGCTCGGGCAGTATGCGCCGTTTCTCTATTCAGTTGGAACCACATGTTCTCCAGTCCCAATTCATCCGATTGAGCAAGAAGAAAGTCGTTGAGTATGGTTGGGCTCGCCGTCCACAGTAGTCGTTTGGCCCGCGGCGTTTTTGAAAAAATAAAGCCCGATGACGCCTCCAGCGAAAACGGCACTCCATGCAGTAACTTTGAGCGGGTGTGATGGCTCTTCCTGGGTTACGATAATTTTGCTTATTTACATAGCCACAGATATGGAAATGAGCCTCGTCGCTCATGATGATTTTCGATGAAAAGTTATCTCCCTCGTGGTCGAGATTCTATTGTGAGAGTCAAAAAATAAACGATAAACGATAAATATCAAAAGATTTGAGTAGTTTGTTTTGCGATTGTCAATTATCAAAAAGTGATTGACTATCGTCAATTTGTAACAAAGTTCCATTTTGAATGGGGCCAAAGTGAAACAACAACATGACATTTTCTGATGCTAGTTTGTCAACAAATCTCATGTCTCATTCACAATAGTCAATTTATTCCCAATAGCCATAAATTCTATCAAATGAGTTACACAATACCGAAAATTGTTTTGATTGATAAATTTGTCAATCGGCAATTGGTTGATAATTGACACTCGCAATAGTGGTGCCAGAATGCCATGAGCGTAGGTTACAGCTCATGCACTAACAGCTGATGCACTTTGTAAGGGAACATCTTACAGTCTGTCTCCAAAATTCTCAGTAAAGACCGCCGATTGATGCCGGATTTGGTGGCCTGTCGTCTGGTCGATACTCCGAGGTCCTCTGCGACTTATTTGACCATGGCTCCGATATTCTCACCAGAACGGCTGCTAGGGGACCGGCCCGACCTGGCAACATGTCGTGTTGTCCCATACTTTTTTAGGCGAGTCGCTAAACGTCGTAGTGTTTCCCCAGTTCTTGTCGGACGAACGGGAAATCTGCGCCGAAATTCACGCTGCGCCAACACCAACGACGAATTATTCCGCAAAAAAATCGTATTAATTATTCCGCGTTCTTTAGGGGTATAGCGATTCATGTTTCATTGACGCGCATTTTGTATCTGTTTACTTCGCAAATGTCAAAGTAGAATTGACATTTGGTGATATTTGTAAAAATTATAGCATCTTCCGATAGAGTGATGACTTCTGTGCTACCTTGATCAAAATTTTGTCACAAGTATGTGTGACAGTTTGTTTGGTTTGGATTGTTTCACTAAATTAAATCCACGCTTTTTTTTACATAAATTGCTACACCCCGCCTACGCAATTTTGTGTCTCTCTGCACGTTTGGGCTTGTGATAATTATTGATTTTAAAATGGTCATCAGAGACCTAAACGATTATTCTGTAGTATATTGGTTGAATTTTGAGTGTCTCAAGATAAAGCTGTTACTTAAATGAGATATGCTTCCCTTAATTTGAATGCCGCTGACATGAGGAGGGTTTCTGTTGCAGAAATGCGCAAAGCTCTTCCCAAGCCTGTGCACGATTGGTTCCCGCTACTTGACAATTTTCTACTATTCTAGATAGGAGTTGTTAACGACATGAGACATTGGATTCCATTGCATCTCATAATCGAGTACTCCCAGGTTGTTTCCCTGATTACAATTGCTTTCGCCAGGGATTTTTATTCGACCGTATTTGTCTTAACATTTTCAAGTATTTGTTTTTGTTTATCTTTGAACAACTCAGCTGAAAATAGGTCCAAACGACCCTCATATTTCTTATTGTGGTAACGCATTCATATATATATCAATATGTATGAAATTACGTTAAAATAAACGTGTTTCTAGCGTGATCTTGTAATTATGAGCCAACAAACGACCTTGTAACATTTACAATCTCATTCACTTTTACTGTTATTATTGCCGCATTAAATCGCTATCCGATATGCACTTCTTCCAGTGTAGTTGCAGACAACTGCCTAGTTAAGCATATGCTGAGATACTTGTAAGCTTATAACAAGTACGACCGGACCAGTTTTGAGAATGTTGGTGTGGACGGGTGTGCGAATAAATTTGTATGGCCATAGGTGGTTGAAATACTGGTCTCTGAAAGTAGGGCAATAATCTCTGAGTGATGGTTTACATTTTATACACCTGCGAAGCTTTTAGCTAATAACTTCAATGGTAGTTTCATTGCAAGACGTTAGAGGAAGGAAACACTTTTGTTGGAGGTAGTTGTGGAAGGCAAAATGTGAATGAGCACTTTGTGCGAGAATAGCTTTACGTGGTCGGTTAATGGTTATACGAATGTACGTTGCATGCAAATGCTTATAAGAAGCGCACAAATTAAGAATTGCATATGAAATGCTTGCTTGCTAATACTTTTTTCTGTGTCTACAAAAAATTACATCAAATTATGATTTAGAAATAAAACCTGAAATAAGACCTGATGACGATTTCATGTTATTGTGTGCATATGTATCCATAGATATGTATGACATAGGAAGGAATTCTTAACTATTTTTAATATCACTCTGCTTACAGTTTCTAAAGATACCATGATGCAATTATTGTTTAGTTATTCTAAAAATTAAATGCTACTTACTTAACGGGTTTCCGATCCGTGAAGGGTCACTGCATGAGACACGCCAGCCTTCCACTCTTTTCGATCTCGGATATATCGATGTTGTCGAGCTCTGAACGCGGAAAGTCGGTTAACATCGCTCTATACCTGAGAACATTGACGGCAACGGTGTCTCCTTCTTCATTTCGAAAGAAATAATGTCCGATGATACCGCCATGCCATAAACCGCACCAAACAGTCAATCTTTGTGGATGTATTAATGCGAGGAGATGATCTTTTGGCTAAAATCTGGATCGCCGGCCAATATTTGTAGCGCCCAATTAGCGAACTCACGACATGGTCTATGGTTCTCCGGCTTCAATTCTTGCATCAGCACAATACAGATGTAGGCCCAAATCCAACCGCAAAATAAACAGGATGGACTGCTTTGTACTGCTTTTTCACACAATTACTTTCTTGGGTCTTTTATCCCACGAGGATCAAACGGCACTGTATATCACTTTGTATGGAGTTCTGTAACTCATTTAAGTAACGACTACCATAGCTCTTTCCTATTAAACTCGACTATTCTTGGACGATCTTCTACGACTGGAGTCTTAAAATCGTGACGCTCATGAATTGTTAATTTTTCCTCTTTTCAGGCTGTTATATTTAAGTGCTCCTTCTGGCCACTGACATTTTGACTTTTGCGAGAGACTGTTTTAGTTCTTCTGTATGTTGTTCATAAACTTAAGATGTGGAAAACATATGGAGTGGACGTAGTATTTATTTTCCACCTGCAATGTTATCGTTGCCTTATCTTTCTCAATTCAAAATGGTTCCAAGAATTCGGCGCCTAAATTGGACAAATAGTTGTTATGGAAAAATCTGCTTTAAAAATCAGAAATCCATAGCCATGATTGTCATAGTCTTTTTCTTAAAAAATATAATTCTTTTAAAATTACGAGTTTTGCATATAGGATTATGTAAAACGTACAATAGCCTGCGTAGCCGGGCTTGCCATATTGAAGCTGAAATTCAAAGCTAATAATGTACTGGAGAAAGCTTCTGACAAACAAAGGCAGTATATAGGTACTGCTAAAGTACCTTTTTTTTTACAACCATCAGTATATGTGTATCTACAAGTTTTCGCATCAAAAAAGCGTGCCTTAATCACCTAATCCCAACTTCAAATGACTCATTCTGACATGTAACTCACCTGGAAGTTGGCAAACTATGACTCAAATGTTTTTATTGCTTTCTGATGTGATGTAATTTTTAATTGCCTTAGGATAGGTAAAAGAGTAGGCAATCGTAAATTGGTACCTATGCCATAAAGGTAAAAAAAAAACATTTGAAGTGTACATTCGTATTGTGTTTCAATTTTATGAGTATTGCTAAGACGACAGATTAGGAAAGGTGTTTTGACTTGCGATCAGTCTTAAGCTCGCACTTGTTTCTCAAATTAATTGCACAATGGCTATGCTATGCATAAATATTTTTACATCGTTTTTGACGATAAGACAAATGTCGATATAAACTACTGACAATTGACTCTTCCACGACAGTTCTGTGGTCTTAATTTTCTTGGCTACAGGAAATTGAATCAACATTTGCACTGGTGATCAGTGCTTAATGATGCAGAAGCTTAGCTTTTTTCGAGTGGCATGATGAGAAATGATTAAGATAATCCAAATGGCGATAATGATCTTCTAAGCTAATCACTTTAATGAAAGGTACCACGAAAGTTCACTTCCATTGTGGTCGTGATTATAATTACTAGGGACTGAAATTATGTGGCTGAACGTCGGTATGTACTCGTTCAGTCCATGTGCACCTCAAGAAGTGATGTCACCTATAGAGGACGCAGTTCTAACGTATGTCCACATGCTGAAGTATTGTTCAGAAGAACTTGTGGTTTATCTACTCCGTGTTATCTGGCGTAATAATGAGCGCCGTCAAAAGTAGCTTTGTTGAAACTACCCTCAAACCCGTACTACTTCTTCTTTCTAGTGCGAATTTATTTCTTAGAACTTAAATACAAATAAAAGCGTAATCTCGCAAGATCTGTAACATTGGAATTCATATTGCATCGTAGACAGGGAATGCATGGGCTGTTCTTCCTATGCTATTTAACTGGAAAGAAGAGACACTGATATTCAGGCTTGTTCCAAGCTAGGAATGAAGACTCCCTTCAGAAGTGAAAGCGGCTGATCTATACGTTTATGAAACATAGCTGGGTATATTCCACTGGTGCTATGCAACTTAAAGGAACATGACACTATACCATCTCGGTTTTATGAGAGAATGCACTGTACTATGTCTAACCAGCCTCAATTTACTGCACTGATTTAGCTCTAAAAACTTGTATACATAGATCTAAACACCAAATATTTCAGTCAAGCTCTTTTTAGGTGTTTGCTGTTTTGAATATAAATTATAATCTTGTTTCTACTAGGTCAACATAAACCTTTTATGACAATAAGTTCAGCGAGATGTATGCGTACACCAAGTGTTTCCTGACGTCCTATCTACTTGAGCGTGACACCTATTCTCTCAGCATTGCTGGCCATTGCGCCGCTCAATTCTAACCCTTCGAAGAACGTCAATGTCTTTGTATATCCCAAACAGTTTGTTGTTACATTTTCTTTGGAATTTTCCGTTTATGCAGGTTGTGCCGAAAAATACCCGAGACCGTTCTCTCTTCCTCTAGGGTCCGTGATAAAGGCTAATTTCCTTGATAATACATCAAGTTAGCAGAAACGGTGTGGTACGATTCTAGGTTGTCAGGGTAAAGGAACAATTATCTCGATCTTACAAGGCCAAACAGACAGAGGAAAACGGAAAAAAAATTCAAACTGCTAGAAATGACTGCAACGCCTTTCTTAAGCGTATGAAATTTCAATACGACCAGAAACTCAGACAAAAAGTACTACAATGTCCCAAACTAGAAATGTCAAAAAATATCAGAAATTCTGCCTCAACGCTCATTTATAGTATTATTTCAGCTTTCAGCTGGACAATGCTAATCTGGTTGCTGCAAACTTTGCGGTCAACTTAACACCTCGAGATTGCGCTTTGTCTCGGCATACACTTGGCTGCGACGAATCTTCAATGGCGCGATTCCACTTTCGTACTCGTGCAGCAAGGGCTCTTAAAGATCTATACAAACACAAGTTCGCTGATCCTCTGAAGTAATGTTCACTTCACTTTGTAAGCTTTTTTATCAGTCATACGCTTAGGACTTTGCCCGTGCAGATAGAAAACACCATTTGTCCAGCACGATTCTTAAAAAGGCGAATCTTCTTTTCTCTCCTCCTACAGACACATTGCACTTAGGTCCCTTCTTTCCAAGGTCATGGAAATGCTGATAAACTCTCAGCTAAAGAAGTATGTATCTCGAAACACGAACAATTACGGATAGTACGATTTTCCTAGTAACAGATCCAATGGTGATGGCACGGGTCATTGAAAAGTGGCACCAAAACATCAATCGAAAGCATGACACTCGATATTTCTAATGAATTTGACAGAGTTTGGTATCAGGCTCTGTGGTCGAAGATGCGTTCATTTGGGTTTGATGAACCTTTCGGAACGTTCAGTTCAAGTTGTCTCGGATGGTTTCAAGTCTGGTATTGACAAAATAAATTTTAGAGTGCCACAGGGTTCCGTTCTGTTTCCGACATTCTTTTTCATTTTCATCAATAATTTTTTGTCTGCTACTTCTAATCTAATATACCATATTCCTTTGCTGACGACGCGACGGTACTCTCTGCTTTTCGTATTGGTTCCCGACTGTAGAACTTGAGCGGCAGCGCGTGCTAAGCTCATTTAATTCCAATATAAGCAGCATTACTAAATGGGTAACTATCAACAGAGTGGAATTTAGTGCGCCCAAAACACAATGCTCTCTGCTGTCGTTAAAGCGAAATTTAAAAACCTGGCCATTATGCATGTGCGGCACCTGCACGGTCGAAACCGTACAACTTTCCATTCTCGGTATGTGTGTCAATAACAATCTACGTTGGTATGACCACATATTTGATGTCGCCAAAAATGCTGCGAAATCTCTGGGTTTCCTCAAATGATGTAAGAAATACTTTTCCTCTTCTGAGCTGGCCTCAATGTATAAGGCATTCGTCTGCCTAAAATTGGAGTACAATGCCCACATCTGGTCAGGTGCACCTAAAACATCACTGCATCTTCTAGATAGTATTCAAAACAGTGCGATAAAACTCATCTGTGATGCTTATATCACTCAATCAACTCTCACACTCGATCACCGAAGGTCTCTTGTCTCCTTTGTTCTATCGCTTTTGGTGGTGAACTGTGCCAGTACCATTCTACCCTTTCAAACTCTAACCCTGGAATTGAATGATTATGAGGCCCACTTTTGGACATACTCTGAAATTTCGTGGTTCGTTCCTAAGCCGTACAACTCGCTTCTGGAACGCCCTGCCATTATAACTTGCAAACATTTAAGACCAACGTACGTCCGTATCTCCCATCGCTGTGTGCAAGAATTTGAAAACTCCTTGAGCGCGCTTTAATTACTCGTATACATATAAAGAAAACATTGTACAGGCTTTTGAAATACTGCACCTATTGGCTTGTATTTGGTTTAATGTTTTGAAAAATACTTTCAGGTACGATGTTGTAAAAATCTCGTGAGATTACGTCTCGTTGTTGATACCCTTTTTGACATCAAATGGCTCGGTGACGTCATTACCGATTTTTATGGAGCAGGGAGATTTTTCATTAGACGAATTTGGTAGAGATTTAAAAATTTGGACATGCCTCTAAATTGCTCACCTATGTTAACGCGGTCATATGCGGCCTTTAAAAGAATAAACAGGTTGTGGGTATAGAGCTGCAGTTCCCATTTTTTCTTCTAAGATCCTCCGTAAAGCGAATATTTGCTTGATTTTGGACTTATTAGATCTATAATCTGATAGACCCAGATTATTGATGAAAGGTTTCAATAGATCGCATATTATTGTAGATTAAACCCTGTAAAAGATTTAGAGAAGACAGATTCCTCTCAACTTGGCTCAACTTAGAAGGTCTACGTACTTAAGGATAGGGCTTGTTTTCCATTCACCTGGAATGCTTTCATTCAACCATATTTTACAGATGAGTTATGCTCCCTGCCTACAAAACAGAGCTGCATTAAGTAGTTCGACAGATATTCCGACTGTTTTCGCAACCTTTTCGGTGTTTTACTGAGATATCACTATACAGCCACTTCTTAGTTGTGTGGACGAACTTATTTTGTCGGTCATTATCCACGCTTGATGTGAACCATGGCCTAACAGCGGGGATGTTGGTCACCTTCTTCCTCAAACAGTCAAT
This sequence comes from Volucella zonaria, assembly GCA_963966105.1. Taxonomy (NCBI): domain Eukaryota; kingdom Metazoa; phylum Arthropoda; class Insecta; order Diptera; family Syrphidae; genus Volucella; species Volucella zonaria. Next base: position 124,641,023 of record OZ014531.1, read on the forward strand.
CGACTATTACTCTGCTATTTCGTTCCCATCTTTATCTCTTCATTTTTGTACAAGCACATCTCTAATTGAATACAGATTGGGCCAACAGTATCAAGGAAAATTCGTTTTGAGATACTTGGATGGAAGACAACTTAAAAAAGACTTAAATTTTCAATATTTCTTAATATACTCGTATATTCTAAATTGAAGAAATTATTTCAATTATTTTCTTTCTAATTTTTTTTCCAGAAACTCACATATACATTACGCAGCAATTGCAGTGGCAGCATTGATCTTTGGCATGAATCAACTCTCATTAATATAAACGCATTGCCAGTCAGACCTTAAACCACTAATCATGTCTTCAAATATCTTCAGGAGAAGAAATTATGAGGAATTCAAACCGCAAAGTTACGCGATATCATATTTAAGCATCTTATTCTTTTATTTATAGCTAAGCTAAACACCGTTATTTTTGTATACTATAATGTTTTGAACCTATTATAATGTGAAATTTGAAGTGTGTACATTAAATTATACAGAATGTTATGGTTCGAGATTACAATAATACATATTTCACCAGCTGATTTTATTGATGTTGATGCTAAAAATATCTTCAAATTGGTTTAGATTATATGTATATTTTAAATATCTAGATACTCATGTCACAATTAGGCTAAACCCTCTATAAACGAGCCCACTTTCATATTTAATTTAAGTTTATAGATTTTAATGGTAGTGTTAAAGTTATGGTATGAAAATGTAAATAAAATAATTTAAAAAATAAAATGGTTCAAAAGTTTGTTCTTTATTTTTCACAATGTAGGTTAAGTAATCATTGAGGTAAAATTTTCCCAATATTTGTTATCAAACATAAGCAAAACTAAGAGATTTAATAACTGGGAAACAACATATGGAAGATTTTCCTCTCGGAAATCTAGTAATGCGGATTATGATGATTCGTTTACATGCAGAAAGCTTAAGACTTTTACATGGGTCTATTTCGGATAGCAAAACAATATTCAGTGCCCTCTTTCTCTATAATCTAGGGTCCTCACAATGTAAACACGCGATTGCAGATATCGAGAGTTAGTACTTTTTACCTGTTGGTTGTAAAAAGAACATATCAACGCAAAGGATCTGTGCAGAAACATTTACAGTAGAGTCACAGTCGGTGCTGAGGACATGGACAAATTTCTTCTACAGAGTATATAGCGATGACGACGCCCAGCATTTCGCCGTCAAGCAGAATAGGCCATTCAACTTAGATGATGATAGAGAAAAACTTCCGTCCACCTGACCAAAACGAAGTAGCAATATCTAAGTTTAACCTTTAATCACAGACGACCGATATTTGTCACACCATCGTCGACGTGCGGTCTGTGAGACCGCAACGTTATACAGCTCCATTAAAAAAAACATTTTAAAAACTTTTAATTTATTTGGTATTTGAGAGTAGTTTGGTAGTTTGGTAAATCCATATAATGTAGAGCCCTCTACGCTTTCTTTGGATGGCTTAAAGCTTTCTGACTTTCTTTTTCATTGTTCCAGCATATGGTACGTCAATTCTAATTTTTTCATGGCATAAATGAGCTCTATAGAAGTGAACCAATTATCAAACGTCACATTCCTATTAGAACCGTGCAATTGGTAGAGATAAGCGTATTGCAGATTGAGAAGATACTAAAAGTTCCTTTTCAACATCTGTCAAGCCTTCTTCATTAGCACCCTTTCCGATATGTACGAAGGCTATTCCAAAATCAACCTCCGATGTGTTACAATTCATTACATACGTGCACTTCGGTGACGTGTTTCTTCTTATCGCAACTAGTACATTATTCTCTAATAATATGTCAAGTTTCGACCGTTTTCGTTCAGTATTTTTCCAATAAGTAGTTGCCGTTTTAACATGGAGAATACAATAATACCAAATTGTGACTGGAGATGAGACGTGGGTCCAGTATGTAAACTTAGAAAGCAAAGAACAGTCAGAGCAATGGATGCACACTCATTTCCCAAACAAGCCAAAAACATTCAAACAAACATTTTCCTACCGAAAAATATTGGCCACAGTTTTTTGGGACAGTAAAGGCATATTGATGACCGAGTTTATGGAACCTGGACACACAATAAATACAGCGGTTTACTGTGAAACTCTACTTAAGTTGAGAAGAGCAATCCAGAACAAAAGACGAGGAATGCTTACCAAAGTGTGGTGCTTCTGCATGACAACGTACGACCACGCACTGCTGCACGCACAAAAACTTTAGTGGAGGAGTTCAATTGGGATATTTTTGATCACCCTCCCTACAGTCCTGATTTGACACCAAGTGATTATCACCTTTTCCCAAAATTGAAATCATCCATTGCATCTCAACATTTTGGAAGTAATGAGGAACTTGTGAACGGTGTGAATCAATGCCTCAACGCACTGGCGGTGCCATTTTTTTAAGGAGGGTATACAAAAGCTTGTCCCACGTTACCAAAAATGTACTCGTATATGTAGATTTAAACGGCGACAATGTAGAAAAATAATTTAGATGTTAATTAAACTATTTTGTGCAAAAAAATTAATGGTTTTGGTTTTTTTAAAAAAATATTTTTCACTTCGGAGGTTGATTTTGGAATAGCCCTCGTACATACTATGTGCGCAGCCATTGTAAGAGTAGCTGGTTTTTGCCTCACACAAGCGCATCATTTGCAGTCCATACGGGGGCTTCTATGGCATAAAAATATTTAGATGAGAACGATCTGTAAATGCGATCAACATTTCATCAATAGTGGCAAATTCACCGATGCCGTGTTCACAGTTCACAGTTTTTTGCGAATTTATTGAAAATATTGGATGTAGCGGACAACTTGTCTGTGTCTTTACTTGCGTCTCGATCAGCCGAAATATCACGCCTATCACAGAGTCCCTCGTAGAAAAGTTCCGAATGCTTAGTTACGTTACGAATACGAAAAAATTTACATCAAAAAACAAAGTTTTTATTCTTTTATTCTTCAATATACCTTGAATTGTATTCTGCTTTTTTTGTAACAAAAAATGGATTCGATTGCCATTGCATTATTTGAAATAAATGAAGAAAATACGCGAAGAAAACGCAACTTAAGATTACAAAGGAAGATGTTAAGAGATGCATTTAATCCGTTCGAACTTGATGACAAACTGTAGGTAAAATATTCTTAATTATCAGAATAAAGGAAATTGGTTTGCAGACTTAAAAAGAACTTCCGAGTAAATAAAGCAGCATTTAGATACATATTGGAGGAGTAAACAAAGAACTTGATCCTTGCAGTTTTTAGATTCATTGCGGATGGAGGTTACTAATACGGCGTAGGCAAAGATTTAGAGGTTGGAATTGCCCAGTCCACCTTTTCTACAAACCTTAAAAGTGTCCTTAATATTTTGGAAAAAAGATTGTGCCCGGTATGGATTCAACTTGAGATGACTGAGGTTGAGAAACGTGAAGCAAAACTTGACTTCTACTTCAAAGCCACATTTCCAGAAATTATAATGTGTGTAGATAGAACCCACATTAAAATTATTGCGCTAGTGGAAGAAAAGTTTCTGTACTACAACCGAAAAGGGTACTTCAGTATCAATGTAATGGTGGTATGAATGAAAAATATGTTGTTTTTTGATTAAATGTGCAGATTCTTTTTAATTCCTTTTTCAGCTGTGTGACAACAAGATGCGAGTAAGGTTTGTAGATGCAAGGTATCCGGAGTCGAACCACGATTCCCATGTGTGGAACTTACGAGTAAGTTCAGCAAAAACACATCTTGAAAGAAACTTTCAAGAAGGTGACACTAACACTTGGATATTATGTTAGTTAACAAATTAAATTAAACTAATTAAATTCACAAATTTTTTTGAGGTGATGCTAGATATCCCCTGGAACCTTGGCTTATTACTCCGTATCGTTCACCTGAGGCCGGGAGTCGTCAAAGCAGCTTTAATTTGAAACACAGTAAAACACGAAACATTGTCGAAAGAGTCTTTGGAGTTATAAAGAATCGATCGCGGTGCGTACTGGCAGCACGTTAACTTCACTATTCCACACAAAAATCTACACAAATCATTAATGTAGCTTGTGCTTTATATAATATACTCGTATGTATTCATTTTAAGGTCGAGAATGATTTTACAGAAATTGAAGCTGAAGATGAGGATGCAGTTGAAGAAATCGAGGTTCCTGAATCTAATTACCACAATATGGCATCACAAATAACTGATAGTATTTTGAAACACATGTATGTAAACGAAAAAAAACTTCATGTTTTATGTATGTAGATATTCGCACAAATTCATGTCAAATTAAAATTAAATACGTAATTCAAGAGAAGAAATGAGAGTTTAAAAGGTTTTTTTTTTCTTCAATTCGAAGCATTCTCATTTCAAATCAATGTTGTACTGCTACAGTTCGTCTTTTATTTGGTTATGCCTTACAGTGACTTCAAGCCTTTTTTCCTCAATATCGCAGAGTTTGTCTATTCCCCGGTTTATTCCGCGCAAGCTGCTTGAAATCCCCTCAGCCCACTTTTCATGATTTTTCCAAAATTCTTCTGTTTTTGGGGTAGAATTCTTGTTGCATTTTTATTTGCTCCTTTAAATCATCGATTGGCGCGAAGGGGTTGGAAGACGTCTGATGACATTGAAACATCCGCAAGTTGGTCCTCTTCAGCAGGTGGATTGAAGTCTTTAGCCTCAGAAGAAATTGTGAGCCCAAAATATTGTGTCCCCTTTATTCCTCCGGTCGAGGTTTCAAGGCTAGTCAATGTTATGACACCTTCCACGAGGCTGGAAAAAGAGTGCATTTTATTTGCACCGCCACCTGTAGCTTTGCATTCTTTTTGTTCTCAACTAATTTCCTCTTAATATACGCCTTCCAATCTAACCACTCCTAAGAAAAGAATTCATACAAAATGTTAAATATTTGTGACGAAATTATGAAGTTTACTTTTCTCCGGCTGCTGGTAGAGACGTCAGCAAGGTGGACCGGAGCTATTTAACTCCGTTTTAACCTGCTCCCAAAAAGCGATTACTTCCTCTTTTCGGATTTTCGAAAATCCCTGGGTGATTTCAGGCTTTTGTTGTAGCATTTCAAAAAGCCGTTCAAACTGACTTTTGGTTGTATTTACTTTGTTTGCCCTTTGAAGAAATAAAAAAATTAAATAAATTCATAATAAACTGCAATTCAACTCACATTTTTCTTTTGTTTTACTTATGTATATACTATACTTATACACATGATTATTTGCTGATTTTTGTGAGCTGTATTCTTGCTGCATTTTCTTTTTCAGTTTGATTCCGATGAAAAAATCTGTTTGTGGAAAAACTGTCAAACTTCCTATTCATTCGGGGCCTGTGATAGGAATTTTTCCGAACTCCTAATTTCGTAGCAGTACATTTTCTAACGACGGGGGCTATGATAACTTTTTTCGTGATTCATAGTACGAACCTATTACGACGGGACCTATGATAGGGGTGATTATAGACATGATACATCTAATAAGTTCACGACCTGTGGGAAATATGTAATCCACATTTTCATGATTTGATTTGAAAACGGCCGTGTTCTACAGAGTGAATGACTCGAACTCCAACTTTTTAAAATGCTATAATTTTTTTATTTTTTGATAAATTTTATTGTGTCAAAGCAAAAAAGTTGGTAAATACATCAATTTTCAAATTGTATCAGTAGTTTTCAATATGTCCACCTATGGCGCGAATAATGGGCCTTGAGACGGCCGAAGAAAGCATCGCACGATGCACGCAAGTAGCTCTGCGATATTTTGGCCCATTCCCGGCGGAGTGCTTGTTTGAGGTGGTCCAAACTTTGGTATTTTTCAGTGCCAACCTTCACCTTCAAAATACCCCAGACAGAGAAATCCAACGGATTTGCATCCGGAGAATTTGCAATCCATTGTGTCGAAGAAATGAAATGTGGGACATTGTTTTTTAAACAATCTTGGTTGACGCGAGCTTTGTGAGACGGTGCCGAGTCTTGTCGAAATGTCCACGGTCTAGGACCGAAATGATTGTTTGCCCAAGGCTTCAATACTGCCTCTAAGACGGTTTCACGGTATACGATCGCATTAATTTTGATGCCACGGTCCAAAAATATGAGCGGAGAGCGACCATCGTTGGTTATGGCGGCCCAAACCATCACCATCGGTGCTGCCTACTTTCTGGTGGCCGTCCGAAGGTGTAAATTTTGGAAGGACCTCTCTGGCAAGTAAATTCGGTTATTTTGTTTGTTGACATATTACTCGATAACAAATGGCGAAATTCGACAACTCACCACTTTCATGCAAGCGTAGCAACTCCTTCGCTATTTCAGCTCAAACTTTTTTCTGTTGCGGTGTAAGATCGTGTGCTTTTTGGAACTTCAATGGCTTGAGCCCAAGCTCATTTTTCTGTATGTGTTGCATCCGTTCCAACGATATTTCTCTTCCACTTCGACGCTGATTTCGCTCAATTCGAGCCTTCATTTTCCGAACCATTTCTGCTGATTTTGCTGTTTTTTTATGACCACCTTCAGGGCGTTTTGCAAGCTGCCAGTATCACAGCAATGATCTATGGTTCGAGACACAAATGATTTATTCACGTTGAGGTGCTGGAGGGCTCTAACGATAGCTACTTGTTTTTTTCCAGCCAAATATAAAGCAATCACACTATCACGTTTGAATTCCATCGCGGATAAAAATTTTTCAACACAACTGAGACGCAAATCTTTAAAAGGCTTGTAAATAATAAAATTATCTGTCATGAGTCAAAATTTGAGCTCACTGTCATGAACGGTTTGGAAATTATAGCAGTTTGAAGTCGGTTGCAGTTCGAGTCATTCAGGTACACCCTGAAACGAATAAAATCTGTAAATTTTAATACGGGCTATAATCCCAATGCGTAAAAATTGCAATCCCATTTTGTGCCCAAATTACCCTGTATATTCTCTAGTTTCAGTTTGTTATTGATTTTAGTTCGGTGCGGTTTAAAATATTTATAAAATATGAGCTAAGAGGAACGCCGTAAAAAGATCATCGACAAATGGCTCGAAAATACTTCGCGCCCAAACCATTTCATCGCAAAATATTTAAACATAGCACGCAGTACATTGGATTCTGTTATTAAACGATATTTGGAGACGTTGACAGTTAAGCGAAAACAGAAAAGCGGAGCTAAAAGTGGAGCACATGATACAAATTTGGAGAGGAAAATCGTGGGTACCATCGTAAAAACAAGGACTATGTCATCCAGAGATGTTGCTCGGAATATAATACCAACCAAACAATGGTACAAAGATCTTAAAAAACGTAACGGTCTAAAAACACTAAAAAAACAAAAAAATTCCAAAAGTTAAAAGCAAAAAAAAGTCATAAAACACGAGCCCGAAAGCAACACGAGTTGATCGGCAACAAGAAAGCGTGCTTGGTTTTGGATGACGAAACTTATGTCAAAGCCAACTTTACTACTCTTCCAGGTGCGCAGTTTTACAACTCGTTTGAAGCTGAGATTCTTCCGCAATCAACAACATCGATTGGGATGGAAAACTTCGGGTCAAAATATCTCGTTTGGCAGGCCATTTGCCAATGTGGACACAGAAGCTCATCGTTTATTACAACGGGAACAATTAACGGAGAAGTGTACATTAGCGAGTGCCTAAAAAAACGGTTGATTCCTTTCTTAAACAAACACGAGGATTCAACATTATTTTGGCCAGATTTAGCTTCAGCTCACTATGCTCATGCGACGTTGAGCTTTCTTGTTGCTAAAAATGTCGACTTTGTCCCAAAAGACATGAATCCACCCAATGCTCCACAGTGCCGTCCCATTGAAAGGTATTGGGCTTTGGTCAAAGCTAAATTGAGGAAAAGTGAGCAGTGTGCAAAGGACGTAAACGATTTTAGTGCTAAATGGAAAAGAGCGTCCAAAAAGATAACGGATGTAACTGTCACCAACCTTATGAAGGACATTGGAAAGAAGTTGAGGAAAGAATAGGAACTCAAATAATTTTTTTTATTTTTTGTAATTGTGAATGAATTTAATAAAAACGGAGTTTTAAAGCAAATAAAAAAAATTTACATGAATTATGAAAATATTCTTTTTTTTTTTACTTTGAAGTTTCCAAATTTTATTCGTTTCAGTCCTTATATACTAAAAGCCCAATAAAAGCTTGAAATTTTGTCAAACCGAAATCCTGTACTTGTGGCCTGGTTTGTTTAGCATCTTGGGATCTGATTCACCAAATCTTTCATTTACATCAACGTAATAATTTCTTGAAAAATTTCGTCGTCTATAAGTTCCTTCCAACTGGAAAAAGGGTGTTTCCCATCATTTTCTGTGAGACTGGTAGGCGGCTGACGTGGGATAATATTATAAGTTTGAGTCGGAACCGCTGTTTTAGACCATCTTTATTTTTGTAAAAACACCTGGTACGAGTTAATGGCATTTCATCATCAGATTCCCACAAACTTTCCTGGGCTTCTACCTAGCGAACTTCCTGCTGAACTTCTTGATTTGACTCAAACTTCACAGCCTCACTATCAGTGCCGTGATCAATTTGCTGTGGTAAGAAGTCTTCTCCAACGTCATCGGTCTCCGATCCATTGTCGTCTTCATTTAGCCAAGACTCCAGCACTTCAGCTAGACGCGCATCTGACACAGCAAATCAATTCGGTGCCGAACTATAAGTACCTTCATTGTTTTTGAAAAATTCTGCTCTTAGTTTTTCAGTGTTCGATGGTTTCGATGTCGACATTTTCGTGGGAAATCAGTCTACTAAAACAAAAAAAATTATGATAATTATAATTAAAAAAAACTCTCCTGGTCACCGGCGTACGGTCTCACAGACCGCAGGTGAACTTTAGACCATCATTACTTACCATTGTCGCTCAGGCCGATGCAAATACCTCCCACCTAGGCACGAGCGCAACTAAACTCAAAGATGCAAACACGATGCAGTCTAGTAGTTTTAAAAACCACTGCGGTCTGTGAGGCCGCCAGTTGGCGGCTAAAGGTTAAATCTAACAAAGCGACTAAATCTGTATTCAAAACGGCTGGAAGTATTCTTGTGGAGAGAATACCCCAACTCATTTCTCAGATGTGGTCAGAAGAATATATGCCTGATGAATGGAATTTCAGCATCGTTTGTCCGATTAACGGCGCCAACAATAGAGGCATAAATCTGCTTAACATTGCATATACGGTCTTTTTTGCCATATTGTGCAAACGTCCGATACCCTTCCTCAACTCTACTTGATTGGATTCTATTCTAGTGCGGTTCCAGACTCCGGAAAGCCCTAGAAAAAACTCAAGAAGTCCAAATCGATACCGACTATATTTTAATCGATTTTAAAGCCGCATATGACAGCATTTATAGAGCCATGTCTGGTTTTATCTTCCCTGCTAAACTCGCGCCTTTCCCATGGTCAGTGACGACTTACCCGAGTCTTTTGATGTCAAAAAAGCTTTTAGACATGTTGACGCGCTGTCATGTAACTTCTTTGACAACATACTCGTACTTGAAAGAATTGTGCCGAAAGTCTGTGCAAAAACTAGCGTATACAGATGATATTGACATAATTGCGACTGCAGGCTGTCACTGATGAGTTATAGTATTGAAACGGGAGTTGCTAAAATGGGTCTAATGGCAAACGTGGACAAAACCAGGTATATGCTGTCAACAAGACGGAACATAACACCATCGAAGAATTGAACAGAACCACACGGTCGAGAGCTATAATTTCAAGATAGTAAGGGACTTTGTCTACTATCAATTTTGCCTATAACACTTCACTAGAAATAAAATGGAGAATCACTGTTGCCAATCGCTGTTTCATCAGGCCAAGAAGGGAACTGAATAGTAAGTCCCTATTTCGAACAAATAAGAAAGCTCACTCATCCCAGTCCAACCTTATGGCACTGAACCATGGACTCTGCCGTTTTGAGAGAAAAATTCTTCGTACAATATTTCGTACCGTTTGCGTTGAAGGTCTTTGGAGGAGAAGATGCAACGACGATCTATACGAGTTGTAAATTGACATCGATTTGGTTAGAAAACTGCACATCTGTCGCCCGAGATGGTTAGGGTGTTTAGACCAATGCTCCGCCTCGCAGATTATTCGAATCTAAATCGGAGGGATAATGCAGTAAAGGAAGACACCTTTGACTGGAGAGACCTGTTAGTTGAAGCCCAGTTTCACCTCGAACTGTAGTACCACTTAAGTAAATAAGTAAGTAATAGGGTCCCGCGGGTCTTCCGACAGCACGTGGCTATTAAGCTGAAATTCGCTGTCCTTTTCCCGTTTGCTGGGGTCAAAAACAAATATATACGGAGTATCCGAGGCCGTTGGTTGTCGCTGAAGTGATTTGTTTTTTGTACGGTGAAGAAGATACACTCTCTCGCGCACCCGTTGGTTTCTCGTGCCGCCATCTCTACTGTATCCCGGGTCTCGGCATAAAAATGGAGTTCCTTTTAAACCAGAGCTCCGAATATCTAGAAGTAGCTCTAGAAGGGGGTGTGCACAGAGTTGCACAAATTTACTAGACCCGTGGATGTCGCCGTTGACCCGTATATGGACCTATGCCGTCCTGATGAAACAGAAGCGCTCCAGTGTGAATCCTAACCTTCCTACAGTCTCCAATGATGTTCCACAGGGGCTCTTTGGCTTCACCAAGTGGAGGTGAGAGTGGTAGTAGAGGGACAGTAGCCTAAATATCAACGCTTGCGTCTTGATAAAACTGTAATTTTTTTTTATTGTATTAGATCGCTTAAGATGTTTGCACAAAGCGCGATAGAATGAAAAATACTGATGTATGCAGGCATTTGTGGCTTTGAGTGATTAAAGGGTTTCACATCACTTTAATGCAAACAATCGGAAGTTGTCTTCTATGCCGAGTTCACTCACCATCTACATTGGAGAAATTCGGCATGTAAGTTTCAGGTGCTGCAAACATGAGCTACGAAACGAATGCAGAATAGGATAAACTCGTCATTGCGTAAGTTTATTTAATCTATGATTCGGTACTTCCATGACAAACAAAGGCAGTGGTCGTGCTCATTGAGCACTGTGTTTTGTACTTATATGCTGCCATACAAATACTCAGAATACTTTTTGCTGCAGTAGCAAATGCAACGTGAAAAGCCATCATCTCCTAAACTTCGAACTATCATCTGATCTGTTTGTAAACAGTGTTGGCTTTCAGCTAAAAGTTAGATGAATGTCCAAAATCTAAATACTGCCCTTACCAAATGTTTTGAATTGACGTGTCCATCCAAGAAAAACTCCAGCATATCATCCGTTCTATGATGGAAAGCAGATTTCCACTTCAGTCACAAAAATTTTGGTAGCCAGCTACTACGCATCGTTAGAAAAATGTATGGTGATACCTACTATAACAGAACAACGTGCGTCGGTTTTGAAAGGTACACCAAATGTTGAACACGTCCAGGGCTACCTGTGCTTTACTTTAGATGCTTGGTTGGCATGATCCAATAGACAGACAGATTAATACAAGAAGGGATTAAAGTCAAAGTGTCAATCGATAAAAGATATTCTGAACGAACATCAAGAAGTAATTGAAAATTAGATCTGCTTGGCGATATGACATACCTGTACCTTCTTACGACAAAGCGTAATTGTTAATTTCATCTGCATCAAAGTATTCGATATTGCCTAGAAATTAGAACTACTGTAAGTAAAACTCGGGACTTTGTATTACAAATAAAAATTGTGTTCAAAAAGAAGTTACTGATAAACTAAGATGCCTCATCCTCTCCAAAACTAATTATGTTATATCGAGCAGATTTGAGGGTCTTAACTAAGTTATTGTTTCTAATTTTTAGTTAATTCCGACTATCGTTTTAGAATCGAAAATGCCGCTATAGCGCATCAGCTTCCCTTCTAAAATATTATTTCTTATGAAATTTAAAAGTTGCCGGCTTATTTTTTAACTTCGGCATAGCCGGTCCCAAGCACTGGTTGGGAATGGAGGAGGGGAGAAGCTTATGTCCACCAATATTCTGCTGTGTACTGAGTTTTATTACGCAAACGGAACTGAACACTCGAACCTGAGAAAATACAGCTGGTTGAACTTCAGTGCAGACGGCGGATAACTGCAAGGGTGGATTCAATAACGACATCAAGGTCAGATCTACTCGTAGTCTGTAATGGCGTGAGCTACTTCAACATATTCGAAGTTCAAGTCATATGAAAAATCTTCGGCATTTGACCAGGTTGTTGAAATAGAGATGGTAACTGATGAAGTTCAAGCGAACCAGCGGAACTACTCAAATCTCCATAGATGACTACTGGCACTGTTCTTCGAAGGATCCGTCCCTACGGGTTGGGTGTAGTTCCGTTGTGTGAACTGCCCTACTACGTAAGACACTATATATTATGAAGCGACAAATAGCCTCGGATATGAGTGGACTTTCTCTAAAAGGCCGCATTAAAAATTTGTACACAGTGCGTGCGAAGGAATATCAAGGAGGAAAGTAAGAGGGGTACCGATGTACGTTGGTTTTAAATATCTGAATGTTACAATGACAATGAAATAAAGAGCTCGGCAGGGCATTAAATAAGCGAGTTGCACATCTTAGGAAGTAATTACATATTTTAGAGTATACCCGAAAGTAGGCTTGAGGGTTTCCTGAAGAGCATTTATAGCGAGACGGGTGTGACAATTAGAAGTTTAAAGGGGAGGAATGGTACTGGCAATTTCGACGGAGCACCGGTGGTGAAAATAGAGATAGAACATTACATCGGCATTCGGGGGTGGTAATTGGCTGTGTAATATTGGCGCCGCCTATGAGTTTTATCCCACGGTTTTGGATCTTATCTGGCAAGTGAAGGGGGCCTTAGGGGTATTTTGGACAGATGAATGCCCTATATATTGAGGCCAGATCAGTGGGATGAAATATATCTACATAACATCGTTTCAAAAACCCTCCATTTTTGGCGACATCGAATGTGTGGTCATTCCAACGTAAGTTGTCATTGACATACCTACCGAGAATGGAATATTTCGGTCTCAACGATGACTGGGTGTTTAAATTTCACTTTAACGAATCATACTGCCGGTCATTAAGAAGTTTGCGTGTTTCGAGATATTTCATGAGCTGACGGTTTATCAGTGTTTCCATGACCTTGGTGAGAAGGGTCTGTAGGAGGAGAGAGAAGAAGATTCGCCTTTTTTAGGGACGGGCTGGACAAATGCTGTTTGCCATCTGCTCGGAAAGAGTCCTAAATAATAGGGTTGATGGAAAGGCTTACACAGTGGTTTTGCCAGCGAGGAAGTACATATATTCAGAAGAATAGGAGATATACCATCTGGACCAGCGGATTTATAAATATTAAGATTTTTAAGTACTCTTGTGGGAAAGTGGACTCGCCCCATTGAAAATTCGACGCACTCAAATGTGCGGGGGGGACAAAGCACAATTTGGGAGTGTTGAGCTGGTCGCAAAGTGTGCAGCAAGCAGATTGGCCTTGTACAAAGAGCTGACAGCTGGAATGAAATTGTAAATGAGCGTTGGAATGGAAGATGAGGCAGAAGTTCTAATGTTTTTGACGAACGACCAAAAATTTTTACTGCCATTGGGACATTGCAATATGTTTTGCCTCAGTTTTTGGTCGTATTGGAATTTCACACGCTTGAGAAAGACGTTGCAGTCATTTCTGTCTCGTTTAAACTTTTTTCGGTTGTCCCCTGTCGAGTTGATCTTGTAGGACAACACGAACATTTCTCTAACCCTGTCAGCCTCTTTACAGCTCGAGTCATACCATGCCTTCATCCGATGAGGGATAAAGCATCTCATTCCAAATAGTTTCTGTGATCATATCAGCAGCGGCATCCACGTCGTTATCGAGGAAACATAACGACCAGTTAAAATTCCTAAAGAAGTTGTTAAGTCTGCTCCAGTTGGCTTTCTCGTATTGCCATACGGTTTTTCTAGGGATCTTTTCTCTAACTGTGTGGTGGGTGCACAAGAAATTAGCTGATATGACACAATGGTCCGACGAGCCTAGAGGGGAGAGCACATCAATGGAGTACTTTTCAGGGTGAGAAGTTAAAAACAAGTCCAGGTTGTTAGCGGTATTTACGAGCTGGTTCAAATTATTTTCCGCAGCGGAGATCCCAACACATCGTCATTCGGGTGTTGTCTATCTAGAGTGTCGAAGCTAACCAGAATTGTGTATATTGAAGGGATACAATTCTTTATATGCAGTCAGATAGCGCATCGAACTCGTTAAAGTCGAGTTGATGTCCAGGCCTTCTATAAATGAAGCAATAGTGGATAATTTGCTTACGGAGATGGAATTTTAACCACATAAAATTGAATTCCGGGTTGGAACAGGGACTACATTGTGGTGGAATTTGGTAAGTACGTAGACTACGCACGTAAATGGCAAGAGCACGGTGAGAAAAGAATAATTTCACTAGTTCGTAGCCAGGTAGCTTCAGATCAGAGTGATCTGAGAGGTGTGAGCGGCTATCTACCTGTGTTTCACTAAGTTCCAAAACAGTTGGTCTGTACTTACAGACGTGGATATACGCAGAAAAGTGATTACTTTTTAGCCCGCGTATATTGGCTATGCCTACCCTGAGTTCCCTAGTCATAATAACAAATAAACACAGAAAACACAAACACCGACGATGCTAAGCAAGGCGAACACTAAGTGTTTGGCCAAGCATCAATGCATCCACGAAAATTGACTCTTTCGTGCGACTTATGGCATGGCGGCATAATCGGATCTTATTTCTTTCAAAATCAGGAAGGGGACACCATTAACGTCAATGGTATCAGGTATAGAGCGATGTTAACCGACTTTCTATGACCAGAGCTCGACAACATCGATATCACCGGGCTGTGGTTTCAACAAGACGGCGCTTCATGCCATACCATACAAGCGACGGAACACTCGAAGTTGTTAAGGAGAATTTTGGTGACTGGGCTATCTCATCGCGAGCGTTCATAAATTGGCCGCCGCAATCATGCGATTTGACACCACTCGTTTATTTTCTCTGGGGCTACGTCAAATCTTTAGTCGACGCTAACAAGCCCATTACTTTGGACTAGCTCGAGGCCAGCAATCGACACGCTATTGCTGGAATAACGCCGCACATAATTTGACCGACCGATTGAATCACTGTCAGCAAAGCTGAGGCGGCCATTTGAATGATGTGCTATTCCACACATAATGGCATGAACGTATCTTCAAAATAAAGCCAGAATCAATTTTATGTCCATTACGAGTATTATACCTTTGTTGTTTAATTTAATTTTTTTTCCTATCATTTTTATCTGGTCACCCAATATATGTACCAGTACTTTTGAAGGTCGTTCTTAATCAACATCATAAATTATCTCGTTATTCTACACATCCATTAACCTATTAAATAGTTTCAACACTTTTCACCTTTTTACATCGACTACTCAAAGCGTTGTATCCGGTTTAATTAAATTTTATTTCTTTGTAAAGAGCTAGACTTAATAAATGTTAAGGTATCATTCATTTCCATTCGTTACGGCAAACGATTAATATTAATAGAGTTATTTGCCTTACAAAATCAAATTACAACCTGGTGAGAATTGAAAACAAAAACTGGTTTCGTTGTTGTTTTTTATTTTAAGTGAGCGTGCACAAGTATGAAAATATGATGTTTGATGTTTATGATCTCGCTACGTGTGCTACACTGGAGTAAACATCCAAACAGACAGTAGATGTAGGAGTAGTTACAATTTTTTTAAATATTTTAATTTTAAAATGTTTTTTTTTAATTGTTACTCCGGCTGTATTTAGCAGATACAGCTAAATTATATAGCAGTTCTCAAGTTGCGAAATAATCTATCGAACAGTGAAACACATATTAGAATCGGTTCAGTGGTTTTTTTGTGTTGTTCGGACAAACAGACAATAATTTTGAAAAAAAATGGATTTGGGTACAGACACATTCATATGACGTAACCCAAGTGGTTCTTTTTTTTGAAATAGCTTCGTTACAATTTCAAAATCGTAGAGAAGAGAAGAGATGTCTAACTTGTTTGGCGCTCTATTTGGAAATCAAAATTTTGTAAACAAAACATGTCAGCTGCTTATTATAGAACAAATGACGTATAAATCACGTTTAAAATTTTGCTGCTAAAGTAAACCAGCAAGTTCTCCAACAACAATAGTTTTGAGCAGAATCTTTATGAAATTCCATCCAATGTTACTGTTTTTAGTTTTCTTATTCTTTCAAATTATACTTTTCGATTTGAAAACTGATGCTCGTAGTTCGATTACCTTTTTTTACATATTCAGCTCCATTATATACCTTTTCGCCAGTTTATTCTGCCAGGTGAACGTATAATCGTACAGCTATTTAAGTATTCAAGCTCGTGGGTACCTATGTATATATTTACGCAGATGAAATTCTATGCAAAAAGTAAGCAAGGGCTTAGATCGGGATTTGGCATTTGCATTTACAAACCCATATTAGCGAGCATTAATTTTTCTTGGATACAAAATAAATAAACTGCGATGATATAAGAGTAGGGTAAATACGCGTAGCATCCTATTTTTCGTATAATTATTGTTGAAGAATGCTGCTTAGCAAATAAATTAAAACAAAAAAAAACAACGCGATGCGCACCCTACAAATTTATAGTATTTTATTACAATCTAACGTAACGTAATCTCTTTATAACATATTTAGTACTTATGAGCTCTCTCTGATTATTCAGCTTTCCTTTTAATCTTTGCTTTTGTCTAACATGCACTGCTTTCAAGCGTCAATTTTTAGAACTGTTATTCATATTGAGCATTCGTTTACCAATTGTCAACGAGGTCGGTTGACTTTTAAAGACCATAATATTGTATTCAATTCGTATTCAATTATTTCAATTAAATTTGTTTAAATTAATAGTTTGAGTTTCATTTTATACATATACTACTAAACAATACACAATACACAATCCACAATAGACAATACACAATACACAATTCACAATAGGAAATACACATCTTATAAGGGAAACACAGGAGGAAGACCCGAAGGGGTGGCATACGAATACATAAGTACACTTTAACACATTTATTAAAACAATAAAACACATTTTACAACATACATACATACAACTAAATATACAAACAAATTATTCATTCATTCTAAAACAATTATCTTATTAAGATTTGGAGCGACCGATCAATTTTTGTCGACTCCGGATTGCGAGAAAGTGCAAGTCCTCGTCCGATTGTACCGAAAACTTAACAGAGTGTGATCCGGCACTTAGCCATCTCGTTTAGAGTCTCTAGTCTCTCGTATAACCTCATATGTATGGTGTTCGGGGTTAGAGATGTGATGCGGCCCGATGAATAGCTGAAATTTCGCCTGGCTTGAAGATGGAAACATATGTATTTAATGAGAAAGACAGGTAGCTTGTTGGTGGTTTTTAAGCTCGTTGATGTTAGTCTGTCTTTCGAATGTCGGTAACAAAATGGGTGTACCATAAGAGAGAATTAGTCATCATACATAGATGTCACCTTAAGCCTACAACTAACAAGTAGAGTTTTTTTCCACTTTGCAAAATTTTCTATCCACCTCAGTGTGCTATCCAGAATGAGGCTTAGATACCTGGCGCTACCCAAGAACCTCTGAGTGATGCCATTTTGTTTGGGTGGGACGATGGTCTGCATCTTGATCTTTCTTATGAAGGACACCAGCTTCTTTTTGACGTCCAAGAGGATAGTAAGTTCAAGTTAAATTTGATGTTGGAGTGTCAATGGGTTCTTGCCCGGCACATATAGAATGACTTTGTGTGTAAGCTATCACACATCATCCCACGTCCTCTTATGTGGTAAGCAGCCCATTGCGGACTGGGTTCCAAAAGACAAGAGTGATTCCATCTTTTCTTTTTTTCCGGTAGGGCACAGACCACGGATTTCATTTAGGGCTCTACTCTTGAGAACAAAAGAGATCAACCTGCCGGCAGACTAATTTATGTCCCGTTCTTGATCGATATGCCCCCTGATGATCGAGATGTCAGTATTGTTATCAAGAAAAGCCACAGTTGTATGCGAGAGAGTGATTGTTAAATGGGCCCACGAAGGGAGTATGTGTCGCCACTTTATGTAAAGATTCAGGATTTTCTAGAGGATTTCTAGCAGAAGGGTTGATAGACTCTTCCATACTTTAAAGAGGTTAAACGCCTTCGAACAACGATGAGACGGAGGTCCATCTATATTAAAGTGATTCAATGAAGCCTATAGGCGTCTACAGTTCGATAGTCAACAGACTGAACGACTATTGTCTCATGAAAGAATTCATGTTTTACGGTCTTCGTCGTATTATGAGTTCCGAACTAAACGCTGAACCACATCATCAAGTTTTTCATTTTAAAAATATAATTTATTTACGACAGTTTGGTGTGGACCAAGGCATAACCTCTCCACTCAATTGGTCGTTGGTCTTGTCATTTTGACAACAGAGAGAGGGACCTACGATACTCAGCTGACTTTCAACGGAGAGAGAATGAGAGACTATGCAGGCAGATGGATATGAGTAAACCCTTACTCATGCAGGCTAAAATGGCAAGTGCATTCCCGGCTAGTAGCATTCTATTGGCCTATGGCGTCATAGGACCCACAACCCTACAAGGAAGAGATTAAAATTTGTGACAGACCAACTTATAGCCTCGTATGAGAATGGGGTCACTGTTGAAGACACTAGCAAACGTTTAAATGACAATTATGTACTTTCCGATTTGCAAGTGGAGTGTTCGGACCCTTAACAGATCATGTGTACCCGAACAATTATCAAAGAGCCTTGACTGCTGTCACGCAGATATCACCGCTATCCAGGAATTGCCACGGAATGGGCCGGACACAATGAGGATAAAAAACTGTGATATTATTCCATTGGAACATGCGTTGGAAAGCTACTGTCATTGTACGTCATTTCAGTAAATGTCATTCATTTGAAGCGTAAACAACAATAATTTTTTTTCACTCAAATATATCGAACTTTGTGCCTGAAAAAGTGTTTTTGCGGGGAGTTCTTCTTCATTACTTTAATATGAAGAAAACTGCTGCCGAAAGTCGTCGTATTTTGGTGGAAGTTTATGGTGAACATGCGTTAGCTGAGCGAACGTGCCAGAAGTGGTTTGCACGATTTAAAAGTGGTGATTCTGGCTTGGAAGACAATGAACGTCCTGGGCAGCCAAAAAAGTTTGAAGATGAAGAACTGGAAGCATTACTCTATGAAGATTGCTGCCAAACACAAGAAGAGCTCGCAGAATCTTTGGGTGTTACTCAAGCAGCCATTTCAAAATGTTTAAAAGCATCTGGATATATTCAAAAGCAAGGAAATTGGGTTCCACATGAACTCAAGCCGAGAGACGTCGAAAGGCGGTTTTGCATGTCCGAAATGCTACTGGAACGCCACAAAAGGAAGTCATTTTTGCATCGGATTGTTACTGGTGATGAAAAATGGATCCATTACGGCAACCCCAAGCGCAAAAATCATATGTGAAACCCGGCCAACCACCCAAATCAACGGCAAAGCCGAATATCCATGGCGCGAAGGTAATGCTCTGCATTTGGTGGGATCAAATGGGTGTGCTGTATTATGAGCTGCTAAAACCGGGTGAAACCATCAATGGACAACGCTACCGAACACAATTAATCCGTTTGAAGAGAGCAGTGGCCGAAAAACGCCCGGAATATGCGACCAGACAGGCAATAATTTTCCATCATGACAACGCTCGGCCCCACGTTGCTATTCCGGTTAAGAACTATTTGGAAAACAGTGGATGGGAAGTCTTACCCCACCCGCCTTATAGCCCAGACCTTGTCCCTTCTTACTACCATTTGTTCCGGTCGATGCAGAACGTCCTCACTGAAATACGGTTCACATCAGAGCAGAATATCAAAAATTGGCTTGATTCATTCTTGGCTACCAAGCTGGCGCAGTTCTTTTGGGATGGGATCCACAAATTGCCAGAAAGATGGGAAAAAATACTATTATACGTGTCTTACTTAAATAAAGGTTCAAATTTTGAAAAAAAAACCGTACGAATTTAGTTATATACCCAATATACTATTACGATTGCTGTAGGGTAAAGAAACAGCGCTTGCGGTAGACTTCGGCAAAGCTTGAATTTGCTAACATAAGACTAATGTCTGTCCATGCCCCTACAGACGACGAGGACAACGCTACTAAAGAATATTTCTACGAGCTCCCGAACAAAATGTTTATAAGTGCAATGTTCGAAATGTCAGGAAGGGAAGAGATCTTTGGTAGAACAATTGGTAAGTATAACCTACACGCCTTTGGCTTACTGACTTTGCTTCAAGGCAGAATATCAATATAGCAAACACACCGTTTAATCATTTCAATATGCACAAGGGGACATGGCGGTCTCCGGATCATGAAACGCGATCCGAACCATCCGAGCAGCCAATGTTGACTCGGGTCACCACCTTGTTGTAGTCAAGGTGCGAATGCGGGTTTCCTAACCGCCACAACGAACAAGAACTACTATGAGAAGAAATGCTGCAATCCCAAGAAACAGCCGGAATCTTCGCCGAACGCATATCCCGAAATATCTCAACAACTCCTACGCCAGCAACATCAAGTACCGAAGACCACGCTGTAACATGACATCAGAGAGGCCGCACCTGATGTGCTTGTTTTCACCCGACCACCACCAATAAATCTCTGGTTCGATGATGAATGCCGGCAAGCAAATGCAGCTTAGCAAGGAGCCTAAAAAGGGGTGCTGCAACGAAAGACTAGAGCTGCAGAGGAAATGGGAAGAGTATTGGCTGCTCCGGTAGAAGAAAAAAGAGCAAGAGAAACGCCCGATCGAAGATATTGAGAGTTAGTATTCCAGGAATAACGTACGGAAATTTAACCAACACGTAAAAAGAACATTCCAAGGCAATAAAACGCGTACCGAGGTCCGTAGAGATGAAGAAGGAAAGATTGTACAATAGTGGAGTCACAGTAGGTGATTAGAATATGTAAAGAATTATTTTGTGGACTGTATAAAGGCAAAAAAGGCCAACATCCCGCCGTCTGGCAGATTTGGCCATTCAACTTAGGCGATGATAGCCGAAACTTCCATCCACTTGACTAAAATGAAGTATGGCTAGCATTAATCTGAACTGAAATCCAAGAAAGCAGTTGAATCTAACGGCTTACCAAGCGAGGAATTCAAAGTTGCTGGAAATGACTTTGTGTAGAGCATGCCTGTTGAAACAATCTCAGGATCTCAGGACCGTCTGCCATATCCACACTCAACTGCTCCAAGTTATAACTCTCCTCAACATCAGATACAAGATCTTATCTGCTGTATTGTGTGAATGTGAATATCAGTGCGGTTTCATACCAGAAAGTTCACAATTGACCAAATCTGCCCACTCCGGCAGGACCTGGACAAAAACATTTTAAGTGCAAATCGATACTCACCTTCTTTTCATCGATTTTAACGCCGCATATGACAGTATTTATAGAGACGAGCTATATACGGTCATGTCTAATTTTGGCATACCTGCCAAACTCATCCGTATGTGCAGAATGACGATTGAGAACGCTCGCTGCTCCATCAAAGTCGATAACGGTTTAACCTAAACTTTTGATTTAAAAAAAAAGATTTTAGACAAGGTGAAGCGATGTCATGTGACTTCTTTACCATCATACTTAAAAAAATTGTTTCGAACTAGTAATAAGTGAACACTGGAGGCACACTGTTTCAAAATTCTGTGCAATTACTAGCGTACGCCGATGATATCGACATAAATGGGTGAAAACAGCTTGCTGTCACCGGTATTGAAAACGAAGCTGCCAAAATGGGCTTAGGGGTAAACCCAAATTAGGGCAGAACCAAGTATATGCTGTCAATAAAAAAAGACAGACAACATCAACGAACTAAACAGAACGACACAATCGAGAGCTATAACTTCGAGGTAGTAAGTGACTTTGTCTGCCTTGGCCTTGGTATAAATTCTACCAACAACACCTCAGTAGAAATAAAACCAAGAATCACTCCTGACAATTTCTGGAGTAGTAAGGCCCTATCCCGAAAAACTAAAGGGACTCTATGTAAGACCTTGATTATCCTAGTCCTATTTTATGGCTAGGATAATCGTTCTTTGCTACACCTGTTAATACTACACAAGGCTTCCAATACTGCCCTATAAACTTAATTTGAAACCATAACTACCAAGTTATTCTTGTTCTTGGTCCAAAAAGTACATACTAAGATCTGTGACGGGGGCGTTTTTTTTTTTTTTATTTTTTAGCACACAGACAAAAAACAGGAACTCCTTGTATATTCCCTTTAGTGAAATTTCTCTGGGTTTTCGAAAAGATGAATAATCGCTTCATTGATAAAGTGCCTTTCACATTACCACGAAGTACCTGTAAGCTGATGCAAGCGTATGCCGAACACTCCGCGGTTTTGTAATCACTGCTACAGCAAGCTTAACCGAATGTTGTCTTCCTCATGCCCAGCAAAATTTAGTAGTTAGCAAAAGCGTAGTACCGCGTAACGATAAGAGGAGTCAGCAGTCAGCAGGAAAGTTGCTGGCCTCTAAGAGACGACGAGAAGCATTTATTTGGTCTGCCGGCAACCTACTCATATGAAACCCAACTGTCAATGGAAACCCAAACTGAGGATAAATGCAGTTCTATCGCAGGCTTGGATTCTGAGGAACTTCTCTTTGAGCTTCGCGAGATCTTTTCCTATGATCCCATTATGATCTTGCATTCTTGATTACCTTGCAAGCGTATCTTCTTTCTGCAGGTTACAATGCCTACTTGGTCATTTGTGGCTTCGGTAGAATGGATTCAATGCCATTGTAAACTGCTGCTTCTGTATCTTAACCTGTTTCGTACACGAAATTACCTACAGCTTTCATCAGGTGGTGGCTTGGTCTTCATCTATTCAGTCGTTTACTAGATACGGGTCCTATTAGGATATCCTGCTGTTGGACACTCGAATAGATCTAACAGACACAAGCCAATATACCATAAACTGTCTACGCACTTTCGTGTTATGACAATGATCATTTCGGTCTCAGCACCGTAATAACTGTTCCCAACGAAATTGCGGAAATGGGTGCGTTAGATACACTTCCCCAGAACACTGACGAGAGCACTATCCTCGAATTCGCTCTACTCACCTTCCAATAGAAATCTATCAAACGAGGAGATTGGCAGGTATCAAGACTAATGGAGGAGATAATCAAACGAATGATGTACAAAATGATACCTCGGTATCAACACACTGACGACGAAGACTTATTCCGCAACGCAACCATTGACACACTGCAAAGACATAAAAGTAGAATGCTGTCAAGAATAAAAACCTTGTACAGACATTTTACTGACAGACATAGCCCGGAGATCATAACATTGAAGTCGTCGTTCAGTCGGGCTGTAAGCACCAGCAACAAGCAAATAAATAAAATATTTCGGAAGAAAGTTCAAAACGATTTTTCGTGTCTTAAAGTCGGCCAAATGACACGGACAACGATCATATTCTTCTATCAGCAGGCATCGATCTAAATTAGACCGTTGATGATGGGAGCGAGTTTCCAGTAGGTGTACAAGGCGAATTACACCATTGGCCGGAACCACGACCTGGAAAATCAAGTCCTTGTGCACAATTTCTACATTCGAAATGAAATAGTGAACTGGCGATTCTAGACCACGGGTTTCACCCAGTTCAGTGACGAGAATATGGCAAATAGTGTCATCGACGACCCCCGTTCATTTCGAAGGAAGAGCTCCAAACGATCTTCGATTCACTTAGAAGTAAGAAATCAGTGTTAACCGATGAAATACCGAATATTTTACTTCGACATCGACCACTAGAAGCGGTGAACATTTTTAGCACCCTGTTTAATAATGCAATGAATAATGCCCATTATCCAGCGCATAGGAAAACGGAAAAGGGATAAAGACACGACCAATCAGCTTTCTTCCAAACATCAGGAAGGTTTTCGAAAAAGTCATCAATAAAGTCCTGACTAAGTTGGTTGAGGACAAACTTGTAGTTCCGGATAATCAATTCAAGGCGGGGTATGATGTGATTGATGCCGCGTCTAAGCTGGAACAAAGGCAAGAACCAGTGAACTGGTGCCCGCCTGATTGACTTGGAAAAAGCCTTCGATACCGTTTGGGGACTCTTTTTCAAGCTAAATAGGATGGGCATTAGTAAACCACTTCTGTATATTCTTTACAATATGTTAACAGATAGACAGCTCATCGTGAAAAATGGCCATGTGACACATTAAAAATGGTTTACAACAAGGTGGGGCAAATTCGCCGATCCTATTCAACATTTATACAAGTGACCTACTAGGTTCAATTCACAATGCCATAGCGTACGTAGAGGAATTAATCGAATACAGATCAGGTTCAAAGGCTGAGATCATTAATATACCTCGGCAAAGTGACTTAGATAAAATTAAACCATATTGCGATGACTGGAAGTTGAGTTTCAACTTCCAGAAATCGGAAACCATTCTGTTTAGGACGCTTTTGTCTGGAGCCCCTAGGGATACCAGAAAGATTTGGCGAACATTTTCTATCATTGGACAACACGGACAGCCACTTGCTTGTCGAAATGTAGTCAGATACCTTGGCATCTGGCTAGATCAATATCTGTATTATAACAAACATGTAGATGCTGCTCTGGCCAGAGCCAGAGGTGCTTCTGCCTTTACAAAGAGACAGTTTCATAGCAGCCAACTCGATGCGAGGGCGAAGGTGATCTGCTACATGGCCCTTATCCGCCCCATGCTTGTATTTGGAAGTCCTGTGTGGTTCAACGTGAGAGCAAGCTTATTGCAAAATAGTCGGGTATTTGAGAGGGCTTGTCTTCGCTTATACGGAACACAAGAGTCTGAGAACATAAAATTCTATCCTAACGAAATCTTGAATAATAGGGTAAACCAAATAAGAGTGGACAATTTTGTTATTAAGTTGACTCGAAGGCACATTGCAAGAGCAATCACCTCGTCAAACAACCTGATCTCCGGGGTTTACTACCCCAATTATGTTATATGTATTGTATCATGAAAGAGTACGCTTTGACGGTTGTGTTCCTCCAGAAGCATTCCTCTACCTCGATATGAAAGGTCTGATCCAGGACAGCTTAGCGATGCAGCTAATCTTCCCAGACGCTCGAACAGCTGCGAACAGGAAGCGGCTCAACTACAACAGAGACGTCGCACATGGCAGTAGGGGGATAGGGAATCGCGACATGAGGGATGTTGCTCGACAGCACCAAGAGTTTTAGTGACTTGTTGAAGGAGAGGAGGATTCGAATTCCTCTAGCACAAGATAGCTTCACTAAGAAGCAAAGTCGGTTAGCCTAGTTTTTTAGGCGTGGTCGGCTTTCATACATTTAAGTTGGATTGAGTTAATTAAGCTAATTTTTAAGTGTTTTGTTGTCTAGCATGTAAGAGTTAATTAATGAATGAAAATAAAAATGCATTGAAAATGAAATGAAATGAGGGCTTCATCTAAGGACTGAAACGAATAAAATTTGGAAACTTCAAAGTAAAAAAAAAAAATATTTTCATAATTCATGTAAATTTTTTTTATTTGCTTTAAAACTCCGTTTTTATTAAATTCATTCGCAATTACAAAAAATAAAAAAAATTATTTGGGTTCCCATTCTTTACTCAACTTCTTTCGAATGTCCTTCATAAGGTTGGTGACAGTTACATCCGTGATCTTTTTGGACGCTCTTTTCCATTTAGCACTAAAATCTTTTGCGTCCTTTGCACACTGCTCACTTTTCCTCAATTTAGATTTGACCAAAGCCCAATACCTTTCAATGGGACGGCACTGTGGAACATTGGGTGGATTCATGTCTTTTGGGATAAAGTCGACATTTTTAGCAACAAGAAAGCTCAACGTCGCATGAGCATAGTGAGCTGAAGCTAAATCTGGCCAAAATAATGTTGAACCCTCGTGTTTGTCTAAGAAAGGAATCAACCGTTTTTTTAGGCACTCGCTAATGTACACTTCTCCGTTAATTGTTCCCGTTGTAATAAACGATGAGCTTCTGTGTCCACATTGGTAAATGGCCTGCCAAACGAGATATTTTGACCCGAATTTTTCCATCCCAATCGATGTTGTTGATTGCGGAAGAATCTCAGCTTCAAACGAATTGTAAAACTGGGCACCTGGAAGAGTAGTAAAGTCGGCTTTGACATAAGTTTCATCAAACCAAGCACACTTTCTTGTTGCCGATCAACTCGTATAGTCATAAAAACACGACCCCGAAATTTTATGATTTTTTTCTGCTTTTCAGTAACTTTTGGAATTTTTTTGGTTTTTTAGTGTTTTTAGACCGTTACGTTTTTTAGATCTTTGTGCCATTGTTTGGTTGGTATTACATTTCCGAGCAACATCTCTGGATGACATAGTCCGGTTTTTTGCGATGGTACCCACTATTTTCCTGTCCAAATTTGTATCATGTGCTCCACTTTTAGCTCCACTTTTCTGTTGCTGCTTAACTGTCAACGCCTCCAAATATCGTTTAATAACAGAATCCACTCTACTGAATGCTATGTTTAAATTTTTTGCGATGAAATGGTTTGGACGCGAAGTATTTTCGAGCCATTTGTCAATGATGTTTTTACGGCGTTCCTCTTGACTCATATTTTATAAATATTTTAAACCGCACCGAACTAAAATCAATAACAAACTGAAACTAGAGAATATACAGACTAATTTGGGTACAAAATGTGATTGCAATTTTTATGCATTTTAAGTATAACCCGTGTTAAAATTTACAGATTTTATTCGTTTCAGTCCTTATTTATCAGCTCTTTGGTGCTGCTACGCTATCTTCCTCATCTTTGTGCGACATAGAGACTTATTTCGCTACTCGTTTTAGGTGGTGTAGGCGTACTGCAAGTCTCCATCGGTCATCATTCCATCAATTAACAGATATTGTTGGGGAGCCACTATTATTCTGTCTTTCTAGCACTACACAATCGTCCTTTCAGCGATGAACGTAAAAACGGTTTTTGCAACATTACAATTGCATTGGTTGCTGCTGAGTATTACTTTTCCGCTGACTCTAGCCCCATTAAGGTACCGTTTAATGGCCTTTCGAACTGCAGTAGTACGTCGTTAGGCAGAAGCTATCATAAGGAATGGAACTAACTCTATCCTAATCGATTTCAGATTTCCAGGAAACTGCATTTCGAATGTGGAAGATCTTGTGCTTCAATCTGCACTATGATTGATGATTGGCTTTGCAAATATCAACAAATCCTCAGTCGTCGCTACGAGTATTACGGTTCTCCAATATATGTTTGTCGATACCATATTAATTAAGATTTATTTTGTGGTTGTATTGTATATCCACTCCATACTTCTGGATGGTTTCCGGGGTATCTTCCGCAATAGCGCCTGCTTTCATCATCTTGTTTCGCTTATGGTTTCAGACAAACTTTAGCCCAGGATGCAAGAATTCAAGGCGTCAGTTTCTTTGACAGAATGTTTTAAATGACAGAAAAGGCTTACCTTCTTTGTAAGCGAAATATCGTATGTTCTCATATAACTTCAATGTGGCGTTCAACAGAAGTACATCTCATACTCTCGCATACCTTTTCAAGGATAACGATGCACTTCATCTTAAGAAAAACGTACAATTTCGTAAAATGGACAAAAAATAAACTGAATACGAATGAGTGAAAAAGAGCGGCAAAAAAGAAAGAAACACATTCATACAAACGTATTGAGTGGCATAGTAGCGTAGGTACAAATTATAAAAAAAGCACAAAACCTTGGACATGTAATGTTAAAATGTCAGTATTACAAAAAAGACAGTCAAATCAAGATTGGTCGTTTCCAAAGGCCGAATTTGGATGCATTTCTGATTAGCTTGCATTGCTTTCCATTTTATCATATTAACCTTTTCAATGAATCAAGGTCTACTAGTTAAACTGCAATCTACAGTAAAAGCTCAATTCCAGAGGAAATAATTCATCGCATTGGATCGTGTTGTGTTTAAAAATCAAATTTGTGGCATATTATCTCTTAGGCCTCACAATCGATTCAAATTCTTCGAATTTAAGTTCAAACACGTGTTCAGAAACATAAAGCCAACTACGTGTATATAGTGCAGACGACTGGCGGGTAACCGAACTCACTTGAGCAATATATAATTCAAGGTCATAGCTGAAGATATCCAGTTTTGCATACAGCCGCTTGGCATTTTTAAGGAATGTTGCTTTCTATTGTATTTAAATTTCGGAATAAACAAGAAAATTTGGTATCGATCTGTTTTGGTTCTGGGCTCGGTTGAGAGTTGGACTCGTATCTTTAGGAATAACCCTTTCATCTTGTTGTCGTTGTTTGATTTTGCATATATTGCAATACTCTGACATCATCATGTTGTTATATAATTCATTCTTTTGAAAAAGGCCACCAGCACAACACACAGCTATTTACAACAGTAAGAAAGTGAAGATGCATACGAGTATTTTGAAGCATTTCTAATCAGTGTTGCCACATAGCAATTCAGTTAAATCTTTCAAGTAACACTGTTGGGTGTTAACTCGAAGGATCAGATGAGATGAAAAGGAAAAAGTGCGACATTTATTGCAGCTGCTATAAAAAATTGCATATATTAGGATGCAGATTTGTTGTAGGAGATTGGCTTAGGGAAAAAGTCATAAACTCCAAGCCGATAAGTGTTCGTTTGGCTGCGATCCACATCAAAGGCATCTTCCAAAACATAAGATTAATATGAGCACACGTACCTATCGACTAGGCTGAAGATCCTATCAAGGAGGAGTTTTATGAACTCCGGGATGGAGCCTACGGAGCCTGTCCGGACAGCAGACAACGGCTACCGACTAATCGATTTTGCAGAATCTCGTAATACGGTGATAACTAGCATTAGGTGATCCACACAGCAAACGTGGCGCTCTCCAGACTGTCGAACCACCAACCAAATCGAAAATGTGCTAATCGATGCGAGGCACGCAGTCAACATTCTCGATGCACACAATCCAAGGGGCAAAAGTCGACTCTGACAATGTATTTTCTGGTTACAATACATCTAAATTCAGAGCTCGACTGTCCAACGAGAAGAAGCTGCGAACTTCCCCGAAGAACAAATTCGACGTTGGACGCCTAAGCCTTGGAGTAGCCAGAGTCTACAGAGAGCACCTGAGTGAGAAATTCTCCACTGTTACCCACCACCACTGCCACTGTAGGGCACCAGCCATGATAAATGTGTATACTATAGATACCGAAGATGACAGAGGGTGCACATAAGAAAACTCTGCAGTGCAAAACAAGTGTACGAGGGAAGAGCATCAAGCCGGGAGAAGAGAGAAAAAGAAGATCCTGCATAGAAAGAAGAGGGACTACGCAGCCTCCCAGCTCAAGGAGATTGAAGAGTCCCACGATCGAAACAACACACGGAGGTTTTACAGAAGCCAAAGAAACTGGCAGCTGGCTTCAAGACCGCAACACAAGCTCCTCGAAATTGCGAAGGAAACCCAGTCACCGAACTACAGTAGATAGTAGATGTGTTTAAGCAGCATTTCGAGGAGCTGCTAAATGGGGATCATGTAGAGAGAGTGATAGGGCAAGAGGAGAACCCATATCCAGTCAATGAAGAACCAGTTCCACAACCCAGTGTAGAAGAAGTCGTTTTAGCAATAAAAAACAGCTTATGAGCAACAAGGCCGCAGGCTCAGATGACCTACCAGCGGAGCTCTTCAAATACGGTGTCGTTGCTTTGGTAAGGCGTATGGCCGTGGCTCAAGTGGTAGTGGACTGGCTTCCAAATCGGAAGGTTCGGTGTTCGAATCCCAGCCTCTCCCGAAAGACATATCATCCATTTTTTTAGTTAACGAAAATCAAGTAAAACGAGTAGTTCATTAGAAATCAACATCAAGCCAACTTCCACTAAGAATTTAGTCTCCCCATTCGCTCCATGGTGGAGCGATATAACCACTGAGACCAAACATTTTTTTTTCTCTCTCTATCCCATTTTTCAAAAGACTTAACATCAGCTGAGTCCTTATAAGTGTATTCATACCCACTTCAGTGTTAAGTTCTTTATAAAAAAAAAAAACAACTAAGTATGGGTGGAACAAAGCTTGCCCCCTCCATATGCCCCATCTAAAAAAAAGGCGATCTTATGTCTTGCAAGAACTATCGAGGCACATCGCTGCTTAATGTCCTATCCAACATACTATGTGAACGTCTAAAACTGTTCTGCAACATACTAATGGGCACATATCAGTGTGGCTTCCGGCCCGGCAGATCGACTATGGACCAAATTTTCACACTGGGACAAATCCTGGATAAGACCAACGAATTTCACCGTCGAGACTACCTATTCATCGAGCTCAAAGCCGTATATGATAGTATTCATCATCAGGAGCTCTATACGGCGGGATCCCAGCAAAATTGATCCAGGTGTGTCGCTGGAAAACACGCGCTGTAGTGTGTAATTTAAAAGTAGCGCCTCCGAACTATTTCAGACTATTTCAACTGGATTTCGGCAAGGAGATGCTCTTTCTGGAGCAGATAGTGGGCAGAACAGGTGTTAATATGGAAGGTACTATCATCAACAGGTCCTTTCAGCTACTAATCAACGGTCGTTCCCAGCATACCGTGATAGAAGCCTTTTCGGCGTTTGAAGATCAACCGAAATTCGTTGGCCCTGAAGTACATAGACGAGAATCACATTAAGTACATGCTATCAACAAACAAACCAGCATCTGTCCACCACCCAGGGCAAAACGTCACTATTGATATCAGCAATCTCGAGGTACGTATGTAGTTAAGGAGTTCACCTACCTCAGCGTAAAAGTAAACTCCAAGAATGACACCCTAGTGGAGATCCGACAAAGAATTATCCTAGGAAACCGTTGCTATTCCGGTCTGGTAAAACAAAACCTTATTCTGCCAGTTCTGCTGTACGGCGCCGAGTGCTGGACGATAAACAGGAAAGGAGAATCGATACTGGGCTCGTTCAAAAGAAAAATTCTTCGACGGATTTTTGGCTCAGTGTGCGAGGAGGGCGAATGGAGAAGAAGATACAACCGCGAACTCTATGAGTTGTATCAAAATGTGGATGTAGTATAAAAAGCAAAAATACTACATTGACCCCCAGGTTCAAGACGACAATGAAGGCCGAACCTCTATTTTAGAGACCAAGCCATAGCGGATTCCAAAGCGCTTGGTCTTGTAGCATCGTGCCCGGGATCGCAGATGATGGAAGACTGCAGTGTCTCAGGCAGAGACTCTGCTCGGGTCGTTAGCCCGTTTTGTAAACAAGTTATGTAAGAACAACGCTGAGGCTTTTTAGTATACTGTTTCTCAAAATGTGCCTGTTGTAACTCACTAACTGTATTACAAACAATTTATTACATTAAGCATTGATTTTGTGGTTGTCAGACTTGAAATCGTCCAAGAGAACTGAAATTTTACATTTTGAAAGGTAATTTCTGGTCCATCGAAAAAGAGATTCGTCAATAAAAATGCGCTCATTTTCGATAAAGGATCGTGATGCCAAACTCTGTCAAACATCTTTGAAATACCATGAGCAACTCACTTGTTTTCGCCAGATTTGTAGAGATTTTGGTTTCGCTTTTTATGCATAAACGCAACAGTGGTCCTGTTGAGTGCACACCGTACTACCAGTACTACCAGCGTTTGAGAAGTTTTCTGGATCCGGTTACTGTGTGTGTCTGACCCTTAAAGCTATAGGAGTTGTTTTGTTCTTTTGAGGACGGTTTTTGGCTTGCCTGCTGCCTTCAGTTTCCGTCCAATAATGGAGTGCCTTGGTTTTTAGCCAGTTACTTATAAGCTTTTTTTGGAGCTAATTGGTAACCCGCGAAATGGTGGTGGCAACATGAATGTTGAGACCGCACCTTTTCTGGCCAATTCCTCTGCTCTCTCATTGCCATCATAACCACGGTGACCTGGTATCCAGATTAAATTGGTGTTGGCTAGTGTTTTGGGAAATATAATGCACTCGCAGAAAATTGTTTGAGGTTGTCTCAAAACCTTGACAGTAAGTAGGGCTGAATTGCGGTTAGAGAAAATATAAATGTTCTCGTTGGTAGTAGGTCTGTTTAACGTTTAAGTTCTCCTTCATGCCGAGTTCTATTGCGTGTATCTTTACGGAAGACACTGAGATGCTACTGGTAGTGGTTTTGGTAGTTTTTCCGTACTTGCCTGCCCCAATTGCTTCGTCTATTTTGGATCCGTCGGTGTACCATACAGTGAATCTCTTTCAAACAGGGGTTTATTCTGTTCCCAGTTTTCTCGATCAGGGAATATAAGCGTGAAGTTACGATTGAAGTTGTACTTTTTAATTGAATTCAATTGAAAAATGCCCCGATACGAGTAGCAAATCATCATTTTCCAGAGTAGTTTTTAAATTAGAGGTTGCTACTCGTATTTACGAGTATCTACTAAAATAAAAAATTTTTTTACTACAGTAGTGTCTTAAGTAAAAGAGGATTGTTTTTAATTAGAAGAGTGCAAGGCATCTAGAAATGAGTAATTGGTGCTTTAAAGCCAACTTTTTTAGCTCAGCTGGAGAATAGTTACACGTACTTGATTTATGGATGAATTGGAATCAGTAGTCCATCCGCAAATGGCGCGCCGGGCAGCTTGACGTACAGAAGGATATTCAAATTTTTGAATATTAGGGATGTTTCTGTTTTTAATATGACGGCTGACCGCTTAAATTTCTCATTTTTTATTTATTGTTCTGGAGTCCATGTGACTGACAGGAATGCGCATAGAGCGCAAGATTAAAATATCGAAGCCCAGTGAGACCAGTATTGAGGATGATCTCTATTCATCGATTCGTTATCGTGCGCAAAAACTTGGCATGTGTCCACCGACTTTGAGGAAGATATTGCCGAATGATCTTGGTATAAAAGATTCAATTGCTGCAATAACAGTTGGAAGTCGATCCACTTTTTTACGGTTAAATTTTGACGGGCCTCAATTCTGTCTCAGCGGATTTGTTAATAAACAAAATTGTTAAAATTAGAGGGACGAAAATGTAGAGGTAATTTATCTGCTGCTAATGGGCTGGTGCTGTCAACGGGTTGTACTCCTTTAAAAATGAAAAAAAAAAAATAGAAATATTACCGTCAATGGCGCCCAGTACATAGCCATGATCAACGATTTTTTATTTCTAGAAGTGCATGAATATGATCTGCAGGACGTTTGGTTTCAATGAAGTTATTATCGTCTACAGCTTCTCCTGGGAACTTTTGTGTGATCGAAGATCCGCAGTAGAAGGTAGAGACATTAAGGGAAACTTTTCAGGATGTGTTTAAGGTACATGATATCATTGGCTTGAACCACGATCTGGAGAATCGAGTCCTTTTATACAAATAAAATATCCAACTGGCGATTCAAGAAGTCAGACTTCACTGAGTTCATTGTCCTCAAGGCGGACCCCGTTCATTTCGAAGGAAGAACCCCTAACGTTCTTCGAATCACTTAGAAGTAAGAAGTCAGTGGGAACCGATGGGATACCGAACATAGTGCTTCGACATCTTACACTAGAAGCGGTGTTTAATAATGCAATGAGTAATGCCCATTATCTAGTGCACTGGAAAACAGCGGTGGTGCATTTGATTTTCAAAAAGAATAAAGACGAAGGCGAATCTCTGGCCGATAAGCCTCCTACAAAATATATGAGTAATGTATTCGAAAAGGTGATCAATAGCGTTCTGCCTATAAAGGATGAGGACTTGTGGCGGGACATGATTCCACACATGCCGCGTCAATATGCAATGGAACAAAAGCAAGAAACAATTCACGTGTGCTTGATTGATTGAATTAGAGAAGGCCTTTAATTCCGTATGGTTAGTCGGACTCTTCTTCAAGTTGAATAGGCTGAGTATAAACCACGGTTATACATATTTTTAACATGCTCACCAATAGATGCTTTATAGTGAAAAATGCCGATGTACTATAACTTCTACCGGAGTATTAGATGTTAAAAACGGTTTGCAACAAACTGCAGTTAATTAACAGATCCTACTCAACATCTACACATGCCATCTTGTGAGCTCAATTCGCTATGCCACGTAGAAGACATCCTGGCGCACAGATCAGGCCCAAATACCGTTGATCTTGCAACGTGACTTCGATAAGATTAAACGATATTGCATAGACTGGAAGTTGAAGTATCAACTTTCTGAAGTCGGAAGTGATTCTATTTATGACGACATTGTCCGGAGCCTCTAAGAATACCAGACACAATTGACGAAAGTTTTCAATCGTGGGACAACACGGGCAGCCACTTGCTTGTCGAAATGTATTGATTGTTTGAGGCTCGGGACAACCCCGGACAGTTTATTGAATGCTTAGTACAAGCATCCGAGTACAAATTAAAAACTAAATTTAAAACTAACATTAATATGACATAAAAACAACGATAAAGCCAAAGGCTCAAGGAGCTTGGGAGAGGAAACTCATCCATCTTGTTCGCATTTCGCAACATTCTAGCCAAAAGTTCGTTAAAGCCGTAATCTGTTCGGTGAAAGTTGATTTGGAAGAGGGGAGCATACCTAAGGTAGTCTGATACCATGAGTTCTGTCTATGGCCGACTTACGATATCATCGACTTACACTAGTAGTTGCACAGACTTTTGAGAAATTCTGCCTCCTGTGTTCACTTGTGAGCTCCGGACAGTTCTTTCAAGTATGCTGATAAAGAAGTCGCATGACAGCTCGTCACCCTGTCAAAAACCTTTTTTGACATTAAAGGTCTCGGTTAAGTCGTTACCGACTTCAACGGAACAACGAGCGTTCTCCATCGTCATTCTGAACATATGGATGAATTTGCAAACGATGCCAAAGTTAGAAATAGGCCTATATAGCTCGTCTCTATAAATGCTGTCATATTCAGCCTTATAATCGATGAAAAGATGATGGGTATCGATTTGGACTTCTTGAGTCTTTTAGAGAATCTGCCGGAGTTCGAAGATTTGATCGATTGTGCATTTTCTTGGTTTGAAACCGCGCTGATCGGGACCAGTAAGGTTGCTGACGTTCAAACAATATGACAGATAAGATTTTGTATGCGATGTTGAGAAGTTGCGTAGTAGAGAGAGTCTCCGTTTTTGTGAGTCGGGAAAATGATACAGAGATTCCATTTATCAGTCATACATGTTCTCCACAAAGTCATCTACAGCAGATTTGAATATCTCGCTCGGTAGTCAGGTCCAGCTGCTTTCTTGGATTTCAGCTTAGACATTGCTGTCCTTACTTTGTTTTGGTAAGGTCGACGGAAGTTTTATCAATCATCGTGTAATTTGAACGGTCTAATGGTCTCAATATCAGTCTCTGATGGCACGTTGGCAACGTCGCCACTGATCTTCAGTACTAGATGCTGAAGGCATAGGAGTTATTGAGAGATTTTGAGATATACTTTCGGAGAAAATTCTGGCGGTCTCTCCCGATTGTTGTTCTTCTTTTTTGTGGCGGTTGGGAAATCCCCATTCGCACGTTGGCTGCAACAAAGTGGTGAGCTCAGTCAATGTTGGCTCCCCGGAATGTTCAGACTTCCATAATACAGGAGGCATGCCTTACGTCTTTCGCAATGTGAGCAATTCGGTTTCGCGATGAAAAGCCATGTCAACTTGTGTATATTGAGATGCGGAAACCCTATGTCAATAAGTCTAAAGCCGTTGGATCACGAGGTGTCGTGTAGGTTATGCTTATCAACTGTCCTATCAAAGATGTCCTCCACTCCCATTCTGGTACTTTACTTGGCGATTTGAAAATTATACTTTGGATATAACCCATATATCTCGCTGAGGGGCTCGTAAAAACTTTCTTTGGTGGCGTCGTCTTTGTCTTCCATGGGCGCATATCAGTATTATATTTGCGAATTTAATCTTGAAGCGGATTGTCATAGGACGCGATTGGTGAAGGTTTTCAACCTCCTTGTGTCCGATCCATCCCATCGCACTTCATGAATGGCTGTGACATCTGCGTGACAGCAGCAAAAGGCCTCTGCTAATTTCTCGGCTGCACGAGATCTGTTAAGTGTCCAAAAATTCTATTTTCAGATCCGAAGGCCGTTGTCATTTTCATCCGAGGCCATTAGTTGGTTTGCCACGTCTTTTTAATCTCTTCTGTATGGGGTTGTGAACCCTAAATGCCTTTGCCATTTTGCAGTTACCGAAGACTACCATTGGGAGGTAGGTCAAGCACTTCGCTACGAATTCGATTGTTGCGCTGTCGGTCCAATCCAAGTTATAGTACAGTCAGCAGTTTTCCGATCAATCCCCACGCAGATCCCCAGTTTAAATTACGTAAGCAAAATTTTTAAGCATTTTTTTCTCTATAATTTCATATAAAATAAAATAAGTAATAGCACATGGTACCAAGTGCCATACTGCCGATGAAAACATCGATTTATTGAACGAAGTATTCGATGCCAATAATTCTGTGGCCTGGCCTGCAAGTTGGTTGTTTATACGGGCAAGTACGAGTAAGTTATTGGAAGCCAACATCGAGCGCAGAAGTGAGGATATGAATTTGTAAATCAAAGTGGCATGGATATTCAAGATTTTGGTTACAATACTCGTATCTTTAAATATTTCTTCCGATTGTACAGGAGGTTTATTCGGGCAAAACTTTAGCGGCAACACTGATGCTCGCTAATTTGAATAATGTTTCCATATTAATTCGGATACGAGTGCTTTTAGTCAATGGCTAAATGTATAAACGTACAGATACTCACGAAATTTCGCAGCCTAACGTATCTATGACTGGGGTGTTCAACGTTGGTTAGTACGAATGCCAAAACATGCATACAAGAGATACATACTCGTACGAACTCGTACATATGGAACACCGGCAAATTCCACTTGCACTTTCAATTTCAAGTCCTATTCGGTCAATTTGGTTTCGCTTTAGCTTTGTTTATATGGTCGTGATGTAGCAACCTCAGCAACAGGTTATCAAGTTCTACTATTGTACAAACCCAAAGTTGTAAGAGGTGAGATACATCGAGCTTTTGTGTGATTGCAACACATCTTGTTCGAGTTAGACATGTTGGGTCAGTTGGAGATACGAGTATGTAGGCCATTGCAATGCACTTTTCAATTTAAGATGATTTGCAATCAGAGTTGTATCTTGTACTTAGCACGTTGAAAAGGTAAGTGTTTTTGGTGTTACTTTAGTGAATATACTTGTACATGCACATTAAGCAACTATGAAATTACTTGTACATGCTAAGTACGTGAATGCCAACTCGCTTAATTGTTGGTTGCTTCTGTTTTAAGATTTCAAATTTTACAGATACGGTGTGTGGTCTGCACGAAGGTATATAGTAGTCGTATCTCTACATAAAAATGAACGAATTCCGTATGGTAGTAAGATATTCATTTAAACTAGGTTAAGGTTGAGTGAGAGCTATTACACGATCATCACATCAGCCAAATATGCAATTAATGAAATGTTAAAAGGTTGGAGCTAGTCAAGTCTTGACTCAACACCATGACGTGGTGTAAAGTAAGAAGAGATGATGTTGAATTATCTTCAGACTTTGACACATGTGACAGGTTAGAGATGTTTTCGTGGAGATTAGTTTTATGTTCGCATTTTAAAACTTTTTTAAATGTTCTTTTATTAGAGGTATACGAGTATTTTAACACTGTTAATTGGATTAACCTCGCTAGACTTGTCACCAGAGAGGCGGATATGCATTCTTCTCATAGATGAAAAGAGATCATTATCCATCGATAACTTTTTCAGCGCAATGGTGGACTGATCCTGGGGTGAATGGTAGGAATTCGGGCAACGAAAAATCTATGTAATATGCGTTGAAAAAAACTATTGGCGAAATGTCGAAAACAAGGCTTACTAAAGGGTGACCAGATAAGACAGATAGGAAAAAAAATTTAAATAAAACAACAACGGTATGAGATATAAAATCGGTTCTGACTTTATTTTGAAGCCATGTTCATGCCATACATTACAGCAGTGCTTCAAGCCGTGATTTCTGTTTTTGATGACTCGGTCCAATATGTGCGGCGTTATTCCGGCAATAGCGTGTCGAATTTTGGCCTCGACCTCGTCCAAAGTGGTTGGTTTAGTTGGTCCCAGAGAAAATAATCGAGTGGTGTCAAATCGCATGATTGCGGCTGCCAATTGTTGAACGCTCGCCATGAGATGACCCAGTCTCCAAATTTCTCCTTAACAACTTCAAGTGTTGCGTCGCTTGTATGGCATGTAGCGCCGTCTTATTGGAACCACAGCTTGTATATATCGATGTTGTTGAGCTCTGATCACCGGAAGTCGGTTCACATTGCTCTATACCTGAGACTATTGACGGTGACGGTGTCTCCTTCTTCATTTCGTAAGAAATAAGGTCCAATGATGACGTCGTGCCATAAACTGCGCCAATCACTCAGTTTTTGTGGATGCTTTGATGCTTGGCCGAACTTGTGTTCGCTCCAATAATGTCAATTTTGTTAGTTGACATAGCCGCTGAGCCAAAAATAGGCCTCGTACGAGAAGATGATTTTTTGGCCAAAATCTGGATCTCCGACCAACAATTCCAGCGCCCAATTAGCGAACTCACGGCGTTGTCTATAATCGTGCGGCTTCAATTCTTGCGTCAGCGCAAACTTATACGGATGTAGGCCCAAATCCAACCGCAAAATAAGCCGGGTTGACTGTCTGGTAATGCCCAATTAATCTGATCGGCGCCGAATTGATATTTCTGAGTCTCCTTCGATACTGGCCGTTACGGCGGCCATGTTTTCTTCATTTCGCACAAATCGTTATCTTAAGATCCAAAAGAGTGTACTCGCGGTGAGAAATTACCAGCACACTGAAGCCATGATGACGACCGACCTCACAACGAAATTCACGCTACATAATTACAACTGAGCCGGGATTTCGATATCTAATATTTTTTAATAATTTCCGCACGTTCGGCAGGCGTAAAACGATGAATGAGGAAATGGCAAACTT
This sequence comes from Volucella zonaria, assembly GCA_963966105.1. Taxonomy (NCBI): domain Eukaryota; kingdom Metazoa; phylum Arthropoda; class Insecta; order Diptera; family Syrphidae; genus Volucella; species Volucella zonaria. Next base: position 124,680,017 of record OZ014531.1, read on the forward strand.
TACTGAATGTTTTGGTATCTTTGACAGCTTCTGAAACATAACAATCGGAAAAACTATCATTGCTATCTGGTCAGCCGTTAGTTGGATTTACAAACGAAAGCGTACAAAATGTATTATTACGGAACGGAACAAAATTTGAGTTGCGTTGTCATCATCGTTATGGTTGAATTATTAAAAAAGGTCGAACAATTGAACACGAAACTTGGAATATTAATAGCGCTAATGCATTGTAAGAAAAGGCAGTGAGTATTCGGAAAAATAAATTTCTTAAATGAAATATCGAGGAAGGAAATGCCTTTCATCGGTGCAGATTCATGTAGATACCTCCGAAAATCAAACTGCGAACACGAAGGCTGCCATAGAGCAAAATCTTACGGAACGAGAAACTCTGCGGGAGAAAAACTACGAACTCTAAATAAATTTTACGATCTATCTATATAGTACTTACTTACTTACTTAGGTGGAGCCCAGGGGTGGGTCTGGGCCTCATCTAACAAGCCTGTCCTATTAGTCCGGTCTTTAGAGCTAACTGCCTCTGGTTGCACACCTCAAATCGGTTGAGGTCTTCTTCTACTGCGTTATTTCTCCGGGTTAGATTCGAAGACTCTGCTGGCCGGAGCATTGGTATGCATTCGTTCTACACATCCTAGCCATCTGATGCACAGTATTCTGACTAGGTTGATGCCGTTGTACAGGTCATATAGTTCGTCGTTGAATCTTCTCCTCTAAATATCTATCTACAGGTATACTACTAATAAATACAATATATGGTATATAATGCAAGGACGGCATCCATGCTCAAATAGATCACATCTATACTGAGTGCCTTGCTTAATATTCTAAAAATATCTTGGGAAAATCATAAGCAAGTTAGCGTCGACAGAATAGTTCTAAACGAAGACCGAAAAAGCCCATTGAAAACCGTCATACATATAGAAAGGCAGGGGTGGACCGGTAAGACGAAGATGACGGTTTTGAACACAAGCCTAGTTTCTTAAGCGTCTTAAATTAGAGGGTTTCGGCAATGACGGAAAAAATTGGAATAGATTCTCATACAGTGCAATTCCATAGCCTGTCACGCGCGAAGAGGAACAGCAGATATGGGACGTGCAGTCAGGTCGCATCACTTACCATCTGATGTATATTCTACAATCGGAAATCTTGGGTTTTAATTACTAGCGATTTTGTTTAATAAAATGACGAAAGATGATCGAATGTCTAAACATTCCATTGTTCATTGTATTGCTTCACTGTGTAAAGGGAAAGGCGACACAAATAATTGTAGCAACCGCCCATAGGTGAAACTAATGTCGCGTTTTACGAAAATATACGCTCGGGTTTTAGAAAGTTGAAAATATAATGATACTAGTCATACGAAACGGAATTAAGATTATCGTCAATGATGAAGAGATCTTGAAAAGCTTCGTCAGTTCTACATATATATCGTCATCATCGACTTGGAAAAAGAGATCCCAGTGGTTTTATTTGACGCTAAAATCTCAAAATTTACTCGTGATGTATAATGTAACAGGTGTTATGTTCCGAGACTGACGCCTACGTGCCAGCGACAGTTATAACATATCGCTACGATTTTTAGTTAGTACGAACCTTTGGACAATACGTGTCCAAATTTGATGACATTTCGATCATTAATTATTGAGATACTGATGTGATGCACCTCTTGATATTTTCAAAACCATTGAAAAAAACGAGTTTCGTGCTTTGATAAAAAACTGCCGTTCGTACTTAAGAAAGGCTTGAGAAGATTTCAAGGACTCTGCTCCGTCAAAATAAACGATTTGTTACTGGCATGCTGAATTCAAACGCGGTTGTACAGACACAAATGATGCTGAACGCTCGGGGTGCCCAAATGAGGCTGTTACGCCGGAAAACATTAGAAAAATCCATAATATCGTGTCGAATAACCACAAAGTGAAAGTGCGTAAGATAGCTGACATCGTAAAAATATCAAGAGACTGTGTACATCATATTTTGCACAAGTATTTGGATATACGAGTGCTCTGTTTGAAGTGGGTCCCGCGTAGCTCATAGGTAACCAAAAACAACAACGAGCTGATGATTCAGAGCGCATTTCTAATCTATCTAAGCGAAATAAAAATAATTTTCTATGCGGTATGTGTCAATGGATGATCTATAGATCTGTGCGCAAACGTCAAAAAAATGCTCATTGGAAACAGATATGGCTCCAATGAAGAGGTGACCGCCGAAATTAAAGTGTATTTTGAAGGGTTGGACAAATTGTTCTATGGTATAAGAAAGGCATAAACATATTAGAGCGGCGCTGGAATGATTGTATCACTGTGTGATGAATAAAGTAGATATTCCAAACAAATTGTGTTTTTATATATTTTTGAACCACCAGCTATAAGAATAATAAGCGATATGCAGGATTGTGTTAAAACGAAAGTTGAATGCACATTGGGAATAACCGGATAATTCAAAGTTAAAGTTGGAGTATACCAAGGCAGTGTTGGAAATGCGTTGCTTTTAATGTAGCATAAGAAGTCTGGAATGACTTCTCATCTTCCCGCCGATGACAGTACTATCATGTGTAACGTCTTGATACCCCTTCAGGCAAATGTTTATAATCGGACTATGGCTATGAATCAGTCATACGAGTACTAAGACTGAATATCTACATTTCGTTTTCGAGCGCGCACACTAAATGTGATATTGCGCCATCTAAGTGTGATGTTCAACACCAACTGTGCTATGATCCTATTACATTGTTCTATTACAATTGCTAGTAAACATCGGTCTTGTTTAAACAAAAGAATGTATGAGAACTGAATAATGGAAATAAATCACTTTCGTTTAACCACCGAGCCTAATGCGTTCTACTAAATTTCTGACAACTTTTTAGAAGGAGACATCATTCCAAAATCGGTACAGTTTAAATACTTAGGCTCTCTTGTTAACCACCAAAGGAATTGAAAAGACTATCACGCGCATAGAATCAGTGTAAGCTGCTCAAAAATGCCACTTGCATTTAAAAAAACTGTAATATACTATAGGCAGTAGTCCTGCATTAATATACTCATCGCCATGTGGGACAATGTATCTATACAAAAAATATAACTAAAAAATGACAGCTACCGGAATCAAAATGTTACAAATGTAGTGATCTGAACCAGAGTATGATCGAATAAGTGGTACCCTACGGGCACATTAAGAAATATGTACTAAGGAATGCCTCTTCTTAGATCGGCTAACAGATTCTAGTCTATGCCAAGTCAGTGGCGTTTCCAACTATGTATATGGAAAGGCAATTAGACCTTATCTTCACAACCGATCCCATCAACTCCTCAGTATCGTGTTGTCCCCTATCTGTTTCATCCTCCACTTTTTCTTTCATTTTTCCACAAGTCTCTCCTTCAGTCGCCTCCCCCCCTCTCTATTTTCCTACAATTTTCACAAAGCTAATTTCCGTAAAATCAATACCTATCTAAGCAGGGCTTCTTTTGAGTTTACTAATCTATCTCTGATTGCTGCCCTCTCCATTTTTTACAGAGAAATATTCAAATTCATCTCCCTTTATGTACTTTATTCCCGCTATAAAACTTCTTCTACTTCCCCTCCTTGGTAGAGTCGTAGACTTTGCTCTTTACGAAACAAAAGAAACAAGTTATGGGCGGTATTTCTTCGCACCCACTCTTCTTCCGACTATTCAAATTGTCTAGGTACATATCTTCATTTCATTGAACTCTATAACTCTCTCTATCAGCGCTACCTGAATAGTGCGCAAACCAATCTCATCCATGACCGCAAGTCCTTTTTTCAATTTTTCAATTGCCTCGCTTCGAAACCGAATCTTCAAGTGATCCTCCTACCATCGCCAACTTTTTTGCTACATTTTTCAGACAATCATTTGCCAATAACTCCTTCGTACCAGATCCTTCTTATTTCAATAATCTACCAAATTTCTCCAGTGGTGAATGAATTTGTACCTGGCCCAGACAAATTCGGCGGGGAGTCCCGCCGTGTTTCTTAAAAAATGCTCTTCCAACCTGTCTAACTTTTTCGTCTATCCCTTACCCAGGGAGAATTTCCCCAGATTTGGAAGACCTCTTTTATAATCCCGATACACAAAAAGGGATTTAAGCATGAAGTTACCAATTATCGTTCCATTGCTAAACTCTCTCATATATCCAAACTCTTTATACGAAGCCTTAAGCTTCAAATGCAAGCCTTTTATTTCACCCCGATAACATGATTTTCTAAAAGGTAGATCAACTACCACAAATCTAGTTGAATTCGTGTCTTTTGCTCTCTTTGCATTAGAAAATGGCAATTATATCGCTTGCGATTATTTCGCTAAAGCGTTTGATAAGATATCTCATCAATTGATCCTCTTCAAACTTTCTGCTCTCGGCTTTGAGCCTATTTTATTAAAATGGATTTCTTCTTACCTTGTAAGCCGATATTATAGTGTTCGGTTTGGATCCGCCCTTTCTGTTCCATTCTTGGCCTCATCTGGAGTTCCACAAGGCAGTCATCTTGGCCCCCTTCTCTTTATTGTTACTCTCAACGATGTAGAGAGGGTCATTAAACACTCCTCCCTCTCCCTTTACACTGACGACATAAATTTTTTTAAAACTATTTCCTCTCCCCATGACTCTGCCTTGATTGGTTTTCAATTTGGTGCCTCAAAAACTGCCTAGAACTCAATATACCCAAATGTCAATCTATAACCTTTTCACGTAAATGCAACTCGTCTCCTCCGCGACTTTATTTTCTCCATGGTCAACCAATTTCCCTGGTTCAGTCCTTTCAAGACTCAAGTGAGCTTAATTTCCGTTCGCATATCGATAAGATGATCTTCAAAGCCTTCAATCACTTGGCTTTATTAAACGGTGGTCCAAGGAATTTTACAACCCGTATGTAACCAGATTTCTCTATATTAACTTTGTTCGCTCTCTGCTTGAGTATGCTAGTCAAGCTTGGTCCCCCTTTCACTGGATTCATGTTTCCCTAATCGAGGGTATTCAACGTCCATTCCTCCGATTTGCTCTCCGTGGTCTGCCGTGGAACGACCCTTTAATCTTACCTCCCTATCAGGACCGCCTCAAGCTTCTAAATATGCATTCGTTAGAAGAACGTAGGAATACTGCCGACATTCTTTTCATTCGTTTCATTCATCATCAGGTTCCATCGACTGTACATCCATTTTGAACTCCATTTCCTTCAATACCAACCCCCGAAATCTACGTTGTCCTCGTCTCTACCTGTCCACCGCATCACTTATAGCTCCAACGAATCAATCTCCCGAATGCTCCGAAAGGTCATTTGCTCCCTTTTTGATTTCCACCTGAGCACTCCTCGTCTCAAACAAAATCTCCTCCGTCACTTCTTTCGTCCCTAGCTCTTAAGTCTTTCTGTTATTTTTTAAGTTAGATTAAGCTTGTATTAAGCAAATAAATGGGGCCCCCAGTCCCCGCCAAAATTAAATTTTATTAATTGTGGTAAAACTTCACTGCGAGATTTTAGCACACTTGATCCAACGGTCGTTTGCCATAGTTGCGTTCGTTCCGCTGTATAATTTTCTTGAAGCTTTTTTCTTGATGAAGGCTGCGAATATCAGGTGAAAGACCTATGTTTCCTGCTGCGGCCTGAAATCTAAAATATTTTTCTGCTGCCCACTAAATACCGGTAAACTGCATAGTTGATGATGTCTGCTCGTTGCAGCATTGTAGGCTGGAACTATCTGCTTCAAATAAGGGAGTCGCTAGGTTTCACTGTAGCCGTGGCGTTAGGCTTGCCACTTGAGGAAAAGTTCTCTGTGCATTTATGTAATTTTCCACCTGCAACTCGTTCGCTACACTCTTTCCCAGTATCTAATCTATTGCATAGAGGATATAACCTTCGTGTATAAGGCGCTGTACAGGAAATCTCTCAGAGAAGGCTACTTATTTGTCCAACTTTTTATAGTAGTGCCTTAGCCACGTCAACTCCACGCGGTGCTAACAGTACAGCTTTGGTACAATTGCTTCTCGAAATAACTGTCAAGCTCTTCTCCTTCTCATCCGCAGCGTATCCTTGCGAACAGCCACTCCTACATATTTCTTTTTAATTCTTAATATTTTGTTTATTATTATCATTAGAATTCGACTGCAGAGGTTTTCTGACTTGGTCGTCAGTACAAACGCTAGCTTCGTAATAAAGGGCACCGTCGTAATAAACCGTCGTTTTTAAAATGTTCTGCCAGTACAGGTACTTCGATTTGGATACTCTACGCAAAAGTCAAACAGTTGGAGGGTCTAGCCAATCTCCAAAATGAAGTGTTTTTAATTTTAGTTAATTTCTTCGCTAGGTGGTTAGAGCATTTCCATGTTGGCTTGTTGGCTCATAGTTTTTGCGAAACTGGTGCCTGGTGCTTTTACTAACGGCAAAAAGGCAAATAATTTTTTTTTGGCTGCCAAATATTCCCAATCAAACCATATTGAGTTTCTCTCGCATCTTCATGAGTTTTGAAGGGGCTTCACGGCTTCCGATAGGAAGTAAGTATGTCTGGGCCATGGATGGCTTTCAATTGGGTCTCATTTAAAAAGGCTGAGTTTAACACTGAGACTAGATTTCTATCCACTTGCAAATGAATTTTTCCATTGAACTTTTTACAATAGTCGCATTTGTGGGGCAGATCGAAGGAACCATGTTTCAAGATTAACCGGAGAAGCTGGTCTGAATATGTAAGTCCATTCAGCCCTTAATCAGATAAACATTCTATCCATTTTCCACGCACAAGACAGTAATCGGTCATTGAACAGGTAGAGACAAAGTTACTGGGAATGATTACAGACTACAAGCTAAACAGGAAACCAAATATCCAGAAGCTTGTAATCAAAACTTGGCTCTATTCACGGTTATTTTGACGGTAAGAGCTCATCAGTGTGATTTGCACATACGAAATCTCTGTGAACATGATTTAGATGTTAGTGATACGATTTTATCAACGAGGAACGGAAGTGACCTCCCCGATTTGGAAGACCTCTAATTGCCCTTGCAAGTGTCGTAGAGATTTCAGAATAATCAGTCAATGTAGTGTATCTAGCAGGTCATTTCAAGGAGTTTTAAGAACCGAATCGCAGTTGTTTTCTTACAAAATCCAAGTTAAAGCAAGACAATCCTCAACAACGTGTTGTTAACGTAATTTGTTTACAAAAAATGTCAAGACAGAACAATTATTATATTCATCATCTGGTAATTAATAATGAAACCCATTGCCACTTAAATGGGTACGTAAACAAACAAAATTGCCATACTTGGAGAACTGGTTAATTCATCAGTGGTGATTGCACTCACTTAAGTGCACGTCTGATGCGATGTTAGCTCAAAAAAAGTTATTGGGCCATTCTATTTTGTGGATGATGCAGAATGCTCCAAAACGTACGACACAATAGTTTTGTGGGTTCGAAAATTTGAAAAAAAATAAAGCTAAAGAAGAATATTCGTGTTCAAATACACCCGATATGCCTACATATTTTAACAGATGTTATTATGTTGAAGCTTTTGCTAATTCTAACTAGAATTCTTCACTCAAGTTTATCTCAATTTCACATTTCTGTCATTACTCATATTGTTATAATTTGCTCTTATCACAAATTCAAGTTAGTTAACTGCCAACGAAATCGGTTGGTCAAACCAGAAAAAACCTAATTTCTTCATTCGTGTGTTCTATGTATTTCGTAGATTAATAAAGTATATTTATAATGTGTATACAATTGTGAATTCAATCGTACTAGTATCACACTGCACATAATAACCGGCGATATACCAGGCATTTACCATCATATCAGATCATCTGAAGACTTTGGATGTGTATAAAATCATTCATTCCAACAAAGATACATACACATCCAATTTATCATACAGACGAAATAAAATTTCAACTATAAAACAAATTATACGAGTACTCTTGTTAACAAACATCTTTTTGGTCCTTCAAGAAACCGGGTAATAAAATTTTACGAGCTAAGTCTAAATTCATGAATATTTTTGTAACGTTTATATGTAAAACAAATGTTATAATTGTGTGTGGCAAAGTGGAAATACTTGTAACTGTGTAACTGGAAATATTAAATATTTATACATATTAAAATATCAAAGTTTAGTGTATATTTTATATGTAAATACGAGTACTTATTTTAAGAACTGTTCATGAATATTGATTTCTTTCCTTGAACTTATACATAAATATATTATAAGTTACTTTTTTTGTAACGCCTAAGAAAACTCATACGTAGACTGTACGTTGCCAAGAAACCACACGAAGAACTTCTTAATACCAAAGCTTTTATTAGACTGCCTCGATTCCGCCAAAAATCTTAACAATGCCAATGATATGTTACATACTAGAGCTTGGTGTACAATACATAATGATAATTACGAGGGTGGGCTGAAAAGTTTCCGACCAAACAATGGTACAAGACATTTTTTCTCAATTTTATTTTATTTTTCTACAAACGAGTAGTCTCCTTGTAACTATACACACTTCTCCCAGCGATGTTCCTATTTCTCTAATCCGTCTAAATAGTACTTGGCGTTTTTCTCTGTAAAATAATTGTTCACGAAGGTGAATGCCTCCTCATTTGACGAAAATCTCTGTCCTCCGAGCGCAGTTTTTAGATGAGGGAACAAAAAGAAGTCGCTTGGGGCTAGATCATAGATTTTCACCATGGCAACCATTGAGGTGTGAGACGGCGCGTTGTCTTGGCGAAACAAGATTTTGTTTTTCTGCAAATGTGGCCGTTTTTCCACAATTTCTGCCTTCAGTTTGGCAAATAATGATGCGTAGTATGCTCCTGTGATGGTTTTTCCTTTTTGAAGATAATCGATTAAGATAACTCCTCATAAAACAGTCGCCATCACTTTCCCAGCCAAAAAAACAGTTTTTGCTTTTTTTGCAGCCGGCTCGCCCTTTGCAGTCCACTGTTTTGACCGAATTTTTGTTTCGGGCGTATGATGTATCCAAGTTTCATCTACAGTAATCGGCGCCAAAACTCGGATTTATTGCGCCTAAACTGCGCCAACAGAGCATTGGAAATGTTCATTCGAACACGTTTTTGGTCTAACGTAAGGAAACGCGGCACCCAACACGCGGACAGCTTTCTCATGCCTAAATCTTGATTTAATATGTAACAAACGCGTTCCTTGGACATTTTCATAACCTCTGCTATCTCTCTCACTTTAATTCGGCTTATTCTGCCAAATCCGAAAACCAAAATATTCACGAGATAAGAACAAATAACGCAGATACGAAACACTTTATTATAAAGCTTGATTCAAGACAACAGGTGATTGCAGCGCTCAAGGAATCCAAATCACTACGAGGTACAGGTATCAATATATTCAAAGATCTTCCTTTATCAATTCGACAGAAGCGAAATAAACTCCTAAAGATAAGAAGCAGTCTTGTTGCAATAAATGCAAACATTAAAGTATTGGTTCGAGATGATAGGATGTATGTAGAGAAAAAAGTTTTTCGTTGGAGTACTTCGCTTCGTTCTTCGGACCTGTACAAAACAGCAATAATGGTGTTTTGGTTCTAAATCAAATCTACCAAACAAATGTCAGCGATCAGCTAGGTCTGAACGTGGAAGCACAGGGGACAGAAGATGAAAACAACAGAGCTGAGCCATTAGTGACACCTACATTTCAAAGCGCAAACTTAGCACAGACACAGCCCAATTATAATATAAACAAAAATAATTATTCATCTATCATGTCATAGGGTACAACTGCCGGCTGCTAAAACAAAATTAAATTGGTAGAAATAAGTAAATTAAAAATATTAAGCTATAATATCAAAGGCCTGAATTTTATGAATTTATAAGTAAATTTGATATTATTTTTCTGTATGAAACATTTTTAGTAGAAGAAGATTATAAATTATATTTAAACCATTTTAAAAGCTTCGAATTTGTTTGGATTTCCGCTTTAAAATAAAATACAAGAGGAAGAGCAAGTGGGGGATGTTTCTTTGGATACAAAAAACAATATATCCTTTAAATTTGAATCGGTATATGAAATTAAACTTTTAAAAATATCAATTGAATCAAACAAACTACGAGTATATATACTACCAATTTATATCAACTGTAACAACTGGGAAAGACATTTTGGTGCGTTAGTTGAAGCAATTGAATACTGTAAATACGACGATATGAAGATCATCGGTAATCTAAATGCCAGAATAGGAAAAGAAGAGGGAAGAGAAATTAGATTCGCAAGCAAAGTGAGAAAATCAGAAGATGGAACCACAAATGCAAAGGTATTAAAACTGTTAGAATTATGTGATTCTCATGACTTTCATATACTAAATGGTATAAGCAGTTCAGACTCCAGTGGAAAGTATACGTTCATAGTACAACAAGGATGTTCAGTCATAGATTACTGCTTGATACGAAGACTATGGATATCATTAGTAAATGATTTTGTAGTTTTGACGCAGCAGTTCTCAGACCATATGCCTATTGTTGCCGAGTTTGGTACTTCACCGACAGAAAGAAAAGATACAACTACCCCATAAGCTGGTGTGGAAAGAATCAAATGCATCTGAGTATAGACGGAAACTTTACCTCAACTTGCAGACAACGACTCAACTTGATATAATGGATATCGACAATTTAATAAAAATTTCTTACCCGATAAAAATACAAGCTTATCAAGATAAATTTTTGAAGAAAAATGGTTTGACATTGGTTTGAGTGTGAAGCAGCGAGAAGAATATCTTTTGGGTGGCTAAAAGTTTTTCGAAAGTTTGGAGATCAGTTCTTTAAAAGAATGTACTACCAAACAAATACAGCTTTTAAGCAAATATGTATGAAGAAAAAGAAAAGATTTTTTGAAAATGAAGCTCTAAAATTGGTGAGATATGAGATACAAAGGAGTTCTGGTGTGCGATTAAAAAATTCAACTGTAGAGCACCCCAAATTGGCACTCAGCTAGACGCAAGGACACTGATGAACCACTTTCAAACGCTGTTGAACCCACAAGGTAGCATACTGCCGTTTCACTACGCAAAGCCATTAATAAAAAATGAAATATTAGATGCACCTATTACACACCTATGCACAGGGAGAAATATGTAACGTTTTGAAAAAACTTCAAGATGGGAAGGCACCTGGAGCTGGTGGGATACCCATTGAATTTTTTTAAGTATGTGACAAGCAATTTTATTGACAAAATAGCGGTGATTTTCAATGGGATGCTGGAAACAGGTAACTTACCACCACAGTTTAAACAATTCATAATATATCCGAAACACAAAAAAGACAATATAGCTGATCCCGCAAATTATCGTGGAATATCTTTCCTTAACTCATCTTACAAGGTTTTCACAAAACTTTTAAATGAGCGTATATCAATCTGGATCGAAAACAACAATTTGATCAAAGAATTCCAAGCAGGTTTTCGCAATGGTTATTCAACCGTAGACAACATTTACGTACTGCAAAACATTGCTGGGACACTCCTCGAACAAAAAAAGAAATTATTCGCCTTTTTCTTTGATTTCAAGGCAGCCTTCGATAATATCGATCGAAAAGCTTTAATATTCAAACTTTATAACGCTGGAATGAGCCAAAAGTTTGGGAGAGTTATCGAAAATATATACGAGGACAACCAATCGAGTATGTGGAGCGGGACTGAAATATCAGAATGGTTTGAAACAACTATGGGAGTAAGACAGGGATGTACACTAAGCCCATATCTCTTTGCTTTGTACATCGATGACCTCACCGACTTTTTACCTGGAGGAATAGAGATTGCAGGACATTTAATAAAGACACTTTTATTTGCAGACGATATGCTTCTATTTGCATATTCTCCAGAGTCATTACAATTAATGATTAACCGTCTTGATTTGTACTGCCAATTATGGAATCTTACGGTTAACTTTACAAAATCAAAAATTATGATATTTAAGAAGGGAGCTGGTAGAGAGTGCAGAAACGAAAAATGGCATCTCAACGGACAGCCCATTGAAATTGTGAAAACCTGTAGATACGAGTATCTCGGGGGTGACAATAGCTAATAATCTTAGTATGGAACCTCATCTAAAGGAAAGACTAAGTAATAAAAGCGAAAAGTACCATATCGGCTACAGTGTTTTTCAAATCAACTAATTGACCACAGCGTAAAGTACAAGGTTTTTCAAGCTATATCAGAATCTGTTATGATGTACGCAGCGCAATCTTGGGGATACTGCCAATATGAAACAGTAGAGAAACTATTTAGATACTACATAAAACGATGCTTTAGCTTACCAAGTACAACACCAAACTATATGATCAATATCGAAACAGGACTGTCACCGCTTTTCATTAAATCATTAAAATTGCATGTAGATTATGTAATAAAAGTTTTAGAACTGTCGGACGATAGACTTCCAAAAATAATTGCGAAGAAGGTAATCGAAAGGAATACGCTCTGGTATAAAAAACTCGAAGAACTAGCAACGTACTGCAGATTCGAATGCAATTTAGCTTATGGAAACGAAAGATACCGCATGGATGTGCTTGGCAATCTTATTGCCAAAGTAGATGAACAAAACAGAGCTGATTGCGTAAATATGGCTTCATCATCCGTTCACCGAGCTACATACAGCGTTTTAAAACACAATCTGTCTGAAAAAAATTATTTCCACAATGACAACAGCAAAGAATTAATTTCGGCTGTTTTTAAGATGAGAGGCGAACTAATACGCCTTAATTATATCCCACATCGCCCAGATCTACCAATTTATTGTAGTTTTTGCAACTTATCTGACAAAGAAGACATTATACATTTCATCGGAAGATGACACATCCTTAAAGAAATAAGAAGATATTTTCTAGGAAAAGACACAATATCTGAGGAATAAGTTATAGCCTATCTAAACTGCGAAAGCGATGTAAAACAACTTTTTTGCTTCTACAAAGCAGCAACCAATTACCGTACTAAAATTATTACTGAGAACTTTTAACTTTGTAAGAATCAAATTAGTATACTATTTTTTATTTTTTTGCTTTTTTACATATCTTTAAATCCTTTTAAATTCAAGAATTGAATATACATTAAAACAAACTTGTTATTAAATGTTTAATTTCATGTCAATCAGGCAGACGGCAAAGCCATGCTTGATGGTTTTTGTAACATAAATTTGTATTATAAACAAGAAAACAAACAATAAATCTAATCTAATCTAAAAAAATCTAATCTAACTTTAATTCGGCGGTCATCTAAAACCATTTGGTGAACTTTAGCAATGTTATCGTCAGTGGTTGCAGTTTTTGGACGTCCCGAACGTTCATCATCCCCCAAGCTCGGCCACGGCCACGTTTAAATTCAGCTGCCCAAAATTTCACTGTGGTAAATGATGGTGCAGAGTCCCCATATACAGAGTCCAAAGGCGTATTGCCTTTCAAAAACAAGAATTTAATAACAGCTCGATACTCAATTTTTTCCATTTTCACAAAAAACACTCACATCGACTCACTCAAACGACTGTCAACTAAAAACTTCGCATCCAATATGACTGAAACTTCGGTAAGTAACTATCAAAAGATGCACAACTAACATTCACTAGTTTTTATTGACGGGTGCCGCTATCTTTACGTTGCAGTCGGAAACTTTTTAGGCGACCCTCGTACATACCTGTACAAACTGTATTAGTAATCGAATGTTTGTACTGCTATTCAATCAACAAACGGATATGTCATTATTATTGTACAAAACAGTAGATAGTATGTATATACATGGAATACATAATTTAGACAACAGTGCGTTAATATATTGGGTCTACAAGTAAGTTTCCAGCGTTTTTTTCCAAAATTTGAAGTTTTATTATGAACACATAGTTACAATGCTTTATTCAAAGTCTCGTCCATCGGAAGCTACAACTTTCCCCCATCTTTCTGGCAATTTATGAATTCCGGACCAAAAAAATTTCTCGTCTTTCGAGCCCAAGAACGTATCGAGCCAATTTTTGATTCCCTCTACTGAGCTGAAGCGTATTTCCGTAAGAGCGTTCTGCATCGAACGAAACAAGTGGTAGTCAGATGGTGCTAAGTCTGGACTGTACGGCGGGTGAGGCAGAATTTCCCATCCACTATTTTCCAAATAGTTTTTCACCGAAACCGCAACATGTGGCCGAGCGTTGTCGTGATGAAAAATGACGGACTCATGCCTGGTCTCATATTCTGGCCGTTTTTCTTTTAATGACCGCTTAAAAGGAATTAGTTGGGTTCGATATAATGGTCCTTTGATGGTTTCACCACTCGGAAGCAGTTCGTAGTATACGACACCCTTTTGATCCCACCATATGCGGAGCATGACCTTATTCACGTGAATATTTCGTTTCGGCGTCGATTGGGCGGCCTCGCCGGGCTTTGTGTACGATTTTCTGCATTTAGGATTATCATAATAAATCCATTTCTCATCACCAGTGACAATACGATGCAAAAATGATTTATTTTTATACCGCTGCAGTAACATTTCGGACATGCAAAATCGCCGTTCAACGTCTCTTGGCTTCAATTCGTACGGCACCCAGTTTCCAACATTTTGAATGAATCCCAGTGCTTTTAGGCGCAGGGAAACGGCTTGTTGCGTGACGCCCAATAATGAAGCAAGTTCTTCTTGAATCTGACACGGATCCTCATCCAGTAAAGCGTCCAATTCCTCGTCTTCAAAACTTTTCGGCTTTCCGGGGCGATCCTTGTCTTCAACTCCAAAATCACCACTTTTGAACCATTTGAACCACTCGCGGCACGTCGATTCACCAATACATTCCGCCCCATAAGTTTCCGAAAGCAAACGATAGGCCTTAGCCGCACTTTTCTTCATATTAAAGAATAAAAACAGCGCTTCCCGCAAATGACGTTTATTTGGCTGGAAGCTTTCCATGATTTTGCTCGATAAAATGTACGACACCGATAGAACTGCTCAAATATAACGCTGCAAAGTTGTTGACAGATACAAAACCTACAAATAAAACACATGAGGTCTGACATTTCTGCCCGGGATCCACTGGTGGCGCCATCTCTGACAAACGCTGGAAACTTACTTGTAGACCCAATAAAATATTTAATAAATTTAACATATATTCAGAAAAATCAAACAAGTTGAAAGCACGTGGTACGTTTTCCTACTTTAGATACGAGTATATACATACACTGGTCCGAAATAGTGCAATTAATTCACGCGTTTTATATTCACTATATTCGGGACAATCCTTTTCTTACCTCTTATCGGGTCATCACAACGGTATCCGTACAGTTTAATTAATTTTCAATTAACATTGTGATTGAATATGAACAAAATAATTACTAAATCTGGTCGACGTGGTTGACGAAACCATTACGGTTACAGCCGTAAAATTCCGCCTTAAGAAAGTTGATGAAACTTGGCATGCATTTGTTGAGTTGCAAAATGCCCTTTTAGAATACATACATATATATGCAGACAAACCCGATTATGTATATAAAAAGCCTGAGTTTGCAAAATACGAAACGAAATATTTCGATGCACACATCGTTTCTTCGAGCAGATGTCGCGAATTTGATAAAACATTTTTCGTGCTTGTAGCAAAATTACGTCGAAGCCTGGGATCCTTTGAAAAGACGGTTTAATCAGAAGACTACGTTCATTAATTTTTGTATTTATCCACGTGTGCTAGCGTTAGTGTTCACATACTCCGATAAGTCGCTGACGAGTCGCTGGAGTAGATGAAATAAAAGGACTTAAAGCTTGAGAGTCCAACAACCGTGATCCATGGTTAATCTAACTCCACATTAAAAAATTGGATCGTTAATCCAAACAGGCTTGGGCCATAGATGAGTGTGCCATCGACGGATTCATTTTCTCGGTTAAGTCAAAAAAGTAATAAAAGGTCATACATACCCACCTAGTTAATTCTCCAGGTAATCCTCCCAAATCCAAGGAAAATCATATACCACCTATGCAAAAAATTCCCGGAATGTATTCAGAAAATTACAAATACAAGTTTAATAATCTAAATCTACTCGTATATTTTCCAATTTAAGGTAATCGCTATTGACTGCAACACACTTATGCCAGCGCTTGATCCAATCCTCGAAAAATGCAATTTTTCCATTACTTCCTCTCGGCTGCTGAATCGCGTTCCCCGTAGTGGTTTTTTAAATCGATTGAACAGAAAGAACTCACAGGGAACCAAATCAGGTGAATTCGGTGACTGTTGTATTTGTTGCATTTTCCGTCAAAAAATTACTAATAATGTTGGCACTGTGCGACGGTGCGTTTTCATGGTGCAAAATCCACGAGTTTTCTGCCCACAATTCTGGTCTCTTTCAGCGAATTGCTTCACACAAACGTCTCATAACGCCCATATAATACTCTTTGTTTACTGTCTGGCCTTATGGCAAAAATTCATCATGCACTACACCGTTGTAATCCATGAAAACTGTGAGCAGTGCCTCCTTTTTTGACTGAAAAGGACGTGGTTTTTTTGGTCTCGGCTCATTTGGTGAACGCCATTCACTTGCCTGATGTGTGGATTGCATGTCGTACTCATAAACCCACGTCTCGTCTCCGGTAATGATCCTTTTGATGAGTGTGGGATCGGATTCAGCCTCGCAAATCATCTCTTTTGCGACGTCAACACAGTCTCTTTTTTGCATGAAATTGAGGTCTTTTGGCACCAACTTTGCTGCTACACGACGGAAACCCAAATCATTAACCAAAATGTCTTGGACGGATCCATAGGCAATGTTTAAGTCCTCCGCTATCTCTCTGATGCTTAATTTGCGGTTATTGACCAACATTTCTTTTACTTCATCAATGTTTTCGTCGGTTTTCGATGTCGATGGTCTGCCACTGCGTTCACCATCTTCGATTGCCACTGGTAAACGACCGTTTTCTTTAGAGGATCGTTGCCGACACACTTTTCCAACATTTCCAAAGTTCGCGCACCATTAAATCCGTTTTTTACGCAAAATTTAATACTCGTACAAGTTCGTTGTTGCAAATTTAAATCCATTTCTAAAATTGTAAAAAATCGCCAACACACACAGAGATAGATGTACTCTTGGTTACGTAACTTTTACAAATGTCAAGCTATGATGCTAAGATTTAGAGGGAATATCAACAACAGATTTACCAACTTAACAAAAAAAAACACAACTCAAATCGGAACAATTGGAGCGCCACACGATGGGTGTGGTGCGGGAACTTTGTGATCAAGGGGTATTTCCAAACAGAATTCAAGGCCCTTTATGTTAATACCTGCCGAGAAGTCATGAAAACCAAGTCGCTACGTTTCAACTGCTACGCCATGTGCATGCATCTAATAAATGTCGACCGAACTTCCGATGTAGACAATATAACTCTCGATATACATTAGTTCATCCTTCGCAATCCATGTCGCACACGGCATCCAAATGGAACATATCCGTTTCATCAAATATTGATATTTGGAATCCTTCTTCCGAACATGCGATTATTGTAAATCAAGCTCCCGATTATTTCACAATACTACCAACTGACTTAGTTCCAACTAGGGACAACGAAGGACTTTAACATACCTTTCGCATACCTGTCTATTCGGGGTGTCAAGTCTCGTCTGTAACCGAGCAAATGGCTCAATGCTTGGGACTTCAACGAAAACGAGCTTAAATTCCAATAATTGACATTGCATCAACATCAGCTGAAGTCACAAACGAGGTAGTTAATCTTAAAATATATTCCCACTCCTGTAATAACAGGAGCATCCAAAGCACTTAGTTAAAATGGTACTAGCGCGATTCCTACTATCTTTTGAAGGGTAATAGTAGGTCGAGCGGAAAATTTTTCGCCGTTAGGAACAGAGTTGAAAACATACTGTACGCATTTGGATCAAGAAGTCAGTTTCCAATTAGGACGCTTTTTGGAAACAGAAGGAGATATCCAATGATCCACTTTTATCTGTAGAAGAAACACTTTCTGTAAAGAACTTCATTAAGACTTACACTCGTCGGTCAGATGGCAAATATGATGTGCAATCAACACGTTGGGGGAACACCTTGGACACAGTCTTAACTCGTTTCTACTCTTTCGAACGCAGACTTAATTCCAACATAACACTTAAAATTCATTGCACGCCATTCATGTAGGAGTACAACAAGCCTGGTCACATGAAAGGAATTCCGCAGCATCAGATATCTCGATCTTCAGCGCAACACCTTTACTATCTGCCTCACCATCCGGTATTTAAGGGCGAAAGCTCAACGACCAAGATTAGAGTAGTGTTTGTTGCATCCGCGAAATCTATGTTTTTAAATGAAACCCTACTTGCCATTCCTACTATACAACGGGATAGAGATCTCGTCGGCACTCGCTATGGCATGGTGAAGTGAACCTATCAGATCAGTTGTATAAATTTGAATAGGATCGGCGAATTTACCGCACCTTGTTGCAGACCGTAAAAAAAAAAAAAAAACTGAACTGGCACTCGTTTTTAATGGGTATGATGGGTCAAGCCAAGTCATACAGATTTTCAAAGAATGTTATGGCGTGAGAATTTTGAAGAACCTCTTAAACATTATAGACTTTTGACCGTTGCATATGGAACTCAAACAACAAATTGTTTTCCACTTCTTCTGTCGTTATCAAAAGATCAATGGGAACTTTCTCCAGTAGACTTTGAGAAGTCAAACTCAATTAAAATGCTGAGTCTGCGGAGGTGTCCTTCACGAGATGCACGAAACGGCGTATCTTGTCCGAGGCATCAAGGATGTTCGATCTTTTAGTCGCCATTAAAATTTTATTTTAGGAACTGTGGCGAAAACAGTTGAAACGGAACGAAGAAGTACCACTACACTACAAGAAATCAACTTCATCTTGTCGAGTCGATTGCCATTCCTAGATTAATGATGCATAATAAATCAAATTGGGAGTTTCATGGCTTTTGTGATGCTTCACTCGACGAATATTCTGCGGTTGTTTATTGTGGAAGCTACAAATTTGCATGGAGTTAAACGTTTTCTTGGCGGACTTCACAATATCCTCTGAAACAACAGCACAATAGTAACATCATCGACCATTTGTCCAAGGATATCATCCGGTGGAATTTTATACCCCATACTCTCCACTTTTCAGAACTCTTTGAGAGTCTCTTGTGAAATCAGTAAATGGATTATATGACTGTGTGAAAGACGAATTATCAGTGCATTACGGACGGGCCCAAGCTTGCTAAGGAAAGCCCATGTACAGGCAGACAGATCTTTAGAGTCAGGTGACAGCAGCAAAGACGTGTTTTCGTGAAAATTTATTCGACGCGTAGAATATAATTATCATTATCATGTAGGTCCACAGCACCCTTGTCAGTGACTGCTCCTGTCTTCCAGAAAGCTCTTTGCACTGCCAGAAAGCCGACAGCGCCTTGGAGGTTTCCACGTGACATTTTTCGTTCAAATGGGTTTATTATACAGGTTTCGTTGGACAAACGGATGGTGATGCCTTTAACCACCAGATGAGCTAAACAAGACAGCTTTTTCCTTTTTATAAGGAACTAGCGCATACCCAGCGTGCATTGTTGTTCCTAGCAAAAAGAAATATGTACATATTTTTTAGTAAGGACTGAAATGAATAAAATCTGTAAATTTTAATACGGGCTGTACTTCCAATGCGTACAAATTGCAATCCCATTTCGTACCCAAATTAGCATGTACTCGCATATTCTCTAGTTTCAGTTAGTTATTGATTTTAGTTCGGTGCGGTTTAAAATATTTATGAAATATGAGTCAAGAGGAACCCCGTAAAAAGATCATCGACCAATGGCTCGAAAATACTTCGCTTCCAAACCATTTCATCGCAAAAAATTTAAACATAGCACGCAGTACAGTGGATTCTGTTATTAAACGATATTTGGAGACGTTGACAGTTAAGCGAAAACAGAAAAGTGGAGCTAAAACTGGAGCACATGATACTAATTTGGGCAGGAAAATGGTGGGTAGTCCGTAAAAAACCGGACTATGTCATCCAGAGATGTGGCTCGGAAATGTAGTACCAACCAAACAATGGTACAAAGATCTAAAAAACGTAACGTTCTAAAAAAACGAAAAAAATAAAAAATACTAAAGGTTACTGAAAAGCAAAAAAAAGTCATAAAACACGAGCCCGAAAGCTATACGAGTTGATCGGCAACAAGAAAGCGTGCTTGGTTTTGGATGACGAAACTTATGTCAAATCCGACTTTACTACTCTTCCAGGTGCGCAGTTTTACAACCCGTTTAAAGCTGAGATTCTTCCGCAATCAAAAACATGGATTGGGATGGAAAAATTCGGGTCAAAATATCTTGTTTGGCAGGCCATTTACCAATGTGGACACAGAAGCTCATCGTTTATTACAACGGGAACAATTAACGGAGAAGTGTACATTAGCGAGTGCCTAAAAAAACGGTTGATTCCTTTCTTAAACAAACACGAGGGTTCAACATTATTTTGGCCAGATTTAGCTTCAGCTCACTATGCTCATGCGACGTTGAGCTTTCTTGTTGCTAAAAATGTCGACTTCGTCCCAAAAGACATGAATCCACCCAATGTTACACAGTGCCGTCCCATTGAAAGGTATTGGGCTTTGGTCAAAACTAAATTGAGGAAAAGTGAGCAGTGTGCAAAGGACGTAAAAGATTTTAGTGCTAAATGGAAAAAAGCGTCCAAAAAGATCACGGATGTAATTGTCACCAACCTTATGAAGGACATTCGAAAGGAGTTGAATGGGAACCCAAATAATTCTTTTTATTTTTTGTAATTGTGAATGAATTTAATAAAAACAGAGTTTTAAAGCAAATAAAAAAAATTTACATGATTGTGAAAATATTTTTTTTTTTTACTTTGAAGTGTCCAAATTTTATTCGTTTCAACCCTTAAAGAAAATAAGTTTTTTAATTTTCTATTGTATTTTATTATTGTAATGAGAGCGGATACACAATATGTTTTTTTTTGATTTGGTGTGGAAATGTATACGTTTTTTGGTGTTCCAACTCTGGAGTAAGTGGCATACAATTAGGAGTGAGAAAAGCATGCAATTGCTAACGATTCCCCTCGCGCTTTGTTAATGGTGATTGCGAACGCGAGGCGCACCAGAAATTACGGTCGCTTGAAATTAAATGGCAAATATGTCGAAAGCATTGGTATGCGCAGAATTAGCAAAACTTCACATTTGCTCTTCACGGTGATGAATCAAATTTGTTGAGAGTTTTTACACCTCAAGTCTGGTTCTGTTGTAGAGCTTGGGCGGCTGTAAATTGCGGATTAGCATCAACGGTGAACCAACTTTCAATTTTAATTCATGTAGCGGCATACCGGATGGAATGCTCCAATTAGTTCACCTGATCTCCGGGGCTTACTACCCTAATTATATGTATCACGAGAGAGTTCGCTTTGACGGCTATGTTCCTCCAGAAGCATTCCTCTACCTAGATAGCAAAGGTCTGATCCAGGACAGATTGGCGGTGCCGCTAATCTTCCACGTTGCTCGAACAGCTGCGGACAGGCGACTCAACTACGACAGAGACGTCGCACACGGCAGTGCGGAGCGTCTCCGGTTCAGTAGGGCGGTAGGGAGCCGAGACATGAGGGATGTTGCTCGGCAGCACCAACAATTTTGGTGGCTTGTTGAAGAAGAGGATGCGTCGTCGTCGAATTCCTCCAGCAATAGTTAGCTTCACGTGAAGCAAAGTGGGTCAGCCTAATTTCTTTTTTTTTAGCCATGGCCGGCTTCCATAGTTTTAGGTAGGTTTAAATTAGTTTTTTAAGAAAAAAAATATAAAAGCAAAAAAAAAAAAAAAAAAAAAAAAAAAAAAAAGTATGTATGTGCATATATTTATATATTAAGTATATATATATTATGTATATATATATTATGTATATATGTATATATTTGTATGTGTATGTTATGTATTAGGTGTAAGTAGGTTAAGTAGATTAAGATTTATTCTTAGGTAGTTTGTAAGTGTTAGTTTTAAGTTTAATAATAAAAAAAAAAATCATGTTACTAAGTTCTTGCTAAAAAAAAATTTCTTAGTTTTAATAATGAATAGAGATAGTACAAACATGTAACGTAAGATTCGTCGAAAGACATAATTTAAGTGTTAGGTTTAACTTAGAGTGCCCGCATGGGGCCAGTAAGTTAGAATAAGAATATTTGTAAGTTAATTAAGCTAATTTTTAAGCGTTTTTTTGTCTAGCATGTAAGAATTAATTAATGAATGAAAATAAAAATGCATATAAACTGAAAAAAAAACTGACTGCTCCAATTAGTTCAGAAATTGGTTCGCCGGGAATTTTGAATTGAATTTGATGATTTATTTTGTTGACGTCATCGTTTTTCGGTGCAAAATTGCACGTTCTCATAGCCAATTGTGATTCCTGTAGTTGGTCGTGATATCAGGGAAAACCTTTTGTACAACATCGTTAATTGATTGTTCCAAATGACAAAAATTTGGCGGAAAGGATATATCGTGTATTTTTTTTTAATACTTTATTTCATGTAAGAACCTGGAGCTAACACAATTCATTTAACAAACCAACTAAACATTATATGTGGAGAAAGAGCTTAAAATTTCAATGAAATAGGTAGGATCAGTCAATTGTTAAAAACAAGAGATGAATGAACCCTTACATTTTTAATCATTTTAAATAAATATTGATGGGGATCAATATGTGAAGATTATAGTTTCAGTTTTTGTTAAGATTATTTTTAAATTCGGCATTCTGCAACAAATTACAAGTTAGATTACAACAGTTAATAACGAATCGATTTCTTCAAGATTACAAGAGAAGAGAACAGATTTTAATTTATTCAGAAAAACTGATTCACACCTCTCACATCTCAGACGGACAGGTAAACTATTAAATAAATGTGGCGCAGTGATCTTGTAGAAGGGTGAAAAATGTGATTTCCTTATGGTCGGTACATTTACAAAATTCTTGGCACTTACCCGTAGTTTATGGGACTCATACAATCTTGAAGAATAGTGACCGGAGTAATGAAAATTACTTTCAGAACTTTATAAAAATATAATTGTTTTAGAGGAAGAGCTTTAAGGCTCTTGAATAATTCAAAACTATGGGTTCTGTGATTAACTTTGCAAATAATACGTATCGCATGCTTTTGCTTAGTAAGCAATGGATCAATATTATTGGAATGTGTACCACCCCAGCAAGTCAATCCGTATTGTAACTTTGATTTAAATAACCCATTATAGACTAGTTTCAAAATATATTGACTACAGTAAAGGTTAAGATTATAAATTTGCACTAAAATGTAATTCAAATATTTGGACAATTGAGAGGTGTGTTCTTTCCAACTTAACCTGGTATCCAAAATTATCCCCAAATACTTAAAACATTCAACCCGTTCAATATTAAAACAACCAACAGAACACTTATTTTTAGCATTAAAAGAGATCTTACCAAATAGATGAGAACAAATATTTTAATTATATTTCGAACAAATAGATGAATTATAACTTAACACCATGTCTACACATGGAGAACCAGAAATGTTAAAAATCATAAATTTCGTTTTTTCACTTATAATCAGTTTATGAGAAAAATACCATTTGGGTAAAATTTCTAAATCATTATTCACAGACATATATGGTATAAGTCAGAATAGTTTTTTTCAGAATAGGATAAGGAGGTATCGTTAGCAAACGCTGTAATTTGACCTTTGAAAGGTTGAACGAAAAGTGAATTATCAAAAATTCAAAATAGAATCGGTCCCAGAACTGAACCTTGTGGAACGCCTAAGTTTAGTGTTTTTCCCGAATATAAACAATCACGAATTTTAACTTTTTGTTTACGATCTCGTAGATAAGACACGAACCAGTCATAAACAGTCCCTCGAAAACCTATCCTAAACAGTTTTTGTAGCAACAAAGTGTGGTCCACCATGTCAAAGGCCTTGGTTATATCTATAAATAGAGTCATAGACGTCTGAGATTTTGATTCAAACTTTGATAAGGCTCACTACACAATTTCAAAACTGCTTCTTCAGTCGATTTACCTTTTCTGAACTCAAATTGGGAATAGCTAAGGAAATTGATTTTGTCCAGAAAAGATAATATTCTTGTTTTCAAAAACTTTAACGAAGATTGGTAAAAGTGAAATTGGATCGTAATTGTTAAGACTCGTAGTTTTACCTTTTTTGTGCAATCGGATAACCACTGCCAGCATAAGTGCATCTGGAGATACTCCTTTTTGTATACTAAGATTAAAGATATGTATTAATACGTCAGAAAGGTTGTACGAAATATTCTTTAAAATTTTACTGTAAATCATATTACATATCTGATGTTGAATTAGACGTTTTAAGAGACATTATAATACATATTATAAATGTCCAGTGACGAAAAATGTTCAAAGAAAAAGCTGTTGACGTTAGGGGAATCTTTAATAAAACCATGCGAACATTTACAAAAACTTGAAGGTGGAGCATTATCAGTGTTAAGACTTATATTAGAAAAATAATTATTAAACAAATTGGCCAGTACAAAAGGCCTTAACTAAAGAACTATCATTCAATATAGAAATATCAGCTTTTGGCTTGGTTCTAATTAAGATCTGGTTAACAACTTCCCATTCCTTTTTAGAATTACCTAAACTATCAGCGAGTTTATTACTGAAGTAATTATCTCTGCAACGCGGTACTTAAATTTTTAACTCTTTACAAAGCTTACAGTAACACGTTTTTAGCCTAATACTGTTGGGATGCTTTTTAACTTTAACATGGAGCTAGTTCTTTAAATAAATTTTCTTAAGTAGAGATAGATTCATCCACTTTTTTAATGGTATTAAGTTTTTATTATTATTATTGAAACATTGACTGCTGTCTGAGATGTGATATGCAAGAGATGGATTATTTTCTCTGTATACTTCTTCCCAAAGTTCAAAGGTCAGAGCAGTATTAAATGCAGACAAAATATATTTTTTTAAATGAATTTACGCAAGAGAGCTTATTTCTTTCAACACTACACTCTAACTGAATTATAGCTAAGTTATGATCAGTTGCCTTAAGATCTTATACTTTTGTTTTATAGTTGACACTATTACTCCTGTGCAATTTAAAAAAAATGCTTCGCGCACATTGGTCGATAGCGTGACTTTCTTCACATGTCCCCGTAATCTCGACACTCTCAGGCAACCATTCAGTGCATCAGTGGGTGTCGATCATGAAATGACTGGCAAAGTTCGACAAAAAAGAAGTATTATAGCTTCTCCATTAGCCGGATGTTGAATCTGAAGTCACGCAAAGTTCGATCAATTGATTTTTTGTGTGTCATAGTGTATTCGTCCGTAATGATAATTTTGCATATCTTCATTACAGTGCCCAGTTCGCAATTTTTGCTGATGTTGCATGTTGGCGTTTCGGTTTGGTCTAAATTTAACGCCAGTTTCAGAGCTAAATATGCGGTGCGTCCACGTCGACACAATCCCAGGCGAAGCAACTGCGAATGCATTGCCGTGCTGCATGCGAACTTAGGCTAGGATCAAATTGATCAGGAACCATTTGCCAGAGCCATGGGGTGCGTCGAGGAAAATCAGTCCACCAATTCTATCGGCTACGTGTTGCATCACCGTATCGTAAGCTCGTCTTGATCATCAACTAAGAGACTCTTTTCATTTTCAATACCGCTACCGCTATGATAAAAATTCTGGATTACATTAGAATTAGATACGATATGGATAACCGAACGGTGCGCTGTTTGGTTGATTTTTCCATAGCTTTTGATAGAGTGAATCACAACGTACTATGTCAAAAGCTGAGGTTATATTTTGGCTTCATAAACAGTCCGTGTGTTTCATAGGGAATTATTTGAGTAATCGTTACCAAAAGGTCGTTTACGGTGGCAAATATTCCAATTTTCGGGCGTTATTAACGGCTGTTCCGCAGGACTCCATTCTGGGTCCATTACTATTTTGTCTGTATATCAATGACCAGCCTGAAGTTTGCTCAAATGATGCCCAAGTATTCTTATCACGGCCAGTCGGATTAGCTGAAGACCTAACGGTTAGAATGAACGAAGACCTATCTAGAATCTACAACTGGCTGCATCTTAATCTAAAAAAATCACAAGCGATTTTAATTTCGAAAAAATATTTTGAAACTGATGATTTCCCATCTATACTTTTAAACAATAAGCCTATTCCATATGTCGAAAAGTAACAAATCTTAGATTCAAAATTATTCGTTCTCTTACTGCTAAAGACCATACTAACTATGTTGTTGGCGAATTTATGCTGGTCTACGAAAGCTCTGGTTGTCTTCCAATTTTACACGAGTAAAAACAAAACTAAGAATTATTAAAACTCTGTTGCTCCCTATATTTGACAACTCTACTCTTGTGTACTGCAAACTTGATTCTCAATCCGAACATAAGTTACTTGTTGCTCTTAATGATGGTATAAGATATGTATTTAGATTACCGCGATACGATCACATCACGCACTATCGCAATCTTGTTTTGGGCTGAACGTTTAAGTAATTCTTAAAAGTTAGATGCTGCCAATTTATGTACCGTCCCGTCAATAAAAAATCTCCCATTTAGCTGTTTGAAAAACTTCATTTTAACCAATCTACCAGGACCTTCCAATTCCAAGTAATTTGGAATAGCCTTCCAACATCAACAAAACAAATCATTGGAACAAATGAATTCAAAACTACCGCTCTTCAATATTTGTAACAACTGCAACAACTATTCACCTTAATCCTCTTTATTTTTCTTCATTTATAATATTTTTCTTTCTCTCTATTTTTCCTAAGTCTGATTTTCTTTTTGTTTTCTCTTTCTCTATCTCCTTTCCTTTCTGTTTCTATCTTTTCAATTATAGATTTAAGGTTTATATTGTAATATTATATGCACTCCAAACAATGTACTGTAAAAGACCAAGTCTTATTTGTGCCTTCCTTAATTTATCGATAATAAATTAAATTGAATTGAATAGACTTGAAGTACATCAACGTCACATTGCCTCTCTAACACCAGATTTTTGCCTGGAACGTCGCTTCGTGGCCGCAGCCCAAGTCCAATTAAAATTTTGTTGTTAATGGACATACATTGAAAATGTCCTCGGTATATTCCTAATTTGGATTTATTGTCCATTTACGCCACAGAATATACTCGCTAAGACTTTTCGTGTGATTTTCCCAAAGCGTTTTTGGGTCAGCTGGTCAAAATGATTGCAAATAGAGCGCGAATTTGGTAAATTTGTAAGCATGGCTACTTTTAGCGCTGTGCTCGAATGCCATCGTCTTTGAGTAAGCGAAGCTTGCAACTCGCTTATCTATGTAAATGACAGGTACAACTCGTCACCAAATTGCTGCTGCAATTTGACATTTCCACTCGAACAAAACGTTCAGGGTGGTTCCAAGTCGTCCTTGAATCCATGGCAACGGAAGCAAATTTTGTGCATTGGCCCAATAGCAATATATTGATGACTGCTGTAACCTTTGTCTTTATCGTAATGAAATGCTTCTTGAATGTGCTTGTCTCGTGCGAAATTCATCAAGGCGTGAATCACGCTAGCCCGGCCTTTTAGCTGCTCTCGATGCAATTCCTCTGCGTTACAGACAAAAAACAAAAAAAAAACACCAGGCAGCACTACTCTACGAACTAGATTATTACGCTGCTGGCCAAATCCAAGTTATAGAGTAGTGAGCAATTTCCCGATTAATCGCCGCAAGGGTCTGAAGAAGATTAGCCCTTTTTAGACACTGACGGCGTTTCATCTCAGATAGTTTGATATCTTGCTTGATTTTTTAATTTTATTTCTATGCAAGAATACATTTTTATATTATTTATGAGCTTGTTCAATTTTCGCGTCCCAAAACTGTTGGATAGTTTTAATTGTATATAACAAGTTGCGGTCGACTGGTTTTAGTACTCATCCTTTCATCATTTTAAATTCTATACAAAAAAAAGGAAACAAATGAAACGGCCTGTTCTTAGGAAAATTTTTATATTCTTTTTTTTTTAATTTATTCTATTTTATATATAGTATAATTATTTATTCTCTCTTTAAACATTATTTTAAATTTTACTTATTTTTAACTCTTTAATGTTATCTTAATGGTTAAACAGAATAAGGAACAAAATCGTTTTCTATTCGTTTTCGATTACTGAAACTTAAAAAAAAGAAGAATTCCTTTCTAGTTCTTATTTAAATATATTTTGATATTGAATTAAAACGAATGATAAAATCTGTTGAATAAATTTGCTTGCAGATATTTAAAGTTTTTTTTTTTCATAATTTCTGTTTTGTTAAATTTAAAAATTAAATTTATTTAAACATTTTGTTTTTATCTAAGGCCTTTTAAGTTCAGATCAGATATAGTTAAGTTCCCATTAAATTATTTGCTGATTTATTCTTTAAATATATCTTTTTTAATTCAACACATAGAGCAATTGCGTATTGTTCTAATAAATCCATTTAACAAGTATTTTACAATAGTTCACCTTTAATTTAAAAGAAAAAGAAAAGGAAATGTTTATGTTAGAACTTATTTTTTGCTAACGCTGTTATTCAATTGTGCTATACTTACAACTTTCTAGCTTAGTAAATTTTTGTCTTTAATGTACAGATTGATTGCTTAAATTAAAACCTTAAACTATGTTAAGTGCGGCTTCTTATTTTGCAAGGTTTTGTGATTTTTTCCTAATTTTTAACTTTTAAATTAAATATCTGATTTTCAAATATATACATTTTTGTTTTTAACTCAGTGTACTAGTTTGTATATTTATGTTCATGTAGACTTATAGATGCTTTAGGGTAAGTGCCAAACTATTTATTATAAT
Organism: Volucella zonaria; assembly: GCA_963966105.1. NCBI lineage: Eukaryota > Metazoa > Arthropoda > Insecta > Diptera > Syrphidae > Volucella > Volucella zonaria. The sequence continues at coordinate 124,708,834 of OZ014531.1, forward strand.
TGAAATTGTTTAAAAAATTTAATGAACAATTATGTTTTAATAAATATTGTTAACTTTACTGAAGGAATAAAAATAATACAAATATTTAAATTAAAATTCAAATTGTTCTGTCTCTTCAAATCTTCAAAGCCTTCTACAGCTACTACAGAAAAAAAGCGAAAAATGTCTATGCTGATGAACTTAAAATAAATTGTTGGCTCAACAGTCCTTGGTGGAAAGTCTAGAAGCTCTGTGGCGACTATTTCGAAAAAAAGTTACTTACGGCATGGCTTCTCCAAAACTAGAAACAAAAAAAAAAACATCGATACTGCGATACTAGGAAATGCAACTCCTGGAGAAATGTGGTGGTGCACGCAACGATACAATTGGCAGTTCTTGAGAATATACATAGAATATCTAACAGAACTTTTCACTCCAAATTTGTAGACCAGCTCTTTAAGATTTTATTATACTGGGTCAAGGAAAAAGTTCGTGGCGTTTTTCCCAGTACATGGCTTACTCGTATAACTTTGGTAATACTAAGGACTGAAACGAATAAAATCTGTAAATTTTAATACGGGCTATACTTCCAATGCGTAAAAATTGCAATCCCATTTCGTACCCAAATTAGCCTCTATATTCTCTAGTTTCAGTTTGTTATTGATTTTAGTTCGGTGCGGTTTAAAATATTTATAAAATCAGAGTCAAGAGGAACGCCGTAAAAACATCATCGACAAATGGCTCGAAAATACTTCGCGTCCAAACCATTTCATCGCAAAAAATTTAAACATAGCACTCAGTACAGTGGAATCTGTTATTAAACGATATTTAGAGACGTTGACAGTTAAGCGAAAACAGAAAAGTGGAGCTAAAAGTGGAGCACATGATACAAATTTGGACAGGAAAATAGTGGGTACCATCGGAAAAAACCGGGCTATGTCATCCAGAGATGTTGATCGGAAATGCAATACCAACAAAAACAATGGTACAAAGATCTAAAAAACGTAACGGTCTAAAAACCCGAAAAAAAACAAAAAATACCAAAAGTTACTGAAAAGCAAAAAAAGTCATAAAAACACGAGCCCGAAAGCTATACGAGTTGATCGGCAACAAGAAAGCGTGCTTGGTTTTGGATGACGAAACTTATGTCAAAGCCGACTTTACTACTCTTCCAGGTGCGCAGTTTTACAACTCGTTTGAAGCTGAGATTCTTCCGCAATCAACAACATGGATTGGGATGGAAAAATTCGGGTCAAAATATCTCGTTTGGCAGGCCATTTGCAAATGTGAACACAGAAGCTCATCGTTTATTACAACGGGAGCAATTAACGGAGAAGTGTACGTTAACGAGTGCCTAAAAAAACGGTTGATTCCTTTCTTAAACAAACACGAGGGTTCAACATTATTTTGGCCAGATTTAGCTTCAGCTCACTATGCTCATGCGACGTTGAGCTTTTTTGTTGCTAAAAATGTCGACTTTGTCCCAAAAGACATGAATCTACCCAATGTTCCACAGTGCCGTCCCATTGAAAGGTATTGGGCTTTGGTCAAAGCTAAATTGAGGAAAAGTGAACAGTGTGCAAAGGACGTAAAAGATTTTAGTGCTAAATGAAAAAGAGCGTCCAAAAAGATCACGGATGTAATTGTCATCAACCTTATGAAGGACCTTCGAAAAAGTTGAGGAAAGAATAGGAACCCAAATAAATTTTTTTATTTTTTATAATTGTGAATGAATTTAATAAAAACAGAGTTTTAAAGCAAATAAAAAAAATTTACATGAATTATGAAGATATTGTTTTTTTTACTTTGAAGTTTCCAAATTTTATTCGTTTCAGTCCTTAATCGCACTAAGTCACACGATAGCGGGTTGGAAAGTGGTAATCCAAATATTGTTAAAAAAAACATTGTGATATTTGTTAATTCCGTCGAAAGTGATTAAGTTTTGAAAATCGGCCAACATTTCGAAAAAATCGCTATATTCTACAATATCACTACGACCAAAGCAATAACGCCTCGAAGACTTGCAAAAAAATTCGCGTTGTTAACGATGAAGAGCTTTGTCAAAATCAGCAGCACGCAAATGGTTTGCTCGTTTACGCTCTGGACATTTCGATTTAAAAGACACGTAGCGCTCTGGTCGACAAATCGTTGAAAAACTCTATGAAATTCTACATCCATCTCAATTCTGGATCCACCGCATAGCCCGGAACTTGCAACATTTGTTTCGCTGGTCCTTAATAGTGTACGAGTTAAGCTGACTTCAAAAGAGGCTTGCAAATATCTCAGAAGTTTGAGAATGATGGCACAATGGTTTTACCAGAAAAATGCCAGAAGGTTGTCGATTCAAACGGCACGTATTTAATTTAAAAAAGTTCATTTAAAATATAAGACAGATTTAATTGAGTTTTGGTGAAGAAAACGCCATGATCTTCATATGATGATAACTTATTGATAGAAATCTGAGAGCAGTTTCTTCTAGCGTCTTATTAAGAGTCATTTGCTTCTGCTTATTAAGAAGGGTGGGAGTAGACCAAATTTCGTAATAAGAAGAAGTTGTTGAAATTCGTGTATATTGTGAAACCTATTATACGCTCATGAATCCTAAAGGCCTGCTGTGGCGCCCTGATATGTCAAAAATGGAGTATGATGTTGGTGCTGGCATATTAGACCCAAATCACTTAGCCTCAAAGGCGCTAGAGATATTTCAAAGTGTCTTCTTACCGAATTTGTTGCCATGTATGCTTGTGCTTGATGTAGCCACAAAAAGTGCTAACATTAATATACACGTACACACTGATAGTCAAGCAGCACTTAGGGCACTGGATTTTCACCTTCAACAAAGTTAGACAGAAAATTATTGAAGATAACGAAAGAGTTGATGAGCTAGTATGGAAAAACACTACGAAAACATTCAAAGGTCCTGAACCCTGAGTATTAAATTACAAATCGCAGATCAGCCGGAGATAGAAGGAACACTTAATCTACTCTGAAACTGTTTAAGAAATTGGTCTGACTAAGTAGATCATTGAATAAAAATCTAAAAATGTTTCCCCAATCACAATAGGAATAATAGAAGCAATTTCTCTGAATATCTTTCCGGACGCATCTTCATTAAACGAGCCAGTCTCTCAAAAGTGTGTCAAATACTGTGAGGCTCTAAGGAGGCATATCTTCAAGACTGCTGCGACTCCCGAGAAATTTACTACAGATTCGACTAGAGACGTTGGCAGTTTTACAAGGAAATACTTCAATAAATCTAATCGGCTTTCTCCACAAAAGATCTTAAAGTTTGCACTGCCTAAGTCTGTTGAAATTAACAAAAATCATTTAAGATAAGGTTAAATTTGAAACAGGTTTGAAAATTGTATATCGGTGTCTCACCTCATAGAACATATTCTATTTTCATGCTACTTATCTCCGTTCATTAATGAAAGCCTTCGACTTCCTTTTAGATAATTTTCAATCCCATTCCAAGGATCTGAATCGGTTGATAGCTTAGCTGCTGATGGTAAAAAATTCGGAAAAACCTGAAACGATCTGATAGTTTAACATGGATCATACGGTTGCTAACCCCAATTACCAGTAACCGGAGTCACTCTAATTTCGCCTTGTCGACAAAACAAAACTAAGATTTCGATTATAAGATCGATGCAAATTTTTCGCCTTCGAGCAATGACCAGCTTCAATACAAACACTTTGAAGTGTCCAATTTTTAAGAGATTGTCTTATTTGAGCAGCATTGATGCCAGAGGCATTCTATAACTGATCGAGAGAGGGTGGATGCTTGGTAAAATAACCCTACACCTAAGGGGGAAAAAAAACTATAAACTGGTAAAGGTTTAAGAGGAGTATAACTCATATCATATACTCGTATTTGAGTAGGCTTGAGTATATGTACATATTGGGTTCAGATATCTCAGAAGATAAACATTCTATTAAAGTTATTTTCTTGGCAAGAGAAAACAGTTCCAGGAATCTAATTTTAAGAAATTTGACCGCTTAGAAATCAAAAATGGACTTGACGAAGACAAATTTTGTACGTCATCAGCAATTTATTATCACGACAAAGAAAGACCACCCGACTTTGTCCGTCGAATGATATTTGTTTATCGAAGGAAAATAATAAATTCAAATTTTATTAAATTAGTGAACATTTTAACAATTAAAAACGGTTGGATGGTGATGATTAAAAAGGTTTTTCACAAATCTTGCTATTAAGAATAAAATATAACATAAGAAAGGAATACAAGGTGAAACTAATTGAACCGCTCGTTCCTCTATAGCATCCATTATTCTTAAAATACATTTTTTTAACTTAATAATTGTTTAAAAGTTTTTTTTTTTTACAATTAAGTTAATTAACTTATATCTACTTAATTAATTTTTCTAATTTAAATGTGTTTTGTAAAGCGTTCATAGTATACCAAAGCGTTTGTTTGTTAATGTTTTGTTTTTGTTTTTTTAGTTTCAATAGATGAAAATTGAAATCTCTTAAGTCTCGAGGACTTTTCTACCCAAAATTAAGTGAAAATAATACACGTATGATTTTAAGTGAAACACAAGTTTTTTAAAATCTTGAAAACCGAAAGGATTCACCAGGTATCTGTAACTTGGTTACATTGATAGGGATACCCTCTAAATGTTTGATTTAAAATTATGTTTTTTTATATAATTTGTAAGGATGAACTCGATTTTTTTATTTCGTCCAGAAAAATAATAATTAATCCGCCGTCTATTTTGGAAATCATATCTATTGTATTTACTAGCTGGACAATTTTAAACTTAAATTCATTATTAAAATAAACACAATGTTGAACAAATTTGAATTTTGATAATTTGAATCGAATTTTTCTATCTGGTGTTTTTTTTCTACATAATTTTCCTTTATAATTATTTAATTAGTAATCACTTTCACCATCAGTTTTATTTCTAATTCTTTTCTAATTTTCTCTTAATGTAAAATTTAATTGTTATTCTACTGCAATGTTTTGTACAAATTTAAACCTTCTTTTGAGCTTTGACTTAGCATAGCGCACCAAACATGTATCTTAGATATATTTACAAATTTAAAATCATGCTTTTATTTTATGTAAAAGTGCGCGAATGACGTAATAAATAAATAAAAGAAAATTATATTTCAATTTTCATTTATCATTAATTATTTACAAGAAATGTATGTGATCATTTATTTTCAATTTAATTCTTATAATTATTTATATTTATTTATTTTTTTTTTTTTTCTATTTGTTTCGGATTTTTTTTTTAAGTAATGGAATAGAAAACTACTAATTTGTTCCCAAAAACACTTTTTTCATAAAATCTTCTATGAAAATATTTTAAATCTTGAAAACTGAATAAAAGCAGAGGCGCAACAAAGGGAAGGCTAAATCACATTTACTTACGGATATTCTGGATATATAAATTTTACACAATAGTTTAACTTTAAAAGCGAGAAATGAAGGAAGATTTCGTTTTTGGACCACATATTTTGTGAAGGTTGAAAAAGCTGTACGAAATATTTTTTTAAGATTTCTACTTAGAAACTTATTCTATGAAAAAAGGCACAAAGCAATTTATGTAGCTCTTCCCTATATCTAGCAATTAAATGTTAGAACAAGGACCATGAAAATATTTTTAACAAACAAAAATTAAATTAATGAAATTTAAACCTTTGTAGATAAAATGACATGACTGAATCTCTAGGCTGAAATATTTACTTAAGTACACAGCTCTTAGCATTACGCTGAAATCGTATTAGGCGACTTTGATGCCAGGATAGGAGAGGTAAGGCTTATTGGCTTTCCGGTGGGATGAAATATCACTATATCATGCACACGGTTTCCTCAGCCCAATATAAACAAGGGGACATGGCGGCCTCCAGATCATGAAACTCTAATTGACCACTGATCGAGGTACGAAATGCCAGCAGTATTCTGCTGTTACCACCTTGTTGCGGCCAAGGCACTACTGCGGATGTTCCAAGCTCCACAATAAGGTAGAACTACTGTGAGAAGATATAACGCAGGGAAGCTGCAATGGCAAGAGACTGACAGAATCTTCGCCGAACGTGTAGATACCCCGAGGTCTCTCAATAACTTCTATACCGCCAGCATCATGTGCCGAAGACCAGAAGACCATTAAAGACGCCGTAATTCATGTGCTGGGTCTCACCCGACCACAACCAAGAAATTTTTTAATGAAGAATGCCAGTACGAACGTGCAGCTAAAAAGAATCGTATAAAGCGGCGATGTAACGAAGGAGAATAAAGGGAAGCATATCGGTTCCCCAGAAGAAGAAACAAGACCACAAGAAACAAATCGAATATATTCAGAGTTTGCACTAGAAGAATAACGTGCGTAAGTTTTACCACCAGGTAGAAAGCACACGTCAAAGCGAGAAAACCGGTACAGAAACCTGTAGAGATGAAGAAGGAAACCTTGTATTAGAGTCATAGTCGGTGCTGAGAATATGGAAAAACTTCTTCTGCAGACTAGTTAACGGCGACGAAGCCCAACGTCAGGCATAATAGTCCATTCAACTTAGACAATGATAGTCAAAACTTCCGTCAACTGTCAAGATCTTATCTGCCATATAGTGTGAATGTTTGAAAACCGTCGTCAATAATCTGACAGGCACTTACAGGGCGGTTTTAGACCAGAAAAATTCACAATCGATTAAATTTTCACACTCCAGCAGGACCTGAGAAAAACTCAAGAAGTCCATAGCTACTTATACCCACCATATTTTCATCGATTTTAAGGCCGCATATAACAGCATTTATAGAGAGCCATGTCTAGATTGTCTGTGCAGAACGACGATGGAGGGCGCTCGCTGCTCCCTCAAAGCCGGTAAGGACTTAACCGAGACATTTGACGTCTTAACAGGTTTTAGACCATATTTGAAAGAATTGTGTCAAAAGTTTGTGCAAGTCCTAGCATATGCCGATGATATTGATATAATTAGCAGAACTCGGCGGGCTGTCACCTGTGCGTTTGCTAGTATTAAAACAGAAGCAGCCAAAACAAGTTAAGCGGTAAATGTGGACAAAACCAAGAATATGTTGTCGATAAGAATGAACACACAACACCAGTTGAAAGCTACTATATTTGCGAGGTAGTAACGGGCCTTGTCTACATTCTTTCTACTATCAATAGAAATAAAACAAAGAATCACCATTGAGACTCGCCCTTTCTTTGGGCTCAATTGTCTGAATAGAAAGGCTCTATCTCGAACAACTAAGAAGACTTTCTCATCGCAGTTCTACCTAATGGCGCTGAAGCATGGACTCTCCCGAAAGCAGATAAAGGTATTCTCGGCCGTTACGAGAGAAAAATTCTTCGTATAATATTCGGTCCCGTTTGCGTTAACGAGCTGTGCAGCGACATCGACCTACTCGGCCCGAAGAAACTTCGGATCGAACCCGGAGGGAATAGAAGAAAACCTCCTCTTAGGCGGTGCGCACAAGCAGAGCTGGACCGCAACAAACTTGGAATGGACAACTGGAGGCAGTAGCTAAGGATTAGGCTAACTGTAGAGGCTTGTTAGTTGAGGCTCACGTTCAACCGAACTGTGGCGCCACATTAGTAAATACATAAACACACATCTTCCATACATTCCATGGTAAGATAGATCGGCTACTCCAAGATTTGACTTACTGTGATTCAGAAATTGTATGGCTTTATAGAACTAACAATTGTATTGTAGGAGCTTTCTATACACCCATGCGTTTAAGATCAGGTACCACTCCTTATTGTCATTCTAAACAAGTTTAGAATTTTCGAAAGCCTAGCACTATGAACTCAATACTTGTAGATACAAATAGTAATCGACTTAATAGCTGAAAAGAAATGACCACTATCAACGGTGAGACTGCAGAGCAAAGATCCACCAGCTGAATAGCCATAAAACCTATGGAACTGGCAGAATGCGTCATTCAAACTGGATGGAGACAGGCAGCAATTTCGTCCACCAGGCTAAGATAAAGTTAGGATAGCAATGTACAAGTTCAAGTGTAACAAAGCTGCTGGGGCCGATGGTTTAAACGTCTACCTGCTTAGAGCAGTAGGTAATGATTGTTGCGGAGCATAAATCAGTTCATCTCTAGAAACAGGGGTGACGAAAGTATTTCCGACGAATGGAACCTCAGCGTAGATTCTGCGATCCTACAGAAGGAGGATCCCCTACTTAAACTACGCCAACTACAGAGGAATAAGTCTCCATAAAATCGCATATAAAATTCTACTTGCCGTATCAAATGCACGCCTAAGACACTTCGTTAACTTTCTGGCTTTAGGCCAGGAAAGTCATCCATAGATCAAGTTTTCACATTACAGAAGATCCTTAGGTTTTCATACTGGTACACAGCACACCACTTCTAAATGTATCCAAAGCATAACGGTACATAAAGGGGGCGAAGGAAAGTAATATTGATGTACATTGGTCTAAAATGCTTGGAAATGACTAGGCAGAGATCGGCAGCACATTCCATAAGTGAGATGGACGGCTTAGGAAAGAATCACAATATATCAGGGCACATCTGAAAATGGGATTGATTATGAGGGTTTGAAGGTTTGAAGGGGCGGAATGCTACTGGATATGAATGGAACACTAATTATGAAAATAGCGATAGGAGAAAGTGAGACAGGAGGCTTTATGTAGGTATTGAATACTATTTAGCAGCTCCAGGGAGGTTTTAGGAACAACTAGCCAAATGAGGGCATTGTATTGCTGGGTATTTAGATTTCGCTTTAATGACAGCAGACAGCATTGTGTTTTGAAAGAATTGAATTCCACTTTGTTCGTAGTTCCCCAACTAGTTAGACTGTTAATATTGGAATTGAATGAGCATACCTACCATACCCTGGCGTACCCGTTCGACATGAGTTTGAGAACGAATGTGAAAAACAGGTATCCACCAGCGTCAGCTAAGTAACGAAGACTAAGCAGGCTACAGACCTACGAGATCTCAATATGTTTGCACGAGATGAGGAATTTAATTGCTTTTACAATAAATATAAGACAATGCTTTCTTGGACTATGAATGCGAGATTTTTAGGAGTTTTTACCAAAAAGAAACGATTTCGTGACGGAATTCTTGGTGCACCGTTACTTTTGTATGACTGAGTTACCAGCAAAAATACTTGAGTAAGTAATTTATTTACATTATTAGCGTAAGGCTTTGTACAAACTTTGGAGTTGGAATTAGGACTGATGGCCCGAACTGGTCTGTTTGCTTAGTTGCAGGCTGATATTTTGATCTTAGCAGAAAATCTCTCGACACTGACGTAAACTGCAAAAAACTGTTCCGGAAGAATGTGACCCGATCAACAAGTCAACAATGAAGGCGTGCCGCGTGATAATGTCGAAGTTTTGAAAGCCTTGTCTGCTCGAAAAAATGAAGGTATCGGAGCACATCAGTAACAAACTATTTGGACGTCATCAGTCTACACTGATGTTCGCTTGCGTGTTATTGGTAAATTCACTCGTGGAAGTTCAAGTCTGGTCAGAATGTGTTAGTGCAGGTCTCGGCCCAGCAGGCATTTGCATATTAAAATTATTTTACGCCGACAAATATATCGCCCTTTTTTCAGGGCACGTTCTGTCTGTTTCATTGTTTTTATAATTAGCGCGCGCTCAAGGGGTTTGTGTACCTTTAAAATGTTTGTTTGTACACAGTGTGGGCGAAGGAAATTTAGGGAGGCAGAAAGCACAGGTACCGATGTACATTGTTTTTAAATTGTTTTTAAATGTCTGTAAGCTATAACGACCAAGAAGTACAGAGATGGGCAGGTTATTCCATAAGCGAGCTGTACGGCTTAGGAACGATATTTTAGAGTACGTCCGAAAATGCGCTTGAGGGTATACTGGTTTTGAAAGTTTGAATGGGCGGATTGCTACTACGTCGGTATTCGAGGGTGTCAATTGATTGACTGATATTAGTATCACCTAGGAGCTTTACCGCACGGTTTTGAATCCTATCTAGCAGGTGCAGATATGTTTTAGGCGCACCTGACCAGATGTGCGCATTGTACGCAATTTCACCAATGACAAGTCATTCACCCAGTGAAATTTCTTACATCGCTTGAGCAAACCTAGACATTTCGCAGCATTTGTGACGACATCGAATATATGGTCATTCCAAAGTAAGCTATCACTGACACACCTATCGAGAATGGACAGTTTTTCGGTTTCGACGATGCAAGTGCCATTCGTGGATAATAGATGGGTCCTTGGATTTCTCTTTAATAACAGTATTGTGCTTTAAGCATTAAATTCCACTCTGTCGATAGTTCCCCAATTGGTTATGCTGTTAATATCGGAATTTAATGAGCTTAACATACGCTGCTGTTCTCGATTGGCAGGGGCGTGAGTCCGGAACGAATATGAAAAGCAAAGAGTACTGTCAGCAGAAAAGGAATATATTCTATTAGAAGTAGCAGACAAGAGATCATTTATGAAAATTAAAAAGATTGTAGGAGACAGAACGGAGCCCTGGGGCATGCCATCATTTATTTTGTTAATATCAAACTTGAAACCGTCCAAGACAACTTGAATTGAACGTTCCGAAAGGTAATTTCTAATCCATTGAAGAAGAGAGTAGTCGATCCCAAAAGCACGCATTTTCGACAAAAGAGCCTGATGCCAAACTCTGTCAAATGCCTTAGAAATATCAAGTGCAACAATCTTGTTGTCGCCAGATTGATGTACGCTTTGGTTCCACTTTTCGGTGAGACGTGCCATCAAATCACCAGTGGACCTGTTGCTACGAAAACCATATTGCCGGTCATTGTTTCGAGATATTTCATAAGTTGACGGTTTATCAGCGTTTCCATGACCTTGGTGGGAAGGGTCTGTAGGAGGATAGGGAAGAAGATTCGCCTTTTTAGGGACGGGCTGGATAAATGCTGTTTTTCATCTGCTGTCATTGTGGTCGATGACAGCGGTAAGATGAGTGAATTGAACCAGCTGTTCGCCGTAATTGATACAGCAAGCTTTTAATAAAATCGAGCAGTATGACATTATAAAATGGATTTCGTAATTCCAGTTTAAAGGACTGAGTCTGTGAGAAGAAAATCGAAAACGTGAACCTATTCTCTTGCTTTAAGACACAAGTACATACATACGAAGCGATAATGATGTCTGGTCAAACCGAAAAAGGGTAAGATGTGCAGGATATATGTTTATGTATATATATATATATTTATGAAGTTATGAAAGACCTTATTACGAATGCTAATAAAATTGCAAAAAATGTTTCACATTGGTTTACGCGGATTTTTCACTGGAAATCAAGAAGTTTCACTTTCCAGCTTAAAGCAGATCGGCTCAAAACAGAAGAATCATTGACAGAAAATGCATTAAATTAAGAAAAAATATATTGAACAGCTCAGTTCAAATTTTTTCCAAGAAATTGAAACTCTGGGCACTATTCATCTTTATTGAGATGGGTTGAATTGATTGAAGTCAACTTTGAAGTCCCCCAGAAATCGAGACTAAGGCACACCATTTTTAGGACTTCCTGATTTGACACCCAGGTTCAGATCATTTATTCTTGCATCGAAATAAAAAATCTTGAGTCCAAGATTTTCTAACTATTACAATACTCGTATAATATAAATGTATGCAAAGATAGCATTTTTTTTGCAGGTACCTTTAAACTTGTTATATACTCTGAAATAAGTTTTGTGATGTTATGATACCAATAGAAATTAAAATGTTTCTGCAAGTTATTGAACAAACAATTTTCTAAATTTTCGATATATAAATTGGCCTCTACTCGCAATAAACACCATGACCTATAAGATTTTTTATAGCGGTAGCCGACTAGACTAGAAGCTTCCCAGTTTTCTTTATGAATTAAAGAACGTCAAGAATCGGTCACAGTACCCTTAAGAAAGGTAAGCCGGCCTAACCAGCAGTGTTCTTCAACAAAAGCTCTTCTCTATGTATTCAGTATCCACAAATGCAATCAATATCTAAAGGCAGTTAACTCTAAAAAGGATTCGGGGTTATGAATTTCAGTGAAATAGGGTAGAACAGGCAAGACTACAAGTGCTAAAGAACCAAGCAGGTTTCTAGAAAAATGTTTGCTATATAACTGAATGTTGGATGAGACGATTTGAGCAGATACGTGGACGTCTCAGCATCAAAGATAACTAACAATTAAATGAATAAAAGCCAGAGTGCATTATTAAAATAAATTAATATTATTCCATTGTCCAAAGACAAAACGTCGCAGTTCGAAATGTGTCTATTATATAACATATGACTAGCCCACATGAGGATTTCTGAATTTTCTCTCCAGGCTGGAAACTATATCAAAGGTGGAACAATAATTTTAAAGATAAAGCCAATGCGGTCGGCAAAGCGCTTTATAATTGGAAAAATGAGCCCAAAATCGATGTTCATACCCATCGATGCAGCGGCTTTGTATGTGTATAACGAAATAAATATCTCAAGACAAGTTTTCAGGATAAATTAGGAAAGCCGTGTTGAAAGACAACCGATTTCGAAAATTAGATAGTTAAATTATATTTGATGCATTACCGTTGTACGATTTGTGAAGTTCTGTAGGGAATGATTGCCTGTGATGGGGGTTGATTTACAGTACCTGCTCATAACAATGAATATTTAAAAATGTGCATAAATTAAATGTATCTGAGCGAGAGTATACATATAAGGCGTGTCAGCTTAGGCTGATTTCCCTTCACACTTTCAGCCCAAATACGTCAAGACATCGGTAAGGTAAGGGGTAACTGGGTATATCAAGGCAAAAACAAAACGCTTTTCTTGAAAAGAAATTCAAAATTATATCGAAAAGATACAACAATATCGTTGATTGTCAATACGTAAGTCAACTGAATGTCATCATAAAAGAAATCATTAACTGTTGTTAAATTTGAGAGTTATGTATGTATGTATATTCACATTTGTGTCTTATCTACTTAGCACTTATTTACAAGACCTCATTATTTACACAACGCTAAACAAACACACTCCTCCTTAACTTTTTACACTATACATTTGAGTATTTGTCAATTAGTAACCGTAGAATTGACTAAAATTTCAGGCTAACGAAAAAAAAAAAAATAGCAACAACTAAAAAAAAAAGAAACTTCAGCTGGCTAAAAAAAAATAAAGCAAATATCATTGCATGCTGGTATTCTAAAAATATTAATCGTTGTTTTATTTGTTTGAAATTCTAATTGAACTAAATTAGCTTCATTAAATCCATTTGTTCTTTTTTGAAATCGATGAGCGGAGTCTACGACCCCACATTAGGTTGTATCATACAATTGTGCCTTGCAGATGCTGTGGTGACTGCACGGCAGATTGGGATTGTTCCTGTTGTGGTACTTGCAATGGCGAATTTTGACCCAGATCTGAGGTATTAATGGCCAGAGATGAACCTCCAAAATTCGATCCGCCCAGGGTAGATGGATTAACTCCACCAACACATGGTACACCCAGTACTGGAGTGGGCTCCTCTGGCGGTGTAACCTGCAACGATATTTGATTCTTTCGAATTTAATTTACAAACAAAATGTTCGAAGATCCAACACATTGAGATGTCTTTGAGGTGTTTTACAATGACACCAAACACTCACCTCCAGTCCAATGCTGCCATTCAAAGCTATCTTAATTGGATTTGTGTGATTAGTCGCTTGCATCAGTGTTGTAAAATGACTGATTCCAATCTCCTCCAATGATGACTTACGCCGACCACTTACTCCGACATTAGGTAGACCCTGACGCAAAGAACTTGATCGCCGCAAAAGGATATCGTTTTCAATCTGAAATTGGAAAGGAATCCTATGAATGCTGGCATCTTATTAGCAATAGTTCCAAACAATTCTATCGTATGTATGTGTGCATGGTGACCAAAACAACGATATATAGATACATACATTATATTTATATATATGTTATAAGTATAAATAAATATTAGTTTATTAATTAGTGAATTACGCAATAGTGAGACGACATTAAAAAAAATGGAAAAAGAAAAAAAAGAAAGAAAAAAAGAAGCCAACCCGTAAGGAATTGCTGCGTCCACGTGCTGAGCCCACCACTGTCGGACTGTCGGGTAGAGAAAGAGAATTGGATTTAATTGCTTGAATTGGTGGCGTGCAACGTGGCGATGCATACCCAGATAGAGTCTGGACGCTTTGCATTTGCATGGGGTTAAGACCCATGCCGGAACCACGTCGCGACCCCGCCCCACCCACACCTGGTCCACAGGCAGCGCCCAAATTAATATTCGAACAGAATGATATGTTTGATTTTCGACGTGAGTTGTGGCGTTCAAATGTTTTCTGCGCCGAAAATGGTGATGGTCGAACTAAATATCTGAAAGAAAAAGAAAATATTAAAATTATGTTACATACGAGTAGATTGTAATAATGAATTCTTATTTAAAAGTAATCAGAGCGAGTAGAATGACTAATACATCGATTATATAATACTTCTAACAACAAAATGTCCATTTACGAAAACACAAGTATGTTATATACCTAGAAAGTTTTGGCATCCAGAGGTGATGCAAATCTACTCGTATTATTGGAATTTATGTTTAGGAGGGTCTGCTCTAATCAAGCATTGCACTTACGTCCTTTCTTTCCAAGGTCATGGAAACGCTGATAAATCGTCAGCTCATGAAATATCTCGAAACACGAAAACTTCTCAATGACCGGCAATATGGTTTTCGTAGCAACAGGTCCACTGGTGATTTGATGGCATGTCTCACCGAAAAGTGGAATCAAAGCGTACATCAATCTGGCAAGAGCAAGATAGTTGCACTTGATATTTCTAAGGCATTTGACAGAGCTTGGCATCAGGCTCTTTTGTCGAAAATGCGTGCTTTTGGGATCGACTACTCTCTTCTTCAATGGATTAGAAATTACCTTTCGGAACGTTCAGTTCAAGTTGTCTTGGACGGTTTCAAGTTTGATATTAACAAAATAAATGATGGCATGCCCCAGGGCTCCGTTCTGTCTCCGACACTCTTTTTAATCTTCATTAACGATCTCTTGTCTGCTACTTCTAATCCAATTTATTCCTTTGCTGATGACAGCACTCTCTGCTTTTCATATTCGTTCCCGGACTCACGTCCCTGCTCCTCGGCTGTAGAACGGGAACAGCAGCGTATTAACATTTAACCAACTGGGGAACTATCAACCGAGTGGAATTTAATGCTTCCAAAACTCAATGCTGTCTGCTGTCATTAAAGCGAAATTCAAATACCCAGCCATTATCCATGAATGGCACTTGCATCGTCGAAACCGATAAACTTTTCATTCTCGGTATGTGTATCAGTAACAACTTACGTTGGAATGACCACATAGTCGATGTCGCCAGAAATGCTGCGAAATGTCTAGGTTTTCTCAAGCGATGTAAGAAATATTTTACCCCCTCTGATCTGGCCACAATATATAAGGCATTTATCCGCCCAAAACTGGAGTACAATGCCCACATCTGGTCAGGTGCTCCTAAAACATCTCTGCACCTGCTAGATAGGATTCAAAACCGTGCGATAAAACTAATTGGTGATACTAAGATCAGTCAATCAATTGACACCCTCGAACACCGACGTAAAGTCTCCTGTCTCACTTTGTTTTATCGCTATTTCCACCACCAGTGTTCCATTGAAATTGCCAGTAGCAGTCCGCCCATTCAAACTTTCAACCGTAACACCCGTATCGCTATGAATGCTCATCAGTATACCCTCAAGCCCATTTTCGGACGTACTCTAAAATATCGTGATTCTTTCCTAAGCCGTACAACTCGCTTATGGAATGCCCTGCCGACCTCTGTGTTTCCTGGTCGTTATAACTTGCAAACATTTAAAAACAATGTACATCGGTACCTGTCTTTTCTTCCTCCCTAAATTTCCTTCGCCCGCGCTGTGTACGAACATTTTAAGGGTATAAAAACCCCTTGAGCGCGCGCCGATTATAAAAAAAAAAAAAAGCAGATATTTGTGATAACGTGTTAGAAAAAAATATAATGAGCATTGACAGAAACTATCTTGTCTGCATCGACGAGTACTCCTAACGAATTAATTATAATTGTGAATTCAAAGCGGTCACCTTTTGTTCCTGTTTGTTGAAAAACTGATCAGAATATATGAATAATCTCAGAATGTTAGGCAACATAGGATGAAACACGAAATAATTAAGCCGCGCAGATGAAAGGACGAAATACCAAACAAACTTGTAGAAGATAGAAGACTGGTCCTAAATGCACAAAGTGTGAACTGAGTGCAAATAATGACGAAACGTAATAAGCAAAAGATTAAGAAATCCCACCTAGATACACTCCTTAATGCCAGCAAAATGCCAAGGAGGAAATAATGGGTGACCAGATAAGAACCATAAATAAAATTAAAACGGTGTGAGATATAAATTTGATTCTGTCTATATTTTGAAACTACGTTCATGCTATTGTGTGTGGAATAGCAAATCATACAAAAAGACGGCCTCAGTTTCGCTAGCAGTGCTTCAAGCGGTCTGTCCAATATTTGCTGACTCGGTTCAATACGTGCGGTGTTATTCCGGCAATAGCGTGCCGTGCCTAGAGCTCATCCAAAGTGATTGGTTTGTTAGCGCAGACTAAGAACATAACGTAGCCTCTGAGAAAATAATCGAGTGGTGTCAAATCGCATAGTCGCGGCGGCCAATTGATGAACGCTCGCTGTGAGATGACCCAGTCGCCAAAATTTCTCCTTCACAACTTCAAGCGTTGCTTCGCTTGTATGGCATATACCACTGCCTAGCTGGAACCACAGCTTGAATTTATCGATGTTGTCGAGCTCTGACCACAGAAAGTCGGTTAACATGGCTCGCATCCTGAGATCATTGACGGTAACCATGTAGTCCTTCCTCATTTCAAAACAAATAATGCCCGATGATACCGCCATGCCATAAACCGCACAAAACAGTCAATGGTGTGATGTGTGGATATATTGATGCTTGGCCGAACACTTGTGGATTGTGTGCGCTCCAATAACGACAATTTTGCTTGTTGACATAGCCGCCGAGCCAAAAATTGGCCTCGTCCGGGAGATGATTTTTTGGCAAGAATTTGGATTTCCGGCCAACATTCCCAGCGCCCAATCACCGAACTCACAACGTTGTTTATAGTAGACCGGCTTCAATTTTTACCTCAGCACATCCTTATACGGATGCAGGCCAAAATCCAGCCGTAAAATATGCCCGGTTGACTCTCTGGCGATTCCCAGTTCAGCTGATCGCCACCGAATCGATTCTGGGTCTTCTTCGCTACTTCGCTATGATTTCTTTCTAAATTATTCAGCTGCCTTAAGTAATAATATGCATATGAACATCTATTGGATATCGAAGAAGCTAGATAACTGGATTCTCTTGATATATTAAAAGGTCCGAGTGCGAGCGATAGTCCAGGAGCAGATAAAATGGTGGCTATTAATCTCAAACTTAACGCAGATTTTTTAGGCCCAGTCATTCAAATGATGATTAACAGAATTAAGGAGTAACATATACTCTTTGTACTGTAATTTCTCTGTCATTCGTAGAAAGATGAGTAGACACTGATCCGGTGTCTAAATTTCCAGCATCCGCCTTATTTGGTTGGTGCGAAGGTAGGGTAGACACTCACAGGGACGGTGCTGGGCATTTTTTTGATTTGCCGCCATCCTCGGGAGTTATGTCATCTGCAGTTATGCTCACAGGAAACACGATTGTTAATGAAAGCTCCAACATGTGAAGCAGATTGTCCTACCGCAGCATTGGTTGGTCTGATACTCTCATCTGGGTCTTGTCTAGCAAGTTGATAGGCGATTGTATTTCCCATGATCACATTGTGACCTGGCAGTCTACCAAGACTTAGTGAATTCAGTCTTCCAAATGACATCAGTGAACTTTGCATTCTCGAAGGCGCTTAGGAGTGGTGTTCATTGTTATAAGGATTGCGTAATCTCTCCTTGGAAAATAGACGCAAGTTTTCCTAAGGAAAAGAGACATTGAACGTTGTCGTCCTCCAAAAAGATACTAGTATTTCATCCTTGATTTTTGAGCCACAATCCATTCATGTCCTGGCTGTGATTCTGTCTAAACAAAAACAGGGGATTTTGTACTCGTATTTTCGCAATTTTTATATTTTTTTTTAAGAAACGAACACTCAAGCGGGTATGAGTACACTTATTAGTCTATGTTGGCTTTTTGTTGTCTTCTAGTCATCTACTCATCTTACTTGATTTAACTGACTGAATAAATGAATGTCTTTCGGGCGCGGTTGGGCTTCGAATACCGTAAAAGAGTATGGTATTATTACGTCAGATATACTGTTCATAAGACCAAAGTCAGAAGATCTGTCGGCGCGAGAAATGGCTCTGTGTAGTCCATGTTACATCAAGAAAAGGAAAATTCAACCGTAACTCCAGAGCAGAGCCATGCATGTTAGGGTAAGCCACCATGCAATCGATACATTCCGTTTTCCAGATTCTGAAAATAAGCTTTTACGAAAATATGCCACTGCTACTATATTTTCGTGAAAGCTTGTTCCGTCAGACAACCAACGTTTAGGATGTTAATGGTGTTATCATGACCAAATAGTTCCAAAGGAACCTCCTCAGTGACAACAAGCACCATGTTTTAAAGCTTCTTTCTTCCACCAGAAAGCCGATAGCGCCTTGACGATTTTTGACGTGACACGGTGAGCAAGTCTCAGTATCTACATCGGCTGTACCATTCGAATACAGTATTGTATTGTAGTATCTATCTATCCTATGAGTTGTTAAAAGGTTATATCAATATTGAAGACTGTTTAATATTTCTTTCAGTCTCAAGATGTTGTCTTACTTAGGCTTCCGGGGGAGTTCTATAAGATTGTTGTGGTTGTGCTGATAAGGAACATGGACTTAGCGACTGTATGACGGTTATGGGCTTGTTGAAGTTGAGACACGAGGGCGGTAGATCTTTTTTGAGCAGGTATTGTAGTGCGGTGTGACCAAGATGCGGCTCGGCGATGTCCGTTGGGAATTTTGACTGAATTTCTTCGGGTTTATCGACTTATAGAGGTGTTTATAATATTCCCACTCACGTAATCTTTCTGATGTTCTTGATTGACTTAAGTCGAGGCGGGGAAATGTATTTACAGCTGCATCTACTTGTACGCTACCCTCGCTTCTTACAGATCCTGGAGTTCAGATTAGTTCAACTTTCCTTTTGGATTTTATCAGGATATCTCGTATTTTTGCGGTAACTTCTGTACCATTTATCGGGTTTACGATTGATTGCAGTACTGAGAGCCGTTTACCTTTTATAGCAAACTCTTCTTAACGGGTGCAAGGATAGCGAGAGCTTCGGTTGAACGGATGGAAGCGATGTTTGGTAAGATGCCTTGGTTGATGACAGAACCACCTTGAGCTACAGCTGCAAAAATAGTATTTACGTCTGTTTTTGAGCTATCTGTATACATACAGCTCCAGCCATTACATTTTAAATTATTTAGAAGTTCCAAAAACCGGTACTTGATAACCATGTTGCTTGCCTTGTCATTCTGTAGCTCACGAAGGTCAAGACTGATTCATTACGAAGTAACCATCAGTCGTTCATTGTTCTCCGTAGAGTATTGACGTGTTTCGACTTTCGGTTGTGTAGTGATACCAATAAAAAAAACATTTGACAAACCTCATATAAGGCTCCAATTTGTCCAGTGGCAGTGTACCCGGTTACCAAGCTAAAGGTTGCGGGTTCGACTCCGGGTGGAAATAGACTTTTTTTTTTTTGTTTGTTCAATTAAAAAAAAACAAAATAAATAAATTGAATAAATTGAGTGTTCAAAATCATCACGCGATGGAGTGTGGAGAGCGGTCCGATATTCCAGTAACGGGGTCCGCAGATAAATCAGGCGAGGCGTCAAGCGGTTCAAGTCAAACAGAACCGAAGACGAAGAAAAGGAGGGCTCTAAGGCCTACTTCCACCTTAGCACAACGTCCCTCTCTACCAACTTCCACTGTAAAGCTGCTTGGTGGAGTGAGGGAAGGGGCGCAATCAACAGCAGCAATGAATCGTCCCGGACAATTTACCGACAGCAACCCATTCGCTTCAGATGTTCACCAACATCTGAAAGGGAACAGCTTCGCTTCCTTGGCGTCAACCGAATCGGAAGATGAAGAGGAAGAAATGGAGTCAATTAGTAGTGGCATAAAAATGCTACAACAAAGAGTACTGGCCATTAAAGGAAAGCAAATGCTAAGAAGGAAGAGGGAAGAAGAAGAGCTATCCCAACAGCAACAACAGACACAGCTAGATCTAAAGCAGACCCAACAACGCCAAACAAATACAATAGCACAAGTGCTGCAACAACCCCAAGAAAAACTCAAGAAACACCAGCAACAACAACAGGAGAAGCCACAAGAACGGCAACAGCAAAAACAGCAGCAGCCACAACAACAGCAACAGCAAAAACAGCAGCAGCAGCAGAAAAAACAACAGCAGAAACAGCAAATTTCAAAACAAAGGGTTCCACCTATTAATACATTTAAGATAGAACTAAAGGAAACAAAAGAACTATGTAAGTCGGCAATAGGCAATAATTTTTATATTAAAAGACTTAGCGTAGATAGGCACGCGATCCACTGTAATACAGTGGAGCGCTACCACAAAATTAAAAGTTTATTGAGGGATTCGACGACGGAGTTCTTCTCCTACAGACAATACTGCTGAGGGGGTTAGAACCGTCGACTGACCCGGAGGAGCTCCTGGCACTGCTGAAAGAGAAGGAGTGCGAAGGGCTCAAATTCGTGGGGTCAAGCCATTGGTCACGGCTAGAGTCAAAAGGGAGAAGCGGAATCTACCGTTCTTCTTGGTCCAGCTAAGTCCCAACAGCAAACTGGATGCTCTAAGGAGTATAAAAGTCCTAGACTACCAGGTTGTACACTGGGAAAAATTAAAGAGGAGCGAAAACATTTTACTGTCAAAGGTTCGGGCACGCCGCGTCGAACTGCGAAATGCAGCCTCGATGCGTGAAGTGTGGAAAGAACCACAAGTCAGAGGAATGCGCTCTAAGTAAGGACGGAGCGTCAGAAAAAAGCCAACTCTCTTGTGCTTTATGTAGGAACACGGGACACACCGCAAATTATCGGGGTTGTCCCAAATTCCAATACATCAAAAGAGTAAATCTGGCTCGGCAGCAGAAAGTGGAAGTTAAACGTACACTCGTGCAGGCACAAACACCAGCCGTTACTCCCCAAGTTACCTACGCCCAAATGGCGGCAGGTAAGGGAACTACGGTACAACAAGCAAAGGTAGCTTCTCAGGCCCCAGCGCCTAGAGCACCTGAACCTGTACTTGACATGCTGGCTATCTTGCTCTCTATTCAGGGGCACATGGCTCAGCTTCAGCGTCAAATACAGGAACAGGCTACGCGGGTAGATCAAATATACACGCTGCTACCGGGCCTAACGCACCTCCAGTCGTAATGGGTACGTACATGGCGGAGCAAACTCTGAAGGTCCTTGCAGTGAATGTTAATTCACTGATTAGGTTCGAACGAAGAGCCGCACTGTTTAAGTTGCTTAAAGACCAAGCCCCCGATGTGCTTTGGTTAGCGAAACTAAGCTTACCAAAAGACACAAAATGAGACACAGAAAATATGAAATATTACGAAGAAATCGACCCAATTCTATTCAAGGAGGTGGTGTTGCAATCTTTGTAAGAAAGGGACTGCGTTTCAAAAGAGTATACAGTCGTGTAGTACGTAGGTTTCAGGCGCTGGAAGCATGCATCATGTACATCCCTCTCCGTAGTGGAAAGCGGTTGTACATGGTGTCTGTTTATGCATCTAAGGCTACACAATCCACCTTATTCATCTCAGAGCTCGAGACACGGTTTCGATTCCTGAGGCTGGAATTGGAAGAGAACTATTTTATTATCGGCGGAGATTTTAACGCCAAACATAGAGATTGGGGAAATAATACACCAAATACTAGAGGGAATCTACTATTCAATTGGTGGAGTCAGCACAGTTTGATGTATCGACTCGGCCTCAAAGCCACGGATACTCCTTCGTTTCCCAGACACGGGTCCTATCTGGATCTCCTGCTGTTCGATTCACGAATACAACTGACGTGCACTAACCAACAAACTACAAACTGTCTACGCACTTTCGTGTATGACAGTGACCATTGCGGTCTCAGCACCGAAATAACTGTTCCCAACGAAATTGCGGAATTGGATGAGTTTGTGCAAACGCATTCCTACAATTATAGTAGGGTGCGTTGGACACACTTCACCAGAACACTGACAAGAGCAGTCTCCTCGAATTCGCTCAACCCACCGTCAACAGAAATCTGTCAAACGAGGAGATTGACAGGTATGTTAGACTGATGGACGAGACAATTGAACGAACAATGGACAAAACGATACCTCGGTATCAACACACTGACGACGAAGACTTATTCCGCAACGCAACCATTGACGCACTGCACCGACATAAAAGTAGACTGCTGTCGAGACCAAAAACCTTGTACAGACAGTTTACTGATAGACATAACCATAACATTGAAGTCGTCGATTAAAAACCTCCAGATATTAATAAAGGAAAATTATAGAAATTCTGGAACAATAAAATTCGAGCTGTAAACACCAGCAACCCGAATATGTTCCCGCAAATAAATAAAATATTTCGGAGAAATAATCAAAATGACCTTCAACGTCTTACAATCGCCCGAACGACGAACCACGAACAAATACTTGTAGCAGCAGGTATCGATCCAAATGAGGCAGTTGATGATGACAACTTCTTTGTGATCGAGGATCCGCAGGAGAAGGTAGAGGCTATAGGAGCGACTTTCCAGGAAGTGTACAAGGCGAATGACATCATTGGCACGAACGACAACCTGGAGAGTCGAGTCCTTGTGCACAATTTCTGCCTTCGAAATGAAATTGTTAATTGGCGATTCAAGAACTCGGGTTTCACCCAGTTCAGTGAGGAGAATATGGCGAATAATGTGATCACCAACGAAAGGGTATTACCACCGTTCATTTCGAAGGAAGAGCTCCAAACGATCTTCGAATCGCTTAGAAGTAAGAAATCAGTGGGAACAGATGAAATACCGAACATTGTGCTTCGACATCTTCCACTAGAAGCGGTGAACATTTATACCACCCTGTTTAATAATGCAATGAATAATGGACATTATCCAGCGCATTGGAAAACTGCGGTGGTACTCGCATTACTGGAAAGAAGTCGTATTTCATATTCTTAGATCAGCGGAGCTGAAGGAAAGCCCAGAAATCGAGGCTATGAGATTTGCAAGGAAAGCTTGGTATTCCATTAGCGACACCACAATAAAGAACTGCTTTAAAAAATCTGGGTTTAGAAAAGAAATACCCGAAGGGACTCAAGAACAGGAGGTGGACGGAAATATGCAACGAGAAGTTACTGCTGAGGAATGGAATAAGCTTATTACCAACGATAAACAAGATTTACCCAGTTTTGAGGACTACGTCGCTGTGGATGATGAAGCTTTTATTTCAGGTGAACAAACGGTAGATAACATTCTTGAAACTTGTGGACCCTCTTCTTTCACACAAAATGAGAACGAAGAGGATGAGAATGATGAAATGTGTGCTGAAAGGGATTCTGAGATGGTAAACGAATGTATGTTTTTTAGTGGCCACGGCCCTATTTGAAGAGAAAACGGATGTTGTCGCCGCATTTCGAAGTATCCCATTATCGACAAGTAGAATACAAGAAGAACCGCAATTTTGGCTGCTGACGTCAAAAGCACTTTGCTCGAAATTCTGCAAAAAGCACCTTGCTACGCCATAGCATTTTATGAATCATGTGACATTGTTGATGATGAACAACTATCTATTTTCGTGAGATTTTTTGACATTCAAAGTGAAGTGTTCAGGGAAGAGTTGCTAGCAATATTGCCGTTGAACGGTAACATTTGCGGAGAAGATTTATTCAAGATCCTTGATCAATTCATAACAAAATCCAACATGAGTTATGATAAAGTGGTGTCGCTTTCAATTGACGGGGCTCCAGCGATGATTGGCAAAGAAAAAGGATTAGTAAGAGATAAGAATGCAGGTCTAATATCTTATCAGTGTATAATTCACCAAGCGTTAATTTGTGTATTTATTTATTACATATTATTATTATTATTATTATTATCTCCATCCACCAGGCAGCCCTTTGCGGAAAATTAAGTGCAACATTGAAAGAAGCAATTGACAGTTTGGTCAAGTTGATTAATTTTGTGAGATTTCGTTCTGCTCTTCAGTACCGACAGTTCAAAGAGTTTCTTTCTGAATGTGAACACAATAGTATTCGTTGGCTAAGTAAATGTCAAGTTATTGAACGTTTCTGGCTGATTAAAGACCAAATTATCTCCTTCTTGCAAAGCTTGGATACACCGGAGGCAAGTTCATAACAAAAGAGCGCAATGTGCTAGTTGTGGCTTTTCTAAAAGATGTTCTGAAATATTTAAATGAGCTTAGCATCGAGTTACAAGAAAATGGAAAATTAATATTTGATCTGATACAAAGCGTATCTGCTTTTGGATGTTTTTAAAAATATATTGCTGGACAAGAATTTATTCATTTCCCAACAATTCTTGAATGTAAAAAGGAGAACTCCGAGGAAGAAGACATTGCAATGCTTTCAAAGTTTCTATACGATCTTAAAAACGAATTTGCTGTAAAATTCCAAGACTTTGCAGCGATTGGAAAGCTATCTCAATTCCTTAAATTATCTTATGAAGTCGCTGCAGTAGCAGAATGGACTGACGTGGCTGCGAAGTTATACGGTGTTTCATAGGCTTCACTGCAAATGGAATTAATTGACCTGCAGGAAGATATTTCCTTGCAAAAGTATAAAACTGCATACACTGAAAAATTTTGGGGTAAACATGTGTCAGAAATATATCAAAATTGCAAAACACCAGCTATCAACTTAGCTACTATTGGCTCAACATATATATGCAAATGTCTTTCTCAAAAACGTGATTTTTGAAGAACAAATATCCTTCGAGATTATCAGATGACCACCTTGACGACACTCTTCACATTTGCTGTTCCCCACGTGAACCAAATTTTAAAAAGCAAGACCGTCGTTGTAATTTCTCTCATTAAGTTTACCTATTTTGTTTTCTACAGCTACTTAAATGAAGCAAAATAAAAAAAAATATAAAACATTATGAGTTTTTTTTTTCTGAACCCCTGGTCTAGAACATCAAAATATTGATGCTTTTGCCTTCGCTAGTATTTTATTTTTCTTTTTTAATCAGAGCAAAATATTAATATATTGTAAATAGAATAATGGATTAAATAATCCAAAAACAACTGAAGAGATGCTCACTGGTTATCTGGTTCTGGCATAAAGGCAAACTTCTGACAATCTCTATCCTGAAAATCGGAAAAGATGACTATATGACCCCCAAGAGCACCAGACCTCTCAGTCTGCCCCTACGAGACTGCGCTTCAAAATCTGTTGTTTGGCATTGAAGGACCACTCGACAAGAATTAGTACGCGCTGGGAATT
Organism: Volucella zonaria; assembly: GCA_963966105.1. NCBI lineage: Eukaryota > Metazoa > Arthropoda > Insecta > Diptera > Syrphidae > Volucella > Volucella zonaria. The sequence continues at coordinate 124,734,347 of OZ014531.1, forward strand.
TTCATCGATATTGAGGATATGTTTGACAACACAACATTTTGCCATTCGCAACTCGGCAAGATTAGACGCGTGTGTTTCTTCACGGAGGGAATAATGCACAATACTAATCTACTGATCATACAGCATACATCTAGAGATCTCCTTCCCTTTGCCCACTGTGTCAAAATTATTCGAAAAAATAATAACAAATAGGATCAAATGGACACTGCCAACATGACGTTAGACAACCATAGAGTAGATGATTTTGTACTGTCATCTTGTCCATTATTTGAAAATAACATTCCGGTGAGCAACTGTCTTTTTAGTTATAAAACAACTTCAGCTTTGCGGTATCAACAAAAATCTCCTCAGAGAAATGAACTCGTTCATGCCGAATAGGATCTTAATTTTGAGGGCTAATGGACAATATTTATCATCCACTCGAATAGACAATGGGGTTCCACAGGGCTCACCAATATCTATTACACTTTATAATGCCTATGTAGTATCACTACGAGGCATCTGGGTGTAATTCTGGGCAAAAAAAAACTGAAATGGAATCTTAACGTAGCGGAAAGAATCAAAAAGGCAAATAATGTTCTTTTTATCTGCAAAAGAACGGTAGGAACGATTTGGGGCTTGAAACCTGCTATGGTGTACTGGCTGTGTATGGTGGTGGTGGTAAGACCCATACTAACATATGGCACACTCGTATGGTGGAAAGCAACAAACAAGAAAACGATTTAGGGAAAATTAGCCGCGGTTCAAAAACGGCTGCCATAGCCATTACAGGTGCGCTTGATTTACAGATCAAAAAACTTCCTGGCAACCAAGTTGGGTTGCGTCAGTGGAGCTACTGACAGTAGCCAATCCTGTATGATATAATATGTATATCCGAAGAGGGAAGAGTGGAAAAAAAATGCAATAATCAGGTGAAATGAAATTGAAATTTTTCACAGATGGCTCGAAAATAGAGAAAGGAACAGGCTCCAGTATCTTCTTAGAAGACCCAGAACTAAAAGTCTCTATAAGACTACAGGTCGCAAGAGTGTCTTCGAATCAGAAGTTCTTGCTGTCCTCAGGGCGGCTGAGCTAATGCAGTTGAGATCAGTATGCAAAAAACATATCGATATCCAGGCCGCACTCAAGGTAATGGAATCGAACAATATCAATTCCGATATAGTCAGGGGCTGTCGTACTATATAGTGCTCAAGGCATTATGCAGTTAGAACCGGGTGAGACTGCGCTGGGTGCCAGGACACTGCGGTATAAAAGGAAATGAACAAGGGGATGAATTTGCAAGAAGAGGAGGTCTACCCGGTAATAGTGAGGTTGCTAACATCAAACCATCCCTTTGCATAGGTAAGAGGCACTATTGAGGAAAAAATCATAAAAACTGCCAACCTTAAGTAGTCAGATCTTGAAGGACACAGGGTATTGAAGGCTCTCTGGCCACTTTTTGACGGCAAAAATCTAGGAATTTAATAAAATTAAACGGGGTTAAGCTTGGGACAATAATAGAAATCCTGAGAGGACACTGTCTCCTACGGAACCACACTGAGGGACTCAAATTGTCAGATACGGATATTTGTAGATTCTGTGAAAATCTAGAGGAAATAGACAACGCGAACTTCAAAGGCCTTCTAGGATTTTGAACAGAAATTCGATGTTACACCAGGAAGATTGTTTAGGTTTTTTGCAATTTGAATATAAATTGAACTAGTTCCACAGGGAACGCGATGGGCCCGTTTTGGTCCGTAGTGTTTATGTGACCCCCGCTTAACCTAACCTAACCTATCACTACTACCGGGGATCGAGTTTGAAAGCGTATAAATTAAAGCAATTGTGTTTAGGTGGATAATATCTTTCTTTTAGGGTCGAGAAAGCAAAATAAGATTATCAATGCATTAGGATAGACCTCACTGGTACTTGAAGTACCTAAGTGGTTTGAAAACCAGCTTTTAGCAAAATTGTCATAAGCACAACAGTCCTAACACATAAACCAAAATCCGGAATGCCAGTCTACCTCTTTTGGATAAAGCAAGCATCTGGTGATGGAACATACGAGGGTTGTCTGACCGAACAATGATACAAGAAATTTTTTCTCAAATTTTTTTTTTATTTTTCTACATAGTCTCCTTGTAACTTTACACACTTCTCCCAGCGATGCTTCTATCTCTCTAACCCGTCCAAATAGCACTTGGCGTTTTTCTCTGCAAAATAATTGTTCACGAAAGTGATTGCCTCCTCATTTGATGAAAATCTATATCCTCCGAGCGCAGCTTTTAGATGAGGAAACTAAAAGAAATCGCTTGGGGCTAGATCTGGTGAATAAGGCGGATGGTCAAGCAGGTCAAACCGTAAATCATGGATTTTCGCCATGGCAACCGTTGAGGTGTGAGACGGCGCGTTGTCTTGGTGAAACAGGATTTTCTTTTTCTGCAAATGTGGCCGTTTTTCCGCAACTTCTGCCTTCAGCTGGGCAAGTAATGTTGCGTAGTATGCTCCTGTAATGGTTTTTCCTTTTTGAAGATAATCGATTAAGATACTTAACTCCTTTACTATCCGACAGCTCGCCCTTTGCAGTCCACTGTTTTGACTGAATTTTTATTTCGGGCGTATAATCGGCGTATAATCGGCATATAATCGGCGTATAATCGGCGCCAAAACTCGGATTTATTGGGCCTAAACTGCGAAATGTTCATTCGAACAAGTTTTTGGTCTAACGTAAGCAAACGCGGCACCCAACGCGCGGACAGCTTTCTCATGCCTAAATCTTGATTTAATATGCAACAAACACGTTCTTTGGACATTTTCATAATCGCTACTATCTCTCTCACTTTAATTCGGCGGTCGTCTAACACCATTTGGTGAACTTTAGCAATGTTATCGTCAGTGGTTGCAGTTTTTGGACGTCCCGAAGGTTCATCATCTCCCAAACTCTTACGGAAACGTTTAAATTCAGCTGCTCAAAATTTCTCAGTGGTAAATGATGGTGCATAGTCCCCATACACAGAATTTAATAACAGCTCGATACTCAATTTTTTCCATTTTCATAAAAAACGCTCACATCGACTCACTCAAACAGCTGTCAACTAAAAACTGCGCGTCCAAAATGACTGAAACTTCGGTAAGCAACTGTCAAAAGATGCACAACTAGTATTCACTAGCTTTTATTGACGAGTGCCGCTATCATTCAGACTACCCTCGTATATGGGAAAATACGAGCAACATTATTACAAAAAACCTGAAATTTAATGAAAAAGTCAGCAAATAAGACAATGGACCGCATATAGCACACAAATGAGAGGATCAACGCAACATTGCATCACTATGTAATTATTCACAACTAAATGATGCGACCAGCAGGCATAAATGCAAACCTGCTACACGTGACAACCATCATGTACACTGTAAGGTTCATAGACATCGAGATTATCGCTCAGGTTAAGACTGCTTTAAAAGTCCTCACGGATACCAAACACCCTTACAGAAAATATGTAAGAGTGGTAAAATAATGCTTAAAAATAACAAATTCAAAAGCGCGCGAGTTACGTATCCATAACGACGACATCCACATTTCGTTTTACGTTGGTTTTATATGTCTGAATATTACAATGATTAGGAAATAGAGAGCACGTTAGGGCATTCCACAAGCGAGTTGTTCGGCTTAGGAACGAATCACGATATTTCAGATTACGTCTCAAAGTGGGATTGAGGGTATACTGATGAGCTTCATAGCAAGACGTGTGTTACGGTGAAAGGTAGGAAGGGGCGAAATGCTACTGGCGATTTCTATGGAGCACTGGTGGTGGATATAGCGATAAAACAAAGTGAGACAGGAGACATTTCGTCGGTGTTCGAAGGTGTCCATTGCCTGAGTGATATCGGCATCAGCTATGAGTTTTATCGCACGGTTTTGAATCCGGTCTAGCAGATGGAGAGATGTATTAGGCACACCTGACCAGATGTGAACATTGTACTCCAATAACACTTTGTTCACCTCGAATTAATAAATGCACCTTCCCACAGAATTTGTTTCTATTATTGTAGAGTAAATATAAATTAAGTATAAAAACCAATGTAAAAACAATCATTTCTTTAAGCCTTCTGAATAAAGTGGAATACGGCGTTACGCCGTCCAAAAACAGTTGTGTTTTGTTTTTGGCCAACCTCTCGTTCGAACATTTAACTCGTACAATCTTTGAAGATGATCATAAAACGGTTATTCCAAGGTCTACCAATTGTGGAAATACTAAACCACTCTGGATTTGTACAGCAATGGCAGTAAACACCTCTCTAGACAAGACACAAAAGGAACTCACACAAGCGGATGTCTACAGGAAAAATTTGATTCAAATAATAATGACAAATTTGATTGTGTTTTGTACATCGACAGAGGAGGCATTTTAACTCGCAAAATCAGGAACGGAAAGGATATCTATATGCAGTAACTCCCGTAGCGCAATCAGATTTAAAAATTCATAAATCATTTTCAATCCAAGGATTTCAACAAAATCTCATTTTCCGGTTGCAAGCAGTGAAATTATGTTTTATGGTTAAGGCTAGGGCACACGATATTCAATAAGGCCCACTTATATATGTACATTACAAAGGGTCTCCTTCGGTATCTAATTTAATTTAATATTCGTGGGGACGAATATTCGGCTTAATACAACCTATACAATCTTAAACTAACTCAAATTAAACTTAAACTTAAAACTAAGCTGGGTTGGAGTGGTGAACGAGGTGGGATTTGAGGCAAGAAGTGGTGCGGTTAAAGTCAAAAACGGTAAGGTTTGAATTGATCTTTCGTAGCATACAGGAGATTGGTTCATTCGCACCATAGGAGGTGCGGCGGGTTGGAAAATAGAAGAGCCGACGGCTACGTAGATTACGAGGGTTCGTGTTGAGGAAAATATAGTTGTGAAGAGACAGTCGGTTGTAGGTATCTCTGCATTCCTCAAGGGTGTTTAAGTTAATAAAGTGAGACGGTTTTGATAGAGCGGCAGAATAAAAGGCCCGTCTAAGGGCATGCCTCGAAGAAATTGGGATCACACTTGACTGGCGTAATCTAGGAGGGGGCGAACAAAGCTAATATACATATATGCATAGAGGAACCTGGTCACGCATGGGTTGGTGAATGCTTTGGACCACCGTTTTACAAACCTTAGTGCAGAGTTGGCTTTTTGAATTATCTCATCCATATGTAACTGGAAATTGAGCTCGCTATCACACAAATGCCGAGGTTGTTGTGGAGAAGGTAGGGTCAGAGAGGAGCTTCATGCCACTTATGTGAAAAGGTAGTGGATTGGTATTTGGTGATAAAAAGTTCCAAACAATTTTTGAAGCACCAGATCGAAAAACTATCAAGGCCTTGTTGAATGAGGATGGAGTTATGGGGTTATGAAATGGGGTATTGAAAAGTTGATATCGTCGACGTAAAGGGAGACTGACGAGTGTTTGATCATCCTATCGAAATCATTTATGGTTAATATGTATAAAAATAAGAGGTCCAAGATGGCTGCCCTGTGGAACTCCAGAGGAGGCCAAAAATGGAGACGGTTGGGTAAGAATATATCCATTTTAACAGTGTGGGTTCAAAGCCGAGGCAGACAATTTGAAGAGTATTAATCGATGAGAGATTTAATCGAAGGCCTTGCTAAATTTAGTTGCAACTACGTCGACTTTAGTACTATTCTCTGAGCAAAGGAAACGAATTCAACGAGATTTGTGGTGGTTGACCTACCTTGCAGGAAGTGTAAGGAACTAATTTAAACGAGAATTGTATTTTCGATATAAATAATAAAATGATCACCCTATCGCAACAAATCCATGCACCTACATGCTCGTTTATGTACCTAGCGTATCTTGTCTTAAATAATGTAATATCCAATTAGACTGATCGAACGATATCACAGTTTAACCTTCATAATTCCCCAACTTTTAAGTATACATACCGGATTCTATTGTTTGCCTAAATATCGTTGTTCTTGTATTATATTTGTTGTTACAAATACACATATCTTATGCTAAGCTAGGCTAATTATTGTCGAAATCATGTTGGGCAGTTGCAATAAAGATTTAAAAGAAAAATCATCGTCTCGTCTGGTGTATTATTTTGTGTGAATTAAATGTCTTATAGAAGCCATGTGGCCTTCCTTCATTGGAAGCTTAGAGCTTCATATAATATACTTTTGAAGAGTTAGTTGGCCATTTCATTCTTCGATCCTTTTTTGTGGATCGGGGATATGAAGGAGGTTTACCAAGCCGGTGGAAATTCTCCTTGTGAAAGGGGTAGACAAATGAGATTAGAAGAAGATGAGGACGATTTTTTAAGAAATGTTATGAAAAAAACGAGAGAAGAATGGGAGAATGGTAGTTATCAATTGTTGAGAGAGATAGGGGACAAAGAACGACAGAGGAGTTCATTGAATCTCTTGTGAAAATAAGGTCTAATTGCCCGCCCATGTCTGTTAAGCGATTTAAGAAGATACATTCCATAGCTGAGCTGGCATTTGAAGTGCTGAAAAGTGATGATGGAGTTCACGGTCGCTGAAGAAGATTAAAGTCGCCTAAAATAAGGATATCGTGAATACTTAGAGTCAGATAGGTCAGTTAAATAGTCGATCGCATCGATAGTAAGTTGGTAGGATTCGATAGGTTGAGCTGGTAAGATGTAGCAAGATATAACGTAAAGCTACTTGAAGGGGAGTGTTATTTTTATTGCGACAAAATCGATTTCAGAGAAAGAAGAAATGGCAATGGGAGAAGAGTCAAGGCTGTTGTGGATGGCTAGTAGGAGGTGTCGATAAGGGGAATCATCATTTGGGGGGATAGGATCGTCGTCCGCAACAATAAAAGTAGAGCAGAATAATTCCTGGTTCTTAATGTCGGGAATCGGATTGGTCTCAGTCAGGATATACGAGTATATATTGTATCAAAGGGACGACCATGCGATTGGCGCAGAACGGCATTGGTTTTAGAGCGAAATCTCTTACATTCTGGTAGTAGAAAATAAGATGGATGTTGTTGGGTGGTGGAGTGAGGTGGGATGATTTAAGTGCTGGCAAGGGGGGAAAGTTATAACGAAAAAAATTATCATGGTCGGCTCGGCTTTGCTGTAGGTGTGAGACTCGCTTAGAGTGAACGTAGTGGCCGATGGCAGCAAGGTCGTCCGCCGCTTTCTGAGGGGATGGCCTAAAATCTCGTGGTACCTGACATAAAGGTTCCTGAGACTGATAGGGTTAGTAATGAGGCCTTCTTGGCGGGTGGGAACCATGACGATGGTTTTGGACTTCCCTTCATAATAGAGCGAGTCCGATTTGTCCTGAAAGAGACGAATGGTTTCATACATCTTTCTCTCTCTAAGCCTAGTATGTGACTGATGCAGTGGAGTTCGTAGCGCATACGGGCATCACATACTATGTACAAAGCTGCCAACTAACAAACTAAGATTTCACAAGCAACAACGCCAGCGGAACTACTTAATCCCTCTATTTCAACTGAAATATCAATGCTCTTTGCGTTTTTAGCTTAATTATAATTTAGTTAATGGCATGCCATAAATACATATATTTAAAAAGTCAAACAAGTAAGTAATATGTTAAGATGTAAATAGTAAGCTCTGTTGCAATACAAATAAATTTATCTTTGTTAATACAGCAAGTTAAGCAAATCCTTTACGAGGGTTTCAAAAAATTGATCCACCGCGAAAAAAAAACACAAAAAAAAGGCCGAAAACAAAATTAAAAGAACACACTTGTGATTCGGGATTTGAAAATAACATGTCACAAAATTGATGATTATTTTGGTCAACATAATAGCCCTTCAGAGGGCGGAATTCGCGCAATGGGTAATCGTTTCGAAGAAAGTGTTTCAGTTGCGATAATACATATATCCACTTGCACGGCCAGCAAGTACGCGCCAAAACATCAACGCTGTAAGTATTCAAAATGAGCCAAGTACTTCGATTCGTTGCGAAGTCAACAATCATACATTGCTTAACGAAGGATTTTGACCATTTGACACTCGCAGAAAATACAAAAGTCACAATAACTAAAGCCATTGGATCACACACACTGTCGCCATTTCACTCAGTGGATGCTAGAACGAAGTCGTCTTTTCTGATGAATCACTTTTTTTTTTTTAACGATGTACATTGGTTTTGAATGTTTGCGGGCACTAATGACTAGGAAATAAAGAGTTTGAAGGAGCGGAATGGCTGGCTGGCAATTTTAATGAAGCACTGGTGGTGAAAATAGCAATAGAAGAAGGTGTGGCAGGAGGTATTATATCGGTTTCGAGTCCTATTTAGCAGCTGCAGAGTGGTTTTAGGAACAACTGGCCAGATGTGGAGATTGCACTCCATTTTTGGGCGGATGAATGCCTTACAAATTGAGGCCAGATCGGGGGAGGTAAAATATTTCTTACATCGCTTGAGGAAATCTAGACATTTCGCAGCATTTTTGCCGACATTAACTGTGTTTGTATTTACATACAGTTTGTAGTTTACCATTTACATATTTACACGCCGACAATGGAACGTTTTTCTGTTTTGGCGATGCGGGTGTCATTCATGCATAATGGCTCGGTGTTTAAATTTCGCATACAGCATTTTGTTTTGGAAGAATCAAATTCTATTCCGTTGGTGGTTTTGTACTATATAACGGAATTCAATGCGCTTAGCATGCGCTCCGGTTCACGAAGAGCAGGGACGTGAATCTGGGAACGAATATGAAAAGCAGAGAATACGCTAATCAGCAAACGAATTTATTGGAATAAAAGATCAACGATGAAAATTAAAAAGAGTGTCGGAGACAGAACGGAACCTTAGGACACGACAATATTTATTTTGTAAATATCATACTTGAAACAATCCAGGACAAATTGAATTGAATGTTCCGAAATATAATTTCGATTCACTGCGAACAAAAGGTCTGATGCCTAACTCTGTCCAATATGTTTGATATAGGAGTATCAAAGGCAACTATTTTGCTTTCACAAGATTGGTGTACACTTTAGTTCCACTTTTCGGTGGAATCAAATTACTAGTGTATCAAATCACCAGTGTACGTGTTGCTTGAAAAATCACACTGTCGGTCACTGAGTAGATTTCGTGTTTCGAGGTATTTCATGAGCTAGCGATTTATCAGAATTTCCATGATCTTTGAAAGAAGGAAAGAAGTGCAATGGACCTGTAGGAGGAGAGAGAAGAGGATTTGCAATTTTTAGGGACAAGCTGATCAAATGCTGTCTTCCATCTGCTCGGAAGTGTAGAATTGATGAAAAACCTTACCCCGTGCTGGAAGAACACCACTTCATTTGGACCAGCGAATTTGAGCTTGCTTAGATCTTTAAGTACTCTTGCTACTACACGAGTGCGAAAGTGAATTCGTCACATTGAAGATTCAACGCACTCAAGTATATGCGTAGACAAAGCATAAAGTGTGCAGCAAACAGATTGGTGTTGTCCAATGAATTGACAGCTAGAATGTCATTACAAATGACCGTTGGGATGGAGGATGAGGCAGAATTTCTAATATTTTTGACGAACGGCCAAAATTGTTTACTACCTTTGGGACATTGTAACACTTCTTGCCTCAGTTTTTGGTCTTACTGACATTTCATACACTAAGCGTGCGGTTGCAGTCATACCTTTCTCGTTTGAATTTTTGTCGGTTTTCCTTCGTTGGCTTGGTTTGCACGGCCGAAGAGTTATCCTAACCCTTACAGCTTGAAACTTACTGCCGCTTTCCTCTCAACTTGGTAGATTTCTTTCAATGAAGGATAAAGGATCTCATTCCAAAAAGGAAAGCGTTTGCGATCATATCAGCAGTAGCATCCACGTCATTATCGAGGAAACATAACGACCAGTTAAAATTCGTAAAGAGGGTGTTAAATCCGCCCCAATTGGCTTTCTCGTGTTGCCATACGGTTCCTTTAGGAAACTTTTCTCTAACTGTGTAGCCGGCGTACGAGAAATTATCTGATATGACACAGTGGTCCGACGAGCCTAGAGGGGATAGGACAACGTACTTATCAGGGTGAGAAGTTAAAAACAAGTCCAGGGTGTTGGCGGTATGACTATAAACGTGTGGGCTCATTTTCAAAGCTGGGTTAAGTTATTTTCCCCAGCGAAGATCGCAATACATCGTCTTAAGTTTGTTGTCTGTCCAGAATGTCGAAGCCAACCAGAATTGTGTATATTGAAATCGGCCGTAATAACGATTTCAGTATGATGATACAGGGATACAATTCTTTAAAACGAGTCGCAGCTTACGGATATGGAATTTTAAGCACATGAAATGGAATCCCCGATTGGAACAAAGGTTTCAATGTGGTGGAGTTTGGTAAGCTATATCAATACGCACGTAAATGATGAGAAAGCGGTGGAAAGAGAATAATAGCACTAGTTCGTAGCCAGACAGAGTCAGATCTGAGTGATCTGAGAGGTGTAGGCGGAGATCTATATGCGTTCCACTAAGTCCTAAAATGGCTGGCATGTATTTTCAGGCGTGGCCGTACGTAGGAAAGTGATTACATTTAGCCCTCGTGAATTCCCGAGTCAATATAATTAACAGAGGAAAAAAACGCGGATAGAGTTGCGAGATCAAAGTCCAAAAGTTGGTTTAGCTATTCGAATTGTTGTAGGTGTTATCCCCTTACAACAATAGGAAACAGTACACAAACAGAATTCGCATTTCGCACTCAGAACCCGCTATCCATCGGCTGTTGCATATACTCAGTCACTGCCTTTGCCGTATGACTGTGATACAACAACAGTGCAAGCAACAGCACTTAGACCAGGAGCAGGAAATTGAGAATGCCCACTGATTTTTTTTTTTTAATTTGGGGATGGATAGCAGTGCGTGCTTTTTTTTTATTGTGTGCACAGAATTTGGTCAATTTTACGAGAGCACTGACATTGCGTGTGCACTCGGTGATGCACTCGCCGGAGTTCAGCTCGACGCTCGAACTTATCGATAGATGTTGACCCATTTTTCTCCCCGAAAATGGATAAATTGAATGTGAGTGAGCTCTGAATTCAACAAAACAGTGTTACAGTAAATATAGTACATCTTATCACGACCAACTTATTGAGAACAAAGCTCGAAGATCACAAATTTCGCTTAGAGAAGAAGTTGATTGACCACCGAGATCAGGCTATTTGGACAGTAAGGCATACGCCAAAGATTTAAGAACAATTCAAGAATTCAAACATGCATATGTATGTATTATATGTATATTCGGGTTGAGACTGGGGCTATTGTCTGCTAGTTCTGCAAAAAAGTTATCGAAAACTGAAATTCCGGACATGGTAGTCAAATGAACGATGGTGTGTCCCTACATACTCGTATGTTCATTGATATAAATCAAACTTGAATACTCAATAAACAGCCGTGATGATTACTCATGAAACATAGGTTTCATTTAAAAAAAAATTCCAAACTACCTGTTTTATTTAACATACATTCAATGGGTGCAGTAGGCTAGTTTATAAATAAACATTATGGTAATTGGATTCGACATAAAATTAAAATAAAAGCATATGTCCAGTTGCGACATCGTCGTATTCCTAAGACTGAACTTTAATTCGTAAAGTTCACCAATTTCTATTAAGTTTGTTTTAGTTATAATTCTAATCAATCATTCTACTAGTGGTAATCTAAAATAACAATAAATCAATCTTACATGATGTCTCCTTCTTCTAATTTTAGATCACAGCTTGGGTTAATAATCACATACGATAGATGATTCCTCTTTTCGCTGACATCGTCATAGTCAATTGTTGGTAGATTCAGCGATTCCATACGGCTACGGACTAAATTCGCTATCTCAGCCCGTTCGATTTGCTGACAATGATTGTCCCGTGCCTCATCGGCCAAATTGATGGAATACTGGAAGAACATAGAAGACTGGTTTACGATTAGATTGTTGGATATTATCTACGGTGTTTTTGGTGATTTTTGGTTTGAAAGGGGTGTTTTAGTGGGAGTTACAAAAACACAAAAATTTACGACACCATATACGGGTGGGTAAGTACTCGTATGTGTATGAGGACATAGCGCTGAGTTATAGGGATAATGGGAGGACATTAACTCAGGTGGAGGGGAAAAATGGATATGGAGAAAAGGAAATATTTTTAAGGTGGCCATAGAAAGCAGATTAAAGCAAGGATTCATGTTTGTTTTTTTTTTTTTCTTTTCTTTTCTTAGAATTTTATTTGTCATATTCATATATGTATGTAAGTATGTAATTCAATCAACTACTTTATCATTCTCTATCAAGCATTGTGTTCATTATAATATATCGTTTGCTATTACGAGTTTGTGCGTCATTTCAGGCATTCTAGAGTTGCGGTGAGGTTTATTTTCAAAACTACTCGCATTCAACTGTTTGCTACATGTGTGGTGCTCATCTTTTGAAATAATTTTTAATAATAGTAAATAACAAAAAGAGTAAATGTATATGTATTACCTGGTTTACCTGGATGCTTGTCATTGCATTCACTTTACCTACCTTGGAGTATGCAATCCCAAGGTCGCTACTACTCGTATATTTGACGTATGACTTAGTGTGGGAATTGTAGAAAATTTAAGAAAGAGAGATGCGACAGAAGAAGGGAATTAATCTTTTGGATGTCATTGAATTGTTGGTTTTTTTTTTTTTCGTCTGTTTTGATTTTTGTGCTTTTTATAGGTTAAAGTGTGATAAAAGTTTTTACACAGAATGAGTTTTGCAACGATCTATATGTTGAAATGCAAGTTCGATATATGAATGTGGAAGAGATAAATTGTTGTGCAGCTTCTGGTGTATGGACAACGTAAATACTGTTATATCACCAATAATTTACAGCAATTAGTTGTATTTTCAATTTTGTGTAGTGCAAGTTACATTAATAACCGTAAATACCGAACAAATATATTTTTACACACATGTGAAGGTTTATATGAAGCGATACTTTAACTATCATTTTTGAACATCTAGAATTGACTATTTGATTAGTTTCTCTATTAGTATTTCCCCATCAAAGGACGTCTTTTTCTGCATTTTTTTGGTGGAAGAGGTTAGCCCATTTTAAGTAGAAGGCAACATTTGAATAGCGTTTATATATTGTAATAAAAGCTGGTTTTTATGGAGTAATTTAACTTTCAATAGGAATAATACTTAGACCAGCTGTTATGACATTTTTGCACAGAGTATTTTGGAAAGATTTACCCAGACTTTTAATTCTATTCACCAAGTTAATGGTGTAGTTCGCTTGGTTTTTTGGTGTACAATACATCGATTAATAAATAAATTCAATTACCCCTATGGGCTACAATACTCATTCAGAGTGGACAACTACCTGTGGTCGATAACTGGTCCGTATTTTTCCAAAATTAGGTCTGAACATGGTCAATGATAGTATGCCACTCGACTACTTCTTGTGTGACTTAGTATACCCTTTGGCGTATGCTGATAAACTGCAAACTATTTAGCTCATAGCAGCCAATATTCAGTGCATTAGAAGTAAATATAGAGAAGGCTATTCAAATTGGGTTGACACGCCAAGTTTCGTCAAAAACCGCCGAGAAAGTCATATGCCGGAAATCATGTTCAAATATCATGATCCATTTTCGTTGATGCGAAACAAATTTACTTATTCCATTATATATTCTGGATTTCTGGACAAGCTTTTGAAGATGCGTTCTGAATCTACTTGAATTTTATTATAAAAAGTGATCTGCATATTTTAGGAATAGGCAGATGCCTCGCGAATGATCCGGTGAAAATGTGCAAGCGACAGCACATTGAAGCCCATTCAACAAGAAATATATGTAGGTACTGATTGATATTTTGCCCCAGGACGAAATGATACTCCAGCTATATGGTACTACAGTTCGATATAATCTATGCACTGAAATTTCTAGTTTGACAGAAAATGCATGCGGTTTCGAACAAGATAACAAGAGTTGCTTGTGAGTTCAACGGACAGGAAACGAAGAAAGGGAAAGCTCTATGCTTGCTAGCGAAAATATTATGAAGTCCTGCAGCACGGATCCTGTTTATAAGTTTAGCCTACAAATATGAACGTTACTGATAATGCGAAAGGAATACATCTGATGAGCCGCAGAGGAGGTGAGAGTGAGCAAGTGAACAAGTAAATTCGAACTATCTTAAAATTGTTCATGTCGATTGTGTTATTATTTGTCGTGTCCTTTCCTACTCGTATGCATGAATTTATTTTGATTGCTACATAATTGATCATTTTGCCATATCTAGGAAGAACTGGATCAAAAACGAATGGAATTTAAAAACCAAAAGTACTTAGTGAGTTCTTCTATGGTAACAATTTTATTAATAACAACTATCTTCAAAAAGGTTGGTCTCAGAAGCTTTCTGTACAATATTTAAGAGGAGTTAATATTCGTCCGATACACGTTTGCTCAACCTGAAATGGGTCCATTATCAGTTTCTTAAGATAGAGACTTCTGCGAATGCGAGCACTTCCTATTAGATCACATACCTTTGCTATACCCGACGACATTCATAACATTTTCTCGGTATTGTTAATTTCTCATAATCATCTAATAATATCTTCAGGCTGGACAAACGAATAGACATCATCTCTTATAACTGTATTTAATAAAATCACACGCCATGAAAATCCAAGATTTCTGATTTCCGCTAAGACTTTGGAGTGAATTGTACTCCGTAGAATTTCTTCGTTAAGCAATGAGTTAAAGCAGGTGTCCCTTCTCGACCGCAATACGTCTCGCTAACATATTCCCACCGGACTCTTTCTGCGCTTAAAAAATTTGTCTTATTTTCGTTGCCGTCATTTTCGTCCTTCCAGAGCCAATTTTCTTTATTTGTACGAGGTTGGTTTTTGAATAGGTACTCTTACTTTTTTCTTCGAAGTTACGCTTCTTCTTCTTGGGTAATGGCTTTTTGTAGCCATTGTCGCAAGTTCAGCCCCCAGACCTGTAACAAATATTATATCTGGGAACGCATCCCAGGTGTCTTTGGTGACCACAAACCGATCTGTCAGATTGCGAACTGTCATAGAGAGAAGTAAAAAGCAAATTTAATAACGAGCTTGAAGTTACTTGAGAATTTTGTTTGGCTGTGATTTCTTCTGATCCATGAAAAATTCTCTAAGTAATTATCATTACTTCACTACCGAGTAGTGAAGAACTATCACTCAAAAAGGAACAAATCTTCACAGACCTGTCCTCACTTGGGGAATGTATGGCTCACCGGAATGCGGAAATAACCCCAATTAAAAGTGAACAACAACCTATGTAAGACCGGAATTGTGAACGATGAGTAATACCACATTTACCCAGAAAGTGTTCCTATGCTCTGCGCTGGATGTTGAAAAAAAAAAACATAGAATAGCACCGTAGACGAATCGGCAAAGTATTCCCTTGCATCTGTAGATACCCCGACAGAAGCTTACAGCAAACATCTTTACTGCGCGGGGATGCTGTATTCGCCTTTTTCCCGACGATCGTGTGGATTACTTAAAACTAATATAGGCTTTGCAACTCAGATTTATTTTTCAAAAGAAATACATTTCTCATGCTTCATTTCATTCTAGGCGACAACGACAAAGAGAATACATTAGATGTTTTGAAAGCGATATTCAACACCTAACCTGAAATGTGTTTGTCGCTTATTCTACAGCTCAGAAGCGTATTTCAGTGATGCAGTTTGTAGATGGTATTTCAGGTCATTCAATTCAGGACGCTGGCTGTTCGAATGGCGGACTCAAAAACGATGGTGAAACCAGTTAGTCAAACCAGCTCTGAACTATTTAGCAACCCAGACAAGCCATATGGTTTGGTACGTCAAAACTTCCGAATCGCAATCGGAATCTAGCTACATTTAAAATTAGCGATGCCCAAGAGAGCAAAACAATTTTAGTTAACGAAGCATAACGCACTGCTATCGAAATAGCTTCAAAGTCGGGAAACGATCAGCCGTTAGTGTCGAGAGACTAGCGCTGGCGAAGAATAGCAGTCCCCATATTTATAATGTTTACTGTAACAGACAGTCAACTGGATTCACTGTGCCCGTGGTCCTTGCCACTGTCCCTTGCCAAATGCTCATGGGTACTGGGTCATAATTAAGTAGCATTAGTTCACTGAAATGATATACCTCACAATATGGGACTTAAACCTGGAACACCTTTCAAATTTCATTTAGATTTGTAAATTCAAATGTCGCATGTATGTCGTATGTCGTACGTCACGGAGGTCGATTTCTCACTTTTAGAGCATTCTTGTATTAGGTGTATTAAAAGCTTCCAAATGCATCCTTGATTTTTCGTCAAATCAGATTTCGATTGGTGATAATCGAATCCACCTTCACGAGGAGGTGAGTATGCCATCAAATCATCTACTGGCAGATAGGAAACGGTTCGAGCAACATTTCTCCGAATAGCAAGTTCTTATGTAATTCCTTCCGGAATTGAGAAGATTTTTTCAACAAGTATATCCTCTAATGCACCTGCTGCAGGTGTTGCTTCTCCTCTTGCGGACGATTTTCTGAATGGGATTTTAATTTGAAAATTTATAACGTGTAACCATGGTTAGGTTGGGTTAGGTTGATCCAACAGTCCACCTACGGTCTTTTATTAGCATCCAGCTTTAATATTAATTTGCACGTAGCGACTGGTATACATTTGCTACCCTTTTCTAGTATAGTAGGTAGAGTAGTTCCAATTTTGGCGAGTTCGTCAGCCCTACAATTCCCTGGAATGTCTCTGTAGCCCGGCAGCCAGCAAAGATGAAAGTTGAACTGCTCTGCCATCTTCGTAAGAGATGATGGCCATTCAAAGGCCATGTTAAAATTTAATGAGACTGAGTCCAGGGACTTGATAGCTGCCTTACAGAAATCCATTACAGATATTACGTTTTCCTTCACCCAAGACAGAGCTTCTTTAATCGCCGAAATTTCCGCATGGAACACGCTACAGTGATTTGGAGGATAGAAGGAGAGGCTTTGATTTAGCTTATCTGAGGAAACACCGCAACCAACTCCGCTATTAGTTTTAGGTTCATCTGTGTAAAAGTGGATTAACTTGTCTTCCATAAAAGCCATCTTCCACCTAGAAGGATCTATGTAGATGGAAAGCTTACATGAGAGTCTTTGTCAAACCAAAGTTCGGGTGTAGTGTAATCGATATTCTCTGTGAGGATTAAAAATAAATTATTTGTCCACTGTGTAGTCGCTGCTGAAGATATCGAGTAGTGTCAAGTGAAACAGAATTTCCAGTACCGCGGAGGCAGTACGGCGTTGGGCTCCACTTGTGCATAGTCATGCTGTTTTTTGGACTCTGGTTAGTTTGCTGCAGTTGACTGCATTGTCTAGTGAGTATCGGTCTTATGACCGAGATGTATTATGCGAGGTTGAAGGCCCCATTTGTTCCCAATGGCTTTTTTGCAAGAGAACAGAGCTACTGTAGCTTTCTTGACTCTTTCTTGAATGTTAGATTTCCAGTTTAGTTTCTTATCTAAAAAGATATTTTTCTGTATTGGAAAAGACTAAGCCGATACCGTTTATTGGGGGAGGGTCTATAATTGGAATTTTGTATTTCCTGGAAAAGAGGAAAAGATGAGCTTTATGGTGGTTAATCACTAAGTTCCAAAGTAGAGGAGAAAGGACACCGCCTTGCGGCGTACACATCTTTCAACAGAAGTTTGGAGTTGATTATCCAGCTATTTCGCATAAAACTGATCAACTTCCTAAGTGAGTCGTCTACCTGCAGAGTTGACAACGCAGTCGTAAATGCGGTTGTATTAACTTGGTTAAATGCACCGTGTAACCACAGTGGTGCAGTGCTTTTACGTATTTCAATATCGTTAATCATGTAATTACGCTTATAGCAAATGCTACCATCGCGAACTTTGAGGCTGTTGGGTGTTTAGATAAGAATATTGTAGAATCAAGCGCCTTATGGAATCACCTGGATGATATTCTTCGTAGATCCCAGCGGAATCTTAAATCGATTTTTGCTAACAAAATATATTTTCTCTCGCAACCAGGACGATTTATTGAGGACAAAAGAATATTAAATATCCACCACGTAGACTACCGCTAGACAAACAAGAGAAATCACGACAAATAGCATCGAAAGCGTGCTAAGAAACCATATAACCGAACCTTCGGGCATTTTCTGGGCATCGCCAATTGTGACGGTAAGAAAAACGGACAGATCGGCAAGATCTTGTGTCGTTTGCAGTAGATTAAATAACGTAATCATCAAAGATACCTTTTCCTTATCGCGATTCGACGACATTCTCGACGTAGTTACGGGCTCTATATGGTTTAGCATAGTTCACTGCCAATCTGGATATTGGCAAATGAAAATGTTTCCCGCAGATAGTGAGAAGACAGCTTTCGTCACGATATATGAGCTGTGGCAATTTGAAATTATGAGTATGGTAAATGCTCCGAACACATTCGAATGTCATACGTCCTTTGAGGATTACCTATAAAGCCTTGCTTGGTCTACCTTGATGGTAAGAGTTTAGATGAGATTGTTGACTCTGTTTTTAATCGCTTAAGATAAGCTGTTAAAAGAAGCAAGTTTCTTGTGTCATGTTATCAGTGAAAGCGCCGTACCTCCTAATCTTTTAATCTTTCCAAAATCGAGGCAATTTGGATTTGGCCAATACCGACAAACGTAACTGAGGTAAGAAGTTTTATTGGATAGTAAGTAAGTAACTATTGCCAGTTTATACCCAAATTCACGGACCTTGCACGTTCTGTACACCGTCTAACCAAAAAAAAAATCTCTTTCGAATGGATTTCACGCTGAACGCAATTCGTTAAATTTATTAAAAATTTATTTAACTTCACCACGGATTTTGGTTCATGTTTGCCGGGTCTGCGATTTTATTTTGGATACCGATGTTTGTGATAATGGAAGAGGTTCAAGACGGATCTGGAATGGTCATTGCCTACTTCAGTAAAGCTTTCAGCTTGTTACTTGTAATGATGAAATCAGTCGAAGGTTTCCACGTTTATTTATTCGGCAAGAAATTCTTAATTCGGACGGCGCAACTCATAATTGGCTGGTCTCGTTTAAATACCCCTAAAGTCTGCTTACACGTTGATTGCAGCGAGTCCAGCAATATCACTACAAAATATAACATCGTAGTGGTATAGCTCATCTCAATGCTGATAGACTTTCGCAGCGCCCTTGTAGTGGTACAGCTTACAAATATTGCGAATTCAAAGAAACAATTTTTGATGTCGATGTTGTTCACCCTGTCAATAGGAATGCAGTTTTAACTTTAGTGAAGCAGTGGATAAAAGATGATGTGCGTCATCAGCTCAGTCACCATTAGACTCAATTTCAAGCTTCATTTCTCAAAAATCAAATATTGTGCAAGACATGGGTGCCCACTTCATGTACGTAAACAGTCTCAATGCATGTTGCCAATTTTCATTAACCAGCGAAGTATTTTAATTAAGTTGTTTCACGTTGGTAGGCATTTTGGTTCTAAAAAAAACTTTGAAAAAGGGAAGAACACATTTTTATTGGATCGGAATCAGAGAAGGTATGTAGCAGTACTGCTCTGAGCGTTCAAAAGCGGGCCAAAGTCCAAAACCAGAGGAAAGCTTCAAATTTATCTTTCTGAGGAGCCATTCCCATCTTAGAACTTTTGCCCTGAACAAAACGGGGAAATAAATATGCCCCGGATCAGACTGCCGATACGGTATCAAGAAGTTAGTAAAGAAAGTGTTTTGCCGTTTTGAGATAGCGCTTGAGTTGTATTCAGATATGGGTCAGAATTTCGAGGTCGATGCATTTCAAAACGTAATAGCCATTTTGGGGATTCATTAAACCAGGGCTACAACATTGCATCCACAATCCGATGGATTGTGGAGTGAATGAATAAAACGATGCTGCACTACTTTTCTAAGCTCGTCAATAAAAAGGGCACATTTGCTTGCCATAGCTAATCGTGCTACTCAACAGGAGTCTATTAAGCAGTCACTACTTGCTTTGCAGGCGGCTTCCTCCTGATTTAGTTTTCGGAACTCAGCCAGATGTTTGCCCGGAATCAAAAACGAAATTCGCAACATTTACAATGACACTAATAATTACAGTTTCGGGCGACCCTCAATTTTAGGTTAATACTCTCCAACTCTGATAAGAAATATTAATTAATGAAACGACATGCTCGAGAGTGCGAATTGTTTGACTTTTCTGGTTGAACTCAGAGTTGGGTTTATTATTCGTTGTAGTACACAGCGAGGTTGAGATTTTTAGCCACTCCAGAGTTGGCTGAAGGCATTGAGAGACTCCTCCAATGAAATTCTTGTCAGTGGATAGGACTTCGCTTTGGTATTCAAATTCTAATTATCAATGCCAGAGACCAATACTGCTACTGCATGACTTTGCAGTGTGAACTGGGTCGTAGATGTAGGGTCCAATCCATTTGGTGCCGTCACCCACCCAGTAGCCCAAGGAAGCGGACAATACATCGGACGATAGCTATCACTATTCAGCTTCTCGTTGCCCTTAAAATCCAACGAGGATGGTGAGTTTAGCACGGAGAACTCTCCAGAGACTTTATTATTGCAATAATTCAGAGGGTGAAAATCACCCAATCATTTTTCTTATTTCACAAAATTCTTGATCATATGACAAACGACGACAATCCACTTCGCAAGGATATACCGAACAGATACAGGCCCAATTGCAAGAAATACATGAGCTGGCAAGAATGGAAATGCATCGAGACTTTAATGTTCCCCGATTTCGTAGCGGATATTCTGTTTGGCTACCCCGAAGAAAGGTGAGCATTTCTCCAAAACTTCTATCGGATTGGGAAGGTCGTGATCGTATTATAGAAATAATAACTAATGTTCCACCAGAATTGATAAAACACCGAGATTTAAGTCCAGAATTGTGCATATCGATCTCGTCACAGCTTACCGAGGAAAAGATTATCATACGTGGGAGTCGTATAACAGAGAAGGTGAGCCTAACAAATGTTACATTTGGAACGCATTCTAGGTGTTTTTGACGGCCACAAACTAAACTGCCAGATTACGTGGTATCGTAGAGGGAAGTAAAATGAAAATTTAATAAAGAGTTTTAGGTTACTTAAGAATTTTGTTTGACTTAATTCCCTCTTTGAACTATTTATTTTAGAAAGGACGAACTAAACATCGAGCTCAGGAAGTTGGTCATATTTTGTTTGAGAATCTTGTAGAAATAATCTCTGGCAAAGTCGCACTCCCTCAATGTGGGCAATAACTTAACGCACTTTGCCTTGGTGGGAATTGGAATCGTTATTATCTCTGACTTTCCTTTGCCTCTATTGTTTAACAGTCTGTCATCCTTCTTTGTACAGAATATCCCATCGAACTCCTTGAATGGCAGCAATTTACAGAAAAATTGAATGTTGTCGGTTTTCGATCTAGAAGCCTTCTGCTTGCCACTTTGACCGTTGAAATACTTCCACTGATATAGTTCTATCGAAATTTATTAAATAATTTGCTTATTACCGTTTTTGTATTTAATCTACGATAAATTTTGCTTAGTAAAACGCGACGTCAATTTATATACGAGTATATAACTCGTAATTCATTGACCCAATCCCAAAGTCACCACCCTTGTTACATCTGTAATTCAGCAAAAGTACGAGTACTTAAAGATAAATAAAATAAATTAACACCTACTCCATGTCTTGAAATAATTGATAATAGAGGACAAAGTGAAATTACATTTATACGCCACACTCCAAAACGTGTTTGCAGAAAACTTGGCCTTGTTCCAGGATGACAAATTACAAAAGGTCAGCAATCTTATATTAAAAGGGTGCTGAGATCTCTCATCTCATTAAGTGGAAAAGGAGTACTGAACTGTTTTTATTGTGTAGCGATGTTCCTAATTTCTGAGAAATACAACATAACAGGAGTTTCAAATGTACATATATACATACATACACATTTAGCTACATCATTGTGAGTGAGCTTAAACGTCACTATGAACACTAGGTGTTATCGTGATTTGTTTATGCTAATTTTTTAAAAAATTTTACCTTGACTGCGGTAATCCGCTAGACTGGGAAAATACCCTCTGCGATTTAGAAAGGTTTAATACGATCTTTTGGCTTCGATAGTCGTTTTAATGACTAACTGTGAAACGACATTTATGCAAAACAGTGATTTGATGGTTTAGGTAAGCGCTTCCTTCCTTCATGTTGGAAAGGTTCGCCGCTTCCTTAATAAGTACTAGTGTCTCAGTTGTTGTTGAAAAACCAGTTTGATGTCAAACAGGCAATTAAACAAAACTTAGTAGTTCTTGCTCTGCTAAGTGTCTATTAAGTTTTCTTCTCATTTCAGTTTGAGTAAATAAAAGCCAGTGAATAGAATTAAAATATTCATAAAACAAATTTTTGAATAGAACGACGCAAAAAATTCTGCAAATTTGAATATTAACGGCAAAAATATGTGAAATATAAAATAAGAGATACTTATTGATATGTACGCAATAAAATAACTGGAAGGTCGAATTTTTGCCTTGAAATGCAATTGTGACGCATAAATGATTACTTATATTGAAAATAACTGATTCCCATGCGTTTAAAATGCTAAGCTCAACAATTGATAGTCAACATGGGGTAGTGATTGAACTCATGTACTACGGCGATTGAGCTGGAAGGCGTGAACAATTAGAAAAAGTGATTTCTGACGCCACAACATTTTTGGCAGGCAATTTCAAACCTCCGTTACAAAAATTAAGTCTTCCCTGCAAATGTTTCTCATCCCGTCGCGGACCGAAGTCAGAGAAAATCGCTAGCGCCTTCTCTTTGTTCATGAAATGAACCTGCAACGTAATAAGGGAAGTGACCATGGATTTCTTTTATTTTAGCTTTTGACACGTATTATATATGATGAATCCACCGGATGAGATTAGTTCTCTTTAGATCACTAGAGAGAATAATCTATACGATTAGCCATCGTCGTCATCATAGCTTTAGTGTGCAGGTAATTCGCAGCATTAGTTAGTCTCTAGTTTTTAACGTAAACCACCTGTCATGTAGACTTATATTTACGGGATGCCCATACATCCATGGGAGCAAGGATACGCCTTGGCATCGCTCTCCGCCAATACTTTGATACCAATTCGGAACTGTGTTGGAGGCACAGGTTCCACCCTTGGTATGAGCCGAGGCCGATTTAAAACCTCTTACTGCTCTTAGGGTCACAGCACGAAGTACTTTTTGCTACACTTCAATGGGTCAAACCAAAAGGAAAACCCTTCCCGCGATTTGGGTTTAAACCACAGCCACCATGACACTCCCACAAGGGAGCCTACCTCAACAGGTCAGGCCCGGACCGAAATCCGGGTGGCTCCTTGCTCCCATGGTACCGTGATTTAAGTACTGGTAGGGACTACCGGTGGTCTTGCCGCTAACAAGACCTATGACCGGCAGCTTGTAACTGGTCAAATCGTAGCAACCTTCAGAGGCGTCATCTGAAGAAGTTTACTATAAGACCAGTAATATGCTCTGCCCCAGCTTTTTATTAGACAACGTCATTGATGGGCGAAGCCTTGATAATTGGGTGCGGGCCCAATTCGCAGCACCATGGACAAGTTTGAGCGAGTCCACTCTTTTGGATCTTAAGCCACTAACCACACAAAGATTGGTGCGAAATAAAGAAAAATCGCCGCCGTAGGGACTAGCATCGAAATGTCAATCTCGGCGCTGATCAGCTAAATTGAGCATCGCCAGAGAGTCAACCCGGCTTATTTTGCGGTTGGATTTGGGCCTACATCCGTATAAGATTGTGCTGACGCAACGTTTGATGGCGGACGACTATAGACAACGCGGTGAGTTATCTAATTGAGCACTGGAAATGTTGGCCGGAGTTCAGGATTTTGGCCAAAAAATCATCTTCTCGGATGAAGCCCATTTTCAGCTCAGCGGCTATGTCAGCAAGCAAAATTGCCGTTATTGGAGCAAACACAATCCACAAGGCCATGCATCAATGCATCCACAAAGATTAGCTGTTTGGTGCGGTGGAAGCATTGGAACTTATTTCTTTCGAAATGAGGAAGGAGACCGTTACCGTCAATGGTCTTACGTATAGAGCGATGTTAACTGTGATTCTGTGATCAGAACTAGACAGCATACATATATCCGAGCTGTGGTTTCAACAAGACGTCGCTATATGCAATCCAACGACGCCACTCCCGAAGTTGTGAAGGAGAAATTTGGCCACCGCGATCATGCGATCTGACACCACACTATTATTTTTTCTGGGATGACGTCAAGTCGTCTTACGCTAACTACGCCAACCATTTTGGACGAGCTCGAGGCCAACATTCGACACGCTATTGCCGGAATAACGCCGCATATATTGGACCGAGTCATCAAAATTGAAATAACAGCCATTTGAAAGAGTGCTTCTTCGTTTTATGTCTGTTTAGGTGTTGTTGGCGGAATTTATAGCAGAGCCAGGATAGACAAAGTTCTTTACTACCTCGAAATTATAGCTGTCGACAGTGATGTTCTGTCCAAGTCGTCGATATTGTGTGTCCCTTCTCATTGACAGCATATACTTGGCTTTGCCCTCATATACCGCTAAACCCATTTTGGTTGCTTCCATTGCAATAAAGGTTGCAATTTTGAAAGATTGTGACTATAGTATACATATACGGTAGTGAGTTCTGCACAATTCTTACATATATGATGTTAAGAAGTCACACGGCAACGACTTCCAAAGTCTCGGTTAATCGTCATTCTGCGCAGACGGGTGAGCTTGGCAGGGATGCCTAAACTAGACATGACTCTATATATGTACAATAGTTCGTCTCTATGACTGCTCTGTAATAGGAATGACTAATAGGAAAATTATCTCCAGAAGACCGTTTTATTTAAAAGGGAAATAGAATGCCACTGCAGCCAAACATACTGCAGCTCTGCTAGTAAATTCTTCCCTAGGCACCTGCTTGAGAGTTGTTGACAGTCCCTTAGCAGATCGACGAAGTCGCGCGACCGTCTAAACCCTGCGGAGAAAAGGGAGAAACTCTGTTAGCGAGCGAAGCGAGCCACCTTCTTGAAACTTGAATTGAACACATACATATGTATTTCTACATTCAACAACTAGGCTTTATTTCACAAGCAATGGTCGGCGATATTTCACTTTCTCATTATGTTATTGTGTTATTGCGTTTGGCGTTATTTCACGGCACCACTGATTATCTGTTGATGACTTTTGCTTATCAACGAGTATATTAGAACGTAACTACTCCTATCGACTCGCGAGAAGTTGGTCTTTTGAAGGTAAAATTCCTTTGACTGGAATTAGACATCTCGTGAAGCAAGATGCGTAATATTCGTACCATGTGGGTGAGTACGACAAAGTTGCGAGTTTCTGATGGTTATATCTAACCAACTGAAAACACTGTTCTGCTCTACTATGTTTAGTTGAAAAGGGTAGAGGAGCTTCCTAACTTGGAAGTTACACAGTGACAAGATATTGATTGCAGAATTCTAGAGTAGATCAAGGGTTATTACTGTTCAGTGTTACGAACCGTCAGGATTCAGTCAGTATGTACAATAGTATGTTCAGCATTGTTTATCAAATCATCAACAGCCTTACATTGGAAGAACGAAAGGTTCAGAGGTTGATTTTTAAATGGAAACTATTTCGGCTTGGGAACCTATATTCGGAGCGTTATTGGTCAGAATGAGCCCTAAAGTTCGAAAGTTGGTGACAGGATGCGCGTCGGAAAAAAATGCGAAAAAGCCATATGCTTGAATGGATATTCTTCATTCTAAATAGCTGATTCCAACTTCTAGTGGATATTGTTTCAAAAAAATGGTTATAACAATCAACTTTGCCATGGAAAATAACATCATAACTAAAATATCTGAAATACGCTGATGATATCTGTTTGTTATAGAGTTTTGGACTTATGCTAAATGGCTTCAAAATTTGAAATTATGAAAAGCAGAGCAGTGCCGAAGATAAATGGAGTCAAGACCAATGCCCTCAGACTTTCAAATTCAACCACTCAGCTTAGAATCGCAGGGCAGATACTTGAGAAATTTGGTAACTTCCTCTATCAGGAAGTACGATCTCGTACCGACTTTGAGGTTGAATCGAGGGGAATCGAGAAACAAAAACTTCATTCGGTATATCGTACAAAATCTGGGAGGGCTGTAAGTTTAAAATCTGCATGCTACTATTTTAATATAAGGTGCAATAAATGTTATTGTACAGCAGCAGTAAATTCAAAGTTACCAAGCTTCCAAGGACTCAAAGTTGTTCCAAGCATTTTTGAATTTACATATGTGGCAATGTATTTTGCGGCAGGTTTTTTGACCGAACCTTATCACGAGTAAGCACTTCATATCAAGAATGCAGCTAAGATCAAGTAAACGTCACGCTGCGAAGGAAGTAGCAGCAGATCGGCCAAAACTTTCTGCGCAAAAACTCTTCTACTGCAAAGCATGTCATGCAATGAAATTAACTTGGGAAAATGGCGTAGTATAGGTAAGGAGGAAGCCACTTGGGATAAATTGAAAAAGAAGAACAGTCTCCATTTACTTGATTTTGGAAAGACATTAATGTGGATTGGTGGTATCCTAGAAAGACGATTTAACTCATTTTCGATCCACGGTTGATTTTTCTATATTTCACCTTGGTTCATGAAATTCTGTTTCAGTTTCAATTCAAGGCAAAGCGGCACCAAAATACCTATTGTATGGTTGACTGCATATTGAACATATGTCTGGCAACCGCGAAGGTGCGTGACTGAAGCTAAGACTTTCGAGGTTTTCAGACCACCGAAAATGATACGGTGCTTCCGCGGCAACTCAGGGAAACGGAGAATATGCAGATTCGTGTTCATACCAAGAACCCTGGACTCTAACTGAAAAATCGCAAGTCTACTCTCACAAGGCGAAAAGGAATGGGGAAAACAAGAACCATTAAATATAGGTATGACTTACATTATATTACCCATAATATAATTCACACCCATAATCGAGACACAAACTCCAGAATAAGTGATTCCCATACCAACGTCATAACCCAGTGGAGAATCCACTTTACGCTGCCACAAGCGAAACACTTGTAAACAATCCAATGCATTCACCTCGAAGTGTGATATATGGGTCAAAGGCAAAATGCCGTCTCAACAATAACAACACAGTGCAGACATTAAGTATCGGCAGGAAGCCGTTGTATGTCAAACGGATCAAATTACCGACCGATCGTATGAACGATCATGGGCGCTGACACGAAAGGGTAACTAACTGGGACACTTGGAACAATTAAATAGAAATCCTATCAATAAATGAAAAATGCATCGTGGGAATTATTTTGTACTGAAGCTATTGCGTAAGACAAACAGAATTTTGGATAAAATTTAGTATAAAAGGCAGTGGTTGGGAAGAACACAGAGAGAGAGATTGAAAATAATCCAAACAGTAAAGGTCGCAGCCCTTGGTTACACAGCGGGCCTTTAACTATAAGAACTTAAATAAACTATTATAACGATTTGAACTAAAGTCTTTTCTCTCTCTCCGGTTCAAGCTCTCTTCTCCGTACTATTACACGGAAAGCACGGAGCAAGCAACCGTAATAAAACATGGGTGTGGAATAAACGCATTTGCAGTTTCGGATCTTGAACGGTTTTCACAGCAATATAAGACCGATCGGAAAAACCGAGGATTTGTCTTTATGAGCCGAATTCTTTCCCACCATCTAAGCTTGAGCAAGTTTTTAAGAAATATTTAGTTGCTGTAGACATAAGCTACGAAACAAACAGAGAATGACACAAATTCGTCGTTATATTTGCTTATTTTCCCTATGATTCATTATTACCACTCACGCTATACATTTAGAACTTGTTGCAGACCTTACCGCTGCTGCTTTTATTGCCGTACCTAAGAATTCCACAGGTCGACGTGAATTATGCTCCACCATCGATCGCACTATAATAATGTGCTCAATTTTATCGGAGTAAGGAATGAGCTTAATGAAATTTATCAGCTATTTATGAAACGTTAAAACATTGCAGACATTTTATCGTGGGGAAGATGATACCACCCACATCTCCACACATCTGGGAAGCAGCAATAAAGTCCGTGAAGTTCCACATGAAAAGATTGTTGCACCTGAGCTCCCTTACCTATGCCGAATTTACCACAGTTCTTACTCACATAGAGGCTATATTAAATTCACGTCCCCTTACACCTTTAGATCTTAAATTTACATCAAGTTTTAATCTTCTTTCAAAAGGTGCTCTCCAGGGGTTAACATTGGGTTCATTTTTATTCCGTCTATTTATAAACTTAGTTCAGTTCACCTTTACGCTGAAAATGTCAAATTCCATATAGCTCGACCCACTAATAACATTCCGGAACTAGTCATGCTATGGGCTTTTATTGACTCCAAAAAAGTCTCAAATACGCTAAAATTAAACACTGTTAAGTAGGTTACCAGCTCAGGTTTCGTAATTGATCATAAGCTCTCTGGGTATTCTTATATTAATTCTGTTATTGGTCTTGTCTACTCAAGCCTTAGAAAACTGTGGTTAACCGCGGCCTTCACCCCTGCCTTTGACAAAAGCTCGTCGGAACGCTTATTGTACCGCTTATTACCTACACTGAAATTATCTACTGCAACCAAGACTCATTGTCCCATCGTAAGTTGCTGGAGGCGTTGAATGATGCGGTGTGTTACATGGCACTCTTTACGAGTTTACTTTGTTGTTCTCTTCAACAGTAGGTATTCCAACGCCTGAAACTGCATGTTTTTACAGAAATTAATTAACGACAAACGCCATCTTATTTGTGTAATAAACATTATTGCACCACACTTTCGTTACCTAAACTCATCCCGTCTATTTTTATTTCTTTTTATTTTTTATTTATTCAGTCTACGAATTTAACTACAGCAGATTTCGAAATATACTCGTATATAAAATAGTAACCTTAAATAAATTAATTCAAGGAAATAAAGTAAAATACTTCATTGCTTAATTAATGATATTAACAAATTGACTTTTGACTCAACTTTGGAATTCGTTACCATCGCACATTAAAGTTATTGCCAATCAAAACCAACTCCAAAAAGTAATAATGTGTTTTTCTGTATCTAGATTTCTTTCTTTTCCCAACTATTTTCTCTCGTATTCCTACTCCTATTATCTATATACGCAACTATTTTAGTATTAAGTTTAAGCACTGTAGTATTAACTTATATGTACTATAAAAGATTAAATCTTAATGTGTAATTTTTATTTGTAAATAAATTTAAATTTCAATTGAAATTGAAAAAATATCTAATGATCCTAACGATTACACCTTTCTAACTCTCAGTAAAATAACATAAAAGGCGACCACCTAAGCAGACTTTCACGATGGTAGCGAAGGCAATGGGTTACGCAAAGATTTTGGCAAGATGGTCATCGGAGTATTTACAAAGCCTACAGAAACGCGTAAAATGATACAGCATCCGTGAAAACATAGCAGTCGGCTTGTTGGAAGTAGGATGACAATCTTCCACCTCTAAAATGGAGGCAGGGTCGGATAACTGCAAAGGAAAGGACGACATCGTTTGAGTGGTCATTCTTCACTCTAAAAAAAAAACTTTTGCACAAATACGTTTACTACCAATGGAAGTGCCCTCGCCTCTATAAGGTGGGGAGCATGTTGAATAAAATTCATCACCTTGACTTAAGGTAAAATGCCCATCAAGCAATTCTCTCACATGCTCAAAACTTGGCAACTTAATTGTAAGCCCTTCTGGCAATGCCTGTTACCACTTGCTAAACGGAAACAAGTTTCCTTAGATACTGTCAAATGTAAAACCTTGTTTTGGCTATCATGTCACATTCTGAACCTAACTTTTTAATCGCACCTTTTTGAGAACGTCGTATAAGTTTTTTATTTAATTAAAAATAGTCGCAATATTTCACAAATATCAAAGGACTTCTCCTGGGTAATCTGCACGGTGCCTGATCGGGAAACTATTGATTGCTCAGAACTTGGTCTGTGCCAGTAGCGCAGCAATCAGTCACGATGAAGTGCTTGTTTTACCTTCTCGTGTTGGCCCCTATATACGTAAATAGGCTAAAATTACAAGTGCGAAAGGCCTAGCTTTCTAGGATAGGTTACGGAGGTTAGCATACCTCGTAACTGAAATAAAAACCGCTACAGAAACCGAAACTATGCCTGGGATAAGAGATGATAACACGTTAACGACATTAGGCCATTGTACCCTGGAATGTGAAGACGCTTTTCGACAACGGAAGTGTAGGTCCTCAAAATGCCAGATTCCTCAAATTAGAGAGGGAATTAATGCGGTATAAGATGGACATCTTAAGTTTTAGTGAAGTGAGATGGTTGCTGCTTTCCAAAACAGCTCCCAAAAGCTTAATTTTCGGGGAGCCTTTAGAAGACAGGATCCTGAAAGCTAGGTTCCACACTAGAGAACGTCGTGTCACCATTATACAGTATTACGACCCAAAGGAGCTCTCTTCTGTCGAGGAGTAAGAAGCTTTTATAACCGGCTGAGTGCTGCGTATGATACGAGTAGTATACCACGCGGAGACCTCATGATGGTGATGAGAGACTTGTATGCCAAGATTGGCAATGACAATAATGAACTCAGGCATGTTACCGATCGCAACGACAACGGCCTGTAATAGGAGAGACCATGTTTGAGCACAAGACGTGCCATAATGTCAGTTGTCAGGTGTCGACGGACACATAACTTCCAACCAAATTGATCACTTTGCGATCAGCCGTTGAATTAGAAGCAGTCTCCAGGGCATTCGTAACATAAGGGGTGCAGACATGGCATTGGCCCGGGGCCACCATCTGATGGTTGCTACCATAAAACTACGTACAGCTGCAGTCTGGAGATCAGAGGAAAATACCCGAATCCCTAAAGTTTAAACCCGTTGACTAAACGACCCCGCAGTCTGCCAACAACTAAGCCACCACGTGCACAAGGATTGAGAGCAATCAGTAGCACAGAACCCACCTCCATCGAAAACCATTGGTGTGCTGTGAAAAATGTCTTCATATCCGGTGCTGAAAGTGTAGTCGGTCGTTCGCAAGGAAGAAACATTGCTTGGCTTTCCGAAGAAAGTTTGACTAGAATCGAAGAAAGAAAACACCTCGAAGCTCGCATCGCAGCTACTCCAGCAGCAGGGAGAAACGAGGTAGAGCCCGCTTATCGCATAAAAATGAGAGAAGTTCATCGTAAAGTGCGACGTGATAAGCTTAACTATATCAACGCATTGGCTTTAGAAGCAGAAGAGACCGCTAGTAGGTGTGTCAGTAAGACCGTCTAGAGAATTACCAAAGAGCTCACAGTGTATACAGATGGATCTCTGCTAGTTTCGGATGAGGACCAGCTCAAAAGGTGGCAGGAGTAGTTTTCTGCGGTTTTAAACAGCCTTTCGTCAGTGAAGTGAACCCAACGCCCAATGACCCGTCCGTAGTAACAAATTCCCGAATACGCACAGCATAACCCAGTAGAGAAGAAATATTTACCGCAATCAAAGCACTGAAGAGCAACAAAGCGGTTGGACTTGAGAGAGTGCTCCTGAAGAGTAGAAAAAAGGAATAATTGTCAACTTCCAAGGAAAGGAGACCTTACGCAGCGCGAAAACTGGAGAGGAATTTGAGTGCTGCCTGCAGTAGCCAAGATAATAGCAAAAATCGTCCTGGAGCAAATAAAAGACCACCTGGAAGACCATATCAACACCTTGCTGATCATCATGGAACAGTGCGTTGAATATCGATCACCACTTGACCTGTTGTTCATCGACTTCAAAAAGGCGTTCGACACTGTCAATAGAGAATTTATCCGGCTGGCCTTCCGCAGGAAGGGCATCCCAGATGAATTAATTGCTGTTATCAAGGCTACTCATGATGGATCCAAATGTCACGTTCTGCATAAAGGAAGGTTGTCAGAAGAGTTCGAAATCCAAAGTGGGGTTAGGCAGGGCTGTGTACTGTCACCAATAGTGTTCGTGTTGGTGATAAGTGATATACTGCATGCAGCTTTGTCGACTGGAAGTGGAGGAATTTGGTGGACTCTGCAATCACACCTCAAACATCTGAACTGCGCGGACGACGTATGCTTACTCTCTCAGAGGATCATGGATCTCCACCAAATGACAACAAGGTTGGAAAGAGAAGCTGAAATCGTTAGGCTAAAGATCAATATAGCAAAAACAAAAAGGATCAGCCCTGGAACTTCCTCATCTAACCAAGTAGAGATTTCTGGACAACTACATAGTAGAGATGGTAGAGAATTTTCAATATACTATAAGTCACTACTGAACCCTCTCACGCAGAGAGGCAGACGAGTGAGCCGACCTAGAAGTACTTGACGATGAACGGTCGAAGAGGAATCAGCACAACTGGGGAAGAGTTGGAGAGAGCTGAGAGTACTGGAGTAGTGGAGACCCTATGCCCCGCAAGGGAAACCTCATGGACATAATAGGTCCGAGAACATAAGTAAGTAAGTAAAGGGTTTTTCAAAGCACACCTCATTTGCATTCAGTTGCACGCCACATAAAAGAATACCAGCCAAAATCAAGTCAGTAAAATCACTCCATCTTTTATCTTTTATTCATAAAACCATAGTGCACTTTACTTATAATTTATTTCTCTTAAGATAGAAATTTAAAATATTCATAAGTAACATCATAATTACATTACATCATCGACATATGCTAAGCATACTCGAATTACGTAGTGTCATCAGAATACGACTTTTGCTCGTGACGTAATATATGTAAGTGTAACTAACACGTTGTCAAAGCCATGCTACTACTTGTAAACCGCAAACTTCATTTAATACTTCCCCAGACTTTTGAAATTCTATTTGCTTCATGCCACCGACTCCACAACGAGCAGCATCAACTTTGGTATTGCATTTATAAATTTCCAACAAGTTACTCTGACGGTGATGTGACACATTAATTGCATCACCAAGAACCAAACCAAACTAAACCACTTGCGCCCTTACAAAGAGTTAGCAAGTAACAAAGCGCTACAAAGATGTGCATGTAGACCAACCCCGGACATAACCGCCCATTAAACGCCTTGCTACCACTAAAACTTTCCTTCATAAATGAGGAAAAGTTTATATTGCACCCTCTACTACAATATGCGCTCCATGAATAACCATGGAATTATCACGCAAAATCTTCACAACCAGCTGGGTTTGGTTAACTTCTTGCAAAACAATGGAGACAAGGTTTCCATCTGAGTAGGGAGTGCCCACTGTCTTGAAAAGTATTTTTAAGTCGACGAACGGAAAATTATTGTACAAACATATCGTACCGACAAAGATGGGACACAGTGAAATACATACTCGTAAAATACATATGTTCAAACGCTTTCTTTTGTAGAATAGGATTTGAAAAATATACGTTACTTTGTTTTCTAATTCGTACTGTTCATTTAGGAACGCTTGAACCTATGTACATGTGTATAAGGTGCATCCCATCCATAGTTCATCTTCATATCCCGGAAAGAAATACAAATGTCACAGCCAGTATGTCATCTGCATAAGAACGATTTATTCAAAGTTAGACAGACTGCTTTATTTCGGAAACGGTCTGTAGTGCACGCAAAAGTGTTGTACATATGCGGGTATGCATCGTCGACACCACCGACAATGCAATTTGTGACAGGATATATTATCCGGGCAAACAACATATTCTACACAAATCACAATTTTCTAGAAACCATAAGTGTAAATCTTTGATAGCGGATCAGTATGCGACGCGGGGGGTGAACAAGGTGAACACCTGCCGCTGCGCTAATAGCCAGGACGTCAGGAAATGGGAATTGATGACGAATCAAAAAGAGATTCTTTACGATGAGAAGAAGGAGAAACATCACCGTGGTGGAGGCTACTCTGGTAAATTGTAACAGTGATACGGTTTCTCTAGATTAATCTCCATCACTCCATCGGCCGCACTTATTCCGCGTCTTTTCAAAAACGCAGAAGACATCATTCTAATCCAGGGACCATGGATCGTAGCAGGCGTGGTTTATGGATTTGGGACACCTGTAGATGCTCCGCTCTATACAAGAGACAAAGGTATGATTTGAACTTGCATATTAGTGAAATGTAGCCTTGATGTATTTTTACTTCCTAACATCATCGACCCCGACGTAACTGTTGTCAAACTAGAAACTTCCAAAGGCTTCTACAAGCTAGCCTCGGCATACCATGGCCACGATCATGTAGACCCTCTTCCTGGTGGTAACCTAGAAAGGGTGGTACTGAAAGCTGGAAGGTTAAAAACTAGCCTCATCATCGGGTGTGACGCTAACTTTCATCACACAGTATGGGGCAGTACTGTCATCAACGATAAAGGTGAATCACTTTATGATTATATTATTAGTACTAACTTCATTGCTTGCAACAATGGCAATGAGCCCACTTTTATAGCAAGAGACCGACAGGAAGGGCAAGATATTACTCATATGCTAACGAACTGGATGGAATCGTCCGAACACTCATTTTCAGACCCTAGATACATCCAATTCAGCACTCCGCAAGTATAGGAAAACTGATTGGCCAAAATACGGAGCAATTCTCTCAGAAACGGTATCCTCTGAACTCCCAAGTCCCCCACGTAGCACCAACGAGCTTGAATTGAAAGTTAACAAACTCAGCCTGGCTCTCAATCAGCCTATGGTTGCTTTCTGCCCTCTTATTCAACTAAGTGGCAAGAAAAAGCCGCACTGGTGGGCAACAGCACTGGAACCGCTTTGAAAACCTTTGAAGAAAACTTTCAATCTAGCAAAGAGCGCAAGAAAAGTGACTGACCCGACTAATATTGTACAAAAATGCCTCAAAATATTTAAAAAAGAACTGAAGAAGGCAAAGCGACAATCCTGGAGGCCATTCGTAACAAAATGACGGAAACCTCTGAGGCATCGCGACTAAGAAAAATTCTCTCTACAAATCCTATGATGCCTAGCTGTTTGAAAAAAACCGATGACTCTTGGACAACCTCAAGTGATGAATCACTAAACGTGCTACTGGAAACCCACTTTCCAGGTAACTCTCAATTCGCGGCCAGTAGCAACCCAAACAGACCTACTGCAACCGGGACCAAAATTCATGGTCTTTTTACAAGAGACAAACTGCTCTGGGCGCTGCATAGCTTCAAACCATACAGGTCTGCTGGTCCGGACGGTATAATATCAGCCGAGCTACAAAGGCACTCAGAAATTATCCTGCCTACGCTAGAAAATATCATGAGGAGCTGTGTAGAGCAGATACACAATCCACTGTCATGGAGAGAAGTCAATGTAGTTTTCATTCCCAAAGCTGAAAAATGCTCTCAGATTGTCCCAAAGGACCTCAGAACTATAAGTCTATCATCTTTCCTTCTGAAAACTCTAGACCGATTGATTAATATCCATATACGAGATAAAATTGATCCAAGTCAACGGCTCAACATGCTTCATGTAAAGGAAAGTCGGTGGAAACGGTCCTGCATTCACTGACTAGCCACATCGAACGATCTCTATAACATTGAGAGCACACAATGGTCGCTTTCCTTGACATAGAGGGTGCCTTTACTAACGTTAATAAATCCGCAATCATGATTACGCTGTCAACTCTGCAGGTAGACGACTCACTTGGGGAGCTGATCAGTTTTATGCTAAATAGCAAGCAATTCCAAATTGGGTGAGGCTTCTGCTAAAGATGTGTGAGTAGAGGTGCGCCTCAAGGCATTGTACGTTTTCCCCTTTTCTGGAACTTAGTGGTTAAGGAACTGCTGATATACCTGGAAGCGGGTGGTAGCAAGGTGATAGCATATGGGAATGACGTTGCCGTAGCCGTCTCAGGTAAGCATCTTAATACCATTAAAGAACTCCTTCAGCTAAACCTTAACAGGTTAACTCTTCAGGCAGATCGCTGTGATCTTGTCCTCTTTTCCAGAAAATATAAAATTCCAATTACAGACCCTCCTTCAATAAACGGTACCAGTCTAGTCTTTTCCGATACAATAACATATCCGGATCTCATTTTTGACAGGAAACTTAAGTTCTCTGCTAAAAACCATTGGGAACTAATGGGGCCTCCAACCTCACATTACCCACTGACTATACGTTTCGGTCATAAGACCGATACTCACCAACTGGGTTGTTGTCTGGTTGATGGCTCTAGACAATGCAGTTAACTACAGCAAACTAAGCAGAGCCCAAAGAACAGTATGTCTATACATAGGCGGAACCCTATGTTCTGCTCCCTCCGCGGCATTATAGTACATATTCGGCTTCACTAGACGCCAAGTGCAGCTATTCGCCTTATAGCGACTACGCAGTGGACAAATAATTTATAATTTGTTTGTCCACGCTAATATTCTTAATTTATTAGGAATTCCCACAGAGAACATCGATTACACCCTACCTGAACTTTGGTACCCCTCTAGATCCATATGGAAGGAAGGAGGACAAGCCAATCCACTTTTACGCATATGGATATAAAATCGATAGGTTTTCTCAGATAAGCTAAATCTAAGCATCTCCTTCCGTCTTCCGAATCACTGTAGAGTGTTCCAGGCGGAAATTTTGGCGATTAAAGAAGCTCTGTCCTGGCTGAAAAAAAACCAGATATCTGCAAAGGATATTCGCATCTCTTCGGATAGTCAGGCCGCTATGAAGTCCCTAGATTCAGTCTCATTAAAATCTAAAACCGGCCTTGAATACCGATCATCTCTTATGAAGACGGCAGAGTAATTCAACCTTCACCTTTACTGGGTGCCGGGCCACAGAGACATTCCAGGCAACTGTAGGGCCGATCAATTCGCCAAAATTGGAACCACTCTACCTATTCTACCGGAAAAGGGTAGCATAGGTACACCTTTCACGACGTGCAAGTCTCAATATTAAAGCTGAGTGCTAATAAAAGAACAGGATTTAGATGGACAGTTGGACTAACATGTCTAGCGATCAAAAAGATCTGGCCAAAGCTGAATGTGAACCGCTCTAAGAGTCTCATCCTTTTAATTAGGAAACAATCAGCGCCATCATAGGTGTCACCACTGGACTCTGCCTTATAGGCAAGTATGCAATAAGGCTTGGCGCTTTTACAAACGACTTCTGTAGGAGCTGCATGGGCGAGGAGGAAGAGGAGACAATCCTCCACCTACTCTGTACATGTCCAGATTTCAAATTGGTTCATGAGTAAGAGGATCACATATCCACGTGGCATCCAAACGGGCCAATAGGCCTAAGTGCGTACGTCTTTCCAACAGCCACTTTTACCTACCTAGCTTAGGGATGTCAGGAAATAAGAAAGATTTTTGGATTATCAAAATGAACTTTGTATCGCCTGTATGTTTCAGATGTACTCATATACAATAATTTGTTATACTCTCAAAGTGATTTTCTGCTCATGTATAAAGTGCTAAGTGTAGAAAGTGCTAAAGTTGCGATAGCCTTGTGTACCAAGTTGCTTATGAACTTTCTATAACACTAAAATTCCGGTTGTTAGGATAGTTGAAAATCTGCTTTCACCGTACTTGCGTTTGTTTACCGTCATAATCAAATGAAAATATTCGAATCTTCACCAACGAATTCATAACAGATCAGGGATGTAAATTAATGTTTCCATAGAGAACTTTGACTTCACTCCTTGTTAGATAAATTTACGTCTGCCTTCCAAGCGGGGACAGATACAGTTCTATTGGCAATGATTTGTATTGTGATGTAGGTATTTGCTGGAAGCTAGGTACGAGTATCTATGTCTGTCATTCACTTCCGACATACTAGTATGTTTTGGCTCAATCAACTAGCAAGTGCGGAACGAAGATTTGCACGAGTACTACAACTTTGACGATAAGAATTGATAACGGTATTTTGTAGGTAGCAATTTTTACTATGGGAGGGGGGGTCCATCTCATCGCGTTTAGGAGTTATGGGCAATTTAAAAACAAATGACTTAAGATGGGAAAAAAATTATTAAAAAACAACGGTAACACTTACAATAAAGCACTACACAGAATATGAAAGCCCGAAACTTGTTCTTTAATATAAAATTTACGTCAAATTATTCGTGTGAATAGTTTTTGAATAATTCACATTCAAATTCAAATTCTTGGTAAAAAATTAAAAAAAAAAATTTTTTTTAGCAATATTACTCAAAATTGTGAAATAATGTGCCAAATTGGCTTTTTGTATTCAATGCGCGTATTAATTCTGAATCGATCACAAAAAACCACATGGCTTTATATCCTCAAGTTCTTGAGCAAATTGAAATTGAAATTACTACTTTAGTTTTGTTTTTTGGCATTTACGAGGGGCGTTCAAGATATTCTCGGTATCGGGGTGAAGCTGTGGTTGCATATATAAATTGACTTATTTATCAAGTAATACTATTATTTTAGTGCATTCATGTAAGATTTCATATAAATGTGATTATTAATTCGCGTTTTATCTCTAGTTAAACAGATTCATAATGGCAACTGAGACGATGATGGTGAAAATTGAGCATCGCGCTGTAATTAAATTTCTCACTAAGCAAGGAAAAAGTCAAAAAACTATTCATGAAGAGATGGTGGCTGTTTACGGTTCCGCACCTTCATTATCAACTGTGCAAAAGTGGTCAAGTGAGTTCAAAAAAGGCAGAGAGAGCATTGAAGACGACCCCCGCTCCGGCGCCCCGGCTACTGCTTGTACGGGAGAAAGCATCAAAGAAGTCGAAAAACTTGTTCTTGAGGATGCCCGAATAAAGGTGAAAATGATGGCAGAGATCACCAAGCTTTCAATTGGTACCATTCACATCATTCTTCATGACCATCTTAACCTTTCAAAGGTCAGTGCAAGGTGGGTGCCACGAATGCTCACAGCGCCTCAAATAAAAAGTGAGAATCGCATGCTGTAGAGAGCTTTTGGAGATGTGTAGTGAGAACGCGGACGGTGTTATGGATCGAATTGTTACTGGGGACGAAACATGGGTCCACCACTATGACCCTGAAAGCAAACAAGAGTCCATGCAGTGGCATAAAAAAGGAACAGACCCCCCGAAGAAGTTCAAAGTCACTCCGTCTGCCGGGAAGCTCATGGCCACAGTTTTTTTGGGACTCAAAGGGAATCTTGCTCATTGAGTACAAAAAAAAAGGTGAAACCATCAACGCCACATCCTACGCTTCCACTTTGCATAATTTTCGGGAGGAAATTAAAAAGATAAGACGGGGTAAACTCGCAGCGGGTGTGTTGCTTCTTCATGACAACGCTCCTGTTCACACGGCGCGAGTTTCCAAGGCTGCTGCGCGAGATTGTGGTTTCGAAGAAATCCAACACCCACCCTATAGTCCAGACCTTGCCCCTAGTGATTATTTCCTGTTTCCGGATTTGAAAAAATGTCTTCGTGGAAAAAGATTTTCGGATGATGAAGAACTCAAGTCGGTATTTTGCAGAGAAAGAGGAAATTTATTATTTTGAGGGTTTAAAAAAGCTTATCTCAAGATGTAACAAATGCACTGATGTTAGGGGAGATCATATTGAAAAATAAAAACAATTTAAATTGAATTCGCATTTTCCTTCATATCGATACCGAGAATATATTGAACGCCCCTCGTATGTACGAGTATGTAGTCTTCCTTTGAATAAGTTAATAAGTATTATTTAAACATCTCGCAGACGCCTATATCAATAGTTTTCTTAATTAAGAGTACACGGGTGACCCGCGTCGCGCGATTAAGGGATTTCAACTCTCTTTCCACAGGCGGCAGGTCCCGCTCACGCAACTTCGTTGCTCCGCTCGAGGTCCATTTTACGAAATTGGACGTTTTTCTTAAGATGAAGTGCATCGTTATCCTTGAAAAGGTATGCGAGAGTATGAGATGTACTTCTGTTGAACGCCACATTGAAGTTATATGAAAACATACGATATTTCGCTTACAAAGAAGGTAAGCCTTTTCTGTCATTTAAAACATTCTGTCAAAGAAACTGACGCCTTGAATTCTTGCAGCCTGGGCTAAAGTTTGTCTGAAACCATAAGCGAAACAAGATGTTGAAAGCAGGCGCTATTGCGGAAGATACCCCGGAAACCATCCAGAAGTATGGAGTGGATATACAATACAACGACAAAAAAAATCTTAATTAATATGGTATCGACACACATATATTGGAGAACCGTAATACTCGTAGCGACGACTGAGGATTTGTTGATATTTGCAAAGCCAATCATCAATCATAGTGCAGATTGAAGCACAAGATCTTCCACATTCGAAATGCAGTTTCCTGGAAATCTGAAATCGATTAGGATAGAGTTAGTTCTATTTCTTATGATACGAGTATGTGCTTTTCGTCAGGCAGGCGCCTATGTCATCAATACTCTTCATCCACAGTACTTATTACAAAATTACAAAGTTCCCATTAATAACAAAGTTTCACTAAATCGCATTATAGAAAATTCACATGTTTCAATGTTGCAGTAAATTATTTACTTTGCGAAATATCTATGTTTATACGTATTTACAATAATATGTAATGCACTTGATAATGATGCAAAAATATAACCGAACAAACGTTTGGCTTTTATACCGTTATTTCTTTTTGTGATAAGGCGTGCAGTTATCGATATTCACAAAGATCACTCTGTGTTCAACCGTAGTGCGAATCAAGTGATATTTTTTGTGAATAAGCAATGGCGGCTGAGCATACTCTACTCCATCCTAAACTAAATAACTTCTCAGCGTTTTGTTCGTTCGGAGATTTGGTGTCGACCAACGAAAGAAGCATTGAACTTTTAGAAGAATCTGGTTTAATTCCCACTAAAACATCCATTCCCCCACTGTGTTGCAACTTACCTATGAAGGTAGAAAAGTGTAGAAATGTAAAGTTCGGTTGGATGTGGCGATGCTCAAAGAAAAGCTCTAAAAAAAAAGGTGACAAAAATTGTAGAAATACAATCAACCCATCTATCGGTACATTTTTCCATGGACTTCAATGTCGGCTAGAGATTCGCGAGGTGCTTGCAATAATTATCGCTTTTGTTATCAAAATGCCTGTGAACACGGTTTTTCAGGTAAATTACTTAAACCTTAAGCTACAACCTAAGGATTTTTTAAAAATATTATTACATGTATGTTATTATTTTAAAATTAGCATATAATCGCTTGGCGCCATCACGACAATAAAAGTGAGCTTAGTAAATCTACTATAATAGATTACTATAACTATTATTGTGAAATAGCCGATACGTTAACCCCAACAGCAGTCGTATTTGTACCGACAGCGCACGCCAATACATAGGTATTGAGAAAATGTTCCCTGCTTCTACGACTCATGAAATTACAAACCACAGCAATGGCGAATATGTTGACAAGACCGATGCAACCAGTACTATAAATGATCTCGAGAATCGGAACAAGCTTCTGAAAAAGTCAATTTTATGCCGCAATACAACGCAGCACCTTCCCCAATATATGGCACTTTTCTTTTACCGGAAATACTGCCTTGAAAAAAATTATAAAAACGACATGGGCTCTCAAATCATGAAATTTTTAATTGACGTAAAAAAAGTGTACCCAGGTTTTGTCAAAGGTAAAACTGAAGGACTTCGACCCTCCGACCGTTCACAATGAGCACTTAGAATGTATTTTACCACCAGAACAACCTCGGCTCTTCACCATCATCGACGAACTCAACGAACTCGACATTGACACCAGTACGGACGATGACTTCATTGACGAAACTTACATACCTTTTTAATATGTACTCGTACATTGAACATTTAATTGACTACTCTTAACTAACACCTAACTTACTCACAAACTGACTGACTGGGACGTGGAATGCAATGCAAATCTACCTCCTCGTGGTGCATTCTGGGTCACGCTAAATGATTTGCTGTAATTTACTTACAAAGATGACCCTATCATCAATATTAATCCTCAAAGTGAGATCACTATAAATACCAAAAAAAAAAACGTCTTTCAAAAAATAGTTTTAGTAATATTCAATTTTCTCAAAAACTAGAATTGATATGCGCATTAATACAAAAAAACCAATTGGGCACCTCATCTCACAATTTTGAATAATATTGATTTAAAAAAAAAATTGTTTTTCATTTTTTACCAAAAATTTAAGTTTGAATGCGAATTATTCAAAAACTATTCACACGAATAATTTGATGTAAATTTTATATCAAAGAGCAAATTTTAGGCTTTCAAATCCTGTATAGTACTTTATTGTAAGTGTTGCCGTTGTTTTTTTAATAATTTCTTTTCCATTTTAAGTAATTTTTTTTTTTAAATTGCCCCTAACTCCTAAACGGGACGAGATAGACCCCCCTTCCCATAGTAAAACTATGCTAGTTTTTAACCCCTCTACAAAATAGCGTTATCAATTCTTGGCGCCAAAGTTATCGTACTCTCCCCCGAAGATTGGAGAAATGCCTCAGCACTCGTTTTGAGAAACGAAAACGAAGAAACGACTGGTAACTCGATTGTACGAGTACGTTACCAACCAGACTGAAACCGACTGCAGATAAACTTAAAAGTGGTTGGAAAATCGATGCTTTAGCCCACATGTCACAGCAGTTTATGATTCAATCAAACACCCACTGTCGGTTGGGAATACCTTTAATAAAACGAGTACATGTACGAGAGGCGTTCAATATATTCTCGGTATCGATATGAAGGAAAATGCGAATTCAATTTAAATTGTTTTTATTTTTCAATATAATCTCCCCTAACATCAATGCATTTGTTACATCTTGAGATAAGCTTTTTTAAACCCTCAAAAAAATAAATTTCCTCCTCCTCCATTTATTGCCGACTTGAGTTCTTCATCATCCGAAAATCTTTTTCCACGAAGACATTTTTTTCAAATCCGGAAACAGGAAATAATCACTAGGGGCAAGGTCTGGACTATAGGGTGGGTGTTGGATTTCTTCGAAACCACAATCTCGCGCAGCAGCCTTGGAAACTCGCGCCGTGTGAACAGGAGCGTTGTCATGAAGAAGCAACACACCCGCTGCGAGTTTACCCCGTCTTTTCTTTTTAATTTCCTCCCGCAAATTATGCAAAGTGGAAGCGTAGGATGTGGCATTGATGGTTTCACCTTTTTTTTTGTACTCAATGAGCAAGATTCCCTTTGAGTCCCAAAAAACTGTGGCCATGAGCTTCCCGGCAGACGGAGTGACTTTGAACTTCTTCGGGGGGTCTGTTCCTTTTTTATGTTCCTTGTTTGCTTTCAGGGTCATAGTGGTGGACCCATGTTTCGTCCCCAGTAACAATTCGATCCATAACACCATCCGCGTTCTCACTACACATCTCCAAAAGCTGTCTACAGCATGCGATTCTCACTTTTTTCTGAGGCGCTGTGAGCATTCGTGGCACCCACCTTGCACTGACCTTTGAAAGGTTAAGATGGTCATGAAGAATGGTGTGAATGGTACCAATTGAAAGCTTGGTGATCTCTGCCATCATTTTCACCTTTATTCGGGCATCCTCAAGAACAAGTTTTTCGACTTCTTTGATGCTTTCTCCCGTACAAGCAGTAGCCGGGGCGCCGGAGCGGGGGTCGTCTTCAATGCTCTCTCTGCCTCTCTTGAACTCACTTGGCTACTTTTGCACAGTGGATAATGAAGGTGCGGAACCCTGGTAAACAGCCACCATCTCTTCAAGAATAGTTTTTTGACTTTTTCCTTGCTTAGTGAGAAATTTAATTACAGCGCGATGCTCAATTTTCACCATCATCGTCTCAGTTGCCATTATGAATCTGTTTAACTAGAGATAAAACGCGAATTAATAATCACATTTATATGAAATTTTACATGAATGCACTAAAATAATAGTATTACTTGATAAATAAGTCAATTTATATATACAACCACAGCTTCACCCCGATACCAAGAATATGCCCCTCGTAAACATTTGATATTTAGGGAGAGAGAATAATTATGGACTAAGTACTACGAGTAGACTATAGTTTCTTTTGAATTAAGTATCGTACTTCAGACTTTGTAATATTTCAAGATGTAAAGTCTGTTTTTTTATGAAGTTAAATTCATTCGAAGTTCTATTTAATATTTAAGAAATAGTTTCGGCATATATCCACCACGTCTGCCTCGTACAAAGCGCATTGTAGATGTCCAATTTTCGACCATGAAATCTAGCAATTGGGTGCGTATAGTCGAACGTATTACTCGAACAATGCTTTGCTCCAAAGTGTCAGTCGTTGCCGGTTTATAGGCATAACCTACACCAACAGACGTTAGTAGTAGATATGCTGGAGCATCATCGCGTTGGGACCA
Source organism: Volucella zonaria (assembly GCA_963966105.1). Classification (NCBI taxonomy): domain Eukaryota; kingdom Metazoa; phylum Arthropoda; class Insecta; order Diptera; family Syrphidae; genus Volucella; species Volucella zonaria. The sequence continues at coordinate 124,778,624 of OZ014531.1, forward strand.
CCGTGCTTAACTATTGATATCACGCAAATTTGGGAACAAATAGTCGTTGATCATCGTATTGTACTGGTAACCTGTGCCATCGAAGTGCAATTCGCACCATACGCTACATTTTTCTGGATGTAATGGCGTCTGGTGAAATTCCTCTGTCTAACTACGGCTATTTCGCTTGTTTACGTAGCCGTTTAACCAGAAATGAACCTCATCACTGAACAAAATTTTACGGTAAAAAAGTTGGTCAACTTCCAGCTGATTTAAAGCCCAACCACTGAGTACCCGACCTTATAAATGGTCATGCCACTTTTGCTCTTGAGACCAAGATTTTTATGCACAGTTCTTCTTCTAGTTGGTGTGTGAGTATCCAATACCATGAAATGGATGTGAAATTGTTCAATAATTCGATAAAAATAGCATGTTCAAATGGCCCATGATATCTATTATATGTAAATGTACGAAGTATGTAGGTACTCTATAAATTTCGCGAACAGAGCTTCAATTTTGGAAATAAATTTCAACAATTTGGAATCATTATTATGGCCATCAATCTTGCCATGGCTAAACGGTGTACTGTACTGAAAATAAATGAATGTTGACATCTCAATGCTCTAGCCAATTTGATATTTAATTCCTATTGAAAAGTCCGCCACTGCGAAAAAAACACCCTGTAGATATGCTCGATTATACATATAATAAATAGGTTGTTCATTATGATCTGCGGTTTTTTCCTTGGCAATAGTTTTATCATTTTCAAAAAATCTCTGTGTATACCATTATGAAACTTTTGCTGTTTATTCCAATAGAGAGGGTTATCCTTTATAAAATCCTTTAGGAAAATTTGTTTTTATCGGACGTGTTGTAAATGTTCAATATATTTTTTAAAATGATGGATGGGAAAGTGCATTTTCGGCATATTTCACTTTCCTTCTTTAAAAAAGGTGTCAAAGCAATGGAGGCCCCACAGGAGATCTTCAGCATGTATGGAGATTCGACTATAAGCGCTGACATTTGTCAGTGTTGGTTTATATGCTTTCGTTCAGGAAATACAGACCTTGCTGATGCTGTTCGCTCTGGACGTCCACCCACCGTAGACGACAGTCAAATCTTGGCTGCGGTCAACAATGATTGGCATTTGATGACATGGGAGATCGCTCAGAGGTTTAATATCGCCCATACAACCGTTACGCAGAGACTGAAACGACTTGGAATGTCAAAAAAGGTGGATGTTTGGGTATTAAAATGAAAGAGGATCCGTTTGGGCATAATTGTCTGAGAGTCTTTTTTGAGATGGAACTCGCTTGTGACGTTCCTGAAAAGAGTAGTTACGGGAGACGAAAAATGGGTAGTTTACAACGACATTCGGCATAAGATGTCATGGTGCACTCCTGGTGAAACACCGCAATCGATCGTTAAACAAGATTTGCAAACGGCCAGAGTTGGTGGACAGGAAGTTCTTTGTTTTAAATCACGACAACGCCCGACCATACACAGACCTTGTGCGTTCTGACTACCATCTGTTTCGCTCTCTCCAAAATAATTTGGACGGAAGGCAGTTCAATTCCGAAGATGAGATCAAAACGTACCTGGAAAACTTTTTTACCCATAACTTTGCTGGCTTTTGCAAAAAAGGCCTTACTCGTATGTCTTTTCCAGAACGTCGGAAGAAAGTAATAGACCTGATAGGGAAGATCTGAAAGATTAACTATAAGCTTTTATACAAAAAATATGTGTTTAACTTTGGGCCTAAAAGAACCACAGAACCCAATAGATAATTAAGGTAGGTTACAGCAAAACTCCTACAATAAATATAATCGAAATAATTTGATGTGACTATGGAAGGTTCTGAATTGAAGGACGAAAGAAGGGCTCAGAGGGTGATTATAAACATCAAACATCTGGGAGGTGCAACCCATTCTCATTAAAAGTTGCATGCGGAGAATGCCATGCCAAGTTACGGAACAGGAACGGATAACACAAAACTTACGACGCTGTACTACGAGTTTATGCTACTTATTTAGAGCAGAACTTCGTCTTCCGCAGAGAAACGTTTAAAATGAAAAAAAAATCTGTTTCCAAATTATATAAGAGAAGGATGAAATTTTATGAGCGAATAATAGAACGCACCAATCACGATAGATCATTTATAGAAAATATTCGGACTGATGAATAGGACGAAACAAGTGGAAGTAGAATTTGCCGAATCTAAAATCACAGAACTCTTCTTGACTTTAAGCAAATACACGCTAGATAGTAAGATTAAGAGATGAAGACTGGGGATGCAGTTCAGCAGAAATACTAAGTCCCGGTTAGCCCAGTTTGATTTCCAAACCAGTCAACATAGAAATTCAATTACTAGAACCCTGCTTAATTGGGTTAATGAAACAATAAGAAAAATCTTGCTTTACATTCCCGCAATAAAATGTTTTTTGTTTTTAATATGTTTGTTTGCACCTGTTTATTTGTGGAAAATAAAAGTTTAAAATCATTAAATGAATGCATGATTGAGCCGACATAAGAATACATATATTCAAAATTGCAAGAAATTGAAAATATGCATACCATCGGGCTTTCAACATAAAAAAAGACGGATAACAAGCGAATAAGTTACATGATCCTCTCGACTTCGGCCGGATATGAGTTTGGAAATACCAGCCGAAAAACCTAGAAAAAAATAAACCAATTTAAACGCTAGATATACGAGTTGCTGGACATTACTTGGAGAGAATATGTCGGCTCAAAAAATATCATCTGAAAGGAGAGGAGGTCTTTTTTTTACTATGGAGGAGTGTACTCGTACTTTAAATGTCAATATTCCGATGAGGAGTATTCCAGAAAGATAACAAGAGTTGAAGTGTAAACTTAAGAAGCTACGCAGCAGCAGAAGTAAGTGATGTGCCATTACGTTCTCGCCTACTGAAATCGGTTGACGAACTTAGGTCACTAGTCCCCGTTTTATCCATATTTCGTATGCGACCAAAAGCAGTTACTTATGATATCGAAAAGATGTTCCATCAACGTTTCCTGATGGCAGCTTGACCCTTAAAGAGCTTCAATATTTCAATATTCTCAACCGAAAATGCAAAAACTGTGGAAGCCATGAACAGGTATCACCTGCGTCAGTTTTGAAAACATTGACGAAGCTATTTAAGTAACAAAGCAGTTATTGCTATTCATATGCTGCGAAACTTTGACCCCAATAAAGACTGATCCGCAATATTACCAATCATAACTGCGAAGGATTTTCAAGCAGAGCGATCGATTTGAATATGGAAGCAAAAACAGCAACGAGGTACGTTTTCGTTTACCATCTAATCTTTCCAGGTCTAAGTGTAGGCATCGTTATGGACGACAGACGACCGACCAGGCGTCTGAATACTTACGATGTCTATTTTTGATCCACTTCGGATGATGGAAAACGTTTTGCTTAACCTGAAGCTCCTCTTACGATCGATTTGGCGGCGTAATGGCATTGGTTTTGACGAACTGAAACCAGATGAAGGAAAACAGAATTGTGGCGTCGGACACATTAAGATGCCACCACCTCAACTTATTGCATAAAATTTAGTGGATCTTCATGTCTTTGTAGATGAAGCGTCGGGTTCAACTGAGGAATATTCGTGTTATTTTTGTATGGGCAGACGAGACCCAGTCCGAAGAAACTACCGCGGTTAGTGCTGACCATAGCAATGCATAGAACAATGAGTTCGTTCCAAGATGAATCTAGCCGATGACATTATGCGAGGACTATATCCTTCGAAATTTCATTTAGACAACATACACTACATAATGATCTTACCGCCTGCGAATGCGAGGATGAATTGATTCCCAAATACATACTGAACGAGGCATTATCCGAGAATGTTTGTTTTAAAGAATCTATTCCCAAATTCGTTGTATAAGACTACAACCGGCGTCGATAGGTCCTGAGCCTAACGCTTACTAGCCTCGAAAATTTCGAACCTACCACCATTGCCATCGGCCGCCAAAAAGAGAAGAATATGGATCGCCTTGTTCGAACGTATGTGTCGTTTATATTGAAATCGCGCCGGACTTATAAATAGACGCGTATATTTAGTAAGCAAAAGGAGCGACAATGGAAACAATTTTATAGGTATCACAAATGAACTGCACAAAAACAGCTTATTTGATGACAATGGAATTAAAGCGAAATTGTCTTCTAAGGCCATCGCAAGGGTTTTCAATTGCCCTACAAAACCACTTGCTGGAGAATGCTGGGAGAGACTTGTGCAATCCGCAAGCCGATCCTGTTAAGAATTCTGTGTGAGGTTGAAGCGACATTTAAATACCGACCGATACCATATATAACCGTCTCATTTAAGAACAAAATACAGTTCACTCAATAATTTCTCGTCGGGCCTTTCAGTTCAGGTCTAATTACTGACAGGAGTCTGTATCTTAGGAAGCAATGGAGAATCAGCCAACAACTCAATGACGGAGGAGAGGGAGGCGGGAGAACCTTCCTGTCCTCATCAAGTAGTGCCAATAGTTTGAGAAGATCCCGGCGTTGAAAGTTGGTGACATTGTGACATCACGGTGCGTTATTGACATTCGCTGTCAATGGATACGAGGTAGAGTCGTGAACGCATAAGAATGCTATTCTCGTACTCTTGAAGAACGCGTAATAGTCGTCACGATATTTTTTGGTAAACAATTCGTCAGTCATTTTGGCCCAACGTACATTTCGTGCCCATTTTCCTGGCCACGCAGCTCTTATTGGTCATTCGGCCAAGAACATCGCTGCCGTGGCTGAAGAAGTTGTAGAAGTTCCGTCGGCATCGATTAGATAACGTGCCACACAATTGGGAATCCTACGCACATCTCTGCAGCGCATTTTGGTGAAAAACTTGAAGAAGTGAAGTGAATCGCGTCTAACCTACGAACTCGTCTAACTCATGAATGGTAACAGCGAAGGGAACGATTTTGCGTAGAAAACTATCATGAGAGATGAGGTCTATGTGGATACGTGAAAAAACAAAATTTGAAGTTCTAGAGCACTGAAAATCCACGAGTAATGCACGAAGAGCCACTGCGCATATCATGCTGTTTAGACTGGAATGGTCATTAGACCATTTGATTTTTTAGAACGGAGCGGGTCAAACAGTTACTGTAGATGGTGAGCGCTATAGAGCCATAATCAATGAATCTTTCATTCCCCAATTACAATAGGCCAAATGCGACTGGACTACATGTGGTTCCAGCAGGTTGGAGCAACAGCGCATACTGCCCGAGGCAGAACCGACATTCTAAAGCAGGTGTTTCCAGGTCGTCTGATACCGTGTTTTGGCGATTTGCATTGTCCGCAAGACCACTCGATTAGACCGACCTAGACTTCATTCCATGGGGTTATTTAAAGTCACGTGTTTATGTGAACAACCCACAAACTCTGACAACCCTCAAGGAAAACATCCGTCAAGAAGTGGAGAACCCACCACCCGAAGTTCTGAAGAAAACCATGGAAAATGCCATAAAAAGAGCTGAAATGGTAGTCAAAAATCGCGGCGGCCACTTCAGCGTTATCATTTTCAAAATATGATGGACAAAAACTTCAATGCCCAAATAAACATTGAAGAAAACGCAGTAATAATTTTTTTATTATATTCCAAAGATATAGCCTTGGAAAATAGGGTCATAGATTACGGCCTCCCACCTTGTTTAATGTGATATCAGTCCAGGACAAAGTGGAGATTTGGCAAAAATTTACGTGTTCTGCATTTTTGCCTTAAGTTCCTCGAAAGTGGATAATTATTAGTAATTAAAGATTCGAATGTTATTTCCGCCTAGTTTACGTCTTTTGAAAATACTGGTCAGAAGAAGAAGCTATGTGGTAATATTGATGGCATATCAGCCCCCTGCTAAAAGTGTGAGGCACCCTTAAAAAGTTTTCATATCTTCCCAAATAGGTAAAATACAAAAAATAATAAATAGTACAGGGTGAATGACACGAACTCCAACTTTTTAAAATGCTATCATTTTTCTATTTTTTGATTAATTTTATTGTGCCATAGCAAAAAATGTTGGAAAATACATCAATTTTCAAATTGTATCAGCAATTTTCAATATGTCCACCTTTGGCTCTGCGGTATTTTGGCCCATTTCCGGCGAAGTGCTTGTTTGAGGTGGTCCAAACTTTGGTATTTTTTAGTGCCAACCTTCGCCTTCAAAATACCCTAGACAGAGAAATCCAACGGATTTGCATCCGGAGAATTGTGTCGAAGAAATGAAGTGTGGAACATTGTTTTTTAACCAATAATAATCTTTGTGAGACGGTGCCGAGTCTTGTTGAAATGCCCACGATCTCCGACCGAAACGATTGTTTACCCAAGGCTTCAATACTGCCTCCAAGACAGTTTCACGGTATACGGTCCAAAAATACGAGCGGAGAGCGACCAACGGCGGTTATGGCGGCCCAAACCATCACCATCGGTACTGCCTGCTTTCTGGTGGTCGTCCGAAGGGGTACATTTTCGAAGGACCTCTCTGGCAAGTAAGCTCGGTCATTTTGTTTGTTGACATATTGCTCGACAACAAATGGCGACTCATCGGAAAAAACCAAATTCGGCAACTCACCACTTTCGTGCAAGCGTAGCAACTCCTTCGCTGTTTCGACCCTGTTGCGGTGTAAGATCGTGTGCTTTTTGGAACTTCGGTGGCTTGAGCCCAAGCTCATTTTTCGGTATGTGTTGCATCCGTTCCAACTATATGTTGAGCTCAAGAGCCATTTTTCTTCCACTTCGACGCGGGTTTCGTTCAATTCGAGCCTTCACTTTCCGAACCATTTCTGCCGATGTTGCTGTTTTTTTTTATGACCACCTCCATAACCTTTTGCAACGCTGCCAGTATCACGGTAACGAGCTATGGTTCGAGACACAAATGATTCATTCACGTTGCGGTGCTGGAGGGCTCTAACGATAGCTACTTCTGGTTTTCCAGCCAAATATAAAGCAATCACACTATCACGTTTGAATTCCATCGCGGATAAAAATTTTTGACTGGCTATTTTTTTGATACCGGATGTTATAAGCTTGCGGCACTCGTCGGAACTTATTTCGTTCCAGTTTTGTTTCAAAGCAAATAAGTCACTCTTTTAGTGTTATTGAGTGCTCCCGGATATACCGCTTAAAAATACGAAAAGGGGGCTCAATTAGGATGTGATCTGGAAACTGCGCAGGTCATGAAAGCAAGCCAATATCATTCTCGACATGCCATCTCTTTGAAAGAGCGGACCTGTAGCAGGGTGTATTTTCCTATTGGAATTTGAAATTTCACATGTTTGCGACACCGAAAATCTTTCTAAAAGATGGAACCAGCATGTTTTCCATGATGTGTATATATTTTTCCGAGTCCATACCACCATCATATACGAACATTTTCTCCACTCCACCCGCAGCCATGAAGCCCCAGATCGTAATGCTACGTTTGCCGTGTTTTACAGTTGGCACCACGCATTCTGGCTTGTACACTGATCGTACATTACATATCGTGCTTAACATTGCAAACAAATATTTTTATTGATTAGCGGGTTTTCAAAGACATGAAACCTTTCTTATAACCTCATTAGGTAATTCCAAATCGCATATATATAAAATAGGCAGAGTATCTCAGGAAGAAATAAAAGTGGCCAAGGCTATATGTACGAGTATATCAACTCATTTGATCGTATTAATTGCCAAATTGATCAAACCGAAAAATTAGAAACAGAAGCGGTGGGTCACCAGGCAGCATTTCGTGGTGAATTCATGAAGACTCTATAATGCAAAATGTTTTTCTGTTGTTGGTACAGCGGGTCAATAATTCCGTGCATTTTTGAATTTCTGACCTCTTTACTGAAACAGCAACACTGCTCCTGTCAACAGGCATTTGTCAGTTGACTTCTGTCAAAATTTAAACTTGCTGCGTCAGTTAGTTTGTGTTTGACAGCTATTTTTATCAGACTACTCACTAATTTGAGGAGAAAATGGAAAAAAGTGAATTTCGTGTGCTTATTAAGCATTATTTCTTGCGAAAAAAAACCATTACCGGGACCAAGGCTAAGCTTGATAAATACTATGGGGACTCTGCACCATCGATTTCAATGGTAAAAAAGTGGTTTACTGAATTTCGTTGTGGCCGTACAAGCACTGAAGATGCCGAACGTCCTGGACGCCCAGTTGAGGTCTCTACACCCGAAACAATCGAAAAAATTCACGATATGGTGTTGGCCGACCGAAGATTGAAAGTGCGAGAGATTGTGGAAGCCGTAGGGATCTCGCATGGCTCAGTGGTTTCAATTTTGAATGATCACTTGGGCATGAGAAAGCTTTCCGCAAGATGGGTGCCGCGTTTGCTCACAGTCGACCACAAACGCAATCGTGTAACAACTTCACAGGAAGGTTTGGCGTTGTTTAATCGCAATATGGAGGAGTTTTTGCGCCGTTTTGTAACCGTGGACGAAATATGGATCCATCACAACACACCAGAGAACAAACAACAGTCAAAACAGTGGGTTTCTAAGGGTGAATCGGCGCCAAAGAAGGCCAAGGTGGGTTTGTCAGCCAATAAAGTTATGGCGACTGTTTTTTGGGATGCACACGGGATAATCCACATTGACTACCTTCAAAAGGGAAGAACAATCAATGGGGAATATTATGCCAACTTATTGGACCGATTCAATGACGATTGGAAAAAAAAAACGACCTCATTTGGCCAAGAAAAAGTTCTTTTCCACCAAGACAATGCAAGGGTGCACACATGTGCAGTTGCCATGGCAAAAATCCATGAATTGGGCTATGAATTGCTCCCTCATCCACCCTATTCTCCAGATTTGGCTCCGAGCGACTACTTCTTGTTCCCAAACCTGAAGAAATGGCTTGGTGGAAAAAGATTTGACTCCAATGATGAAGTCATCTCGTCATTTTGAGGACCTCGACAAATCATTTTTTTTGGAAGGCATAAAAAAATTGGAGAAGCGTTGGACAAAGTGTATAGAGCTCAAGGGAGACTACGTTCAAAAATAAAATTATTTTTTTATCAAAAAATCTGTTTTAATCCAAAAGTCACGGACTTATTGACCCGCCCTCGTATTTACAAAGTTCCTTCTTCGTGATTCTCATAGTTTCGTGTCCTGCTGTGTGCCGCACTTATCAAAAATTGAAGAAGAGCAAGCAATCCATTTGTTTGGCGGTCTTTAATTAAATATACTTTTTCAGTGATGGTGTATAGTTTTAGATTTAAAAATTTTAATTTCACCTTATAGTCACATTATGCAATTTGCTAATAAGATTGTAGAAGTTGGGTAAAGTGAGAAAAGCTGAAATTGTCTTAACGCACAAGGATCATATGTTATCATATTGTTTAATATTTACATTTTTCTGTCTAAATAAAATTACACAAAGAATAAAGAAAAAAACAACATCGATAGTACAACACCAAATGGGGGACACAAAAAACGAGGGACTTTTACTAAATTCTCAAAGAATTCAAAGAATCAGGATCTAGAATGGAAACAAATTTTGTATAATTTTTTTTGGTGGTACTTGCAATGCACCATTCGATTATGAAGCATAATTTACAAGTACAACATATCGGGGCGACAGATAATTTGGATTTTTTTTTTTTCATTTGTTCTGTGCAAACTTTTTATTTGGTGTTGATACGAAAACAAAATAAAACGCAACAAAGAAAACGAAACGTCAATACGGTGGAAGTGATGGTGATACATTTTTATTTTAAAACAATTTGATTTTTTGTTTGATGGTGTTGGTTGGTGGTGAAGGAGGGTTTACATGGTGGTTATTTGTTTTGTACTTACAGAAGATCCTTTACGTTCGGAACAACCACCTAAGCAAGTGGTCGACTTATGGTGGACCGGAGGACGATATGTTACGCCTTTTAGGGCTTCGGTGCTGTCCTTCGTTGACTCCGGCGTTCCAGTCTCCTCATCGTACTGTATCGTGGTCAGTAATTGTTTTTTTTTTTAATTTGTTTCAATTGATTTTTTTTTTTGAATAGAATTCATATATAAATGAATCCGTACAAATTTAGAGTTAATTAAAGGAACAGGTTTATGTTACAAAAGAAAAAAAAAAAACATGAGAGAGAAATGAATATTTTTTTTTGTTAACTACATGCAAATGAGACAAAGTGTACATATTTAATAAAAAAAAATCTTTTCCTTTCAGTTGTATCTATGAGCTGTTAAATTCTTATAGAGGAAAATGTGTGTGTGACTGAGAACAAAATTCATCATACAGATTTAATTAAAAAAAAAAAAAACAAAACTTAAGCATCCAAATATTGAAATACCTATGTAAAATAAAATATCGAAAACAAACGAAATAATTCTGAAACGGTATGTCCTTATGAGTAACGAAATCGCTTTGATCTGCATACGAGTATTGCTTATAATAAATTGGCGTTGAATTAACTCGTAAATTAGAATAGTTTTTCGAGGATTAAACCATTTAGAATTTTAATAGCATATCGAAATCCTGTTATAGAGATTTATGTAACCTTAAATGTAAGTAGATGCATAGCATTTTCATGAAATATGGTAGTTAATTTTATGATAGCTAAATAAGCACACAGAGCCTAGGTAGAATGTTTATAAATTGTATTCACTTTCATGAAAAAAATAAAATCGTGACGTGTATGTTGGTGTTAAGTTTAACTAAATATTATCACGAGAGACTAGGTATCAACAGATGATATCATGCAAAGTGTTGTGTTCTATGGCAAATTTATTGTTAGGTAAAAAGTGCTCATGATTATGATTAGGTACTGTCTTTTTTTCCATGAAACGGGAAATGAATATCTTTTTTATGGTATGAATGATATAAAAAAATACACAAATATGAAAGGTAAATATGTCTTCGAATATAATAATAAGCGCATTTCTATGAATTAAAAAAGTCTATCAATTACGTTTTCTATGGCCGTTATGATTTTTTGTTTTTAAACTAAATATCTACTCCTAACATATGATGATTAAAGTTTCTATTTGTTTCTAAAATAATTTTTTATACAAATTAATAATGAAACAACTGACATTAACAACGACGAGCATACGTCTTGGCTTAAATATAAAAGAACTCTACAAAATATTTAATTTCTAAGAATCATTCGAAATTTGAGTTGAAATTTCAGAAATTTTCGGAAAGTACAGATTTCGAAGTAAGTACATATTTTTACTTTTTTTTTTTATAATGAGCCCAAAATGTTTGTACACGTCGCCGTCGAAGGAAATTTAGGGAGGAAGAAAAGAGAGGTACCGATGTATATCGTTTTTAAAAGTTTACAAGTTATAACCAAGAAATAGAGAGCACGGCAGGCATTCCATAAGCGAGTTGTACGGCTTAGGAATAAATCACAATATGGGGCTTGAGTATACCCTGATGAGCATTCATAGCGAGACGGGTGTTACGGTGGAACGGGAAGGTTTGAAGGGGCGGAATGCTACTGGCGACTTCTATGGAGCACTTCCGGTGGAAACAGCGATAAAACAAAGTCAGACAGGAAACATTACGTCGGTGTTCGAGGGTGTCCATTGTCGGAGTGATATCACTATCACGTATGAGTTTTATCGCACAATTTGAATCCTATCTAGCAGGTGCAGAGAGGAGCACCTGACTAGATGCGGGCATTGTACTCCAATTCTGGGCGGATGAATGCCTTATATATTGAGGTCAGCTCAGGGGAGGTGAAATAATCCTTTTATTGCTTAACGAAACCTAGACATTTCGCAGTATTTTTGCCAACATCTGCTCGGAAACAGCCCTAAAGAGTAAAAAACGGGGAGATACACTATCTGGACCGGCGGACTTATATTTATTAAGTGTAGGCACAAAGCATAATCTGGGAGTGTTGAGCTGGCCGTAAAGTATGCAGCAAGCAGATTGGCCTTGTCCAAAGAGCTGGCAGCTGGAATGTCATGAGCGTTGGGATGGAGGATGAGGCAGAATTTCTAATGTTTTTGACAAACGACGAAAAATTGGACATTGCAGTATTTTTTGCCGTAGTTTTTGGTCGTATTGGAATTTAACACGCTTAAGAATGTGTATTAAGATGTCTCTTAAATTTCTAGGTGTTTTTTTCACGCAAACTTTCTAAAAACTCGAAGAGACGAAGACAACGTAGATTGCATGGGTTGGTGTTGAAGGAAATGGAATTGAAAATGGACGCGCAGTCGATAGAACCTGAGAGCAGTCGATGAATGAAAAGAATGTCAGCAATATTCATACATTCTTCTAACGAACTCATTTCGAGAAGTTTGAGGCAGTCCTGATAGAGAAGTAAGATTAAAGGGTCATTCCTCGTTAAATATCTTTGATTCGGAAAACATGAACTAGGCGAAAGGCAGACCAACATTGACTGGCATACTTTAACAGGGGACGAACAAAGGTAAGATAGAGAGGTCTGGTTACAAACGGGTTTGAAAATTTCTTGGACTACTGTTTAATAAAGCCAAGTGATGAGTTGGCTTTGAGGATCATATTATCAATATGCGAACGAAAATTAAGCACAGAGTCGAATAATATGCCAAGGTATTGAAAAACTGAACCAGGGAGATTGGTTGACCATGGAGGCGGGTTGCATTTGTGTGAGAAGGTTATAGAATGACACTAAGCTATATTAAGTTCTAGATAGTTTGTGAGGCACCAGATCGAAAACTGATCAAGGTCTTCTTGAAAAAGGACAGAGTCATGGGGAGAAAAAATAGTGTATAAATTTTTTTGTAATCAGCATAAAGCGAGAGGGAGCTTAGATCCCAGGTACAAATTCATCTTTAAGATTTAGTTACAATACTTTTCTTCAATAACTGAAGGATCGCAATTTTGAGAGAGAAAGTGACTAATGGAGAAATTTGATAGGCCATTGAGGTAAGAGGGATCTGAAAATTATAAGAAAATAGAACTGCGCGGGGAGGCGAGTGGAGTATAGAGTTGTGGAAAAATGAAAGAAGAAGTGGAGGATGAAAGTTATCAATAGTTGAAAGAGATATGGAGCAATACGATACTGACAAGTTCATGGAATCAGTTGTGAAGATAAGGTCTAATCGCCTTTCCATATAGTTGGAAACGCCACTGACTTGACATGGCCTAGAGTCTATTAACCGATTTAAGAAGAGACATTTCTTAGTAGAAATAGAATTGCAAGCGATAAAAGCAACAGCTGAGGCAGATTAAAATCGCCGAAGGTAATGATATCATCAAATCGAGTCTGATAAGTCCATCAAATTATCAATTGTTGCAATACCAAGTTGGTAGGATTCGATATGATGGGCCGGAAGAATGTTAGAACACATAACATACAAGCATCTACGAGTAAGTGTTATTTCAACTGACACAAGTTTCATCGAGAGGGGAGTCAAAGCTGTTGGAAACCTCGACAAAAAGATTAAATCAAGGGGGCTGTGGGATCATCATCCCGAAAAATATTAAAAGAAAGAGGGAATAACTCCTGTTTTTTTTTTTGCTGGGGATATGATTTGTTTCAGTCAGAGCGTAGATATAAAATAGGAGAGCATGAGATTGACGCAAGACGGCGTCGGTTTTAGAACGCAGTCCTCTTACGTTCTGGTAATAGAAGGTGATTCGAAGGTCTTTGCATGACTCTTTAGGGTCGAAACAATTTATCGTGTTCAAGTCGAATGCGTTGGAGGTGTGTGACTCTTTTAGAGTGTACGTAGTGGCGAAAATCGGCAATATCATCTGCAACTTTTTGGGAAGGCGTATTGCATAAAGATAGCAGTTGAATTACAGAGTGATAAATAAAGCATTTTGCTTATCGGACTACTTAGCCATAAAATAAATAAAGTTCTCGCTGTTTTGTTTTACAATATTCGTGAAGTCAAGCTGACTTTCAGTGAAAGCGCTAATCTTGTGATTAGAGAGTGCATTTAACTTTAGGAAAAAGCAATGATTCCCACAAAGGCATTTACTAACTTGTGAAGAAATTTTTCGATTTATATCAAGTTTGAGAAGAAAACTCAGGACACTTTTAAGAATCGGGAAAATAATTTTGTAAGAATTTTTGATAACCTATGTGATATTGCACATGCTGATGACTTTGAAAGAATGAAAATAGAGGAGAACAAGCTATTTTAGAAGAAACAAAGAGAACCGGGTCGACCGGATACCTTAAGACGGTTAATCGAAGAGGAGAGAAAACAAAGACAAAGAGAGTAATTGGCTGCTGCATTGACTTACTATACATAACTTGGAACATTCACAAGATTCAGAAGAAGAACAGATTCTGTCATAGGTTCCCTGCCCTGAAACAAGTTCGAAAAGAGGTAGAAAGAATCTGATAACACATAAACTTGATGTCAGCTAAGCATAAGAAATTGCGTTTACATTCTTCATGAGGTTGTAGAAGCGCTTGGTCTGAGCAGCGAGGATTTTCCCATTAACAAATCATCGATGCAGCGAATTCGTACTCAGACGAGAAAATCTAGGCCATGGGCTATAACAACTCACTTTCAGAACAATCTACATATTTGTCGTAGTCACAGCCCATTGGGATGGAAAACTACAACATTACCAATCTTGAATATGCGAAATTTAAAAGAAGAACGCTTGCCAATTATGTTATCATTTGACGACAGAGAACAGCCTCTTGCCATACCGAAACTAGAGAGTTCGTCATCAGCAAGTTAAAGCTACCTCAACTGGCCTTTACGACTGGAACCTTAATATCATGGTACAAATTATATGTTGCGATACAACACCTTGGAATACTGGCTACTTCATTGGAGCAGACTTTAGAAAGAGAAAATCGAAAATCGAAAATTCGAGCTGTGTTCGAAACAAAGATTAAGCAAACTACTAGCAGCCAAAATATATCGATTTTCCAAAAATTCAGAGGCAATTGTAGAAACACCGATTTAAATGCCATTAAACTATGCCTTTATTTCGTAAAAGAACATGTTGCTGAGACAAACTTTACATCTTTTTTAATATTTTATAAAGCAGAACCGATTATCGCGAATTGGTCGAACAATTCATAGTGGTTTTAGGATGAGATTCAAATAGTGCAGAATAGTGTGATTAAAAACTGCACTAGTGAGATAATAAATGTTTTGTCCAAATTTCAGGAGGGCTTAAAAGTTTGCCACCTTAACGCACGCAGCCTAAAATTCAAATTAGACGATTTGTACTACTTGATTTTGAATTCCAATGTTGATGTTTTATCATAAGTGCTAGTGAAATTTGGTTTAAATCGGATAACTCAGAAATTTGTTACTCCTTAGCCAGTGGCCGTCGCTCAAGTGGTAGTGGCTTCCCAATCGGACGGTTCGGGGTTTAATACCAGCCGTGACGGAAAGACTTTTTTTCAGGCAACTAAAATTTTGTGAGATGAATGGTTGCCTAAATATAACATCGAGTCCAATTTACACTAGTAATCTAGTCTCCCCATTAAATATTGGATGCCACCCATGGAGTGAAATAACCACTGAGCCCAAAAATCTTTCTCTCTCTCTCTATGCAATTTTCTGAAAAACTTAACACTTACTCCAGTATATTAGGAGTAGTAATACCCTCTTGAGTGTTAAGTTCTTTAAAAAAAAAAAAAATTTTGAAGTGACAGAATAACGTTATTTCTACACTAAAATGTGACATTGAATATCTGATTATAAAAGTTCATGATGGCTCCTCAAAATGTTTAGTATCCTGCACTCATAACCCCAACAGAACTTGTTCCCTTCAGCCTTTTTATAGTGTTTTTTCTGAGTTTTCTGCGCTATTTCTGCATGCTATTATAAGTGGCGACTACAATGCAGATTTATTCACAAACGACTCTTGTGCCTTCCAAATCAGAGATATGATATCTTCTCTTGGATTCCAAATCTTTGTATTATTATTTCGAATCCATTAGGTATCTGTAATACTTTTTTATCAACGTTCTCTGCACTCTGTCTCTGACCAAGATCTCCTTTCCTGTACCTACAATATTTATTTTCTCATTCATTTTTACCTTTGTCCTTTAGTTTCAAAGATTTTAACGCTGTCGACATCCCAGCTTTACTAATCGCAACGCATTCAGTTCTTTGGTGTGGTTGCAGGTTAACTGCTGATCCTAACGAGAAGCTGAATTACTTTTAATGCTTCATATGTAAACTTTATGACGCATGTGTACCCACTAAATCTGTAGTCGTTCGTTATAAGCGTTTACCTTGGTTTACGAGTGAAGTTGCCGCCCAAATGAAAAAATCCCAACAAACTTTCTAGGAAATTGAAGCACAACCCCTCCCATTCTAATATAAAAGACCGCGTAACAAAGGAACCTTTTCCATCGGGACTGCTAAGCGAAACTATTATGTTTCTGAGTTGAGTGCATCACTTCCATCTTAACACCTCCGGGCTAAATAACGTCAAATTTGTGTCCCTGGTAGTATGAACAGCGTTAAGTGTGACCTAAATCATAATGTCCTTAATGATTTCTTTCTGGGAAGTAACCCCCGACACGCCTGACTTTCATCTAAATGAAAATTTTGGCCCATTTGCTTATATGTCAAGTGATTTTAAAGTCGTCATCGAAGGTGAAGTTGTTGACTCTGTTATGCTATTAAATCTAACTCGACTGGTGTGGACGGTGAACCCATGCGCTTCACTAAAGCGGGTATTACCCGAAATTATAAGCCACCTGACCCATATTCTTAACCAACTTATAATGACATCCACATTTCCTCAGTCCTGGAAAATTGCAAATTTGCTCTCAAAAGCCTTTCATAAATCATGTCATTTTGTGCTGAAAATTATATAACTTGTTTGGATTCAGCTTCTTAGAAGTCATCTTTCCAACAGATCTCAAAAAGTTATCACTGGTGGCAAATCCTCAGCCATGGAAATAATTAGAGAAGGTGTACCATAAGAATCGATTCTCGGTTCTATCTTATTCTGTGCATTTATTAGTGATTTGTCATCAGAATGCCAGCATGCAACGGTCCACTTATACGCGGACGACGTTCAGCTATTTCTGTCTCATTCCATGAACTCGATCACTGAGTTTGCGTTAAAATTAAATGAAGGCTTATCAACATTATATGACTGGTCGGTGGTTAACGAATTAATAGTCAAAAGGTCTTCCAATATCTAATCGAAAATTTAACATTAATGTCGTACCAGACTTATAGCGCTCTGATACTAGGATTAAACTGCATAGTCAGCAACAAGTCTCGGTTCTATTTTAATCATACAAACTTTGTCACTGGTCGTACTTACGGATTTTTACGAATTTGACAGGAATTTGTAAAGACTCTAATTGTACCTTTAATAAACTATTCTGAGGGGGTATACAGTGATCTTGTCTCCTTATCTCAGCGAAAACTTCAAGTAGCTTTCAATGACTCAATGCGATATATATTGGACATGGGTTTCGTAGACACGACCGCACTTCTGCACATTCAAAAATTTTACTCAAACGTGGCTGTGATGAACGTTAGGGACGTCCGAGAGATAGTAGCGGTTATGAAAATGTCCAAAGAACGTGTTTGTTACGTATTAAATCAAGACTTAGGCATCAGAAAGCTGTCCGCTCGTTGGGTGCCGCGTTTGCTTACGTTAGACCAAAAACGTTTCCAGCGCTCTGTTGACGCAGTTTAGGCGCAATAAATCCTAGTTTTGGCGCCGATTAATTACTATAGATGAAACTTGAATACACCATTATACGCCCGAAACAAAAATTAATTTAAAACAGTGGACTGCAAAGGGCGAGCTGGCTCCAAAAAAAGGAAAAAAACTGTTTTGTCGGCTGGGAAAGTGATGGCGACTGTTTTTTGGGATAGTAAAGGAGTTATCTTAATCGATTATCTTCAAAAAGGAAAAAACATTACAGGAGCATACTACGCATCATTACTTGCCAAGCTGAAGGCAGAAATTGCAGAAAAACGGCCACATTTAACCAAGATAACGCGCCGTCTCACACCTCAGCGGTTGCCATGGCGAAAATCCATGAATTGCGGTTTGAACTACTTGATCAAGGCGGATGGTCATTCACCAGATCTAGCCCCAACCAACTTCTTTTTGTTCCCTCATCTAAAAACTGCGCTCGGAGATCAGAGATTTTCGTCAAATGAGGAGGCAATCACCTTCGTGAACAATTATTTTGCAGAGAAAAACGCCAAGTACTATTTGGACGGGTTAGAGAGATGGAAGTATCGCTGTGTAGAGTTACAAGGAGACTATGTAGAAAAATAAACAAGAAATTGTGAAAAAAAGAGTCTTGTATCATTGTTGGGTCGGTGACTTTTCGTATATTATACAACATATATGCATAAACGCTAATATGGAATAATTATGCTCTAAGTATTTTATTTGTGATAAAAACTAAAGCACTGTATAATAATTTATTTTCAAGGGATTCAATTGTTTTTTTATTTTATTTTTTTTTTTTAAATAATAAATAATGGTAATCCCAAAAACTTTATACACGTTGCTTCTTTTAATCATATATTAAATTTTGCTCCTGTTACATTTTTCCAGATCATCATAGCTTACAAAATAAAGTTGTTTAAAATTCATGCGCCAATGATTACCTTTAGTGTATTCCAAAATATGATTATCTTTCCAGAGTTAATGTACACTTGGAATGTGCTAGTAAAAAATGGAATTGAATTGAATTGATTTGGTTGGGTCTAAATTTACTGTTGCTCTTGTCTCTTGGCATTTTACAAGTTATGCGAAGAAGACCTTTTCACCAAAACCCTGTCTTACGAAGAAGTACTATCGTACTGAAGAAAAAGAGGAGCATTTAGGCGTCGTCGGCGCGGTTGCTCAGTGGAATGCTTAACTGAGGTTTTTAAGGACACTGCATTGGGTAGGGTATACACGGCACATGCCAATAACTGCGAGTGCTATTAATATTGTTATTACGCATATTAATGAATAAGGTTGGAGGAAACAAATATTTTTGTTTGGTGAAGAGAAAATAAATGAATATACAAATTGTACTCAAAGCTAATATAAATAATATATAATAAATTTTATTCACAGTTAATAAAAATAACACCTACTGCTATTATTATTATTTTTATTATGCCTATTACTGCATGCTTGGAACCGACAAATTAATAAACTCAGTCTGATGTAGTGTGCTTTTTATGTTTTTATGATTTCATTTAAATTCAATTGCCTTGGTTTTTTATTGCGAATGGAATGATTATTTTGATGCAGCAGTACGTCCTCATAGAAATGCACTTCAACATAAATTCAAATATTTCGTGTCACCTACTCGTAATTTATTCTCAAAAAAAAAAGAACAAAAAATTTAATACAACAGAAATGTCCAATAAATAATCAAAAAAATCAACAACAATCGTGTACACAGTTACAATCATAAAACAAAATAACTCAAGGTAAATACGATTCAAGGAGAGCAAGACATTTTTTCTTCTACAGCTTTAAGAGGCAATCAAAGCTACAAGAAATTTGCAAGTTGCCCAGACAAATATAGTGGCAGAAAAATCCTAAATAAAAAAAAAGCAAATAAGCCAGGGATCTTCACCAGCCAAAAGACTCTTACTTAAAGCTTTGTTTGGCCAGAAAGAAAAAAAAAAGAAATATACAGAAACACCTTTATTAACCACCTATGTTTTTGCTTAGCATACAAACACAAAACCAAACAAAACAAAATAAAACTAAATAATCACAAAATGTTGTATATGGTATGTACATAAAATTGGTGAAGAAAAACCAGGACATTGTCACGAAGTATCGATTTCCTCAATCTCCATCAATGACCTTGTGTCGGTCTGGTGGGCTAGTGCCATCGACAATATGGCATATTTTGTGCTGCCACAACAACTTGACGACAAATCAAAATAACGAGCAAGGAAGAAAAAAAAAAAACAAAAAGGACGAAAGCAAGGCATTTTATACAACATCGAGACAACAAGCAAATTGTTTATTTAGTCTCCATCAGTTTGGGGTTGTTAAACAGATAAACAGCAACATGAAACAATAAAACGAAACTAAAAAGGAGATACTCCACTTCCGGTAGTGTATACTCCTTGAAGGACTGGTCAATTTTAAAGAAAACCAACGTAAACAACTTTGTTTTTTACCTATGTATGTATGTAATATGTAGTAAACAAAAACGAGAAGAACACCAAGCATTAAGTGGTTAAGAGCAAGTATCTACAAGATGCATTCAATTAACGGAATAGAAAATCATCTGGGAAATAATTTACTGTTTATAAATGTTTAGATTTTTAGGCTTTAGTTTTGTTTTAGGTTTTTTTTTCTATTTTGTTTTTTTTTTTTTTTTTAACAAGAAAGACTCACTGCGTGCGTGTGCGTTATTATCAGAAAGTCCAAAATTAAACTATATACTATATATATTAAAATGTATAACATATATGTATATTTATGTTTCAAAAGAGGAAAAAAAAATCATTTGTAGTACGTACGAGTATGTATGTATGTCATTTGCGTGGAGAATGCGATACAGCTGATATTACGCGAGCTATCTTATTGATGCTTTCATAACATACAAAAGAGATGTTTTTTTTTTTCCAATATTGTGTCTCGAAATAATTTTGTATAAAGTGTATGTTTTATTTTTTTTTTAAGATTGATGGAAAATATATGACAAAAAATAATGAGAATCATTGGAACACGCATTTACTTGTACACTTATACATACTCCGGTTGGAAATCTAATATCAAATCCTGCGTATCTGAAAGTATTTATTTCAGGTGCCACATTGATTATTATAGCAATACTTATTGAGAGTTTTCGTTGAAGACTTATATTCCTTAGTCAATATATTCTGCATCAGAAAAGGTTGTTAGTATTTTAAATTCATCATTTCGAAACGATAGTATCCGCCCTTACGTGCCTTTCAATGACCTTCCCTATCGACTAAGGATTGATCTTTGTTCGGCTCCACAGTTGAAGGTCCTCTAAAACCAGACCAATAAAGTCAAAAAGACAGGCAATCTACAGTTAGTTTGATTGACTATACATATTTTTATAAGCCGACTTTTAGGAAACTTTGTTGTATTATACAAACTCGTATACAGGGTGTCCCAGTTTAGGAGTATAATCCCTTAAGGCCATATTCCCGAAGTTCCGCCGAACAAGAAATTGTATGACAGGGGTGGGGGGGTCTATTCTCACTCCATTTCAAGGTACAGCCCATCAAAGTGGGTGACCTCTAATTTGGAGATGTAACCACTTTAAACGCTATAATTTCTAAACTAGTACAGATAAAAAAATAGTTTTAGACACTTTGGAAAGATAATTTATTAATGCATACAAGTCTTAAATGCTTTGGGTACATCTGTGCAGCAACAAAAAAGCTGTGGCTCATTAAACCCAAAATTATGGAAATTTGCTGCTCCAGTTTTTTACTTAAAATACATTTTTCTTAAAATTTTTACTTAATAAACTCTCTGAAATTTTACGAAATTTTTATCCTTGCAAAATTTCCTAAAAATTATATTTAGAAACCTTTTTACGTACGATCAACAGATTTTGTAGTGAAAGCCATTTTTTGTCAATGAAAAATGGTCAAACAAAATTAAGTGAGAATAATAGACTAACGTACCTATGAGCAATGCAGTTAACAATTAATTGTCGAATAGGAAAAAAAAAATCGTAACAAAGAATAATTATTTATTAATCTTTTTTTTATAGTTTGACATTGTTCCAATTGATCTACAATCGACCTTTTGCTCTGTAAGTGAACAGTCGATTGATAAATTGATCTCCACAAAATGTATTCAAAACCTGAATTCGCGGAAATAGTGTTTGTATACGGGTTCTGCAATGGAAACGCTTCGTTGGCAAGATTAGAGTACCAACGACTATACCCAAATAGTAGAACACCGTGCATTTGGCTATTCGCTGATACGTATCAGCGCCTCTTTGATACCGGCTCAACTACACCAAAAAAAAGAGACTACAGAGATTACACCCTTTTGACACCGGCTACAGCGCAAACATGCAGAAGACGGGCAATTCCTCAACAACATTCTGTGGATTGACGAAACGCAGTTCACAAGAGATTGGGTTACAAACCACCATAAATTGCACCAATGGTCACACTCCAATCCCCATTTAATACGCACAACATCTTTTCAAAGGTAAGAATTTAATTATTGTAAACAACTGCTTCAAAATGTGTTGTTTATTTTAAAGGAGGTTTAGCGTAATTGTTTGGGCTGGATAAATAGGAAACACTTTAGTAGGCCCGCACGTTCTTCCACAAACCGTTAATTCGCATTACTACCTGGAATTTCTTAGAGAACGATTGCCGGAGCTCCTTGAAGATGTTCCTCCTGTTCAGAGAAGGGCGATGTTATTTCAACAAGACAGAGCACCTTGTCATAGTAGTAGCGGGGTAACTTCGTTCCTCAAACATACTTTTAACGAATGATGGATTGGTCGATCCCGCCCCAACCCTTGGCCGCCCAGGTCTCCTGACCTAACAACCATCGATATTTTTCTTCTGTGGTGCTATGAAAGAAAAAGTTTATTTTAGAGAAATATCGAGTCTGGTTGAGCTCCAAGAAAATATTAGTGTCGCTTCAGAAGAAATGAAAACAATTTTGATGACCTTTAATCTGCCATTCGAAATGGTTAAAAGCGCCCGAAAGTGTATTCAAATGGAAGGAAGGCATTTTGAACAAATGCGATAAACATTCGCAAAATATCTAAGAGATTTTATGAGTAAATCAATAGGTACACTTCTTTCTGGCCATTTTTTTAATGAAAAATGACTTTTACTACAAAATCTGTTGCTCGTACGTAAAAAAGTTTCTAAACATAATTTTTAGGAAATTTTGCAGCGATAAAAATTTCATAAAATTTTAAGAAATTTATTAAGTAAAAATTTTAAGAAAAATGCATTCTAATTAAAAAAAATGGAACAGCAAATTTTCATAATTTTGAGTTTAACGAGACATAACTTTTTTGTTGCTGCACAAATGTACCCAAAACATTTTAGGCTTGTATTCACTACTAAATTATCTTTCCAAAATATCCAAAACTATTTTTTTACCTGTATGTAACATATTAGTTTAGAAATTATAGCGTTTAAAGTAGTTACATCTCCAAATTAGAGGTCACCCACTTTGATGGGCTGTACCTTGAAATGGAGTGCGAATAGACCCCCCCTGCCATGCAACTTCTTGTTCGGCAGAACTTCGGGAATATGCCCTCAAAGAATTATACTGCTAAACTGGGACACCTTGCATAAGCAAAATTGCCGCATTTGGTCAAACAGTCATAGTATATGAGAAAATTGACTGTTTGGTGTGGTTTTTGCGACGGAGGTGCTATTGGCATGTGGATTTTCAGGGATGACGCTGCGGGGTTGGTTACAAACAGTGAAGACCGCTTGCGCTCGATGTCCAAGTTACATAATTTTTTAAGTTTTTTTGGGTTCAAAATGAAACTGCAAGTTATATGTGGCTTTAAGAGGATGGTGTCATTACTACATAATGTGTTACCACAAAGGACATATTGAAGAAAAAGTGATCGTTCTAACATCAGAAATAGGGCTGTCAGTTGGATAACCTGCCCATGCGATGTAATATTTTCAAACTTTTTTTTTTTATATTGTATAAGGAAAGTCAAGGAAGAAAGAAAGAGAGATACCGGTGTACGTTGGTTTTGAATGTTTGAAGTTTGCAATAACCAGCAAGTAAAGAGATCGGCAGGGCATAAGCGAGTTATACGGCTTAGGAAAGAATCACGATATTTCAGAGAACGTCCGAAAGTGGGCTTGTAGTAAGCTGACGAGCATTCAAAACAAGGTGTGTGTTTTACTTTTAAAGATTTGATGACAATTTCACTGCTGCATTGGTGATGAAAATAGCAATAGAAGAAGGTGAGATAGGAGACGTTTCGTCTGTGTTTCAAGCTATCGATTGACTGGGTGGAGTTTTATTGCGCGATTTAGAATCCTATATACTCGTAACAGGTGCAAATAGGTTTTAGAGGCAACTGACCAGACGTGGGCATTATATTCCAAAATTTTGGGTGGATAAACGCTTTATATATTGAGGTCAGCTCAGAGGGGGTGAAATAGTTCTTACATCGCTTGAGGAAACCTAGATATTTCACAGGATTTTTGCCAACATCAAATATGTCATATAGTCACTCCAACGTAAGTTGCCATTGACACAAACTAAGAATGGAGTGGCAAGTGCCATTCATAGATAATGGATGGGTGTTTGGATTCTGCTTTAACGACAACAGACAGCATTGTGTTTTGGAAGCAATAAATTCCACTCTGTTGATAGTTCCCCAATTCGTTAAGCTGTTAAAATTGGAATTTAATGAGCCTAACATGCGCTGCCGTTCTTGTTCTACAGCCGAAGAGCAGGGATGTGAGTTCGAGAATGAGTACTGTCGTCAATAAAATAATATATTGAATTAGAAGTAACAGACAAGAGACCATTAAAAAGAGTGTTGGAGATAGAACGAAGCCCAGAAGCACACCAGAATTCCTTTTGTGAATATCAGAATTGAAACCATCGAGAGGTTTCGAGAGGTAATTTCTAATCAATTGAAGAAGAAAGTCATCGATCCCATAAGCACGCCTTTTTGGCCAAAAGAGCCTGTTGCAGCTAGACTGTTGAATCTACTCGCAAAGGGTTATGAAAAGTAGGATAGGAGAAAAAGTCTGCGCAGTGGTTTTGCCATCGTGGAAGAAAACCTCTTCAGAAGAACGGAAGATATACCATTTAAACCAGCAGATTTGTGTATGTTAAGGTCTTTAAGCACTCTTACTACTACACTTGCGAAAGTGAATTTGTCCGCTTGAAGATAGGGCGCACTCAAGTGTTGGCGGGGCCATAGCTCACTCTGAAAATGTTGAGCTGGTCGCAAGGTGTGTAGGAAACAGATTGGTCTTGTGCAAAGAACTGACAGCTAGAATGTCATTATAAATGAGCATTGGGATGGAGGATGAGATAGAATTTCTGAGGTTTTTGACGAACGACCAACAATTTTTATTACCTTTGGGACATTGTAGTATTTTTGGTTTCAGTTGTTCGTCATATTGACATTTCACACGCGTAAAAAAGCCATTGCTGTCATTCATATTTCGTTTGAACTTTTTTCAGTTTTCCTTGATGAAGATGGTCTTGTAGGATCGAAAAAACAATTCTCTAATCCTAATAGCCTCTTTACAGCTCGAGGTGTACCATATCTTTTCTTTTGGTTTGATACTCTTCATCCGATGCGGGATAAAGGATTCCACTCCAAAGAAAATAGTATCAGCGGTCATATCTGCAGGGGCATCCATGTCGTTATCGAGGAAACATAACGGCGGGTTTTAATTCCTAAAGAAGGTGTTAAGTCCGCTCCAATTGGCTTTCTCGTATTGCTATACTGGTCTTTTAGAAATCTTTTCTCTAATTTTGTGGTAGTTGTACGAGTAATCAACTCATATGACACACTGGTCGGACGCGACGGGCCTAGAGAGGATACGCATTGAGTTTGTACTTATCTGTGTTAGATGTTAAAATCAAGTTCATGGTGTAGGCGGTATGTATATCAACGTCTGGTATTCGTGTCAAGTTGTTTTCTGCAGCGAAGATTCTCGAAATCGGGTGTTATCTGTCCAGAATGTCGAAGCCATCCAAAATTGCGTATATTGAAATCGGCCGTAATAACGATTTCAGTATGAGGATAAAAGGATACAATTCTTTGAATGAAGTCAGACAGGGCATCAAACTCGTTAAAGGTCGAATTGCTGTCCAATTTGTGTCTTCAGTAAATAAAGCAGTAGTAGATAATTTTCTTACGGAGATGGAATTTTAACCACATGGAACTGGATCCCAGATTGAACCAGGAGTTACATTGTGGTGGAGTTTGGTACACTACATCACTACGCATGTAAATGGCGAGATCGCGGTGAAAAAAGAATTATGGCACTAGTTAGTAGACAGGTAGCTACAGATTTCAGTGATTTGAAAGGTGTGAGTGGGCGTCTACCTGTGTTGTGTTTCATTAAGTGACAAAACAGCTGGTCTGTATTTATAGACGTGGACGCACGCAGAGAAGGGATTACCTCTTAGCCGGCGTGTGTTTGCTATATTCACCCGGAATTCCTGAGTCATTATTGGTAACAAAAAATCACAAACACCGACTATGCTAAGCAAAGCCGTGAAGTGAGGCTATATTAAGTCATTTACCTATAAGCCAGAGACTTAAGACGAGTTAGAGACTAGCACTAGACATGAAATTGCTGACATATTCAAAGGAGTCATGGAAAATTGAGCACAGCGTATTCGTCAGTGCAAGCGGTTCCGTTGTGAACATTTGAATAGCTAGGGGTATCGATTATATGTTAAACCAATATTCTTGATATCTTAAACACACTTTTTTCTTAAAAAAATTGGGGGCTAAGAGCATCTTTGCTTGAGATCATGATCTTGTATTCCATTAATATTGATTAAAAATACGGTGGAATATATTTTTCTCAATTTTTTTATAACATTAAATAAGTAGAAGGAATTTAGTAGAACTATGGCATCTACCAGTGTGGTATATTTGTTGCTGTAGGGAACGAACAGGACCTACATGAATGCGAGTACAAAGCATGTGAGAAAATTTTTGATTTCAATCGTACAAGTGATAATTCTAGTTGACAATTGACAATTGACAAAACGTTCCATGATCCAACATTGAAAGACAGCGGCGGCCACACAAGACATTTAGAGATTAGTATTAAGTAAAGGCCCATCATCAAGGATTTGTCAAATGGTAAATGAATATACCAAGTATACATGCTTGGAGAGAAACCTGAAAGTATAAGGATGGAAGTGAACAGTAGAGCCAAGATCGATGGTTAGGATTTGCTTCTAGAAACTATTTAATGATGACCAAATATCTCTGTCAAATAGAATGAAGGGTCCAACATCAAGTATTTCTTTAAACCTTACGCAATTATTTAACAAAACCCTGGCAATTGTGCCCGTAACCTCCTGGTCCTAGTTCAGAGATGTTGGGGTGTCTGATTACATATTTGTGAGTATTTGCTCACCAGGAAAAAAATTGACTAGAAGACGTGCAGCGCCACAGAACCTGGCTCTACCGTTGTTATTTTCACATAAGAGTATGACATATTGGCATCACTTATAAAGGAGAAAAAAAACCAAAAATATTTTTCTGTCTTCAGCTGTTTGGGTTGGATTTGGAAAAGACACACAATGTGTGGATTATTTTGGAGTGCCATTCAGGAGTATGGATTGTTCTGCGTTCTGCACAATGCCATCAAGTTAACACATTTCACTATGGGCTTTGGGATCCGTCAAGCGTTAGTTTAAACACTTATTTTTTTTTATTAGGTTAGACCGTCTTTCTAATGGTGAACGTCTTCGCAGGTAACTTGATCATATGTCGGTACATATTGAACTTAGTACACTGGACTTCAGTGTATAGCTGAAATGAAGGCAGACATGGATAAACGGGGTTCGTTTCTGTTGTCTCTACAATGCGCTATGTATAGATATTAGTGTGCTCAAATCGAAATAGATAAAACAGTTTAAGTGGTGGAAATAGGTATACTTTCAGATCAATAAAGCCAGATTAACCTGGAATCAGTTTCAACGTAAGTTAAACACTTAGAGTCAGAGCACACTGATCGGTTATATTTTGTTCCAATGCCAACGACCAATTATGAAATCTGAGTATTGTCTAAAGAAAGAATATTACGAATATTGTAATGCTGGAGCTACTTGCTGTAATAGAGCGTGAAATAGTAGAACGCGCCAAAGACTCCATGCTGAGTGACACTTCAGGCCGTCCAAGTCAGCTGGTTGTGCCATATTCAACGGAGGTAATCGGAAAATTCGTTCCAAAAAGCAAATAAACTCAAGTTCCAGTCAATGTTCGAAGAAGAGGCCGAAAGAAAAATATTTGGATCACTTAAATGCAAAAACAGCTGTAAACTCTTGGCCTCGATACGAGGTGATCCAAGCTAGAGTGGACTGCGGAATTGTTTTAAAGTCCACAAATTTAATCAGGAGAACAAGGTAAGAAGGAGATCTTGCCTTTGCAATGACCAGCACATATAATTACATAGAACTACAATACATGGAAAGCCTGATAAACCTAGTTGCTTCAAAAGATATACAATAGCAGTTATTTTGATAGAATTCCTGCCCCTAAATAAAAAAAAACCCTCTGATGGTGAGTTTAGAAGTCACTCTGATTCACTTTTTATCGGAAAATAGTTCAACAGAAAAGAAGAAACTATTTTAATTCAACTGCCTCAAATATTTATTTCAAAAATAACTTCTTGGGGTAGTCCCGCTTATTTTCTGTCAGTGCAACTTATAAATATTACGTGTTCCAATGACTATTTATTTTTTTGTATTATAATAATGAAATGATGAATGTCTCTTAAATTTATATTTTATTAAAAAAAAAGTATGTAAGACTTATTTTGCTATAAGCAGTAAAAAAAAATTTAAATTATAAAGATAAATAAATCTTTATAAAACAAACGAGGATAAGAAAAGAGAGAAACGATAACGAAAACAAACACAAACTGATACCGTCTCATCACTTAGTACCAGGTTTATTTATATACTAAAATACTAAGCAAAACTTGCTAGCCATGGAATATTTTAAGATTATAAGAAGGACAAAATTGGCAATAAAACATAAAAAAAAAACAATATATAAGGAAGAAGAAAGAGTAGAAAAGTCTTTGGCACTTGGCAAACGTGGGGGCTTCAAGAGAAAAACCTGTTAGATACTAGCTATACAAAAACAAACAAAAAAACAAAAAATTGTGTGACAAAGGACGAAACGAATTTTAGCTACAAGTAAAACAATAACAAAAACACAAATTGAATTTACAAATCAATTAACAAAACAAAATTAAATTAAATGTGTTAAAATATTCCTTTTTTTTTTATTTGTGACTTTTATTAATTTTAATTTTATGTTATATGTATCAGTGTATGTACGATGTGTGTGGG
Source organism: Volucella zonaria (assembly GCA_963966105.1). NCBI lineage: Eukaryota > Metazoa > Arthropoda > Insecta > Diptera > Syrphidae > Volucella > Volucella zonaria. Next base: position 124,807,561 of record OZ014531.1, read on the forward strand.
AGATTGTTTAATAAGACAGATAAAAGAAAAAAAAGTTTTGTAGTTAAAAGTAGCGTTTTGTTGTTAATTTAAATTTTGAAACAAACGGATTTGAAGGATACATTGTTTTTTTTTGTTAAAATTCCTTTATACATTTATATGAGCGAAACAGATGTTAATTTAATTTTTAAGTACATAGAAAATGCCATTTGTCAATAGTATTAGTTTGTTTTTTTTTTTCTGTATTTTTTTTTTATCACTTGGACTCACGGACTCACCGATGGTCGCAATCGCACACAGTGCTTTCCAAAAGCTGAAAATGGTCCCCATTTGTCTACAGGTGAGCTACTCACATGTGTCGCCTCCGTATTGGAAGTGTCCTGCGTTCGATAGATACCAATAGGAATTTCACATGTTGTCGAGCAAAGTTTTTGATATAGTCGACCGTACGTACGAATCCACATGTCCTCCTTAGTGATTCGCATCTAAAAGTTACATGAGGGGATATTTTAAAAGAAAAATGTTATCATCATATTATAATTTTTTTTTATAAAAATTTATAAAAATTTAAGAAACTCACCGATGTCAAAAATCCACTGCCTGGCGCTTGGTCAATTCCAAGCAAGAGCCTTACAAAAGTAATTACATAATCCTTAACAAAGGCTTGGTATAGAAGCGTATCCAACATTGATGCACTGAAAACGGCACCAGCAGCAAATGGCAGACGAAACATGTAAGAGATATGTGAACCACGCTCCTTTTCACGCTGAAAAAATTGAAGAAATTTATTCATTTGGTTGAAGAAATGCAAGGCTAAGCAATATAGTGCCTGCATTGGCAAGAGGAAGAAACAGATCAATTGAAAGAAAAGTAAATGTAAAAGGCTTGCTATTATTCTTAACAGAGGATACTTAATATAAATTGTATAATTTTTAGCTTTTAGAAGTTTTCATTTAATAACAAGCAAGGCAGAATGGCTTAAGATTCTTACCACCAACTAAATTCTTAAATTAAACTCAATTTAGCTCATACGGTTGGGGATATGTCGAAACCATCGAGGATATTCTCAAAGGCAAGATAGTAATGTATACAAGTTTGACAATGGGTGGCTACAACCACAAGCCTTGGTCGATCCTCTTTCCTTTAATTATTCTGGAGGTTACCAACATTGAGCACTGAAAACTATTACCAGCGCTGCCAAAAAGCATTAGCGATACCGCCTCTGATGTGATGGGTTTCTCTCAGATACCACAAGAATGAGGACAAGCAAGAAGAGCACAAAGTGGAGCTATAAATACGAATCATAGCTTCTTGCGAGGGGGTCGGAATAAAAACAAGCACATATATAAGAAAGCAAAGAGCTTATATTTGAAAAAAATTCAATACAAAACCCAAGCTAAACTTATAAAAAAGAAAATATTAACACAAAATTATTGTCACAGTCAGTTCTGAGTATATGGAAAGACTATTTCTGGACAGTTTATCACGATAAGACATTCGATTTTGTAGACTGTAATTATCAATTTTCTACACCCGGCTTAACATGTATGTATGCATGATAAATAGGACTATGAGATTTTTACCCCATCCTTTGCAAAAGAAACACTTTAAACTGCACGGGCTGCTGAGGAATTAGTCTCTACAACATCTTCTATAATAAGTTATTGTATCTAAGTTTGACGTCCCTGCCTGTGCAGTGGTACGAGGGTTAACAGTGGAGAGTGAACGATGTTCTATCACACTCGGTGAAGGCTGGGTCTATCGATATCGAGAAAGGATTTAGGCATGACGATGTGTTATCTTATAATTTCGTTAGCATCGTTCTTCAAAGTTTTTCAAAAGACAGTTAAATAAATTATTCGCATGAACCGATGATATTGACTTAACCGTAGTTTCCAGTATCGAAGGACGAAACGTATTATACTCGTATTTTGCAAACGAAAATTAACATCACAGACGTTTCTAAAGGAACTTGATCTTAGACAAATATAACTTTAAGTTATGAGGCGATCAAGCCTGCTCTTGAAAGCCTAAACTGACTTTATACGAAAGGAGATGAGAACTCTGTGTGTGGTTTATCCTGTGATAATTTGTATGATAGAGCATATGAACATCAGCGCTCTGACTCGACGAGTCTTGAAATTCACCCTGATAGAGAAATTCACAGTAGAGAAAGATTGAGAAGGGAAAGAGAGATCCCAATGAATGTTTAGAGGTTACAATGCCTCGAAATAAGGAATCTATACAGGCCAGCTAAAGCAAATTCAAAAAAATACAAGTGATGGGAACTACATATACGAGTACTTGAAACACAAATTCCTGGCGTTTTCAATTTTCTCTACTTTACACTTTATTTTCTTAACTTGGAATAACCAACGTGTGCTTCTTCAGAAATAAGGAAACCTTTCTGATGCAGGGGATTTTTTGAGCACAATCTTAATCCGTTTAACATATCCTCTATACAGCTACGATAAATCATGTAGAAAAAACTTGCTTCGCACAATGCATCACCTGGTCAGCTGGTGTACGAGTAATAGCCACCAACACAAGCACACAGACTGATCGGTGCACCATGAGTGAGAAGAGGCGGTTGGCGAAGACATCGAATTAATTTAGTGGGGAACATGTTTGTTGCTACAATGCCTATTGAGGAAGAGCAGGAAAGTCGCTGACCCCTTACAGACATGGAACTTTTCCTTGATCTGTCAGCAACCTGGAAAGTTATGCCATCTGCAGTTATGCTCATATGGTGGGCGGCCGTGGCTTAAGTGGTAGTGTACTAGTATTGGCTTCCTAATCTCACGGTTCTTTTCAATATCAGCTGTGCCCGAAAGACATTTCTTTTTTCAGTCAACTAAAATCTCGTGAGGTGAACGTTTCCCTAAAATACAACACCAAGTCAATTCACACTAATAATGGTTCGTTGCAATCAGGATTGCGTATATCCTCGCTTGGAATACAGACGCAAGTTTACCTAACTAGTAGTGAAATGATGATACCTTTAAGACTAGACGAGTCAGACCAATCAGTTTCCTCCGTCTCTAAAAGAGGAGTTTTTAGATGATTGACAGAAAGTATATTTCTAGTGCACCTATAGTTGGTTACATATAGGGCTGTCTGCGCTTTAGAGCAGACAGTCGCTTAACCCGATCTAACAGAGGGTACAACTACATCATTCGGGTTGCTTATGCATAGACGTCAGAACTATTGCAAGAGTTGAGCGGTCGACCAACATAGCAGCGGAGGCAGGACGACCCCTGTTTACCCCCGCCATCACTTCTAGCATTATTTTCGTCCACAAAACTATGTAGTTACACACGTCGTCAAAAGTAGTGTTATCGAAAACAACCTCATATCGATGAAAATGCCCAGCGCATCGCTCCCTAGGAAAGTTCTCCCTACCAGGTTTTGAAGTGCACTTTCGCAGGATCTGCCGCATTGGTAAGCATGTTGCATCTTAAACGGGAATGCATTCGAAAAGCAGTTTTGCCCACATGGATCTTTACAATTTTAAGCGTGTAGTCATCTTTTGCGATTTTCGGCATAAAGCCAAGTTTCAATATTCGCCATGATTTTAATATGTATGTCGGTAGCAGACCAGTATTGTAGAATAGATTCTCTTCAGGGCTACCAGCCTAAACTTTTACTTTTTGTAAAAAAAACACCGGGTATATGCCAGCTGTGCTAGGCGCATGTTTGATGGCCTCATGTTTCACCACAACGTCGTGTTGTATTCTGGTATCTTTGCATAGTTGCTGCAGATCTACGTTCCACAAGGAATACCACCCTGATCAAAAAGTTCCCGGGGGACACCACCGTGGTCCGCTTCCATTGTTCCGATTTGAGTTCTGCTTTTTTTTTGTTAAGTTGGTGGTGGCCAAGAGTACATCTATCTATGTGTGTGTTGGCGATTTTTTACAATTTTAGAAATAGATTTAAATTTGCAACAACGAACTTGTACGAGTATTAAGTTTTGCGTAAAAAAACGGATTTAATGGTGCGCGAACGTTGGAAATGTTGGAAAAGTGTTTCGGCAACGATTCTCTACAGAAAACGGTCGTTTACCAGTGGCACGAACGGTTCAAAAGTGGCCGTGAGTCAAGCGAAGATGATGAACGCAGTGACAAACCATCGACATCGAAAACCGACGAAAACATTGATGAAGTAAAAGAGATGTTGGTCAACAACCGCAAATTAACCATCAGAGAGATAGCGGAGGACTTGAACATTGCCTATGGATCCGTCCAAGACATTTTGGTTAATGATTTGGGTTTCCGTCGTGTAGCAGCAAAGTTGGTGCCAAAAGACCTCAATTTCATGCAAAAAAGAGACTGTGTTGATGTCGCAAAAGAGATGATTTGCGAGGCTGAATCTGATCCCACATTCATCAAAAGGATCATTATTACCCACGAGACGTGGGTTTATGAGTACGAAAAGCAATCCAGACATTAGGCAAGTGAATGGCGTTCACCGAATGAGCCGAGACCAAAAAAAACCACGTCGTTCTCAGTCAAAAAAGAAGACAGTGCTCACGATTTTCATGGATTACAACGGTATAGTGCATCACGAATTTTTGCCAGAAGGCCATACAGTAAAGAAAGAATATTATTTGGGCGTTATGAGACGTTTGCGTGAAGCAATTCGCCGAAAGAGGCCAGAATTGTGGGCAGAAAACTCGTGAATTTTGCACCATGTCCGCGCGACTGCGGTCGCAAAGTGCCATCATTATTCGTAATTTTTTGACGAAAAATGCAATAAATACCATCCAACAGCCATCGAATTCACCTGACTGGCTCCCTGTGACTTGTTTCTGTTCAATCGAGTTAAAAAACCACTACCGGGAACGCGTTTCAGCAGCCGAGAAATGGATCAAGCGCTGGCATAAGTGTGTTGCAGTCGATGGGTATTACTCTGAAGGGGACAATATAGATTTAGATGAATAAACTTGTATTACCAATTTTCTGAATGCATTTTGATCAAGGTAGTATGTACTCGTAGTCACTCTAATGGAAGTTGCCGTTCATACAAATACTAATTATGGAGAGGTCTCAACAAAGCAAACGCTAGTTATGGCTAGTGGCTGGGTATTTACATTTCGGTTAAATGACTGCGGGCAGTTGTCATTTCGAAGAATTAAATTTCATTTGGTTTGTAGTTAGTAATGATGCCATTATCGGAATTTACTGTGTTGTCATTCCCGTGAACTTAAGAACGAATATAAAAAGCAAAGAGTACTGTTGCCGACAAAGAATGGAATGTACTTGATTAAAACAGGAGACCAGAGATAATTAATAAGAGTTTAAAAGAATATCGGAGACAGGATGGAGCCGTAAGACACGTCGGAATTTGTTTTATGGGCATCACATTTAAAACTAAGTCTGAGGAGGCTTGAAAGTTCGGAAAGGTGATTTCTAACCCATTAGACGTTCTGAAATGCAGACTCTGTCAAATGCCTTTGAAACTGTAGTGTATCTAACTCTAGTGTTTTTAATATACAGGGTGACTTACTCGAACTGTCACTTTTTAAAATGCTATAATTTTTTTATTTTTTGATAATTTTTATTGTGCCAAAGCAAAAAATGTTTGAAAATACATCAATTTTCAAATTGTATCAGTAGTTTTCAATATGTCCACCTTTGGCTCGAATAATGGCCTTGAGACGGCCGAAGAAAGTTTCGCACGCTGCAGGTAAGTGGCTCTGCGGTATTTTGGCCCATTCCCGGCGAAGTGCTTGTTTGAGGTGGTCCAAACTTTGGTATTTTTTAGTGTCAACCTTCACCTTCAAAATACCCCAGACAGAGAAATCCAACGGATTTGCATCCAGAGAATTTGCAATCCATTGTGTCGAAGAAATGAAGTGTGGAACATTGTTTTTTAACCAATTTTGGTTGACGCGCGCTTTGTGAGACGGTGCCGAGTCTTGTTGAAATGTCCACGGTCTCCGACCGAAATGATTGTTTGCCCAAGGCTTCAGTACTGCTTCTAAGACAGTTTCACGGTATACGATCGCATTAATTTTGACGCCACTGTCCAAAAATACGAGCGGAGAGCGACCATCGGTGGTTATGGCGGCCCAAACCATCACCATCGGTGCTGCCTGCTTTCTGGTGGCCGCCCAAAGATGTAAATTTTCGAAGGACCTCTCTGGCAAGTAAACTCGGTCATTTTGTTTGTTGACATATTACTCGATAACAAATGGCGACTCATCGGAAAAAACCAAATTCAGCAACTCACCACTTTCGTGCAAGCGTAGCAACTCCTTCGCTTTTTCGACTCTAACTTTTTGCTGTAGCGCTGTAAGATCGTGTGCTTGAAGTTCCACAATGGCTTGAGTCCAAGCTCATTTTTCAGTATGTGTTGCATCCGTTCCAACGATATATTGAGCTCACGAGCCATTTTTCTTCCACTTCGACGCGGATTTCACTCAATTCGAGCCTTCACTTTCCGAACCATTTCTGCCGATGTGGCTGTTTTTTTATGACCACCTCCAGGGCGTTTTGCAACGCTGCCAGTATCACGGGAACGAGCTATGGTTCGAGACACAAATGAGTTATTCACGTTGAGGTGCTGGAGGGCTCTAACGATAGCTACTTGTGGTTTTCCAGCCAAATATAAAGCAATCACACTATCACGTTTGAATTCCATCGCGGCTAAAAACTTTTCAATACAACTGAGACGCAAATCGTTTAAAAGGCTTGTAAATAATAAAATTACCTGTCATGTTTCAAAATTTGAGCTCACTGTCATGAACGTTTTGGAAATTATAGTAGTCTGAAGTTGGTTGCAGTTCGAGTCATTCAGGGTGTACACATTATACTAACATGTACATAAGTGATAATGTCGATAACGTAGACAGGCATCTACAGTCTATGTGTGTCTACGCCTATTATCCTCAATTGTGCAATCGTTGACTACAGACGATTGTTTTTTTTTTGTATGATTTGGATCTCTTCTGCCCTGCTCTTCCGAAAAGTATATGCTCGTATTTAGCTGGTGGGTATCTTTAACGCTAAGCTCTGGATGCTTTCTATTAAAGGGTGAGCCAACAGCTGATGTGGATGTTGGCTGTTAACTCGTTTACTACACAGCAACTAACTTTTGTTATTCAATCTTATTATTAAAATGGGCGATTTGCAAAAGTAACATTTCGTAAATTTCGTCAATTTTCCGGTCAACATAATCGCTCTAGTAAGACCGGAATTCGTGCAATGGTGAAGCGTTTTGAAGAAACTGGTTCGGTATCGAGTCAAACTCCGTATCAGCATGCTCGGCCAGCACGTACACGCCAAAAAATCAACACTGTGAGCGAAAGTGGTCAAAACCAGCCAGACGCGTCAATTCGTCACTGAAGTCAACAATTGGACCTCACTTATGGCACTTTACGCCGAATTTTAAAAGCTGGTCTTCATTTGCACGCCTATAAAATCCAAATTACGCAACAATTGCAGCCTTTTGGGCCATCTACAACGTCGCCGATTTGTTAACTGGATGTTGGATCGCAGGATAATTTATCATCGAATTCTCTCTTTTCCGATGAAGCACATTTTTGGATGGATGGCTACGTAAATAAGCAAAATTGTCGGTTCTGGGGACCATAAAACCCTTACGAGATTCACGAAATACCAACGCATCCCAAAAAAGTCACTCCGTGCTGCGGATTATGGGTTGGCGGCATCATTAACCCGTAACTATTCGAAGATGAAGCTGAAGTGACAGTTACAGTGAATGGAGAACGTTACTGCAACATGTTGACCTGCTACTTTTTTTCCAAAATTAAATGAATTGGGTCTCTGGTTTCAACAGGATGGTGCTACCGCCCACACAAGCCATCAATCAATCAATTTATTGCGTACGAAATTATTTCGGTCAGAGGAGAATTTGATTGGCCACCAAGGTGATTGGATTCGACACCTTTAGGGTTCTTCCTGTGGGGTTATTTGAAGAGTAAAGTCTATGCCAATAACCCAGCAACAATTCAGGATCTCAAACACAACAATCACACTTAAATTGTGGCCATTGACCCACTTGTTCTTCAAAAGGTCATCGATAATTTTGACCTTCGGATGTTTGATTGTAACAGAAGCCATGGTGGTCACATGAACAATGCTATGTTTCATTCATAACTGCCATATATCGAACTTTATTAATCAGTAAAATTGTACTTTGATTTCACGATAAATGTGTGTTTAATTTAATGAAAACTTCTAGACTAACTGTTGGCTCACCTTTTATATGCGAAAAGGAACAGATTGTTATGCTACATAATCACAAAAAATGTCACAATCACGTAATAATGTAATCACAAAAGACTACGATTTCCTACTCCTTTTTCCGATACTATTATACGAGTAGGTGCAGACTCTGATAATAAGATCACGAAACCACAAAACACATATTCTGCTTGCAGATACTGCCATTTCTATATTCCTCGAAAGTAACCTCAGCACACATACAAGTATTACATGATCCAGTTCAGAAGGGAAGCTGAGGAGTTCCTAGTGTGATCGGCTTCCGCTACAAAATGTCCTAACGTAAATTTTTTATGGAAAAGTCAGTGCGATATTCCACATATATGTATTACATTCTCCACTAATCAAAACAGTATTCTCTGTACTGGCATCATATTATTAAATAATCAAATCCATTTTCTGGTTGATAGAGGAGGTAATGTTATGTACTCGTAAACTAGGAAATAAATTGATGTCAAAGCAGGTGCAACCATTTGTTTAGTTAAGTTAAGCTCATACACAAATATAAAAACCCTTTAGCAATTAACTTTAATCCAAAAACAAATATGTTTAAACCTAAAGCAAATCATTTTAACAAAAACGGAAATTTATTTGAACTTTATAATTGTATAAAAAATTAAAAAAATGTAAAAAAAAAAAATTAAACAAAATAAATATTTAAACAAAAATTGTACTCCGTTTTCTGCTTTTAGAATGAGTAAAATCATATCCAGTACATAATTAGTGTAATCGTTTTGTGTAAGTTGTTGAAAGCCGTCTTCAATAACTGTCCCTGCTGACGTCTCTTAAAACGTCATTCAAAAATGTGCGCCTACATTTTAGAAAATGGTTTTTCAATGCGGTTAAGCATGCGAGAGTACAGGGGCAAATAACTTCGATCTCAAACTCGTAGTAGATAACATGTCCTGAACTTCTTCTATCTTGTGAATTTAGGCGTTATCCATAATTAAGTGGTGTTTCTTTCAGTTTGTATGTAAGTTCATGGAGAAATGAACGAAACTTCTTAGAGTTACAACTGGAGTCAAAGTCTTATAAAGCATTGTTCCTTGGTTATTAAATGATGCACCATTTTTTCCACGCACAACTGGAATAATACCTCAAGCCCAGGTACCTCTTCTTAAGCGTGCTTGCGATTTTCTGAGATGTAGATAGAATCCGCACTTGTCGATGAATATCATCTTATGTATCTTTATTATTCAAAGCCCATTTTGTGAATTCTTGGGCGTATATTTTTCTTAATTCCTTTGTTCATTGTCAAGTGCAGCTAATTTGAGAGTGATTTAAAGATGACGGAGGCTATTTCTAATAATCGATAAGGAAATTTTTCTCTCGTTCTATGTAGACTTCTCTTAATATTTTTATTTTTTTATTTTTAGTTATACCCGGATTTTTTTCTACATATCGTATTCTTCTATGGCAGATAAAATTCCATCCCTTAGCTATTTTGGCTTCCTTCCACCGCGAGGATCTTTGAACAATTCTCCATCTCTTTTATACTCGTAGGCTCTTATAATATTTTTCGTAGTATTTTCATTAATATTGTTGTTATAGGCAGCTTCAGAAACCGTCGGACTTTCTTCATAACACGCAATCAGAAGCTGTTTTGTCTCCAAACTGGGATGTGAATATTTTTCTCTCGGAGATCGCTGTCTTTGCATATTTTGTTGAATTTACTGCTTTCTACCACTGGGAGTAGCTAATAACTTGCTTATCCTTCTATCGGATAGATCGGCCTTTGATTTTTGGCCTCCAGAGTCAAAACAATTATTTTTTTTTTTTTGCTCAAAGTAGTGAAAACCTTGTTAGGGTAGTCTGATTGGCATTGTGACAACACATGATTGCAATTCGACCACGTGTTTAGGTGTTATCATCCGTCAAATAGCACCAACAATTTTGTTTTAAATTATTAAATAAACATATTTAAAATCAAGTGATCGAATCTATAATTTTACCGTAAGTAGATATTATATTATACTTTTAAATTCATTTTTATTATTTCTTTCATTATTACTTAAATTCTAGACAAAAATGATTAAATCAAATTTAACAATTTTAGTTACTTATGCTAGCTTACTGGCTCTTATCGAACGCTCTAAGCTTAACAATCTCTTTCAAAGTTTGCCTTTCGGCCTTAAAAACTATCTTACGATTAATCTTATCTATCAGTTATAAATAGGTGAAATTTCTAAGAAAAATTTTAGAAAAACTTAGATACCATATCTTTTAAATTTTGTATAAAACATAAAACTATGGCCCTATTCTACTTAACCTACCTAAGCTACTTAACCTACCTTAACTATAATCGGGGTGGCGAGCACTCGTAGCCTCTCACATCGAGTGGTCACCATACCAATCGCAATTTCGGGAGCCTATCATTCGTCAACATCGTGCACAAGCATCCCCGAGATTTAACCAATGCCAGAAAGCATCGGTCACTTCTCAGCGGCGCCACCTTATGTTAACGAACGCAGCCTCTCCACGAGATCCCCCTAGCTATCCTTAATCTAACTTACAACTAAGAGGAGTGTGTTACCTTAGTAACGTACCGACCTAGGAAAGCGAGCCCACCCTCTCCCCTTCTAGAAGCCACCAGAATTCGGTGTACTGTTTCTCGGCATCGATCCGATCCCTATCCGCAATCGCGGGGCTAAAACGGAGGAGCTCCTGAGCATTGGCGACATACCCGTCGTAGATGAGCCGCTTGTCCCTCGCACCGCGGTGGCGGTGGTATATTACCGGGATACCATCCCTACTTTGCATTAACCCTTTAGTGTCAATATGAAGAAATGCCTCTGGCGGGATAAAGCCTGATAGAAGCGTACTCTCGTGGTACATTTCATTGGGGTAATAAGCCCCAAAAATCAGGCTATTATCGTTAGTCATTGCTCGTGCAACGTGTCTTCGCATCACCTTAATCAGGAAATTGTCAATCCTATTCAGATTAGCCCCATCGTAAAGGACTTTGTTGGGATGATATTTTTTGTACTCAGATTCTGGTGTTCTGTACAAGCCGAGACAGGTCCTAAGACACTGCCTTTCAAACAGCCGAATCCTTTCCATCTGATACGGCGCTACATTGAACCACACGGGACAACCATACGCGATGACTGGCCTGATTAGGGCCACGCAGCATATGACCTTCACCCTGGAGACAAGTTGACTGCTGTGAAATAGCTTTCTTGTCAGGGCTAAAGCCTTCTTTGCCCCTAGCAAGACAAGCATCTATATGTTTGTCAAAATACAGATACTTATCGAGCCAGATACCAAGGTATCTCACTACGCTTCTCACCGCTAGTGGGAGTCCGTGCTGTCCAATGATGGCCAAATTTCGCCAGTTATATCTGGTATCCCTAGAAGCCCATCTCAATGGCGTCCTAAATAAGATTGTTTCCGACTTTTGAAAATTGATTTTCAATTTCCAATCGTCGCAATACGCCTTAATATGATCGAAGTCACGTTGCAAAAGGGCGTTAATGACTTCGATTTTTGGACCTGATCTGTACGCCACTAAATCGTCTGCGTACGCTATGGAATGATTGAGGGAACCTACTAGATCACTTGTGTAAATGTTGAACAGTATCGGAGAAATCACAGCCCCCTGTTGTAAGCCGTTTTTAATGTCAAAGGTCTTGCTCGAAATAACATTGTTACATTTAACAACGAACTTCTTTCCCATAAGCATGTCATAAATGATATATAGCAGGGGTTTCGGGATGCCCATCCTGGTCAACTTATAGAAAAGCCCCTCTAGCCATACGGTGTCGAAGGCCTTCTCAAAGTCAACGAGGCAGGCACCCGTACACTGGTTCTTGCCTTTATTCCATTGTATATCGGAGACCAGCTTTGACGCAGCATGAATAGTGTCATGCCTCGCCCTAAAACCAAACTGGTTTTCCGGAATTATATTATTTTCCTCAACCCACTTTAACAGCGCTCTATTTACCACTTTCTCGAATACCTTGCTAATATTCGGAAGCAAACTAATTGACCGAAGATATTATATTATATTTGAGTTATATGTTACAGTTGAAGTGATAAAATAATGTGAAGTGTGCTTTGGAAACGAAAAATGCATGTGTGTGTAAAAAATGTCCCCCTTTGTTTTATTGTTATTCACGTCCTTGATGCCAAGAAACTCCATTGTTTACCTATTATTTCAGTATTTTCGCCCTTTTTATTGAAATTTTTGTATGATAGATGGATTCTTGTAAGCGAAATTATAATAAAAAATTCAACTTGGAGAAATTGTCGGATGATCAATTGATCGAGTTCATCGATTCCGTGGAAAGCGAAGATGAAATTTATAGCAGTGATGACAGTGTCTTTGATTCGGACTATGTTGTCGACAACATTGAGCCTGATAGCTTAGATGAGATGTCAAAGAACGATGGGCAGGCAATTGAAGAATGCATCCAATCAATGAATGAAGCTGAGACAACAGATGCATTTGTGCAGGCCGTAAATTTGTCTATAGCTATTAGTGAAATCGAAAATCTAGCAGCTTCTTCAATATTTGCTCTTGGTATTGCAATGGACGAAACTGAACAAGAACCATCCACACCAACTGCGATTGTAACAAACTCACGCCTCAAACCACCCAAAAGAGCCCGACCTCTCTTGCCTGCATTCGCAGCTACTGGACCATCAGTTCAACCTACTCCTGGTGGCTACACTGGAGGAGGTATTCTTTTATGTTACTTTATAAAATAAAGATTTTCTCAAAGCTCTAAATGAAATTACGAAGGACTCGACAGAGCTATCCAAATGGATGTGGCGCTGGAGCGTTTGTTAAAGAAGTAGTTTTTCGAGGCGATTTATCACTTCCGTTGGATGTAAAAAAATTCAAACACCAATGCAACCCTTCAACTACTTTTTCTCTGACGAAATTATTGAATTGATCGCTGAAGAGACAAATTGTTGTGCTTTGACAGAAAACGTTGTATATGTCAGTATACCGCTATGCTTTTTGACAAGTCAAACGTGTATGCCCTTGAAACGATTTATTGCTATCAAGCGATATTTATCGTTCCAAGATGAATCGCAGCGAAAGAAGAAAGGTGAACCGGGCTATGATCCACTGTTCCGAATCCGTACACTAGCCAACAAACTCAACGGCCGATTCGATTCAATCCCAAAATCGGCTTGGCCTTGTATCGATGAACAGAGATTAAACACCGTCTTCGTCAATATATGCCAAACAAGCCCCATAAGTGGGGGGGTCAAATTATTTGTGCTTTGCGATTCGAATGGATTTGTCTACCGTTTTGAAGTGTACAATAGTACAGGCGACAATGTTAACTTATCTGGCACACCCAACCTTGGAGCCGTACCAAATGCTGTTCGTTTATCACAAACAATTCCTGATTTCGTTCACCACATCCTTTACTTTGATAACTTTTACACGTCACTGACGCTATTAGTCTATTTACGAGCCAGATGAATTTACAGTTTAGGCACAGTGAGAGGTAATTGTTTTTTTTTTACTAATTTTGTTGATCAAAATTCCATTATTTTATTCATAGCCAATCGTATACCAGCGTGTAAGCTGCCGACTGACAGAGAAGTGAGAAAAGAGAATAAAGGATTTTCCACAGAATACATGATCTCAATCCAAAAAATCGATGTGAACACCGTTTTGTGGCATCTACATATGTTGGTATTGAACCTTTGGCAAGGACAAATTTTAATCAACAAACAGCGAAGGCATGTCGGTATGATAGAAAGCAGAAAAAATTCATTGAAATCAACTGCCCGCAAATCATCCGAGAATACCATAAAATGCTGATATGGGTGGAGTTGATCGTATGGACAGCCTTATGGGTCTATATCACATTCGAACTAAGAGTCGTGATATTATGATTAGACTCGTCAACCGTTTTGTGAACATAGGCGCTATGAATGCATTCATTTTATACGAACGTATACATAGTGAGAAATCAAATAATTCCAGCAATGTGTCCGAAGAAGAACACCTTCTGTTGCGGATGTTCGGTTTGATGGCGAAATCATTTTCCAATTTGGGTTGATAGAAAAGGTAAAAAAAAGTGCAAACATTGTAAAAAGCTGTATACACAAGTCATTTGTTCCAAATGCGATCTTCATTTATGTGGTACAGTCGATAAAAATTGTTTCTGGGTTTACCACCATCGGAAATAATGCAGGGTGAACGACTCGAACTCCAACTTTTTAAAATGCGCTATAATTTTTTTATTTTTTGATAAATTTTATTGTGCCAAAGCAAATAATGTTGGAAAATACATCAATTGTATCAGTAGTTTTCAATATGTGCACCTTTGGCGCGAATAATGGCCTTGAGACGGCCGAAGAAAGCATCGCACGCTGCAGGTAAGTGGCTCTGCGGTATTTTAGCCCATTCCCGGCGAAGTGCTTGTTTGAGGTGGTCCAAACTTTGGTATTTTTTAGTGCCCACCTTCGCCTTCAAAATACCCCAGACAGAGAAGTCGAACGGATTTGCATCCGGAGAATTTGCAATCCATTGTGTCGAAGAAATGAAGTGTGGAACAATGTTTTTTAACCAATCTTGGTTGACGCGCGCTTTGTGAGACGGTCTTGTTGAAATGTCCACGGTCTCAGACAAAATGATTGTTTGCCCAAGGCTTCAATACTGTCTCTAAGACAGTTTCACGCCACTGTCCAAAAATACGAGCGGAGAGCGACCATCGGCGGTTATGGCGGCCCAAACCATTACCATCGGTGCTGCCTGCTTTCTGGTGGCCGTCCAAAAGTGTAAATTTTCGAAGGACCTCTCTGGCAAGTAAACTCGGTCATTTTGTTTGTTGACATACTGCTCGATAAAAAAGGGGGACCACTTTCGTGCAAGCGTAGCAACTCCTTCGCTCTTTCGACTTTAACTTTTTTCTGTTGCGGTGTAAGATGGAACTTCAATGGCTTGAGCCCAAGCTCACTTTTCAGTATGTGTTGCATTCATTCCAACGATATGTTGAGCTTACGAGCCATTTTTCTTCCACTTCGACGCGGATTTCACTCAATCCGAGCCTTCACTTTCCGAACCATTTCTGCCGATGTTGCTGTTTTTTTATGACCACCTCCAGGGCGTTTTGCAGCGCTGCCAGTATCACAGCAACGATCTATGGTTCGAGACACAAATTATTTATTCACGTTGAGGTGCTGGAGGGCTCTAACGATAGCTACTTGTGGTTTTCCAGCCAAGTATAAAGCAATCATACTATCATGTTTGAATTCCATTGCGGATAAAAATTTTTCAACACAATTGAGACGCAAATCGTTTAAAAGGCTTATAAATAATAAAATAAAAAAAATAAAAGTATGCTCGGAATGTCGATACCTTGATCGGAGCTGCCTGAATTCATGTCTTCCGGGTTATTGATGTTATTCATTATATATGTACATATGTATTTACTATATAAAATAACTAAATACAAACTACTAACCTAAAGGTACACAACAAAGAAAAATTAACTACAAATCACAACACTCTCCTTCGAACTAACCAATTCGAAAAATGAGCGACAAATGCATTTAATCTTCGATGTGATAATATCTGCAATAATTACAGTGGTTTAGGTTAACTCTCTTCAACATTGATCATAACCTGGTAAACGTTAAAGATGTTAAAAAATTTACAGATGACTTAAAATAAACTGGTGTTTTGGTTAAAATGATTTCATTTAGGTTTAATTATATTTGTTCTTTGGTTAAGCTTATTTCCTAAAAGATTAAAAATATTTGCTTTTGGATTAAAGTCGATTGCCAAAAGGTTTATTATATTTGTGCTTGGGTTAAATTTATTCGCTCTTATTCTAAATAAATGTACAAATGCTATATTTTAATTGTACCCCTCATTCTAAGTCTTGAATATATAAATGTCCCAGATTTTAGATTGAAATGGTTTTCAATGTGACAATGCAAGTCTTGGATCTAAAAATAAGGAGTATCGGTGTGAAGTTGAACGAGTTTCAAGCGTTTTTTGTCAATATTAAAACAAGTTTCATACATTATACCTCGACATAACAATTCTGTTCAATTCTACAGTAATTGACCGCCTGCGATTTTCTACTCAAGTGGGAACCCTGTATAAGACGCGCTTAAGTATGTTTTTCTGTGAGACTTCAAAGGTAAATGTTTGCTGGGGAGGAATTTTCGAAACCATCATGCGAACCCATTATCAGAAAGGAGGTAACTAATATGGGTCTAATATGAAGGCGACCAATTTAGATCTTATATTCAGAAAAAAATTTAGTGGATTGATGCAGCTTATGCGACTGTTTTTAGCAAGTATCATAAATTTGACTCATATTCTTCTTCTTCTCCTTAGACGGCGTTACTGTCCAGGGTGGACCTGTGCCACCACCACTAAGCCTTTCCATTTAACGCGGTCTTTGGCTAACTGCCTCCAGCTGCGCACTCCAAGTTTGTTGAGGTCTCCTTCCACTTGCGCTCGCCACCAAAGACGTAACCTTCCTATACTGCGTTGCCCGTCCGGATTAGAGTCGAAGATTCCGCGGGCTGGAGCGTTGGTATTCACTAGCTCTACATGTCCCAGCCATCTTAAACGCCCAATTCGCAGTTTTTTGACTAGGCCGATGTCACCGTACAGCTCGTAGAGTTCATCGTTGAATCGTCTCCTCCAGAACCCGTCAACGAATAATTTTTCTCTCAAAATGACCGCTTTAGAAAGGGTCCATGCTTCGAAATCGTAGAGCAAGACTGGGATTACTGGGGTCTTATATAGAGTTTCCTTGGTTGTTCGGGAAAGGGCATTAAGTACTGCACAGTTGCCATCTCAGCCCAAAGAAACAGCGATTTGCAAGCGTTTTTCTTCGTTTGATTTCTGAAGAGATGTCATTTTGAGATGATAGCAGGGTCGAGGTAGAAAAAGTCCCTTACTACCTCAAAGTTATAGCTGGCGACTGTGACATTCCGGCCGACTCGTCGATATTGGGTGTCCCTTCTTCTTGACAGCATATACTTTGTTTTGCCTCGTTTACCGCTAGACCCGATTTTGCCGGCTCTGATTCTATACTCGCGAACGCACCAGTAACAGCTCGCTGTGTTCTACCAATAATATCAATATCGTCGGCGTATGCGGGCAATTGAACAGACTTTTCAAGGTCATACCTATGCCAAATATGATATACAATATACAGAACCCAAATTCTTAAAAAAAAAGATAAGATATTAAATTACGTATAATTTCTTAAAGATGCTCGTATTCATTCCTCATAAAGCTTTAAGAAAAATATGGATTTAACCCTTTTTAACTGCGCCAAGATACTTACGTCAAATTAAACATGATGTCTCAAGTGGCTCCTGAGTTATGCCTTTCAGATATTTTCATACTAATAAACCATTCCATTTAGGTAGACAGGGTTTCTTAGTATTTTTTTTTTTTTTTTTTTGTAACTAAACGGAAGTTTAGCACGTGTCAAAGTCAAAGGAAACGCCGTCGAAGGGAAATCGTACAGGTATGTATTTTTATTATTTTTTTGTACACAAAGTCGTATTTATCATCTTTTTCCTGTGACAGCTACCGACTCGTGGATTAAAGTGAAACTCCCATGAGGCAAATGCTTTTTCGCTTCGTACGTTTTACCTCAAATAAACAAAACTTTGAGGTTAAATTGTGAACGACATTTCTCGTAAAAGTCAACTTATACCTCACCTAAGAAATATAAGGTTTACATAGCTGGAGGTGATGTTAAATTTCTTCTTATTACTAACAAAACATGGAAAAAAAAAAAGATATAATAGTCGCCTCGACCCGGTTGCGGTACAAGTTTTCAAAGTGAATTTGGAAATAAAGTTTTGAAGTATGATAGTTTTATCGCACACTCGTGTACAAAGTCAAGAAAGTATGTGGAAGTGCAGACATTGATTACATGCTTCCATTAGGCAAATATGCGAAATCTTTTATTCACTACATATATATGAATACCGGAGATAAGTTTGTTATACTTATCTGTGGTTATATGAGTCTTTTGGTCAATTATAGTAATTTAAAGCGATGGTTTTGAAATAAGCACACACAATGTTAGAGTAGAGGTCTTGTGGTGGAAGCTTTCAGGTATTGACAATGGAAGAAAATGTAATTGCAAATTATATAATTAAATACAATAATTTGCAGATTTTGACAACCCAACCATAAGAGGATAGAGAGAAGTTTTATTCACCAAACTTACAGTTTCTTAGCATACGTTTTATCCTGACAACGTACATACTCGTAGTAAAGACAAATGTTATGGCTTTTGCTTATAAAACAGCTACATATGATTGTTAGCCAATCGTCAGCTGTCCATAAAGGCAATAAGTACCTCTTCCGATGACAAGCCACTCAAGTTTACTACTTAGTGCGAATAATAACAATACGTTCGGCTATGTTGTTATTGACATCGAATCCATATCTTAGAACCAATTTTAAAAGGATCCATTAGGTAGTATTTATTTGAATGTCTAAGGTAAAATAAGAAAGTATGTTACGAGTATAAGAAATCAAGACAACCCCCTTTTTACTGTTTCCTTTCAATGAATTTCCAACTATGTATAAAAAGTCCTAACCTAGACGGTCTTAAAACGTTGACAAATAAAATATTCTGCCACTCCCGATAGTGTAGTACAGCCGCCATGTTTTTTGTAGCTGTTTGCCACAATATTTACATTCACATCTTGGTGCGCCTTTCATTTTCTTCCCTTCCTCTCGGCATCTTCAACCCTGTAAATGCTTTCACAAAGGATAGGTGGGTAGCGCCAGCTATCTAATAGAGCACGCAGAGAAGAAACTAGTCCATTGCACTATACTCTTTGTATGTTCCTTTTACTGAAATTTTTAAGTCATTCGTAGAAAAATGAGTGAACGCTTGAGTGGAAAAGTGTCCATTGTACGAGAACGCACCACATTATTACCTACCATGGAAATGCAAGCTAAAGTGCTTAGAGAAAAACCTGCTGACCTCTTAGGAATTACTATCTACACTTATGCTCACTTAAAAACCAACTGTTAATTGAAGACCTAACCAATCGGCGATCCGATTTCCCTTGATAAATTTCTGACCTGTGAACAGAAGAAAACTCAGTGAGTTCAGCCTTCCGGCTGTGTTCAAAGAACATTGCATTCTCGAAATGGCTTGGAAGTGGTGAGAGCTGTACACGCAGACACTTTTCCCGCTCCATTGATTCTTCACAATATAGTTCATTGCTAACAGGATTGCGTATATCTATAGGTGGAACGAGTATGCAAATCTTCAAAATGAGAACCGAAAGCTTCAACATAACATCAGCGGCGCATCCTAAATCGGTTTTGAGCCGATCCTTAGAAACCCATCTGCGGTATCGCAGATTACTGGATAAACAAAAGGCCGATTTCATACTCCCGGCGCTACGGGATTTTGAGCAGAGAGAGGCCTTTCTTTTGAGTATGGTAAAAGCAGCAGTGACGTATTTTTGCAAAAACTTTTTCCACCAGATCATCGACACATAGGATGTGCCATAATTGGTCTTATATTGTATTAATCGTGTAAATTCAAAGGACCCTACTAGGTGACAAGCCGCATGTCTTGTAGAGAGCCGATGAGAACCCAGATTACTTAATACACTTACTAGGTGGCCCTAACGTCCGTGATGGACCTGGGCATCAACCAACAAGTGTTCCAACCCAGCTCGATCTTTAGCTAGCTGCCGCCAGTTTCGCACACTAAGTTTCCAATCCCGTGTGTCACCTGAGTCGGGGTTATCCTTTACTCGGTGTCCCTCGGGGATGGATTCGAAGACGTTTCAGACAGGAGCATTAGTGTCAATGCGCTGTATTTGACTCAGTCGTTGGACCTTCACTCTTCATGAATCTAAGTCGCTGTCGCTGTACAGCCCGAACAGTTCGTCATGGTATCTTCTCCTCCACGCACCGTCTATGCAGATGGGACCGAAAATCATCCGAAGAATTTTCCTCTCAAAGCAGTCAAGAGAACCCTCATCCATTTTTGATAAAGTCCTTGCCTCTGCACCATAAAGCAGGGCTGGGATTATTAGAGTTTTTATAGGGTCACTTTTGTTGTCCAAGAGAGGGCTTTGCTAGACAATTGCAGGGATTGGCAAGAGTTATTCTTGTTGTGGTCTGAATTGATAGCAGAGCCTAGGTAAAAAAAGTTCTTAACTACCTCAAAGTTTTATCTATCGAAGGTGATGTTCTGTCCGAGACGTTGGTGTTGAGCTTCCTTTATGGTTGACAGCATATACCTGGTCTTGCCCTCATTGACGATTAAATCCATCTTCGTCGCTTCCGTCTCAATGCTAGTGAAAGCGCCACTGACATCACGCAGCTTACATTCGATTATGTGAATATCATCGGCGTACGCGAGTAATTGGGCGGACTTTTGAAAGATTGTGCCTCTAGTGTTGGCGCGTTAGTTTTGGACTATTCTTTAAAGAATGACGTTAAAGAAATCGCATGACAGCGCATCGCCTTGTTTAAATTCATTTTTGATATCAGAGGTTTCGGCGAATATTTTACCGACCTTTTGGGAGAAGCGGGCATTCTCCATCGTCATCCAGAGCAGACAGACGAGTTTGGCAGGGATGCCAAAACTAGCCTTAACATCGATGAATAGGGGGTATGTATCGATTTGAAGCTGATGGGTTTTTTCCAAGGTCTGTCTTTTATTTGATGTTTTAAATGTTTTTCCATTAAGTTGAGAAAATGATATCGGCTAAGTGGCCGCCGCCAGAACTGATGAACATTCGGGTGCGATTTATGGCATTTTCTATGACTATTGCCAGAACTTCCGGCGATTCTTGACGAGTAAACTCTTTGAGGGCTTCAAGAGTCTGAGACTTGTTGACATAGACTCGTGACTTCAAAAAACCCCATGAACACCAGTTAAATCAGGTGATCTTGCCGCCCAGTGCAAATCACCAAAACGAGAGATTAGGCGACCCGGAAATGCAGCCCTCAGAATTTCGGTTGTAGTTTGTACAGTATGCGCCGTTTCTCCATCCTGTTGGAACCATATTCTCGAGTCCCAATTCATCCAAAAGAGGACAGAGAAAGTCGTTGAGCATGGCTCTGTAGAGCTCGCCGTCCGAAAGTAGTCGTTTGTTGATACTCTGTTGGTACTCTGCGACATTTCCAAACACAGCTGTGACATTCTCAGCAGAATGGCTGCTCCGGGGCCGGCCAGACCTGGCAGCATCTCGAATTGTCCCATAAACTTCTATGCGAGCGGATAAATGTGGTAGTGTTAGCCCAGTTGGTGTCGGACGACCAGGAAATCTGCGCCGAAATTCACGCTGCGCCAACACCAATTATTCCGCAAAAAAATTGTAATACTTATTCCGCGTTCTTTAGGAGTATAGCGATTCATGTCTTGTTGACGTGTATTTTGTGTCTATTTACTTCACAAATGTCAAAGTAGAATTGACATTTGCCGCTATTTGTAAAAATCATAGCATTTTCCGATAGGGTGATGACTTTTACACCACCTTGTACAAGGTGAGACAAAAGTAATATCAGAGTGTGAATGTGCCATAATTTTTGCAAATGACGTCAAATGTTACTGTGCTTTAACATTTATGTCGTAGACAAATATAGAATTGGTTGCCAACAAGAAATTGAGCGATACATTCATAAAGAATGCGTAATTATTGTTATTGCTTATTTGACCAATTTGTGATCTGCTGTTTTAATGTAGTGTGAATTTCGTCGTTCTTTTTCTCGTCATCCTGTGCGATGTGCGCAAACAATTAAGCGTTTCGCTGAGCCTCTCGTGCAAACTGGGTCCACTAGGGATTTCACAAGAAGTGGCCGCCCCCGTATTGTGGCCTAGTATGTCCGAGAGAGTCCACAAACATCGACGAGACAACGATCCACACAATTTGGCTTCAGCAGATGTTCGTTGAGTCAAATTTTGGTGAAAGACCTGAAGATGTTCCTTTGCAAAGGAACGTTAACCAATTGCTGCTTGCTGACTGTCAAGTGAGGTTAACTTACTCCCATGCTCTGTTAAACTTGGTGCAAGGAGAGGATTTTTTCGTATCCAAAATCATAAAGAGCGACGAAGTCCATTTCCACTTAAGAGGTTAAGTGCGAATTTACATTTCTGGGACACAGAGAATCCACAGCCATTACATCCCCCCAAAGTGATTATTTGGTGCCGCATTTTTAGCGAATAAGTGATTGTTCCTTATTTTTTGGAGGACACCGACGGCACCACTGTAAGCGTAACGGGTGAGCATGACATAGAGATGGTAAACGAGTTTTTTTGACGCAAGTTCCTGATTTGGGTCTTGAGCATTGTTGGTTCCAGCAGAACAGAGTACCCATTCACACAGTTCGAGCAACGATGGAGATTTCGAATCATCAATTTCCTAGCCATGTGATTTCCTGGTTTGGCGATTTGAAGTGGCTGGCCAGATCAGCAGATCTGACACCGCAAGACTTCCTCCTTTGTGGCTTTTGAAATCTTAGGTTTACCACAACAAACCAGAAACTTTGGAAGTCATGAAAGCCAACATTGAAGAAGAAAGCACCAATTTGAGCCACGTACAAGAAATTTTATTAACCCTTAAGATATTTGCGCATAGCGCGTTCGACAGTAAGTTAGGGAGTATTTTAAATGCTTGCAAGTTATACTGACAAGGAAATAAAGAGCTTGGCAAGGCATTCCATAAGCGAGTTGTACAGCTTAGGAAGGTATTCCGATAGTTCAGAGTACGTGCGAAGATGGGCTTGAGAATGTACTGATGAGCATTCATAGCGAGAGAGGTGTTACACGTAAAACAAAATATTTACTCGTACATTAATAGCGATTTAACGGCTCACCTTAAAAAATCGCTCTCTTTCACGAAAACGAAAGCAAAAGCGGTTAACTGGAGACTTGTAGGAGATGCAGCCGCTGAAATTAATTCAGCACTTGACGTTAAAAAATTGATTAGTGCAATATTTGTTTGACAACATTTACTACAAAAAGTTAACATACTAAAGGGTCTATCAGAAGTTGCGCCTAGATGTCAGTAGTGAATAATTTCTGAACGCTACATTTTTTTGATGTCATCTCTGACATTTCTGAAGTAGACACATGTAAAATTTTTACCATGGAAAGTTACACGCCAACAGATCATAATCAACGCAGAACTTTCATCAATTGGTTGCGGTGTAGCTCATTTCATATTGGATGGGTTCGTCAACAAACTAAATTGTCGCATCTGGGGAGAAGAAAATCCTCGAATAATTTTAGAAAAATCATTACATCCTTAAAAATGTACTGTTTGGTGTGGCTTATAGGCTGGTGCAATCATTGTTCCATTTTTCCTCGAAGATGCTAATGAAAGAGCTAATACTGTTAATGACAAATGATTGAAGATTTTTTGTAACCTGTAGTCGTTAATTTCAAATTTACATGTATATCTAAATCCCTGATACAACACCAAAGTCAGGAAAGCAATTAAAAGAGTCAAGGTGACGGACAAGAGATTCAAAGTTCGCTCTCAAGCTTCTACAATAATATTCTGATGTATGAGTAACAGTTTGTTGTGACAATAAAACTTATTTGTAAACAATAATTCGCTACATGACTGAAAAAAGGGTTCAAAAGTGGAAAAATCGTCAAAATTATCACTTTCGTTATTCAAGTGAAAAAGACTTAACTGCGATAATCCACCTTCAGCCTTTCTTAAAAGTAATTACAATATTTGCCTTTGTACCATAAATATTTGTACCCGTTCTTATTCTTCCCCTCTTTCGCCTGCATAAACGAAGCTCGTGTATACTTAAATGTAAATGTAAATCTAAATGTAAATGTCACTGCCCTTTCTGCCACCTCTGTTGTTTTTGCTGCTACTGCTATTGCTACAATTTACGCGGGAGCTTAGATTATTCATCTTTTTTGCCTCTACTCTCATTGTTTGCTGCTTGATAGAGAGATCAGAGAATGTTATAATATTGATTAACTGGAAGAGGAAACAATCGTTGTACTTTCACCTTTGCTATGCCTATTCATAATAAAGCGGTTTTGTAATTTGTCATTAGGAACTTCATATATGAAACCAACAAATTTATCTCACTCCAAGTACATGTATATGATAGAAGTCCGGAAAAAAGTTATTCGAGTGTCATACTATATATTATATGTATCTGAAAATATTAGTTAATTACATGCCGTTTGATTCGGGTGTTATTGACATCACTCCCAAAATGGTTTTGTCCTGTATAACTGAATATAGTCACCTTGACAGTAATAGCTTTTACGTAATTATCTTCACGTGTTTTTTACTTTGTGCATCCTGCGTCATTATTTTAGTTCTACAAAAGTTAATCCAGCAAAATAGTTTCAATTGGAATGTTCGATTTATGATCTACTAGAATAAATTGGATTTTAGAAATAACTGTGATTCGAGGTCGTTCGGTTTAATTTTTAGATTAATTGAATTACATTTTTTATTAGTCAATATTCGATAACCGATTTTGATGTAATTCAAACTTTGAACTTTTAAAACTTTCAACTTTGAATTTTCAGTTTAACGTTTAAACATACACCGCGGTTCAGTTGAGTAAAGCCATGAGTTATCGTAGTTTTCAGAGCTTTTCATATAAAAGGTATTCTAAAAATGTAACAAATTGAAAAGATAGATCTATTACCAGACTGTTTAACGGGTTTCAATTTTTGTAACAAGAGTAAAAACTGTTTCACATGAATAAAGTTTTATGTATCGCTAAAGAAATAAGTAAGTAATGTAAAAAAGAGTTTTTTAGGAAACTTTTTTCATAATAGCAACACTCAGATAACACAGCTGATAATTAATCTTGTATCTGACACCAAGTTTTTACTAAGTATGGTCTGGCAAATCATTATGAAACCATGAGTGAAATATGTTAATAGAACACTACGTCAATGTTACAGTCAACATGATAGACCAAGGGACCGGGCTATTAGCAACACAATTGAAAAATTTCGCTCTATCATACATTTCTTTTGAACTCCAAGCCTCTGACTATCGCCGCCGTTGAGGCTAGTCTTGGTGAAGATCATTATTCATCGATCGATTCGAGCAAGAACTTAGCCTGTGTACACCGATTTTGTGGAAGATTTTGCGCAAGAATTGAAGCCAGGCGATCATCGTTTGTTTCGGGACTACGCTTACTTAGGGCGAAAGAAATCTAAAGTTGATCCATCTATGCACCCCAAAAAATACACTGCTTGGTGCGGTTCATACGAAAATGTTGTCAAAAATTAAAGCTCCAATATGCAGCTTTAGAAACGGTCCAGTGGTGATTTCATTTTTCACCATTAATGTCATAGAATTATCTATCGAAAAAAAAGAACGTTAGTTCATTTAGTTAACTTAAACCAAAATCAAATTTTCAGATCTTACAGCTCTTAAAGAAAAGCCCAAATGTTGTCATATAATGCTTTTATGCACATAAGCGATACCAATACGGCACAGCAAGTGAAGGTTGCTTCATAGGCCCCTGCGTCCAGAGCACCGGAACCAGTACCTGATATGCTAGCTATCTTGCTCTCTATCCAGGGGCAGATGGCTCAAGTCCAACATCACATAACAGAACAGACCGCGCGGGTGGATCAAATATAATGGGTAATGGGTACATGCGTGGCGGGGCAAACCCTGAAGGTCCTTGCAGTGAAAATAAATTCACTGATTAGGCACTATTTAAGTTGCTTAAAAACCGAGCCCCAGATGTGCTTTTGGTCAGCGAAACTAAGCTTACCAAAAGACACAGAATGAGGCACAGAAGATACAAAATAGTACGGAGAAACCGACCCAACTCCATTAGGGGAGGAGGCGTTGCAATCTTTGTAAGAAAAGGAATACGTTTTAAAAGAGTATACAGTCGTGTAGTACGTAGGTTCCAGGTGCTGGAAGCATACATCGTGTACATCTCTCTCCGTAGTGGAAAGCGGTTGTACATGGTGTTTCTCTACGCACCTAAGGCTACTCAATCTACCTTATTCATCTCAGAGCTCGAGACACTTTTTCAATTCCTGAGGCTGAAATTGAAAGACAATTATTTTATTATCGGAGGAGATTTCAACGCCAAACATAGTGATTGGGGAAATAATACACCAAATACTAGTGGGAACCTACTATTCAATTGGTGGAGTCAGCACAGTTTGATGTATCGACTAAGCCTCAAGGGGACGGTTAGTCCATCGTTTCCTAGACACGGGTCCAATTTGAATCTCCTGCTGTTCGACTCACAAATACAACTGACGTGCACTAACCAACAAATTACAAACTGTCTACGCACTTTCCCGTATGACAGTGGCCATTGCGGTCTTAGAACCGAAATAACTATTCCCATCGAAACTACATACAACAATTATAGTAGGGTGCGTTGGACACACTTCTCACGAATATTGGCAAAAGCACTGTCCTCGAATTTGCTCTACCCACCGCCCAGTAGAAATCTGTCGAACGAGGAGATTGACAGGTATCTAAGGCTAATTGACGAGACAATCAAACGAACAATGGACAAAACGATACCTCGGTATCAACACACTGACGACGAAGGCTTATTCCGCAACGCAACCACTGACGCACTGCACCGACATAAAAGTAGACTGCTGTCGAGACTAAAAACAGACAGTTTACTGACAGACATAACCCGGAGATCATGATATTGAAGTCGTCGACTAAAAACCTCCAGATATTAACAAAGGAAAATTACAGAAATTCTGTAAGTTTGTATTGGAAAAATAAAATTCGGGCTGTAAACACCAGCAACCCGAATATGTTCCCGCAAATAAATAAAATATTTCGGAGAAATAATCAAAATGACCTTCAACGTCTTACAATCGCCCGAACGACGAACCACGAACAAATACTTGTAGCAGCAGGTATCGATCCAAATGAGGCAGTTGATGATGACAACTTCTTTGTGATCGAGGATCCGTAGAAGAAGATTGAGGCTATAGGAGCGACTTTCCAGGAAGTGTACGAGGCAAATGACATCATTGGCTCGACCCACGACCTGGAGAGTCGAGTCCTTGTGCACAATTTCTGCCTTCGAAATGAAATTGCGAATTGGCGATTCGAGAACTCGGGTTCCACCCAGTTCAGTGACGAGAATATGGCAAATAATGTCATCACCAACGAAAGGGTATTACCTCCGTTCATTTTGAAGGAAGAGCTCCAAATGATCATCGAATCACTTAGGAGTAAGAAATCAGTGGGAACCGATGAAATACCGAACATTCTGCTTCGACATCTCCCACTAGAAGCGGTGAACATTTATACCACCCTGTTTAATAATGCAGTGAATAATGTCCATTATCCAGCGCATTGGAAAACTGCGGTGGTACATCTCATCCCCAAGAGGAATAAAGATACTTCCATTCCGGCGAATCTCCGCTCGATCAGTCTTCTTCCAAACATCAGTAAGATTTTCGAAAAGGTGATCAACAGAGTCCTGACTAAGTAGGTTGAGGACAAAAATGTAGTACCGGATAATCAATTCGGTTTCAAAGCGGGGCATGATATCATTCATGCTGCGTCTAAACTGGTTCCTGATATCCAATGGAACAAAGGCAAGGACCGGTGCACTGGTGCCTGCCTCATTGACTTGGAAAAGGCCTTCGATGCTCTTCATCCTGAACAGGCTGGGCATTAGTAAACCACTGCTGTATATTCTTTTTGATATGCTCTCCAGTAGACAGTTCATCGTGAAGAATGGCGATGTGACTTCTGTTGGAACATTTCACATTAAAAACAGTCCGCAACAAGGTCCGGTACTTTCGCCGATCCTATTCAACATTTACACAAGTGATCTTATAGGTTCACTTCACCATGCTATAGCGTACGCAGACGACTTAATCGCGTACAGATCGGGTCCAAAGATTAAGGTCATTAATATACTTTTGCAACGTGACTTCGACAAAATTAAGCGATATTGCGACGACTGGAAGTTGAAAATCAACTTTCAGAAGTCGGAAACTATTCTGCTCAGGACGCCTTTGTCTGGTGTCTCTAGGGATACCAGAAAGAATTGACGAAAGTTCTCTATCATCGGATTACATGGACAGCTACTTGCTTGTCAGATACCTTGGGATCTGCCTATATGGCCTTTATCCGGCCCATGCTTGCATTTGGATGTCCTGTGTGGTTCAACGTGAGAGCAAGTTTGTTGGAAAAAATTCGGGTGTTTGAGAGTGCTTGCTTTAGGACTTGGCTCCGCTTATACAGAACACCAGAATCTGAGTACATAAAATTCTATCCTAATGAGGTCTTGTACAATAGGGCGAATCTAATTAGAGTGAACAATTTCGTCATTAAGTTGACTTGAAGGCACATTGCAGGATACCCTAATTATATGTATCACGAGAGAATTCGCTTCGACGGCTTTACTCCTCCAGAAACGTTCCTCAACCTAGATAATAGGTCTGATCCAGGACAGATTGGCGGTAGCGCTAATCTTCCACGTTGATCGAACAGCTACGGACAGGCGACTCAACTACGACAGAGACGTCGCATACGGCAGTGCGGTTCAGTAGGGCGGTAGCGAGTCGCGGCATGAGTGATGTCGCTCAGCAGCACCAGCAATTTTGGTGATTTGTTGAAGGAGAGGATGCGTTACTACTTCCGCGACCTCTCAGAGCTATCAGCTGCTTCAATTACAATTATTTTTGGATTCGCGGGTCCAACAAAATGGTTTAAGGCAGCTCAGGAACTAAATGACAACTAGCGCGAGGCAGAAAGCGGAAACGAGAACTAGGAACCGCATTTAATTTCCATCGCCTTCCAGTTCCCCCACCTGGGCATCACAACTGGTCTACACAGACCTAAGTCTGATGAGGTATAAAGTGGCTTCGGCTACAGAACCTCATCAACCCGCTAACCTAAACTAGCCTAACCCAGCTTAGCATTAAACCTAATGAACGAGGAACGTGCAATAAAACCGGTTCACATACCCTCCAAAATATTCGTATGGTTTACAATTAGAAACGCTGGACATATTGTAAATTTCTAGCAATAAAGTCTTAACGCTAAGTACAATACTTGCGAAAGATATACTTTCTCCATCAGATCTATCATATCCAATATTATCCTCAGTAAACATTGCAATTACTCCTATCTTCTTATAGTGCCTGTTATGGTATCCTCCGTTAAAACCATCAATTTTCTAAAATATATTTTCCTTCGATTCCATGTTTATTTCCGAGGAGATAATTACATCAAATGAAACAACAAACAGCTAAGGATACGCTAAATTTTGCTCAACGACCATCTATAGCGTTTTGAATTTTTAAAAACATACAAAGCAAACATCTCAGCAACTGAGGAAATATGATTGTCCATCCCATTCCAGTCACTAAAATAATCAAAAACTGTGACATAGGCTTATGTACGAGTATATGGTATACTCGTGTAAATGTATAAGAATTGGGGGGCCTAATTTGAACAGCAAGGAGAAAATCGCCAAATTAAGTTAGATATTCTCATGAGTTCACAGATAAAAAGCTGGCTTTTGCAAATATTATCATACTTCTGTAATACTCGTATATGCAACTTATAATACCTTTATTATCCCAATCTTGCTGTGTGGCACTTGGGTATAGACTTTGCCAAAAATGGAGTGAAAGGAGTATTCTGTCCGTTTGCATAAATGAAATTCAGAGGATAATACACAACAAATATATCAAATTGGATGACTAGAACATGGAGAGAGAATGAACATGACCAATTTCCAATACATTCCGTTAAATCATTCACTAAAGAAGGACATTGCTTTGAATGGCATGCTTCAGTACATAGGAATTTCCGTTTATACATATATCTGATGCCCTCATCTACAAACCGTTGTTTAGCTAAAGTTCAGCTCGGACTGTAGCGGCTCCAAAAATGAGTAAAGTTAGAACGACATCGATGTGTAAAGGGTGGATACCCCGTGATTTGATCATTTATTATCAACATTTTGAATAGAATTGGCGAGAATTATATTCACATAAGTGTATACATTTTGTGCCGTCGTAAATACATATCCATACTCCGCAGACCAAACTTTTAAGACCGAATCGAGCATCGAAAAAACTCTTTAGTACTAGAATAATTATCATACAAAATGAACTGGGAACATATATGAAGCCCAACTAAGAAGAAAATTTCCTTTTTTTCCAATCATAAGTTAATCTATCTATTAGGAGAAAAAATGGCTTTAATCGATTTTTCATCGAAAAATTCGATTCGATTCCTCTTTTGAAAATTCTTGGCATTCAAGCTATCAGTTTTTGAACTGTTACCTGTAGTATAATGCTCCAGAAAACCTACAGTATATTCTACAACTCAAATGCACATCATCGGATTGATCCTGTGCCCTTCTATTCACCTCCTGCCACAACAGCTCCATAGGGTTTAAATATGGATATTGCGGTGTCAATATCATGCCTTGTAAGATTTCTTCATCGTCCCACTATTTCAGATAGTCTTGGCAAAGACTGAAGTGTGTTTAGGGTCATTCTCCTGCTAACTCATACTTCGCCTGGGTGGCCGTGGCTGAAGTGATAGTGTATTGGCTTTCGGCGCCGGTTCGGGGTTCAAGACCAGCCATTTTGAATCGTTTCGTTCCTAAATTGTTGTCTAAAATACAACAAGTCAATTCACATAGTAATTTAGTCTCCCTATTAAATGTTGAATGCCACCCATGGAGCGAAATAACCACTGAGCCCAACAATTCTTTCTCTCTGTCTACACATTTTTCCAAAAAAACTTAATTCTCCGGCATTTTAAGAGTAGTAACACCCTTTTGACTGTTAAGTTCTTAAAAAAAAAAAAAAAATTAACCTTAGTCCCGAGGTCACAGAGCTTTTTTCCAAATTGGTTTTTATGCCTTCTAAATTCATCCTCCCAATTACTCGAATAAGATCTCCCACCCAACTTGAGGAGAAACATCCCCAGACCATAACAGAACTACCGCCATGCTTGAGGATAGTAAACCGCACAATCTGCGGTGCTGCGTCAAACGAAATCTCGCTATTTTGTGCCAAATACCTTGAACCTGGATTCATTGGCCCATAAAACCTTGACGAAATTTTATTCCATCCAGTCTTTATGCTCCATTTCTAACCTTTCTGCTTGCTGTTATGTGGTCGCAGCAAGGGTTTCCGAACAGCAACTCGCCCAAATAGTACACATATCCTAATTTTCGTTTGACTACAGTCAAGGACGGCGATGTATTCTGCGTTTGATTTCTTTCGGCGCGCATTTCAAGTGCTGATTTTCATCTACTACGTTTGCTCGTTATGACTATTAGCCAATCCTCTTGTTAATTTGTAGCTCTAGGCTCTCCTAACCATGATTTATCCTCAGGACTTCCACTTTGAGCATGTCGTTCAATGGTTTCAAAAGTTCGTTGAAAGTAGGGCCGTGATATCTTCAAGTACACGGTCTTCCAATAGTGAATTTCGAACTTTTACAGTTGATAGCGGCCATATTGCTGAAGCTAAATCTATCAAATTGGCTGTCATTTATTCAGTCTGTTTTGCCAAATCACCATGGAAGAACATAACGTTCCACAACACGTGCAAGTGATAGAATTGTTTTATCAAATGGGTGTTCTGTTCGGGCAGCGTTCCGCGCGCTTAGCCCATTTTACGGTCGCCATAATCGTCTTACCGAAAGGACTATTCGCAGTGTGGTTCATAAATTTGTGTCCACTGGTTCAGTAAATGACAAACCATCACCCGTACGTCGACAAAACGCAAAATCTGACGAAAACATCTCCGCTGTCCGTGAGAGAGTGCAAGAGAATCCGAGGCAGTCGATTTCGTGTCGCTCACAAGAACTCGGCCTTTCGTAGACCACAATGTGGTGAATTTCGCATCGTGAGTTGGGCCTGCACCCACACAAAATTCAAATGACCCAGGAGCTGCAGGTAAACGACCATAGACAACGACGTGTGTTCGCTGAATGGGCTATGGAACAGTTGGAAACTGACCCTAATTTGCATCGAAAAATCATCTTCAGCGAAGAGGCCCATTTCTGGATGAATGGGTATGTCAATAAACAAAATTTTCGAATTTGAGACGATACCAATCCACATGAGATCCAAGAGCATCCCGAAAAAGACACTGTTTGGTGTAGATTTTGGGCTGGTGGCGTCAAATTTCTTTAAGAACGACTTTGGCCAGGCCATCACCGTCAACGACGAGCGCTATAGGTCGATGATTACCAACTCTTCTGGCCTGAATTGGATGACATGAACACCAACACAATGTGGTTTCAACACAACGGCGCTACGTGCCACACGGCTCACGCCACATTGGAAATTCTGCACGAGCGATTCGAGGGCATGGTCATCTCACGTGGAGGTGATGTGAACTGGCCATCGAGATCGTGCGATTTGAGCCGACTTGACTTTGTTTGGTGGGGTTTTCCGAAGTCGCAGGTCTATGCCAATAAGTCACAAACCACAGAGGCCAACAAAGCCAACAGAACCCATGCCATAGGTCAAATTTAACCTGATTTATGCGCCAGAGTCATGGAAAATTGGACAATTTGGGATGCGCGCAATCCAGAGAAGCCGCGGTGGACATTTGAATAATGTTATATTCCATACATAATGGCATTGTTAGGCCTTTCAAATGAACAAAATATGTCGTTGATATCTCACACACACTTTGTTCAATTTAAATTCAAACTTTCTATCTTTGAATTGAATTAATGAAAAAACCTTTATAAAGCAACTTCACTTTTCCATTTGCCGCCCTTAAGAAGGGTGATGATTGGAGATCGTTTCTCGATTGTGTCTTCCGCGTTTTTTCCCATTTTTACCGAATTGTATACTCAAGACGTGAAGAATCTCAAGTAAATTCTTATTACTTCAAAATGTGGTTTTTATGTAAGACCTTTGCAATTCAGGTCGACAAATTTTGGTATTTGACAACACTTCTTATGTAAGGAGTCATAAAAAAACAAGTGCTAAACTAATTACGAAAAACCTAAACACTTCTTAATAAACCAGAAAATCGGTTTTTCCCACATTCTTAAGCAAAACGCCCTCTGTTCAAAAACGTTGGTGTAAAATTCGACGAATTTTATTATCTGACTTAAACTTTTGGCCTGCAGTGTACATACACACGTATGTATAGTTGGGAGATTACAGTGAACTATCTGTGGTATTTTAGCGAGCACGGAAGCAGAATCGCGGTAGATGCTCCTCTCGTTGGATCACATCAAAGCTAAGAACATGCTGTGACTGGAAGCTATGCTACAAATATCTGGCAAGAAAGCTTTATGTATTTGAATACAGAAATGTAAACGACTAAGCTTATTAAAATACGTCTTGTTCTTGTTCAAACAAATGCATAAATACATACCTTTTCCATTTTACTAAGATGCAAGGCATATTTGTCGTGTGCTCGAAATTGCATAAACCTCATGTTGGAACTTTGGGACAACTCTGTTATACTCTTGATACTTGGAAAAAATCTATAAACCGTAAGATAAAAAAATAAAAAAATTATGAAATGTTAAATGGAAACACAGTCAAGATTTACTCACTTAAACATAGTTTGCACAGCAACGATTGTATTACAATCAGATAGTGAATCCTCCTCCGCTGAATTCGATAATTCCTTGTTAACGACTACTACGCTTTCAGCTAACGTAATGCCGGCACGTAGTAAATCATCTAAGCAGTCAATGGATCCTAGCATCCAGTACACCTATAATTATATGTGATGAAGAAACATATTCTAACGCTGTAGTCCTTGAACAATGTGTCGTTTGCCGATAATCTTACCAAAGGGAAATATGATAACGAGTCGAGAAATGCTACATCGGGTCTACGTTCGAGAAGTAAAATAATTGGATTCAATGAGGTTTTCGACCGAAAATGAGCACGCAGTGGAATAATAAAATTATAAATGCCATTCGATGCATAATCAGCAGCTAAGATTATAGTTTTGTTTTGCCATTGATATTCTTTGGCATTTCGATAACTACAATGTTCGCAGACCTAAAATTAGAAAAGAAATAAAAAAATTAATTAAAATGAGCAATTTCGAAGAATTCCGGATGACTGCAGTAGTGCAAAAGTTGCTTTCGTTAGCTGAGAATAAGAAACCGGACGCAATTGTAATCAAAGCGGAGGGCTATCTATCCATACAAGAAACCAACATTAGTTGATAGCTAATCCAAAATTAGATGAACTCAGTGAAACTGTTCTTGAAAGTTGAAGGACAAAAATGACAAAATGGAATGAGGAAGGTGACTATAGTAGTACACAAATTAATGAACTCATTTTAGATGCCCCCAAGGTTCTAACAAAGCCCCGAAAACTAAGAATTGACTAAGCAATTTCCTGCGAATGTAAAAATGCAAAAGTAGAACTAAGTACTTTATGGGGACATACAATCAGCAGAAACAGTAGAAAATGACGCTGAGAAATCAGCGGACAATATTTAATATCCTCCGCAAAAGAGAGTATTAGTTTTGCTGTCACCAATTGTATGAGGAAAGGAAGTCAACATTGCTATAGTAAGGCACTCCAACAAAAA
The DNA here is from genome assembly GCA_963966105.1 of Volucella zonaria. Classification (NCBI taxonomy): domain Eukaryota; kingdom Metazoa; phylum Arthropoda; class Insecta; order Diptera; family Syrphidae; genus Volucella; species Volucella zonaria. Next base: position 124,842,287 of record OZ014531.1, read on the forward strand.
TATCCCAAACGCTTAGTTCAATGAGTTCGTGAGCGGATAATATTCGTCATAAACTATTTCAGCGATTATTCAAAGAGTTGTTTTAGAATTGAAGAAGGTGACATCAATCCGTGGGGGTTAGCCTACAGTAATGCTTGCCCGGTGCCGGATTATGCTAAGGAATAATACAACTCGTAAGTTGAAAGAACAACTATCGATTTTCAGCAGAAGCAAAAAAATATTTTCCTGCCGATGGAGTAACAACCTAATTGTTAGATCAGTGGATTGAAAATAAAAGTATCATTGCTAATAGAATTTCCATTAACATAATTAAACCCTCTTACAATGCTCGTCTTGAACTTCAAATCCAAAAATTCCCTTTTTTTTTCTTATCATACATTCGACATGCGATGTCCTAATTGACAGATTGAAACGGGTACCTCTACCTCGTTCAAATGCAAACAAACATAGAGTGACATATAACACCAGAAAAATCAATATTACGGTGATACGGTGGTTATACAATGAAAAAGCCTGCGTCTTATATTATTCATCTGTCATCATTAATCTATAACATTTCAATGAAAGATGTTCGAAAATATTGTATCTGTAGATTCTTTCCGCTTCCGCCGTAATTCAGGACCTTTCTTCAATTCCATACGCCGAATAATTTAAGATTCAGGTGATACTCTATGACACATTGAAATACAAGAGCATTAATTACACTTTACAGACACTGTCGACCTCGCAAAAGCGACTTAATAACAATTTTTTTAGAACAGAGACAAGATCTGTTGCATCAACTTTTTTTCTGTTTTCAACGCAAAGATGCAAAATTCAAAAAACCGAAATTTATCAGCCTGGCAGTTCATAATTTCTTGCGCTTTACTGAGAATTCTGAATAAAAAGGTTAAGCAGCGCGACTCTATTCTTTTGCCTCCTGATTTGAAGCTTCCGCTATGAGTTTTAATTCGTTACACTAACCAAATGCTCTGATATAGTATTGCCATTGTATTGATTGTCGAGCTTATTTACATATGTAACATATAAGAACCAGTTGAATCTTAGATTCGCGTTAGTTTTGATCACTTTTTCCTTACCCAGATCGATCTCTGTATTTCCAGAGCCGATAGTCCGGGCTCTTATCGACAAGATCATTCGTATAAAAATGTCAAACGGACGTTAGTTTTAATGGAAACGCATTCGATTAAGTTGTCACTGAATATCGATAACAGGGGAGTGGGCGAAATCGTATTTAAAATATGGGCAGGAGAGAGCCTTTTTCAACATTAATCTTGCGGGATGAAATCTACCTCTTTCTTTTACGACAGATCTGAAAGGTTTCGAAAGTCATTCCTTCTTTCTTTGATCTCTACGTTCTCGTTCTCATTATGTCGAAAAGAATCGTTCATTAGTTTGATATAAAAACATATAAATTGTTTAGAACAAAAATCCTGACTCCTTTTGAAGTCCGCTTCTTTGGTGATGAACTCTTACCTCCTTCTTATGTTACTTGAATGGTTACATAGTTAAATTGTACTTCCTAGAGAATTTACCTCTTGCCTTCCGTATGAGTGAACTGTGATATTAAGATATCAGGTAGAGCACTTGTAATGCGTGACGTGGATTTCAACGCGAATCACACCATCCATTCAGATGCTGGACTATGCACATGATCAATTTACTATCGTCCGTTCACAGTGAGCCATTATTAAAACATTCACGGTATTTTAGAAAGAAATCAAGGATCTTAATTTCGAGGTAAATCTTAAAAATTAAGGGGTTAGGCCATTCTAGAATTTTCAAAAATCGATTTTTTTTATTGCTTTCAATGGTCTCTTAGGACCTCATAAATGATATCCCAAAAGATTACGGCCGGGAAATATCTCGAAGTACTTGTTTTTCAAAGTATAGTACATCACCGAAACGAGGACGATATTTTAGGGGACTAGAGTAGGTATACGGCAGATGTTTTTGAAGCTATTTGCCAAGTGTTCAGACTATTGCTTATTTCGATTCTAGAAACGTCGGTTTCAATCAGTTTCGTACAGTGAAACATTCACGAAAGACGCTATTTGAGGAACCTTTGTTTTTAATCGATAATTGTGCTAATTTTTTGTTTGTTTTCTGAGTGTTACTGGTTCGTTTTTATAATGAGTGACAAAGTGTATTGTGGTAAAAAAGGTGCAAAAGAGACACGTACATACAGCAAGAGACCGAAAACTTCTCGAAGAAGACACGAGCTAGAGGCTTGAAGTGAAATGAATTCGAAAAAATTAAAGCAAGATTATGTACGACATGGAAGAGAATCCAGGTTTTAGTTGTCATTTATGGAAAGTTGTAAGCGCGGTTTGGGATTCAAGATAGTAGTGTCCTGTGGAAAATGTGTACTGACTGAGATACCTAGTAGGCCATTTATTGAAAAAGGCTATGAAATAAATCATGTCCACGTCATTACTAGGAATTGGTTTGCACGGACTAAAAAAGTTTTGTGCATTTATGGAATTACGTAGGCCTTTCTATGATAAGGTTGTCAAAATAATTTCAACTGCAACTAAACTAGTTTGCAAAAGCAGTATTATGAAAGCAGCGACAGATGAAACCACTATTTCTGTTGAAAAAAGAGAAAGTGGAATTATGGTATCCGACGATGGTTCGTGGAGAAAACGAGGATCTACGTCCTTGTTTCGTTGAGTGACTCTTATTGGCAATTACAGTGCAAGAAGTATAAGCTGAGAAGTGAAATCAAAATACGGTGAGTACTGAAAGAATAAAGACGATACCGAATAATATACGGAACGGGCACAAAATCATAAAGATAAGTGCGATGTGAATCACAATGGATCAGCAGGAAAATGGAGGTCAGTGCAGTTGCTGAGATGTTTAAGCGATCCGAAGCTATGCACCAGGTAAGTTACACCCGTTATATTGGTGACGGTGATGCTAAGACTTCTAAAGGCATTACTGATGCTTAGCCCTACGAAAATGTCACAGTATGGGTACCCGCCTACGTAATTTGAAAAAGAATACAAAAGGTCTCTGTGGAAGAGGCAAATTGACTGGAAAACTAATAGACGCTCTCTCTAATTATTATGGTCTAGCCATTCGTAGAAGCTGTGATTCAATAGAAAACATGAGAAACAGTACTCGTATATGGGATACACTCGATCATAAATTTACTACTGATGCAAAACCGCAGCTCGATAATTGTCCGGTCGGAGAGGATTCATGGTGCTCATGGTAAAAGGCTAAAGCTACAAATAGTTTGGCTGAGTACATACATTGTTTTTTTTTTTTTTTTTAATGAGGGCGCTCTCAAGGGGTTTTGTACACACCGCGGGCAAAGGAAATTTAGAGAGGAAGAAAGGACAGTTACCGATGTACATTGTTTTTAAATGTTTGTAAGTTATAATGACCAGGACGTACAGGGATCGGCTGGGCATTCCATAAGCGAGTTGTACGGCTTAAGAACGAATCACGATATTTTAGAGTACGTCCGAAAATGGGCTGAGGATATACTGATGAGCATTCATAGCGAGACGGGTGTTACCGTTGAAAATTTGAATGGGCGGAATGGTACTGGCGATTTAAATGGAGCAGTGGCAGTGGAAATAGCGATAAAACAAAGTGAGACAGGAGACATTACGTCGGTGTTCGAGGGTGTCAATTGATTGACTGATATTACATAGTATCACCTATGAGTTTTATCGCGGGGTTTTGAATCCTACGAGTATCTAGCAAGTGCAGAGATGTTTTAGGAGCACTTGACAAGATGTGGGCATTGTACTCCAGTTCCGGGCGGATTAATGCCTTATACATATATTGAGGCCAGATCAGAAGGGGTAAAATATTTCTTACATCGCTCGAGGAAACATAGACATTTCGCAGAATTTTTGACGACATCGAATATGTGGTCATTCCAACGTAAATTGTCACTGACACACATGCCGAGGATGGAAATTTAGTCGGTTTCGACGACGTAAGTGCCATTCATGGATAATGGTTGGGTATTTAAATTTCGCTTTAACGACAGCAGACAGCATTGAGTTTTGGTAGCATTAAATTCCACTCTGTTGATAGTTCCCCAATTGGTTATACTGTTAATATCGGAATTTAACGAGCTTAACGTACGCTGCCGTTTCCTTTTTTCAGCCGAAGAGCATTTGCTGATGTAGGGGGATTTGCGTTGTGTGACCCCATTATTGCTGCTTTGGGTGGATTGACCGCGAATTGCGGAATTGCATATGTTACTGGCGTGAGTCCGGGAACAAATATGAAAGACAGAGAGTACTGTCGTCAGCAAAGGAATATATTGGATTAGAAGTAGCAGACAAGAGATCATTAATGAAATTAAAAAGAGTGTTGGAGACAGAACATAGCCCTGGGGTACGCCATCATTTATTTTGTAAATATCAGACTTGATACCGTCCAAGACAACTTGAATTGTGCGTTATGAAAGGTAATTTCTACTCCATTGAAGAAGAGAGTCATCGATCCCAAAAGCACGCATTTTCAACAAAAGAGCCTGAAACCAAACTCTGTCAAATGTCTTAGAAATATCAAGTGCAACTATCTTACTTTCGCCGGATTGATGTACGCTTTGATTCCACTTTTCGGTGAGACATGCCGTCAAATCACCAGTGGACCTGTTGCTACGAAAACCATTCTGCGGGTCATTAAGAAGTTTTCGTGTTTTGAAATATTTCATGAGCTGACCGTTTATCAGCGTTTCCATGACCTTGGAAAGAACGGACGTAAGTGCAATGGCTCTGTAGGAAGAGAGGGAAGAAGATTCGCCATTTTAGGGACGGGCTGGACAAATGCTGTTTTCCTTCTGCTCGGGAAGAGTCCTAAAAAGTAGAATTGATGGAAAGCGAGGAAGAACACCTTTACTGAAGAAGGGGAAATATACCACCGGGATCAGCGGATTTATGTATACTAAGATCTTTAAGTACTCTTGCTACTTGCTACGAGTGCGAAAGTGGATTCGTCCCATTGAAGATTAGACGCACTCAAGTGCAGGCGGGGAAAAAGCACAATCTGGGAGTGTTGACCTAGACGCAAAGTGTGCAGCGTGCAGATTGGCCCTGTCCAAAGAGCTGACAGCTAGAATTTCATTGTAAATGGGCGCTGGGATGGAGGATGAGGCAGAATTTCTAATGTTTTTGACGAATGACCAAAAATGTTTAATGCCTTTGGAACATTGCTGTATTTTTTGCCTCAGTTTTTTCTCGTATTGGGATTTCGCACGATTAAGAAAGACGTTGCAGCCATTTCTTGGCTTGTTTAAACTCTTTTCGGTTTTCCTCTGTCGGGTTGGTCTTGTAGGACCGAAAAAAACATTTCTCTAACACTGACAGCCTCATTACAGCTCGAGTCGTACCATGTTTTTCCTTTTGGTGTGATACTCTTCATCCGATGAGGGATAAGGCATCTCATTCCAAAGAGAATAGTTCCGTGACCATGTCAGCAGCGGCATCCACGTCGTTATCGAGGATATATAACGAGCAGTTAAAATTTCTAAAGAAGTTGTTAAGTCCGCTCCAATTGGCTTTCTCGTATTCACCATAAGAACCTATTCGAGTGAAACACAAATACAAAATAAGATGCAACCCCGCACCCTACAACCTAATCGAAGACGAACATGTACGACGCGGCAGCTACATTGCCTTGGATATATTGAACAATTGCTAAAATAGTCTTCGAATGCCACGGGTCGCATTCGAGACGAATAAAAGACCAAACATCCAGTTTGAATAATGAGTGCTCTAGCAAACTAGTCGAAAAAATTAAAATGTTGCAAAATATACCTCATATTCTTCAGGTAGATACTCTCAATATAGTAGGTCGAGAGTCTGCGGTTGAACTTGAAAATATCATAATCTTCATATCATGTGCAACTTAGAACTTAATTTCCATTCCAACATCGAAAATATATCAATAGATCCATAAAGGACCAGTTCAAATATCGATAGCCCGAAATGTACTTAACTCTCAACCTGAACGACATCAGGTTGGTGATTTATAATGGGATTCATTATTTGTTACAAGTATGCTTCTTATAAACCATTATCTAGAATGACTAGAATAACCGGTAATCTACGGGGCAATCAATCGAATAATAGGTGACTGTCCTATACTTGAATTGGGCCAGCCGCGAAACAATAAAATTCGGAGCGTAGAGCTTGCGTTACCTCCCAGCGATGATCACCGCTAACATCCACGGCTAAAATGATCCACGCCGTCATTGGGCTCATAACCTTATACAAAAGACATCAAAAAGATGTGACGGACCAGCTAATGGAGCCGAATATTAATGGATTCAAAATTTACGACCCTGCTAATCATTTAAAGGACAACGACCGTCGGATCTCCACGTGGAATAATCCTTTAACCGGCCACGTGCAGCCAAGCAATTAGCAGAGGGTCTTCGCTTCTATCATAAGGAGGATACAAAACTTTGTTATATACTATTGTGATTGCTATAGAAAGCAGAAACAGTGGTTATTCGGATGCGGGTTTGTCTTATGCGGCAAGAAGCCTTAAGCTCCCGACATGTGAGCGAACGTCTTATAATAACCCCCATTAAGGCTAAATTCGCTAACATATTTTACTGTATTGTATATTATATGTTTATTCATTCCAACTTAAAATTAATATTTTAACAATTAAATAATTCTTTAGTGGTAATTGTGGAATCAATAATAATAACCACACTGTATCAACATAAGCCTAATATGTTCCTAGAGCTCCTTGACTGCATAAACGACCAATGTCCTAAGTATGAAGTTAAAATCACCGATTAGTACGCCAGACTTAGAAAGGCTGACATTTTTGATAGGACAGTTGGTAAACACAGCCTACACCGACACGACACCATGTGTGCTTAGTGACTTTTCGGTGAGACGAAGTATCACTATATCAAGTACACAGTTTCCTCATCTCAAGGTGACATGACACACCTATACACAAGGTGACATGACGGTTTCAGGATGATGAAAGGCGAAACCAAATTGCTCACAATGCGAAAGACGTAAGGCATGCCTCCTGGACGTCTGAACATTCCGGGCAGTCAGCATTGACTTGGATCTCCACTTTGTTGCAGCCAAGGTGCAAGTGCGGATTTCTCAACCCCCTCAAAGAAAAAAGAACTACTGTGAGAAGATATAACGTATAAAAGCTGAAATCTGAAGAGACCGCAAGAATCTTCGACGAACTCGTGTTACGAAATATCTCAACAACTCCTATACCGCCAGCATCAAGCATCGAAGACAAGTGGCAACCCTTCCAGCGTGCCACCAAAGAATACCGGCAAGCACATGTAGCTAAACAAGAAGCGTACAAAGTGGCGCTGCAAAGAAGGACGAAAACCACTTGTGAGTTCTCCGAGTAGAAGCGACCGGAAGAACATTGGCTTCTTCAGATGATTTTGTACTCCAGGAATAACGTACGGAAGCTTTACCACCCGATATCAAGGCAAGCTGACCCGTATAGAAACCCGTTGAGATGAAGAAGAAAACCTTGTATTGTAGTAGAGTCACAGTTGGTGTAGAGAATATGGAAAATCTTTTTCTGCAGACTCTATAGCGGCGAAGAAACCCAAAATATCGTAGTCAGGCAGAGTATACTATGCAACTGAGACGATGATAGCTAACAATTCAATATCTAAGCTGAAATCCAACAAAGCTGAATGACCTGTCAGCTTACCGGCCGAAATAACTTTGTGGAGAGCATTTACCAACTATAATAGTTTCGCAGATCTGGTCAAAGAAGTGTATGCCTGATAAATGGAATCGCAATGTAGTATACCCGATCCACTAAAAAGGAAACCTCCTCAACTCCGTCATTTTATCTGCCATATTGTGTGAACGTCTGAAACCTTTCGTCAACAAACTGATTGACCCCTATCAGTGTGGTTTGAGGCCAGGGAAAATCACAATTCCTAATCGACGCTCCGGCAGATCTTGGAAAAAAACTCAAAAAGTACATATCATTACCCACCATCTTTTCATTGATTTTAAGGCCGCGTATGGCAATATTTATAGAGACGAGTTATTTGTATACCGAGACATATCTAATTTTTCATTCCTTCCAAACTCCTCCATCTCTGCAAAATGACGATAGAGAACGCTCGCAGTTCCGTCAAGGTCGGTAATGACTTAACCGAGACCCTTGACAACAAAAACGATTTAACACAAGGTGTCGCGCTGTCATGTGACTTCTTTAACACCATATTTGAAAGAATTGTGCGGAAGATGCTAAAATGGGTTAAGCAAAACCAAGTATACATACTTTGAAAAAGAAGGGACACACACCATTGACGAATTATAATTTCGAGGTAGTAAGGGTATTTGTCCACCTTGGCTCTTCTATAAATTCTGCCAACAACACCTCAACAGAAATAAAATGACGAATCCCTTTTGCTAATCGATGTTTCTTTGGGCTAAGAAGGCAAGGCCCTATCTCGAAAAAACTAAGGAGACTCTATAAAAGACCTTGATCATCTTAGTCATACTTTCTGGCCCTGAGGCATGGATTCTATCGAAAGCGGATGAAGATATCCTCAGCCGCTTCGAGAGGAAAATCCTTCGTACAATATTCGGTCGCATTTGAGTTGACGATATTTGGAGGAGGAGATTCATCGGCTGTACACCAATGCTACGGCCCGAAGTCTTCGAATCTAACCCTGAAAGGGCAAAGCAGTCGAAGAAGACCTCACCTTCTCTGCAATAAGGGAACCACAAGCGACTTTGAGTGCGCAACTGGTGGTAGTTAGCTAAGGGCGAACTAGTGAAGCTTGCTAGTTGAGTCACAGGTGTATCCCGAACTGTAGCGCCACCTAAGTAAATAAGTATTGTCAGTAAGTAAGTCGATAATCCACTGCCAAAAAGCTCTGTTAAATGCGGCGATATTCTAAAGACCCATCGCTTATTTAATATGTACATCAGCATTTTAATTTCAGTTAGTAAAATTTTATTTTTGTTTTATTTTTGTACTACGTGCCTTTCATTCCTATTCCAAGGATAGTACCGACCACTCAGTGTGAAAGATGCTGCGACTTTTTTCTAATGGCCTTGAAAAGTTTGATAATTTTGAACCCATCGAAAGGCGAGAAAATAGCTTATTTTTATGATCAAGGTAGTCGTATTTTCAAAATTGTATTCAAACACTAAATTCCAAAAATTATTGCAATTTAGCCATTAAGCCTGCAACACAACGGATCTCGCCAAAGTCCAAAGAATTCTTTTAATATGAATTACAGGAAGGATAAAGTCCAGCCCAAATGAAACACTAAACATGGTCCTATATACTAGGTGGAGTGAAAAGTAACCTCCTTGACCGCCAGAATGCGCTGCTACTGCAAAAAAGGTTATGGTGCCTTGAAGTCCGTCGTTCATATTTAGGCAGACATGCCAAATTTCAGTGCGATACTGTCTTTAGTTTTGTTTTGACAGCTGATTGTTGTTGACGTGTTTGGCATCATGTTGAGTATGGACAAAAACGATTTTCGTTCTCTCATAAAACATTATTTTTTGAGAGGCAAAACGGCGAAGGAAACAAAAGAAAAGTTGGGTAAATATTATGGGGCTAATGCTCCGTCAGATTACACCGTCAAATATTAGTTTCGAGAGTTTCGTGGTGGCCGCAACTCCACTGCCGATCCAGTCCGCAGCGGTAGGCCCTCCGATGCGGTTACAGAGGACAATGTCAAAAAAATACATGAAATGGTGTTGGCTTACCGGAAAGTGAAGGTACCACAAAGATTAGTACTGAGCGCACACGCCATATTTTGGGCAATATTCTGGATATGGAAAAGTGCTCACTCCTCACCAAAAACACGAACACGAGAGCACTTCGAAAGAGTGTTTGGACTTGCTGATGCGGAATCGGGCGGACTTTTGGCGTCGATTGGTAACTGGATTCGGTTCCTTCGGACTCGGTTCCTTCGGACTATTATCTCTTCCCAAACCTCAAAAGATGGCTCATCAATAAAAAATTCAGCTCACGCTAGGAAATCATCGACGCCACGGAGGAGTATTTTACAAACCTTCCGGAAAATTACTTTACGGACGGGATCAAGAAGTCGGAAAATCGCTGGAATAAGTATATCAAACTAAAAGGAAAAAAATTTTTTTTATTTCCGAAGGAGGTTACTTTTCAGTCCACCTAGTACATACATATTCTAGGCTTTGTCTTCTAACGGGCGACCAGATAGTAATGATAATTTTTCCAATTATTATGTTTCAGTAGCTGTCAACTTTAACAATGACATGCAGCTGTCAAAATATTCAGTAAGGTTTGTCATTTCATCATACATCGTTTTACGCTTGTCGAAAGTGCGGAAATTATTAAAAAATTTATCTAAATTCCTTCAGTGTGCAGGCAATTCGTGACATCGTGGAAAATTTGACCGTGAGTACACTCTTTTGGATCTGAAGCCACTAACTAGAACCAGACAGAGATTGGTGCGAAATGAAGAAAACATAGCCGCCCTAGCGGCCAGTAACGAAAAAGACCCAGAAAGGTCAATCCGGCACCGATCAGCTGAATTGGGGTTAGCCAGAGAGACAACCCGGCTTATTTTGCGTTTTTATTTGGGCCTACATCCGTATTAGATTGTGCTGACGTAAGAATTGAAGCCGGACGACTATAGACAACGCCGTGAGTTCGCTAATTAGGCGCTGGAGATATTCGCCGTATATCCAGATTTTGGCCAAAAAAATCATCTTCTCGGGCGAACCCCATTTTTGGCTCAGCGGCTGTGTTAACAAGCAAAATTGTCAACACCAAACCATTGACTTTTTTCTGCAGTGTATGGTATGGCGGCATCATCAGAACTTATTTCTGTGGAAATGTGAAGAAGAAGACACCATTGACGGTAAAATAATCTCAGGTATAGAGTGATGTTAACCGATTTTCTGTAGTCAAAGCCCGACAATATCGACATATTCGAGCTGCGGATCGAACAAGAGAGCTACGTGCCATACAAGCGACGCAACGCTTGAAGTTGTGAAGGAGAACTTTGGCGACTAGGTCATATCACGGCGAGCGTTCATCAATTGGCCACGGCGATCGTGCCATTTAACACCACTCGATTATTTTCTCTGGGGCTACGTAACAAGCCAACCACTTTGAACGAGCTCGAGGCCAACATTCGGCTATTACCGGAATAATGCCGCACATATTGGACCGGGTCATCAAAATTTACCGCTTGAAGCACTGCCAGCGAGGCTGAGGCTACCATTGGAATGATGTGCTATTCCACACATAATAGCATGGACGTAGCTTCAAAATAAAGCCAGAATCAATTTTATATCTAACTCCCTTCTTGTTTCATTAAAATTTTTTTCCTATCGTTCTTATCTGGTCACCCTATACAGTAGAAATATTGCATCGTATAGTGTATGTTTGGCTGGTGGTCGGCGAAGCTCTATTTTCATAGCACGATTCCTAACAATCACATACAACACAACACCCAAAATTTATGTAAAAACCTCCTTCAAATTGACTTGCCGACTAGAGCAGAACAATGCCAATATTAGTCTGTGGTATGGCATGGTAAGTTTAAGTGCTGTCCTTAATGAACTGAAAATCTCAGAATCGTTTTATCTAGGATATTTCGGGTGCATTCTCAACCATAAACTACTAACAACAAACCTATTTTTGTGGATAGCCAAGCCAGACAGAGTACAGTTTTCACATACGAATTTTTTAGCGCTACAAGAAAGGAATTACCTGCGTAAGTGATTGGTTTAGTGTCACTCTCACTTCGTCTCGCAAAAATGGTAGGATGGTTAAAATTTCGAAGCCGACTAGGAAGCGACATGAGACGCTTTAGACATTTCTTGCAGAGGCACTTGATCCTTCACAAAAATTCCTCACAAAGGTTAATTCTATTTTGGGTGCAATGATAAGTGTTCTACCTGCAGAAGGATTTGTAGTCATCAGAATTCTAACATGAGATCTAGTCAATTGAATTCGTTCTAAAACGGCCAGAATCGTAATACAGGCTATTGGTACACATGTTTCTAAACGAAATACGAGGATTGTCTGAAAAGTTTCCGACCGCAACGTATGATAGCGGCACTTGTTAATAAAAACTAGTGAATGCTAGTTGTGCATCTTTTGACAGTTACTTACCGAAGTTTCAGTCATTTTGGACGAGCAGTTTTTAGTTGACAGTCGTTTGAGTGAGTGTTTTTTGTGAAAATGGAAAAAATTGAGTATCGAGCTGTTATTAAATCTTCTTGTTTTTGAAAGGCAATAAGCCTACGCAAATCAAAAATGAGTTGGACTCTGTGTATGGGGACTCTGCACCATCATTTACCACAGTGAAATTTTGGGCAGCTGAATTTAAACGTGGCCGTAAGAGCTTGGGAGATGATGAACGTTCGGGACTTCCAAAAACTGCAACCACTGACGATAACATTGCTAAAGTTCACCAAATGGTGTTAGACGACCGCCGAATTAAAGTGAGAGAAAGGTTATGAAAATGTCCAAAGAACGTGTTTGTTACATATTGAATCAAGATTTAGGCATGAGAAGCTGTCCGCACGTTGGGTGCCGCGTTTGCTTACGTTAGACCAAAAACGTGTTCGAATGAACATTTCCAACGCTCTGTTGACGCAGTTTAGGCGATATAAATCCTAGTTTTGGCGCCGATTAATTACTGTAGATGAAACTTGGATACACCATTATACGCCCGAAACAAAAATTCAATCAAAACAGTGGACTGCAAAGGGCGAGCCGGCTCAAAAAAAAGCAAAAACTGTTTTTTCGGCTGGGAAAGTGATGGCGACTGTTTTTTAGGATAGCAAAGGAGTTATCTTAATCGATTGTCTTCAAAAAAGAAAAACCATTACAGGAGCATACTACGCATCATTACTTGCCAAACTGAAGGCAGAAATTGCGGAAAAACGGCTACATTTGCAGAAAAGAAAATCCTGTTTCACCAAGACAACGCGACATCTCACACCTCAGCGGTTGCCATGGCGAAAATCCATTAATTACGGTTTGAACTGCTTGACCATTCGCCAGATCTAGCCTCAAGCGACTTCTTTTTGTTCCCTCATCTAAAAACTGCGCTCGGAGGACAGAGATTTTCGTCAAATGAGGAGGCAATCATTTTGCAGAGGAAAACGCCAAGTACTATTTGGGCGGGTTAGAGAGATGGGAGCATCGCTGGGAGAAGTGTGTAGTATTACAAGAAGACTATGTAGAAAAATAAAAAAAAAAAATTTGAGAAAAAATGTCTTGCATCATTGTTCGGTCGGAAACTTTTCAAACAACCCTCGTATGTATCTGGTAATAATCATCAGAAATTTTTGATATAAGATTATGTAACGGAAAACCAGGTCACTTATGATGTGTTTGACACAAACTAGATGGCCAATTCCTTGCAAAGCTTATTAGACGTTGAAGCAGAAAACAAAAAAATATGGTGAAGGCATTGTTAGATGAACATCACTTGTTTACAGTATACGAGTATATTATTAATGTTATTATTATTTTTGAATGCAATAACTTAATACGTGTTCCATATCTCCGAATAAAGTATCACACGCCACAACGACCAGTTTGAATCCAATATTTACCTGAGCTAATTGTAAACAGCAAAGAGGTTTCTTCTCCTTTAGTAAGTAGCACAACGTCGGACTGACTCCAATGAATGGTGAAACTGGTGGGAATCCTTTTACAATCCTGTGAATAAATACAATAAGAAAAGCGAACCAAGAAAAAAAAAACAAAACCAGAAAAAAACCAACCAAGTAGACATCATTTTAATTATTGTATTTGATTTAAAATTTATACAGATGAAAATATTTTTAAATAAAATCCTATATATGAAGAACTGGGAATAAGAACAAGGAACTGAACTTAAAAAAAGAAAACATAAAAACACAAATTTACACAAAATAAAATATTAAAAAAACAAACTCAACAGGGTGCACAAACTTTAATACAAAATGAACAACTCGAAGAGTTTTGTTTTCTCTTGCAATCTCTAGAAAAAAAGCAGAAAATAATTTTTCGAACGAAAAAGGTGACAAAATGCTTAAAATGCTCAAGTAAATCTGCTCATCCAAGTGTGAGAAGTAGATACGAATACAGCACATGCACCATCGCCGGTATTCCAAGTTGGTCCACAACAACAGGAATGATCTGCAAGTTAGTCGTGTTAATAGTTCGTTTGAAGTTTTTTTTTTTTTTTTCTTTCCAAAAAAATCGATCAAAAACCAAAATCTTAAAAAAACACGGTAACAAAAGTATCTGAAATCAAAATGCAGAATGAATTTGATTTAACGAGAATCCGATATGTAAAAAATATGAAAAAATCACTAGAAGTAACTTATTTTAACATTTTATTGTAGCAATTTAAATTGAAGCAATGGCAAAGCGCTTTTAAAATTTTTCTAGTTAACCATCAAATTGAAAATCAGAAGAAAGTAAATTGAAATGCATATATCAATTAACAGTATGTCTAACAAGAAGAGCAGGGAAAGTCATCTAGATGTTGATTTATGGGTGTGTTTAAAATAAGTAAATACCTGCTTTTGTTATAGGGATTTAATAATCTAGTGTTTAATTCGCAATTAAATGATTTGTTAACCATAGTTTAATTAATTTTAACAAGTTAACACCGCCAACTTAGACACCCAATGACAAGGGTGGTTTTTACGTTACACCCCTCTCCGACAGATTTTTGTAAGTCTTCCTTTTTTATCGACCGCTTAAATGTTAATGGTTTATGCCTTACGTTTCTCATTGGTACAGCGTGGCTTGGCATTTGGTTTTGCGACCCTTTATACTTGCCTTCGTTGACATATTGGAGTTACATTACTTCTTTTGTTGCGTGTTCTTCGTACCACGACTGAAACTTAAGCTTCAATTCCTTACGCGATGCGATTTTTCAGTGATCTTCCTTTGTCATGGCGATTATCTCTGAATAGAATATTTCTTCTATACTTCTCATAAGTGGCACCCCATTAACTAAACGGTTGCGTTAAAATTCCCGTCTTCATACATATGAGGAGGTGTAATAAGAGTGTCACCAAATGGGGCAAAAGAAGCTGAATAATAATATACAGGGTGTCCCCTAATTCGTCAAGCATAATTTGGGAAATAGTTTTTGAATATATTCTTTATTTTTAGAAGAAATAGTAGCCTATGTAACTGTCTTTAAATAAAATTGATATGTTGTTTGAGTCTTCAGATATCCAATTTCAAAGCCTGTTTCATTTTTAGTTGTCCATGCTAATTTTTGACTTTGAGGTCACTTTTCTCCAGAAAATGCGTAATAAAAATAACAACAATTTTTTTTTTGTGAACGTAACATAAGTAAAACAAAAATCATCAACAAGTTTAGAGAACAACCCATAGATTTTTTGAAACTTGGGAAAACCTACAGCAGTTCAAAAAAGGAATTTATGATTTTCTACTTACGTTTCAAACAACAGTTGACAGCAAAAATGATTTTCCAAGAATTAATAATTTTCCAATAATTTTTTATAAAATTTCATAGCTATTAAAACGCCTTTGAGTGTGCTCTTTATTTGACTACCTGTCAACACCCTCATTTCTTTACCCTGTTCCTTAAAAGTTCTCAGAAAGGGTTATGTTTGGGGTATGAAGGCCTATTTGGAAAATTTACCAAACAAAAATGGTATAAATGATTAGAAAAAAAAAATCAATTCATCAGACAAATTTTTTACGCCAAGGTTACAGTTGCTCAGAAACGCTATTAGAAATGTCAGCATTTGCAGACCAAGAATACGCAGACACTATTTACGTTTATGGGCTGTGCAATGGATGTTCAACTGGAGCGCGACAAAGATACCATGAACTTTATCCTAACCGACGACTTCCTAGTGAACGAGTATTTACAAATACTTATCAAAGGCTTCGAGAAACGGGATCAGTTTCAAATAAATAACCTAACGCGGGAGCTCCACAAATAAGAAGAATTTCAGCTGATGAAAGAATGCTGGAAACTGTAACATCTGATCTACCAATCAGCCGACGCATCAAACCAACGCAGATCCACAAAGCTCTGTCTTTGCTACCTAATTTTCCTTCGCCTTGAGCGCGCGCCAATTTACAAAAAAAAAATTATTAGACGCTTAGCTTTGTAATTCGATGTTTCCAAACATAAAATTTCTAATGCACTGCATGCAGAAAATCTTTATCCACACCATCCCTATGCAGGGACTTCCCGATCATTTGGAAAAGAGACTTGAGTTTTCTAACTGGTTGCTGGAACGAAACTTGGATGACAACGAGTTTATTAGCAGAATTCTTTAAGCGGCCGAATTTCAATTTACAAGAGATGGGATCACAAATTTTCATAATCTTCATACATGGGCTGCGAACAATCCACACACATACAAAGAGACATATGTCATTTCAATACAAATTCAGCATCGATACGTGGACAGGTGCAATTAGAAACAAGTTAGTTGTCCCCTTCAAACTACGAGGGGCGTTCAAGATATTCTCGGTATCGGGGTGAAGCTGTGGTTGCATATATAAATTGACTAATTTATCAAGTAACACTATTATTTTAGTGCATTCATGTAAAATTTCATATAAATGTGATTATTAATTCGCGTTTTATCTCTAGTTAAACAGAATCATAATGGCAACTGAGGCGATGATGGTGAAAATTGAGCATCGCGCTGTAATTAAATTTCTCACTAAGCAAGGAAAAAGTCAAAAAACTATTCATGAAGAGATGGTGGCTGTTTACCAGGGTTCCGCACCTTCATTATCAACTGTGCAAAAGTGGTCAAGTGAGTTCAAAAGAGGCAGAGAGAGCATTGAGGACGACCCCCGCTCCGGCGCCCCGGCTACTGCTTGTACGGGAGAAAGCATCAAAGAAGTCGAAAAACTTGTTCTTGAGGATGCCCGAATAAAGGTGAAAATGATGGCAGAGATCACCAAGCTTTCAATTGGTACCATTCACACCATTCTTCATGACCATCTTAACCTTTCAAAGGTCAGTGCAAGGTGGGTGCCACGAATGCTCACAGCGCCTCAGATAAAAAGTGAGAATCGCATGCTGTAGAGAGCTTTTGGAGATGTGTAGTGAGAACGCGGACGGTGTTATGGATCGAATTGTTACTGATGACGAAACATGGGTCCACCACTATGACCCTGAAAGCAAACAAGAGTCCATGCAGTGGCATAAAAAAGGAACAGACCCCCCGAAGAAGTTCAAAGTCACTCCGTCTGCTGGGAAGCTCATGGCCACAGTTTTTTGGGACTCAAAGGGAATCTTGCTCATTGAGTACAAAAAAAAAGGTGAAACCATCAACGCCACATCCTACGCTTCCACTTTGCATAATTTGCGGGAGGAAATTAAAAAGAAAAGACGGGGTAAACTCGCAGCGGGTGTGTTGCTTCTTCATGACAACGCTCCTGTTCACACGGCGCGAGTTTCCAAGGCTGCTGCGCGAGATTGTGGTTTCGAAGAAATCCAACACCCACCCTATAGTCCAGACCTTGCCCCTAGTGATTATATCCTGTTTCCGGATTTGAAAAAATGTCTTCGTGGAAAAAGATTTTCGGATGATGAAGAACTCAAGTCGGTATTTTGCAGAGAAAGAGGAAATTTATTATTTTGAGGGTTTAAAAAAGCTTATCTCAAGATGTAACAAATGCATTGATGTTAGGAGAGATCATATTGAAAAATAAAAACAATTTAAATTGAATTCGCATTTTCCTTCATATCGATACCGAGAATATATTGAACGCCCCTCGTATCACCTAGGCTGAATTCTACAAACTACATATCTGAAGTTTTTGCAAAATAATTTACCAGAACTATTGAAGGACAATCTATGGATTCAATTAGCTCCATCATATTTCCAACTGGATGGTGCTCCAGCCCACTACGGACGTGAGGTCAAGAGGTGGCTAGATGAAAAGTACGGTAATCGTTGGATAGAAAGAAATGGACCAGTTCACTGGTCTGTAAGATCCCCTGACCTTAGAGCATTGGATTTTTTTTTGTGTGGGGAAGAATGAAAGAACTTGTTTATTCAACCGGAAAAGCAAATTTAGGTGAATTGGAAGAGCGTATTCTCGAAGCGTCATCAAAAGTGAGGCAGCAGCTAGGATCAATAAATATTCGCAGTGAAATCTAAAAACGGACTCTAGCATACAAAACCAAGGGGAACACTTGAGCACACATACGAGGGTAGTCCCAGAAGTACACGACCTGATGTATAGATGGCGCTTGTCGTTTAAAAAGAATGAGCTGTAGAAAGTACCAACCTTATAAAGCTTAAATTTTAAGTTTGACGACGTTACGTTGTTTAGCATTTGTTCGGCAGCCATCTATAGTGAACGCTCTCAATGAATTTTTGAAATGGGAAAAATTGGTCATCGTTATGTGATACAGTACTTTCATTTGAAAGGCCTCAATCCAACCAACATCAAAACGGAATTGGATTCTACTCTGGGGGACTTTGCTTCTTCGTTTACAACAATAAAATCTTGGGTGGCAGGGCCGTACGAGTTGCCAAGACGAACATCACAGTGATCGACCAAATGAGGTAAGTTCACCAGAAATATTGACAAAAATCCACAAAATGGGATGACCGTCGGTTGAAAGTGCGTGAAAGACATTTCAAAAAGCGCTGTACATCGCATGTTGAGTGAAAAATTGAACATGAAAAAGCTGTGCGCAAGATGGGTGGCGCGATTTCTCACAGTGGAACAAAAACAGCGTCGTTAGGATATATCCATAGAGTGTTAGGTGAAGTTTCACAGCAACAAAGCCGAATTTTTGCGTCCATTCATAACCATGGATGAAACATGGGTCCTTCACTTCACACCCGAGACGAAGAAACAGTCAAAACAATGGACTCAAAGGGGAGAATTGGGTCCAAAAAAGGCGAAGACAGTTCCATCTGCAGCAAGGTCATGACGTCATAATGGTGGGATAATTTTCAGTGATTATCTTCAGAAAGGAAAAACAATCAAAGGTGTGTATTATGCGAACTTATTGCAGCGTTTGAAATATGAAATCAGGAAAAAACGGCCGCATTTGGCGAAGAAAAAAGTTTTGTTTCATCAAGAAAATGCACCAGTTCACTAATCCGTTATCGCGATGGCCAAAATCAATGAGTTAAAGTTCGAATTGCTACCTCATGCACCCTATTTCCCAGATTTAGCCCTCTCGGATTATTTTCTATTTCCGAATTTGAAAAAAATGGCTCGCTGATAAAAGATTTGCCAACAGTAAAGAGGTGAAGCCTGCGGTTGATGGCAATTTTAAGGAGCTTGACTATTCTCACTATACAGGGTATCGAAGGTATTGTACATCGCTGGAAAAAATATATTGAATTAAAAGGAGACTACGTAGAGAAATAAGTATATTTTTCCCCAATTTTTTTGTGTTTTCTTTGTTAGGTCGGGTACTACCCAATAAAAATTAGCTAAAACCACACAAAATCATTTTTTATTCACGGCCATTTTACCTGATGAAGGTTTTCCCAAGTTTCATAAAATCTATAGGGTTTTCTGCAAACTTGTGCGTTCATAAAAAAATAATAGTTAAACGTTATGTTTACCCATTTTCTGGAGAAAAGTGACCTTAAAGTCAAAAATTAGATCGCCATGAAAAATGGAACAGGCTTTGAAGTTGGATATCTGAGGACCCAAACCAAGTATCAACCAACTAGCAGTTGCAAAGGCTAGTATTTGCTATCAACATAAAGTCCCAAACGAAGTTTCTACCATTAGTATTAAGAGAGCAATTTCCATTACCATGAGTCAGGGTACACCAAAGCAAGCCGTTTCTGAGATCTTCGATATATGATGTCAACATCGCAAATAGACCCTTGCTGTAGAACGATTTTTTTCTTAGAATATATCCAAAAATCATTTCCCAAATTATCCCTGATGAATTAGAGTTTGTTCGAAAACTTGGGGACTGACTTTTCTATTCAGTTTCCAACAGTATTCTATGGATATAAGAAATTTGCACGTAAGGAAAAACCGCCGCTTGTAGGAACATATGTGGAAACACCGTGTCCTTTTTATTGTCACTTCATATAAAAAAATATCTCATGCAAGGAAAACGATTGTAAGAAAAACTCGAACTTAAGAAACGTTCTTTCATTCACCAAATTCGATTTTGTTAAGAAAATCAGACTCATGTAAGAAATTAATATTGTATTTTTGTAAAGTTGAATTGAACGACATTACAATCCAGCAACTACGACTCACACTAGACGATGCGAACACACCTTCAAGGAAACTGACAATGACAACTACTCACATGAAAAATGACATGGACATTAGTAACAACCTACAAACTTTGTGTTTGTAGTTTTGCAATAAATAAAAGAAACTCATTGTCGCTTAAAACCAAAATTAACATTCACGAGGAGTTGAAAACAGTAAAACCAAGAAAAGATGTTTCAAAAAATTTTTGAATGTTCTGTGAGTACATTGTGCAAAATAGTAAAACAATCCGAAGAAATCAAAAAAAAGACGGAAAGACCAATGAGTAAATGGTTTGGACAAATGTTGGAAAATAAAGCAAAATCGGCCCGATCTTGGCTGAAAAGGCTCAACAATTTGCAGTTGAATTGGCACTCACTGATCTTCAAGGCAATGAAAGCTGGATTCACTTCCTGGCCAAGCATGTTCCACTAGTGTTAAAGCCGCGAAAAAATTTCACATCGGAAATGAAATTGGATTGTTATACAAAGCACTACCTGATGGCACATACGAGAGTGGGTCAACAAGTCCCTGAGAATTGAAATAAGGAAAACTAAAAACGTTTTATTTTTCAATATAATCTCCTTTTAGCTCGATACACTTCGTCCAAAGTTTCTCAAATTTGTTGATGCACTCGAAATAATACGATTTCTCGAGGCCCTCAAAATATAGCGCTTGTTTCATCGATGACCTCTTCATTCAACCGACATCTGTTACCGCTGAGCCATTTCTTCATGTTTGGAAACAGGAATAATTCAAGAAAATTTGAAATTTGCCATTGCGACTGCGGGTTGTATGCCTTTGCATTGTCCTAGTGGAACTTTTTTCTTCACCAAATGCGGTCATTTTTGCTTCAAATCGGCGAATCTATCCAACAACTCTGCATGATAGGCGCCGGTGATCGTTTTACACTTTGTAAGGCAATCGATGTGAATGACACCGCACGCATTCCAAAAAACTGTCGCTATGACCTTGTTGGCCGACAGACGTAACTTGGCCTTCTTCGGCTTCGATTCACCTGGAGAAGCTCACTGTCCCCTTGGTCTCTGTTGTGTTGTGATGAATCCATGTTTCATCCACGGTTACGAAATGGCGCAAGAACTCGTTCAAATTATGATTGAACAACGCCAAATACTTCTTTGAAGTTGAAGTTGAAACAGCCGATAGCTGTTTCATATCCAAGTATTTTTGTAAAACCGAAATCACTGATCCATGTGGTAAGCCTGTAGCCTCTTCAAATTCGCGCACCTTCGCTCGCCAGTCGTCCAATATATCATTTTATAGATCATTTCTGGTGTGGTGATCTCAATTGGGCGACCAAAAGTTGGAAATCACTTGTGCTGATACGACCATACCGATACTGAGTAAACCAGTGGTAGATGGTTCCAATCTATGGTGAAGAATCCTCATATTTCGTTTGCGTGATGGTTTTTTTGCGGAAAAAATTGTGTTTAATGAAAACACAACGTTCACGTTTTTTCCGTTTTTACGAAAATTCTCGTAGGCGTTTGTTTCAAATGGCTGTTACAATGAAACTATTTAACAGTCTCTGTCTGATGCGTTCTTTTGAAAGATGCTTCTTGACAAGTATAATGTTGGATTTGAGGTGGCAACACCATCTGTTTTAATTTTCAAGGGCTTAATGACCCACCATCGTATGTTTTAGGGAACCAAAGAAACACCAAAAGAGTGTATAACCTTGTTTTTTTTGTTTGTAATGTAACTGGGACATATAAGCTAACACAATGCGTTTCCAACCAAGTGAAATGTGAGATATCAGCTTGAACCATCCAATTCAGTGCGCTTGTTTGCATAACGGAAATGATAACACATCCCGGGATATTATCCGTTTTGATCGGGGCATGTTGCAGATCCTCACACATTGAATTGGAGAATTGCTGCTTATACAAGGTGGCTCAAAAGTTGTTACCCGATGTTCTTTGGCTGTAATTGAATGAATAAATGAAAAACTTTGGTTCTGCTTTTGGATTTTGTGTAGTTCATGTCTTAAATTTTTTTCCGTTAAGTCGTGAAAATGATATTCTCTTTAAAGACTTCAAGATTCTGAGGCTTGTTGACATAGACTCGTGACTCCAGAAAACCCCACAAAAATAAGTCTGGAGCGGTTAAATCAGGCGAATTTGCCGGCCAGTGCATCCTGTTGGAACCACATATTCTCCGGTCCCAATTCATCCAATCGAGGAAGTAGAAAATCGTTGAACATGGTTCTGTTGCGATTGCCGTCTACAGTAATCGTTTGGTCAGTGGCGTTTTCGAAAAAATAAGACCCGATGACGCCCCCAGCACACCATGCAGTAACTTTTAGCGGGCATAATGGCTTTTCGTGGGTTATTCGCGGATTTTCGGTACCCGAGAAACGATAATTTTGCTTATTCACATATCCGCAGAGATGGATATGGGCCTCGGCGCTCATGACGATTTTCGATGGAAAGTTGTCTCTCTCGTGGTCTAGATGTACGATGGCTTGAGCCTAGCTTACATGCGCTTAGCAGTCAACAGCTAACAGCTGATACACTGTCTGCACTTTGCAAGGGAACATCTTACAGTCTTTCTCCAAAATTCTCTGTAAAGACCGACGATTAATGCCCAATTGGGTGGCCTGTCGTCTGGTCCATACCCCGGGGTCCTCTGCGACTTATTTAACCATAGCTCCGATATTCTCAGCAGAACGGCTGCTCTGGGACCGGCCAGAGTATCTCATGTTGCCCCATACTCTTCTAGGCGTATGTTTGTGCCCATTTAATGTCGGATGAATGGGAAATCTGTGCCGAAATTCACGCTGCGCCAACACCACCGACAAATTATTCTACAAGAAAAACGTAACAATTATTCCGCTTTCTTTAAGACTATAGCGGTTAATGTCTTACTGACTTGTATTTTGTATCTGTTTGCTTTACAAATATCAAAGTAGAAATGACATTTGCCATCATTTGCAAAAATTATAGCATCTTGCGACAGGGTGATAACTTTTGCGGCACCTAGTATAGTTAATCACTAACTAGGTGTTTGCTTATTAATATACATAAAATGATCTCTATACCACGCATTTCAATATCTATATAAACAATTTTAACCAAATAAGCGTATAGTATATTCACATACGGCAACATCTACCGCTCTTTTCGATTGGTTAAAGCTCGTTACAGCTTTTAAAAATAACAAAACCAAAATATATTGTGAGAATACACGCGAAAAAAGAAATATTTATTTCTTAAAATCAATTCTGGAAACTCTGGTCCTGTTAGAAAACCCAGAAGATATTAATGGCGAATATACATACATACTTGCAACTAATCATTCTATGTATCTCGGACTTCGGGGCAAGTTGGTCGCATTAGGGTTGTATGGGATTGTTAGAGGAGTTACAAAAACAATTTCAATATTAACCTGTGGCAATTTGTAGTATTTTGTAACGAAAACTGAGCGATAGGCACCCGTGTGCGGCAGAAAGTTCTTCTATTAGACCTGTACTGCAGATTTTTATTGAACATGGTATAGCTATAAAAATTAGAAATGAAAAAGGTCACTCAGCGTAAGCAAACTTCATTGCGATTACTGTTCGCCATGGAAAACTTTAAGTGATAGTTATTTGCTGAAGCTTTGAATATGAGTACAAGCGAAGTGCTTGAGAACCACGGTTTCACCGTATTCAGTGAAGAAAATACGGCAAACGTCATCATCTTCGATGAACGTGCTTAGTCGCATTTGTTCGTCGGGAGTAGACGGTTTCCAAACGTCGTATTAGGACACCTGCTCTTGGAAGCAGTGGATATATTTATTACGCTACTTAACAATGCGCAGAATAATGCATATTATCCGACGCATTGGAAAATAACAGTGGTATGTCCTATCCCGAAAAGGTCAATTAATTTACTTCCGAATATTAGTAAGTTATTCAAATAGTGGTCAATAGAGCGCTGTTAATGTGGATTAAGGAAAATAATATATTTCCGGAAAATCAGTTTGGTTTTAGGGCGACAATATTCATGCTGCGTCAAAGCTGGTCTCCGACATACAATGGAATAAATGCAAGAACCAGTGTACGTGTAGCTGGTCCGTTGGCTTTGAGAAGGCCTTCGACACCGTACGGTTAGAGGGAATGTTCCATAAGTTTACCAGGATGGGCATGCCGAGACCACTGCCACATATGATATACAACATGCTAGGTCGTTGGTTTTTACATTAAATACGGCTTACAACACGGGGGCTGTGATTTCTCCGATACCGTTTAATATTTTACATAAGTGATTGGGTAGGTTCCCTCAATAACGCCATAGCGTACGCAGATGATTTAGTGGCGTACAGATCAGGTCCAAAAATCGAAGTCGTCAATATTCTTCTGCAGCGTGATTTCGAACATGGTGAGGCGTATAGCGGCGATTGGAAATTGAACTTCAATTCTCAAAAGTCGGAAACGATCTTGTTAAGAACTCCATTGAGATGGGCTTCTAGGGATACCAGATATAACTATCGAAATTTGACCATCATTGAACAGCACGGGCTGCCTTTGGCGGTGAGAAGCGTAGTGAGATACCTTGTCACCAGACTCTATAAGTATTTGTATTTTCACAAACATATAAATGCTTCGCTCGCTGGGGCTAACTTGTCTTCAGGGTGAAGGTCATACACATACTATGTGGCCCTAATCTGGGCAACCATCTCGTATTGTTGTCTCTTGTGGAAAGGATTCGGAAAGGTGACCACCTGCTGCAAAAGGCTACGAGTGCTCACCACCCCGATTATAGCTAAGCTAGATTAAGTAGCTAAGGTAGGTTAAGCAGAATAGGGCCATAGTTTTAGGTTTTATATAAAATTCAAAAGATGTGGCATCTCAATTTTTTTCTAAAACTATTTTATTCTGAAATTGTTTATATTGTATAATTGATAGATTAGTTGTAATTGTAAGATAGTTTTAAGGCCGAAAGCCATAAGTTGAACGAAATTTTTAAGTTT
Organism: Volucella zonaria; assembly: GCA_963966105.1. Taxonomy (NCBI): domain Eukaryota; kingdom Metazoa; phylum Arthropoda; class Insecta; order Diptera; family Syrphidae; genus Volucella; species Volucella zonaria. Next base: position 124,867,472 of record OZ014531.1, read on the forward strand.
AGAGCGTTCGATAAGAGCCAGTAAGTAAGTAGATGTCATTGTCAAATTAAATTTAAGCATTTTTGTTTAGAATTTAAGTTAATAATGAAAAAAACGAATTTAAAATTAACCGCAGAGTTCTTATTATTAAGCGTTATATATGTATTATAGGTCTCAATAATTAAACATGATTTCAGACCTAATCAACGATATGTTGGTTATCTAGTAGGCCACGTCTCGATACATAAATTCAATACAAGGCTGTCCGACATATTGTACATATGAAAATGTAATGTGTTGCATCTGCGAGTACAAAATGTATTGAGGTTACATTTTGTTTTCCCTCTTTTTTTATTGTGTTCAACTCGAGGAGATGTCTTATTGGTCTTGACTTACACCAACATCGAATGTAAATAGAAATAAGTTAATTTAACATCAAAAGTTTTTTTTTTCGATAAATTCTTTATAAGCACTTAGAATGATTCAAAACTTTTGAAAAATTATGTGGTTACTGGCTTCCTTAAACTTTTATTACTTTGCTTCTACTTCTGAAGCAAGACATGATGATTTGTTTTGAACAGTTTAAAATATTACAGCATAGGGTGAACTCAAAAACGTCAAACAAATGTGCAATGATACCGCACAAATGTATCTGTTGCGGTTGCACTGCAAATGTGGTGTTGCTGTTGTCCTGCGTGACTTAATTTTGACGTTTATGAACAGGTGTGTTGCAATGAAGTAGAATAGAGAGATTAATAAGAAATTTTGTTTTGAATAATATTATTGACAATTTTCAACCTAATCAGAGTTATTTAGAAAAACATATTTAAGGAACGTAAAAGGAATACTAGAATAAAAAGAAAGTGCTGGTAAAATCACTTTTTGAAAGAAGACGCATACCAAAGATATTAAACTACCTCTGGATCGTTAAAGAATATGCCGACGACATATTTTTTAACCATTTCAGAATGAGCCGTTGTTCTACGTTTCAGATATTGTGAAATCTTGACTTTTTTTTATTTTTTTATCTTTTTATAAATATTATAATACAAATTCTATATAAAATTAAATGATAGAATTGCATTCTATAGCCTTAAAGACTAGAGGCGAATGGCTCATTATAATAAATAAACATACAGTAGTTGTGGAGTAGTTACAAAATACAATCAGAACAAAAAACAAAGTAATTATGAATTTATTTAAAACCTTTTATAAAAAGTAAAGATTTACGAGAGTATAAAAATATGAAAGACATGCCAAACAATGCTCATAAACAAATTCTTGACTTGCGAAATATCCGTTGTAAATAGCCATAATTTGACTCTTAGTTTAAAATAGACTTTGTATAGTAATGATTCTAATTTCGGTAGTCCATTAAATAATGTAGGTGCTGACACAGTATAGAAGGAAAAATTTTTCTATCTTGCCATCGGTACCTTTACTAATTGCCGAAACTCCACTCTTAACCTGTATACACATATTTGATTTTCTTGGTATTGCTCTGTATCCGCTACGCATGAAAAACGCTTTGAGAACTTTGTAAATATATAAATGTTTTATTGGTAAAATCTGAAGGAGGGACAATGAAGGCCAACTTTTGTGTAATTTGCAGTGGTTCAATTGTATTATTATAAGCTCCTCCCCAACTTGTTAAACCATAATGTAGCTTTGAGTTAACAAGACCATAATAAATGACTGTAAGAAGTTTTTTGGAACGATGAGGTTGTAGCAGAAACATTTTACGCGACGCACACATCATATACTTTTTCAAGCTAGCTACATGGCTTTTCCAACTCAAGTGTCTGTCTATTAAACATATTTAAACATATTAAACATATTTAAAGATACTTAAAACAGATTCTATCTTAAAACAATTAGAACAACATGAGATAGTAGCATGGGAATTGACTTTACCTCAGCTATGAGCATACATTGAAAGTTTTTGAACATACAGCGGTGTGAAAAACGACATTACTTTCGAGCATACTTGATTTTTTTAAGTTTAAAAATATGAGTTTGGTTTTTTCGCTTACAATTAATTCATGTTTTGCAAATAATTGCCTTAGCAGCTGTATGTCACTCTCTAATCTTGCCAGTGAATCGAATAAAGAATTGCTTCTGTAGCAAGCCATAGGAGAGAAACTGATAAGAATGTAAGACATATAAAGTGGCAACACTAATTAGTGATTGTAAAGTGGCCACACTAGGAAAAGAGTCTGCCGGTAGGTAGGTAGGTAGGAGTCAGTCGTAAGTCAAATACTGTAGAATACAGACGCTTATAAGCAAACAAATAAATAACAAACACAAGGATTGTGTTTGTTTTATTCGCCAAAAGACTAACGGCTAAAATAATGAATCTTAACAATAAAACGTATCTTCTCCTTGAATCTCACTAATGTTGTCTCATTTCTCTCCATTATTTAAAATTCTATGGACAACTTTCCATTCCTCCTTAAAATTACCCCTGCAGCTGTCGAAATTAAACGAATAAAAATTGTCTCAACTAATAGGTATTTATCTTTTCACCTCTTTTTGCATTTTTTACGAAGAGAATGCTTTTCATTTATCATTTTCAGTAAATCGTCATTAATCCAAGGCTCCAATCGTTTTTTTTTTGTACCCTTGAAATGTTCGTACACAGCGCGTGCGTAGGTAATTTTGGGAGGAAGAAAAGACAGGTCCCGATTTACGTTGTTTTTAAATGTTTGTAAATTATAGCAACTAGGAAAAACAGAGATCGGCAGGGCATTCCATAAGCGAGTTGTACGGCTTAGGAAAGAATCACGATATTTTAGAGTATCCGAAAATGGGAGCTTAGTATTGCGACATGACTTGATAATATTTACAGCATAAAGTAATGAAGGATCATTTTCTAAATGAACAAGCTCCCAAAATTCAAACTAAAGGGCATTCACTAAATTTGGGTAGTCTATTACCTGTTTATCTGGAAAGGGGATATATCTATTTCTTTTTTTTTATCAGTCAGTTTGATCTAAATCTAGTGTCTTATCATACAGTGGTCAGTGATTCTCAAATCAAGTACTTCACATGAAACCATGTGAGACCAATTTTTGTGGAATCTTTCAAAAATATGGTCAATACAGGTTTGAGTTACGTCTGCTATACGAGATGGTTCATTCACAAGCGACTTTAAGCCATATGATGATATTAACATTAACACCTTCATCAAAAAGTTTCCGGAATTTATTCAGACAATTTTCCATAACTTCCTCACGGCTGCAGAAACTCGTTCCCCGCAGTGGTTTTTTAACTCGATTGAACAGAAAGAAGTCATAGGGAGCCAAATCAGGTCAATTCGGTGGCTGTTGGATGGTATTTGTTGCATTTTTCGTCAAAAAATTACGAATAATGATGGCACTGTGCGACCGCGACTATAACGCACGAGTTTTCTGCCCACAATTCTGGTCTCTTTCGGCGAATTGCTTCACGCAAATGTCTCATAACGCCCAAATACGAGTAGTACTCTTTGTTTACTGTCTGGCCTTCTGGCAAAAATTCATGATGCACTACACCGTTGTAATCCATGAAAATCGTGAGCATTGCCTTTTTTTGACTGAAAACGACGTGGTTTTTTTTGTTCTCGGCTCATTTGTTGAACGCCATTCACTTGCCTGATGTTTGGATTGCGTGTCGTACTCATAAACCCACGTCTCGTCTCCACTAATGATCCTTTTGATGAATGTGGGATCAGATTCAGCCTCGCAAATCATCTCTTTTGCGACGTCAACACTGTCTCTTTTCTGCATGAAATTGAGGGCTTTTGGGACCAACTTTGCAGCTACACGACGGAAACCAAAATCATTAACCAAAATGTCTTGGACGGATCCATAGGCAATGTTCAAGTCCTTCGCTTTCTCTCTGATGGTTAATTTGCTGTTATTGATCAACATTTCTTTTACTTCATCAATGTTTTCATCGGTTTTCGATGTCGATGGTCTGCCACTTCGTTCGTCATCTTCAATTGACTCACGACCACTTTTAAACCGCTCGTGCCACTGGTAAACAACCGTTTTCTTTAGAGAATCGTTGCTGAAACACTTTTCCAACATTTCCAACGTTCGCGCATCATTAAATTCGTTTTTTACGCAAAATTTAGTTCCTTGTTGCAAATTTAAACTTATTTCTAAAATTGTAAAAAATCGCCAACACACACAGAGATAGATGTACTCTTGGCTATGCAACTTTTGCAAATGTCAAGCTATGACACTAAGATTTAGAGAGAATGTCAACAACAGATTTACCAACTTAACAAAAATAAACAGAACTCAAATCGGAACAATGGAAGTGCCACACGGTGCGTGTGGTCGGGAACTTTTTGGTCAAGGTGGTATATTTGTCAGAATCATTACTATCACTCAATATGTCTATGTTTATGTCTCCTAAAACAATTAAATTTCTTAACTTTACATTCTTCAAAAGTTCATCCATAAGTTCAATAAATACAAATCATAACATAAAAACTAAATTAATATTTTAGACCTTAAAAGATGCATTGAAATTGAAATGGGCAAAGTCTAGAACTGAAAGAGCTAGTTACTCGATTGAAAAGTGTAAAGTGATGTGTCAAAGCGAGCAGTAGTTGAAATTTTTTACTCCGGATCTTTTTAAATTTTTGATCGACAAACCTTTAATTAAATCCTAGTTCTGGGACAAAAAGTACATAAACTCTCAATTTGACAATTTTTCTTTCTTTTCTCTTATAATCGTTAACCAGTTCCCCCTTGTGGTCTAAATAAAACATTTTAATTTAACTTTGAGAACTGTCCAAACAAAGGAAATGTTGTCTTCTACAAGAAACAAGCTGGCTCAACAACAAAATACACCAACAACGCCACTCGATGCCGCTGAATTGTGGACACGATTTGAGAAAGGGCTTGCCGTTCTTACGGAAGAAGTCACGTTGAATTTTTCCAAACTAACATCGATCGACGAAACAATTTTATCCAAGGTCAGCGAAATTGAAAAAATATTTACATGTACAATTCAAGAACTCCAAAGCCACTGTGATCGGCTTGACTCTCGAATCGACCATCTTGAACAAGAAAAAGTGAGCAGTGATGCCATTCTCATTGGTGTTCCTCTAACCGAAAACGAAAATTTGGAGAATACTTTTAAAACAATCTGCAGAAAAATAAAAGTAAGAACACCATCACTCAAAAAAAATTTCAGAGTAAAATCATCGCACTCTAAGCCGAACACTGGCGCAAATGTCGGTGCAGTCATAATAAAATTTGACGATTGTTATGACAAAAACTAAGGATAGAGGCACTGGTTTATCCCTAAACGACATTGGTTTTCAAGAATCACACAAAAGAATTTATTGAAATGAAAGCCTGATGAAAACCAATTATGCTATTCAACGCAATGCACTCAATTTAAAGCAACAAAAGATCGTTTCAACAGTGTGCACATTAAATGGATAAGTTTTTGTATGCAAAACACTTTCGGGGATTCCATACCGATCAGATGCATCGACGACTCGAAAAATTTCTTGGACTAATCTGTCATCAACGAAAGCTCAACTCAACATTCAACAAAAACATTACAAATGTTTCTCTTTCTTCTTCTTCTCTTTATCTTTCTCTTTTATTTTTCTTTTCATTTTCGTCTCTCTTTAATAATGTTCTCTTTTCAGTTGTATTTCTTCTATTCATTTTTACTGAAATTTTTTTAAATTTTAATTTTGCTAATCCATATTGAACATAATTTAAGTATTACAACATCCGTCATCAACATATTGCTGAAGAAACTTCAAAGGTATGAAAATGAAAACCAACTTTTTTGCTTAGGCGTACGTTTAATGTCTCTCCGTTGTTCCCTTAATAAATGACCAATAATTGTTCCTCATGGGCGAGATGCATTGACGAATCGAGAATATTGCTTAATATAATGTGCACCTTTAAAAAAGGGCTGCACATTTGCCATTTGAATTTACAAAGCATTGATAGATGATTCGCGCTTCATTTTCGAGGACTCTCATGTTGACATTGTTGGCATAGAATGGCCTTACCTAAGAAATAAGACAAGCCATTGGCAAAGGCAATTTATTTTATAAAAGATGGCGAAGGTATGGATGCGAGAGTATCTTGAAAGAGTTTAAGGTTTGCAGAAATATGACGGGAAGCCTTGTCCACAACTCTAAAAGTACATTTTTTCGAAATGAGTTCTGCAACATATCGTCTTCTGCTGTATTTTTGTAAAACATTCGTTAGATATGTGTCAACACAAATAATTCTCCTTCTTTACCCGGTGTTAATTTAGATGACCTTAATGGAAAGTTTGTGCAATCCACTTAATCCTTTAACAGCACATTAGGCTCTAGTTTTTCAAGCGTATGAGTAGCTCTTTTAACCTTAAAAGTGTACATATGACGGACGTTGTAGAAGCAATTTTTAAAATAAAATCGAGGGCTGTAGGACTAGATTTCGTAAAAATTCTGCTCCCTTATATTCTTAATCACATTACACATATTCTTAATACCGTCCTCACCACGTGTGTATATCCGGAGAGATGTTGCAAAAATAATTCCACTTGCAAAGAGTTCTTCGTCAACAGATCCCGAGTACAGGCCTATTGCAGTTATTTCGTTTCTGAGCAAGGTTCTTGAATCTGTTATAAGCAATCAAGTTAAAGGGTACTTAGAGAAACAGAACGTAATAACAAAGTACCAATCTGGATTTCGGGGGAAACACAACTGCATTACGGCACTTATGAAAGTCACTGAAAATGAACGCTGTAGAATAGATGACAACAAAAATAGCTTAGTTGTGCTGATGGATTTTTCTAAAGCATTTGATACTGTAAACCACCAAATACTTATGGAAAAACTTACAAATCAATTTGGCTTTGAAACTACAGCAAGTAAACTTATAGCTTCATATTTACAGGGACGTCTGCAGGCTGTTTTTTCTGAGAATAGACTATCATCATTCTTGCCAGTATATTCGGGTGTACCTCAGAGATCCGTTCTTGGTCTTTTGCTATTTATGCTTTTTAAAAATGACGTTTCCAAAAGTATTAAAAACTGCTATGACCACATTTATGCTGATGACTCACAAAATTATAAATTGTTCTAAAAATCTGGTAAATCAGAAGCAGTAGCAGGCATAAACGCGGATCTAGACTCATTACATCAATGGTCCCAACATAACCGACTCGCCCTTAATCCTAAAAAAAGCCTTGACAATCAGTAGAAACAAAATAGACCAAATACCACCAGAACTTTTTCTTAATGGTTTAAAAATAGGTTTCGTGTCGAAAATTAAAAACTTAGTCACATATTTTAACAGCAATATGATCTGGCATGATCATATTAATAGTGTAGTCGGCAAAATTTACGGCATTCTCCGTGGTCTTAGTCCAACTGCACGCTTCTTACCAACTAAGGTTAAGCTACAGCTTGTCAAATCATATGTTCTTCCTTCTATTTTATGTTGGTGTGAACTTTCTTGTAATTGGACTATTGCTCGGAAAGAAAATTAAATGTTGCATACAACAGTTATGCCAGATACATTTTCAACCTTAACCGATGTGATCACGTTTCTGCATACGCGCAGAAAATAGCTGAGCTCTCGCTGAATTCGCTTCAAAAATATCGCACTGTTGTAGCACTGCATGGGATCCCCGAGAATAAAGCGCCAAATTATCTATCTTGCATTTTAGATTTTACACGATCTCGAAGATCTTTGCAAATTAAACCACCTCGCCATAAATATTTAGTTACCTCTAGACAATTTTTGGTCCATTCAGTTCACCTATGGAACCAACTTCCGATAGACATTCAACGTGCTAATGCATATCAATTTAAAAAACTGACTTTTCTATACTACCTGGATGCAAACTGAAGTTTCCGATACTGAAGATGACTAGACTTCATTACTCAGCAATTTATCTTACTACCACCTTGGAATAACCACCGTGTGGCGCTCCCATTGTTTCGATTTGAGTTCTGTTTTTTTTTGTGAAGTTGGTACATCTGTTGTTGACATTTCCTCTAAATCTTATCGTCATAGCTTGACATTTGCAAAAATTACGTTGCCAAAAGGACATCTAACTCTGTATGTTTTGGTGATTTTTCACAATTTTAGAAATGGATTTAAATTTGCAACAACGAACTTGTATTAAATTTCACGTAAAAAACGGATTTAATGGTGCGCGAACTTTGGAAATGTTGGAAAAGTGTTTCGGTAACGATTCCCTAAAGAAAATGGTCGTTCACCAGTGGCACGAGCGGTTCAAAAGTGGTTGTGAGTTAATCGAAAATGATGAACGCAGTGGCAGACCATCGACATCGAAAACCGATGAAAACATTGATGAAGTACGGGTAAAAGAAATGTTGTTTAATAACCGCAAATTAATCATCAGAGAGATAGCGGAGGACTTGAATATTACCTATGGATCCGTCCAAGACATTTTGGTTAATGATTTGAGTTTCCGTCGTGTAGCAGCAAAGTTGGTGCCAAAAGACCTCAATTTCATGCAAAAAAGAGACCGTGTTGACGTTGCAAAAGAGATGATTTGCGAGGCTGAATCCGATCCCACATTCATCAAAACTATCATTACTGGAGACGAGACGTGGTTTTATGAGTACGACACGCAATCCAGACATCAGGCAAGTGAATGGCGTTCACCAAATGAGCCGAGACCAAAAAAAACCACCTCGTTTTCAGTCAAAAAAGAAGGCTATGCTCACGGTTTTCGTGGATTACAACGGTGTAATGCATCATGAATTTTTTCCAGAAGGCCAGACAGTAAACAAAGAGTACTACTCGTATTTGGGCGTTATGAGACTTTTGCGGGAAGCAATTCGCCGAAAGAGACCAGAATTGTGGGCAGAAAACTCGTGGATTTTGCACCATGATAACGCACAGTGCCATAATTATTCGCAATTTTTTGACGAAAAATGCAACAAATGCTATCCAACAGCCAGCGAATTCACCTGATTTGGCTCCCTGTGACTTCTTTCTGTTCAGTTAAAAAACCATTACGGGGAACGCGTTTCAGCAGCCGAGAGGAAGTAATGGAAAAATCGCAGGAAGCACGGATGGACATACCGAAAACCGAATATAAAAAATGTTTTGAGGATTGGATCAAGCGCTGGCGTACGTGTATTGCAGTCGATGGGGATTACTTTGAAGGGGACAATATAGATTTAGATGAATAAACTTGTATTTTAAATTTTCTGAATAATTTCCGGGAACTTTTTGGTATTATTCTTTTCTGTTTACATGTCTCTACCTTTCTCTTCTTTCTCTATTGTTTTCTTTCTTTCACCATTTTCCTTCCTTTATAGTTCTAATTTTACCAAAAAAATAATTGTCAAATAAATTTTCAACCTGTGCATAATTAATATTAGCTGTAAACTTACTTGTACAGAGATAATTTTAAATAAATATATAATATGAAAATTGTCTTTATCCTACATTATGGAAGCTAGGTAATAAAGTAAGCTTTAGCAGGATTTCTGACCGATTTGGAGTGCCAAGGGAACTGCCTGCAATGTTTTCATGAAGACAATTTGTATCCTTAAATCAAAAATTCAATGGCCTACCACTGTTAAATGGCAGAAAGCAATAATGGAAGACTTTCAAAATGTAAGATCTAATCCCTTTCCATTTGTCCGTGGCTGCATTGATAGCACTCACATAAACATTATGAGCTCTAGTATTGATGCGTGTAGTTATTATGGTCGTAAAGGAAATATATGAATTATTGTACAGGAATAAAGACTATATATATTTTTAACTGTTCATGAAAATATTCATTCAGGGCATATGTGATAGCCATTTTGGATTCCCAGATATTTTTATTGGATATTCAGGATGTTGTCACGATGCAAACGTATGGAATAATAGTCTCATTGGAAAAGCAATAACATTAGAAAGAATTGTGCTCGGGCAGAATTGTCATCTTTTGGGGGACTTCCGCATCCATAATGGTGCCATACAAATACAATTACTTAAGCTCCACAAGAGTTTGTATTGAGCGAAATTTGGTATTTGACGAAAAAAAATTAAAATTTTAGGCTTGGTTAAAACTAGGAGTTTAGAAAGCATTTCAAAAAAACCGCAATTTTACATATGTAATTTTATTCTTCGACGAGAAAGTCGTCCTAATTCCAACGATGGATTTTCCATCGATTTTACTGACGAAGCAAGTCTTCTCGTTTCTAATGGATCTGAGTCCTACAGACAGGGATACGAAAAAGGTCGCTATTTGACAACCTTATTTTCAGCTTTACTAATCGAAGGAAATTTATTTAGGAAGACATCCATACATTTATTTAACTGAAAAACAAAAAAACAACGAAACAAACATTTTAACATTGAAAGAAATAATAATGACATAAATATTTTTGTAAAGAAAATAGAGATAATGTCATTGCAAGGCTACGTAGTTAAAGCTTTAATAAAATAAAAATGGGTGTCATGGACCCATAAATTAAATCGTACATATTGCGACAACAAAAATGAATAATTGGTTTAAACAATTTTTCATGAAAACAAAATCGAAAACTAAACATTACACCAAAATATCAAAGAATATTAAACAAAGATTCAACACTCCCAACATCAAGGGAAAAGAGCCAATTTTTTACAAGTTTTACAAAGACAAGATGAGAAGTAATCGCCCGGATAAAAAGTGGACATTTGTTAAATAACTGATGGGTTGAAACACTATAAAAGTTTCGAAATGCGGTTGTACGAAAAACGAAAAACAGTGACTTGATTTAATAAATTGCTATGTATACTGTAATTGGCGATTTGTCTGAAGTTTAGATTTTCTCATCTTAAATAAATTATCTTTAGGACTTTATAGAAGTACAAGTGACGGACTGGAAGAACCCTCAAATCTCTGAAGAGTGGAAAACAGGGATAAAAGCGGGGCTTATAGCTAATTTTCTTCAAGATGTGTTTTTGGAGCATCAAAAGTGGCTGAATTATACTAAAATATATACCTCCCCAGTAGGCAATCCCATATCGCAGTCGCGAATGAAATATACCATAATATATCTTTTTCAACAGTTTAAAAGAGCAAACTTTGCCCAGAAAATAAAAATTTCTTAGTGTGCCACGAAAATACTGTCTCAAATATACTGTGCGGTTATAAAAACTTATCCAAGAATCAATGATAAGCCCTAAATATTTAAAATCATTCACAATTTCAACTTGAAAGCATTTTTCGCTGTAACCGAAACAACAACAAGTCTGAGAGGAGGAACTGGGCTTGCAAGAGCAATGAGAGAGTTGAAATCTCCGACAGTCGGTTGCATGAAAGTAAACCTCAGTACCAAAGTTGTTTTGCGCTGACAAATTAAAAAACATAATTTTAGTTTTAGGGCTTACAACCAACTTACGGTCTGCAAACCAGATTTTTAATAAAAACAGATCCAAATTTATGTCTGCGGTAAGATTCACAACACTATCTGAACCATAAACAAAGCCCACATCATCCGCAAAAGCTGTCAGCAAGCCCTTAAAATCCAATTTAAATCAAGAATTGATGTAAATTACAAAGAGGATCGGTCACAAAACAGATCCCTAAGGAACACCTAAATACAGATTTTTTAATTCACTCCTGATATCACCAATTTTCACTCTTTGTTTTCTATTTTTCAAGTAAGATCTGAACCAATCACATACAAAGCCCCGAAAACCAGCATTTTCAATCTTATCTAGCAGTAGATCATGGCTCATCATATCAAAGGCTTTTGATATATCAACAAACAACCCAGCGGTACACTTGTTTTTGTCAACATTGGCATATATTTGAGAACTGAAGTGTAAAAGGGCATCTTCTGTATATTTGTTTTTCTGAAAACCAAACTGAACATCACTGAAAAATTTCGTTTTATTTATAAAACTCACTATTCTATTTTTCATAACTTTTTCGAAAATTTTGCTGACTGAAGGTAGGAGTGAGATCGGCCTATAATTGCACATTTCAATAGTCGATCCACTTTTGAAGAGAGGTAGAATATCCGCACATTTAAGTGCACCCGAAAATATCCTTGAAAAAATGATTTCTTTGAAAATATGCGTCAGTACCTAAGCTAAGAAGCATGCAATTTTTTTAAGAACTAGGTTTGATATACCATCAGCCCCAGAAGAAATTCAAATTTTTATCTCACCAATTGTTTTTAGGAGTTCAAGGCCAGTTATCGGCTCAAAAAAAACCTCTGTCGCTGAGAGGGTTCAACAGGATTGCAAACAGGACTACAAAGTGTGCAACTAGAGTAGGTATAATTCAGTTGCATATTATCAGATATGGTTGCAAAATAGTTGTTAAAAGAGTTAGCAATGCCAAGTTTGTCCGTAACCGCAATATAATTAACGCGTACTGCACTTTGATGTTTACTGGATGTTTTTTTTTATTGAGGATGCTATTAATTAACTGATATGATTTTTAAGCATATCAAAATCAATTTTCTTTGCTAAGTTAGAAGAATTAGAATCTGAAGTTTCGTTATTTTTCCTAATGTCAATTAGCAAACCTCTCATGGCATGATCAGTAATCTCCAGATCGAAAACACATTTTTCAGAGGAACTGATAAATGAGGGCGCGAGTCGTCCATAGATATAATCCAAGCTCTTTCCTGATTTACTTCCAGTAATTTCGTTTATAAAAGAAAACAACCTATGACTAGCTAGTAGGTCCAAATAATCCGAAACAATTTTACTATTTTCTAGGATATAGATGTTAAAATCGCCTAGGATTATCAAATTTTTTGATTTTGCACTTTTAGGGGGCTGAAAATTCTTCCAAAAATACCGAAATACTGAATTAATGAAGCCTATAGACACATAATATGACATAGACCCCATCTTTGATTTTGAAAGAAACGTTTAAAATATCTGCACTCAGAAAATCTAGCTTCGACACATCGACAACCTCATAATCTTGCTTGACAAAGCATCCAACATCTCCCGCAGCGTAGTTCTATTTCTGAGGTAACTCATAGTCTCATTTCTCAAAATAGTAAATCCAAATTTCGGAGACTACAAATTTTTCCACTTTCAATCTTTCTCATTAATATTTGGTTATTTCTAAACCACAAATATATGTATTTTGCCATTCTACTGCGCAGGTCTCTTCAAATTTCTTTTATCACTTCTTAAATTGGCAAATATTACCTAAGAAACACGAAAATGGGTGGAGCTATAAACAAAAAGGATCTACATCCCAATATTTCTTTCAAGATCGCAGTTGCGATCTGACTGAGGGCGATTTTTTAAACTTAAGTTGAGCGCGCACTGATGGGACCGCCATTTTCTACCTGAGGTATAATCATTGTGTATATCGAGTTTTCCAAAAAAATATTACACCCCTGGTGGGAGAGGAAATGTAGATTCTTATATGTCAAATTTACTTTGAGAAAATTATATTCTGATAAAATATAAAAAAAAAAAGTTCTGTATACCTGTTTGTACTGTGTGGGATTTGAGTATGATGACGATTGGATAAATGTAGCAAAAGGTCTCGCATGAATTGATTGTTTGATTGTGTTTCTATGTAGCAATACGGTTTTTGATTATTTGCTGATTATGCTTTCATAGATCATTATTGCTGGCTAAGTTAGAGAAATACAGTGTCACAGCAAAGGTGTTTTGTTTATCTGTACTCTAGATACCAGGTAGCATTACATATGAAGTGCGCTGAAATTTATCGACCTCATAACAAAAAAATTAAAGTAATTTATGCAATAGCATCTTAGTTCTAAGCCATGTAAAGTTGGGTTAGGCATTGTAAACTTCAGGCAAAAATATTTACTCCTTCGTGCCATTTTGTTCTCTCTCTCTCTGCGCAATCGACCGTTGGTAAACTCAGTTGGTACGGACTATACTTAAAACCCTTCTGTTTTTTCACCTCTTTCGCCTTAATGAACAACGCTCGTGTATATATAGTAGTCCCTAGCAACTGAGTTTGCCAACGGTATGTATGAGAGCAATCAGAGAAGCTTAAACAAATGACTGATATGCATTCGATAGAAGAGCTTCGACCATCACCGACATTTGAGTTCTTTTTCTGCACTTTTTTCAAGTAACATTTGTCTATTTTTTCATCTGGAACCTCAATAGACAAAGCATTACTAAAACGGCTTTCGCACTTTTGTCATTGTCGTCGGGCACTCCAGTTATTTCAATCCAGTTATTTAGTTGATGTTGTTTCTGCCAACTGAGTCTATAGTCGAGTGCAAGAACTCTAGACTTTAGCTCATCGTTTTCTCGACGTTTTCAGTCATAGAAAGCAGGAAATGATTGCTTACTTTTTCCAGGCTTTCGAGTTTTTGATAAACCATTCGTGGCATGAACTCCTCGGTTTGTTTTTGACTTGCTGCTAACTCGCCCGCTGTTGGATATATATTGTTGTTGCTTTCCATTAAGAATGCATTGCTTGGAGCTGATGAATTATGTTGCTTAGTAGTATGCATATTGTTGTTGTTGCGATCCTTTGATGGGTCAGGCATTCGAAGAGATTTGCGCTTCAGCGCTGAACACTTGTCGCATCGAAAGCGCACGGCACTTGTTTTGTAATAATCTATTGGGTATATAATTTATTTCGTGCGGTTTTTTTTTTCAAAATTTGAACGTTTATTTAAGAGAAACATGTACAATAGTATTATTCAAAGTATTGCCCATCTGAAGCTATGACTTTTTCCCATCTTTCTAGCAATTTGTGGATCCCATCCCAAAAGAACTGCGCCGGCTTGGCAGCCAAGAATGAATCAAGCCAATTTTTGATATTCTGCTCTGATGTGAACCGTATTTCAGTGAGGGCGTTCTGCATCGACCGGAACAAATGGTAGTCAGAAGGGGCAAGGTCTGCGCTATAAGGCGGGTGGGGTAAGACTTCCCATCCACTGTTTTCCAAATAGTTCTGAACCGGAATAGCAACGTGGGCCCGAGCGTTTTCATGCTGGAAAGTTATTGCCTCGTGTCTGGTCGCATATTCCGGGCGTTTTTCGGCCACTGCTCTCTTCAAACGGATTAATTGTGTTCGGTAACGTTGTCCATTGATGGTTTCACCTGTCAATAACACTTATAGTAAATAAATAAAATGTAATTAATAAAAAGTAAATGCAGTCCTTGTCTCATTGCAAGATGTTCATAACCATGTTTTTCAAATCACGATTTACAGTGGTCATTAATTCCTCATACCTTTTTTCTTCTTTAATGGATTCTTCCTTAAGAGCCCCAAAACTTCGTTGCTACTTAGTTTCCTTCTCTTCGACGGTGTATTTCGTTGCTCATCGCTTAGATTTGGATTGGAAGTGGATGGAAAACTTGCAGTGGGTTCAGGAGTATGTTCATCTTCCAGGAGAAATGATGACTGCAAATTTTGAGACGGTGGTTCCACAGAGTGCCGTCAATCATTTCAAAGTACTCCTACACCGTCACCTCGCGGCTAGGTTCCTTATTGCTTTTTTTAATCCTTTTGTATGTTATTATTAGATTAAGGAACTTCCTACCGATTTCTTCTCTAGAAAACAGAAATTCGGTATTCATCGTTTAATGACAATTTCTTTTTTTTTCCTGAGTTGAAATCGGCTTCATATTTGAATCGAGTTTGGAACAGTAATTTTCTCCTATGTCCACATATTGCGATTATTTAAAATGCCCAAATAAATATGTAATAACAATAAATATAAAACATTAGTTACCTTTCTGCCATTCTGAATACTTAAAAACAAACCTATTGACATCACCGCAACATCAAGAGAACTGTTGTGCAGATGGCTTTGTTTTGACGTTTGGTTGCGGCAGTGTTGCAAAAAAAAAAAAATTTGATTTGAGCAGTGCTGCCAAGGTATTGCGTTTTTGAACTCGTTTCTTTTCAACTGCTGCAACAATGTGTTTTTGAGTTGGGCCACACAGATATGTATACATTTAGTTACCCCTGATCAGAATATTTCAAATAAAATGCACATGTTCTTCAAAATTATACTCATTCTTGTTAGACACATTGTACGACTAACATAATCGTTAAACAATGACAAACTTATAACCGTTGCGCGTTCACTCAACAAAAGCTTTTTTTTTTTTTTAAAAAAAAACAAATAATAATAATAATAATAACAAAACTCCATGTTGAAAATGTTGCCTTTTGAACGAACCTGTTGCTGTGTGTGCACAACTTACCGATAGCAATCAGCATGCCACACAGGTCGTGACACCTTTCTCGACGAACTACTTGTCATCTTTGTTGTTGTGGTGGTAGTTAAGGTTGTAGCTGTCGACGAGGGTGCCACTGTTGTCGTTGACGAATCACTAGTTGTCAGTTTTTTACAACTGTCGCAGCTGTAACTTTTTATCATGCGGAATCTATTCTCTGGCAAGGGATTGTTGCAACACAACCGATTCGAGTCCTCAGAGGAGCTCATTATCAGAGAATAGGTGCGTGATTGGGGAAAGTGACCACTTAGACAGCTTTTGGAGGTTAACACATACGGGGATATATTTTAATATATACAAATTTAATTTAAATTTAATTTTGTGTTACAGAAAAAAAAAAGTTCTACATCTATTACATACATATGTACGTAAACAAATAACTACAAATAAAATACAAAAACAGCTCTAATTCAAAAATAAATTTGTATACGGATACTGATACGAAGGGACCAAATCCTACCTAGTCCCGATGAGATAAGGAAAACTTTATACCGCCGTAGTAATCGCAATTATCTAGAACCATGGAAAAGTTTTCTTTTTATTAAGAACACTATACATTCTCAAATTAAATGTCTCCAATGTTGGAAGGACATAGTTTGATAGCTTAGTTGGTTTCTGAAATAAGTACATTTACATACACTGTAGTTGATGGCGACGAGGAAAGTTTACCATGCTACGAGTACACAATTCAAATATTTGGCATTGTGGAAACGAAAAAAGTTTTCTTTGAAAGAAAAGTTGTTGCAGTGACACTATGATGAGAAGGTTTACATGTAGCATGGAAACATATACTGAAAGTGGTCCGTGCATAGCCCTTAGAATGATTCGTATTCTCTGATGGAGACTTGGTTGTACCCGAGTCGAGCAACGCAGGACAAACTTTTTGAAACTTTGAAGTGTTTCATTTGTGGCCCGTATGAATTGTAACAATGGATTCATTTGAAAACACCTTTACTATTTGAAATTACATCTATTCCCTGAATTTAAAAAGCGCATATAACATAAATTAACCAAATGTTCGTGCCTCTATTTCATTGTAATCGTTATAAGCTAGAATAGAAATGTACGAGTATTGTAAACTTTTGAAAATAGAATTGTTTCTACATATTTTCAAGAGTGACGGCTATTTGGAGACATAGTATTTATTTTACTATGATGAAAATGTTCCGGTAGACTGAACCTTATTGGCGTTGGCTTCTCATTTTGACTATGACTGTTAGGTCAGTGCACTATCCAATTCGAATCTACTTCCGAAAGGCTGGCTTTAAACAACTTAATTTGATGCAGTGGATTTGATAATATATTTTTCAAAAATTCATTTTTATGACAGTCAATATTCAAGTCATATTCGAGTATTCAACTATAGTCAATCTGATGTGGTCATTACCTTATATCTGCTGCAGAGCTTCCTGAAGGTGGTTGAAAGTCCAATTTATACCAAAAGGCGTTTACGCGTGTTCATTAGTTGAAGCCTAGGTCTACAAGTGGATAACAGTCTATGTGGGTATCATTGAACAGATTTGTTGAAATATGCAGCTTAAAACTTGTAATCAAGTTCAACGCTGTTGATTATCCTCCCGCGGAACCAACTACGAAAAAACTATGCTGCTAACATCAAATTTAGATGACCAGCGTCAGGACTGCTACCAAGGCATCGGAGACGCTGCTTTCATGTACTTTAAAGTCCCTCGTTTGACAATGAGTAATCTGCACTAAAGGACGAGAAGATTGCGACTTATACGATTAGAGAAGAAGGAGGAAAGCTAAGAATTCCGTCTACCCAACCAATTATAAGGCAAGGAGAGCTATACCCAAGCTTAAAAGTAAGTCTGATGGCGCTGATCAAAATATTACATGTACGCTGCATCAAATGGGAAGGCCTATTATAAAGAGCTGGGACTATCTTCAGTAACTCGATGAATAGAGAATGCTTCTTTAAAATCTACAAGAGCTGCACATTTTTAGATTCAGAAAACGATTAAAAGAAAGAGATGCGCGGAGACAGTACTTTTATGCTACAAAAGGGTCGCCTCATAGGCCGGTCGATCTACTACATACATTGAAAAGTTGATTGATTAAGACCTTGACCCTGATATAACTAATTTAGGCCATTATAAGCAAATAAAATGAAATCGAAAACAACCTAATGTTATGAGGACAGTTTTCTTTCAGGTTATGACAGTCACTGGGATCCGTTTTTTGAAATGAAGATTGACGGGGCTATCATAAACTTTGTAGGTCACAAATGACAAATGGCCGCGAATGACTCTTGTCTTATCCGCAGAGGGTGGTGATAAGGGTTAGTAGGATGCAAATATAATGTCGAGGATATTATTATGATCTCACTTACAAAAACGGTGATGTTCGGTCATATAGAAACTACTTCTGTATCATATATATATATACGTACATATAGAGGGGCTTGCAATATGGACTTCCCAACTTTAACAGTTGATAGCGGC